>OY796683.1:31454899-32713686 GCA_963680715.1 Tetragnatha montana
CACTTCACCTGAAAAATAGCAACTTGTAAATACGCCTTTTTCTGAAATATATTAAAAGTAATTTTTTGTAATAAATACATTCGTTATTTTTATTATAACCAAGCCTCTACATTTGGTGACCCTGATAAGCAACACGCAATATGTCGGAAACAGAAAATACTCAGCCAGCTCTTCCTGCACTTCTTCCACCAATATCTTCGGAATCATCTCCCGCAGCTCGGCCAACATCGTCCCATGAAATAGCCCGGGTTTCATTTAAAGCTCCTCCGTTCTGGAAACAGAACCCACAATTGTATTTCGCCCAAATAGAAAGTCAATTTGTTATTGCGGGAATAACTCAAGATGAAACAAAGTACCATCATGTCGTTGCAGCAATAGAGACCGATGTAATAGCCTTAATTAGCGATATAATTATGAATCCTCCCAGAACAGGCAAATATGAATCCTTAAAAAAACGGCTAATAGATCAGTTCAAAGATTCGGAAACACACAGATACAAGATGCTTGTGCAAGACCTCCAGTTAGGCGATGACAGACCCACCCAACTACTCCGAAAAATGCGAGACCTTTCTACCAACTGTCCGGAAGACCTGCTCAAGAATTTGTGGATGCAGCGCCTACCCACTACAGCTCAACAAATCTTAGCCGCCAGCTCCGAGGATTTGGACGCAGTAGCTCAGATGGCGGACAAAGTTATGGAGGTAACACATTCATCGGCAATTAATCTGGTGGAAGAAAAGAAATGCCAAGACTGCAGAACACTTCAAGCGCAAATGGAAGAGATGACAAGGGAATTCAAGAATCTTATGCGGTCCAATAGAAGCCGCCAACGATCCCGAAGTCCATCTCATGGAACCAATTTCAGTACCCGGTCAAAGTCCCGCAGTAATTTCGAACCCACAGCAGGAATTTGCTGGTACCACCACAAATTTGGCAAGAACGCTCAAAAATGTGAGCAGCCTTGCAAGTTCAATCAGGAAAACTAGAAGGGCCATCGCTTGGGGCCACAAGCGACCACGGCCTACCTAAAAGACTGTTTTTGGCCGACAAATCAACTGGACTGCGTTTTCTCATTGACACAGGTGCTGAAATTTCTGTAGTTCCACCTCAAACCACTCAAGAAAAGAATCGCCAACATGGGAAAATGAAGCTGTTTGCGGCGAATGGAACACCTATTTCCACTTTTGGAGAAAAACTGCTTACAGTGGACCTCAACCTACGCAGAGCTTTCACTTGGCCGTTTGTCATTGCATCCATTTCTCACCCTATAATAGGAGCAGATTTTTTGAAAAAATTCGGTTTGCTAGTCGACATGAAAAACAACTGCCTGATCGACACAAGTACAAGAAGAAAAATTTCCGCTCCGGTAGTAGAGGCAACATACGGCACAATAACAGTCCTAGATGAAAACCAACCTTACAAACAACTTTTAGCCCAAGTAGCATGGAACCTTACGGCGAACCTTTTCCTTTTATTGTTATTGGGACATTACAAAAACCCAACAAATGGTTGGGTTGCGGAAACCATAGAAACCATTGGAAAACAAAAGAATGCCTTTCTGCGCATGCGTCATGTTCACTCGGCATGACGCGACAGAATTCTCGCCTTTCAAGATGGACGCCGCCAACCCAAGTTCAAGTGAGTAGTATTTTAAAACTTTTTATCTTATTTACTTTTAACCTCGATTGGGATAATTTATAATCACCGGTTCATTGCATGAATTTGATCAAGCACTCAATCCGGAAAATGTATGTAAACAAATCCAATCCAATCATTGCGTGGATTTGTTTACATCCTTAATGTTGTTAAATTCGTTTTCAGCAAAAGTATTTTTGACGAGATTTCTCTTCTTTGTTGTTTTTCCTGAAAGTTTCTTTTCTTTCTACCTCTCATAAGCAACCGAGTTCTATGAGTGGTGGTAAGTTCAAAACGTGAATTTGAATGAGTTGGGATGTGAAATAAATTGTAAGATCCTGACCTATGTTTCCAATACTAATCGTAGCTTTTAATGACATTATTTTAAAATTTGAGTTGAGACATTAATATTAGGTGCATGTTATGCTTTCTGTAGTTGTGTTAATGACCTATTATGTTTAAATTTCCTTCTCAAAATTTTCAAAATCTGATTAGTTTTTGTATACAGTGTATGTAAATAATCATATATTTACTACACATTAGGTAACTCTTGATATCTTTAAAAATCTTTTGTGTAAACTTAATGTGAATATATCTCCCACAATGCAGAATTTTTTTTCTACCAAGCCACATGACCTAGGTTTAAATTCTCACCCCCTTAGATGGTTCATAGACTGAAAACCAAGTAGGATCTGGAATGAAAACTGTGGTCATGTGTTGTACCACTTAACTGGGACATTACCTTAAACACCCCTTGATCACAAAAATATGCGAGCTTTGTAGGCCTTGGTCATTAGTGCGCTAATGAGCTTATTGTAATCTTTTCATAATTCAATGTTTTGATAAAGTTATAACATCCCTTTGACTGAAGTAGTAATCTAGGTCGACAAATGGTGAGGCATTTCATTTGCCATTCATTGTTAGCATATTGTTTTGAAAATCTATCTATCCTAAAGTAGATTGATAATAACCGATTTGATACTAAATAGTTTCAAACAGCGTAACTTGAGTGTTTGCTTTAAAATCACACTATGTAGTCCAAATTCAAAGTAGGTATTTAAAATGATGATAGAATGAGAATAGAACATATAAAACTAATACATTAATGACTCATTTTGTATGATAATGTTATAAATTTGGCCTTCAAATGGGATTCATGACATCACTGACAAGAAAGGTTGGAATCTAGAATAGTTGCAACGTATTCAAAACAGGTCCTCCATGGCATACAGCTACTGCCAATTTAAACAGTCGTCAAACTTTGCGACTGCTCTACAGCTCTTTAGACAATCTCCCTAATTGCCGTAAATTCCCTTTTTGAATCTTTTAGAGATAATTTATCTTCAACGACTTACATTTAATCTCGTGTTCTATTATTAATGGTACTTATCCGTTAGCTGGGCACAAATGTCGCCAATTGTGAACTAAATGCTCGCCAAGCAAAGCGAATGACAATACAGTCAAGTGAAAACGAAACAAATGCAGTAGGCGACAGTGTTGGAACAGAGAATTTCTTAATTCAATCTAAATTTTTCGGGATTTTTTTGCTTGCGCTCGTTTAACGGATAAGAACCATATTAATTATTCACCCCTTTATGGGAACAGATTTGATGTAGGTTGTATAGTCACCAGTGGTGGATCCAGGGGGGTGGCATTCTGGAAAGTGCCCCTCCTTGGACCCAAACATACTCATAAGTACGAAAAAAGTCTCAAAATGAGTTAAAACCCAACTTTTGCAGGTCAAGTTTCAAAATTTTTTCTGGGGGAGGACCCTTATAGCCCCCAGCAGTACCAAAAGGGGATCTTGAGTGATACCTTTTAGAAAATCCCCAACATTTTGACATTTTTCTCGAAAGGTAAAGGTGATAGTCTGAAAAAGTGGCCTCTTCCTTGGAGGCGTGCTGGATCCGCGCCTGATGGTCACTGCTATAGAGCATTCGCCAAGTTGGCAGTCACTTTGAAGGACCTATACCAAATCTGTTCCTATTTATGATACATATTCATTACATATTTTTATAATGTTTTGTTTTAGATTCTGCAATAGGATGAATATTATGCTCCTGAAATTTGAAGGAAGTTATGTTCCACCTCCATCTACCATTTTGCTGGTCATTGGCCATAAGTAAGTAAATCAAATCAAAACTTCTAAAAGTTATCTCATGTCACCTTAGATGTAGGTGAATCTTTTATGAACAGTTCCTTAAAAAAATTTGTGATTGGGTTTTGCTACGTTAAGATTAGAACTTTTCATTCATTGGGGGAACTAAAAACAGCTGAACACCAAGTAGTATCTGTGCTTTAAAGCAGTGGTCTCCAACCCCTGGTCTGCGGAACGATGCCGGTCCATGGATCAAATGGTACAGGGCCGCGGGTCGACCATTTCATTGAAAATGAATTTAAATTCTTAGGGTTTATACTCCAAATTAAAAACATCTGTGTTTCATTAAATTTTATTTATTTTAAAAAGGGGCCCGAAGGTAGTGACATAAATCATGCACACTATGAGAACTATCTTATTTTTCCTAGAAAACTGAATAAAAACGCTTCATTAGAAATCCATAAATTTTTATATTCTTTTTTTGTGGCGAACTTGTTCAACCCGGAAGTAATGGTGACAGTTGTCTGAGTTTTTTGTTACAACTATAAGTTAATGAAAAGAAAATCCATAAAACAATACATTTTTCTGCGAAACGGAAAGAAAAATAAAGAAAAAGTGTAATAATATCAATGCGCTTTGTCGGATTCATCTTTTTGTAAAGAATTGAAAATTCGCGTATTTTAAACTTCCGAAAATCCCATTACATTGAAAATGAAACCAAAATCAATGCCACCCCCAGCGGGCCGCTGTAAAATTATCAAACGTTGACCGGTCCTTGGTGGTAAAAAGGTTGGGGAACACTGCTTTAAAGCACCATTTGTTTATCTGACAACCTAAAAACATAAATTATGTGCCATATCCTATTTACTTAACACATTAGTTGTTCTTGGGGTCCTACCCAGAAGTGGGTTCAATCGCCAAGCGAAGCAAGCAGTGCTAAAGATCAGTTGTCAAACCCATTGATTGCATATTTGCGAGCTTATGCGATGTGATTTTCTCATTGCCATTGTCATGTACCTCTACGCCGCTTGCTTATTGGGTAGAAAATAAAATGTTAGTTTGAAGAGAGATCGTAATTGCCGAAAATTTTATGATTGAATGTTTTTAATTTCAATTTGAAGGTTTAAGTAATTTGAATTTTTTTATACTTCCTTAAACTTTGAGTTATCAAAGAGCAATTACTGCGGACTAAGCATTAGCTTCCTGGCCTGTATACGATGTAATGGGTTTATCGTTGGGTCGTAATTTTATTATGATTCCGAAGTTGTTAAATAACTTTTTTCATCTCTATTTTCTTCTAATAATGAGGTAAGTTTGTTTATTCTACCTGTTATTTCTTGTAATTTCAAATGAATGTTAGCAAGCGTCATGATTTGGGTGGTTAACCAGGGTTTGTTTGTTGATGTTTATTCAAGTTAGTATTGGGTTAATTTTCAAAATATCCATGTTATTGATATTCATATTTGATTTAAACCACTTTTAAAAGAATAGCAGTAAGACACAGTATCATGAAAGAAGTGTTTATTTATTTTTGTAAATACACAACATTAGTCATGACATCACTTGCTTGTTTATAAACATTAATTCCATCCGTGATTGGTTCCGTATGGAATTACTTCCAGTCACGTAACCAATCACGGATGGAATCAACGTTTCTAAACAAGCAAGTGACGTCACACTAATATTGTCTATTGCATACTGTTTGTTTACACCCCACAACAGGGCCGTATCCAAGGGGGGGTTAGGGGTTCAACCCCCCCCCCCCCCCCCGAAATTTTGACATCAATTTTTATACTGCTATTTTTCTTGAAAATTATGTCTCACAAGGAGCGATATCCTCTTCGGGTATAACCCAAAGGGTCTCAAAATGAGTCAAAACCCTACTTTTAAGGGTAAAATTTCCAAAATTTTTCTGGGGGAGGACCCCCAAACCCCCTCGAAATTTTGAAATCTATTAAGTATACGGTTTTTCCTTCAAACTTGTGTGATTTATAAGGATTGGTCCTCTTTAATGTAATATGTCTCAAAGTGAGTTAAAATGCCACTTTTAGGGGAAAAATTCAAAATATTTTCTGGAGTAGGAACCTAAAAACCCCCTTAACATTTCGCCATTTATTACAATATACCTTCTTTTTACCTTGAAAATTCGGCCGCTTACAATGAGTGGTGCTCTATGGGTGTAATCTAAAGGGTCTCAGAAATGAGCTAAAACTCTTTTGAGGGGCAAATTTCCAAAAATTTTTAATTGTTATATTTAAGTATTTAGTATTGGGTTAATTTTCAAAATATCCATGTTATTGATATTCATATTTGATTTAAACCACTTTTAAAAAAATAGCAGTAAGACACAGTATCATGAAAGAAGTATTTATTTATTTTTGTAAATAGACGACATTAGTCATGACGTCACTTGCTTGTTTGGAAACGTTAATTCCATCCGTGATTGGTTCCGTATGGAATTACTTCCAGTCACGTAACCAATCATGGATGGAATCAACGTTTCTAAACAAGGAAGTGACGTCACACTAATATCGTCTATTGCATACTGTTTGTTAATACCCCACAACTAGGATGTTATAATTAAGTAAATACAAGAAACTATTTAAATCAAAAGGAATTCATTGTTTTTAAAGAATTTGCTCCTTCCTAATTGCTGTGGATTCCCTTTTTGAATCTGTTAAGAGATAATTAATCTTCAACGACTTACATTTCATCTTGTGTTTTATTATTAATTATTCACCCCTCTATGGGAACAGATTTGATTTAGGTTGAATGGTCACTGCTTTAGAGCATTTGCCAAGTTGGCCGTCGCTGTGGAGGACCTTTATCAAATCTGTTCCAATTAATGATATTCAAAACATTTATTACATATTTTTATTATATTTTTTTTAGATTCTGCAATATGATTAATTTGAAGGCTTAGCGAAGAAATGTTCTATCACCTGCCATTTGCTGGTTATGAGTAAGTATGTCAAATTGAAACTAAATTTAATGAACTATCTTTCTAAGTTGTTATTTAAAGGACTCTTTTTGTTTTAAAAGTCGTTATCTCAAAGTGACAGGGGAGGGAGGGGGTCAGAAATGTTGGGGAGAAAGTGACATGTTTTATGGACACCCTCCTTAAAAAATTCACTGAAAATTTGTGATTGGGCTTTGCTACGTTGAGATTATAACTTTTCATTAATTGCAGAACTTAATATCTGAAGACCAAGTAGCATTGTGCTTTAAAGCAACTTTTTTTCTCAGGTAGCAGCCTCCCTCGCAGCGATTACACCTACAGGTCACCGCCAGTCGCTCCAGCCAGTGCCCTATGACATCAATGCCCGGACCTCTCCTGCCACCCCGGAGTCTGTTTCCACCCAATTCCATTGTAAGTTCCTGCTTTTTGGATTACTCAATTGATACTGTCGCATAGCTGCCAAGTACTCAGATTTTATTGGAGGGTTCTTATGTATTATCCCGTTGACAGTGCCGCTGAATTCAAAAAATTGGTTAAAGGGCCATTCCATTGTGACGGGTGTGACATTCAGAGAAAATTTTAGAGGTTGTATCTAAATTTTGAGGGATATATTAACCATTAAATCCCTGAAAAATATTTTTATTATGTTCTTCTATGCTAATACTTATTTATCAAAGCAAAAGTAAAACTAAAAAGGAGATAAGAAAACGCAGTGCCCCACTTTTTTTATTGCTACATGTTGAAATTAAAATTTTTTATTCATTGGTGGAACTTGCATCATGCAATAAAACATCTTTTTCCCTTGGCAGCAAGAGCAGCAGCTGCCGGTATTGCGCCAGCAGACTTCTACGATAGAACCAGGCTGACTAGCCCACGAATTCCCCCACTAACTAGCAGCAGCGAGTAGCTTCTTCAGCTAGAGTATGATGTGACAGCAGGATCCAGGGATGCACTGTCAGAAAAGTAACAGCACTAAAATGTAGACTTAGTGGACAAGAAAAGCTGACGGGTGAGTTAAGATATTATTTTAGTCGCATTGCTATGATTATGACCCAGCCCAGTAAAGAATTTAAAAGACAAAAACAAACGTAGAAATTCAAACCATTTGAGCCTGAACTAGAGTCTTTGGCCAAAAAGCAAAAGTCTTCTACCACTGGGTCAACTCTTAGTGAGCGCGGCTCTCAAGGGTGTCTTATCGGTGTTTGTAAATTTCATATTTACTCCTATAATTAGATTTTCCCGATTAACTTAAATTAGATTAACTTAACGGCTGTTGACGGGATATACGCAAGTACCTAGTTACTGAGATTTTCATCTTTACTCTGATAATCAGATTTCCCCCTTAAAACTAGTTTTTTAAATTGCAATTAGTATTGTGTAAAAAGGAGATAAGAAAACGCAGTGCCCCACTTTTTTTTTATTGCTACATGTTGAAATTAAAATTTTTTATTCATTGGTGGAACTTGCATCATGCAATAAAACATCTTTTTCCCTTGGCAGCAAGAGCAGCAGCTGCCGGTATTGCGCCAGCAGACTTCTACGATAGAACCAGGCTGACTAGCCCACGAATTCCCCCACTAACTAGCAGCAGCGAGTAGCTTCTTCAGCTAGAGTATGATGTGACAGCAGGATCCAGGGATGCACTGTCAGAAAAGTAACAGCACTAAAATGTAGACTTAGTGGACAAGAAAAGCTGACGGGTGAGTTAAGATATTATTTTAGTCGCATTGCTATGATTATGACCCAGCCCAGTAAAGAATTTAAAAGACAAAAACAAACGTAGAAATTCAAACCATTTGAGCCTGAACTAGAGTCTTTGGCCAAAAAGCAAAAGTCTTCTACCACTGGGTCAACTCTTAGTGAGCGCGGCTCTCAAGGGTGTCTTATCGGTGTTTGTAAATTTCATATTTACTCCTATAATTAGATTTCCCCCTTAAAATTGCCATCAGTATTATGTAAAGGAAATTGGGGTTAGAAATTTTAGCATACTTTAATCGGATTATAGTTAGGAGAAAAGATAGAAAACGAAAATCAAGGTTCTTTGCAGCCATGAGGTTGGCAACTATGCTGTCATATGTGACCCAGTGAACAGTTAAACCATTTTACATAGCTTTATTTCTTGTATGATATTAAAAACTAAAATGCAGCATTAGAAAATGGAAAAATAACTCACTGGTTCTGCAAACTATTACTTTGCAAATCTTACTGGTCCTCAACCAAAATGACTTGTCTGGCAAATTAAAAAGAAAAGGTTCCAAACTTCCAATTTATTTAAAGTAGTTACTGCAGTTAAAGTGAATACCAAATATTAATTCTAAAAAACTAAAAATATCTATTTATTAAGTACACTTTTCTTGATGAAATGTTAGTATTTCTCTAATTGATATAAAATTTCTAATTAGATATGCAGCAAAAAAAAAGAGACTAGAACTGGAGAGTGAGATATTTTCCCCCCACTGGTCTGCTGGACTAGTGATTTTCTGAGTAGTGGGTAGAGCCTATTTTCAGTCGTCTCGGACCAGTGTTAATTTTGATCACTGCTGATATGCTATCTCTCAAATGTATATATTATATATGTAATTATAGTCGGTTCACAGTTTGGGGAAATGGTTACAATCTGTACTATTTTTTTCATTGAGGGCTTATTCCCACTTATAAGAAATTTTAAAATTATATTTTTTAATCTATGCAAATGGATCAAAGAGTATAATGAAACTCATGTTTGTTTTAATTTTTTATAATTTATGATACTTACTAATATTTTGCAGTTAATGTTTTCCAGAAGTTTTTAACACATTTAAAAAGCTTGTAAAATGTCTTATTTAAAAAATGTGCATTTTACCTTGGTTAAAATATAAATATTGATTTGTCAATAGTACATAAACATCAAACCTTGTTTTTCCCATTTTTCCCACCTGGCTCTACAAATTATATTTCAAAATGAAAATTTTGGCAACCAAGGAATTTACATAAATTGTTTGGACTTCAGTCCACCAGTTGCTAACCATTGGTCTATAATTTTCTGCATTGTATTGAATATTATTTAGAATTAATTTTTTGAATGGGTTAATGCGAAAGTACTTTTTTTAATAGTTAAAAATAAAATTGCTAAATTTTTTTTGCAGGAGCTGTCAGTTGCATTTGATGTCCCCTGAAATAGTATTATTTGAATCATTTTTTTAAACAAATTTTAATTATATTACATTTTTAAGTTTAGTTATTACCTTCACAGTTTATATTTAATGTATATTTTTTTATATGAACACTTTAACCTTGATCCCTGTGATGCTAGAAAGCTGTTTGTAAAATTTGTCCTGTTTGTATCAGTTATTCAATAAACTTGATTTTTCTTACATTTAATGTGTTGAAATAAGTTTTTTAAATAAAAATGTGTCCATCTTGAATTATACTTCTATTTAAAGGTGAGTTTTTTCATTAGTGCTTTAAGAGCCTAAATTAAACAAAATTTTTGTAGAAATTAAAATATATATGTATATTTTGTTTTTATGAATTTTAAAAACTTAATTTTAAATTTATTTTATTACTTCATTTTACTGTATTTACTTAATAATTACTTAGAAGTATTCTGTAATCATACAGCATAAAATTCGAGTTACTTTTTGTTAAAAGTGGTGTGTTGACCTAGCTAAAAAGTTGTGATAAATTATTTTTATTTCCAGAGTTATAAGTTTAGTATCGCATTTTTTATTTTTTCGGTGTTTCTTTATTGAATTATGATACAAAATTTTCCCTGAAAATATGTATTATATACTGTGCAATATTTCGGGAAAAATTTTGCGACATCATATAATTCAACAAAGAAACTCCGAAAAAAATAAAAAATGCGATATTAAACCTAAACATCAATATAGAATGAAGATATTTTGGAAACCTTACAAAAACCAATGACCGCAATAGTGAACGAAGGTTTTTTGGCATTGGTTGCCGCAGTCTACATGAAAAAACCTTTTTCTAAGGTTGCTATGAAATCTTTCAACAACCTGGCTCAAGAATATTGAAACAAGGTTTTTTTTCTTAATCTTGTAAAAACCTGTACCTCTAACCTTTACACAAGGTTCTTCAGCAAGGTTACAAAAAAGGTTGGAAATGTTGACTGGCGTACCTTTTTTTGAGGTTGTTGTAAGGTTTTTTTGGGGTTTTTGGGTTGTAAATAAAAACCCAAAAAAACCTTTTTTTGGGTTGCAATGCAAGGATGAAAAAACCTTAAAAAAACCCAAAAATGCTACATGGAGAAGAATTCCCAGAAATAACTCAAGTAAATCAAAAAATAAGCGTCAAGCATCAAGTGGAACACCACATCGAAACCACTGGACCTCCTGTTTTTTCAAGGCCACGAAGATTACCACCAGATAAGTTAGCCATAGCCAAACGAGAGTTCCAGTTCATGATCGATCAAGGAATCTGCAGACCATCAAAAAGTAGCTGGGCATCACCCTTACACATGGTTCCGAAAAAGAACGGAGACTGGAGGCCGTGTGGAGACTACCGCAGACTTAACGCCGTAACAAAGCCGGACAGATACCCTATTCCGCACATCCATGACATAACTCAGCAACTTGAAGGAGCAACTATTTTTTCAACCATAGATCTGTTCCGTGCTTACCACCAAATCCCTGTTAGAGAGGAAGACATTCAAAAGACGGCAATAATTACACCATTCGGACTTTTTGAGTTTCCGTTCATGACTTTCGGCCTTTGCAACGCCGCCCAAACGTTCCAAAGATTTATCCATTCTCTTTTACAAGACCTCGACTTTTGCACGCCTTACATCGACGACGTCTTGGTCGCTTCTAAAAATGAAGAGGAACACCTTGATCATCTACGCATACTCTTCAAAAGGTTTCAAGATAATGGGATACGCATCAATCCTTCCAAGTGTAATTTTGGTAAACCAAAGATCAATTTCTTAGGATACCATATTACCACAAAAGGAATTCAACCCATGGAAGACAAGGTTTCCGCTATAACCGACTTTCCGAAACCAACAACAATTCAAAGTATGAGACGGTTCCTAGCAATGGTCAACTTTTATAGACGCTTCATTCCCCAAGCAGCAACCAAGCAAGCCCCGCTGTTCGAGTATATAAAAGGCGCAAAGAAAAAAGACAATAGACCCATTTTGTGGACTGAAGAAGCAGAAAAGGCATTCCAGCTATGCAAACAAGATTTGGCAAATGCCCCTACATTAGTTCATCCATCTTCATCAGCAAGTCTTTCTTTAGCTGTCGATGCATCAGATATCGCCATAGGTGGAGTTCTACAACAAGCCACATCAAATGGATATAAACCCCTTGCATTTTTCTCCAGAAAACTAACATCGGCAGAAAAAAAATATAGCGCCTATGACCGCGAACTTCTTGCGGTATATGCTGCAATACGACACTTCATTCACATGCTGGAAGGACGGGAATTTGTTGTTTTCACCGACCACAAACCTCTCACCTTCGCCTCTCAACAAAAATCCGAGAAGGCAAGCCCACGACAACTAAGACACCTAGATTTCATTTTTCAGTTTACAACCAACATCCAGCATCTGAAGGGAGAAGACAACGTCGTTGCGGATACATTATCAAGAATTTCAACTATAGACACCCCATCTCCAATAGATTACAGAAGTATGGCTGAATCCCAGAAAACTGATGAAGACTTGCAAGAATTTCTAACCCACCCTGAAAAAACGAGCTTAAAACTTCATCCCGTGAATTATCAACGCGTCAATCTCTACTGTGACACCTCCTCAGGTAATGCGAGGCCATTCGTACCAAGAAATTTTCGAAAGATCATCTTCAATTCCTTCCATCGAATTTCTCATCCTGGAATCAAATCTACACAGAAACTCATCAGCACAAGGTTTGTTTGGCCGCTCATGAAGAAAGATGTTACAAGATGGGCCCGATCCTGTATGGAATGCCAACGCAACAAGGTCTCTAGGCACATATCAACACCTTTAGGATCGTTTTCACTCCCATCTAACAGGTTTGAACACATCCATATTGATATTATTGGACGTTTACCACCATCGAGAGGATACTCCTACTGTCTCACTTGCATCGACCGGTTTACAAGGTGGCCCGAGGCATTTCCAATCACCGACATAACCGCAGAAACGGTAGCTCGCACCCTATATGAAAATTGGATTTGTCGTTTCGGGGTACCAGAAAGAATAACAAGTGATCAAGGGAGACAATTTGAATCCAGCCTTTTCAAATCTCTGGCCGCGTTTTTAGGAGTGGAGCACCTTAGAACCTCTCCATACAGACCATCTTCAAATGGGATGATAGAACGCATCCATCGCAGCCTAAAGGCCTCCATCAAATGCCATGCAGACCAGGGATGGGCAGACTCTCTTCCAACAGTGCTGATGGGATGGCGATCAACTTTCAAAGAAGACATCCAAGCTACTCCTGCGCAACTAACATATGGAGCCAACATCAGACTGCCCGGTGAATTTTTCACAGAAAGCAAATCTAAAATTAACCAGGAAACTTACGTTGGCAAATTGCAAAGGATCATGCAGCGTTTGAGACCTGTGCCTGGATCAACTCACAACTGTCAAAAAGTTTTCATCCATAAGGATCTGAAAAATTGTAGCCATGTTTTCGTTCGGCATGATGGAGTTCGCCATGGCTTACAATCTCCCTATCACGGACCCTACAAGGTATTGTCAAAGTCTGACAAACTCTACAAGTTGGAGATCAAAGACAAACCATCACTCATCAGCGTGGATCGTCTTAAGCCAGCGTTCCTTTCCTCTGAAGGTACAGACGCATCCACAGAACACCCAGCTTCAGACGTCCAGCCGCCTGTTATAACCACTAGGTCCGGCAAGAAAGTGCGTTTTCAGTAACGTTTTCTTTTCGTGTCAATCCAAGATACCTTTTTTTGACACTGGAGGGGGAGTCCTGTGGCGACGCGACGCTATAACAATAATTACTCAACAAGACGAGTAAGACAATGCTACATTTCATTTCACGCAGTGATTGAAAAGATGATATGTGTTATGAGTTTTAAAAAAGGAGAACAAGAGCACTTCACCTGAAAAATAGCAACTTGTAAATACGCCTTTTTCTGAAATATATTAAAAGTAATTTTTTGTAATAAATACATTCGTTATTTTTATTATAACCAAGCCTCTACATCGTCATTTTTGGTTCTTTTCAATTTTACGAGCCTGAACGCAGTCAATATCGAATTAAAACCTATACATCATCTTTGGGACATCATTGCCTCAAGATCCTATCGGAAAAATATTCCCTGACACCTACTGGGGGGTAGTTACATGGGGGTGAAAAGCGAGCTTTCACCGAAAAACGAGGATGCTTGCCGGCGCTTGCGGTGGGAGCTGGATGAAGGCCTCTCATGGGGGGTCCAGACACAACTCCCGCCAGATGGGTTCCAAATGACCAGGTACCTTAGGAAAAAGGTTCAATAAACACTTAAGTAGGCTTTTATCCAGGTCCCTCCGCAAACGCCGGCGGGCATAACCAGCACCCGCGGCAAGCATCCTCGTTTTTCGGTGAAAGCTCGCTTTTCACCCCCGTGTGACTACCCCCAATAGGTAATAGGTGCCATGGAATAGGATCTTGAGGCAATGGGCAATGATGTCCCAAAGATGATGTATAGGTTTTAATTCGATATTGACTGCGTTCAGGCTCGTAAAATTGAAAAGAACCAAAAATGACGATATTTTCCCTATACTTTAACATGGGAAACTTACTTTTGAAGGGCGCGGGGGTCAAAAATCGTCCTAGAGACCTGAAAATTTGCAGGTAATAATGTTTTAGTATTTGTAACAACTTGAGGAGGGGGGGGGGCATCTGGGAAATTCGAAAAAAAAAAAAAAATACCATAGACTTTCGATACACCCTAGTTAGACATACCATACTACTGGTAAGAGTGTGCCATGAAAATCAAGGAAGTTACTGCGATAATAACAGTCATCGATTGAATAAAATAAAAAAAACTACAATTTTGAATGCCAATAGCTTCAAAATTTTATTACAATGACTCCACTTATCTCCAAAACTTCATTTTCAAAAAATTAAAAAATGAATGAAGTGCCAAGGAACGCACAACAGGATGTTATAATAGAACAGTATTACCTTCTGGAGCAAACCTTTTATTTTGCAAACGATTAAGTTTTGAGATTTTTATCTTCAAAATAGACCCAAAATCGCAAAAAGTCAAATTCTAGGGTTATTCTCCAGAAAACTTTTTAGAGTTAAATTCATATATTTTGGAATATTAATTCCATTCTGTTTAAACAATAACCAAGCAAAACGTTTGACACCTGTCAGGAAGTTGCCCAAATTCTGCATCAAAATTCTGAAAAAAGCTCTTGAGACCCTTTTTCAGGAGTTCTTTTTTGACTTATTACTTAAAAGTTCTTGAAAATTACCAAATGCATGACTTAATATAAGCCTTAAGGAAGATGTTTTCCCACTCAAGCACTGAAAATGGCACATAGACGTGACAAAAAGTAGCCATGTACTTATGATACACTTTACTTTTGTTTTCCATTCTCGAGATTAATCTACCAAATTAGCATAATGAATTGTCCCAGTACATTCAAATGAGGTTTGGTATAAGGAAGGTAATATTGATTTCAAAATGTTAGTAATTGAATTAATTTACTTACCTAAACTTCTTCATTTAGGATTTTCAAGAGGATGGCAAAAATTAAATTATCAAATCTCAATAGATAATATTAACTATATGATAAATTAAAATTAGTTTTACATTTTTTTTGTAATATGTGTAGTTAGTTTGCATTTACTTTTAAAATAAATAAGAACCAAATAATTTTTATTTGATATATAACAAAATATACAAGTACAGTAGTCTTATGATTGAAAATTTTACATATTCAACAAGGGTATAAAATATATAACATAGGAAAGTATAAGGTAGGAATAAAAACATGATTGATAGCAATATATACTTACTACTCAAACATCGATACAAAATTTCAAAAATTAATTGAAAATTTGACAACTTATTAAATGAATAAAGTTCCATTGCTTGCAATTTAAGAATGTGTAACTGGGATGCAAGTAACTCATTTAGCTATTAACAAATAATAACATTTTATAAACTCAAGTTAAACATTTGCCATTATATGGTATGTAACTATTTCATTAGTTTTTAGTTCGTTATTGGTTCTTAGCGAGTTTTATGTTATTCCTTAGGCTGTAAAATAGCAACTAAGAGGGAAAACTATTTCACCATAAAATTAACACTTCATAAGACTACAGTAGTACGAGAACTTCATTTGATATGAAGTTCACATGAAGTATCTCAGTCATCTGAAAACACCCAAGTAAAAAAAGCAGGACACAATTTAAATCCGTTTTTGTCGCTTGTTTTTCTTGTTCTTGGCAAACTTGGGCTTTCTCTTTCCATGTAAAAGGTGATGTCTTTCCTTCTCCCACTTTAACTGTTTTACACCTTTAAAAAAACATGTTAATTATTATTTATTGACTCAATCACTTTTAAAACAGCATTACCTAATATCTGTCCAGTTTTACCCGGTTTTATAATACTATACAGATCATACTATACATACTATACAGATCATACTATACAGACATGATCAAAATAAATGAATAATTTCCCTATCAGATAGTGCTTTTTGTTACAATTTACCTTTGATGGTAATCTTAACTATATATATTCTTAAAAAATATTTTAATATGGAGTAATTTGAGTAACTAATGATTAACGTCAAGCATCTTGTTTGTTGTTAATTTTTCAAGTGTCAAACTGCATAGCTTTCGTAACTTTTTAAACTGACTTGTAAAGAATCTCAAAAAGATTACTTACTGGATTTGTCTCTTTTGAAAGCTTCTGAAGTTTGATTGTCTACGTCTTCAGCATTTTCCTCTTCCAATAGAGCAGAGAACTGAAAGTTATACAATACTTAATTAATATAAAATGCAAATAATAGTAAAATTTGTTGATCTTGAACAGGAAAGAAGCATTTTATTAAACCTTCACACAAAAACAAGATCTTAACACTTTATCTCTCACACTAGAGGTGTTAATTCCATTTGTTAATGATCCAGCTGAAAGGGTCAAGGCCTCCACCAAGTAAATTAGTTGAGTTGGTATATATAAACACTTTGAGTTATTTTATTTTACATTTTTCAAGAACCCAAGGAAAAAATTTACAATAAGAAAAGCTTTAAAATTATTTCCTAAAGTATTAGAATTAAAACTATTTTGTGCAATTCAGTGCAGTACTTCTAAAAAATGTTTAAAAACAAACAACATAGTCAAAAGATTTTATCAAATCAGATGAAAATTGAATTAATTTCATTATTAAGAATAATTTTAATCTTAGTTAACAATGATCTCAATCATGAAGTATTATAATTATAAGGCATTCTAGAGAAACGAAAAACCAAAATATGGTGATTTATTATTTGAATTTTACTTGAAAAGAAGTTAATGTAGTATTTAAGAAAACATGAGAATTCAAGTGATCTATAAGTTCTATCAAGTGATCTATAACTTCAGAAAGTATACACTTACTTCTTCAGCATCTGCCAATAGATTATCATCATCAAGACTAAAAGAAAAAAGATACAAAATAAAAATCAAATGATTTTATTTTAAGGTTTTTAATTACAGTATAATGCAGTGGATTTATTTAATTTGAATGCAAAAATAAAGTTTATTCTGTATAAAAAGGCATAATTTTTTATTTCCTTTGATTAAAACAAAAATAATAAATTGAACTTTTATTTACAAAAGCATATCTTAAAACAGTTTTAAGAAAGTTAAAGAGCAGATATTGTTGCTAGAAAAAACTATCCAAAATTCAACATTACTTGCTATTGTGTTTTAAAATGAGAAAATTGAAACATAGTTTTTCGTAATTTAAATACATTATATTCTTGATATAACAAAGTGAAAGGTATGGGTAAAAAATTTCAAGATAAAGTTTTTGACAAAGCAAGGAAGTCCTCGAAAACTTATATAGTGTCATAAGAAGACATTATATAGTAGCCTTATAACTTAGCCCTAATACTGCCAATTATTACTTGATAAATTTAAATTAAAACATTTGTGACACACAGTCTTGAGATTTTTTGGGAAGAGAAAGAAATGTTGCTACATGCGTGAATCTACATACCCTCTTTTCTTCTTTTTGGGTGGTTTATCTTCTTCATCTGAAAACAATTTTAAATATTTTTGAGTATATAGGATATTTGGTACACAAATAATAGAACATATCATACTTTAAAACAGTAAAGTAACTGCTGTGCCAGAACCCTATCTATTGAGTCCAAGGGTTTGTATATGGATTTGAGCTTAAATAACCCCAGGTATGAGCTAAATACAAAAAATCCCAGCCTCTAATTTAACAGGAAAAATTTAACAGTTTTCTTAACTATAATAGGCAAATTGGAAAACATAAATAAAAATATTATTTTAGCACATTTTCCAATTAAATTATTTTTTTAAATCAGTATTTTGGTCTAAGAGACTATCAAATTTTACGCAATGGGAATCATATTTTTAATGCATAAAAGTAGAGATATTCAGACTACAGTGAGATTTACCTTCTCCAATGAAGTCTTCATCGCTCATGTCAGCTTCACCAAAAGCTTTTTCAAAGTCAGCGTCATCTAGGTCAAGATCATCTTCAATATCACTTTCTCCCTCTAGGTCTTCCTCAGAGTCGTCCTCATCTGATTCTTTACCCTTGGCTGATTTGCGTTGCTTGTGTAGTCCCAGTTCCCGGGCAAAGTTCAGGGAATCCTTACCGTCATCATCAACATACATCTAGAAAAAATATATTATGTACTGTATGGAAAGTTGCTTTATGCTGTCATCAGAGTTCTTTTGTATAGTTTTTATCAGACACCAGCTTCCTTTGAAGTTTTTAAGTATGATTTCACTCAATCTTCTCATTACCAGACAAACATCTGCATACCTTTTCATTGTTGGGTAAAAATTATATCACTATACAATCAGATTATTCATACTATCAATTTATTGGAGCTACTGAATCTTAATCAATAAATGTGTGTGGTTACTTTGTTTTGATTAAAATGTTTATTTTCAAAATGACTATTTTAAATTGATAAAATACTCAAGGTTACAAAATTGTGCATTTTAAGAAAAAAGTTCCATACCAAAATTTATGAAAAAGGAGTAAAAATTGTCGTGATAGGGATAAGAGATGGGGTGAAAGACAAAAAAAAAATCAAACCAACCTTATCAAGTAAATCATTAAAGTCCTCGCTGCAAACACTTTCAACATCAGACTCTTCATCCTCTTTTGCCTTGGCTGTCTCTGCCCTCTGCCTCATGTATTGGTACAAGTAGTGCTCTTCCACAGGAATATTGCTTTCCTTGGCTTGGAGGAACTCTTGGCTGGTGACGATGAAACCCTTTTTGGATTTGAGCTTCCGCCGACCAAATACCCGTGCCCTGGGGTCCTTTTGGAGGGTGGGAGGAGCTTGCTTTGGGTTTCGATAAACAAACCTGTAAGAAGCAAAGTCATTCAGAACCACAATGGTCGGTAAACAATAAGACATTTTAAAAATGCAAATACAGTACATTTTTAAATACAAGAGGAGCATTTTTGGATACATTTCCAATGATAAAGTGGGGAGGTACTACTGACTATCTATGGATTAAGGATTTAGAATCCAGTATCTGCCATTTGCAAAAAAAATATAACATTTATGCAATTTTAAACCCTAAAAAATTAAATTTGTTTGTTATTATTGTTAATTATACTACTATGATGGCTGTTTTTATATAGATATTTGTACTATAAAACCTCCTAACAACAACCAGATATTATGACCCCATGTTACAATGACTGGTAATAAAAGTACCAATTGTTGCTTCATCATAATGATTATTTTTGTTAGAACAACTGATGGGGTGGGTCTCTCAAGGTTCTATTGCATATTATTTTGCTTTAATTAATTTTTTTTAAAATTGCTTATCAATTCAAAAAATAATAATGGGAAAACAAATATTTATGAAAAAATATTAAAAGTAAAACATTTCTCCAAAAGTAGGGAGAATCCCATCTTTGTTTCACTTTAAAGATGACTGACAACATTCCGAAACCATAACATAAACAAAATAAAGCAAGCAAACTACTGTGTAGGTGAGATACTAGCCTGTCAAGGAACTTGGCTGTAGTGAAGTCTTGCAGAGGGTCTCCACTGTACTTAATGGGAGTTTGGTTTACCACCTGATGAGCGAAATGGGACACCGAAGGATGGTAGTTGCGCTGAAGCAAGGTTAGCTCCCACATAGGATCTCCATTGCTCTTGCTGTGTAGAGGATTGCGACAGTTTACATCCTCAAAAGCATGGGCTGCTATTTGCTTGTTTTGAGGTTGTTTCGTAACAGAAGTCTTTCCAGGTTCTGCACCCTCCTGAGAAAAAATAGTAGAATATCTTTTGAACTATTGTTTTCATTTAATATGGATTTTTAAATATGTGAGAAAAGATTATAAACTATCTAATATTTTATTATAAACTTAAAAATCTCTATTTTGTTGTTATTACTTGCAGATTCTAAAATTAGCGTGTTGTTGTGATTTACAATTTATTAATAAATTCTTTCTTTAATAAAAGTTTCATGAGACTCATACTCCATTACTGATTTAAGAGGGGATATAAATTTAAGGTTTATTAAAACAGGTTATTATTTTACAAGCACCCCGAAATATTACCTCTTCTTCTGGGGCATCCTCATAATGCTCATCACTGTCATCATCCTCAATGAATTTTTTTTTGGTGTCTAAGATGCCTGTATGCACTTGACAAGCTTGAGAGACCATAAGCAGAATACCACATTCCAAAGAAGGATCCATAGATGTTGCCATCTATAACAGTAATTTAATTTAGTAACAGTGATCAAAATTAATTAGACCTTAAAAAATAATAAATATCCAATACATAAAAATATTCTCTCTTTTCAATAAAACATAACTCTTTACCTGCAATATTCTTCTGAGGATAGCTCGGATACGGAGTACTGCCACATCCTTTTTGATTGCACGGTATACCAGGCTCAAAAAAAGTGCTTGACATTTACAATTAGAGAGATCTTGGTCTAGCAGTTTGCGATACAATACATTGTAAAATCGGGCTGACACCTCCTCACTTGCATCCAATACCTGAAGGAACCATGAAAATTGATTAGTTAAACTGGAGATAATAATTCATTAAATGTTGGGATTATAAGTATGTAGGTAGATAATTGCAGATATATCATTTTATGAGTTTTTAAAAACATTATTCTTGATATTTAACATCTATGAAAATTTTCTGATTGTGGATGCTATTTGTGTAATAAAAGAATGAAAAGAAGTCTTATCAATGAAATTCACTGCAGTTTTAAAAATGTTTTATTCAGCAGGGTTTATACAAACATCCATTAAGAAAGTCTTTATTTTAAGGTTATGGTTTTATATGGTGTCCATAAATTAAGCAATCTATATCTGATAAAAATTATGTGTTAATGAAATTAAATATCTTAATTATCAATAAAAACCAAATAGTTTTTTTTTTTTAAATTGTAAGATTGAAAAAAAGTTATGTTTGTATTGTATACTTTACTAAGGGTGAGCAAATTTTTAATACTTATAAAAACATTATTAAACAGATAAAATTAATAAGTATTTTCTTATTTACACAAAATATATCTCATTCAATAAAAATATGTATGCTAGAAAGTGATCAGATGTTATTTTTGTTAAAATGAACTAATAAATAAGCCACTCTGGTAATAGAAAAAGATGTTTAATGAATATAAAGAGTAGGAAACATACTTTAGATATACAGGTTACGAAAGAAGTTTTTACAATCTAACAAAGACGCCAATAATACTGCAACTAATCTTCAAACAAATGAACCAAGACTCAAGATTCTGTTGATTGCTGCTGCTGAGTGGCAGTGCTTTAGCACAATAACTAAATAATTTCAATAATTTTAAGGTGAAAAACATCTCTTAACCACATATTTACCTGGAATATCAGCATGAGAGCTTGAACACACAGGTTGAAACTGACTAAATGCACAAGTCTATACATAGCATCAAGTTGCGTTCGCAGAACGTCGTCTTTCAACTTAGCATAAGGGTATGCCCTAGATGCCCCAGTCAGAAGTGCCTTCATAATCTTGTTGTCCACATCTCCTTTGCGAACACTGGCTTTGAACTGACCAAAGTATATGGAGATGAGACGGTTAGCTAAGGGCCATTCATCATGACTCAAAATTATCTAGAGGCAAAATGAAAGATTAAACTGCAGCATATTTCATAGTAGCAATTTTACTTGACTTTAACCAAACACAATAATAACATTTTGAGGATTGTTTCAGAAAATAATGAGGAAAGAATTAACACTTTATACTATGTATGGGAAAAACAGAAAAAACCTTGACACTCGAACTGAATGGGATTTTTTCAAAAAATACCCTCTCCCCATTTAAAAATTCATTTTGTTATTAAGGTGGTCTTTATCTCAAAAGGAAATTTCCTGCCAAACATTACCTAGGACAGGAACCACGTAAGTAAGAAAATAATTAGGCAAATAGTCATTATAAAACTGCAATATTCAACTGTCTATTCCTCACTTATGGGGGAACAATTTTTGGACAGTTAAAATGTTCCACTGAATATAGCAGCTAATACCACTCCAGTATGACCCCCAAGAAACAATATTAAAACCCTTCTTCCAAGCCAAATTTTCCTATATTAATATTGTTTGAGAGGAGCTATAGCACACTTTTAAAGACAAGAAAAAAATAGAAGCAATAATGTGACAGTAAAAAGAAATGGGACTAAAAATTGTTTAAATCAAGGCAATGGTTTTTAGGATTAATTACAGCACAAATTCTTTGAAGTAAAATATTTAATATTTGATTGATTGATTGAGACTATTAGAAAGTATTTTTAAAAATTTACCTGGCTAAGGAATATGAGGGCATAGTATTTGGCTCTTTCCGAGAGGTTTGGTCGAAAAACAAGTCTCTCCACCTCTTCTGACACCACATTTTTCATGACTGGATGACGTGACAGCAGTGTCCCTAGATGGTAACAAGCATGGGACCCCACTTTGGGTATGGGATCTCCCATTTTGTTTACAAGACGCTCTAAGAGAAACTGGAAAATATTAGAGGTTTGAGTTTATCATCCTGACTAAAATAAAATCATGACAGTACATGGAAATGATTGTTGCAAAATTACATCATGACATAATAAAACTTAATACATAAATAAGTTGAAGAGGTTATATTAAAGGTTTTTTTTGTAAGGAAAATTTCAATAATTAATTTTTTGCTGGCTTTTTTTTAACCTTACAGTCTTACCTGTTCCTCCTGTGGATTATCCTTAATCAGGTGAGCCATGATTGTGACAGCTTTCAGCTTTGTCTGATCTAGAGTATCATGGCTGACTTTTTCCAGAGCAACTAAAAAACGTTTGTACAATGCCTCCAAAAGATCTTCAAACAACCACAGCACTAGAAAGCGCTTTCTGCTACGAGCACAACCATCACAAATTGCATCCAGTTGGTCCAATGGATGCTAAAATAGAGAAAAAACTCTTTCAAAGAACAGTTTCTGATTCTGCCTATTTTCCTAGTTATATAGAAGCCATTTCAGACCCTTCAACACTAAAGCCAAGTATTATGCATCATTAAACAATACTTAACTCACTGAAGAAATAATAGTTTGTTGAGCTATTGTAAATGCTCAAACTATCTTGCTAATACTTTTTTAGGTAAAATGTAACTTAAAAAACATCAGGTAAATTACGCGTGAATGTAAAATGCATTTGCAGGGTGAAATACCTACTCCCTTTTTAGTGTTGTTAGAACTTTTAACACCCGCTGTAGATTACAACTTTAAAAACCATAAGTAACAAAGCATGCAGATATAAATAGTTTTCCTAATATTTTAGGAAGATAAGTATAACTTTAATAGTATTTCTTACAATGCTATTAATAGTTTTTACCATAAAAAATATAAATAATAACCAAATTACCATAAATAAAATGGGAAATGCTGTATCTTTTATTTAAGTGGATCCAATATTTCAATGAATAATTTAAATTTCAAGGTAAACTTATAGAATATTAAGTTTAACTTATTAATGTTAAAGTAAACTATAGATGTAAAAGGAAATGCATACTAAATTTTTAATAGTAAAGAAATTAATGAGTGATGGGATTGAGCCATTGAATACTACTCTTTTTTTCAAATAATGATAAATATACCTCTTTAAAAGGCTTCAGTTTCCTTCCTTCCACAAGCAAGTACTTAGGAAAGATTTCTCTCAGAGCATCTGAAATAAATCCACAAATTTATATGTTTAGAACCTCAAATTTTTGAAAGTTTATTTCGGCACAGCTTCAATAAGAGTCCTCCAGCCGCCAAGTTTATCCACAGCTCCTACAGCAATATGCTTAAGTGTTGTCATCATTTTGAGCTTATGGGTAAACATGGTGGCTGGAGGACTCTTATCGAAGCTGTGTCCATTTTTCTATACATTGATGAGTAAGTTATATAGAAGTAGGTAAAATACTAAAATTAAGAGGCTGTATTAAAAGCCCATGATCGATCTGACTCCAGCATGGACAAGCCACCAACCAAAATACTAAGATACGATAGTAAGAAAATTGAAAGGTATGTTATTGTTTTCAGAGAACATGCAAGTGTTTTAGTAAAGAATACTCGTATTACATGCAGATAAGGGACTAAAAACAATTAAAATGTATCATGGTAAAAGAGAAAAGTGCCTTTACCCATTGCCATAAGACACTCTCGTTTTCCTTTTGTATTAACCATAGCAATCAATGTCTCCGCACTGCATATGTAGTACACACAGTTGCTTTCAATCAGCATTGAGTGAGCACTGACCTTATCAGAAAGTGTACCGGTTTTTAAAATGCGCTGTACCCAAACAAAATCCTTATCACGCTGACTTTCTTTAACTGAAACAAATTAATCAGAATTACCAAAAGTAACCATACACTTTATAAAGATTACAATATAGAGTACATAGTGTTTCATATGTGTACGTACATACGTTTCATAGTACATGCATGTAAAGTTTATCACTACACCAAAGAAACATATATTTATTATGGCTACTTATTACTAGCCCTTTTTATTTCTAATACTAAGCACAAAAAAAATCTGATCAGCTGGAATAAGAGTCCTCCATTTGGCAATCGCCAACTGTACACTATAACTAATCGTGCCGCTAACTTGGTGACCGCAACGCGAGTCGCAAATTAGAGGACTCTTATTCCAGCTGTGCCAAAAAATCAAATATTTCTCATGTGATTTTTAGGCTGTGATACAACATTCTTAACTAATTACCATACGTAACGTTACTCAAGATCATACTGAATAATTTCTTTAATTCAGAAAAATCCTTAAAGTTAGTAAAAGATTTCACATGACTTTGTTTACTGATGTAAAAGTTTACATGTTTGCTGCACTATTTAGGAAGCCAATAAAAGTAAAACAACTACTATTTGGGGTGAAAAGATTCAAATCCTCGATAGTTTAATTTATTCATTAAGTTTATTAGTCGATGACTAATATTTAGTACATGATAACAAAACCATACTTACGCCGGTGATACAATTTTGTCTCGGAATCCAATATTTTTTGAGCCTCGTCTTTTAAAGACGAAACTAAATCGGGAGCTGCAGATTTGTCAGACGGTACATCTGGAATCTAAAAAAATAACAAAACGTGTGTTACTATACAGTTCACTATTACGTTTTATCGGCAGGAGAATAGTCTAAAATATGTGTTTAATTGTTCGTCAAGAAAACATACTTGTTGGAACCATTTTTTGTCAGAGGACACACTAAGCTTTGAGAAACTTTCTTTATTGAATTTCATTTTCACAATTTATAAAATATTGCTTATGCTTTTATCTAGAAAAGATTGAATTTTAACACGACACGAGGGAAACAATTTCATTCGTAAATAAACAATTCTTGTTATTTCAGTTCAGTTCAGTTCAAAGATTCACCAAAAATAAAACAGAGTAAGCAGATAGGTTAGTAGGCGGAGCTTATCTGGAGGTAGACATGGTCTCAGTGGATATAGAGCATTTTCAATCACATGACTCGGCCTAACAACGGCCTTAGCAACGTTGTTTTTGCCCGCCAGTGACATCATGTGCGAATGCTTCTATAGAGCATTCGCACATGACGTCACTTGGAGGACAAAATCAACGTTGCTAAGGCTGTTTTGTTAGGGGCGGGACATAGAAGTATCCAATAGCAGCATTCGCACATGATGTCACTGGAGGAATAAAACAACGTTGCTAAGGCCGTTGTTAGGCAGAGTCATGTGATTGAAAATGCTCTATTGGATGCTTCTAGTTCCCGCCCCTAACAACAGCCTTAGCAACGTTGTTTTTGTCCTCCAAGTGACGTCATGTGCGAATGCTCTATGGTAGACACTGTACTAGGAAGTGCTAGGAAGGGAGTTTTATTTTCTAAATAATGTATTAAAAATTAATGATTCATTAGGGCCGTATCCAAGGGGGATTAGGGGTAAACCCCCGAAATTGTGTCGGGTGTTACGTAATAGGTCTTAAAATGAGTTAAAACACTAGAAACCTTCCAAAATATTTCTCAAAGGAGGGCCCCCAAAACACCTCTCAAAAATTTTTGGCACTGTCTATTTGGACAGTAAATGTACAACTAAACTCTACTCTTATTTACTCGGTAACGGTTCTGATTGGAGCGCCGGGACTGCTACGTAATCGCGAGACCTACGGCGCATGGGCGAACTGCCGTTTTTGCCGTCCAAATAGACACTTCCAAAAATTTTTCGTTTATTTTACTATACTGGTTTCTTGTAAATTCTACCGCTATTAGTGGTATTCTTTGGGTGTTATCCAAAAGGTAAAATGAGCTAAAACGTTATTTTGAGAGGCGAATTCTCAAAATTTTTCTGGTGGAGGACCCCTAGACGTCCAATTTTACTCTTGCAACTGCAACTTTACTTAACCCTGGCGAAACAAGAAAGTGAAATTACAGAATTGCATTATTGAGGGAAATTAAGAAAGTAAAATTAAAAATATGATTAGTATGTTAAATCTAACCTAACAGGATTTCTGTTAACGCAGTTTTTCTTCCGTGTAGTGACGTCATAGGGTCAAGAAACGTTGTAGTCTAGTAAAAAGGTATTGCAAAAGATAAAATATTGCTAAACAACTGCCAATCTTAACTTGCATTAATTTTTCAGATTAAGCAATCTTCAGGAGAAAATCATATATTTTGATAAGGGTACATGTGTTTGGAATGATTTCAATATCAACTATAATTGTGTGCATAAATTTCTTATGACGCTGAAGAAAAATGGGAACGTATACGAATTGTGTTTCAATATTTCTTTTATTGCACAAAAAGATAGACAAAAGAATATATAAATACGACACAGCAAGGCACTGACTAGAAAACATCACAAACAATGGCAGGAGTACAATGCCTAGTCTCAATCGAGAAAATGCACTGCTAAAAAGAAGGCACATATTGATGAAAGTCGATATTAAAACGTAGTTTATTTTTTCATAGACGTCCGTGAAATTTGTCTGATCACAACCGTAGGTATCGTAATATACCCCTAGTAGTAAATTAATTGGTTTGGGGCTAGAAATCTGATATTTTTTACGATTTTACTACAAACAGAAAAAGTAATTAAAAATTTCAAATAAGATGTCTCAATTTATTAAACCATATGCAAGAAAAGAAAATCGTCGAGAAGCCTACTTTGACATGAGCTTGTAGAGATGCATTAATGCAGCTTATGGGTAAAAAAATGTGATGGAAATATTGATTTTGGGGTCAATGATTAATGATTCTGTTTTGCAATATTTTCCAATAGATCGTATTAGACGTAAATTACTTTGGATCTAGTCCCAACCTTTCAAAACTTCTGTGCATATAAAAGCTTGTTGAATAAATAACTGGATTTAATTAGATGAAAGTTCCAAATTTTCCTCTTGAACAAAAAAAAAATAAAGGCACTTTACAAAGAATTTCAACATTTTTTAGGGTATAAAATGTTAGAAAATGGCAACAAGTAATTGAATGAAACATAACAATGTTACACGTGAGTAAAAGAAAAAACCTTATAAGCATACTTGGTCAGCAAGTGTCTCCAAACAGTTTTATAAACCTTATAAGCATTATATTTTTTTAAAGAATTTAAAAATTCTTCATGAATGAAATCTACATTTTAATGATTACTTAATAATTTCAAAATAACTTAAAAATTCTATACATCTTGGTCATTCGTTACCATCACTATCTTTAAATCCCCGTATTGCATATAGGACAAATTTATACACTTATGTCTCAGTCATAAACATAATTTAGTGTATTTGGAAAAAAATGTCTAAGATTTCGCTCAAGGGAACGTCCGTCACAATACATTACTTTAAAAAAATCAAAACAGCTAATTGAGCAAGCTTGCAAACTTATTGTGCAAGTAGTAGTACTTTGGCATTTAGAGCACAACGAAAATTCGATTTCAAGCTGAATCTCTTCTTTTAAGAATTTAGTTTCGAAAAATATTGTTAAAGCCATTCGTTGAACTAGGGGTCCTTCGAATTCTTTTATGTCAAGACAAGTAAAAAAAATGATTTGAATCCCTTCACAGAAGGACATCATTTTCTTGAAAATTCTGTACTTTCGTATGAAGTGCTGTCTTGATGATCACATATGCGTGAGTGAGTTTGGAACCGTACAAAAGCTATGTTTGGATCCATTTCAGGATTCCTGCGCATTGGGCGGAGTTGTGTTGTCGGTTGCTGCTGTGGCTTCCAGGCGTTGCAGCAGCTGTAAGCAGCGACTGCTCAGCTGCTCCCAATCCCGTTTTGCCTGTTGAGCCTCCGACAGTGCTCTCTGGTTCTCGATGCGAGCACTCTCTAGCTCCTGTGGAGAAATGAGCGTATAATTAGTATTATTACAATCACTATGAGAAAGATTCTTATTTCATTGATTTTTCAATCTTGTGCTTATTTATTTGCACAATAACCTTGTTTAGAAAATTGCTCCAAAAATTTATATCACATTATTTGAATACAAGAGTTTTAAATATAATTTCGTCAATTACTTTAAGTGCATTTTTGACTTTGAGTAGGATTTCTTCAACAGGATCTTCATCTTCCTCAGTATCCTGCAAGAAAAAATAATACAAATCAAAACTTGAATTATTCCTCCGATATATAGTGGCTTCTATGTATTCAGTGTTCACCTCTTAGAGCTAGCGCATGGGTGGACTGAAGAGTTTTGCTCATGTTTAGATGTTTAAGTAAGGTTATAAAACGCATTAAAAATTGTCCTACCTGTTCTTGTGCCCTACAGGGCGTCACTTGATCGTGTCTCGGCGATGACTTCAGCCTTACTTCAAGCTCCTTGGCCAGGGCGGCGTGTCGGGCCATCAAGCCCCTGCCGGGGCTGTCACTTTCCACTGCCTCCATGGATCGGCTCAGTCGACGATGCCCGTCTCTAAGAGGGGAAAATACACTAAATGTTTAAACCATAAAATATGACCAATAAATGTTTAGTTGAGTGGTGTAAACCCTCAATGTGTGTCAACGGTGTTACAAAGTTACATAACCCCTAAATATTTTAATAGATGGCGTCTCCCCTCCTCTTCCAGTCTCACCACTGTGCATTTCTACCTCCATTTGATCCGATTTTGGCCATTTATCGTTATACCCATGAAATTTCCCCCAGATTTTGCCTACCCACCAGAAACCAGGCGCAGATCTAGCACGGCTCCTAGGTGGGACACTTTTCCAGACCACCACCTTTACCTTTTGAGAATATGCTGGGGATTTTCTAAAAAGTATCACTCAAAATCCCCTTTTTTGGTACCGCTGGGGGTAATGGGGGTCTTCTCCCAGAAAAAAATTTAAGTTTGACCTGTAAGAGTAGGGTTTTAACTAATTTTTAGTACTTATTTAGGCCCAAGGGGAGGACTGTCCAGAGTGTCCCTCCTTGGATCCGCTCCTGCCAGAAACTAAGACCGATCACACACACAGACCTTTTCCAGCATTGTCACTCCTTAATTGGTTATTGTTGGATTCGAGACCCTTATCATAGAAGCTCCTGTAAAAATCCGCTGATCCTACATGACCCAAATTCCCCATCATGCTATACCCGATTTCGGATTGAGGGTTTGTGAACAGATCAGTCCCTACAAAATACTCATGCTCATTTTTTAATTCGGTAATTTATTTCAAAGCAAAAAGCTAACAAAGAACTATCAAACTGTTTTGACATATCAAGAGCTACTCCTAAATTTTAGTTTACAGACAGGGGTAGATAGAAGTTATACTCACGCTGTACTTGAATCCGAGAGACTGACAGATCTCTGTCGTCCACCGTCTAGTTCTTCGGATCTGCTCTGAAACACAAATGAATAGGAGAGTAAGAAATACAGATTTCATGTTTTTATATGATTGTAAGCTCAAAACAAAGACCCATAAAAGATCTGACATGGAATGTACTTAATATCCTAAATTTAGCCTTAATAATTTAATGGCAAATGAAATGAAATAATAAGCTAATTTCTGCTCAAAGAGCTCAGAAATTTCTAAGGTGTGTGGACGATTGAAAGACTCCGATTAAATCATTGAAGAATTTGATTTCAAATCCATGCCATTATTTTTTTGAGATTTTAATTTTTGAAGTATTCAATCGCTATGATAAATTGAGTTGATGTTCAAATTTAAAGTTTGTAAATATTATTCACAATACTATACTCTATACCTTTAACTTCTCTGGGTTGTATTTGACGACAAAAAGTAATCTTTGGTGGTCACACAAATATATTAAATTTTATTTAACAAACCTCTCCATCTAATTCAGCTTTATAAAGATTTAATATCGGTCACATTTATTACTATTCAATTAATTATCACTCACTAAATTTCTCAAACAAAAGGGCCGTCAACAAAATTTCGAGATATCAAGCTTTTAAGGCCGGAATGGTAAAATCAGTTATAAAATGTCAAAGTGAAATAACTTTCCAAGTTACTATACAGGTTTTCAAGACATCAGAGTGTGAGATACTGTGAATGTAAAATTAAACTAATCACATAAGAACATTGGACAGTACTCACTACAGGCATTAGTGATTTTCTATTTGGTGGTCTTCTACCATGTGGACCCTTCACTCGGTCCTTTAACCCCCCTAACAGAATTAGAGGATGTTCTGGACTACTTCCTGGTAGATCCGAGGCCGTGCCAGCCTGTGAAGAAAGTGCCATATCATCTATTGATAATGGTTGGAATGCAAAAAAGCCTACTATAAAGTGAATAGTATGCTTTATATATTTTGAAGTGCAAGCTCCCAGAAAGGCTTATTTCATAATCTTTGGTTTGGTTTGGTTTTTGGTTACATATATTTTCCGGTATGTGTTTTCATAATCTTACAAAAAATTATAAGTTTCATAACAAATAATCTTCAGTTCAGTTCATTGTGTTATCAATTGTAAAAAAAAGGTTGGTTTTGGTTGGTTGGTTTGTTGAATCTTGGCCATCTAACCATGTACTCCAGAAACCTCTGCCAGGTAAACAAATATGGGCCTCGTAGGCCTTGGACTTCGTGGGTTGTTGTGCCCAGTACAGAGGCCCGATCTAGCCCAATCAGGGCAACAAGAAAATACGGTTTTTTTAAAAATAAGTTGCTATTAAATTGTATTCATACCTTTGGAGTCTTTTTAGTGAGAATGACTGTTCGAATGCTAGCCATCCATTCTGTGAAGTCTTGGCTCGCTTCCGCACAGAAGTGATGCCTGCTCTGAAGAAGACAAACAAATTAAATAAATGCAGATAAAAAGGCATACTTCCAAATTCCACTTCGTAAGATATGCGAGAGCTCTAATTAGTCAGAAAATTGTCATTCAAAATATGTGATGATTGTAAAAATTTCTGCAATCCTCGCCAAGCCAATCCTCATCAGTACGGTGATTGTTGACGTTCTCAAAAAAAGAAATCGCGTCATCAAATTAATTCGCTTGACCAATGAGATGATGGATGAGGATTGGCTTGAAGAGAACCACAGTCTCTTGTGATGATTGCCAGTCGTTTGACAAACTCTCTGACTGGTCCTTAAGTGGAGGTTGAAATCGTACGAAGTTGAATTGGGAATGTTGTAAATTAGACTAGTCTCAGGTTAACCCAATAAGGAAGGTGTTAAGTTTTAATGTTACCGAATCCCCCTGGAGCAGTGGCAGGATGCTTGCTTAGCATACGGCAGTTCCTGGATTCTATCCCCGGTTATAATTTTTTAAAAAACCTTACACTATTTTCCAAAAGAAATTTCAACCAATCAATCAGAGCAGACTCGGTTAAAACTTAAAAGTGACAGCTTGTGAGTAGATTCTTGTAATGTGCAATATAAAGTAGTACTCTTATACAATATATATGACGTACTATTATCAAATTTGTCCTAAACTGTCTGACGTACAGTGACTACTTCCAGCATAAATGAGATCGGTATACTCACGTCAAGAAAGGCATCCAGTGAAGAATCTAAGGAGAAGGCTAGTGGTTTCTTTGGGTCTTCTTCACAAACGTCAAAATGTTCTAGATTGATGACACCACATGACTTGCCCTCTCCGCCTCCACTGCTGTTCTGAAACACGAATATTGTCCATTGATTTCAACCAAATTTCTCTGGATAGTAACCTTAAAGTGAATATGCCAGAGGTACAGCCAACACAACATTCTATGAACATGGTAAAATCCACTCTTGCCCTCCCTTGTTTACCAGCACAATATTTTCCAATGCATCTATAATATTTATACATCAATGAATTTTCTTTTTAATCATTTTACACTTACCGTACTTTAGAATCATAGAGAATGAATAAGTGAAAGGATAAGAAAATGGAATAGAAGAAAAAATGATAGAGAGAGAAACAGAGGAGATTGAGATTTATTAGTATTAGTACAAAAAATAAAAGAAGGTAATTAGAAACAGAGAGAATGAGGGAGAAGGGTGAATGAGAGAGAATCATAACTAAATAAAGAGAACTAGAGAACAGAGGGAATGGGACATAGAGACAGTAAAAAAGAGTTTGAGAGGGAGAGAAAATAATTGAAAGAAAGCCTTATACTGAGATAAAGAGTCATTGAGAAGATGCGAAGGAATCAGGAATAGAGAAAACATAGGAGAAAAACTTTATTACAAAAAAAGAGCAGTAAAGACAACCATGAGAGTGAATTAGTGTAAAGAGAATAAGATAGAAGAGAAAGAGAGATTGAAATAAGGGAGAGTTATAGTAAGAGATATTAATATAGTATAAAAAACAGAGGGAGTGACAAACTGCTAGAGGTAAATATTAAATAAATGAGAAACAGAGATAGGGGATGTCACAGAAAGTTCATGAGAGGTACAACGTACATAAATAGAGAGAAAGTGTGAGAAACAGAAAATGAAAGAAGGAGTATGGAGAGAGGTAGATGCAGAGAGAAGGCGAATGAGAATAGTAAGAAAGACTGAGAGGTAGATACATGAAAAATTTAAAGTGATAGAGAATGTCAAAAATAGTACAGATAGAGAGAAAATGGGATGGATAACAAGAGAAAGACAGTGAATGATATTCTCACCTCCTTGTCGTAGTAGTAGAGCTTGGCGTCCGGCGAGAGGACGCAGAAGCGACGCCTCCAGCACGCGGGGAAAAGCCACCCACGGGCGCCCTGTTTTAGGAGGAAGCCCTTGCGAAGGGCGGAGGCAGCCACGCGCCCACTCGGGGGCACCGCCTCGTCCACGACAGGAGGCTGCAACGGAACGGCACATTAGCTCATGTGGGGTTAAGCAAATCAATAGATGAAGCACTCGTGTGAAAGGTTTCGTTGCCTCCACGCCAAAAAATTCAATCTAATTTTTCAGAAATTCAAATTTGGTCAGGAGTAATAGATTTTACGGTTTTTAAGCTATTTATTGGAAATTATGATTGGGACTAGGTATCGTGTGCGATATACTGTGAAATGTGTGTAAAAAACCTCCTTAAATATAATTTTTCTTTTTTGGTTGTAAATGGCCATAAAAGCAGAATGGTAGTTACGATAGGACGTGGTAGTTACGATAGGATGGGGGGAGGATCCACAATTAACTGGAGACTAAGAAGTTTAATATCACATTTCTGAGACTTTTTACAGTGAAGTTAAGTAAAGTTTAGACTTTAGAGGTAGCATATATGAGGTTATCCATTTAATCTGTTTATCTACGTAAGAACACCTGTTTATTTAAATATACTATGCATCAATGTTATACGAAATGAAAATAATTTTGAAGTTTGCATGTGGAAAATGAGTACTTATAAATTTATGGTTTTAATGTTGATATTTAAACCAAAGTATCTTTGACGGTTTCTTTTTCTTTTCAAATTTGTTTACATCAAAACAAAATGCACAAAAATCAAAGAAAAAAACCCGTATGTTATCAACCAAGAGGACAACAGAAAGTCCCGTTCAAGTGAAATAGAAGAACCTTTGTATTTACTTTGTAGTAACATTGTGTTTTGTATTAATAGTTTGGAACATTTTTTTATTTAATATCCAGAAAATATATTTTATAACCTCCAAATGTTGATATAGTTTTAACTTTTACCACTAATTATCACCCATAGCAATCAGTTCTATCTCTATTAAACTTAATTTTGTTGTGTTTCACTAACTTATTCCCTAAATTTCCCTCCCATTGAAAAAAAATTAAAACAGGTTACTTTGTTATATATTTCTTTCTAGTCCAACAATCTGCCTCATATTGTAACCTCACCTAGTATTACCTTAGAACAGCGAATATTTATATTTATGTTTAAGTTTTTTATAATCTACTAAATAATATCATTGGCTGGCTGTCTTACGTTAACGTTATTACAGGAATTTAATTTTCATGTTCCACAATACAATACAAAAAATAAAATGGTGCTTAAAATCCTTTTAAACATATTTCTGTTCTTTAAGCTGATAAATTATCTGCCTGTACACAATGATTTGTTCTTTGATTCTTGTTACAAATTGAAAAAAGGATTTTATATGTAGATAATGGGTAAGCAACTTCCTAATATTTATATCCTTTATATTTTTTGTATTTGTAACGTGTGTTTTTTACATGTTCTGTTTGTACTGTATTTTCTGTATGTATTTCGTACATTCTGCCTGTAAATAAAAAAATAAAAACCCGATTTTAGGGACGTATATAAGGGGAGAAAGAAGACCAAGGCTCCCTCAGAAATGAATGAATTTGTAGCATAACCTATAGTAGAATAACTGTACTAGAAATGAACAAATTAGCAATATAACTGCAGATGACATAAAAGGAAACAATAATGCATCCGGTAAAAAATTCTGGAAGCAGGATATAGTAATTACAAGGGACACTGAGTCGTTTTTAATTCATTTATGGACATGAAGGGAATATTTTCAAATTTAATAAGGGTGAATTTTTTCTTAATTCATCCACTGGTTACGCCCCTGACGATGACGAGCAAAGCAATTCCCCATAATTTCGACTAGTTGTTCCCGAAAAAACTAATTGTATGAGGAGTTGAACTCCTTGTATAAAGTATCTCTTGTAATATAACATTGAAAGCAAGCGTTCTATTTTAAGTTAAAAATATTAAAATTTATCAAAAAAATTAATTTATGAGAGTGTATATTTGGCTCTTTAAACCTGACAGATTTTGCTGTGACCAGCTATGGTGGCTTTTCTTGCAAAATGCAACAGAAACCCCTCAGGATGCAAAAAAAACTTTTAGACCATTTTCGTAAAAATAAGAATGAAAAATCAGAACGTGATAAATATTTGAAGTTATTTGGATGTAACAAAAAATATTTTAAAGAAACATAATAGCATTGAGTTTGTTTTTTGTGTAGTTCATATCAATTAAATTTTTCCAGCTGAAAAGAAAACTGACGTATCCTACAAATTCGCTATTTTAGCATTTTGCTAAAGCTTTTTTTTTCTCCATATTAGCTTATTTACTACAGGAATTTTTCCCTAGCCTAAACCCTGGTTGTGATATTTGTATAATGTATATGAAAAATGTCAATGTGTTGAGGATGACGCGAGTCGCTTAATTTCTAAAAAGTAGGTCGCAATCTTTGAAAGTTTGAGAACCTCTGTTTGAACCCACTTTTACTGGTGTTACTTTTCAAAAACATCTACTACTCTTTTCTCACCGCACTCGCATCTAACTGAAATTAAATCTTCGAAAAACGTACGTTCTCTTCTCTCATAAATTCTTAATTTAGTAATTCTGCTCATTTGTAATTTCATTATTTCTGGCAAATTTAAACTAATATTAGTTAATGGTAGTACATAATTCAAGAATTTTGGTAGCTATTGCTCCAGTTGATCCTAGATAACCCCTTATGTTTGTTTCAATTTATACATAGAATCCATCTTCTCCCACTTTAAAATCCACAAGCACTATGCAAAGGATGTTAAACAAAAAAAAAAAAGAGATTTCCCATGCTGAAAAAGATATTTTTACAACCAGACAGCTCTTGAAGCGCCTTTCGCAGCTAAATAAAACTTCGGCCAGAGGTCTTTCGCAACACCATCTTTCACTTCGCACTCAGCACGTGATGATGTCACCCCATCCATTGTCACACACCACATTCGAACAAACAGAACATTTCGACGAGAGCAGCAGATGGTTCGAACCATCATAGAACAACGAAATCAAATCAAACGATCCTTACCATTTGATGATGGGCGTCCCAGTTTGTTCCACAGACGGTTAGGCTGTGACACATTTGGCAGACGATATGGATCCGCAGCAGCCTCGACACCTCACCTCCACTTCCCGTGGAAGAGGACGTTCGAAAGCGGAAGAAGGGAGAGCGAGCGAGCGGGCGTTCGTTCGTTCGCGTGTGGTATTTCACCTGCCTGATTCACGCAGCTGACACACTCTTGATTGACCAGTGGCCGCCGCTCCGAAAATCAATGTGTCGTCGCCGCTGCCGTTTCGAGGAAGTGAATTGCGAGGGATTTCGCGGAGGAGGCACCAACCAGCCACGATGGTGCTTGTTGAAGTTGGAGATCCCAATTCACCCCGCAAAAAAATTTATAATTCCACCTTTTTCTAAATTTTGATTTATAAAAATTAGAAATAAAAGTTCCTTTCCAAAACCTTCAACTTTCGGTTTATTAAAAATATAAAAATTAAGTTTGATAACACCAATAAATGAAATTTCATTTCCCTATTATTTTTTCCATTTGATTATCTAATCCAGCGGTGACCAACCTTTTTGTTTGGGAAAACTATTCAGGCGTGCCACTTCCACTTTTCCAATCTATACAAAAAATATAAAAAGTGAAAAATATTATTCATAGACTTATTATGAGAATTTTACTCAAAAAACACCTTTTCTCGTGTAAGTCTGAGTGAGATATAAAAATTCAACATAGGAATTACTCCCCCTAAAAAATTTATTAACTCTCTCTCAAGACGAACTTATAACTTATAACGCATTTTTCAACACTTTGCAATTTGGAAAATCATCAGAATCAGTAGAGGTAGTTATGCTATTGTATTTCAAGCACCTTAAAACTATCCCTGATCCCTAAGTGGAGGTTTTCCCGAATTATTCTTGCTTTTATCCACATTAAGAATTTTACCATTGATTTTGATTCCCTTAAACATTTTATTGATAATAAAATGCTCAATGCGAAGGGATGAATGAAATTTACCAATTATATTAGCATATCAATTAAGAGTTTATAAAAAATATTATAAAAATAAAAAATATTCAGAGACACTGAGGCTTTACTTTTCACGAAATTAAAAAGTTGGAAAAGTCATTAGAGCTATTTTAATCGTTTGTTTGAAAAGAAGGAATAAGTCCAAAAAGTGGCAAATAGACTTTTTGTAAAATCTCCAAGTATTACTCTACACATGAGTGGGAAGAAAGAAAAAATAACTACCCCCTATTAAGTAGATATAGCCTCTTGAAATTGGCGAAATCGATGTCTATTCATAGTATTTTTTTTTTATTTAATTTGAAATTTAAGTTAATTTATCATCCTCTTCTTATTCTTTGTGCTGTAAACTAAACTAAACCAAAACAAAATTTGTTTTTAATTTAAAAGTGTTTTTAGTTTTTTTTTATCCAGTGAAAGTTGGACCCCATTGATATTTATTAAACTGAATGACTCAGTTTCATAATACTTTTGTATTTGTTTTATCTTACTTAGTTAGCCTTTTTATTTCTCACTTTGTGGAGTTAACTGAGGAGAAATATAATTTAATTGTCAATTAATTGGATTTTAAATGGCTGAAATTTCATAAGTTTGAAAAAAAGAGTCTATCAACTTTTTTTCAATTGCACAATACTTTTAAATATTTTTTTCGATGATTGTTCTGTATTCTAAATAATATCCTGAAATTCCAGTAAAAATTTGGTGATTATACAATAAAAATTCCAATTTCTCAAAATTCTTTCTTTTTGGACTTCTTTCAACTTGACGAATCCTTTAATCCAAATGCTTACTATCCCCTGAACTTTCAACCAAACCCTATATATACCCCTAAAGCTCCATCAGCCCCCAGAAGTCTATATAAAGCTTCTCTCTGGAAATCCTTGATTTATAATTTCAGGAAAAAAATTAATTTTTCAAAATTAATTAATTCTAATCTTTTAGGATTGGGGATAGGTTTTACCTCAGCCCTTTGAAGGCCTTATGGATTCAACAATCTTTGCCAAAAGACTTTAATTTTTAAAAATGCGGTTAATTTTGGAATGGGTACACTACACAAATTAAAAGCCTTATTGCCCATTTGTTTTAAACAGTTAACAGAAAGCTGTATATTACTTTCTTTAAGACCGCAAAGAACCTAAAGGTTTACTAACCCATACACCTAAAAGTTAATTTTTAAGTACTAACACAAATTGAAAATTTAAAAAAATAATTTTTTACCCCACAAACTTGTATCCCAAGTAGTAAATAACTAAAATATCCCCATGTGACACACGGTTTCTAACAGAAATGCCATCTGATGCCTCTTTACTTTTAAGGCCAAAGTGTTACCCCATTTAAACTGACAAATATAATTAAATTTTTTTCAGATACGCTCCATTAAATGTATTATTTTCCATGTTTCCTCTATTTAGCGAGTCGTTAAGGCACAGGTGGTCTCATCAATAGTATGATACACCTACGAGATGCCAATCAAACTTTCAAAACCAACTTACCACAGCTGTCAACTCCTCCCACAAAGTCATTCGGGACCAATAGGATGAAGAAGGAGGAGCCATGACATTCTTTAAACATTTACATTAGTACTAAAAAAATATACATTCCACTGATGGTTAACTAAGAGATCAACTCAAATTTACTAGGTGATCGAATCTTAGAATTTTTGTAGCGAAGTGAATCTACCAACTACAAAGGTACCCCATTCTGTACGAAGCCTATTCCTATTTTGGAGTGCAAACTGTGTATTTGTGTTCAAAGGATTTAAAGGACTGTCTTGAATTGTGTTCTGTTAACAGCTTTAGGAATCCATCAAATGGATTTTCCTTAGCTGTTATGCTGACTGAACTTGTTTTTACTGGCTACAATCATCCCCAGCATTATCTTTGTGTCCATCAACTTTTGAGTATTTCAGTGACCACAGCAGCCATAGAATACATCAGTTTAAAAATCACCATTGGATACTATAATCGCAAACAGAAATATCTATGAAAAGAAAGGTTCTTATACAGTCACAGAGAAATATTCTTCATAGTCATTAGCTAATTAGGTATCAATCAAGTGCTTTATAAAATAGGAAGTTAACAATCAAATTCATAAAGAAAGTATTTTCGAAAAATACACTCTACTTTGACAGTGGACTTCCATGTGTTTCTTCTAATTAGCTCCTGAGACGTACAGCTAAATGATCAGTGAGAAAACGTGATTTAATTCAAAATATAGTTGGTTCCTCAAATCACTCCTGTCCACAACCCCAAAATATAGAAATGCCCAAAAGGAACAGATTTCCTAGTATTAGTGCAGATACTATATAATTACTTCTCTTTATAGAAACTTTTTTGTTATTCAAATCAAAATTAGGGGTCGAAAATCAACCAAGATGCGTCCTTCTGCCCCCCAGTGGGTCACAAACTCTTTAAAACATGTTTCTAAGAGTCTTAAAAGAAAACCTCCCAAAAAAAAGGGTAAGTTTCAGAAATATTCTTGAAAACATGCGAGAGGCTCGGATGTTAATTTTTTATGTGCAATGAAATTTCCTTATTATCTAAAAGTTGTAGGTATGTTCTATTGTAGTTCCATACATGCACATTAATACACTACAAACGCTCCACACAAAAATAAACACATTTAAGAACACTTTTTGTCCTCAAATCAATTGTGCTGTTAGGTAGAACACTTTAACAGCTTATTGTGCTGTGATAGTGTTCTGAACAGGTTTGAAAAGTATTAGAAACGAGTTCTATAAATAATAACAAACTATATTCTATAGTAAATAGTGTTGTAAAATACGTTTAGAATCTTAAAGTGTTCTTAAATTTGGATCGAAAACTCTGTAAGAACACATTTTCGGTCTCTTTAATACTGTCTCTTTAGAAACACTTTCACAGCCCCATCTTTTTCCAACACAACACAATCGCAACAAACGCTTTTGTTCTGAAGTGTTCATTATTGTGTTTACTTAACGTTGCAAAAGTGTTTCACACATTTGAAGTGTAGTTTTCTGTTAATTGATGTGAATTTGGAGGATAATTGTGTACATTTTTCGGAGCTATATACAAAATAAATTTTTGAATTCACCTTACCGAAACAGCAAACGATAAATTTTCAATTGGGGAAAAAAACTTTATATTTCTCTACTTGCTTGTCCTGTGTCATCTTCATAGATAAGACTAGTTTCTGTTTTAGTAGTGTTAGATGAAGAAGCAAAGAAGATTAATAAGAAAAAGGCGAGCAGCCGAGAACGCAAACGCATGGCACTACAAAATATCGGCTTCGACTTTTTGAGGGGGAAATTGCCATATATGCACCCCAAGAAACTATCTAAAATACAAACCCTCAAGTAAGAATTCAAGGCTCTTTTTCAAACTTCTTTTTACTTTTTCTTATATTCCCTTGATGCAAAGAAATTATGTTTGTCAAAATCTCATACTGTGAAATTACTTTTTTTACTTAAAATTTTTTTAGGAAATTCCGACGTACAGCGTAGCTAATTTTTAAACTTTAGTAGCTATCACAAAAACTTTAAAGCTTTTTACTATTTAAATACTACCGTTTGTTTGCCTATTTTATTTGCTTTTTCATTTATTTTGTCTATTTTCTCTCCCAAATTATTTCATTTTAAAACAAGGAAGGCCTTTTCCGAGCAGTCTGTATATAATTTATATACATTTTTTAATTATAGGGAAGAGGGGGCATGTTAGAACAATCCTCATACCTCTATGTTTAAATAAATTTAAAAATCTTAAAAAGTTAAACAATAGATAGCTGTATCAGTATATATACTTTTTTGATGGAAATTAGAGGAAAAGATTATTCCCTATCCCTGTAATAACTTTTACTTCATCATAAACTTTTACAATAAAAATTAGTAAAAATGTAAATAACAAAAAAAAGGTATTCGTTTGCCTGAATTTTCAGAGAAGTGGGCTCATTGAAGCCCTTTGAGTTTGAAAATTGCCCGTTATGAAAGGTGCAGAGAAATTTTTTCTAATTTTATTCGTGGGAAAATTCAATCAAGGGAGTTTTTAAAGTAGAATTTTAACCTGGCATTCTATGGTGGCATCAATAAATTTAAGCTGAAAAAGTTTTGTTTACCAATTTCAGATTAAAATACATATTTTTTACTCTTAAAGTTTGTGATGGTATATGGGGTAAAATTGAACCCAAGTAGGGCACGTTTGAGCAGTTCAAATGTGCCTTTTTTGTTCCTTTTCTTAACATAAAACTTATTTTTAGAAGTTAAATGCAACATTTTAAGTAGTTTTAAATTTATTTAGTTAGATTATACCAAATATTAAACTTAAAAGCTTTAAGGATTTTTCTAATTTCAACTTAACAACATAAAAGAAGCTGGATAAGATTTAAAAGTTTTCTGTATAAGAGTATATGTTTATTTAATATTATTTAAAATTTGTCAGGTTTTTATGCATTTATCTTTCTATAACCTTTTAAAACTTTTAAATCCAGTATTAATATATTTTTGTTTAATACGTATTAGTAAAATTTTAAACAACGTTTTTATCTGATTTAAGAAATGTAGTAATGAGATTCTTTACTTATAATTTTTCACATATCTAATTAGAAATATTAACTTTTCTCCAAAAAAGGTTATTTAAATCTTTTCAGTAAAGCTATCAGTTAATATTTGAATAACTTTATAGGTTTGGATTTAAAAAGTATGGTTAGAACTAAGCAGAAAAAACTAGAAGAATAAAAGTTTACGAAAATCCTTTATTTATCATGGTACGCACTAAAATATCCAAGCCATCAATTTCAACAGATGGGTATTGAGTTGCTAGTTGACTCACTTTCCTTAAAAACTGAACAAAAATTAATTTTTAAAACTTTTCCCTGAGTGATTTTTACTGATGGACATTAGAGGAAATGATTATTACCTCTAATAACGTTTACCTCATTATAAACTTCTACAATAAAAATGAGTCAAAGTGTAAAAAAAAGCATTGAAATTTTTAAAAAACCCCTGTAAATGTGCCAAATTTCCAGCTTTATCTACTGTTTATAAAAATAAACTGTAATTACAATATTAATTTTTTCCTGGTGTCTTGGTTGTACAGTACATTTTGAATCCCATTTGAACAGAATTCCTCATTTTTGGAATTAGAGAAATTCTTTATAAATGCATTTAAAAGAGGTTCCGAAATTTCAGGAAAATTGAATGAATGAATCAGTTTTTGTATTTGGAGAAATAACATGTACTTTTCGTTCGAATGTGTCCCACTCTCCCCTTTGCTGAAGTTATTTAGAATACAGTACATTCTAAGTCTCTTATAACAAGTACATAAGGACCATCAACATTTTTTTGCAAACAATTCTATAATATTTGATACAAGTTCTTAACTTAAATAACCAAAAATTTAAGACATGATAATAATAGACTATAATAAGTGGATAAATATATATTTATTTCCCTCCTATAAATACAAAACATTAACAAAAAAAGTAGATGTACTTGGAAAAAAAACTTAGTTTCTTAACGACTCTTAACAAAAGCTCAAATAAGCTTAAAAATAAATTTTGACAGAAAAATGTGAATTAATCTTAAAATTTATTCATCGTTTTATTTTGGTTGTGATCTTAATAAGCGGGATATTTTCTGTACGTTTTTTTAAATTTTGTATAACCTAATCATTTGTTTTTATACACTTTAAAATTGGGTTTTTGTTACATTCGTGCTTGCTTTAAGCGTTATTGATTATAGTTCTATCACTTGAAAGAAAACATGTTAATCATAGATATGTAATTAAGTTTTTAAAATTTTTCTTAGAGATTAGGAAATTCTTTTACTCAAAAAATGAAGTTGCGGCTGGAAATGTTTTGAGTTTTCTTCATTTTCATGATTTAAAAGCCAGTCAAAATTAAAACATTAAAAGTATTTAAAAATTCTAATGATTTTTAACAAGTCTGGTAATCTCCACAACAGGGCATACCTTATATTTCCACGTGTAAGCCAATCCGAGTATAAGCCGAGGGTACGTTTTTTATTCGAAAAATTGACAAAATATTCAAAACCGAGCCTAGTTAAATTTATCACCTTCGCTCCCATGAATCACTTCACACATTCACACTCTGATTTATAAAACTTTTCGCATTCAAAGTAGTAGTGGTAAAATGAATTTCCTTCCTACTTTTACTTTCTGTGTGTTTCCTTTTAATTTGCTTCCATTTTATGTATTGGTTAAATAATTCCGTTAATAAAATATTCAAACTGTCTAGATCCGCGTATAAGCCGATACCCCCACTTTTGAATCGCAAAATTGTTCCGAAATTTCTCGGCTTATACGTTAAATATTATGTTGGTAAAGTTGTTTTTTCCGCAAACCGATTACTATGAAGGAAAAGCAAGTTCTACAGTAATCAAAAGAGCATCACCAAAAAAACAACTTATAGTCTGCTTTGTTGGGTAAAATTCCCATACAAAGCAGTTTTTGGTACTTTCCTATTTTAAGAATTTTTAATAGATTATGAAGGAGAAACTTTTATGATGGGAGATGATTACTTCAAGATTGAAATTAACTACTACTTTGCTTATTTTTGCTTTGTTTGTCAATTTTCGACACTTTAATTATTTTGATCTTTCTATAAGAGTATTTCTACAAATCCACCCGAACTCTTCACAACCAGATTCCTTGAATGGAATAAATCAAATAAAAAAATATCCAAACAACTATACCTATATGACACATAATTTTCCAGAAAATTGCGATGACGTCCTAGATATGATGTCATAATTGGTTTAATTTAAAATAAAGTTTATGGGAAACGTGAACATAGATATTTGGATATGTTTGCATGCTAGGATGGCAAAATTATCCACTGCGCATGCATGCGCTTGCCTTGGAATGAAATAGTAATTAAGTTTTACCAGATATGACATCACATTTTTGAAAAAAATTGTCGAAGATTTATAGTTCTTTGTGGATATTTTTTATGTACTCCACTCAAGGAATCTTTCTGTGTAGAGTGGGGGGCGGACTTGTTGAAAAACCCTGTATAGTAACAAAAAAATATTTAAATGTTATTAAACCATTTTAAGATAGTTAAATTTTTTTTAAAAAATTTACTCAAGGTCCTTAAAAGGTAGATATAATTGCCAGGTTGATCTGTAAGTTGTACAAACAAGTTTCATTTATAAACTTTGAACCTAAATAAATTATCTACTCAGTCCAACCTTTTGATTTTAGAACCATCTGTTTGCATTTTGCAGTGGAAAGCGTGTAAAGTTTGAGAGGAATAATGCATTTTTTTTTTCGAAACATTGACGTCTGCGGGTGGGGTCTTTTATATCGATACTAAAGGAATGATTTTTCCTCAATTACTTCCATTATTATACAGGGTGTCCCACGAAAAGTGGCCCAGCCCCTATAACTTTTGAACCCCTACAGATATAGTCATGAAAGTGGGGTCTAGGTATAGTAAAGTGACCATGCCCTATCCGATGAGACAATTTTCAACGCCCTCTAGTGGACACTTTAGGAGTTATAATTTTTATTTTAAAAACTATGTGAGGTATGTGGAAAAAGTCAATGACTAAGTTGTAGAGCAGCATCGATTCATTATAAATCGACACCTCCACCACAAAAATGCCTACAATAAAACTCCTTAAACGCCCGTTTGTTTAATTGTGATTTGGAACACTCAACCTCACGAAACTCTTAAAACGTTTGCTTGTTTATTTGAGGTCTCTAACACTTTACCTCACGAAACGCTTTTGTATGTAGTAACTTTGTGCTTGAAACGCTCTGTCTTGTTGGATATACTAATTAAGAGGCTATTGAATTTTGGGTTTTATTGTTTAATTATGCGTAATTGTGTGTGAGGTGTAAAATTTGCAACTCGATATTCAATCTAGAGTCCAAATGCGCATTGTCTCGGACGGGAAGCACATACAAAATCAGCGGTAAATGTTAAAAGTTTATTTTAATGAGGTGTTTCATGAGGTTAAGTGTTCGAGACCTCAAATAAACAAGAAAGCGTTTTAAGCGCTTCGTGAGGTTGAGTGTTCCAAATCACAATTAAATAAACGGGCGTTTAATGAGTTTTATTGTAGGCATTTTTGTGGTGGAGGTGTCGATTTATAATGAATCGATGCTGCTCTACAACTTAGTCACTGACTTTTTCCACATACCTCACATAGTTTTTAAAATAAAAATTATAACTCCTAAAGTGTCCACTAGAGGGCGTTGAAAATTGTCTCATCGAATAGGGCATGGTCACTTTACTATACCTAGACCCCACTTTCATGACTATATCTGTAGGGGCTCAAAAGTTATAGGGGCTGGGCCACTTTTCGTGGGACACCCTGTATAATGAACGTTGGATGAAAAATATTTTTCTGTGAACACATGGGATTTACTGTTAATAAAAGAGTGGAGGAGGAACTAAATGGCTAAAATATAGGATGGCCTGACAGGGAGCACCTGGCGCAGTACTTGGAAAGGATTCGCTTGTTTTATATCCTTCATTAACTGTTCCAATGAACGGCAGCTGGTGTCAGGGAGGGCAGCTTGTTAGAAAACAAGTAGATGATATTTACATGGAAGAGTTAAAATATGGTGGTGTAGCAGTCGGTGTAACAGTTAATTAGAATACAAACTATTTTCAAAGGTTCCAGCTACTGATAAAATCATATAGAGAAGTGTTAATTTGATTTGATTTTTTCCCTCATAACTTTCAAGTATTTATAAAAACCGGGCTTTTTTTTTGCTGTAGAACCGAAAGAAGACTTGAAAACTCTAGGTTAGCTGGAAGGAGGTAGCCAGAAAAAGTTTGGAATTTTGGGGGATATGGAGCGAAATTAGTCCTTTTCTATAGGGTCAAAAAAAGGAAAACTTTTGTTTAACGAGGTTTTATACCCAAATCACTTACCAACCCTTGGTTATGCTTAGTTCTAATAGGTTAATAAAAGAGTTTTAACTACAAAGGGGGGTCTAGGGGTCCTCCCCCAGAAAAGTTCTGGAAATTCGACCTTAAAAAATACTAAGTCTAATTTCCGAATTTCGGGGTGGGGCGGGTGTCATTTCCCTCTATTATATATAACCCTTCATAAAATTAAAGTTAAACCAAATTAAACTTAAGGTCAATGTTTGTAATATTTCTCTCAGGTTGGCCATCAAGTACATTGCTCATCTGGAGAGTTTATTGTCGAACAGTCCAAGTCCCCGCTACCCTCCGTCCACCCCCGGTGTCTGGGCCCCTGCCCCCAACTACTACTCATGGATAGTACAGCAACAGACGACAACTCAGGTTTGTTCATCGCAATTATTTTATATCACATAAATCAAATGAGACATCATGATGAAACAGAATTTTTCTCACAGGTTGATATAGAAAATTAGGGAATAATTGATGATTAAGGAAAATTAGGGAATGCTAAGGGAAACAAGAATTTACCAAATTAATGTACCCTCTCATGAAAATTTATCCTCAGCGGCAACATAATTATTGTCATTAATCAGTATTATATGAATCGTCAGTTAGAAGAAGGGAATAAGTCCAAAAAATGGCAAATTGACTTTTTGTGCGCAAAAAAACTCTCCAAGCTTCGCTCTACACATTAGTAGAAAGAGGAATAAAATAACTATCCCCTATCGGCAGATATAGCCCCTTGAATTTGCGAAATCGATGTCCATTCATTGTATATTTTTTTATTAAATTTGAAATTAACTTGATTTGTCTTTATTTTCTTATTCTTTGGCCTGTAAACTTAGCCAAAACAAAATTTGTTTTGAATTTAAAAGCGTTTTTTCTTTTTTTTTTAACAAATGAATGTTTGACTCCATTGATTTTCACTTCCTCCATTCATAGCGCCTTAATGACACAGTTTCATAATATTTTTTAAATTTATTCGTCTTAGTCTTTCTATCTTTCCTTTTTGTACTGTGAACTAAGCAGAAATATAATTTAATTGTCAATTTATGTGGTTTTTAAGATTTTTGTTCAGCTGAAAATGATTGTTCTGTATTCTTTACAGTTTCATGAATTTCCTGTAACAATATGGTGGCTATAGGATAAAAATTCCATTACTTATACAGTTTTGTCGATTTTCTCAAAACTTGGACTTATTCCCTTTTTCTAAATCACGATTCATATTTAATGTTATTTATAACTCTGTCTTAAAGAAAGGGGGAACATTTTCTAACCCTGTGCTTTCCTTGTACTTTAAAGGACAATTTTATGCGCTTAGAGATTGAAAGCAGTGGCGAATCCAGTAGGGGGGGCTGTGGGGCTGCAGCCCCCCCCAGAACCAAGACGTCCAAGTTTTGGTATAGTTAAAAATTGCAATAACGTTTTATTTTTTTAAAAAATTTTGGTAGTAGGTATTATTTTAGGGAGCCTGATTTCCTTTTCCGAGATATATTTTAGCAGAATCATTATTGTTCAGGGTCTGTAATAGCGGCTTTACACCAGCGATTTGCGACAAATTTTGACAACCGCGATTCGAAAGAACTAATAGGAAACCACGAAAACTGTCGCTATTGCAGCAAATCGCGTGGTGTTAAACCGCCATCCCATAACCCTAGTCATTAGGTAGGTTTTTTTTAAAAACATTTAAGTATATAGTTAGGTTTTTTTCGACGGTTTTATGTTTTTGAGGGCGCTGATTACGAATATGAAATTTGTCCCATTGGGAAGGTCGTCTTCATATTCAAAAATCGCGACATTTTTCGATTTCTTGCTTATATTTCAAAAACTACAAGTTTCTCGATCATAATCTCAATTACAGAGTAGAAGTAAACAAAATTTCACTGCTTAAATTTGATTTTCTGAAGAGTGGTTCTGCCGCTAGAGTGTCCTGAAATTCCTGAAGTGAGTGTCCTGAGTGATTTTTTCGTCTTTATACGCAAAAAAAAAGTGAAAAACATGAGCTTCTACCGCTACCCTCTACAAAATGAAGTTACCATGCCATGGGCCAGAGGCGTATATAGGGGGGTTAAAGGAAGGGAAGGGGCCCAGCCTCCCCTTCGAAAGTCGGACTAAGTGGATAAAAACGAGTTAATTGCTGTTTTTAAGGGTCAAATTTTCAAAAATTTTATGGGGGAGGAACCCCCAGACCCCCTTTTTACTTGGATTTCTATACTGCCCACAGATTTTTTACGTCCGAATTTTCAAACTTATTTCATATCAGTTTTAAGTCTCAAGACAGTTTAAGCTTAACAGTACTAGTTTTAAAGATATTATTTTTTAAAAATTTATATCCCAGGGAGGACCTACTTTAAATTGAATATTCCATCTAACCGCCCTCACCCACAAAATTGCATTAATCCGCCACTGAACCCGAACTAAATTGGCAAAAATTTGAGGGTTTTTTTTTGCATTTTTTGATGTGAAGGTGACCTAAATAAACTTGAAATTTCCATAATTTAATTTATGAATTTAAAAATTGATTAAATTTCCGAATATTTTATTATGGTGTTGATATAAATATTAATGAAGTGCAGGACAAATTAAGCCAAAAGGAGCCGATAATTACAAATTTTGTTGTAATGATTTCAAAATTAAAATTTAAATATTGATCATGTAAGTAAAAATTTTAAAAAAAAATTCTGTAAAAAATGCGTACGTTATTTATTATTGATAGGTTTTTAAGGTCACAGTTTCTTTGCAGTATATTTTAGTACCATATAAAAAGTCTATATAATAGGAGTTACGACATTTGAAACTCAGCCCCCCCCCAGACAAAAATCCTGGATTCGCCACTGATTGAAAGATATCATAAATATTTGTGCACAGGAAAACTACTTAATGTCAGTTAAAGGTTATAATAGGATAGTTATAATTTACTATCCTCATTATCATTATCAATCATGTTTTTAATGTTATTGTTATTATCATTATCAGAAACATTTGCACGCAGGAATACTTGGCAAACGATAAAGGATTTTACTACGAGATACCCGAGTTAGTTGTTAAACATTATACTATTTTGATCTTGTGTATGGTTTTTTAGGAACAGCAAAATCAGAATTGGCCGGTGAACATGGATTCTTATCTTCCGGATGAAGGCTTCGTTGGAGAATGGGACCCGTTTTATACCCCATCAAACTGTAGCTGAAACCAGAAAAACATCAGTAATACCCAAATTGAACTTAAATAAAGTATCACAAAGTATTATAAAAAAATATTTATCTCTACGTCATCTGAACTGAAAAAAATATAATCATTATTGACGATTAATAGTATAAAATGTAATAATCAAGCTTTCAAATTTTTGTTCTTCGGTATTTTGACGACACAGGGTGTTTCAGAACTCTCTGTAAAAATTATAGGGCATTTAGATAAGAATATTTCGAATAGGTAGCGGAGTTACAAAAAGCGATTTTCCCAAGGTCCAGTTAACTTAACAAAACATAATTGAGAAAAAATATTCAATGCATAAGGTACAGCACTATGTCAGCTACTTTCATTATAAATTTTATCAAAAATTGATACACTTGTCAAACCTTGAGATGAGTTATTAAAAGTGCTATATCAAGAGTTCAGCCAAAGAATGGAGTCCTTATTTGTCTGATGTATTCCAGTAATCAGACAGGAATTTCTTTGGGTGCAAGAACAGGTAAAAGTCACTAGGAGAAAGATCGAAACAAATTTCAAACAAGGAAAAAGACACTTTTTCAAGCCAATTTTGTAGCTAGATTTTAACTAGAAAATTTCCTCAGAACTGAAATGAAGTTACCCCAGTCCTCTGGTAGAGGGCAGCACCACCTAAAAAACGGCACCGCTGAACTGAATTTTGTCTCCCTGTGACCAGAGATATTTTTAACTCCTCTGAGACTGAGAGAGTATTTCACTCCTTGAAAATTGGAATTACTCTTTAAAAAACTAGACAGTAGTATTTTTACTCTTTGAATTTTTCACAAAGGTAAACCTTCAGCCACTACATCCTAATTATCATACATTTTAATAGTGTTTTCATATAGCAATAGTATTTTTTTTTTCATTTATTGTTCTGATGCTTAGATAGTTTTAATGGAGTTTGTTTGATTGAAACCCAAGATAGCATCATCATTTTTTTCCAATTTCATTTTGTCCATTAAAAAGTAAGAGTTTTTAATATAAATTTTGTCTCTGCATATGGTAGTTTATGTTATTTCCGTATTTCACTCCTCCTAAAAAAGTCAAGGAGTATTTTAACTCCATCAAAAAAATCCTAGGAATAACACTGCCTGTGACTGATTTTAGGTTATGGAGTAAAACTGAACCTGTATATAATATATTTTGTCGCTTATAATTAATAGTCACTTTTAACTTAGAGTTTTATTCAATTACTTAACAGCTAACCCCCAGAAAATAATTATATTGAATCTCTCTTCCTCCTTGTAAAACAATTCTCGATTATTTTATAAAATTAAACAAAAACGGTTCTTACGTATTATCCCGTCGACCGTGCCGCTGAATCCGCAAACGCTATCAAAGCCTAATGACTGTTCCGTAGCTGTAACGCTGAACGGTTAACGGGATATTACGAAGTACCCAAAAAAACTAATAAATTAGTTAAGATTTTAATTTTGGGTTATCACCAAAAATTAAACACATAACAGGAATAAGAAATTTGGTAGTATTTTTGGAGATCACTTTTCAATCCAAAAAGCTCTTTTCTATTGCTTTGCTTTAGGGATAATACTTAAATTTTTTGCAGTTTTGTACTTAATAGAAGGCAATTACTTAAAGGGACCTAGCTAAGAGAATGATTTGGGGATAAACCGTCAAAATATACCCCCTCAAAATATGATACATCTCACACTATATTTTATTTCTTGCTATGCTACTGATTACCTAATATTTTTATAGAAAAAGTTGAATATAAATGAGATTGAAATTAGTTACATAGTTTGACATATCATTCCAAAACACAGATGTTTACCCAAACGGATTAAATCATCTTTAATATTTTTATTAATTCTAAATTTTTTCTTAAAAGCGGTTAATATGCACCCTAAACATCTTGATCAGTTGAAAATAGGCAATAGCCAAACAAAATCTCTCATCAAGGTTTTAAAAACCCAGTTCAACTATTTAAAAAACAAAGCACATTTATTAAAAGGGGACTTTGATTCACATTTTAGTTAGAAAAATTTCTGATGCAGTTTTTTTTAACTCTGCCATTTTGTTTACAACTTTCTATGAATTTTCTGTACAGATTCTGTAAGTATTTTAGTTTCCTAAGGTTGCAAACCAATGAAGTGACTGATAGACTAAAGACTGCATACATGTAAAAATACTTTACTTTTGTAGAACATTTGTTTTGCATAAACAATGTTATGTAAACAAGAGAGAAAACAAAGGGATTTTTCGAATTATTTATTTGAAAAGCAATCTGCAGTACAAAATATTAACAATATGACACGTGAAAAAAATACAAAGTAAAGATGTGATGCAAATTACATTCCATAAAATCCATGAAGGTTTGCCTTTCCATAATTTTGAGTTCTTCTGTAAAGTGTCAATTTGAATTCATTGACTAGAACTTATTAACTTACAGATTTAAAATTTTGTGACATACTTGAGTGTGGATATGACCTTGTAAGAATTAGAATGAAGTACAGCACCGAAAACTTTAAAGGTTTACAAAATGTCTTGAACGTACTAAATTCTTAAAAAATACAAGGAAACAATTCGTACCAAGGCACTACATATTTGTAAACATTCTGGTATACCTATAACTGCCAGAATTAAGAGAGAGAATGTGGTAAATAGACACCATACTATTAAATTGTCAGACAAATTATTGACCATAAAACTTATTTAAAAGTGTAAAATCCTGTAGTACAAATATTTGGCAGCATATGTAAAATGTTTAAAAACTTTTTAAACTACAAATGTATAGGTTTAAAACATGATAATGCATTAGAAAGTTAAAATTGAACTTTTTGCACCTTATTTCATTCTAAATGCAATGATTGATATACACCTGGCATATTGAATACAGTTAATTACAGTGTTGGAACTGGCATACAACAAAACGAACTTAACGAGATCACTTGAAATTAATAACATTCAACATAATCAGCCACTACTTAAAAACAAAATCATGTAGTTTGCTTGAATATACTGCTATGTACAACAAAACCGACAATCAACAAACATAATTAATGAAATAAAATGAAAACCTATTAAATATTAAACCCTTGTATCTAGTTTTTGCTCACAGAACAATTGATTTTTAACTTCAGTTATGCCTTAAAGTCTGTCAAAGATATGGAAAAATTGATATAAACTAGCACATACACACATTCTATAGCTACAGGTCACTACAATAACATTTTAGGAAAAGTGTCACACTGTCCCAGTATCAGGACACTGTTACTGATGTTCAGTGATTCAGACTGCCAAACTGGAAGAATTCACGATAACCTACAGTCTGGATTCTTCACAACCAAACATCATACCCAATCAAATGCCATCGTTGTGAAAAATAAGGTAAACATGTTCCAGCTCTTTTTTCAGCCTTCCAAAAAATTTAATACTTCCAGGTGGGTATAAAGTATGTAAAGAGGACTACTTTGTTTAATGGAGTTCCTTCATAAAAAGTGGCAGATTTTACATAATGTAATAATATACATCCTATGGCATCCTTCCATCAACTTCATTCAACTGTCAGCACATTCACTTGGCCATGGCCTTCTAATTCAGTAATTGGCTAGAAAAAGAAAAAATAATTTAGATGCAAGAAAATTTCACACTCATCAATCTATAACTATTACAGTTCTTATTGAGGTATTCTCTTTCAATATCTTTTCAATTTTCAAAAAAAACTCATTTGTAATTTATAATTTTTTAAAAGATTAGGGAAATTAAATAAATAGTTGAAGTTTTCTAATTAAATTTTTACAATACAATCCATTTAGCTAGTTTTGAATTTAAGTAGCATATTTTTAAAGTGTATATCACAAGTTATGAAGGCAAGTAGAAACCCAATCAGAAGACCCGCAAGTTGTTTTTCCCGCACTACAGATAAAATAATCAAAGTCGAATTTACAGGCAACAAAGACTCCAGGAACATTGAGACCTTGCATTAAAATTTGGAACTGTGGAAGGATTTCTGTGTTTTTTTATAACTAGTGGATACACAGAAAGAAAAATTAGAATTTATTTTTTGGGCCTTTTAGAGAAAAAAAAAATTCTAAGGGACATTAAAGCCCTAGCAAGGTTACAAAAAGTAACTCATTTAGTTACTATAAAAAAATTCACAAGAATAAGTACCTGGGTGTCATCTACAGTCTCAACACCATCTACGATATACTTTAGGTGATGTGTTCCTTTGGACAGCTTAATCTTTGTAGAGAACACCTCATCCCTAAAATAAAAAAGTAGTATCATTAGAAACAGCATTCAAACAAGAAACTTTAAGATACATTTATTTAAAAGGGGTAGGTTTCATACAAGAATCTTGGTGTTAGAAAGAACAGAAGACTTAACTAGTTAAAATAAAGCAAGTTACAATGCAAAACATTTTAAAAAGATCAGTCTACAAGCAAATGAGAACAATGGTCATTTTGCACAACTTTGTTTTATTAAATAGTTTTCCTTAACTACTTGTTCTTTATTAAGAACCCAATTAAAGCAAGAGGAAGCACAATCTTCTAGATTTACTTTAAAAGAGTTATAGACCGGGAGCCAGCAACATATTTTGTCAGTCATTTCCTCTCAAGCGATATTTGGTGGAAAATTTCAGGAAGTTATATCATAAAGCCTGGTGAGCGTCAGCTGGCTGTAGGGCGGTGGAATAGACGTCAGCTGGTCGTTTAACATTTGGAGCGCCTTTCTCAAAGATTCTTTGCGGCTTCAATTTCGCGAGAGAAAAAGAACAAGAGGGAAACTCCAGGGAAGCTCAGTGAAACTGTTATGTTTTTGTTTACATTTCGATTTGCTTTGTATTGAGGAGAGGTACGAAAGGGTGTGTGGTCGCATGAGCGGCGGATATCGTTTTAAATCAAGATTTTGTTAATGTAAATAAATATCTGTTAATTATTATCCAGCCTTGGGTTAGGAGAAGGAACCAACAAACATGAACAAAAATTTATACTTTCAGTGATTTCCTTTCAACGTTTCCTGACTTCATGAGTCTCAAGTTGTCAACAAAAAACAATTCCCTTCTAGAACATTATTAATTAAATATTGCCAACTTAAAATTATCTGAAAAACAAATAAACATCTAAAAAATTAATTAAAACAGTGTCCTTTCAAAAAGTTGGTTTGGTTTATAAAAAGAAATGGACTCTAACCGCCTATCTGGTTCGAGACTTCACGGAACCAACACGTGACCTACAACTGAGCTTGCGATTGGTTACCACAGATACTACACTAGTAGATCTACTAGTGTAGTATCTGTGGTAACCAATCGCAAGCTCAGTAGGTCACGTGTTGGTTCCGTGTGACGTCAGACGGTTAGAGTCCATTAAAAGTTATCTTTAGGGAAATTGGTTAGTAATTAATTTTTAGAAGTAATAATTTATTGTTCTTTAAAGAAAGTTGGTCTATTTCCTAACAATGGACTCTAACCGTCTGACGTCACGGAACCAACACGTGACCTACTGAGCTTGCAATTGGTTACCACAGATCTACTAGTGTAGTATCTGATCTGGATAATAATTAACAGATATTTATTTACATTATTTACAAAATCTTGATTTAAAACGATATCCGCCGCTCATGCGACCACACACCCTTTCGTACCTCTCCTCAATACAAAGCAAATCGAAATGTAAACAAAAACATAACAGTTTCACTGAGTTTCCCTGGAGTTTCCCTCTTGTTCTTTTTCTCTCGCGAAATTGAAGCCGCAAAGAATCTTTGAGAAAGACGCTCCAAATGTTAAACGACCAGCTGACGTCTATTCCACCGCCCTACAGCCAGCTGACGCTCACCAGGCTTTATGATATAACTTCCTGAAATTTTCCACCAAATATCGCTTGAGAGGAAATGACTGACAAAATATGTTGCTGGCTCCCGGTCTATTAATCCAATGCTTACACTGAGGCTAAACCAAGTAAATGTTAGTTTAAAAGACTTATCTAAATACTGGATTTGATCAGACTGGACTGATCACTGACAGTTTATTGGTATTTAAATTTTGAAAAATAATTTCTTACACTTTGTGAAGTGAGTGCTTATCTTCCCACTTGGTAAAATCTCCTAATATTGCAACATTGTCTCCTCCATTCTTCCAAACTAATTCTGTAGGCACACTTAGTTCTTGGTCTTGTTCTGTACCATTAGATTCCTAAAATTAGAACAAAATTGAGAGTTAGAAGTTTGACAGTAAATCCAAGATTTTTTAAAATTTTAATAATTAATTTTTCCAGAAGGTTGTTTACTTTCCTTCTTAAAACAAATTTTAGTTGTCTTTGGTTGATTGAATTATATTTTTAAGGAATATTGTAAAAAAAGTGTATAAAAGAAAATTAACCAAGCAAGGTTTGAGAAATATAACCTGACCCTAGAAGACATGAAAAATTTAATCTAACATGTATTTACCCTTTTAAGTTTTATTTAAGCATGCCTTTTCTAGATTAAAATACCAAAACAGACTGATAAAAATTTTACGATTTGTCAAGCTATTTGGTCAATGAAATCCAGTAGAATTTGAGACATGAATACTCCAAATCCTAGAGAATAAAGGAAATGCTATACCTTGTGGTCAACATCCCCATTCACATTTCCATTGGTCCCTGTTTCTTCAGCACTAGGAGAGTGTCCATTCTCTACTGGGGTGGAAGCAGGCTTCTCTACCTCAGCCTCTCCATTTTCAGCAACAGGTGAAGCATCCTCATGCTGACCATTGGTCAGAGGAGCCTCTGGAAGAGGGGTACTCTCGACTACAGGACTCTCGGCAACCGTCTCCTGTGCAGGGGTCTCTTCAACTGGTGATTCAGCAACAGGAGATTTTACCTCCTCACTTGGTGCAGCTTCTTTCTTGGGAGCCTCTTCAACTGGGGACTTAACAACTTCTGGTTCTGGTTGGACAGCCTCTTCCACAGGACTTTCGGCAACTGGAGATGGCACCACTTCTACCTTCTCTGGCTCACTTTCTACAGGAGTTTCAGGTTTGACCTCCTCCACAGGACTGTCTACCTTCTCTTCTGCAACTGGAGATTCTACTTTGGAGACCTCTTCTACAGGAGATGGGACCTCTGGTGTAGCTTCAACAACAGGGGATTCTTCAGCTTTGACCTCTGGTTCTGGGATTACTTCAACATGTGCTTCAACTGGAGATTTGACTTCTGGAACTGTTTCAACTGGAGATTTGACTTCTGGAACTGTTTCAACTGGAGATTTGACTTCTGGAACTGTTTCAACTGGAGATTTGACTTCTGGAACTGCTTCAACAGGAGATTTGACTTCTGGAACTGCTTCAACAGGTGCTTCTACAGGAGATTTGACTTCTGGAACTGCTTCAACAGGTGCTTCTACAGGAGATTTGACTTCAGGCTCAGGCACCTGCTCAACAACTGGAGACTCTGCGACAGGGGATTTGACTACAGGCTCAGAAACAGGTGTTTCAGGCTTGGAGACTTCTACAGGGGATTCAACAACAGGGGACTTTACAAGCTCTTGCTCAACAACAGGAGATACTTGTTCGTTTGAAGCTGGAAGCTCTTCGGGTTTTGATTCAACAGGCGTTTCTTCTTTGACACTTTCAACAGCAGGTTCTGGTTTGGATTCTTCCTTTACAGGTTCAGGTTCTGCTTTGGGTTCCTCCACTGGAGCTGGTTCTTCTGGCTTGCTTTCAACTGGGGGTTCGGGGACTTTGGGGGGTTCTTCGACTTTCTTTTCTTCCACAACAGGGGCTACGGCCTCTTGTTTGACAGGCTCAGGGGCTTCAGTTTTGGGTACTTCAGCCTCTGCCGTCTTCTCGACCTGGGCCTCTACGACAGCTGTTGGGGAAGTTTCCGTTGTTTGTTCAGACTTTGACTCTTCGCCAACGGGAGATTTTTGACTGGAAGGAGACTGGACTTCAGAGATCACAGCGACTACTGGGGCATCTTTGTCGGGGCTATCCTGAACAATGTCTGTGGGTGCTTCCGTTGATGCCGCACTTTCAGTCTCTGCTTTCTTAACTTCTGGGGTTTCCTCTGCAGGCTTGCCTCCATTTTCAATGATTTCACCTCCTTCCTTCTTTTCCTGTGAAGAAATAATCCGTAATTAAATTTATGTAAATATTTAGTTATATTGTGAAGCTTCTAAAACAATTTCATTATTCAGAGGTGATTTCAATTAACGAGAATGAAACACCTGGATAAGCCCCCCAATATCGGCAAAACCCGGAAAATTAACACTTACACATAACTGATTTAAAACACAGATTGATTTAAAACGCGACAAAGCACCCACCACATGAACTTGTGGGCGAAATTCCCGAGAGCGAAAAAACAGGTATTTTAAAAACTACTTCGAGAGAAAACCAAGAAAAAGGTTCGAGATAAATCTCAAATGTAACAAGTTTTCTATCCATGCTTATCGCAATTAAAAAGTTACCTTAACACTTTGCCCAATTCCTTTTTCTCAGAAAGTTTGCACACACTGTAACAATATGGCCAAATGTATTTAATACCAAATAAAACGTCACCCTTGAAAATATTACGCAATTTGATTCACTTACAAATGTTTATTGGGGATTGGAAAATATTACGAATATTAACGGACTAATAAACGAAAATATGACACTCAGAGCGAATGTACATTTTGAAAACCAACAATTTCAATCAAGAGTACTGAAGTAATTCTTTCGTGAAAACAAAGGCCAATCATCAGTTCTGCAAATACTATTCCTTTATTCCCATAAACAAAATCTACAAGCTAATGCTAAATATCCATCATTGATTCTTAACATGTTAATTACAGAGTACATAAAAGATAATTGGTTGGTTGATTAGCTTTTTATGACATGAAGCACCATCCAAGACAAGAGATAATTATAATCTTTAATAATAAATACATGGGTACTACATTGCAAGTAATGTCTGGAAATTTAATTCCTATCATTTTAAGTAAAGACCAGATCCAAAAGCACACAAGATGCTCTAAATGGGAAAATTCCGGCAAAAGTTTAGTCGGTATTTTTTAATAATAAGAGCTTTGAAACCGTGTATTTAGTGGTTGGCAGACTCAATGCTTAGCTCAGGTATCATTAGGAAAGAATATATAATGGCTTCACAATCGGCAATAGTAAAAGATTGAAATTGCCAAGTCTAAATTTTCCAACTGGTAACTGCTGGTTCTTAAAGATGATATTTACATAGCTGCCAAACGTTCCGACTTTCCCCAAAGTCTTGTTTCAAAAATACAATCTTTTTATTAAATTTTACCGAATTTTAGCTTTTTTTTGCTGGGTTTCCTTTTTGAATATTAAAAATTAGGAACGAATTAATAAGATTGTATTTTGTAACAAGACTTGAAAATAGGAACGGTTGCCAGATATGTATTATTTTAATAAAAGCATTTTATTTCGTTGGAAAAAATCTAAATAACTAAATGGAAATAATTGTTTTCACATATTAGTAACAATAATCACAGTAACTACGCACCAGCTATAAACTCAACATAGAAGTACACCACAACCAATAAATTTTTCTCGGTCAAATTAGGGAATAGAAGACTAAATCAAATAAAAACGATCGAAAATAATAATTACAAGAATTAATCAAAAGAATCTAGTAATATGTAAAGGAACTTTTTTCAAGAATACAAGCAAGTCTTAACTCACCATTCTGAAAGTTTTCAACAGTAAAAAAATGCAAGAGCTTCGCAAAGACAAGACCACCACGGAGAGACGAAAAGCGCGAATTAAAGAATGACAGCCCGGAACTCCGGGACAAAATTCCACAGCACCCTCCCACGAAAAAAGAGGAGTCACATGGGTGGCAACTTCCCACCAATCAGAGAGCGCCGCCAACGGGGGTGGGGTGCACAAAAACCGAAATCGAAAACGTAGTCAAAGAAAGCGGCAAAAAGCCAAACGATTTGACTGTTTACCCTCTCACGGATCCTGGATATAAATCACAATAAGAAAATGTCCTCAGGGCTTGAGTATCACACGATTTGATTGCATGATTTTGAAACATTAAGCCAGATTTTTTTTTTCCTGGACTAGTCATATGTCTTTTCCATTTTAAAACGCAGTTCTATATCATGACTGTTTACTTGAACGTCAATAAGGATGTAAGCACGACACTTTATTTGGCCGATTAACAATTTGGTAGTAAAAATAACCCCTTTTCCTACTAAAACAGGGTTAGCTAGAGGATTCAGTAAAATTCAGTAGTGTAATTAAAGGATACTTTGAATCGTAAATAAAGTAAAAAAATAATGTAAGGAAAAACCTCATTAAAATTTCCAGACAGCAGATATTTCCATCCGCGGCTTCCCTCATCAATAAAACTTCTAAAATGTTTTCCTTCACTTAACATTATAGATTGAAACACAATATCCTAAAAAAATTTTCACTCATTCAATTCATACAAAAGAAATATTTCATTCGTATCATACGCTAAACACCAGTTTCAACGCGATCACAATTTTGATATCAATTGATTTGATTTTTAATATCAAGATTTTAATCTAGATTTTCTTACGGTAATAACAAATATTTGAATTACAGCTAATTTTTTCCCTTTTCCATTCCTTTAAATAACTTTTATTTATACTTTCCCTACTAAAACTCTACCCATGATCCCAACTCTTTATGACATTCGATTTTTCACCTTTCTTCCCAAACTCTTTAAACTGAAAAGAAGACACTCTTATTCAAATTCCAGAAGACGAGATAACCAATACTTTCAATCTAACTTATCAAAATAAAAGTTCGTAAAATTAAAATGTAGCAGACTATTAATTATTTTCGAAATCGTTACAACCATAAAGTCGTTTCAACGCTTAACATTTCAACTGACACTTAACTCAGTCCAATTCTTAAACTCCATATTCATTTTTATTAGCACTGCATACATTTTTAATAATTTATCAACTGTTCCAAGTACATACAAATAAACAATTATTTTACACTGTCCCGTATTTAGAGCCGGTAACAGTTAAATAATATAAAACAGTGAACCCCAGGGGAGCAGTGAAATATGTCCCAAGTTGTTTTCGCAGTCCGAGCCGTTTCCAACGAATTATTTATTCTCTGGAGAACAAAGGCGAGTTTGTCACCAATGCACGAGGATATCCTTTTCAGGGGGCGAGAAGCCTTTTCGGGGTGATAAAACCCAGACAGGCAAGGAAATGGGGTGACTCACCCGTGCAACAATGTAGTGGGACGGGGAAGCGGGGGTGGTAAACAAGGGGGCCGTATACATGAAACGGAATTGCAGCTCACCCAGAAGTATTCAAATATTGACAAGACCGATTTTTTTTTTCAAACCGTTTCATAACAAATCATGAGAGGGAACGTGAAGTGAATAAGGTAAGAGCAGAAACTCCACACATTAGGGCCGATTTAATTTAAAATATCGGTAACAGATAAATGAGGACGGAAAAGTTGCAGAGTTTTTATAATAAAACACAAACACTTTTATTAAACCAATGCTGAATATGTTCCCAGAGAACCCAACGGTGAGAATTATCCACTGTTTAATGTTTTCACAGCTTTGCTTGTGAAATATATCGCTAGGTGCTTTGCAGAAAAGCAAACCCTTCAACACTTTGGTGAACAGTTTTATTTCACCGTTTTCATTTCCAACAAAAAAGTCATTCACAGCTCTTTACTAAGAAAAACTTGCATTGAACTTAACTACCTTTTAACTGATCTTTTACATCAATACTACTAAAGAAAAAAGATTTAAGAAATTATTTTAAACAGTTATAAAACATTTTAAGACATTAAGTTCACAAAAATATAACTTATATTTGATCAGACTATGATTTGGAAAACAAAACAGATATATAACTCGAAGTTTAAACATGAAGCAACATCTTCAAAATTTCCTCTTAGACATCGGGCGCCCTACACAATTAAATAACATTTAAAATTAACCTTGAAGCATAATGGATTTAGAAGCCGCAGTGTTAGTGCAATTTAAAACAATTACTCGTGTAAAAGAATAATCAAACCCTAAAAAAAAAATTTATTTCTGATAAAGATTTCAAAATACGATCCATCAGTTAGGGAAAAATAATTTTCAAATTAAGTTTCAGAAATAATCATTCGTAAATAAAACCCTTGTTCTTTGCTTTAACTTTTAATTAATTTTAAAGTAATAAAGTAGCTTTATCTTGTACTTTTATCCTTTTCGTTAAGGTACTCTTATTTCTTATACAAGCATACAAAATATAATATTCTCCAACACAAAAACTTCTCAATTATCTTCAAATAAAGTTAAAAAAAATACTGATAAATTCATTAACATTTAACTTGTCGTTATAGTAAATCCCTTTAAATACATTGATAGTTTGATAGAATTTTTTTTGTTTGAGGCAATGAAATTGTTAGCCAGACACCTATAAACCTAAATATTTCCAAGAACAAAAACCCAGCTGCTCCATCCACAAACTAGCCAGGCACTAAATTTAGCCACACCACCAGAAACCCTCAAAAATGAGAAACTGCCACCATCAAAATGCCTCGCCACAATTTTTCCAACAGACCTGCCCCTCGGCACAAGGGGGGGGGCTGACATTTATTTTCCACCCCCACCGGCAGGAAGCGGCGCAGCCCCCCTCACGTGACTCACTCAGCCGTCTTTGAGGGGGTGGAGGGCAGAAAAAATGGAATATTTTCCCGCAAGAACTTGATAGCAGAGGTCAGGAGGCTCGCGAGGTTTAAATATAGTTTGGACGGTATCGAGAAATGTTGGGGGTGCACGTGGTGAGAAGAGGCCGGTTTTCGGTTCTATCAGCGTTTTTCTGAAGGGTGCTCTGTCTGAGCTTCAGACGAGAAAAAAAAATTGGGTGGGTCCTTGTCGAGGGTGACGGAATTCTTAAGCAGTTTTTTTTAAGGTTTTTGCATCCAAGAATTCGATTGTTAGAAGTTTGCTGTTTATTAAGACAACAATATAGATAAAGGTTATCTAAATATTTTAGTAAGAAACGTGAAAAAAACCCCGTTGGTTCGGATAAAAATATATTTTTCACACAAAATACAGCATAACTATTTTAATGTCGAGAGTCTAAGTAACTTAAAGAAGCTATTAAATTTATCATAGACTTACTCAAGTTTTATAAAATAAAGTCCAGTTCCTACCATTCTAAAAAGGGTATTTTCCTAATAAACAAATTTTCTAGAGAGACCAAGTGTATCAAGCCTTATCAAATTCAACATTTATTAAGCTTCACACACTGAAACTTAACCAATTCTATCAATAATTTTATCATAAGCTTCGCATTAAACATTTTTCTCCACTTCCATAATTTTTCGAGGCACCTTAGACTCCCAAGATTGTTAAGTTCCAGTAAAATTAGTCGATAACAGATTGAAACATTTATGTTTATCTTATTCTTTCAAAACCTTGCTAATACTCTTTCTTAAAACTTTAACTCCTATTTTAGCTAGAAAACTTAAGTCCCGACACCAACTTCTCTGAAAACACACACACAATCTATTTCCCTCTTCATCTTCAGATACAACGCAGTTGAAATTCTTTTCGGCCCACAACACCCATTTCCCCACAACCAAGCAACAACCCTTTCTTCCCTCGCCGCTCAAAAATGAAAAACAGAAAAAAACTCGCGGCGCCTAACTTCCACCTCACAAACAAGCGACCGCAAAACTTCCGCTGGCAAGGAAGAGACCGAAAAACCTCCGGAAAAATCCGACTGTCAAGGTCCAACTCCAACTCGTGATGCGGCGTAAACACCTTGAAGGTGCACCGGGTAACCGAGAAGACTTCGCTTGGACGTCACGGAGTCGAGTAAAAATAAATATCGACGCGCAATTTGGGGTTTTAATGCGAACGTCGGGTTTGGGGATCACGATGTTTTCACGCCATCTGAGGAGATTGTTTTGGATCGATTAGAAGAGATTTTTAACGCGACATAAGGAGAGATGCATTTCGAAGACACTTCTCTTTTAATCACGATGTGAAGGGAACCAAAGAGAATAGGATGAGAGGAAGAATAGGAAGATTTTTCGTTTAGATGTCGACTTAAAGCTTATTTTGTTTGAACGAAAATATTTGTATGCCCCAAAGAATGGTAAATAAACAAGTTTCGTAAGTTGCAAGCTCCCCAAAACAATAGAAATATCAAGCGAGATGATTAAATCGAGAAATATCAAGGAAAAAAAATAAATAGAAGCATCAAGAAATTCTTGTATTGAAATTTCAATATAATAAGCAATTAGTAATTCAATAGCAATAGTTATTAATATCAATTCAATTTATAATATCAATTAGCAACTTGACCTATGGACTTATCAGATAGTTTTTTCATAAATACCTTCAACTCTAACTTTTTGTATCGATTTTGAGAAAATGAGAATATAAGAGCAACTTAGATAATTCAAACCTGAAGGGACCACTAAATTTTTTTGAAAGATTTGAATTTAAAAAAATAAACTTCAGTTAAAAAGAAAAGGTGAAGGGAGCGTAATAAATCTGCGAATGAATTAACTACGACCTCAAACTAAAGAAAGTAACTAAAAACTACAAGTTTTTTCTAAGTTGCACTTCACAATATAATCCATTTTCAAATTGAAGGAACATTCTGATGACTCCAAAGAAAATTATATAAAAGATTTATATTAAATATATCGTGAGCCCCTACTGACGACCCTCATTTTTTAGGTGAGAAAATTTACACATAATTTAAATAGAGCTAATTATTTATTGTAAATTGTTTTCAGCAGACTGATAAGAATGACTGCAGACTGAACTTGTTAAAATGAGAAAATTTACATAGTTTTTAAAATTGAAAATGAAATATAATAACAATAACCCTATATTGAAACATCAATGACACACAAACTCATTGTGTAAAAGTAAAAAATGTATCGAACAGGCTTTTTAATACAATTTTAGACTAATTTAAAGAATATTATCACGACGTTTTATTATATTATAGCATTTTATTTTGAAAAAAAAACCCCTCTCTTCAAGTACTTCACACTATTTCTCCAAGATGGGTTTCTCAATCTACGGCTATTAAATCCATGAGGGCTATTTTCAAAAGCAGATAAAAGGTGTAAAGCGATAACATTAAAACCGTGAACAATACACACTTCAGCGTGACTAATTGAGTAATTTAGTGATTTTAAGCATAGGTGTATGAATCACGATGAAGCTATTAGTACCGTTTGTTTTTTCGCAATTAACTTATCTTATGATATTAAAGATGATAAGGCACTAAACAGACACGCATGGTGAAAATGACAGGTGATATTACTTCTTTACTTAAGATGTCAGAAACTAAGATTAAGAGAGTATTTTATCATTCCCAATTATTTGATATGTATTCATTTTGAAACTGTATGATGGTTAAAATTTCTTAGAAACATTGCACTAATTAATAAATAGCATAAAGTATTCAATAAGGAAATATCAAGTTAAACATTATCATCCGTAAAGTTAATTTAAGATACTAAAAATAACAATTTTTCTACGGCAATTCAGAAATGTAGCGCTTAAATTTTATTTCCATTTAAAAAAATCAAGATAAATTTTAAAAATTTCAACAGGAATTTTTTTAACAGTTAAAATATTCTTTACAAGTCTGTTTTAAATTAATCAAGGTAATAAGAAATTATGGAAAATTACTAGGATTTTTTCTTTCACGTTTCCACTTTAACACGTTACTTTTCCTGCAATACTACATGTACAGCAAGAAAGCAAATTCAATCTTGATATTCCGAATACTTCTATTAATTACGAGAGCTAAAAAAGGGAAGGGGTATGGCAAAATCGCATCAAATTAACTGAAGGGAAGGGGTCAGTAAAAGTCTCATATCAATTTTTAGTCCGGAGATAATGCGATCGATCTTTTTTTAGAAAAAAAAATTTAAAAATTTGTAATTTTTAGATACAAGTAGTTATTTTATGAAATCCATGAAATTTAAATCCATTTAACTTTAAAGTTTTTATTTAATAGAATTTCCGGACATTTTTATAACGTAGTAGAATGTTGTGAATATTTTGTAATCTGATGTGTATGCATGTTGTATGGCTCCTGTCATGGATGCTGTATTTAACTTTCAACTTAATAAAAAAAAACAAAAAAACGTAGTTGAATACTCTTTTATCCATTCCATGTAATGGAATTTTCGAACACAAAATTTTTAATGCCATTTAATTTTACCACAAACAAAATAATAAGCATTAAGAAGTAACACGAAATTGCGGATTATTCCATCCTTTATTCTTTTTCTAGAAAACTAAGGCATAGCTTCTCAGATATGTATGATAAACAATTAAAACATCAAATATTAATATAGAACTTTTTGTACCGCCTTTGTATTATGTTCCGAGCCACAGTTTGGGTACCTTAGATTACATCCAAAACCATCATTTCAAGCAAAAAAAAATTTTTTGATGTCAACCTACTTTTACAACTGAGGAAACAGATCGGTTCGTAAAGAAATAAATTTTAATGCGACTAGATACGATCTCAAAGACATAACTGAAACGCAGCTTGACAGACGATTGACTCTGGAGCTGCAGGCAAATGCAGTAGATGAGAAACCTGCAGGGTATCATCCACCTACTCAACTAACATTTTTTTTCTGATTGAAGTTAACATGATGTTGAATTTGGGAACAAGGAAGGAATCAAACGATGTAGATTTTTCTTCTTCCACTTATATTTAGATACATTCATCGCATTGCCTTGAAAAAATAACACTAGTTGCATTCTTCAAGGATGAGTGCCCCCGTAAATGATACCGAGAAAGCAGGAATCTAATTCCGCATATATTTGAACGAAGGTACATCCTTAAACGAGTTCGAAGTCAAATGCGTCCATAATAAAATAGAATAGGTGTGTTAACTCCTAAATAAAACTCCATTATATCATCGTTCAGACTGACACACATGCTTGTAATTTAGCAAATTTTTGAATGCCTTATAATATTTATATAAAGTTAATTTCCAAAATATAACAAATATATACATATATAAATATAACATCTTAAAATATGGCCTCCGATTTCTTATCAAAACGTATAGTCAAATTAGAATCGAACAAAAGTAATTTTTTCTGAAAGTCTCCCATTGGATTTTAAAGTATAAAGCAGTTTTTTTTATATCCAAAGATACTTTCAAATATTTTAAATTTACTTATATAGGGATAAAACAAGTTCAACTTCACTAACAAAATTAATTTTGTTCATTCTGGTACAGCAACAGGTACAGCAACAGATACAGCAACAGATACAGCAACAGCAGCAGATATTAAAAAACTAATTGATATAAAAAACTAATTGATATTAATTATTAATTTAAAGAAATTAAAGAAAGCATAGAATATTAGTTTGAAAATTACTACCAAGTGATATTTCAAGACGTTTAAACGGTATCTAAAAATGTATTATTCAGCTCTATAAAAACAAGACTAGTTAAAAATTTCATTGAAGTAAATTTGAGTGAAGTATTAATAGAAGAAAAATAATTTTAAATCCCATCTTCCGGAAACTATTTCCGATTTATATTGATTCGAATCTAACTGTGCATAAACACACCTGGTTTTTCTCATTGAAGTTATTTTATCTAACATCAGATCCCATGAGAAAACTCAATAGTATACAATGAATAGTTTAAAAAATTTATGAAATCAAATTATGCAAGGGAAAATACTAGATTATACAAATACTTTGCAACGAAAATAATCAATGATAACTCAATTGATTAATCAAATATGCTCTTAGAATGACGTATTTATAGATAGATATTCCCCAATGCAGTTTAATCTATACTTCATTGCGCAAGGGTTATAGTAATCAGACATGCAAGCTCCGGAAGCCCAAGTTCAGATAAAAACAAGTAGAGCCTAAAAATAGAATAAACGCGTGGCATGTTTATGACAGTACCCGATAAGATCAATTAAGATTTCGATAATCTGACCTTTTTAGGGTCGTGTGTCGACTGAAAAGGTCAAAATCAGCAGGGCAAATGACCCAGCTAGCTGCTAGTATCATGAGATATTGAAGAAATCTGTTGAATCACGCAAGTCCAACAAGGGAACTTAACCAGTGCTGATCTACCAAGTTTAAACAATGGAAATAAATGAATTTGAAGGTCAAACCTCAAAGTTTGCCTTTTCCTCTCTAGTATCAGGTACTTGGTTACTTGTAAATAATGAACTGTAGTTTAAAACTATGATAAAAGGAGGTTGAGGGTAGTTAAAAACTATGATAAAAGGCGGATGAGAGTAAGTCAAAGATTTCTATTTCATATGTGCATGCGGAGTGCATTTTATAGATTCAAAAATTATTAAGGATTCATATTTTAACAGTGTTTATGACAGATACTAATCACATAACTCAATAACTTAAATCTAAAACCAACAAAAGAGCAATTATTATAATTACTAATTACCTGATTAATTATATCATACAATATGGAATGATAATCTGATAATCGTAAAGTATCACAAAAAATTTCAATTGATTTGAATTAGCCTTTTACTTAAAAAAAATACTATATTTAACAGTGAAAACTTTTTCATAACCATGGAAGTGGGTAAAGGCCAATTCTTTCAGCAATATAAAATGGTTAGGCAGTTAATAAGCGTGAAAACTGCGTTTAACGTTTCTTCAAAGCATTTGACCTTATTTGTGCAGCAAGACTGATATTAGCAACAAATATAATTTTTCTATCTCAAAATAAAAAGGAAAAGACTCCATCAAATCAAAATGAAAATAAGCATGTGATAAGAAAGGTATAAATGGATAAGATTGTTGGTTTAAAAAAAGGTATGCAACAATGCGCAAATAAATTAGTGCAAATCAACCACAAAATATTCCTCTATAGTCTATACTTAAATAAAAGATGCTTACAATATCCAAGGTATATTACAAAGAACAATTTTATTCCACCAAAAATAACCCCAGGGTTTTAGATTTGGGAATTTTACTGCCTATGACCCTATGTTTTTAATTAAAACGGTATAAAATAATTTAAATTTTGCAACTTTGGAAGCTGCAACTGCATAAAACTTTTTTACACTGGGGCAACAAAACGTTACAATAAATGTAGTTCATCACTGAAAAGTGTGTAGCTTCCTGCCATATACATTAATTCCAAGTACAGGTCCTGTTAGGCCTGTACGTACATTAAATACGTAAAAATACGTAACATTTTTGGTGCAAGCCAAAAACTGTTAAATTTGTACTCAAACAGATAAAAAAACTTCAGAGGGAAAAGATTAACCGTGACTGTGTCGTTGTTGCTTTAAATCCTATAAATTCTTTCACTCCTGTCTTCATTGTTTTCACTCCGTCCAAGGTATATATTTGACCACTGAAACAGCTGTCAGCGTTTTTAAATGATGGTATCTATTTTTACTTTACTGACATTGTGTTTATTTTCTTCCAAATTAATACTAGTATTCCAAACTTCGAATTTAATTGTCTATACCGACAGATCTAAGCATCACTGGACCACCCACATAGTTAAAAGATATCAGCAATATCAAATCACCAGGTACTATGCAAATCGGCAGCCATGACACCCTACACCTTCTGAACAACAAAAAACAAAAGGACCAACTAACCTTGCCAACCCTGAGTCGGTATCTGGACAGCAAACGATACAAGTAGTTCCCGCACATCTTCCAAAAACTCCAGCCTTTCTCTACGAGTCAATTCTTCCAATAACTCGCAGACAATCGGAGGAGAAATTCGCTACAACTCCAGCATACAATTCGACCGTAACGGCGGTATTTGGAGAAAATACTAATCTGAATGGCAGCACATGACACGATCGGTCATGTGATCCAGCTTCGAAGGAAACCGAGCTTTTGATAAAAAGGAAGGAACACAGAAGTTTTGCCGCCGGTTTCCTGAAGCGTCCGCGGGTATTTTTGCTCTTCGAGGGAGATAAAAGTTGTTTTCTTTTAGAACAGATCGATTAATTTAAGCACGTGCGCGTTTTCCAGAGTCCGGACGAGAGGAGGGATTATTTTTATTATTTTTACGCCGAGGCTGGTCCGTACCTGATCACCTGGGACGTTTCTCAAGCAGAGGGATTTTTTTTGAAGGCAAAAGCCAAGGTCTCATGCAAACCCGAGTCTAATGAGTCGGAGTCTTGTGACTATCTTACGTAAGCGAGGAATGTGAAAACAGAAAGATGAGTTTTTAACATTGTTGAGGCCAGGCAACATTACCGAGGTCAGTCAGATTATGACGTAGTAGAGAGTAGGATTGAAACACAGAACGGTCAACAGTTGCGAGTTGACAATTTTATGGGTAGATTTCAGACATAAGTGGGTAGGTACAGAAATAACGCAAAAGTGATACTTTCACGCATTGTACTTGTCGACGCATTGTTGAGGCCTCAAGTTAAAATCAAGAAACTGAAAGCTCTAGAAAATCGAGGATTGAAATGGGATCGCAGTAGAATTTTCCTTGGAGAGGCCCAAGCAACATAAAATGGACTAAGATAAAGGTAGTCAAATGAAAAGTGTCATTAAAAACTTAAAAGCTAATATGTATTCTGCCCCAATTTAAATAAAATACGACTTATTTCCTATAGTACCACATAAATATAATATCCTTTAAATACGAAAACCTAGCAAATAAAAATATTAAGAATTTTCTTCTTAAAGTCTTCTCTCGTTTATAATTGAAACAAGATTTTAGTTAAGACACAGAAAACAGGCAAACCATTTAGCACATCAAGGTTATTCAGACAAAAGGAACAGCTCCCTAAATGAGAAACAAATATTTAAGGAGAAAAAAGAATGCATTAACAATAGATCGTTTGGGTAACGAGAGTTCTGAACAATTATTCCTGTAAGAGATGATAGTCCAAATTAACTTTTGGACGAATTTCAAATTGCTCCACAAAAGCCTTCATATCAAGTTTTGGTAAATAAAATGTAACACCATCAAAGCAAGAAGTCTATCATAGAAAACCATCAAATGACCCAGGTCTAACAATGTTTAGTATATTTAATTTCTTCACGGTTTGTTCGTATTTTAACCTGGAAATAATCTAAATACTCTACTCTCATAAAATAACGAAATAGATAAGTCATTGTTAACTTAACACCGATTTGAAGATATACTTTTTCTCTTTAAAACCTGCAGTTTGGGTTCACACCATTTGACACGACGTTTGTTTTAGTTGAGCGCGTTCAACTTATTTAAGCTCATTTCACGGTTTATGACCAGAACATTCTTCAGACATTAGACATTTCGCTAAGAAATTGCTGGAAACAATAGTCTTCCTCACTTCACGAAGCGATATAATACTACCTTTTCCTGAAATTATAACTTAGATCTGTTTGATTTTTGATAGTTTCGTTGTTTTAAAGGCGATTAAATACTCGTTTCCCATATTCTTTGCAAAAATAAATCATGATTGATTCGTATATAATGAAGCCAAATTAATATAATGTGCGTAGATGACACACCCATCCATTCTTTTGCTATAATTTAAAGAGGGAATCAGGCTGATTAGTCAATTTTCTAATGGAGAATACATTGAATACGAGTATTATTGAACACCTCCCACATTAAATCATGGCTAAGTTCTTGACTTCAATGCTTCCTAGGTAGATTGATTAGGTTTTTAAAGGACTGAGGCAACATGAGGTCATACCACAGGCAGACATACACTTTGTGCTGTGAACTAAGTAGTGATTGGCAATTTAAGGAGTTCTTTTTTAATTTTTTTCAACTAAGATTAAAAAAGGGAATTTAAGTCAACTCAACTTTTTTCAACTGTACAATATTTTTTAATGTATTCTGATTGTTCTGTATTGCTCTGATTGATAGTTCAGAATCTGATTGTTCTGTATTCAAAATAGAGTACTGAATTTCCAGTAAAAGTTTGGTGGTAATACAATGAAAATTTCATTACTTATACCGGTTTCCCCCCCGATTATCACAAAACTTTGTTTTTGAACTTATTCCCTTTTTTAAACAACAAGGTAACTCCAATAGCTTTTCGATGGAGTTCGTTGTTCCTGCAAGCGCCTCAATTGTTAAATTAAAAATATAGTGAGTAAGGATTAATCAATGATACTTGAAAACAAATAATTCCTAATGGTTCTCCCAACAGTTTTTTTATTAAATTTTCCTAACAATTCCAAGTTTACCAGGACTTTCCTGACTCGTAGGAACTCTGAAACCAATCAAATAAATCCGTAATAATCATTGGTAATTCAAAAAAGCACCTGTTTTTCTCCAACTAGACTAAGCTTATAGTGTTCCTAACTTTACTCACCATCAGCACGCTTTACTTAAAATTAAACTTTCCACAACCCGATATTCCAAAGCGACGTCAACAGCAGAAAGGACAAAAACGAAACGTTTCGACAAAAACACGTATTTTTAACCACCGCCTCGTTAATTCAAGATCTGAAATCTATAATAAACTATGAATTTCGACCCAGAGAGCTATTTTCGAGAGAGCGAAGAATAAAAAGCGAGGGTTCTCCAAACGGAGAAAACGACTGGAAAGCGCCAACTGTTTGCAAGGATACATCATGAAATTAAGAAACCGTGGATGATGAATAAGGGGGGACAACGCGGCTTTAGCCTCGGGAAACTGCGTCTTATTACAGATTTGGAAAGCAGATTCCTCGATGGTGTTGTACGGAAATATTTCTTCTCAGAACAAGGTCTCTTTGAATGCTCATGTAGTGAAATTTATATTGGAAGGATGATGCAGGAAAAAAAAAGGAATCGCTAGAGACCGAAATATGTATCAAGTGGAGATAAAAGTTCTTTTTAAAAATAGCAAGAAACGCGGAGAAAGTTTAGTAGTATATATGCAGTACATGTTGAATGAGTTGAAATAAAAATTAAGTTAAAACACAAAAATACAAATGTATGCAATCGCCGGATTTAAGCTAGGGAACAAATTCCTATAGCAAATAAGCTAAAATGGAGGAAAAAGCTTCAGCAAAATGCTAAAATAAAGAATTTGTTGGATATGTCAGTTTTCTTTTTAGTGGGAAAAATTTAATTGATATGAACTACACAAAAAACAAACTCAATGCTAATATATAATATTCCTTTTGAATCTTATATTACAATAACTTCCAAGTATTTATAAAGTTCCGATTTTACATTAATTCGCATTTATGCAAAAAGGGTCTTTGCATTCTGAGGGGTTTTTTTTGTAATTTTGCAAAAAAGCCGCAACAGTGGAATCATCCCTGATGCAATGTAACATTAATTGTCAAGTACACTAAATAGAGATGAGAAAAAAGAAAGAACTCTGAGAAAAGAAATATTCCAATGATATCAGCATAGCTAGATGATTTATGATATCTATAGCACATAGCCAAATTCATGATATTATATCAAAAGCAAAGAAGATACCACTTATGAAATTATCACTAGAAAAAAGTATAAAAAAAGACAGCCAAGAAGGCATATATTCTTCTATTTCTAAACATGTATAAAATCCTCTGTATTTTAAACATTTGAAATATAATTTCTAAAGAAAATCAATACTTTGATTTAGGTCGTCAGAAACATTACATCCAATCTTCGAAAAAATGAAATTTTTCTTTGATAAATTTACTTGATGAATTGTCAACAATGTTAACGACATTTGGTACACTTTCTAAAGCCAATTAAAACTTCCGTTTCATGAACTTAAAATATGAATTAATTATTATTCAATTGACTTTTAGCGCAATATATTATAACGAGCAAAACTAATTAAACAGTGCAAAACTGTCCAAAACCGTAAATCGCCTGGAAACACCAAAGGCAATCAGAGCTTACGTTCTGGGATTATTATTTATCACATGCATCCGACCGTTTTAGAGATTAATGTCAGTGAAAACTCAAATCAGGAAAAAATCAAAATTATCTCGTGAAAACCTCAGGGCAAACAGCTGGAGTTGATACAGAGAACACTAAGATCATGGTATTCGATATTTTTAGTATTGATTAGATTACACTTATTGTACACCTATACACCCTTAACTGATCAAAGAGATTATAATAGATTTACAATGCATATCGGCCAACAAAAAAAAAAACATAAAATTTAAGTATTGTTCATAATCCAGCAAGTACGATTAATATAATCAGAAACGTAATACATAATCACTATGAAAAAATAAAATAAAAGTAAAGAGTAAAATTTTTTCATTTAAAAACTAAAATACACAACTGAAACAAGACTCAAAAAGTCAAATCGGTTTGCCAAATATCCACAGCTGTCTTCAAATTAGAAATAAAAGTTGGTAGTAAAAAAATTTAGAAATTAAATATTAAATGAAAATTTTCATAGTAGGTACAAACAAACCAACTGATTTTTTAAAAGTTTCGTCTCATAAAAATCATTTGATGATTTTTCTATGCAGTCAACAAGAGCAAAATTTAATAGGATACTTTCATATAGCCATTTCCCTTATTTTTCTGACACTGTCATAACTATAGATGGCGCCACGACATTTGTATTTTATTGTTCCAACCCGATCATTTTTCTCCCAACTTATAGATGGCAGCACGACCGCATAAATTTTTACTAAGGTAACAAAGAAAGCATTTTTTTTTTCATTTGCATCGAACGACATGCATCATCAACGCTTAATTATGTTATTAATGCTTTAAAATTCTTAGGAAGAATTAATTTTCTACATTAAAAATACTGAGCCAGCAGAATTTCTAAAAACCCAGAAATTTAATTTTTTAGTTAAATAATAGTCTTTAAATATTTTATCCAACAAAAGTAGATAACTTCATCACTTAATTTTTTCAATCGAAAGGAATCTTTTTTTGAGTTATTTTAAATGGAGACAATCTATTTTGCTTGAATTTAAGATTGTTAAAAAAATTTCAACAAAATTAAAAAAAAAAAATTCCAAAATTAATTTTTCATAATTTTTTACGGAAGAAGAGAAAAAAGGAAATTATTGGTGTTCTTTCATGGATTTTCATAAGAGGTCTTAGAATTTTTCCCAAGCTGTTCCAAATTCTATTATAATATTATAATTATTGTTTAGGTTTATAATTGAACTCTTAAAAAAAACACACGTTTTTGGAAAGTATTTTTTTAAATACATAACCTAACCCTATTTTAATTCCTGATCTAATTAACCATGAAAAATGACAGGTTAAAAAAATTAATAACCTTGTGATTAAGTTATCCATCACAAACTATCCTAGAGTCTAAATGCAATTATTGACTTAAAAGATTTGAAATTTAAAGTGGGAGAAACTTAAAAAAACTCAGGAAAACGGAATATTAACAGTCTCAAATATTGGTAGTATAAATAAAAAAAAAATTAAGCTGCAATTAGGAGATAAAAACCACTTTAAACCGAGAACCACAAACAATTAACCACTTACTTGAATTCCAACTTCTTCGATTCCTGAATCTCCGTTGGTTGCAGCGACTTCTTTCTTGCTCTTCTTCCTCTTGAGCTTCTTGTCTTTCTGAGGAGGGGCAGTGATGTCTGCTTTCTTACTCGCCCTGATGCCCATGCTCAACTTCACTTAAGTCAACCTGGAAATAACAAAATGCTTTGTTAAAATATGCATCACAAGGCTTCATAAAAAGCTACATCTAATAAAAGAGAAATATATACGATTCTTCTTCCAATTGAAAATTACATAATAATCCATCTCCACTCTTAGATTTGCATAAGAATTACACGAGAAAGTATTAAATACGGTATTTTTAATTCATAAACAATAATAGTTAGTGTTGCAACAAATATTGAAGGTTAAAAGGAACCAAATGAAAAAGCTCAATCCCTTTTTAAAATTACTACTTTGAAATTTAAAATATTTGCTTTAAATTATAGTATTGCGTCTTTTTGAAGACTTGTTTAAAGTTCAATACGTTGTTTTTAGAGTAAAATTTGGCACATTACGCTCGCAAACAAAAATTGCAATTTGAGAAATTTGCTTCAAAAATTACAAAAGTTATTTAACAAATGATGTCTTTAGAAGTAATTGTAAGTTTATTTGTTGAAGGATTGGTTCTCTAACACAAATTCGATGCGCAAGTAATTAGAGTAAAATTTTTACTACTTTACCGTCACGACACATAAGCAACACTTGATGTAGGAAAATTTACAAATTAGGCTTACTAAATAAACATTTCTGTATAAAAAAACACTTATTAAAACCTTCAATATTGATTGCTACAACTTCGAAAGGAAAAATTGTATAAAAGTCTAACACTTCTCTGCACAAAAGCAGTTTACATTTTACACATAATTTTACGAACATTTTCTTACGAAGCAAAAAATCGAACGCCACGTTTTGGGGCCGAAATATTTTTTCCCCAGTGATATTAGGTATAATATAGAGGCCCCCTTTTATTTATCAGTACTTTCTTTCGTTGATTTTATTGGTTGGTTGGTGGCGACGGTGTTGTGCCCATGACGAAGTCATAAGGATCTATGGGCTTTTATTAGTACCCTTTACTTCTAAACTTTTCTTAGCTTGTTGCAAATGATTTAAATAAATGATGATCCCAGTAGAAGGGAAAATTGAAATATGTAACTTTTATGTCTCCCTATCATATAATTACGCCATCCAACTTTTACAACCCCTTTGTTCTCGGAAACTATTCAGAGATAGTCCGGAACTCTCAATGAGTATGTACGTCAGAAGGACTGATGCAAGAAATATGTAACAGTTCCTCCGTAAATAACATGCACCCAAGGGTGTAAAAGTAAAGCCGGAAACCCGTAAAAACGTCAACTTTACTTCTGCTAAAACGAGTAATTGTCGAAGGAGCGTCACAACTGTCACTCAAAATATACGGCGCAACTAAATGGAGCTTGTGTCATGCTAATGCTAAAATATTTGCCTACATTGCAGAATGGCTCTGTAGGAGTCTCTCAGACGCTAGGAGTAGTACACGATTAATGACAGTGCATATGCAAGATGGGGTAATGTGAAATTATAATTAAGGGATTACCCACTGGGATTACCTTGTGCAATTTTGTAACCTATTGAGACAAGCAGGTTTTCAAGCTGGAATCAATCAAGAGACTAAGACACTCTTGGCTGATTCAGGCTTTCAAATATGCTTATTAATATTTTTGTCCACTAGACATAGACGTGGACCGAGAAACTTTAAAAAAAAATCAATATTTCAAAAAATTGCAACCTAGGTCAAAGTGAGTATTAGCCAACCAACTCTTACAAAATACTCACTACCCCATGCAAAACTTTGAATCCGAATGAGTATTTACACTAATTCAGTTTCCAAGCCCTGATACGCCTGTGTTTTACAACTCAAATTTCACTAAATATGCCTCTGCCTACAATATTACAAACCAGTTTAAAGATACCTAATTTTCTGCCAAAGCTACATAGGACATCAAAAACAAATTAATGAAGATTCTACAGACATAAATATAAGCCAACAAGATCATCCCAAACACATTGCAGAGAAAGTGATATATGGTCTCATTGACCTCAGCGCTGCCATTGTCAGCACACATTCCCGGAAAGATCATATAACACACTCGATTACTCGACAAAACTTCAAGAAAAACGTTCTCTTTGCTAAGTAACCGGCCATCATGCGTAAGATTCCATTGTTATCCTCCGAGAATTCCATTTTTTAAAAACTTCTTCCTTTTGACAGCAAGCGAAAAAACAACTCACCCCTCCTCCCTCGACATTCTACGGGGTGACCCGAGTGGCGCGGAATTCCATTGTCGCGCCCTCACAATCGCGGATTCTGCATTCTACGCGGTCGCCATGTTCTTTTTATTTCTTTTTGCCACTTTTTTAAGATAAAAAAACCCTAGACTGTCATTGTTGGGGGGCTTCATGGGAAAGTCAGTGTGGAACGTGCGGGGTGGTGGAAAAGAGCACGTGCTTGTTTACCAACACTGGCTGCTGCCAGATTCAGCGGCAGACGAGAAGGGCATTGATACCAAATATTAGTTATTTTTTGCATTTCTTTGAGTTAAGTGGTTTTTGGCCGTTCAACTTTAACGGATATGATGTTGGAAAATTCTTTCACTGGATAAAGAAACTGGAAAAATAGCAAAAGAGAGTTCTCTTAAATTTTTTTAATTAAATACCAAAGGCAAAGGTTGTTTTAGATTGATCTCTTCATTCTAAATCTAAACCATTAGCCTTATTGAAGACCTTCGGAGTGGTATAATCAATACAAAACTAGAATATTAAATGCAACGCAATCAGTTCTCAATCAGTTTTTTAAAAAATCCCCGTTTTTTTCCATGTTTTCAAGCAATGAGTGAAATCAAGAAAATTTCACGCCTTACTACCTATTAACAGCAAATTCTCGAATATTTTGATTTTATAACTTCTAAATTTATATTAGTTTATTCCAAACAAATTCTCTTGTAACCAAAATTGTTTTGACAAATGCTAATATTATCTTGACTTGGGACTACAGCCAAAATTGGGGATTTTCCAATAATTTTCTTGGGTTTATCTTAAGTGCTTAATTTATATTCTCAAGGAAATCAGGGTCTCTAGGTACTCTTTGACCCATGAGAATCCTATTAAACATACCCTTTGAGTAGATAAATCTCGATACATTCCCTTCTGCTGAAAAGTTAACTGAAAACATGCAAAATGGCTCCGAACTAAATTGCTACTATTACGACCCTAATACTTCTAATGAACCCACTCAATGAAGAGAAGGGGGCGATTAAATTATCCGAACGTTATTCGAAATCACCCAGCAGCAGCAAACGATACGATACGAGGGATTCGTTCCTAACGACCCCTTTGCGTGCGTTCGATAGCACCTCGCGTGCAGCGGGGGTGTAAATAAGTAGCTGGGAATGAAATTGGAACAAAAGTGAAAAAGCCGGAGTTGGGTGTCGCGGGTGCAATGGTCTTGCGGACTAGTCTGGAAATCGTTTGGGGGTAGTGTGTCGATTTGGGGTTGTTGCGTCCGTCCCGAAGTTCTAAGAACTTAGGATAAAAGTGTTCTGTTAAAAAAAAATTGTGTTGAATTTCTGTGATTTCTTTAAAGAGTTATCTAGGGAAATAAACAGTACTCGTCCTATTTTCAATTGGAATTTCATTTTTTAACGCGTCAAGAATAATTCAAATTATTCATTTAGTATAATTATGAGGTTTTAAGGGGTCATTTACAAATTATGTCGCATACTTCAGACTTATATAACACTCCTTTCCCTACACCACATTTCAATCATCCCCTCCACTCCCTATTTTCAAAAATCAAGCTCGTTTATTAAATAAAATGTAGAACAATACGTATTTAGGTAAGGCGAATAGCAAAAAAAGTTTCTTAACTTTTACAATCTGGATGATATCGCCATATTATACAAGATCAAATTTTTCAACTGTATTAAAAAGAACTTTACTTCGTACAATATTGTGGCGATTGTTATGAAAACTGGTTATATTCCGCACAATTTGGGGGGGGGGGTGATGGCAATTCATAAACGCTGAAAAGAACGTTTTGCGCCAAATCTGTGTGACTATCATTTAGATTCGAACTTGTTAAAGGTTTTCTCGTGATCCTATACATGCACATTACATTTTTAAAAATTCAGGAACCCATCAATATCCGGTTGAAAAAATCAAATAGGGGAAAACTAAATATTTTCAAATGGTACAAAATTTTAATACGACTAAAAATTATATCAAATTCTGCCGGGGAAACTCAAGGTCGGACCCACTAACTATTAAATCCACCAACTCCTTAAATTATCATCCACTAACTATTAAAATCCACACTCAACCAGCTTCGTTACACTATCATCAAGAAGCAAATCCTGTACTGTGCATGTGCATCCATCAGACAGGCAGTACTCGCGGCAGACAAGCGAGGAGGATTCCCCGAAGGGAGAGAGAAGGGTGAGTAATACTTCCGGGATTGGAACAGCTGCTGAGCAGAGAAAAAAAAGCGTTTCCGGCGAGAGGAAGATGCGGCAACCCCCGCCTCCCATCCAATGGATTGCGTAGGAGAGAGGCATTCCAATCGACTTTTCGATTTCAATGATGGTTCGATCGACCCCCAATGATGGCCGACGATATTTCATGCAAATATGGCTTGAGAATTTTTGAAGGAAGGGAGGGAGGGTTCCCTTTGCTGAAATTACCTGGGATGATCCATATAATGACTATGCGCTTTTTTATATCGCCTCTCCGGTGCAACAATGACGCAAATGTAAAAATTGAAATTTCTACTACACGGGAGCTTGGCAGCAAGGCTTCTAGATTGGCCACGATATCGCGCGAGGTCGAAAAAGTCGAGTCAATGGGTGATCATTTTATTTGTCGCAAAGATAAATCGCCAAAAACGGCTTGAAATGCCTAAACGCTTAAATCATGGCCTAACAAGTATCGCACGCCTTCTAATATTCTTCTCTAAAGTTAAGCACCTTCAGGCGCAGTCAGTATTTGGGAGGGTGACCACCACCAACCATCGGACCTCACAGTGGTGTCGAATGAAAAAAATATTGAAAAATCTCAGTAGTATTTGTATCTAACCACTTTAATTTTTTTTTAATCTTTTGTTTTTGTGCTGGTTATGCAGCTGTGTATTCTATGTTTAAACTATTAAAACAATGCTTTAATGTAAACAGGAAGGATTGCAGATTTCAAACGCCTCGCGAGCAGATGGAATTTTTTGGGTCTTGGCTTTATTGTTTTCAGTCTGTTTTCTAAGTAAATGTCGGGGCAAGAATTATTTATTTCTCTTATTTTATTTATTCCTTTTGGAAGTGAAATTAAGTTTGCATCTAGAAATACTTCATATAAGAGATCTACAAACTGTATTAATTTTAAAGTAGGGTCGTTATTTATGACCACCATGTATTTGGCGGAACTTACAATTGTTATTATTTCTAATTTTTTGGTTAAAATCCATATATTTTGGGGGACTGCGTAACCCGTGGAACCCTACAATCTCAGCACTACCACTATCGGTTCTATCCAAAACAATGGACATGTAAAGTAAAACGCACGTAATTTAGTATTAATTTATTTAATAAATTAAAATTGTTCTCTGATCGGATCGTCAGAGTTTAATTTCAAAGACTGATTACAGTTCCAGTGCACCATTATAAAAAATATTTGTCATTAGCATATTGGCATAATTCTCAAAAGAATGCACCGATAAACGATAGGAAGAAGTTTTTATTGAGAATTTGCCTAGGAAATATTGTATGTATGTACCTCTGAAATCGGCGATAAAAAAATCGTAATTTAATAATATATACAGGCATGTGATTGCTCCAGAAAGAAATTATCTGAAATTTTTTAGAAGTGTCTAGATGAGTTACAGTGCTATATATGATTTCAGGAGGGACCCAAATAAATCTGTCTAGAGGTCCTTTTTTTGGGGTTAAATTTTTAAGTAAGATTTGCATTTTTATAAACTTAATGTAAAAAAAGTTGTGAAAAAGAGAGTTCCAAACACAAAAGGGGGTCTGGGGGTCTTCCCCCAGAAAATTTTTGGAAATTTGACCCTAAAAAACAGGGTTTTAACTTGTTTTGAACACCTAGTCAGATTTTTTTTAGGGGGGGGGGGAAGTCTCCTGGCTCCCTCCTTATATATCTGACTAAAATCAACAAAAATGCGATCTGAGAGGTTTCACACTAAATAGGCTCCTCTGACAACGAAAAAGTTTTTTCTGCATCGCAATTACAACGAGAAGCCAACTTCAACTAGGCGCCCGAACTTTCCGGAGAATGTGATCCCGTACACCGGACTTGTAGGCTTCTGACAACTCTAAAGTTGTTTTTTCTACATCGCAATAGCAACACAGGAAGCCGCCTTCCAACTTGGCGCCCGCGGCCGACCGAGAAAGCAGTCGCGCGAGGAACGGGACGGCGTACTCCGCACGCAAAACGAAACTTGCACGAAAATCGCGATTTTCCGACTTTTTCCACGAACTAGTCATTTTTCTTGGAAAAAATCTGGAAAGTAAGGATTATTTAACAAAGGGATTATCTGAAAAAAATTCAAATCAGTTCGCGGACCGCAGGTTGTGCATCACAAATTGAGCGGAATATAAAACTTCAAAAAATCGGAATTCCGATAATCAATACCTTTAAAATTAGCGGATTTCCGCTAATTAGCGGAAAAATCACATGCCTGTGTATATATATATATACTCATTCATTATTTAGGGTAGAATATTTCTGATAACAGGTAGATCGTCTAAAAAATAAAACCAAATGTGAGCAAGAAACGAAAGAAAACGCACCGATGATTGATATGGTCAGTTGGTCACCCTCCTAAAAACTGACAGCACCCGAAGGTGCTTAACTTCGGTGAAAGAAGTTAGATAATCGATAAGCCAATTAAACCATGATTTTTTGGCGACTTTTTTTTAGCGGCGATCGCCAAAGATCACACCATTGTTTCTTGGCTCGACTTTGATTTGGCTACGAATATAACTTGTTGCCAAGCTAACCAAACGGTAAATAATTACCAAGTTGCATTTGCGTCATTGTTGCACCGGAGCGGCGATATAATGATATAGAGATAAGAATATATTAGGAAAGGGTTGAGCGAACGCCAGATGATACATGTGTTGACCCCTGTAAAATTTTTATCTTTGCCATGGGCTCCCTTTTCGAAATTTCAGTAAATCATAAAAAATTAATTTAAACATTTCCCAACAGACTGCTTATCTATTCACAATTGCGTGAAGATAGGATTTTATGTGGATAAAACTTATTAACCAACTTGGAAATCCACAGATTTACTTAAAATTCAGGGATTGTAGCATTGTTGTTGCGGGGCGATGTTTTGATTTTGAGGCCCCTATGATCTGAAAAAACTTTTACAATATAGGTAACAGTGCAGTTTGTAATGCATATGTTGGTTAAAAAATTTTAATGATGTAACACAGAAGTCATTAAAAGTTTGTAATAATATCACTTACCACTGCAAAAGAATTTGCTGTAAACAGTTTAAAAATAGCTGTACGAAATATTACTTAGATCTACACGAATAAGTAGGATTTTGATTCGCACTTTCTCTTAAATTTTCAGACTAAATATGTATAAATTGTGTATGCTATTGCACAAATTTGTATTAGACCAAGGATATAATTTTTTGGAGATTAATTTTGAATCTTACATGTGCACGAAAATACCAATAGTACAAGAAAATTTAAAACTATCCAAGTTTGGGCAAGTTACGTTACTTGGTGTTACTTCATATTTTGCAATGTGGTCAGTGATTAATCCCACGCAAGGAAGAAAAATATTTTTCATTCATGCACGCTTGAGTCAGGTTCGATCTAGGGAAGAGGCGTGCAACTGAATGCAGACCGCAAATTAATTTTTTCAATGTCACCCTCAAAAGAGGAAGGTTTAACTATGACAGACTTCATTGCTTTGAAATGAATTTTACCTAAAATACCCAAATGCTTAATAACTTTTAGTTGGATAATATAAATCGGTTATTTATACAAAGGAGATTATAGTCTATAACTACTTAAATTACACGTGAGTAATTATTCTTTTTGGGGAAACTTTAGCTTATCAACAAATGGAATGGTCGCAATATTAGTGATAATGACAATGCCCGAGAACTTTTATTTGCTAATAGTCACTGAGCTATCGGTGACTAAAAGAAAGATTAGAACAGCTGGGAAGGAAGTCATGCAAAGGCTATAATTTTTCATTGTTTGTGATAAACAATAAGATACGTAAATATTTTGCTTTCTTGGAGAAATTTGGGAGTTTTTACAAAATTATTTGAAGATTTTATCTCACAACTATTAATTAGCATATTTATACATACTTTCACCACAAACATCTAAAAGGTTTAAATTCATAATCCAATCTTTAAACATTTTTTTTTTGCTATGTTTAAATATTTGACGCCCAAAATATTTTGGGCATTTTCATAGGATAGATAAAAGTACCTCTAAAAACAAATTAAAAATTGCCACAAAATTAGGGAGGCATTTCCACAGCTCTCTAAGGCACGCAGCGTATATACACACGATCATAAAAAATTCTAAATTGCTGCCATTGACGACGACATTCCTAAACGACACAAAATTCCTTGACTTCCGACTGACTAAAAATAATATAAGACAATCCCAATACCCAAGATGAATACAAATTTCAACTCCCACCCTCCACGGAAATGCCAAATATATTGCACAAGACACGCTGCCGAAAAAAAAACCAAATAAATAGTAATAGCTAATAGCCCTTTCATTCAACGGGCTTCCCCAAAATTCAATCGAACCACGTGACGGTTCCAGTGTCGCGAAGTGTGAATGAATGAAAGGCCGGGTGCAGCGAAGATTCATTCATGGAAAGCTGCCTCCGTGAGTGGAAAGCAGCCAATTTGCTGGGGCCAATTACACGATCAGATGATTCGCAGCCAGTTCCCGAGGTGTGCGTTTACCCGTTAACACATATCCCACGCATGCGTGTCAAAAGCGTATTCTATTCGAAATTCAACGAATAAAGCAGATTGCAAAATAATAAAAACGAGTCCATAAAAACCACTCATACGAATTTACCTTCAACGAGGGAAAAGTGTCATTTTACAGAAATGTTTATTTTGCCCAAAACATTTCACCATTCACCAACACATTTCCTGATTTAATAATATATATTTTCACCTTTGATTTGGGGTCCACTCAAGTGGGTAGCTTTGAGAACCTCAGAAGAGAACTTAAACGTTCTGAAACTATTTCAAGAATTCCATATTCCAGTTAAAAGAGTCTGGTTTCAAAAAATTTCAAAAGATTAATAAATTTCTGGATTTGGCTGAGGCTGAAACACTAAAAGTATAACTAGGGATACAATACTCCTTCAGAAATATAGGTAATCAATTTGATACAGCGTACTACAGCACGAAATGCATCATATCTGCATTTTTTATGACTTCTGAAACTAATTTCTAATTAAATATTACTTTAACAAATATCTGAACTGGAGCAATGATTTTGTGGTGAATCCCCAAAAGGGAGATAAAAACCTCCCCACCACAGCCAAAGGTCTTCACCTTCTGGGGAAATATAGCAAGCAACCCCCAGTCGGGAGCCAAATCTCAAAGATGCTTCACGTATATTCTTCTTAGTCTATAATAAATAATATTGGAGTCCTTAACCAGTGGTGTTATTATTATGTAAAGAGCATACATCGAATCCCCACAATGGTGACCTTCATGAAAAGGACAGTTGCACGCCCAAAAATGCATCTTTCCAATTAAAACACCGACTATTCATCCTTTGTTGGAGAATTGGATCCTTCAAACCACGCCAGCACTCCCCCGCATGGCCCCGGCTCAACGCATTCCCCACCTCGCAGGAGAGTCGTCTGGTGTTATTATTATGTAAAGAGCATACATCGAATCCCCACAATTTCAAATAACATGCTTTTGTATGTAGAAAGAAATAAGTTGACAATAAAATAAGTTAATAGAGTGAGATTATACCAGATAATCTTAAAACTTTCGTTATCATAAGTTCAAACATTACAATGATAGTCAAAACTACCTTCATGGCCCTTAATCGAATTCAACAACCTCAACTTGCAAAAAAAATGGAGAAAATTACATCAGTGAGTTATCCTTGACTAAAATTACATAATTGTGAATTAATCAGAATGATTTTCATTTACTCTATTCATCGGTTTTAAATAAATAACGAGATTTCGTCAAGGAAAAACTCCGATATCCCAATACTGGTCAACGAGCGATCGTTAAACTGTCACACGGAAATTAAGTTTGATAAATGTAAAAATCTCTCGAGCATAAAAGTTAATTTATATCCCATCAATCCACATTTAACGTCTATTACGTAATTTTGTGAAACACGCCATCGTAATATTTTGAAAGGGACTTTGAAACACTTCCGGAAATTTAGTTATATACTTATTTGCAAGGGATTTCGAAATATACAGAAACACACACGAAACATCTTATTTTTCTACATTTCAATTTCGAAAGTTGGGTGAGCATCGAGCAATTTCGCCAAAACATAACATTGCTGGAAATTCCCAGACAACTTTGGAATCTTTGAATTCTGACATCATAAATGGGATGTGATTATACCAATGTAAAGCTTCATTAATTTTAAACTTAATCCAATACGAATTTCTCTGAATGCGGTTTCTTTGAAATTATGTATAAATATGATAATGGATGAGATGAGACCATCCAATTTTTACAGCACTTGAAACACTTTTCGTGCATTTTAACAAGATATTAAAGTATTTAATGTTACGTAATCACCATTACGAATTCCCGAGATCAAATTTCGAGTAATAATATGAGAAAATTTAACTTTGAAATTTACATTTGTAAGTAAACTTAAGAGTTTACGTGAGCTATGCTGAGTGGCTTTGAAGAGTCAATTCCTACTTAAAACCACCAAAATATCATGCTTTAAGCAAAATTTACTCTATTGGTGATTATATCGAAAAGAAAAATACCAAATTAAGAGTAAACCATGAGTTGGGTTTGGGTGTAATACCAAGGCATGACCATTTAATTGTCCCATCTTCAGGGGGTTATTTGAACATCATTTGGCCAAGTTATTCAATGCTTACTTAAGATAACATCACGATTTGTCACCACACCAATGGCAATGATAAGATATTTTTGTATCTATCTCTACAAGCCAAGATACTTTTACTTTTATACAAATAACAATGTTTTAACAAAAAATTTCAAATTCAGCTGATTTCAATGTTTAATTTTTTTTTTATTGGAAATTCCTCTAAAATTTAAAATGCAGAAATTTACATAGACCAGTATCTCAGCTATCGCAAATCACAGATAGCGATAGTATGTATAAGAACTTCCTAGATAACATGATAGAATTCTTGGGGATTTAAATATGCGATAGCCATAGATTACACCCGATCTTGATATGAAACTTTAGTTTTTTATACAATTTTCACACTTTTCTTTAAATCCTCATTTATTCCATTGAACAAAATCTATTTTCCTGATCAATTATTGATTCGGTCAAGGTATATTATTTAGTGTTTTAAACCGTGTTGGTCATATGGACCGGAAAGGGATTTAAAAAAGAAAATGCATTAAATTTGTGATTTAGTGCTTCAAGACTTAAAATTCCTCATATTAGGGTCTTATTATGATTTTTGTTTGAAATAAATCCTCCAAAATTTAAATTTCAATCAAAACATTTTAAATACATAGATATAAAATAGGGGGGGTTCCTTACAAATAAATCCTTGCAACGTCCAAGTTTACACTAATATTGAAAATTACCCAAAAGATTCATTAAAAGTAAAAAAACAATACATACGAGTTAAAATACTAATACTTCATAGCCAGATAACAAACGGTCAAGAAAACTTTCACGACTAATCCAATGGCAAACACATGAACACACAAAAAAAAAATACTTAGTTCAACGTAACGAACATTATCTCACCTTTACAAAAGAGACCGGATGGAAAGAATGTCCCGAAAAATATCCTGCGACGAATCGAAGTATCCAAAAAACGATCGGAATCGCGGCACGGCCGGAAAAGGAAGATCGCAACGAACGGGATAACACCTGCTATCGACGGCCAACACTGATTATTTTCTTCTACCTCTTTGCCCCGAAATCCTGGCAATAGAGTCCGATCACAGCGCCCCCTGAACTCGGAAAAATCACGAACGTTGCTCTCGTGTGATAAAATTGCAAAACTTTGTGTCAGCTACCCTTCTGTACTCATACGCCGTACGTATAAACCAAGTGAAGTTCGCTGAGATGTGATAAATCTTATGGTGGATAAAGACGAGAATGTAGACTGTTAAGTACACTTTGAGGTGTCCTTTGGAACACACATTTAAATGACAATGGAAGGAATATTAAAGGATGATTCTGCAAACCAGTTTCACAAAAAACTGGGGCTAAAGGTTTAAAGTGCAGAAAAATTAAAATTATTTTTAAATACTTACTTAATATGAAATCTCATATATTAGAATTCGATAAATACAATAAGGGTGAAATTTACAGAAAAGGTTGTAATGTTTTCACAAGCCTACCAACTGATCTTGCAAAATATTTCATTAACGGTTAAATTTAATTTTAGAAAAGTTTCAAGCAGCACAAACGTTCAAGATTCATTCCAATTTTTGTCGAGTATGAATGGTCAAATTTCATTCACTTTTGGTTGCAGTTACGTAAACTTAGACATATTTAGTATGAGCTGTGCTACTAGGGGTAAGGGCTGGATTTTTCCCTCAATAAAATGAGATATTTTTTATTTATTTTTCAAAAATTAACAGTTTACTTTAAGACAGCTGAATTGACATAATTTGGAATTTGATTGGAGAATGGACTCTAACCGCCTATCTGGTTCGAGACTTCACGGAACCAACACGTGACCTACAACTGAACTTGCAATTGGTTACCACATATACTACACTAGTACATCTACTAGTGTAGTATCTGTGGTAACCAATCACAAGCTCAGTAGGTCACGTGTTGGTTCCGTGTGACGTCAGACGGTTAGAGTCCATTGAGCGAGGAGAGATTTGAATTTGGTAATTGAACTCGGGCGTTACGGTTTTAAGGATTCAGTAAAATACTGACCAGTAATATTAATTCTTCAACCGTAATATGCGTAATATCTCCAAAAAGCTCCATGGATCTCCCAAATGACCTTAGACCCTTTTCTAATTTTCTCTACTGATTTATATCTAAATTTATGGGAAAATATCTTCTTTCTTTTAAAATTTCTGAAAAGAGCCGCAATACGTATTTCTCCAAGACTAAAAACGTTTCATGAAAAGGGTTGCATGGTGGCGAATCAATTTCTAACACAACTATGGAAAGAACCGTCGAAAAGTGATCCGAAACTTCATACAACCTTGACACACGATAAATCCAAAGGCTTAAATCTTCCAACTCTCATCAAACAAAGCTCCTTTTAAACTCCCTCTCTCCCCGACTCCCTTTAAAAAAAAAGAAAACATCCCCATCATATCAAGGGTTGTTCAACCCTCACCATCACTTGCCGCAACCTTCGCAAAAGAGGAATGGAACCCTGCGATAGAGAGACCTTTTTCATGCCTTTTTCGAATAAAAATCCGAGCGAGGTGCTGGGAAGAAAAAACGAAACAGAAAGCAGTAATAAAGATGAGAGAAGCTCATAGACATAGAGAGCTCGAAGAAAGAAGGATGTGTTCTCGGTTTTATGGAGGACCACCTGTTGGATTTTAGTGACACTCGTTCCCCAGAAGCATGGAATGAAGTGGCTTCAATGCCACTGATGGAATAAACTCAGAAAGAGGTTAGTTGTTCTCATCTGACAGTAACGCTAATTGAATTTTCTCGGATTCACCCTATCTGACTCATTGGATTGAGAGTTAATTGACTACTGGGCCTTATTTCAATATTAACGTCAGAAGAGTTTACCTCAGCATGGGCGTTACCAGGGTTCATATTAGGGGGAGGAGAAACAATTTCCATTCTAATTTTATAGCTTTTCTACTAAAAGGAAAAAAGAACTAAAATATTCAATTGGAACTGTTTCTCACTCGAATAATAATGAAAAGCCAGACATTCATAATTACTATACGTTTAACGAAGTTATACAATTAAGAACTGGAACTGTTATGTGAGAGCAACTAAATTTTCTTCCCCTGCCCTGGTAACCCCCCTATCAATCACGGGTGTCCATTCTGTGGTGGACAACTCCCCACATATTAATTTTGACTGTGATTTCCTGATGGTTTTACAGTCGAATTTTTATCACATGATGCCGCTAATGGTGTACGTATCACTGTCATTGGTAATGGGGAATAGAAGGATTGAAAAAGCTATGACAAATCCCTTATAGAAGATAACTATTATTTTGGTACTAAACAAATTGGTAATCTGATGGCAACTGAAGGCTTGGTTGGTCCTTTTTCGTTGACAATGGTTGTCTTTTTAAAAGCTTGTTTTATGTACAAAACAAAGAAAATACAGAAAGACGTACCAACAAGGAATACAACTGTCAAGGTACCTAAAAGGATTTCTTTAATATTGTCAAGAAAACATTTTAGGGGACACCCGCTACAATGTTTGATACCTTTGATGATAAAAACTAATTTTTACCTAACCAATATATTTTTTAACAATCTTAGGGGTACCAAAATCTCCCAGTGGTCTGTCCCTCAATTCTGGACGATGACAATGACTTCAAGTGTTACAATACTGAAATGGATAACAGAGACCCGCCTAATTACCGAAGATATATCCACTCATCTATCTCCTTAAGCTACTGGAACAGACACCAACAGAGATCAGTTACAATACCGATCTAAGACCACGAAAAGGTCAAACGGAGTGGTCACCAGTGACTCGTGACCGATTGATCACCAGCAAGTGATTGTTCCAGCGGGTGCTCACAACACTGTGACAGCTGATCCTTAGATGGAATGTTTAATGTTTTGCATTTCTTTTCGATCCCGATAGACTTAACGACATTGTGAACGGATTAACTACAGGTGACTTACCTACCATTGTTGGGGGACAGACGGTGTTTGTCGGCTATTAAACTTATAATGGGAGAAGACACCGGTGTATCTAACTAAGATCATGACTAAACCGCTTTGGGAATAATTGGTTTCTAAACTAAGACAGAGACTGGATAGATGAATGCTAGGGAGAGCAGGGTTTTGTATTTTAAATTATTTTACACCCTCACGAGTTCAACACAAATGTATTTTATCAGATTTAGGGCCTCGGCGCCACTTGGCGTTAAAAGACGCCAAGGTAAGACAAGTATTTTGTAAACCAGTGCTTACCATATTATATAATAATAAACTAACAAAAATAAAACAAATGATGCCTAATTCTATTCGCCAGAAACCATGGGCTGATTATGTAGGAGGACGCTGGGGGGGGCAAGATGTACCTGGTTGCATGTAAAGCATCATTTGCCATTAAAAATAGAAAAACCTGAAAAGTTAAGGGGAATTGCTTTTAAATGACTCAGTCAATCCGACAATGCTCCTGATAATATTGATACCCAGAGGAAGACTGGCACTGCTTTGAAGTCGGTTGAAGATGCCTTTCGCAAGATCAGTCTTCACAACTTTCCAAAGGTTTTTCCCCAAACTCTATGGACGCCCCTGTTATAATCGAACCTTGAAGTTATAGACACAACAATGCAACAGAGATTAATATTCCTTTTCCAGAGCAAAAACAAAAAAAGCCACCCCAATCACAGCAGAGCACGAAAAGCAGGAAGATCATTACCATAATGCAAGAAAAAGCATGCGAAGAACGTCTCCGATTCCCGAATTGAATCGGAAGGGAGCGAGCATCCTGCCCATTAGCAGCCCATAGGAGCATTTCATTAGGAGGAGTAATTGACCTCCTCCCAAGAACGGTCACGGCTTATTTAGTGCCAGTCTTTTGTGCCTTCGGAATTGGCAACGGCGGCAGAGCGAGTCATGTCGACCATTGTGGACTTGGCGAGCGGAAATAATGAAGTGTTTATTGGAGGATTTGTATGGGGCTGGATGGAACTGGATTGGATCATGGATGGTAGAAGATCTAATCCTAGGAAAGGAGGGACATTTCCCTCTGTGACCTAGTAATACATCCACCCCTGATGAGGTGGTCCACGGATTTATAACATCTTAATAATTTTCATCGACAGGTAAATCTTAAACTTGAAGGGCATCGGTATACCTCAGCATGGACAGTTTAGTAGGTAGAAGACTCTGGAAGGGCAAGCTGAACTTGGGGGACATGCTATCCCTGATTCCATCGAAAATCCTTTACCAATAAAATATGGAATATCATGAAATGTGGCTGCGGGGGTGTAGTGGTCAGCGTGCCTGGCTACGAGCATTACCGACCCAGGTTCGATGCCTCGCAGCTTCTGCTTGGGTTAAGGGTAGGGTGAACTCAGTCCTTCATCCTTCCGGGAATCAACTGGGGGTCCAGCGTCGGGCTAGCCACTCGGCCTGGACACAAGCTAAGTAATTAGCACCCCAGGCTCAAAGGCTAATGAAACGGATATGGGCACCAGCTGATGGGCCACTAGGCCTAAGCAGAATTTGATATCATGAAAAAAAGGCATTGCTCCCCCATAACCTTCGAGAATCCGCCATGCTCTTCATAGACACAAATAGTTTTAAGATCAGTAATAAAAAAATCGATGGGATTTTCTGTTGTGGTATTATTAACGAGTGTTGAGAACCTTCTAGGAGTTGAAATTATATACCAAAAATATTTATGATAAATTTAAGACCAAGTATTTTTAGATAGAATTTATTAAATAAATAACGCTTACGACACTTACATCAATGGGAAGAGTGAGCTTGAAAGAATTTACAGATTAAAAAAAGAGAGTGCAAAGAGTCCCAGATATTTTTCAGCGGAACGCTGTTTCGAAGCGTTCCAACTCAACTAAATCTCAGGATAAATCTAAAAAGTGTTCTTATAGAGAAATGTATGGTTGTAATTACATGTTGTAAAAAACATAATGCCACACCATCACGTCAAATTAACGAGAGGTCGCATATTCCTGTTCCTAAAAAAATCCTATCCACAAGTGTGTGTACAAATATCATAAAGATGAAATTACTGAAAATGGTTTAAGTGGTGTAATTATAAATGGCGAACATAAAAATCGTCACAAACACACTTAAAATTAAATGCGATAACAAATTACAAAAAAAAAAAGATCCAGTACGAAATGCAAAGAAGGGAAAAGTAAAAAAGAGGAAACCTGGGAATCATTAAAAGCCCAAGCGGCAATCACGATTCCCCGAACCATGAAACATTCCGAATACCCAAATTAGTTTTTTAATAAGCAAGATCGAGCTCAACCAATCGCAAATTAATTTTTTTTAGGGTAAATGACGCTACTACATCCTCGAGTTTCAAAACTGCAATGAAAAACCTGCACGGAACAAAAATATCTCGAGTGGAGGTTTATTTTAATTACCCACCCGTTGGCAGGCGCGGTTAACAGTTACTGTAGTCACGTAATGTAATTTCAATAAGGCTCGGACATCCTCGAGTGATTCCTGCAGGATCTTTGAACTTGTGTGATCTACTAAGGCACGAACAATGGTGGAAGCTGAGGTCAAGACCATTTGTTGTCTGGAGCAGTTTGAAGAAAAGTAAAAGCTCATATATACCTGCACGTGCATGACAAGTACCCCAACGACAATGCGGAACAAGACGAATTCGAAATGGTGGTGCGTTACTGTTGACATAATATGCCTTTCACATGTGTATTGAAAGCAACGAACATGAGGTGAAACATCTTCACCACGACGGACATTAGGTTGGGACTAGTGAAAATGTAAATGTTCATTATACGACGACGAAGAGTATGTTAATACCGGATTCATTTTTGCAGGTTTTGACTATCTCTACTTTAAGTGTAAGGGGACATCCATAAATTACGTGAGGTCAAAAAGGGGGGGAGGGGTTTGGAAAAATCTTACCAAGGGGGGAGGGGGGGTCGATTAAAATCTCACGACAACTTTTTAAGTTAGAAATTATTAGAGAGTTAACTTCTATTTATTGCTGTCATTTTACAAATTTCGACCGCATGATAACATAATGTCCTTTCCCTCCACATCATTAATAATGTAAAGGTTTTAGGTGCTATGAAGCACTAAGTGCAAATGAATAGGATAGAAAATCATTTTTAAAAAGTTGTTGGTAAATCTCATCTGGGGGGAAGGGGAGGGGGTCCAGCAAAATCTCACTAAATCTCACCAAGGGGGGAGGGGGTCCAGATTTTGGAAAAAAAACACCTCACGTAATTTATGGATGTCCCCTAAAGTGCTTACAAACAGAAAAGGCATTAAGGGACTATAAACCAGTGGTTCCAAAAGTTGGTGTAACTTCCCCCCACGGGGCGTAAAAGCTTTTTAAGGGAGGGCGATGGTTATGACAGAAAATTAGAGGGGGTGTTAGGAGTAAAAGGGGGAGTTGAATACTTTTTAATAAATGATTGACAGTCATCTTTATAATTAAAAAAAAAAACATATTAAATGTTAACTAGTGAGGAGGAGACAGACAAATACTTTCCTCAGTTAGAGCTATTACAAGTGAATGTGTATAGTCAATGACCCTTATGGATGCCAAATCAGTTGTAGGTATATTCGGAATTCATAGGTATTTACTAATATACCTACTCAGGGTTTCATCTAGAAAGAAAATGGGACCGTTTAAGGACCCTTCACAAAAATCTAGTTAACAAAAAAGGACCCTTCACAAAATTCCAATTCCCTAAAACGGACACTTTACAAAAGTCTAAAGATCAAAAGTGGTTTGAAAATTGTATTTAAAATGTGTTTCTATCATTTCATAATGGAATTTGCCAAAATTTGGGACCATTTTAGAAGTTATGAACGCTGTGCTTGTACTACAAGCCCTTCGTTTTCACAAAACTCGATTTGATTTTTCACAAAATTCCTAAAACAGGACCCTGGAAGAAAAACCTGGATGAACCCCTGCTACTATATAAACTTTTGAATTGATTTTAGGTCTATAAAGGAAACAGATTGTAAACTAAATTTTCATTATTTCGAAATAAAAATACCCATCTGATCACGAGTTGGTGGAAACGGATCTTTCCTCAACAGGTGGAAAAGGTTCATTTTAGCTCCGAGTTCACCACAGCATTTCGATAAAACTGATTTTAAAGAAAGATTTCGGCCATATGTTGTTGTACTTTCCGAGGTGGAACATGAAATTTTCCGGTAATAGAATTTCCACCAAGGGTAGTTTTATTGAGCAACATCAAGGTAAAATATTAGTTAATCCCCAAAATCTCTGGCCAATTCAAATACACTGTTAATCCGCAAAAAGTTACCAAAAGTCATTATTTTACCATCAAATTTCCAAATTCTAAGCTCCTTATTAGCTCACTAAATTCTAAGACACTTTTCACTAGAAAGACTATAAGCAACTTTTTTCACCAGTAACAAAAAAGTACACATTTCAATAAAGAGCTAATAAATAGAAGTTAATTCAAGCTCAGGCAAATTCTTAAGCACGATTTCAAAGCTTGATTGAGTTTGAAATAGGCTAATGATCACATAATAACACTAATAATACTAGAGGAAACAGTAAAGTGAAAGAGAAATTAAATTGCTTCATGACCTTGCATGTATCAGACTTTGCAGTAAGTGAAAAGCGTTTTTTAAACAGGTAAACAAGGTCCTTCAGGATAGTACGACCTTCTTCTTCATGTCATTTTCTACATGACAAACCAATTTTTCTCAATAGTCATTCCAATGCGTCATGTTTTAAGTATTGTATGGTATAGTACACAGTTGCCGAGACTTCGTTCCGCTGTTCAGAAAATCTAACGTAATGCATAACACAATTGCGGTACCTTTACTGCGGTTTCACATCGTGTTCTTTCATTGCAGTTTGCATTTGATGGGTCCGTTTAATTTTTTAATTGGATAATTACTTCCTCAGCTTTGTAGATTATTTTAAGGATGAAATCCTCTTTACAGTATCCTAATTGCATATTTTAACCTCTTTAAGCCCACTTCTTCAAAACACAATCATGAGCATGACAAATTAAGAAACTGACAAGAAATCTGTGGCATACAAGGGAATTTATTTTGGAGGGGGGATTGCATAAGAAAAACTTCTTCCATGCTAAAAGTTATAGTATTAAGGGCTATTCGAAACTAATAGAATTTAGTTTGTGTTGATAGTGTGCGATTTCATTTTCATTAGCATTAGCTACCAGGTGATATAAACTTCATTCATTCATTGAAACATGAAGAAAACATGGGTCATTGAATTTTTAATTCTAGAGGGATAAGAGTAAATAATTTAACAATGAAGGTTAATAACAAAAGCTAACGTTATACTCAAGGAGTAAGAAGTCCCATCTGAAATTAAATTTCTTATAGAAATAGACAGTTTCCCTTATTTTGGGAGTTATCGAGTAAAAAGTTTATGCAAAAAGAAACATCATTGAGTAGACCAGAGTTTTCGCATTCTAATAACTATTTCATCATATTTTTATTTCATCCTAAACTTGAAAAACAAAATATCGTGTATACTAAATAATCTCTAGGTCAAAGGAAGACAAAAAGAAATTTCGAGTGAAAAAAGATAAAAAGCATTACAAAGAGTACAAATTTTACAAGATTTTAAATAAAGCGGTTTTTTGAAATCGAAGTTCCAACCCGCCAAAAGTACACTACACCGCCCCCCATCTTTCGCGGGCTCCTCAACAGCTAGCCAATCCCACAATACGATTCCTTCTTCCGTTCCCAAAAACAAAAACAGCGACGGTAATTCAAAAGTCAATAGGAAGGCTAAGTGAGGACACACTTCCGAATGATCCACCAAAAGGCAGGATATGAACAAATTGCAGCTATTCGATTTAACAGAAGCGCCATTTCCGAAAGAAAAAAAAATTGCGTGCTCCCGAAACTTCCAAGCTGCACAAGAACTCCTCAACTCATCCTCCACCACGAGGCAAAGAAAAAAGTCATCAAGACAAAAGACCTTTTGTCCCAATGTAATTGCACAATTGCAACTCAAACCGCCAAGGCCGCGGGCCTCACGTGATAGGTTCATCCCCCTTCAGGGTCACGTGGCCACCCCCTAGTGATGGGGGAGATGAAATTGACATGCATTGTGATGCGAGCCGAGTGGAATATGAAGGACGGCCGAGAAGATATGGCTCTTTTGAAAAGCAACTGATGGAGTGACTCAGGCGGAATGAGCATTTATAGCGAGGACATGAGAACTTCGGTCTTGGTAATAAATAGCTGTGGTGATACAGCGACATCAGTGGAAAAAATTGCGAGGGGCTTGATAAGGGAGATATGAGTCTCAAGGCATCTTGGTGATGATAAAGCGACCGGTTTCTGCTTATTCATGTTCTGTTTTCGATAGATCTACAAAATACTTTTCAAGAGTTTACGCAAGTTTTATATAACAGCGGTGGTGTTTGATGATGTTCAGACAGACAATCTTCCCAGAGTTACAATCCTGTGTATTCGAAATAAAAGTGTAATTTTTGAACTTGGGAAAAAAAAAAACACCGATTGTATTTTAAAAAAGTGCACTAGAAAATACTGCACTTGCTCATGAATCAGTGGCAAAGACAGGAAAAATATTAAGAAATATTGATACTAAATTTCAGGCAGATTTGTCAACACTTTCTAGTTACTCTCAATACCCTAGCTATACAAACATATTGTACTACACCTCCTCTTTGAATGCGATTTTCAGTTATCAAGAGTAGCAACAGTACAAAAGCTACAATTTTTAAAGGAATTCAAAACTTTTCATTCCAAGAGAAAACAGTCACGATACCATTTTCAAGCCTTCAGTTTTCTCCCAAGAATAGGAAGTCAGCAGCGATATCCTGAAATAGCATAGGATCGAATGTGTTTCCTCTTTAAATGCCTAATTAAACGGAATCAAATCTTATGGCACTATAAACACCATTCCTGTGATACGTCGTGGTGGGATTCCCACGTAAGCAGCTCGCCTCATTACAAATACTTCCTGATCCATCCTTGATACATACAGATCACGCGAGAATTACGCAGTTAAAAGAGAATTTGCTTCATTAATATGACAGAAATGCAGTCCAATGTAAAATCATCATCAAAGATTTCAGGGGCACATGTGGCTTACTCGTGAAATTAATTGAATCCCACACTTATACGATATAACGAGTTTATAAAAAAATGACTAAAAGATTAAACTCGAGTCATCATCTTGGAATTCAGATGAAACAAAGGCGTATGAATATTCTGCATTTATTGAACAAAATTTCCTTTTACTCATTGTGCAATCTTTCTTATCGCAAGGCGTCTAAAAACGGATTACATGAACTTCTGAGCTAACAAAAACAGGCTTATACTAGATATATTTTTTAAAGTTTAAAATAATAGCTTCAAATTAAATACTAAATCAATGGTAAACTTATATAAAGTAGAGAAGTCTATTTAATACCATCCCTTACCATTTTTTAAATAATTAATAATAAGGAATATCACTTTATTGAGAAAATAATAATTCCAGCAATCGTGTTGACTAAACGGAAGGCAACTCTATTAGCAAGTAGTTAATACGTATGACGTCAATATTTTAGCAAGGCATTTCGATGTTAGATCAGGGGTGCTACTGACTTCAACCATAGAGGAAGACTACAAAACTCAAAATCCCGGAAAACTATTAGAGTACGAACCTTTTATCCGGAATGAATGCTCCAAAATCCGGAACATTTACTACAGATTTTTTTTTTTAAATCTTGTACTGAATGTCTTTATTCCACAAAACTTACGGCGCCCCCGATGAGACATATGTAAACCGTAAACTTATGTAAACGAGACTCAATCGTAGCTACGGCGCGGCGGTGAAAAAATTCTTTTAGGATGACGTACCAACTAGTATGTAATCGTACTTAGAATTGATGGTGGGACCAAATAAATTCCCTCATAAAATATGTTGTTAATTCTACAGCCCTGCACTTATATATTTTCAGTTTGATCTAACTTTGAGCTTGAGATTTTTCAAAATTTCGATAAAACCCGGAATTCCTGGGGGCCTACCACGAGCCTCTCGACAAAAATAACGACACCCTTACTTCTTCCGTGTCGAGAACGCTGAAGAAGCAAGCAAGTTGTCGACACCACACTGTCGCGGAAGGTTATCCATAGGAAATAGCATTAGTGATCTCAAGTGAGGTCGAGAGTATCGGCTCACTTAACAAGAGGGTCTACCATCAGACTGTCGGGAAGTTTTTAACTGTCGTTAAGTGGTATCGAGAAAGTGAAAAACTCAACGACACCTCAAGAGGTGTCTATATCTTGTTAACGACACGAGAACAAGCTCTTTTATACGCTATAAATTATGTGAATTGTTTACCCTGTTATCATTGCACGTTTTTTGAGATACTTAAAGGTATTTTTAAAGTAAAATTGGCTTGCATTACATCTTTTTTTTTTAAATTATCGACTTAAAAATCGGGCCGGTTTTATGTACTAAAAATTAAAGTCGATTTGTGGGTTTTATTTATTAAGAGAATTGAGGATTACTCATACGTTTTTTTTACAGATAATATATAAACAATCGTGCATCCAAAAAGCAGCTTTAAAATGATTATCTGATTTAAAAAATTTTAATCAGAAATAATCACCGTGGTGATGGGAAAAAATTTTGTTCTTTATCCAAAACTTATTTTTTTGCGATTAAAAAATTGTAATCAATTGATAACAAAAATTTCCTGAATTTAAGTTTGTCCTCCGTTATATGTTCGTAAAGGTATTCGTTTTAAGCGTCTTAATCTTATTACGATCATCCCTTGTTTAGAGTGGCGAGAATTTTGCTCATGAAAAAACGAGTTCCTTCCCTTGCGTTGGTGATCATTTCAAATTACGCCAGTGTAACTTAACTCCCCGCCTATTTCTGACGTACAAGATGACGAAAACTTTTTACACCAATCAAAAGCGTTATTTCTTCTCGACACCTATACTCTCGAACTCAGTTGCAATCGGTAAAAGCTTGCATTTGTCGACATTCAAAAACTACATCGTCGTGGTAGGCCACGGTAGGCCATCGAGAATTTGATCTTGATTTTTCTGAATTCCCAACACCATCGTGCTGCCATCTATAAATCGAAGGATGAAATCCACATGAAATCACTTCTGTGGTTATTCTACCTCCAGACTCTTTTTACTGTATTAATATAAACTTGAACCTTGTAAAAATATATTTTAAAAATGAAAGAAAAAATATTCCATCATAAATAAGTACCCAATGACGTGCATTTTTATGAATAGAATTTTCATCTATTTCATACAAAGCAAATAATGGCGGCGATTTGGGCTATTTGCAATGGAAGATTTGATGACTACGCAGAGAAAACATAGTTCCTACGCAAAATAAAAATATTGTTTCATCTATAGGTTGAAAAGTAATTCCTAAGAGCGCTTTTTAATGTACAATAGCTATTAATTTGAAAATAATGCTACAGCCCTCGATAAGAGGTGTCGTAGAGCTTTTTCGCCTCTCTGTCGTTTTCTCCTCTTGGTTTCTCCTCTCATGGTAGGACCTGTAGTTAAGTTTGAGGCGCATCACGTGACTGTCGATAATTTCGGCAATATTAACGATAACGACACGCTGGTGGTAGAGCCCCTGGATTCCTGGTTTCCGAAAAAAACTGGATTTCCGGGGCTACCCAGGATAAGAGCACCCCTGTCAGACGAATTGATATTGATGATTATAATGATAGAACCTACATGACATTAATGAAAACGTCCCGCTACCTTTCAACAGCAAAACTATCAATCCACTTTCGCAACTTCCCCCAATATCAATCAATGGTCTCCACCCACGACAGGAAAAAAACTATCACCACAGGTGGAAACTGTATCCGGCTTTATAACAGAATAATCACGCAGGCTTCATTGTTCTTCCCCAAATTACGTGCACAAACCGAAACTATTTTTAAGCCCCACCCAGGGGCCCCGACTCCATTATTGATTGGGCCCCCAAGAGCTGACTCATCGCTGGCATGAGTTCACTAGCGATATCTATCGTCTCGATTTTTATCGCGAGGACCGAGATACGACGGGAATTCGTAAATAGTTGTGTTGCGATTGTGCTGGTGTGGGTTTTTTGAGCGGTAATTCAAAGAATGGTAATTGGTGGAGGGGGGAGGTTTTTAAACAAATAAACGGATGTGGCGAAATGATGGCGATTAGAGATGAAGTTTGGTGACGGAGTGGTGTTTTATTAATTGCTATTTTGTGTTGGTTTTGTGCGTCAGGCGCGGGAAATCGCGCGTGGGAAATGATATTTTTATTAGGCCCTTTGAGTGTGTGAATGAGTTATTAGTATAATATTAATTAAATGGAAAGATTATGCAAACATTCAGTGTTTTGAGAAAATGGATTATTCGAATAATATAATTCTAAATAAAGTTTCTGAGGACCAAATACATTCAGTTAAGAATTGGATCCACCTTTTCAAACTACGAATGAGTAAATTCTCAGTCGACAAATGTAAGAAATTGAACAAGTGTTTGCCTGGAAAAGAATTTTATGAATATACTAAACACGAATTTATTTTTACATGGTTAGATAATTTAAGATGGTTGGATGATTGGAAATAAAGCATAAAAAGAGAGGGTAATTTTAAAAAATAAAACATGAAGATATTCAGTTTTAAGGGTTTGGGTAGCTTAAAACCACAACATTGCAATTGCAAATAATTACAGTGATAAAGGTCTTACAAGAAGTAAAAATTCTCAGGAACAAAATAAGGCATAGTTATTTAAAGTTAAAACTATGAAACATCCAATGGTAATTTTCATAAATTATCATGAAGTTAATATAAACTGGAAAAAAATTGTTAGAAACGACAGAAATTTACAGAGTACTTTTTTACTGCAAATTAAAATTTTATAGATAGATAAATCTCAGAAGATTTTTGTTACAAATTACTTTGTACAAGTTCATGAAAAAAGACGTTCAATAGGCCCTCCATAAAAAAGGGCTTATACAATACATAATAAAAGCTATTATCCGTCCACTAATTGTAATTAGTATATTACGCTTCGAAAAAGGTAGGTTGCTCTTTATACACAATTTTTATCAGCATTTGTATGTAATACATAGTTCCGCAACACACAGCGATCTGATGCTCAGCAACTGGTGTCGGCTCTTCAGACGACCGATCGTCATAAATCCTTCGAATTAATCCCACGTCGATGCCTCCACCTATCTGCACTCAACACCCCCACTGGGGGGAGGGGGAGTGATTCATGATTCCATGTCGCCCAAGAGAACCCGAACGAGAGAGCGCAGGTATCGATTAAGCAATTAACATCTGATCATGGGAGATAGGTTTTCGAATAAAAAGAAGTGTTGATTGATTTGGGATGGATTTTTGATTAGTTAAAAGATATTTGTAAAGTGTTTTTCTATAAACTACCCGACAACTGTGTTGATTTGGAAAAAATCCAGGAATATTTTAAGCTTTACTTCGAATAAAAATAAAGAGGATGATGATAAAAGGAAAGAGGGATAACAATTGAAAATTAATTTCAGAGGTGTTGTTTCTTTCACCAATTTTAAGGCATAGTAGCTTAACTCTTTAAAATAATAACATAGTATTGTATAAGGGTTTTGGTCCATTGGTTTAAAATACCTTCTTATAAGCAAACCTACAAAAGATTATGCTTTCTGACTGTTTTATTATTTCATTAAAAAATAAATATAACCTTTAAATTCTTTCAACAAGTAGAAATTAACAGCAACCCCTGTATTTTAGCAAGGCATAGCTCGATACGACTACGACGCTACATCTCACTAAGGAGACCTCGGACTCTATTGAACTAAGTCCATTTGACCTGGAAGTACCTACATTGTAGGTCCTGCAATGTGATTTGTTAATGTGCAATTCCTATTTATTTTAATTCGATATTTTTACTTTCTGGATTTTTTAAAAATATTTTAAAAACTTTTATGTTTTACCAGCCTTTTGGCTATTGTTTTGAACTTAAACAACATTGTTTAACTGTTACAGAAGACCCTATGGGCTTGGATACTTGCTAATAAACGAATAAAAAATAACTGGCCGGACAGTGAGCAACTCCCAAATCTTCTTATGAAAGAGAAGGTTTTTAGAAAAATCATCAATTATTATTTTTTAAGGGGATGCAGACAAACTCAACAGCATTTTCATCTAAGAATCATGAATGATTTTTCTAATACTTTTAGAACAAAAAACTAGCCGGGCACTAAGGCCTCTCCAAATTCTTCCTCGGAATTTATCCCTCATTATATATATACCTTACAAATAGGGCGAGCGCGCACGGGCGACTTTTGTCACGGTGACAAAGACAAAAACAACGTTGCTAAGGCTGTTGTTAGGGGCGGGACATAGAAGTATCCAATAGCAGCATTCGCACATGACATCACTAGAGGATAAAAACAACGTTGCTAAGGCCTTTGTTAGGTAAAGTCATGTGATTGAAAATGCTCTATTGTTTTCTAATGATATTTTTGATACTAGTAATCCTGGTCGCCGTGACTTTAGTCGCTAGTGCGCGCCCGGCCTTACAAAGCCCACACGCTGAGAAAAAAAAAACTCCCGCCAAATCGCTAACCGACCTTGGAACCAGCCATTTCTCCAACCCTTCGTTTCCGGATTCCTCTGGAGAAGGAAAACGTCCGAGAATTCCTCATCCCCTCAAAAAACGTTCCATCTTTCCTGGCACGTCCTCTCCGCCTCCCCCCCACAAGAGTGTGACAAGTGACGTGTCGGTTAATATGGATCGTTATCGTTCGGTGAAAGAGATTTATTCCGGAAGATTGCAAGGTTTTTTTCTTTTGATCATTGGAACTTTATTATTATTATTATTATCGTCTGCAATGACTGCTGTCGGAAATTTATTGCCTGTCTCGTGTGGAGGGTGCATAGTGCAGACGATTTTTTGTGGTAGGGTTATTCGAGCTTTGAACTGCTTTCCAACGATATATTTATTATTTGGGTGATTTCATCAAGGAAATGGAGTTGAGGGGGTTTTTTTTATCAACAAGATGGCGATGGCTGAATGACAAGCCGGTTTTGGTGATTTTATAAGAAAAAATATTCTGAGGAATTCGGCTTGTAATTTGTATTAGTTATAGGTACGAGGCGTCCTTTTCAATAACATTCATAATTTAAATAAATCAGTAAAATATTTTTGATAAACTTTTGAATTTTATTTATCTTAGTCTTTCCATTTCTCACTTTTGTGGTGAGAAATAAGCAAAAATATAATTAATAGCCAATTTATGTTTTTTTTTTCAACTTTCAACATTAACTTGAACAATATTTTTTGAATACATTTTTAGACGATTGTTCTGAACTCTAAATAGAGTTCTGAATTTCCAGTAAAAATGGTTTGGTTCTTATACAATGTAAATTCCATTACTTATACACTATACAGTTTTGTTCGATTTTCTTAAAACTTCTTTTTTTTTTGGCTTATTCCCTTTTTCAAACTGGCGATTCAATTTGTTGTTGGTTTCACATTCCTCCTTCATAATACTGAGTATCTCTTTCAATAAGGGAACTCATAGATGGTGTTTGTACAAAAATTTAAGTCGAAGTCCACTAACCCCTACAATTATTTTTACACGTATAACAAACTGCGTCTCAAACGGAGGATCAAGCGGGCCATTTTTAAGAGGAATGGTTGGTTGTCCATCAACAGGGAGGGAAAATTGATTTTCTCCCCTTAACTACGTCAAAATGGCGGACGCGCTTATTTTGCGGCCTGATCGATAACAGACACGTCCCGGCAGGAGTTGGGGGTGGACCACACTCTGCAAATAGCACACAGAGATGTTCCATTACGGGAGCTCCAGGAAAATTGTTTACTAACACTGAGATAATGTTTCTTAAAATAGCCTAGAGCTTTTTTTTAAATCATTTTATTCTTAAAATACTTTTAATTTTTTCTAACTAATGCAGGCGAGTAAAAATGTGAGAAGTAGCGGCCGTTTCAAACGAAATCTGAATGAAGCGTGTGTAGAAATAAATCATTTAAAAAAAATTACAGGTCCCACCGAGATTTGAACTCGGATCGCTGGATTCAAAGTCCAGAGTGCTAACCATTACACCATGGAACCCATCTTCCCATGCCGGGAATCGAACCCGGGCCGCCTGGGTGAAAGCCAGGTATCCTAACCACTAGACCACATGGGAGCTGATAGTACAGTACCGTACAATGAACAGCTGACCTACCATCTCCAGGTAAACATGACAAAAGATCACTCGACCGATACGTCACAACAGGTGTGAAGCGTTTTTCCCGACTGAAGGCAAAGTTAATCCCTGAGAACGAGAGTTTTAGTCGCTCTGTGTAGATATTTAAGCGAGTTTCACTTTAAAGCTTGCAGATTAATTAACTTGCAACTTACTAAGAGTAAAAAAATCGTACATATAGAGAAAAATTGGTTCTTACGTATAGACGACATTAGTCATTACGTCACTTGCTTGTTTAGAAACGTTGATTCCATCCGTGATTGGTTCCGTACGGATTTACTTCCTATCACGGAACCAATCCCGGATAGAATCAACGTTTCCAATTTCCAAACAAGCAAGTGACGTCACACTAATGTCGTCTATTACGACCGTTCAGCGACAGTCAGTATCAACGGCACAGTGTATGGGATTTGGTTATGTTCTTCAGATTCAGCGGCATGGTCAACGGGCTAGTTACGTAAGAACCGAAAAATTGAAACCGGGGAAAATCAGTATCAACTAATTTTGACTTCAGAAACTGATGCTGAAGAATTATGCAGTACCAATTTTATACCAATCCCAGATTCCCAGATTCACGACTGGTGTATAGCAGTATAGTGCATTTTACACCTAAAATATTTCTTCTTTTCCATGCAACAGCTACGTACAAGCCTAAGCAAAGCAGCAATTAGAAAATGAAAAATTACTTTCTCTACCCTTTTTCCCGCTCCCTATCACTCCACAGCCCAGCCAGGAACAGGTAAACAAAGAGTTCTTCAGAGAGAGCAGACACCGCACTGTTTACATTATTTTTGGAGGGAACTCTCACAAGCGAAAACGAAACAGATCTCCCAGTCAGCCTCATCCCAGAGGAGTAGCCTTGAACCCCCGCTGCGTAAACAAGCCACGAAAAAAAAAAAGGCTGCGCTGTGTTCTTCATGAACCCAGAGCGGATAAATTACACTCCATGGGGCTGGTTGTCCCGTGTTGGAGAAAATTATAAACTAAAATGCACAGAATAGACATCTATAACAGTTCAATTCAAATGTTATTTCTTTCCATATTTGCTTGACCCTAAAAATGAAAATCAATATCGATACAGAAAAGTATAAATTTGTGCCTGTGAATATTCATGAAGTTAAAAAAATTGTTCCGAATTTCTAGTAAGTAGTACTCTATAACTTCTGAGAGTATAGCAGACAGACCAAAGACGTTTAAAAGTTTAAAATTTTTCTAATTTACTTTAGAAAGGCTTACCTTGATTATTATTTTTAAAAGCAATAATTAATTTCACACCTAGTTTTATTTAGGTAGGTACTTGTAGCATAAATGGAGCTAAAAACACGTAATGCAAAATAACCCATAGTGTAAACGCACTAATACCCTACCAACTAAGGAAAATATAAACATTCAATTTAGAACAACTCTTCAAGAAAACGATCAAATGTCTGACTACTAATGTCACCCAGGGGGGTTCAGGGGAGATTCAGGTAGCTGTGGGGAAATTTTTGCCCCAGTTTAAACAGAAAAAACTCTACAAGCCCAATGCTTAAATAAATTCTGGTGGTTTCTCAACAACTTTTTTTCGAAGGGTTATATTTTTTATCCATATATGTAGTAACGACCTAATAACGTTGACTTTAAATTTTAAATTCCTTTATTTTCTGGTTGAATAATAATAATTTGCACGGATGCTGATGCACTTACGAAATGTAAGACTAGAAAAATACGGCTACATAAGCTTTTTACAATGCTGAAAGATTTTAATAAGACGATTCATTTTTTTTCTCACTTTGAACAGCACACAGCAACATACCAGAGTCAAAGAACCTCTGAAAAAGCCAAGCTCACATCGCGGATTCAAGCTAAACGTGTCCGTAGCGAGACTGGGCAAAAAGAGACCTCCTGCAACAACAGGTAGGTATACTACAAGAAGAAAACCTACTGACTCACCTTGAACCCCCACAGCACAAACAAGACGCCAATATTAATTCCGAAGTCTAGGTGCTGTTGCCGGAGGTTTTTTTTCCTTTCTCTTACCACCCTTGTCTCGGCCCCCTTCCCGAAAGCATGCAGTGGAAGTCCTGTAATTGTATCTCATGGCACAAAGGAAAATGGTGCTAATAGCCCAAGAGTCGACGTGCTTGGATGAACAGAACATCACGATTCTGTGCGGCTGGAGAAAGGATTGGAGGGGAGGCTGGACCGTTATAATGTCCTATCACGCTTTGCTTTCACTGAGATTTGTGTCATTAAAGGGCCTTTCTCCGGAAGATAACTTATTTTATAGGATAATTCAAGGCACGACCGTATACAAAGGTTCATCCCACTCGAAATATCGATGATTATTTATGTGCTAAATTTTTCATCGAAAATTAAGAGACGTGAATAAAGTGACCCTCTTCGGGTGTCAACCAAAGGGTTCAAATTATGTTGAACCCTAATTTTTCATATTTTTTTTATTCAAATTATAAATAAAAAAATTATGTTCAAAAATGAGTAAAAATATTACTTTTAAGGGCCAAATTTATAAGTCTTTTAGGAAGAAGATCCTCGCAGACCTTCCCCTTTTTGGTTAGACCTCAGTATTATCCACGTTGAGTAGGTACTCCAGGATTAATATTCTACCTTTGAATATGCGAATAGCTAACATTTAGCATTAACTCATCAGAAATAGCTTTGAGTCCCCACCTGAAACAAAGTCTTGTGACGTGCCTGCCGAAGAAATACCAAAAGTCTAAGTCAAAACTAAAAACCCTAAATTTAGAAAGCTACATTTAATTTAATCATTTTTTATGATGTACGAGTGGAGAGGATCCCTTTGAAATTTCTTTGGGCCAAACCTCCCCACCGAAACAAAAGTTTTGTTACATGCTTGATTCGAAGACAGCGGCATTCAGTCCAAAAATTAGGAAAGTGATATTGGAATTTCGGGAGAATATGAGGTAATTTTAGTCGTTTTTAAGGTCAATAACCTTGAACTAGACAAAAAAAAATTCGCATTACTTTCATGAATTTGGCATACTTTTAAAAAATAATGACCATTTTACTGTTATTGAGAACCATATTAGGTATTTGAACTTAGGTATTACCACATTACCAGTTTGTATTGAATATTTTTAAAATTAAGCATATAGGATTTATCAACAGTGTCCATAACACATGTATGAACCCAAACGTGCTAGAAGTGAACACTTACAGCAAAGCGTTTGAGTCAGAAACAGCCGCTGGTGAGTAAATGTTTGCAACCGATGATAAGTCCATCGTAAACGTTTGGTCAAACAGCGAAAGGTCGCACGTAACATGTAATAGCATCATTAGATTCAGAACCGAGTAGTGATAGTACTGGAGAGAACTAACCTCAACGTTTTTAGGCAGATTTAAATCTTTAAAAAAAGTCACCATGAGGTTTTGTTGTCAAGTTCAATGGCATTTGGTTATTTAAAATGAGTAAGATAGATCTTAATTTAACCATTAGTCCAGTACCTTAAAAGTGTAAATCTTTATTTTCTTTAGATAAAATATCGTATCCTGTTTGTACATGACATATTTTCGGGAAATGTACCATTTCTGAGGAACCGCTGATAGCGTGCCGTATACGTCGTTGGTCAAATGTTTTCCGACAACTATGTGTCAGATCGTGTTGGAAATTGGACTTTTATCTCGGATAAAGAGGTTGCTCACATTTTTTGGGTGACGATAGTAGTATTTTTATGTTTATTCATGTATCTTTAGTTTCAATACATGGAATCTTTCCTGAAAAAATATATTTATTAACTTTTATTCAAACAAGAGGATATTATTAGGGGGGGGAATAATCAAGGGGACATCTTTTTCCTGACTGTTCATTTCAATTACTGTAAAAATTAGCTGGCTCGTTACTTTTACTGTAGCAATATCATCAAAATTAAAGTTTTCACTATTTTCAAAACAAATATTATCTTTAAAAAAAAGTTGAGTATTTTTTTTTCTTTAGAAAATCTTTGAGATAAGTGTTCGAAATTCTTATGAAAATTCTTTCGGTGATTTCACTGTTCAAATCCATACTCAACGTGACAAACTTTTTGTTCTGTCTACTGTTTCAACTTGGTAAAATTTCGAGCAAAATCTCCGAACAGACAATCTAATTTGTTCAACATAATTTACTGAAGAATTATAGTTAATTTAAAACAGCAGAAATATCTATCAACAGGATAAAAATAAAAAAATTATACATAAAAATGAGAGTATGGTACAAGAAAAAGAAACCCTTATCTACTATGCGGAAAAAACCTTTCACTTATATGGAAAATGGATATGTATTTTAAAAGAAAGGGACATTTGCGAAACTAAAACATACCATTTCCCTCAAGCAAAAATTAAAACTACGCTCCTGGAACCGTGAAAGAACATTAAAAATCATCCAGCTACTTACTCTGAAAGATCACCGACCCAGTCTTTGAGCATTCGGATGTGTGAGAAGAATAAAAAATAGTTTCCTGTACCTATTTAACTTTTACAAAAAAACGCCTTAAAACTGGAAGCTGGCTAATTTACCTTACAAACGAGGCAGACCTTCAAACTATTGTCTCAAGCCAACCACCCAAACTGGAATTCCGTACCAAGATGAGCGGAAGCTCCATAAATAAGCTTTCTCCCCCTTAACTAACTATATACCGAAACCAACAACCAAACTAATAATTTTCCCAAGCAAAGGTCGAGCACCTCGTTTCCAACCAGTTGGATCCCCAACGGATTTCCATCCAGCGGCAACTCTTTCTACAAACGCCGAGGCTACAACTTTCCGAAGGCAACAGCAGTCAAGTATGGAGAAAACTTGCCCATTTCCCTAATCCTTTAATGCTGCAGATGATAGACGAGATAAAGGGACGGAATGTTCCCCTCACAGGATGCGGTCGTTCTACCGGGGCAGAGGGTTGACAGCGTAATGAATTTGGTAAGGATTCGGGAGTCAGTATCAGTTGACCGGTGTTTGTTACAAGATGGGAAACCTGAGCGATGATTGTTTCTTAGGAGGAGACATTAGTTTTTTTTTGTTGTGGAAATTGAATCATTTTGTGATAATGATCACTTTTGCATGTTAAGATGGTATCTTCTGTCATTTCGTACGATATTGGATAATGCATATTAATAGCCAGTGTTTTAAAGATAAACTCAGGTTTCTAGCCTGGTAATATAGAAAATTTTTATCGATTATAATATTTTCTTTCCTTCCTCAATCAGAGGCGAATCTAGTTTTCAATTTCATCTTTGCATCTCATAAACCCTTATATTTTACTTTCTATTTTTAAAAGTGACAATAATTAATTTATTAAAAGAAAGATAAAAAAAACAGACTTTAAGATTAAAGAGAAACACCTTCAATGAAAAAAAATTTAGAAACGTGTTACGATAATAAACTTAATTAACCTCCGCCCCCCCCCCCCTCCCTAAGAGTAAATTCCAGTTCCACAGCTGGAAGAAACAATTTGATTGATTACACTGAATAAAAATTTTAAAAATATTAATATCAATAAAACTTAATACAAACAATAAAATTAACAATCATTCGTTCATAAGTAGATTCTGATCCAACAAAAAGTCAGCACAAAGCCTCCCATACAAAAATGAATGCGTACAACCACTACCAATACGATACGAAAAGCGTTGAAGCATAAGATGATCGTTCCGTTCACACGTCTCCTACAAGCATAATGCCTCGGTCATAAAGCTTATCCCTGACAAAAAGCCCTTCAAATATCCGACTTATCTTCAGTAGGGTGAAAGAAACAACAGAGACGAGAGAGAGAGAGCTTTTTTTACGAGTCTCAAAAAAATTCCGAGAGGAGAACGCTTATCACGGGATTTTATGGTGTTGTTTTGAAGGGTGATATTCATTTCTTTTTTTTGGATTATATGCGACCTTTGCAACGCTTGGTGAAGACGCGACGGAGATGATTTGCATGCGGTTGACATTGACGAACTGGGGAGGGAAAATGACATTAATTGTTGAGGAGATTTGTTCGTGAAGATATTTTGTCTTAGGTTTTAAGCATTGTGAAGCTCCAGTTTTAAGCATGTGGAACTTTTTTTTATAATTATACATTAAATTATTCCTATGAGTAAAGCTAGAAACAGAATGGTCACATCATAAGAAACACTATCTTAACCATTCAAAGCCTAGACCACCGGAAATTTCTATTAAATTCTCAAGAAAATTTGAGGTGGTTAGGACTGAAAGAAATAAACGCAACACAAATTATAAAATTCAAAAATCAAGATAAGTTCTATGAGTCAATAAGACACATTTTTCTTTGCTTCAAATGTTTGTTATTTAACACCGTTGCTAATAGTAGTTTAAAATTGCATAATGTTTTATTTGTCAGTTTAGTAACCTCTAATAAGAACCTGATTTTTATCATTTTTCCAAGATGAATTAGTCCTTGAATATTTTCCTTCAGAATATTAATTAGGGTTTCGATACTTTTCCCCTTTTTATTAAGAGTTTCTGATCATTAGTTAAAAATTGTGGGGTTTTTTCTTGTACAGCATAATTGTAGATAGAAGGGATAGTGTCTTCAATCATTTGATTTTATCATTAAATTATTATAAGTGTTACTCTTAAAAAATTGTAAAGTAATAAGCACGAATCCTAAGACGCAGGAATATAATCCCGTGATCAAATCCTTATGTAAACTCCATATCCATAACACAAAAGCTAATTTCGTACACTTTATAAGTTTTAATTCAATTACAAATACTATAATAAAAAATGTCCTTTAGTAATAATATAATTAAATTTTCCTTTTTTTTTAATTAATCTATTCTTGATAAGATAATGATATCTTTTAACGCTATTTCATTTCTGTCGTTTTTTCAGATTTTTATAAAAAATCGTATTTCTATAACCAATTTATGACGGTGGTTCAAAAAATTTTTATGGAGGGTATATTCAAGTATACTATAGCAGTATCCATCGGAAAAATTCCAATACTATTTAATGAAGAAGTGCAAGATTATTGGGTAACATTAATTTTCATTTCTACTTAAAACTTTTGGTGATAAATCTTCTTAACTGAAAATGAGAGACTAGGAATGGTTAAGATTTTAACCATTAAATAAATGGTAAAACAGCTTCCAAACATTATAGCAGCAAAGCCATAAAAATTCTCAACATCTACGAGTAAATCCGAATTTCAGGTAGTTACGGGCAAAATAAAGCAGAATAAGTAACCGAGGGACAATAATTTGGAGGAAACTCTTTGCAAGAGTACACCATCCACTGCATCCACTAAAGTGTGGGGGGTGAAAAACATTCAACTTCGTAAAGAGACTGCACCTGTCATGAGTTCAAACACATGAGCACAATTTTCCAGAAAAGTTTAGGTTTAGACATTAATTAATGAGAAACCTTTGAACATGTTAAAAATGGACCGTGCTGTGAAGCCGATTTTAAGGATGCCCCGAGCTCCATATGTCGCTGTGAATAATCGATGCACAGCAGACAGACGAGAGAAATTTTTTTCTCACTGGGCTTTGCCCACTGGAGCATCAAGTTGTGTTGGAAAGCTTTGATTCTTTCGTTTGGGTAGGAATATTGAGCGGCTCGGGAAAAACCAATATTCGGTTCTTTACATTTTTTTCATTTCATTTTAATAATAAAATACGAATCCCTCACTTTCTTCTAAAATGAGAAATAATTTTGGTATGGTAGGATGCAGGAAAGCCCCACGGTGTTATTAATGAAAAAGTTAATTGGTAGCACTTGACAAAATAACAATAATAATTGGTTACGTAGCAATAGGGCTTATATTTTTTATTTTTCTGTTTGAAAATATATTGAAATTGTATTCTAGAAAGGGTCTTAATTTTAACCTTTTATAGATACATTCGAAATTTACGAGGCCCAATATCATATAGATACCCTGCCTGGGCGGTAAATCAGCATCAGCACTTGTAATAACAATTCACAGAAGTAAAGAGAGTTTGTCCAGAGTTAAAATAATTATTATTACGAAAATTATTTGAGGGGAAATTTTTTCGGGAATGTTACCCATAAGAAAAACACAACCGATGTTCAAACAACCATAGCTGCTTTTGATGGTCCTCTTTTATTTCCCTTATGATGCTTTAAAAGAACGTTATTTAACACTAGAACACGGAAAAGACATCGTACAGACAAATGATGTAATTTTTTTGCTCTAAAATTTTTCTGGCGCACGCAAACATGTCGAAAAGGGAAGTCGGTTGACATTTTGTGATGCCGAAATGAAAACATTAATAAAAGGAGGAATAGACAAACAAAATAACACTAGTTACCTGGTTTAACAGAGTAAAGGCTCGCGTTTTGTTTGAACAACCATCCAGATGTAGTCTTTTGTAGAACAAGAATTACACAGAGGTTTTTTAACGGAGTTTAGTGCTTTTGTAGAATAATAATCGTTCAAGTTCGTTCAAATAATGCCACAAATAAAAACTTGTGGAGGGAGAGGCTGAACGTTTCCCAGAATATTTGGAACAAATTAGGAAGCTCCCTTTTAATTCGCTGGAAGATAGATATCACGATAGTTTATAAGTCTAAAATAAACAAAAAATAAATAGAGGTGACAACGCCAGCTTGGTGACACTAAATCGCAGAATGTATTGGGCTCGCTTCATAACTTTTTAATAAGAACAGTTTACTGCCATAAAATAACTACTATGATCAAATATGATAGTTTCGGGCGTGATATCCATGGTACAGGCGCGGATCCAGTACGACTCCAAGAGGGGGCACTTTTGCAGACCATCACTTTCTAAAAAGTATCACTCAAGATCCCCTTTCGGTACGAGGGGTAAAAGCTGGGGAGGGGGTCCTTTCCAAGAAAAAAATTTTGAAGTTAAACCTGTAAAGTAGGGTTTTAACTCATTTTGAGTACTTTTTTGGGGTTCAAGGGGGGACACTGTCCAGAGTACCCTCCCCTTGGATCCGCGCCTGCGATGGTCGGGACTCTACAAAATCGTAATCCTCTTTTTCACTCAACATGGCGTCCGGGCCTCCGAAAAGGGGTGACGAACGAGCCCCCAAGCTTCCCTCTTCAGAAAATTTTCGGCCACGCGCGCAAGCAGACTATCGTCTGGCGGGGGAACAAAAAGGTCCGCAGCACACACAGACAGAACGGGTCCCGCGATACCATCTCGCAGGTGTTGTTGCGGGAACAAATCGAATCGATGTCCTTGACAAGGTGATCGTACCTGGTTCTTTCGAAACCAAGGGGATGCTCGTGGGGGGGAGGGGTAAATCAGCATTCCACAAGGCTGTAGAAGACCTATGGTTTCGCTTTCTTCCTCAAAAATAACGAATTCGCAGTCGAAACAATTGTTCCATCCTGTTTCTTAAAACACTCTGGAAATGACTAGTAAGTAGCCAATGATTAACGATACATAGTATTTAATTTTGAGATGAAAAACCCTAAAATTTTAAAGTCTTGTATGAAAAGTAAAAACTCAAAAACGAAGGGAGCTACGGGGGTCTCCAGTAAAAATCATATATACTTCCTTTCAGATGCTTTATCCCTTATATATATATGCCTCACTAACTTCTACAGTGTTATTCAATAAAAGAAATATTGAAATAAATAATATAAATAAATTATTCAATAAATATAATATTATGTGCTCAGCTTTAATCAGGTGTTAAGATTTTATTATATCATATAAAACAAGCTATATATAAGTTATATAAGTTATTTTTTTAATAAGAGTGAAAATAATTATGCATTAAGATTTATAATAATCCTCCTTGAAACTGCTTTCGTAGTCTAAAACATTAAATCAAATTTTTATCCAAAATTTAATTAAGCTAGTAAAGAAAAGTAGAAGGGGAAATGTGCCTGTTTTAAAATTTGAACAGAAGCACAAAAATTTTTAATTTAAGAATTTCTGGGGCTGAAATTTTCAAATTACTATGATTATAGAAATTAACCTTCATTTTATCTTATGCTGATTTAAATTAGATATAGTATTGTAATTAATTAGAACTTATTTTTATTATCCAACACAAACTTGAAACTCCATATGAAATGTACGTCAGGAATGCTAAGAATGCAATTTGCCTTTACACAGTTTTTATTGAGAGAAGGGTGCATCATAAAAACAACAGTAGATGCTGTGGAATCAAAACAAAGATTGATGTGGCAATAAAAGAATTTCTCTCTTATCGTTTTATTGTTATGATCAAGTAGTTTCATCGTTAAATTTAGTGTGTTTTTCCATCTTGAACTAGTTTTTAGACCAACAAAATATTTTAGATGAAAACATACTTGGGAAATTCAATTTATCTCAAAAAGTCACCTTAACAAGGAAGTTACTGAAACTTTATTCCAAGGATTTAATGAGTAAATTAATTGCTTTATAAGTTTTTTATTTTAAATCTCACTGTTACTATCCTATTCTTTTATAAAGACATCATTATAAAATTAAATTAAGATACTTATTCTTCTTTAACTACATTTACTATGATTTATATTATTATCATTTTTAAATTAAAATTATTTTAAAAAGAAACATAACTGAATTGATAATTTTCAAAAACTTGTATGAAAAGATGTTCAATTCAGATATAGGCTACACTTTTTGGGTAAAAAAAACCAACTATTTTCCTAAAAGAAGAATTGAAATAGTAACAATATGAGCCCCCCCCCCCCCGATGCTCTTATAATACCTTCATATTTTTTCAAATTTATAAGCAGATGGGAGATGGATAATTAAGAGTATAATTTAAATTGTTTAATTATTTTTAGATTAAACTTTTTAAGACTATCACCCCGCATCTAAAAACAGTATTTTTCTTGTTTAAATGCAAAAAATATCAGAAACATATCCAAATTTTGGATAAATATTTTATATAGAACAAATATCTAATATTTTGGTATTTACTATAGTACTATTTAATTTATAAATCATGATATAGTATCATGAATCATGATATTTACAACTTAGTTCAAAAAAGTTTTAAGGAACAGACAGCCCAAGGTTTTTCAATGTTTCTTTATCCTATTTATCTTTAAATGTTATACTACTCTAAGTAATTTATATTTATCATCCTCTAGAACTTACAACTTAGAATCATGTTTGAGAACTTAAAATATATTTTTCACTATACAATTTAAAAGCATGTGATTATACCACTCTTACGTCTTACATAAAGAAACTCTATAAAAATTTCGAGTTAGTAACACTGAATGAAATAGTAATATATTGTAAATTATTTTATGTTGAGTTTGAGTAAGAACCTGACAGGTTTTTTTTCCATCATTATTTAAACACTTAAGGGAAAAACAACCACCAAAACAAGGATCTTACATGGTTGTAAGAAAATTATTCTTTATTATTTTAAAATACTTTATGAATAAAACTTGGTTCTTGCTAAATACTAGAAGATCAAGATATAATATCGAATCAATTTTTAAATATAGAAACAATATCAGAATTATTTCAACTTCATAAAAAAATAGCAGAATATAACATTTTTTTTTTTAAATTTCAGTTTTATAGGAAAAGATATCTCTGAAATTTCGATGCAAGAAATAAAAGTTTTCTCTTGCAAGAGGATCCAGATAAGATTAATAACATTCTAATTTAAATTTAGAACTAATTATATTTCTAACACAATCTCTTAGTAATATTTAGCAAGCTCATTTAAACATTGAAATATCTTATAAAAAGTAATGAAAAAATGAAATATGACGTCCTTACAATTTTTACGCGTATTTTTTGTAGTTTTAAGTAAAATTGAGAAATGTATGAAATGTCATTTCTTAAGATAAAATACGTATTTACGTCTTGATAAATAGATGAATCGACTGAATCAACTTTTAACTGCTTTTTAGCCAAATAATTTTTTTTTATAAAATTTGTATTTTCCACATCAATTTTTATCCAATCCAAACCAAAGATAATGCCTCAGACAAAACACCCAAAATTAAAAACAGAAAACTAACGAAATATGAATCACGTTCAGCTATAATATTACGCCCTCTTTTACAGTTTTATCCCCCCGCGTAGCTAATTACCATACTTTTCAGTTCATAGTATTCAATTCCATGTTTTCCAGCACAAAATAAGTCGATATTCCCGATATTCAGAAAAGAATTACAACTTTTCTCCTATACCTTGAGAACAAGTTAATTCGCACACAAGGTAGGAAAGCGCCTCAGATTATCACAAAGCCTCTTTGAACATCTCCACTCATCTCTAAAAAGGCTTCTCCATCCCTCCATCGCCATCATTTCAGTGGAGCCGTGAAATATATATCCCTGTTACGGTCCCTTAGCAACACACGTCACTTCTATCGATCGCCGTACACCCCCCAAGCTCACCTCACACCCCGGCTCTACGCTCTGTCCTTTCTATTAAACTTCAATAGAAAGAACTTCATAAAAGTGAACGCCACCAAAAAAAAGTAATAATAACAGAGAGAAGGCCCTACAATTTATGGGGATTGCATGCACCACAAGCAAAGAGGGAAGGAGCGGTACTCACCCAAAAAAAATAACGGTGTATTCACTCGATACCTTGGTCACTACACGAAGATGCTCTGGTGATGAAATGGAAGACGGTAGGTTTTATTCCAAAGGAACGGGTGGATGATGGTTCTGGACGTTTTTTCGAAAGGAACAACAGAATATAAAATCTCGCGCGTCGCCGCTTGTGACAAAGGCTGTGCGACCGGTTCCCGCGTATGTCTGGATGCCGGTTGGCTGTGATGGGGAGGAAACGCACTCCGAATCGAACAGTGGCGCTCCGCTTGCCGGCGAGATGTTTTTACTCCCACTTGGGTTGCGGCTGAGGAATGGTTAGGTGGGGGGAGTTGGTTGTGGTTTGGGTTATTATGAGTCAGAGAGAGGTGGTTGGAGATATCACTGCTGTGATTTCTGTCTGGATAAAATTATTGCCTAATAATCACTGGAATTGATAAAGAGTTAAAAATAATTTCATTAAATATTTTCTACTCATTGGGAATGGACAACCTTGAGTTCATGATAATCTTTACGATAGACAAGGTATTTTTAACTCAAGAGTACTCCCTATATTTAAATAGATGAAAAATATGTGAGTAAAACCTCATAAATGTTCGGTTTTCCCATAAATACACATACAATTACTTAACTTATTTTGACGTTTCCCGTTTACTTTTGTGAAAAACTATAACACTTCATGCACGTTTTTAATTTGATGAACACAAAGAAATCAAACAAGATGAATGTTAATAAATCATGTTAATGTAATTGCATTGCGGATTGTAATTGCGGATCCAGACCAGATTTTCGGGGGGGGGGGGCATGTCAGAGTCGGAGGGTATTACATTCGAAATTTTCAGTGCCTCAGAAATTTTTTTGAAGAGTGCTTGCTTTTAAGCAGCTTTTTAGGGGTTTATAGTAACTTAGAGGATATCCAGGGCCCGTGCCATTGTTTTAGAAAGTGGGGGGGGGGGGCGAAACCTTTTTGGTAGGGGCATAACAATAACAATACTTATGTTTCGCGAGGTGTTTGGCTCCCAATTTTCCGAGTATAACATAAATAAAATACGAAACTTTGTTAAAGTTATAAAGGTTTCATCAGATAATGCTAGCTCGAAAGCAAAAGGGGGGTTCTGGGGGTCCTCCCCCAGAAATTTTTGTGAAATTTGGCTTCCAATAGAAGTTTTTTACTCATTTTTGTACATTTGGTATACCCATTGGATAACACATACAGAGAGCAACTTCTTGTACTCCTAAAAGGAGAGGAGAGAAACCAATTCAAGTAGAAAACAGTAAATAAGTAACCATGAGAAATTAATAGGGGGTCTGGGGGGTAACCCCCAGGAAAAATTTTGAACATTTGCCTCTAAAAATAAAGTTTCAGCTCATTTTGAAAGCATGAACCACAGAATTTTCAAGGATGAAATTATAAATAGATGCCAAATTTTGAAAAGGACTGGGGGTCCTCTCCCAGAAAATGTTTGCAAATGCGCCCTTTCAAACTATAGTATTCATCTATTTTAAAACTTCCCAAAAGAGAACAGCTTCTTTTAAGCGGAAGAATTTTCATGGGAAAAACACTCTAAAACAGATGTCACATGTCAAAATATTAAAGGGGGGTTGGGGGTTCTCCCCCAGAAAATTTTTTGAATTTTAGCATTAAGAAAGTGTTTTTTAAGCTATTTGTTAGGGTCTCTCGGGGGGGGGGCATGGCCCCCAGGCCCCCCCCCTGGATCCGCCACTGAGTACATGTTCCATCCCATTCCACAAAGATTCAGAGTTACTATAGAATGCAGTCACTACCAAACACAATGATCTTCCTTTCCTTCATTGAGAGGGGTTAGTTTTAAGCAAACTTTGACGAAATAGAGAAAGAAAGAATTGTGTTTGGAAGGATGTGGGAGTGATTTAGAGAAAAGGTATATAAATCGTATTTTTCTAAAAAGATGGTGATTATTTTTTGGAAAAACGCTTTTTAAAATGGGTTTTTAAAAATTTATCGCACTAACACAGGGTTTCCCAAACTTTTTTATGCATCGACCCCTTGGGAGTAGTTCCCCAAAGCCATCGACCCCCTTTCAAAAATCCAACTAAATTCTTTATGAAAATAAATTAAAAATGAAAATTTAATTAAAATTTAACAGCCCGTCTCATTCACTAATAATGTACTGTTCAACCTGGAAAATTCATTGGTGAACAATATAAGACCACCAAAAAGCATTAATCACTCAAAACTTTGATATAAAAATAAGTATGTAAAGAAAGTTCAAAGGATCAGGAAAAATCTTTGAATCGTCCACAAAAATGCATTTTACAATAAGATTGCAAAATTTTATCAAAATAAAAAAAAACAATGCAAAGAATAAGGAAATTTTGAAACACTCGAAATAAACTAAATTACAATAAAAGTAAATAATTTTAATTATTAAATTCAGAAACAAATTTATTAAAATTGTCATTATTACAATGAAATTATGGGTAATTACGAATAGATTCAATGGGAAGGGTGTGCCTGATGCTGGACTGCCAAAGAGGGTGTTTGGTTTAAAATTACTTATTATTATTCTTTTTCGCAGTTGAGATAATTTAATCTACGAATAACTTGCAATTTTTTGCTTTAAAAAAGATTCACTAAGTTTAAACTGCTTTATAGCTTTTTAAAATAACATTCTGATGTTATACTCGGGATTACCACGTTTCCGAAAAAATGACAAAACAAAATGTGGCTATAGGGCTTTGAAACGTCTGCTGCTTATTTATTAAAAATTTAATTTTTTGTTTTAAAAAACTTTTTAACTTTTATGACAATTTCTAAAACAGTATTATGTTATAAAAACCACAGGGTTGGCAAGTTTCGGCCGCAAGTGGAAAAACGCAGTAATGAAAAAATTAGATTTTTGCCAGCAAAAGTATTTTTTTGACCCATATCATAATCTTTAAACTTCTTTTTATAAAAGACAGATATATCTGTTAAAAATGAAACAATCAATGAAATTATCAAATAATATCCCCATACGAGTCATATTTGAATTTTAATTACATAAAAATATCTGTCTGGCAGAATTATCGACCTTACTGAAAATGTTACATTCAAGTTTAAAAACCAAGTCTTTTTACACCATGTAAAAAATTTGACTTTCCGATTTTTCACAACATTATTAGTTAAAGATTTTATTAGTAACACACAAACTGGTTTTTTGGCTTTTCTGCACTTTTCATTTTTTTTTTACTGTTTTACTTTTATCGACCCCCTACCGACCCCTAAAGCTTCATCGACCCCCTACCGACCCCTAAAACTTCGTCGACTCCCCATCGACCCCCTTTAAACCTTCATCGACCCCCAGGGGGTCGGTACCGACCACTTTGGGAAACCCTGCACTAACATAATAGATATGTGTTTTTCTTAAAACGGTTTATTATTACTCTCAAAATATTAATTATAATGAGTTTTATTTATTCTTTCAAACTCACTTATTTTTATTTTCTATAACTTTCGTTATTTTCTTTCTATCACCCTACTTTTCATGCATTACACTTTCTCCTTTCTCATTATCTCTCACTCACGTTTTCCTTTTCATAATATTTATATGTTATAGATAATATATATTAGAATATTATCTTCTCAGTTTTCACTCTTTTTTTTGCCTTCTTTCTCTCCATTTCTGTCATTGTCAGGCAATGAGGATTCATTGAATAAAGATAAATTAAACTAAATTTTAGAGATGAAAAATGGCAAAATAAAACTGTTCCCCACTTCCTATCAAAATGCAGGAAGATTCTCCACTGATTATTCTACAAAAATAATTCTCTAAATGTTCTGACACATAAATTTAAAATCTCATATTCATATGACATATCTTGTAAAGTACTTTTTAACTCGATAGCTTACAATACTTCAAATTTATTCTAGCATCCTTCAATATTGGAGATGTCAGATACTTTAGTTTGAAAGTTTATATCATCTTACTGCCATATTCACCACAGCCATCAGCGTCGAGGTTAACCAGCAGCTAAAGAAAGAAAAATTAGCTTTTCGCTGACTCTGATTGATTGATGGTATCCTTCTTTGACCAAGGATTTAACATCGACGCTGATGGTTATATGAATATGACTATATAGTTTTAAAAAATCGTCATGGAGACCCCTCTGTGCACTTGCTTTGGATACAATAATCCCAAGGAACTATAGAATGTTGTGTGGAGATTTAAACATTCTTTTAAAATGCATTGGGATTTTAAACCGAATGTTGATCCGGCCCTGTCTTGTTTTTACCATCCATATCAACGAAAAATCTTCCTCCACTTCCAAATAAAAATAATCCCATCAGCTTCTTCTCTCTGGTGCCACACACTGAAAAAAAAAGTCTTTCCCACGGGGTCAAAACTTGATCAGATATCTTGCTAAATTATCAGATCACGGTGATGCACCAAGGACACAAAATCGACTGGTAATTTCCTCTGTAATTGTGAGGCCAGCAAGGAGGCTTGCCCCCATTATTAGAGCTGCTATGAGGAAAATATAAATCCAGGGAATGTACTGAGTTTCGACATAGTTCCGATCATAGGAGAGTGACGCAACAAAGGTTTTGGTATATTGCAAGGGAATCTCAACTAAACGAACAATTTGTAGCAAATACTTTTTATCCTCTCTCCGAATCCAGAACAAAAACAAGACACAAATTTATTATTTCGTTCTAATTTCCAATATTAATTAGGAGAGTACACCCAGAGTCCTTTTTCTGTAGTTATTACACAGTTTGGAAACACTACATGTGTATTAAAAATATTTTATGCAGTGGGGAAATATTTAGCTTGTAAAGATTCTGCATAAAATATTGTGGTGTCTTCATAGTGAATTTAGCTATGAGCCTGAACGATATGGTGAAAAAAACGTGGGTTATTTATCTTTTTATATGATTTTTATTAATTTTTAGCCCTATTTTTCTGTCTTCTTATGTCTATTCCAATTCCCTTATTTTCTTTTAAGTTCTCTCTAGCCTATAATCGTCTAACATCTCTGCTTTCTCTCTCTCTCTCTCTCCTTGTGAATGTAAAGCAGGAAGCAAACCTTGCTGAAAATACTATAGTTATCTTTGTTTGAATCCTAAACTGAATGGGTGTGTTCCGGAAAAAACATTTCCTTCTCAACCTCTGTTTTTCACCATCTCAAAGTAGTAATAAAATTTATTTTAACATAGAAACATACCCCATTACCATCTTATTACTCTTACAATAGATTATGTTGTATTCAATTAAAGCTAACTCATACCAATTCAATAAACACAACAAAGTTTTTAAAAAAATTTTGCGTCTCACAATAGAAATTTCCGAAAGTTGAGCCTGGGGACAATTGCAAGCGGGGAATAGAAATTTATTTTGGAAAAAGAGAAAATATTTTCTTTAAAAAATAGCAGATATTATATACATAGTAGGTGGTGTTTCGGGGGGATACGGAGTTATTTTAGTTGTTTTCTAGGTTTAAAAAAGGAAAATTTCTGAGTTTCGGGAGTCAACCCCCCTTTGCTACTTGGGGTACACCCTTAAAACTTTTTTAGAAATTTAAAAACACCCAGGATGGGGCTGGCTGGGGGAAGGAACCTTTAAATCATCTTCTGTGTAAAATTTTAGTGAATTTTTCCCCCCTTCTGGCTCCTTTTAGGGGTCTAGGCGTACTTCCAAAAAAATTTGGGAATTTGACCCTGAATTGATTCATTTTTTGCCTTTCTCTTCTTGGTATGCAAATTAGTTTCTAAAATATTCAAAATAATATCCAAAACCCAGATTTCAAATCAAAATTGTAAGAAAATTAAACATCCACCTTAGTTTATTATTTGCATTACAATAAGTTAGTTCAAAATATTTAAAATTTGATTACTACTGTTGTTAATCGTTTATACAAATAAAAAAGGACGGGTGGATAGTTTGCTTGCATTATACATAATTATACAAGGGAAGAATGCGATCTTTTTTTTTTTGCTAACAAAAAATATTTCTTACTTACAATAAATATAAATTTTTATGGGAGTATGTTGTGTGATTGTCCTAAAGTTTTAACTCTGTCAGATTTTTTAACAAATCCCCTTCACTTACCTTCACTCTCTGAAATGATGGTCATCATCATTAAATACGAATGGATGGTTTTCATAAAAAATAATTTCAGTCCAAAATAATAAAAAAAAACGTTCAAGTTTTCTCAGTTTGATCTTTTTCTAAGAGGGGCGCCAGTGCCGCATCCAGGATTTGTTTTTTTTTTTTTTGGGGGGGGGGCTAAGCCTAAGAATATTCATAATCCAATTGTATCTTCTTGATTACCTTTATATGGAAAAGGTAGTGAATTATCCTGCTCCAACCACTAAAACGGGGGTCTGGGGGTCCTCCCCCAGAATTTTTTGGGAAATTTAAGGGAAAAAAAAACACTTTTCATTTTGTTTTGGTACGCCTCATCCGATTTCAGATATAGATTTTATGGTAGAATTTTTGTGTTTTGACAAACTCAATATAAAACAGAGTTGTTAATAATAGAGTTACAAGTACTAAGGGGCTCTAGGGGTCCTCCCCTAGAAAATTTCTGAAAATTTAAGTAAATAAAAACCCACTTTTTCAACTCGTTTTGGTACGCCTCATCCGAATTTCGGTTATAGATTTTATAGTAAAATTTTTGAGTTTTAAAAAATTTAATATAAAATAGACTTGTAATAATGTTACAGGTACTAAGGGGCTCTAGGGGTGGTTCTCCCCCAAAAAAAATTAACTAAAAAAAACCCAACCTTTTCAACTCGTTTTGGTACGCCTCATCCGATTTCGGATACAGATTTTATTGTAGAATTCTTGGGTTTTGAAATATAAAACATAGTTGTAATAATAGGGTTACAAGTACCAAGGGGGGGGGTCTGGCTATCAAATTTTTGATAATTTGACCTTAAAATAACAGGGTTTTAACTCATTTTGGTGCATAAAATTCCATATTATATAGTGTAAAACTTTTCATTTGGGGGGGGCTCAAGTCCCCTAGCCCCCCCTGGACCCTCTAGTGAGGGGCGCCGTGGAAAAATTTTAGCATTATTTTAATGACTTATGATTCTAATTCTTTTTCATGTCTCCCTCTTGAGATGCGTACTTTTATGACACCTTTTGACTGTTTATTTCAAAGGTGTAAAAAAAAATTGAAAAATGTTTCCGCCTATAAAAACAAATTATTAAAGAAATTTCGAAAAATGGCAACAATCCCATGCAATATTCTATGCTAGAAAATATAATTTTTAAAAATTTCCTGATGCCAGCTCCCATGTGGTCTAGTGGTTAGGATACCTGGCTTTCACCCAGGCGGCCCGGGTTCGATTCCCGGCATGGGAAGATGGGTTCCATGGTGTAATGGTTAGCACTCTGGACTTTGAATCCAGCGATCCGAGTTCAAATCTCGGTGGAACCTGTAATTTTGTCTTTTTTTTCATGATTTGCATATAATTTGAATTTATTTTCTTTCTTCATATTAAATTTTTAGTATTTTAAATAGAATTAAGGATTCATATATATTTTTTCGGTTAAAAGCTTTCAAGGAGAGTTAAACTCTTAGAAGTCATAACTCTTGATTAAACATCGCATAACAGTCAATTTATATAATACTTGATTAATAAATAACATATAATATGAATACCTATTTATATATGAATGCAAAGTTAGATTAAAATTCTGTTATACTTTGTAGTTTTTCATTCTTTGAAGAAAATTTAAGTGGAACAGAGAGGTTACTTTCCACAAAACTTTCACAAGTTTCAAGATTGTTTTTAACTACTACTTATCATTTTTTGAATTTCTGGTTCAGTTATCTTGGTTCTTATCTTTAATAAAAGACAATTTTGTGGGGGTTTGGGGATTTACGTCACATCATCTCTCTAAACTTCACCAAGTAAGCGAAGGTTCGTATTCAGAAAAAAAATATTCACAGTTAATGTGGACGTCCGCTTACTAACCTAAATTTTGTTAATGGTATAAAATTAAAAATTATTTCATATTGTACCGTGTCATGCCATGGTTTTAGTTTCTGTCTGGTATAATGCTTTTTTACGGCACTGAATTAGTTGTCTAAGTAGATATTTTCATATTTTGACACAATATAATTTTATTTACTTAATTTTCCATTTACATTTTTCGTTTTTATGTAGGGTCACTTGGGGTAAGTGGGTCCTTGGGGTAAGTGGGTCACCCCCCTCAAACTAAACTATGTAAAGGACATTTCACACTTATTCACATTGATCATGTTACATTTTGTCACACTGATGGGTTTTGCATATATTAGAGTTTTGTGTCATTTCTTTTTAAGATTATAGAACTATTGTAAAAAAATTTCCATAATTTTTTTTTTGGAGAGTTCAAGATGCATTTTTCCAAGAAGTGTTTCCAGGAAAGTTTTCTCTATATTTTAATGTTTTTTCAACTGTTGTGCCAGGTTTGACTTAAAATACATACTGCAATTTGAATTTTCACAAAATCTCTTATTTAAAAACTTTTAAGAGGGGGGTCCCACTTACCCCGTAATTTAAGCAAAGTAGGGGTAAGTGGGTCCCCTCATTATGGGGTAAGTGGGACACCCTAGACTCATCATTTTAATGTTTATTGAAACATTTATAAGTAATTTATTGAAATTTTATATTAATTTTGCGTTTTAATATAAGCTGTGGTAAGTAAAGAAAACTATTAAGGTGGGGTTTTTTTTATTCACGTTGCCGAGAAATTAATTAAAACACACAGTGGGGGGGGGGAATAGTTTCGAGGGTTTCTTTATAAGTCTCCCGAACCATTCGAACCTGAATAAAACATTCTGTAATTGTTGTGTTCCAAAAAGGGGCCCCACTTACCCCAACCAACCCTATTAATTTAAATGTGAGTAGATATCTCGTACATGGATTAAGTTACAATAAAATATTTTGTACCTAAAACTTCTATACTTTATCAAGTAAGACCCACTTACTCCCTCTTAAGTTTTGCTTGCTTTCAATCAAAATAAAAAGGGGGTGACCCACTTACCCCTTCCTATGGGGTAAGTGGGACCCCCGTCTCATTTTTTACAAAAAGACCAGTTAAGAAAAATGTAGAACATTATTTTAGAACCTAATTATAAATTTTTGTTTATTAATAGTGTCTTAAATAGAATATATCATCAAGTTCAAATTGAACCTCTTCAAAAAATTTTTATGAACCTTCAAAAATGTACTGTTCCAAAAAGGGGTCCCACTTACCCCAAGTGACCCTAAATCAAATTTTGATTATCAATTGGACTTTTTTTTAACTAAAAAAAGCATCAATGGTTAGGGGCAAGTTCTGGGCATTTCAAAATACTAACATAGATACATTTAAAAATTTAATCATCCTTCTTAACACCAGATTATTCATTTATTAAAAAAACAATCGAAATATTATGTAAGTTGAAAATGAAAGAGCATGAAAATCCGGGAGTTGGGGTCTGATTGCTTTCAAGAACAAGTTATAAAACGTGTACGCAGTTTTATTTTAAATATTTAAGACATAAAAGAGCGGTATTCTTATATCTTTGAAAGATAAGTGTCGTAAAAAGTTATATTTACCCTCTTCAAAAACAATGTTATCTGATAAGACCATGAGGAGTCGGCATGTTTGATTTCAGTAGGTTAGTAGATATGTTCGGAAGGGAGAATGCGTGGTATTTTAAATAGTTTTCTTTTAAGAACATTTGTACGAAATGATGTGATAAAATTGGAATTTCAACAACATATTTCTTTACTTTGTCATCTTTTGATCCATATCATGGTGACGAGATGGGAAAAAAGCTTCATCGTTAAACTTCGTAAATCCTATAAATAATCAAGAAGGTTGAATTTCTTAAATAGCATTTGTCTAGAAAACATCGGATTGGTCATATTGGCCGAAGCATATTTTTGCAGTTGGAAGGTTGAGAGTCTTATTAAAACTAAAAAGGGGAATTTTCATACTTGAAGCAATGTCATAAGAAGTAACACATAGTTTTATTCAAATGTTTTTTATCATAATAATCTACCAAAAAAGAACAAAAATATCAAAGCTGATAGATATTAATTATTAAAAAAATGATGCAATTTGAAAGCCAAACAAATAGTATTTGTTTACAGCCCTTTTTGTTATGGCTTTTTTAACAAGGAGCTAGCGATCCCCTTCGGGTGTCACCAACAAATATCCGAAAATGAGTCAATAGATTACTTTTTTAGCGTCAAATTTCAAACTTATTTATTATCTGGGAGAGCATCCCCTCTTTGATTTGGGAAAACTATTACCTGCAAAACTTTGACCTTAGAAAAAATCTCGGGCATAAAACCGTCTTGAAACGTAAGTCTAACTACGGCCCTGGCAGTTTCGCATCACTTTATTTCTTTTAAAATCCTTAAATAGAGACAAAATACCAAAAATAAGAGGTAATAAAGCATAATCAATTCCTTTCTCAGCCATTTATCTCCCCCCACCGCTCCCATTCGAACTCCCACCTCTCTACTGCTAAAACCAATTCCAAAACTCTATTAGCAGTGTTTGCAATGGCTGCCAAGCCAACGACGAAAGCCACAATCCGTCTCTGGAAACAATAGCACCAGCCGAACAAAGAGATCCGGGCTCAACCACCACGAAACAGGCACTATTAATCTTGGCTATTTCCATGCATGGGCTGTTAATTGATATGAAAGGGAAAGGGACTGAATGCTCCCCTGCCCTTTTCGGACGTGGCTTGATTACATATGGTGGATGTTAAAACGGCTGTGGTGTGGTAAATGACTTTTTTCTGTGATGGGCAAAGAAAAGAGCATGATTTCTAACGCTTCTCTAAGTAAAAAGCACAATGAGCACAAAAAAACATAAGTTTTTCTTATGTTTGTAGTTGATCTATTGAACTATTGTGCCCGCTTTTCAATAGCTAATTTGGATTTTTGTCTAGGGGACTGATGGTCCAAAATATTTGTTCTTCTCACATTTTATGAGGGTTAACAAAGTTCTTTTTCCTTAGAGTAACACCATAAATTCCTTAATATTACATTTATCGTGCTAATAAATAAACGAAATTCAAATTGATAAAGGTTTTTATTGAAAGTGGGAGTATTATTTAATTCTAGTGGGCACTGCAGGCTCATATCCCTCTCCCACCTTGTATTCATCCTTGCCTCTTTTTGTATAATCGGAAGGTTTAGGAAAAAATTTATGCCCCTAGTGATCCTGCAACTTTATTTTGATCTCAATAAGTAATTAATTTTATTCGTCTGTCCCCAAACACCTCATCTCGGTTTTCTTTCTTCTATCATCTCATCTTCAGCATCCCATTCTCTTACTTAACTCTCTTTTTATTCTTCATCTCTCTCTTTTTTTTCTCCTTACTCTCTTTCTATACCACTATTTATCATCCTTTCATTCTGTTTTTCACTTTTACATTATCTTCAGATTTTCTCACTTTCTTTCTCTCTTATCTTATTTGTACTCCATCCTTTCTCTGTCTCTCTCTCATCTTCTTATTATTTTGGGTATTGAGTGTGACTTGGTCTTAACTCGTGAATGAAAGTTGCCTCGTCCAAACCTTCGAAGAAGAGAGAGCTGAATTCTTTCGGCGGAATGTATCCAAACACTATCGCTCTACACCGGAGTGGATAAAAACATTCCCTTTGCCACAAAGCAAACGATATCTGATGTTCTCTGGGCAACAACCCATCATCGCCTGCACCCTCCTAGGGCCCCCCTTGTCACCCGATCGTCCAGGAATGTGTCAGTCTGGGATATGTCGCCTCGATTTTTCGCGGAAAACGTAGAAAAAACCTCCATGACACCCACCAAACGGTTATGCGATAGTTGCAGGCGATGGCAACGCCTCGGATGAGTGCTGAGGGTAATTATTATTTTTTTCGTGTGTTGTTATTGCACTAAGAATGTAAGTAACTTGTTATGAAAGGCAAACGAAAGAAAAGTTACAGCCATATTCCTAAATACAGCGTTTTTAAAAAGGGAACTGAGTGTGGATCAGTGAATAGTTTTCTGAAGCCCGAAGAAGAAACTTCTTCAAGACCATTAAAATACTCGAGATTATTATTCCGAAATATTGGCAGGAGGATTTAAAAATTCAACTATCCATCTTCAATTAATTATGCAATAAAGTAGTGGACAAAATTTGCTTTTTTAAGTTAATGAACAAAAAATATTGGATGGGGGGCGAGAGGAAGTAAAATAAGGGGGTTACAACCAAAGAGCACCGCTCCTTAGACCAGTGTTTCCCAACCTTTTTCGGTCCATGCCCCACCTAAGCCTTTCTAAATTTTTCATGGCCCCCATGTCCTTTGTTTTTTTCGAAAATCCTTCTTGAAAAGTAAATAAAAACCTGGTGGTCCATACCCTACCTGGGGGGCAATTGGGTTAAAAATTTTCAAATTGCCCCCCTAGAAATTCATATTGCCCATGCCTCCCGTTCGGGCGTGCGCCCCACACTTTGGGAAACACAGTATAGACAGAGACTTTTCCTTCATTCTTTTAGAATGTAAGACTAAGTATTCAGGAGCGCATTATAAGTTCGGTTGCTTTAATGAATCAATAGAAAATTAAAACTAAAATACAAAACAATGTCTGCTTTCATAGTCTGCTTTATTCATCGAAATATGAATAAATTAACGAATGAAACTAGAGCAATTATTTTACTTAAAAAAGAGTGGAATATTTAAATATATAAGATGTCAATTAATGTAATTTTAAAACCATTAGCTTTTGAATACTTTTTTCAAAATTTCGCAGCGTTAAGAATATTAGTTCATAAAATTTTTTTTGAGATTTGAAATTCTAATCTAGCTCATCGCATCGAATAATTTACCATGGAATCAAAAATGCATTGAATTCAACGCTAACAATTTCAAATAACATGTTGTAACGGGGAATTGGGGGTTTACCACCGAAAATCCTTAAATTTTTAACATGCAAAAAAGTGTTTTTCAAGCACTTTGAGTGGGGATAAACGTCTTCTACTGAGTAGCCACTGGTAATTATAACATAACACCTATGAAATAGTCTACAAATTTTTGGTTCTGTCCCGTTCCCCATCCCATGGGCCAGACTCTGGCCCATGGGGAACGGGACCGGACCCGGGGACCCCCCCCCTTGGCTGATCCCAGTGGCGGCTCGTGAGTTAATTAATAGGGTGTTCACACCTATTATATAAAAATTAAAATATCTAGAAAGAGAGGGGATGGTGGATCAATATACATAAATCTAACTTCTTTTAGTAGAAACATCTCTTTCTTGGTTAATTCACACCCGCACATAAACTCCCTATCTTTTCCTTTTTTAATTTGGACAATGGTCAGATAAGGTGTTGGTCTTAAGTTCTTTATTTCAACTTTTTTTACCAGCAGCAATTGGGAAAAATAAAGATGCTTTATCTCAAACACGGAAATTTTATTTAACGCAATTACTTAAAAAGCATCCTAAGGGCCACCGCCCAGTAAAACTGAAAAATCTTTCAGTGTGAAACTCGATCCAAAACAGGTGTCCGGCACGCGACTCCTCGCAGCCTTCGCAATACAAGAGAGGGGGTTGAGAACGTTAATTATCCTCCTGGACAGTCGTGTAAACTAAGACGCTCTTGACCCCTGGTCGACCCCCTCTCTTTGCATTGGGAAGGCTGAGAGGGGACCGCGTGGCTTCATGGGAGGTATTTTCAACAAGATTTTTCAGTTTTACTGTGCGGTGGCCCTAAAATTCCCCCAGCAAGCAGTCGGGGTTTCTTCGGAATCTCATATTTTTTACGCTCACACGTGCGAAAAAGGAAAGAAAAATAAGAGTTCATTCTTTTTTCGATTTCTTTCGTGTTTCCGGTAGTAAATTTTTCTTATTGAGTAGAGAAAGGGGGGGGGAGAAACATAATTCTGAGTATTAAAAAAAAGAAATTGAGAATATATTTATATATTTCCATTGATATTTATTTATCTTTATATTCGATTTTGTTCTACTTTTTCTGTGGGTGTTCACGTGCTCCTGTGGACGAGCCGCCACTGGCTGATCCCCAGATCAGACCCATGCGTTCCTTTGTCCTCCCGTCCCCGGGTTCTGAGAACGGACGCCCCGTTTTCAACGCTTTTTAAAGCTTCTTGCCTGGTACTTAAAACATGAGGACGACCGGAGCATTGTCAACGGCCATACCATGGTGAAAACACCGGTTCTCGTCCGATCACCGAAGTTAAGCACCTTCGGGCGCGGTCAGTACTTGGGAGGGTGACCACCTGGGAACACCGCGTGCTGTTGGCATTCTTTTTTTTTTTTGAAATTCTTACCGAAAATCGCTTCAATTTATTCCATGGACTGTCCAGTGGCGTACGTAGGAATTTTTTTTTCGAAAGGGGGGAGCACTATTATTTTTTAGAAACTAGATTTTTACGGAGACGGCTGGCACTCCAATCTCCGAAAAATGTCGCAATGGGGAGGCGTCTCTAAAAATGGAGAACACACAGGTCCCTTGTGAAATGAGGGTCCCCTTGAAACTGGTCCATTATTTTGTGAGGGGCCCCCTCCCGTGTGTACGCCCGAGTCAGCGCGCTCCTCCAAAAAAGGCACTAGTTTCAAAGGATAATGCTCTTTGCTTTTTTCGAAAAGCTCCCTTAACAATTTACCCAACACTCTCTGCGTCTCCGTTTCAAGAAAGCATATAGAAACTTAGAAACACGCTGACCAAAATAGTTCCCGCAGCAGAATGAAATTTATTAACTCTCCGGCGGCACACAGCACACACGGCACTCTCCTCTCGACGAGTGTCTCCCCGGTCCCTTTGCAGAGGGCAGCACCGGCTTAACTTCGTTGAAGGGGAGAAGTTATAGTGTTGTCTTTGTCTCTGTGTTTAATGCACGTGATTCTTCACAACGATAGATACCCAATAATGAAGACCGGGGCTTAATTAGCGAGGGGGAGCATCGAAACAATGAGTGAAAAATGGCAACAATGGAACCGAATTCCGAGGTTTGCAACAATACTTACTTTCGAAATATTTTTTGCAGAGCGAGAGGGGCGCACGCCTTCCTTTCGGTCCACCCGTCCCCGGGTTCTGAGAGCGGACGCCCCATTTTCGACGCTTTTTATAGTTCCTTGCTTGGTATTTAAAACTTGGGGACGACCCATATAGTGTCAACGGCCATACCATGGTGAAAACACCGGTTCTCGTCCGATCACCGAAGTTAAGCACCTTCGGGCGCGGTCGGTACTTGGGAGGGTGACCACCTGGGAACACCGCGTGCTGTTGGCATTCCTTTTTTTTTTTTTTTTTACCGAAAATCACTTCATCTTATTCCATGGACTGTCCAGTGGCGTTCGTAGGAACTTCTTCTTCGAAAGGGGGCCCACTATTTTTTTTTAGGAAAGAGATTTTTTCGGAGATGGCGCTGGCACTATCTCCGAAAAATGTCGCAACGGGGAGGCGTCATTAAAAACGGAGAACACACAGGTCCCTTGGGAATTGAGGGTCCCCTTGAAACTACTTGAAACTGGTATAATATATAGAATAAAAATTTTAAATTCAATAAAACAAGAAAAATTTTTTCACTCTTTTATCCACATGCTGCTCTAGAGTTAGAAAAACCTCTTCTTATATATACATGTTGTAGAATCCCAGTAAATGCCTACTTACTAAACCTAAGATTACTCAATTGAATGAAATTTTTTATACCTCTGAGATACAAACCAATTGTAGCCAGTCCTGTTGGTTTTGAAGGGGCAATTAAACCACAAGTGTTAAGGAAAAGATGGGGGCAAGCCAATAAACTCCTCTGAGGTTACCTTTCATGGCATTTAATGGTGACCTTTCAATTGTGGAGCAAACGTTCTAAAATTATTGAATGGGATCCAATTTCTTTCCTTTCCCAGGCTTAAAACAGCTGATTTTTTTGTGAATTGAGAAAACTTGTCATTGAAAAGGGTTATACTAGTCACTTATTGGGGTATTATAACAGTAGGAAAATCAGTGCCTTCAAAAACTGGTTGGTTGGGTTGGTTGTTTGGCGTTTTATGGTGCATAACCCAAGACTGAGTATAGTGCGCCAGCCTTCAAAAAGTGGTTTTAGAGGAGGTGGTCGCTCAGTGAGGTTTTAGTGTAGAGAAAAGTATTGTACCTTGGTTCGTGAAGATTCGTTTAGGAATAAAAATATTTCATTAGTAAACTAAATAATTAAGGACAATAAGTTCTTTGGAATATAAAACTTCAAATACAGTAACAATTTAAAATATTGTAGGTTAAACACTGATTTCACACATTAAAAGTAAATTTTCTAAGTTTAGTTAGCTTAAATGTGGCTGGAGGTAAACTGAACATGGTGATCAGACATTTTTTTTGTAAATGATCAAGTATTGTACCTTGGACCTATCCACAATACACTTAACTACCTTGCATTTAAAAAAAATCACTATACTATTTTATTACATTGGTATTTCGATTTTAAAAGCAGGGTAGGATTTAGTTTTATGACTAACACTAATTTTAAGTTAAATCTATAATTTTGTGATAAAAAACAGTGCTTTAAAATGTTTATGTTGAAAAGTGCTCCAACTAAATCTACAGGCTTATACATCTCGGTGGTTTAATGAGTACTAGTTCCTTGATTTTTTCACAAACATTTTATTAAGTTTAGAGGTGCAATTAGAGTTTTTTGACATAGGTCCAAGTTACACTACCCTTGAAACGAAGGTGAAATACCGGTGTTGTACCTTGGACCTATTTTCCGTTTTTCTTCTCTCATTAATAACGCATTGAAATACTTCAATTAAAATTCTGAAAAAAAAAATGTGTGTTTTGTATGAAAGGTTAAAGTATCGAGGGAAAGTTGTTTCATCAGTTTATTTTCAATAAATAAAAAATACAAGGTAAGAAGTAAAAATAGGTCTGAAGTACAATACCTTCCCCTGACATATTTATCAGATTCTTGATTTACAACAAACTAAAATCAGCTTTTTCTTTAACAGTTGAATCTCAAAACAAAGAGTAGAATAAAAACTCTTAAGGTTTATTACATCTTAAACAGTCAACAATTCTTCCTTCAACAAAGTTTATAAAACTCAAAATTCTTTGTGAAGCTCATAAAAATTTTATCTGAAGATCAAATATAATATGATTAAAACTTAACAAATGTAAAATATTGAAACTGATTTAAATTAAACTAAACAATTTACCAACATTTTAGATTGATACAAATAGTTTTATTTTTTGGAATTAAAATATTATTTACTCATTTACTGTACCTATTGTTTTAATTTAAAATGGAAATCTCAATAACAGGAGAACATCATAAAAACATGATTAACACTCTAGAAATTAAGGATAATTTCTTTATAACAGTTGACACTTGTTTTTACAAACTCATACTTAAATTATTTATAAAATCGAAAATCTTCAAAAATGATAAAACTATCAAATTATGAGTTGATTTCACCACAAACTTAATTCTTCAACAAAAGTAAAGTTTTTTTTTGGGTAATAGAGAGAAATTTGGATATCTGGAATGTCTTTAATTCGAAACCATGGACAATTCTTATAAAATGCTTTTTAAGTTTTTCTCATAAAATTCGAAATAACAACAACTTTTTCCATTCATCATTATAAAACCATTACCCAAATTGCAATATGAATGTCAATACTGTTCCAAAAGACAGTTTAAAAATAAAAATTCACAATGTATTTGTGTAAACCATGTAATTGGTGATCAAGAACTAATATTTAACAATTCTTGAGTGGATAAGATAGCTGATAGTTCGAAAGATAAAAAGCATTTTATATCTTTCAGTGTACCTGGAATTACAGGTAGAAGAAAGAACTTCCTTCCTTCAAAGATTTTCAGTAGTCCCTTCAGCGAATTATCCAAGTTGCACTGTACAACAAATTACAAAATAAAGTAATTCAAATCAAATTTAAATTATTACTGACCTATTTTTAAACCATAGCAACTCTCCCCTCACTCATTATTGTTTATTTGATTAACATTTGACAGGATTCATTAACCAATTAAAGGCTTTCTACCCACCAAGCATTGCTCATCCAAGAACTTTTTTAGATTATTTTTTTAGAAAAAAAGATTATCAACTTTATCAAAAAATTAACTAAGCTAGTGAAGTGAAAATCAGTTTGCACAAAAAAGGTTTTTTTTTTTTTAATTTTAGTTCAGAAATGGGAATTGAGATCATCATTATATCTATAGGACTAAGTTCAGGTTATCTAGCTTACAATTTTTAAAAACATGAGTGTTTGTAAAAACAAGTGTAGAGTGAAAACAAAAAATCTATCACAATAGAGTTAAAAACAACTTAAAAGTTAAACAAGTTAAAACAACAAGTTAAAAACAAAAAAAGATTGCAGTTTTTACAATATCATACAATGCAAAACTAATTTCACAAAATAATATTTAAACACTTTTAAGATATAAACTTCTTCAAATCTCCTAAACACGGCAAATAGTAATCTGGAATCAAGGCTAAATCACTTTCATTTGTACTGCTTTGTAAATTTCTGACACCTTCCAATGAATCATTTCCAGTTAACACCAACAAGGTCCTGATCCCATGCCTGGTTCCAAATAAAATATCAGTATCCAACCTTAAAAATAAATTGTACATAAAATTAATTTTTAAATTCAGAAGATAAAAACAAAAGAAGAATATTTTTTTGCATGCATATTTTAATATTATAATAAAATTAATAAATAATCAAAATTTTCCAATTATGCAATTAAAAATAAAGAAAAGTATTTTACTGAATAATGCAAAGAAGAACTATTGTTAAGTAAATATTAATTAATTGAATTATCACACACAAAAAAGTACAACTAATATGTTAAGCAGGACATGAAATTTCAGCTCTAAAGACTCGCCACTACTTTGGATTCATATTTTTCTTTATTTAAAAATAGTATTTGCAGAAACATTATGGAAAGTAAAACTTTAAAAGAATGTAAAATTAAAATACACTGCAAGAAATTATATAACTATATTTGATATCAGGTCTTAGCAGTTGTTACATACCCCCTTATAGCCATCTATGAAAAGTTTCTGTTAGTTTTATCCCCTTAAGTTTGTGTAGCACTGCCTTTCAGCACTAAAATACCCCCTGTCGATATCAGCTGTTGGGTCAAAATCTTTTAGAAAGGGTCCATTAATGGAAATTCTGAGCAAATCCTCCAGTGTCTCAGTCTTTTAATTACAGAAACACACTATAGTGAGTTTATGCAAGCAGTTTTCAGTCTGTTGTGGCAACTGAAGCCTCTTTCACAGGAAGCTATGCTTACTGGTAAAACAGCGCAAGCTGTAAGACACTGGAGCATGTTGGGAAATCTTGCTGAACAGTTTTCCTGGCAAAACTTTTCCAGCATCTCTTTCAATGTAAGTGAAGGGAAGGTAAACTTGAATTCTCTGTCTTTGGTAGGCCAACCCATTCTATCAAAAATCTGCATAGAAGCATTTTTTATTTTAAACTCAACATTTTTTCAGGGAAAAGAACTTTCTCGCCAGCCTTAAATTTTAGGTCGCCAATGGCGAGTTGGCGAGCGGAAATTTCGCGCCCTGTGCCTGTGTTAAGTCTTATAAATGAAAAATACAGAAAAATCTTTACTGCTCCTTTAAATACAAGTTTAAAGATTTACAAAAGAAGAATAATTTTCAGTCCATTGAGTCCAACAATCAACAATCAAATCATTCAACAATCACTTAAAATTTAATCAAACCATACAGAAAATCTAATACTGAAGCAGGTAGAAGTGAAAAAAGTTATGGTGTTCCATGGATGAAAAATATTAATGGACATTTCAGTCAAAAAATTCTTTGGGTCAAGATTGAAAGATTATTGCTTGATCTACATCAGGAAAAGAAATATGAAGATCAATTATATTCAATATTAGATCAGTGGTTTCCAATTTATCAACTGGAGTTTATGTAACAAATCTAGTTCTTGTTTTTTTATAGGTACTTCACAGTTTAATATTAATTTAAGTTCATACAATAGAGCCAGTCTGGAAAACAGATGTCTTTTGAGGATGGAGTGGAATTTTTAAACCATGATCAGTTTTGGATGAAGGTATATAAAAATTGTAGGAAAGGTATCAAAACATCTTGCTCTTGTTCCATTTTGCCTCACATATCTTTGTGAACAAAAATTTTCACCACTTTTCCCAAAAAAACTAACACAGAAATTGCCTTCATTTTGAACCAGATCTAAAGTTTAATATTGAACTAGTGTCAAAAGAATATTCAGAAGCAAAAAGAGGCATGATTTTTTCATAAAGTTTTGAGCTGCATTTATATTTAATCATATGATGCTTAAATATAAAATAAAATTGATAATTTCATATAATTGCATTTTAAGTATTATATATTTTGGCATTATGATGTCTTTAATAATTGTTTAAGAAAATTTTTGTGGTTTGCGGATAAATCAATGTATACATACCTGTCTCCAATCATAATACAACGAGAAAAATCCACATCTGGATGAATAAGTTTCAAGCAATCCAACATCTGTTTTTCAGGCTTTCCAATGGTGGTAGCTTTTCTGCCAGAAGCTATTTCTACAGCACCTACTAATACACCAGTACCTAAAATTTTATAACATAATATCAAATAAACCAAATTCAAAACTACACATACTACCAAAAAAAACACTGAGTATTTATTTCAAGTTTTGAAGCATATGATTAAAACATTTTTCTTTATGGGTGAAAGATTTATTGAGAACCTTATTTAAAAACCCCTTTTATTTTCACGCACCAGCTAGAAAGGGTGCAAAATTTACGCTCGCCAACTTGAAACTAGCGAGTAAATTTAGTCACTTTACTCATTTGCTTTTCTATAAGCAACTTACCCTTGAATATAAATTTCTCCAAAGCATTTTCCCCAAATCCTTTTTCAGAGTTTTTTAAGCTTTGCTGTTATGATTTTAAAGACCTATAATTCTATTAAAGATATCTTATAATCCTATTTAAGATCTAAAATATTTATAAAGTAGCTAATCATAAGAAATTATCGTAATGCCACATGTACGTACGTATATGTAGTAAACATATACAGGGTGTTTCAAAATTGCGTTGCACGGCTTTTATTCGGAACCAGCGCCTCCTAGGGTCATGGAAGTAAGGTCTACCCCTAGGTTAGTGACCCTGGAGAATCTAATGAGATGACTTACAGCGCTCCTAGCGGCGAAATTAAAAAGTTAAAAAAATTAATTTAAAAACTAAAAGAGATAGAGTAAAAAGTTCAGTACAAAAGTTGTTGCCAAGATCATAACGAACTCAAGTAAAAAAAATTCATCAAAATAGCTTAATTATTCGAGGAGATATTCACTGTTGAAAATGGCACTTTTTTGAGTGGCGAAAAAGGGCCCGGCCACAAATTTAGAAACGCTTTCTCGTCATTATCGTGCGGGAGTTTTAAGCTTTACAGTGACTGATTTGATGGATCAATCGAAAATTATTTTTAATAAAAAAAGTATTAACGATCAATGGCTAATCGAAGGTTAATTAGAATTAAATATTTCGAAATCTGTTGACTTTTTAATGTTTTGCATATTGATAGGGATTGTCGTTGAGGGATCTGATTTGTTTGCCGCAAGGTAGTATAATTTCGAATATGGTTATTCAGTCAGCGAGCGCTTAGATTGGCCTGAGGGGAAAACGTCACTTGAATTTGACAAGCGTGCTGATTATTTCAGATGAGAGAAAGGAAATTATAGTTCTTAAATCTGAAGTTGATTTCTTTCTCAATTATAAAGCAATTTCACGTCATTTATTTTTCAAACATGACGACTTTTAGTAAATCTCAGTATTTAGAAATGGTTCTCATCTATGGAGAAACTCTACGGAATTCGGTTCGAGCTGCACGTGTATTTGCTGATCGCTTTCCAAATGATCCTCATCCTACATCAGCGACTATCAGGAAAGTTGTGCAGCGCCTTAAAGATACAGGAAGCGTTCTTAGGAGACACTATTCGATGAGACAACGTTCTACTAATCGCATACCAGATGAAGACTTACTGGCATACGCTCTATCCCATCCTCACACCAGTATTAGAGAAATGAGCGATCTGACTGGCTTACCAGTAAGTCGAATTTGGAGGGTTTTGAACAAGAATGGAGCGCATCCTTACCATGTTACACCACAGCAAGGATTGCTACAAGGAGATGAGGAACGACGTTTCGATTGGTGCAATTGGGCACTTAATGAATTTGAAAGTGACCCAAACTTTTTTAAAAATATCATTTGGTCCGATGAGGCAAAATTTCATCGCAATGGAATCTTTAACAGGCATAACACTCATGTTTGGGCTCTTCAAAATCCTGCATGGGGAGTTAGTGTTAGACATCAAGTACAGTGGTCAGTAAATGTGTGGTGCGGTGTTTGGAGGGACCGTCTAGTTGGACCAATTTTCTTCGTTGGTTCGCTGGATGGAAACAAGTACCTTCAGAATTTGCAGGATATCTTGCCTGATTTCTTGGAAGACATTCCTCTCTCACTGTTACCATCACTTTGGTTCCAACATGACGGCGCTCCACCGCACAAGCCACATCTGGTTCAAAAGTTCCTCAAAGACACATTTGGCAATAAGATAATTGGGTATGGTGGGAGTATTGAATGGCCTCCAAGATCTCCTGATCTTAATCCACTCGACTTTTTCCTTTGGGGTCACTTGAAAAATCAAGTTTACGAAACGCCATCTACGAGTCTCCAGGACTTAAAAAACCGCATCATCGACAGTTGCGCAACTGTCACACCCCATATGGTCCAAAATGTGCTTTCTAACATGGTTGAAAGGACACAAAAGTGTATTGTTGCCCATGGTAATCTTTTTGAGCAAGCTCAATAAATTATAATTTTGCACTGTGAATTTCTTCCTTTTCTCCTACTTTGTGTCCTACCAATATGCAAAACATTAAAAAGTCAACTGTTTTCGAAATATTTATTTCTAATTAATCTTCGATTAGCGATTGATCGTTAATACCCGTTTTAGTAAACATTTATCTCGCAAAAGTAACGATTTCTGATCGTGGTAGTTCTTAAATGTCCAAGCTTGGACTTTCCTTTTTAAAAAAATTTGAAGCATTATTTTCGATTGATCCATCAAATCAGTCACTGTCAAGCTTAAAACTCCCGCACGATAATGACGGAGAAAGCGTTTCTAAATTTGTGGCCGGGCCCTTTTTCGCCACTCAAAAAAGTGCCATTTTCAACAGTGAATATCTCCTCGAATAATTAAGCTATTTTGATGAATTTTTTTTACTTGAGTTCGTTATGATCTTGGCAACAACTTTTGTACTGAACTTTTTACTCTATCTCTTTTAGTTTTTAAATTAATTTTTTTAACTTTTTAATTTCGCCGCTAGGAGCGCTGTAAGTCATCTCATTAGATTCTCCAGGGTCACTAACCTAGACCTTACTTCCATGACCCTAGGAGGCGCTGGTTCCGAATAAAAGCCGTGCAACGCAATTTTGAAACACCCTGTATGTAGAAGTACATATATGTTTTAGTGATTGTCAAATCTTGCGTCTTATTTCTCATTCTAATTCTTACTTATTATTCCAATTCTGGATTTGGCAGTGCTTGTCGAGGAAAAAAATCAAGATTTGTTGAAACCATGGTAACACAGAGTGCATGGATTGGGAAAATCACAAGACTTTCAGGGATTCAGGTGGGAAAATTAGACTATAGAGCACTGAAATTCATACTTTGAAAAAGATTGAAATATGAAAATATCTCACTAAGTCGAAAGCCATAATATGTTTATAGACATAGATGATTTTTTTTTAGAAAATGGGGTTTGTAGATGAGTGTTTAAAAGCATCAAACAAAACATTGAGTTGTAGTGGCTTAAGTTTAAGAACAGAAAACAAGTAAATGAAAAGAAATAACATACAGGGTACAACCTTGTCGTTCATAATAACTTGTTCATCTCTATTGGTTGCTAAAAACAATGTTTCAGGATTTCTTAGATAACTTGCAGCTTTTGTTAGTTTGGGGAAACTCATATATGGGTCAAATCCCACAATCACTGCTCCAACCTAAAATTACAATTTAAATATTTAAGTTCTTACCTTTTAATGAATTATAAAAAAATAACTACTTAATTTTTATAAACCATTAATTTTTTTATTATAAAAATGTGAAATAAAGTCAATAAAAGACATACCATTATATTATACATAAACATACAGTACCTCAGGATCCAGTTCCAATTCTTTAATCCATTCTACAAAGTTGTCAGGAACATTATCAGGCTACAAAAACAAGAAAAGAAAAAAATTAAACAAAGCAATAATGCCCCTACAATTTATCCCATTAATGAAGTATTGAAGCAGCTATGGTAATAAAATTCCTAACTAGGTATGAATAATGTCATTTTATTTAAAAAAAAACTTTTGAAAAGAGGTGAAATAAGAGAAAAAAAAATCAAAATGAAACTTTTTACCAAAATCCATTCTTTTTTAGACTTGGTATGTGTATCTTTATTTTCTGGATTAAATGAGCAGTAAATTTTAAGTAAATATAGGAATACTAACTAATAAAGATATTAACTTTAAATATCAAACCATAATAATGCTAGTTTCATGTTATAGCAATTTTTATTCATGGATTCAATATAAAATATATGAAACTGTAATAACAAATAAAAATAAACAAATTTGAACAATAGAATAAAACTTACTCCAACCGGTAAGTGAGAAATGTTAACTTCATCTAATTCTTCACAAATACCTGGACAGCCAATAGTGTAAACTTTCTTTTGAAAATTTTGAGCTTTTAAATACATGGCAGTACAGTATGCAGTTGAAATTATGTCATCCTGAAAAGAAAATTAAAACTGATTTTACAATTTAAAACAAATATAACACTTCATATACCTAACATTTACAAATCAATATCTTTTGCATTCTATTAAAATGGAGCACAGTCTGATGAATTCTATGATAATAGCAATCCCAACAAAAATCTAGATAAATTATTATAAATCTGTAAATACCTACAAAGGTTGCAGGAAAACCTAGCCTTTGACATTTCTTGAAAAAATAATCACGAGTTTTACTACTGTTGTTTGTAACATAAATAACATGTTTTCCCTATAATAAAGGAAAGAGAAAGCATTAGTAAGTTACTTTATTACTCAACATGAAAATACCCATTAACTTTATGAATACAAAACTTAAAATTTTAAAAAGCTTGAAAAAGTAATAGTAAACAGTTAAAAATGTCACTAGGAAATACTTCCTAGTGACATTTTTAACTGTTTACTATTACTTTTTACATAGCTAGGGATACAAAGAAGGGTTGTCAACCTTTTTATATTCCCCAACTTTTGTTTGTAAAACTGAATTTTTCCACAGTTTGTGAATAGGGGAAGTTTAATTTAACAGTTTTTATGTATGTTTCTTAGGTAAAAAAAAATATATATAAATTTTAATCTAATCACATCTAATACATGAAAATGAACATTGTAAAAAGGGTATTGGTTCAAAGTTTTAACTATTTTTTTTTCTCACTATCTAGGCTAAATTCTTCTTAAAACTCAATAAGACTACACATTCATTAACTAGATTCTACATCCCCCTTTTGATTACTGAAATTATATCAGACCTTTTTTGTGGAATAAAAGTGTATGTGCAGTTAATAAGAAAGGATTCAAGGTTCCCTGTGCACTAACTACATGTAGAGTCAGGGGTGGAAATCTATAGAGTATTATACATACATATATTATTTTAATTTAATTTATAAAATATTTATTTTAGTACATGATGTTTTGGGAAAATGATTATTTATTTTAATATTTTTTAAGGATATATAATTTATCAGTAAAAATGGACCCATAAGACATTTTATAAATCTTCCCTACACCTCAAACAAAATGAATAAGATAAGAATTAAGTCAGATATAAAGGGGAAATTATTACTCTAGTGTAATTTAAAATTGAAACTAAGTCAGACCTAACAAAGTGTAATAAATTACAATATAAAATCTTGAAAATTTTATAACTTTACCATTTCTTTCAAACATTTAATTGCTTCAATAGATCCAGGTATGGGGACATCAACATTCCACAAAACACCTAAAAAATACCAAATAATACATAAATATACAAAAGGATAAATGAATGTATTCTTTTAAAATATTTTTCTCCGTAAAAGTTTTTATCCAATCATAGACCAGGTTATCCTGGGGTTCATTGTACATAAAATAAGTAGATAAAACAGTTTTAGGTTGGATTTTCTTTACAAACCCCTCTCTACCTATTTGCTTACTCTGCATATTTCCATCTTCCCCACTTTGAAATACCTACATAAATCTCAATCTATAAAAAGCATGCTGCATAGAACCTCTGATCTAATTGGTTCTGATTATTTTCATTTATGTTGAAAAACTCTGAGTAAAAGTTCTCCTTAGGAAAGTTAGCCTCAATGAATTAATTTTTTTTGGCAAGTTTAGCTGAATGTGACTTTTCAGAAATATCTTGATGATGTTGACACAATCCTTCATCTTGTACCTTGAAATCTCTTCTTTTTTCCAAAGGTGCCTGGGCCAAGTGATTTTAAAGATGGGTTTATTATTTTTTGTGGAGTGAAAATAGAGGTAAAAAAGTGTCTTGAAAAGTAAGGAAACATCATAATTTCCTTGCACATAATACATTTTTTTTTCTATTTCCTTTTTCACAATAATTACAAGTACTAGTACCAAGTTTAAGTACAATTAGTTATGAACTCAGTTTTAAGCAAACATGATATTAATTTACTGAGGGTTTTAGGAATATATCCCCTCCACAAACTCAGATATTTTTCTTTCTTTTAAGGACTAAAACTACCATGGGCGTAGCCAGGTCCCATGTTAGGGGGGGGGCAAGGATACCTACCTTTGCCCCATGGCATGGTCCCAGGTACCCCATGGGGAGTACTTTTACACGTTAAATTTTAGAGTAATTATACGAAGGGTTTGCACTTTGCACACTTAACGTAATTAATAGTGTAATAAATGTGTGCTCTAAGAAAAAGGGGGGGGGGTCTGGGGGTCCTCCCCCAGAAATTTTTTTAAAATTGACCCCTTAAAGTAGTATTTTAGCTCATTTTCAGACTCTAGCCCGAACAGAACCACCTCTTGTAAGCCACATAATTTTCAAGGAAATTTATGTGGCTTATGACTAAAAGTATAATTTGTAGAATATAATCGAGTCGAATCGAGTAACTATCTATTCTATTTTATGTCACTGGATGAAACTTTCGTATGTTTGGACGTTAAAAAAAACATCAAGCTTAAGGTAGATACGCTACTGCTTCAATTACATAATAATTTAGAAGAGAATAAAGAAGAATAAAAAGTTACATGAAATTAGTTTTTCGGACATCTCTTTCAAATTTAATACCATACGAACACCAAAACTATTTAAATTCAAAATCTTTTTAAAAACCCTTTTCCCACAAGTTGCTACCCAAAATTTTTTTGTATACTATTTAAATAATTGCATTGCAGGCAATGAACCACAAGCTCCATTTCCGACAGTATTCTTTAATCAAATTCTGCCCAGGCCTAGTGGCCTATCAGGCGGTACTCATCTCCGTTTCATTAGCCTTTGGGCCTGGGATGCTTATTACGTAGCTTGTGTCCAGGTCGAGTGAATAGCCCGACGCTGGACCCCCAGTTGATTGATAACAATAATAAATTATGAAATTTATTTGATTACAATAAAATACTTAAAATAAATTAGAACCTTACCAGAAAAATTATACCAATTTTTATTTTCCAGCTGATTCAAATTGAGTAAATTCTCTCTAATTCAATGTTGTAGCAATCTCTCCTATACTGTCAAACAAAATCTCAGGCGATAACAGCTTGCATGGAGATTTACAGGTCACGTAAAAACTAACAATGAAAGGGGGTGAAAAACCCGGGAATTCTTCATTAGTTACACAGGATTGGTTCTTCGTACAATGAACCAATAGCTGATGAAGAGATCAAGAGGAGGCGTTGCGAATCCTTATAATTGATTCCTTTGGACGGCCTGGCCCGCCCACAGCATTTTACTGGAATTTTCAGGTCAAGAAATCTAGTTTTATGGAGAAATGAAAATCCTTCCCCTGCACCCCCCTGGCTACGCCCATGCTATTGAGACTCCACTGTATCAACACTGGACACATCTGAGTTCATTCAAGCGAGTCAGTGGGAGGTTACAAGTGTCACTGGTGATAAACAAGCTCAACTATTGCCCACACTCCAAGATAAACATGGGGAGGTCCTCTGTCGACGCCCCTGTTTACCAATAATTACGGCATCCTCCTTGTGAAAACATGGTCTTATCAGAACTTTTCTCCCCCGCCATTGCTTGACACTTGACCTCTTTGACCTTGGTCAAGGTTCAGACATTGCTCAGCTAACTTTGAAAGCAACAAAAAGTGTAAGAAAAATAATTTAGATTTGTAGATTCCAGAAAATTTTTAAAAAATAATTAACAAATTGAGAATTTAGGGGGGGGGCAGCTGCCCCCCCCCTGCCTCCCCCTGGCTACGCCCATGAAAACTACCCTACATTCCCCAATAATTTTTTCTAGCTACAACCACAGGCAACATTTGGCATCAGGTGTAGCACCAAAAACAACGAACATACACTTTTTTGTAGCACCGATATTTAGACAGAACGGTGCATTTAAAATGAAAAATATACATAAGGACTTATACTTATAATTAAGTGATAACTTTTGTAAAGCTAGAAATTACTATCAATGACAAATAAGGAGGAAACGAGGTAAAGATCACAAACTCATACTGAAAAAAAAAATCAAATCTCAAATAAAAATGAAATGAATTACCATCACAATCGGTTAAAACATAATCAAACGAATTCAAAAACTCAGAAGCGTTTAAGGTATCATCAAGTTTTGTACAAAATCTGGAAGTCATGTTTGATTCCATTTTAAATTTTGTAGAGTAGAAAAACTTTTTGGTGTGATTGAATACTTCTCCTTTTCTCTTTAAAAAGGGATAAAGTTTATTCAAATGAGTACGATATTTGTAAACAAAGCAAACCATGCTCCCTTGGCCTCCGCTGCTCCAATTTCAAAATCAATATAAATATAAACAAAAGAGGGAGAGTGGTGTTGAGAGCAGAAGTCCTGTTCAATGATGAAGTACAAATATTTTTATTCTTAAAACCACACAAAAAATTATTTGAAGCTAAAGGCATTTATTTCATTAATGATTTCGGTATTTTTTTTTCATATTTTTACTGTTTACTCAACGCACTAATTAATAAAATTAGAAACCGCTAACCTCCACTCCATGCCTCCTTATCCAAATGTAAATAAACAAAATTGCCTGACAGCCTGACTGCCTGAGTCTGCCTCTGGCCTCTGCGGCCTCTTTCATTCTCTGAAAGTGAAACTCTTGAAAGCAGTTTTTCTACAATGCAATGACAATGCCACTTATTTGTTCAATATTGTTTTTTTTTTGCCTTGAAATTAAATAAAAAATAAATTCTAATTAAGGTTCAAACTTCTGATATATTTCTTGTTAATGCCAAAATCAAAAATATTTCTAAAAACTGTAAAGCGACCTATTAAAATATACACATCATATCAATGATAACAGTAAAAAAAGTATAGGAGTTATTAAAACTTACAAATTAATTTTCAAGAACAACTCTAATAGCTTCTTTATAAAGTGGAAATTTCACTCAACAGTACTTTTGAAAATGTTTTATCTTCCATTGAAACTAAAAATATGGTAAAAGAAATTTACTACCTCTCTTAATTTTCTTCTCATCTAAATTTGCTTTGTTTTGAAGGAACACACTTAGAAATGGAAAATGAGGTACCTATTACTTAATATTTTATATTAGGAGCTAAAGGAGAAAAATGCTTCTTACAAGAGATTTAAATTCTAACATCAAGCCAAGAAGGTAGTTATATAATTTGGCAAACTTCTAGAACAATACCCGAAAGAGGATCAAATAAGACAGGACTATCATTCTTAAAAGAGAAGCAGCCTAAAAGGGGGAAATATTGAAAAATAAACCTTTTTAAAACCATAAGTTACCATTTTCATCCATCCCAAGAACTTTTCAGACTACCCTCATAGATGCACTTAAATTTAAAATACATATTTCCCTAAAAAAATTATGCATACCGTTAAATTTGTTACTCCCCTTATGAATGTTAAACATTTTTGCCTGGTAATGTACTTATTTCTATTATAAAACATTATAGCAATTTAATTTTATCCTCACAAAAAAAGAAAATGCACGACATTATTGCTTAGCATTTGTTCTATGTTTGCATATTCTTAACAGAATGATGGAAAATGTTGATTTTAGTCCTTTAGCTTTTCTGGCAGTACCTTATCAAATATGCAAAAATGTTATGCACTCTTTTTTAACCAGGTAAAACACATTGATTAAAATAAGTTATTCAATAACATCTAAACCCTTTGACCTTCATTACATGCAGACAATGCTTACAACACAATGCCATAATAGACAACTACCTGACATACATTGCATTTGTTATATTTTGTTTACGTTTTAGCTGTCTAGTTGTTTTTCTCTACTCTGTAATGATATCTGGTATAGACCTGCCAACTGACTTGACCAGCTGACTTAAATGATACAATTTTACACTAAAATATATGGTATGCATGTGTATATAAAACTGACTGAATGATAAAGGATTAGTTTGAACCTAAAATGCCTCCATTTCTGGCATTAAGTACTTACCCCCCCCTTGTTGTAGTCATCACATGTCATAAGTTCAAAGTGTCCTGGCTTATTTATTGCTACGGTCATGCCTCATGCATCAATGTGAAATCTCTTTATGCTACGAGTTATTTATTTCATTGCTGTAGTCATCTTACTACAGTAAACAGTTCATACCTCATTTACTACAAAAAAAGTACAGGTTTACTGGTCTGAAGAATAGTGTTCGGCAACTAGTGGTCAAAAAATAGTTAACTACCAACTACTAACTAGTCTGTGAAATTGTAGTTGTAACTAGTAGTTAACTATTTTTTCCTGGGACTAGTTGCAACTAGTAGTTAACTATTTCCCGAAGTAGTTAACTACTAGCTAACTAGTCTATTTAATTTCATTACCTACTTTTTGGCAAAATTCTAATACATCTTTCTTATCTATGTCACGAAAAACGTTTATACTTCGCGCAAAAATGGTCTTTATTTCTGGTTATGGTATTTGAGTACTCTACCTTTCATAAAATTTTAAATATCTTTTTAAATTTTAATTAAAACATTTTTTGAAGTAGTTGAAAATTTGAAAGTAGTTTTAACTAGCAGTTAATTAAAAAAGTAGTTAAACTAATAGTTGAACTACTTTAAACTAAAAGTAGTTAAACTACTAGTTTATTGGTAGTTAACTACTAGTTGCAACTAGTTCTAGTTAACTAGTGCCGAACACTACTGAAGAATTACTAGTCATAATACTGACATGGTGTTCATTCAAAGTTCTTGCATCTGTTTCTTTGCTTATTGTGAAATAATTCAATAGACACACCTATCAGTTTCTAGAAATTTTGTTGTGAGATGTTCTAGGCTTCTATTAGTGGTCAGCATAGAGATCAGAGATATATGGAAGTTGAGTATTATTTTCCAATAACAAATTAAGAAATTATGTGTAATTAAGATATTATGTGGCATAAATAGTTAGAATATATTTTTTTTTTTGCTTTTTGTTGCTTCAGGATAATACATATTTGAATTTTTAGCAATAAAAAAATTAAATTTTGGGTTGGAAATTAAAATATAAACAACAAAGAAGAAGTAAAGGTCCTACAAGAAGTATGAGGTTCATCAACCCATTAAATAACCCTTAGCTCCATGCAAAACTGTTTTCCTGTAATTTTTATTTTGATAACCATATAACTTGTGGATTAAAGCAATTAAATTCTGGCTTAAAATTTAGCTTGTAAATTAATTGGAAAAAAGCTAAACTATCTATGGAATGTTCATAATGTTTGGCATATGAATTCTCTCATCTTAAAATTTCAACAGTTCTAAGCTGTGTTATTTGTTTATTATCATCATCTAATATTTGTATAAATCACAAAACCATCACAGTGTAAAAATCACATTTTAATGAGTTTTTGACACTCAAATACATAGAAATAATATAAATACAACTAATACCAACAACTTAATAAGCCATTTCATTTTAAAATAAACAAATCTCTAAAACAAATTTTGCTTCTTATTTATAATAAGACAGTTTAAAAAAAAAAATCAAAAACCTCTAATAACTAAGTCTCCTCATTTTAAACTAGTATAATTTTAAACTTCTAGGTATATTTCATAAAAATATGGAAGACTAGCAAAGTGTAACAAAAAACAAAACACTGTAAAAAATTTTAAGTTTCATGCTAGCTGAACTTAAAAAAATGTCCCATATTTTAAGTTAAAATGAACTCAATTTAGTACTTGTACATAAAATACAAAAAGCAGAGCAGGGGTTTCACAACTTGCCATAGAAATCACTTTTTAATTTTAAGTAATTTTCAAGTTTAAACTTAAGTAATATGTTCTTTAAGATTACAGGTTTCCAAAGATTTTGTTTAGTGGTTTAAGCAGTGTATTTTTGTGTCTTAGTTAGATCTCTAGGCAGAGAAAAATTAACAGTCAGGGGGTACATTCGTAAAATCGAACTCGTTTAACCAGTTAAACGGTGAAAACCGAAAAAAGTATGGTCACGTGACCTCCGTTTCATGAGTTAAACTGAGATTACACGAACGACCATAACTTTTTTCTGTTAAATTGCTTGCTTGGCGGGCTTTTCCCTTCAGCTTAAAAGTGACATCGCGCGCGTGATTCTGTTTTGTGTTTTCAAAAAGAAATGGATCACCAAGACATTGTGAAATGTTTGCCCATGTTGCAATCTGTTTTTTTTTTCGAGAATCCAGATGCCCTAAACACTCTTTTAAATCCAGAAAAGTTTTTGAGTTTTCATTATTAATTTATATTAAATACAAGTTGAAATTTCAAAACAAAAATGCTAAACGCGCCTATTAAACATGGGGTGGTAATAAGACCGTAATCAAACGTTCTCTGAGCTCAAAAAAATGAAAATATTTATTAAAAAATAAAAATTTCCATGCTTGTTCTGAATCTGAAATTCACTTGAAGCCCTCACAAAGGGAATTAGGAACCAAAGTACCAAAACGTTTCTCAGAAAATTAATAGAAACGTTATTTTGAACTACTAATGCCTATGAACTACAGAGAAAAATGGGGAAAACTTGGGGTCAAATTTTCAGGATTTAACAAAAAAAGCCAAACGAAAATTTCGAAGCCAAACGAGTTTGAAAAAAAGCCAAATTTCTCGAATTTGGCCTTAAAAAGGCCAAATTGGCAACCCTCTGAGAAATTTTTGAGTTATTTGAGTTACGAACTTTTTTCGGTTACAGCGAATTTAGGAACGGCGAGTTATCCTCATGGAAATAACCGGTGACTTTAGGAACGCTCAGTTCGCATAATTCGTTTAACTGGTTAAACGAGTTCGATTTTACGAATGTACCCAGGGTCAATCAAATTTAGGAGTAATATTAAAAAGTTTTGAAGAATACTAAAATCTATTTCAAGGAATGTCATTTTTATCACCATAAAACAAACATTTGATTGCATATTCCAATTTATTTATGTAAAACACATTTAAGAAAAAGATATGCCGAAAAATAGAAGAAATTTCATGTATCTTAATGTGTTACAATTGATAAATCACTATTCTTAAGCTATTTTTTAGCCTGCCAAGTTATTATTGATTAAATTAAAGGTTTAGAAATCCCTGCTTTGCTGAGAATTTCAATAACAGTACATGCTTATTGAGAATCAGTAACATTCATAAAATATTCAATATTTTAGAGTACAATTCATATAATAAGTCTAGTAGTATTTGTTATAACTTTATCAACCAAGTTGAAATAAACCTTAGAATACATAAACTAAGTACAAAAAAAAAAAATCACCAACATTCCTTAAAGCACATAATATCACATCACTTAAAACATTTCATTAAATTTATTTACTTCTTTATAAATTTAAGCATATCACCCAAGCTTTGCAAATAAAAGTCTGGGATTTGAAGTTGATCAGTATCCTTTGTACTTTTCTCAAACTGACGTACATCTTCCAAAGAATTTATTCCCGTAAGTACAAGTAAAGTTTTCAAACCATGCTTAGTTCCAAGCATAATGTCAGTATTTAACCTAAATAAAGAATTAAAAATTAGTAGCACAAAATATTTTCAAGCTTAGTTTTTATAAGCTTAGTGGAAATTAGAGTGATCACACACATAAACATCCCTATATAAATTAGCAATGAATCACAACTAAAAGACTTGGATTAAAGAGAAATTTTGGATAATAAAGGATGTCCACTCTTAAAGTGAACTAATAGCTAACTTCTAAACTATTTTATATAGATGCATACTTCCAGTGACAAGAATGTTCAAATGGGCAATACCACTATTTTTTTTTAAATTTTTTTATTTGGTTCAGATTGCATAAACATAAATATACCTTCAAAAATTTTTGCTCTGCGGTGCATACTTTTTTAAAAAATTAAATTCAAAGTTTACGTTTTTTTTTGCGCGCGAAATCAAAATTTTCGCGGGGAAAAGTTGTGACGTACTTCCATCCTATACAAACCAGTCGCATTGCCACCGACTGGCGAAACTAAGAAATCATTGTTATGCAGATTTTGATATTTTAAAACACTAGTAGAAATAAAAATATAACAGTATTTTAAGAATAAGAATTTTAGAATATTTTACAGACAAACTTAACATTTAATTAAAATAAATTCCTTAGATGTATAAAAAGAGACGAAACTTACATAAAGTGTTACTTTATTCTTATTTATTTTCGTTTTACTAGTGTTTTAAAAAACACTTTTGGAGCCATTCTAATTAACAAGAGGCAAAATCTGCATAACAATGATTTCTTCCATAAATAAAAACACAAATCGGGATGAAAAACCAAGAAAACTGCACAAAAGGTATGTAATTTTGGTGTTATAAGATGTATTTTTTAGTCCTTTTTGCATTTCCATCGGTCTTAAAGGGATATTTCAGCTGGGAAACTTTTTAAATGCATATTTGTACCTTTTTGATAGAAACGAAGAATATCGACAACCCAACAGTAAACAAAGACAAGCCCAAGCAGCCAAAACTAGGTTGTTTGTATCGGATGGAAGTACGTCACAATCGCATCAGCCAATGGGAGAACGATTTGAGTACGGTTTAAATTCCGCGCTTTTAAATCTTAAATAATTAAGAAAATAAATTTTTTTGGTTGTTTTCATGCAGGAAATCGAATTCAGAACAGTTTTCTTCATAGGGTAACGATATTTATTATTCATATTTAAAAAATAGTGGTAATGCCCATTGAAGTAAATAATTGTGTTTGATTGTTTTTTGATCAAAAAATGCTTTATAAATAAATTTAAATTTTAACATGGTTCTATCAATCATATTTAGTAAACTAAAATTCTAAATATTCCTTTTTTTAAAGTAGAACAAAAATTCATTTTTTAAAAAGTAGAAAAAAAATTAATTCCCACATCTATGACAATAGTTGACTGAGATTTAAAGATGTAAAGTTTTTTATAAACCAAACAGAAAAATTTTACCAAAAAATAATTTTATTACTTATTTTTACGTTGAAAGTTGAAAAGTGTTCAATTCACCTCTTAATGATACTTATTACACTGAAGAAATAAAAATTATTAAGAAATGTTAAGGTTTGTCATGACACAAAAAAAGGTTGTGAATGAAAATGCCTTGTTGATTATGCCAACTTTCACAGCAACATCAAGGTACAGTGTGAAATAAAAAAAATATTTTTAAGGTTCAAAAAATTGTATCATACCTATCACCTATCATAATGCAACGAGAAAAGTCAATATTTGGATGGGTCTGTTTGATGCAGTCAAGCATAAATTTCTCAGGTTTTCCAAGACATGTAGATTCTCTACCAGTTACTACTTCAACAGCACGGACAAATGTTCCAGCTCCTAAATCAAAATATTAGCAATCATATTAAAGCAATGATGAAAATCAGAGTGCAGAAGAAAAATGTAAAAAAAAAGATTCCTAAAAAAACATTGAGTTAATATAATGCTGATATCTGTACAAAACTTACCAGGAATAGTGAGATTGTATTCAGTAGGAAACTGTTCATCTTTGTTGGTAGCAATGAAAATCGTATCCGGATTTCTCAAATAACTTGCAGCTTTGGTTAGCTTGGGATAACTAATATGGTGGTCAAACCCCACAACTACTGCACCAACCTTTATTTCAAGAAAGGAAAAAGTTAGGGAAAGTGTGGATAAGTTAAATGATTTTTTGTTTTGATAAAAAAAAATGACTAATAAAGATCTTTTTGAAAAAAAAAACCCCGAGGTAATTCAAATTTTTATAGTGAAATACATTTATATAATCATATTGCAATAAGACGAGAATACATTTAGGTGAATTTCAGGTAGATAAGTCGCAGCTTATTAGAAATGAAAATTATTTATATGAAATTAACCTCTCTGGCTTATCAGCCTGGTGGCCCATGTGATGAAATATTGCTCTTCTGCACACAGTAGCTATGCATAAGTTAGAATTTATCAGAGAAACTCTCCTTTCCCCTTTATTCCATCATAACTGAAACTCTTTTGTCAGTTATAAGAAAATTGTCATTGACCTCTATGCTGACCTTAGTTAGGAACACTGGTTTGTAAAATCTTAAGAAAATCATAAACTTCCGGGGGTGCTAATAAATTCTGCAAAATGTTGGAGGGGAAAGAGGTTCTCTGCAGGGTTTTTTTTGCTATATTGCACAAAAGGTTAAAATGAAATTAGAAAAAGCATTTAAATTCAGTTCTGCAAGTAGAAAAAAACGCGATTGAACTGCAAATAGTTCTCTAACTTGAAAAACAAAAGAGTGTGAACTTTACAATTTCTGTAGATGGAACTTTGAATGTTCTTGACAGTTAGTTGAAAGCAAAAACAATTCACACAATAACCAGAAAGAAAGGCTGTTATACAGCAAAATGTGCTCATGTGTGTCAGTGTACAGCATTTTTTCTTTAAAAAAAAAGAAAGAATTTGTGAGCTTTGAAAAATTCAACTTATTGAGGTTTTGGTTCAAAACTCTTCGTCATTGGGATTAAAATTAATATTAGGGAAATACTTAACTTCAAGGAGAAAAATATTTTTTTTTTTGAGATATAAAGGATTCTGAGATATCAAAGTATGATATAATAAGAGTATAATGTACTTTAATTATCAAGTTTTATGCCTTATCTACCCAAAATTGTGGTAGATTAAAGTAATATTTAGCTTGGAAATTTGTGTGGCTAAAAATTAAAATAAACATTAACACCAAATGCAAATACAACATATAAATAAAGAACAATTTATTTTATGAGGGTATTAAAAAGCATTTACCTCAGGATCTAATTGAACTTCACTTAGCCACTGTATCCAGTTTTCAGTAACAGGATCAGACTAAATTATGAAAAAGCCTTTTAGAATAGTAAGATACTTTTAGAATAATAAATAGAAGTTTAAGTAGAACTTTAAACTGAAATACTTTTAGAGCACATAAAGAAAAATAATGTGTAGTGATTATAAAATACCAAAAAAGGAATTAAACCCAGAAAAAATGAATGATAACAAGGAATTACAAGCAGATTTTATAAAAATAAAAGTCAGTCTGAATTTTAAAATACCAGGCTCTGAATACATTTACTATAAAGGTGAAAAGCTCAATTTGTAAGTTTTAGCACTGTATTTAAACTTTTTATCATTAATATTCACATTCATCCAGATCTTTGTAAATATTCCCCACACATGCACTTAAGTCATGCCACTGGTTTAATTCAGGGGTAGCAGTTGCCTTCTGTTTTAGAATTTTCTAATCCTCTATTAATCCTTATATCTAATTTAGCCTCTTGAGGTTGTCACTATTAGCTTCTTGACTATCAAAAGGAGTGCTGATGTAGACATTTCAATATTTCTAAAGTTTTGATCATTATATATAATTAATTACTCCCCCTAAAAAAACTTATGATAACATTAATAAATACAGCCTTTTTAACAAATTGCTGAATTAGCCCAGTAATGGTATGTTACTGGTCATATGTTTTTAACTATAATACTAGCCTTTAATTAGGATTTCACAGCCCACTGTAAAAAACTCCCTTGATATGTGTGCTGGCACATATTTATGTTAAAAATTGAATTCATGAAAAAATTCCAGATAATTAAGTCAAAATTTAAATGAATCAATTAGCAAATTATACTAACTCCAACAGGCAGATGTGGAATATTAGCTTTATCAAGTTCGCCACTGACTCCAACACTACCAAGTACATAAACTTTCTTCTTGAAGTTCTTGGACAACAAGTATGCAGCAGCACAAAATGAAGTTGAAATTATGTCATCCTAAATTTTAACAATGAAAACATAAAGCAAGAAAAGGTACTTACATATTATCCCGTCGACCGTTCAGCGACCGTCTAATTCAGCGGCACAGTAATAGTAAAGTCAATGGGATTTGATAAGTTTTCGGATTAAGCGTCACGGTCGACGGTATAATACGTAAGTACCAAGAAAAATTATAGACACTAAAAGAAAATACAGTAAAAAGTATATTTTTTTAAACAATGTCAATATTAAAATGATGTCAACTTTCATAATTTTCTTTTAAAACTTGTGCAATTTCAGCTAGGCAAAATACCTTTAAGTTGTGTTTTTGCCATGTCACAGCCCCAATGGGTTCAATTCGGTTAAATGTCCTGCTAAGAATCTCCAAACTACCTAAGTCACCAAAGATAGCAAACATCACCTAACAACTGGGTGTTGCCATCAAAATTTCAACAAATATTAAAATGAAATAGTTTAGCAACTTTTAATAAATAATATTATTATAAAATTTAAAAACAATTTTTATTTCTTTACTTATTTATTTAGAATTTTTAAAAATTAAAATCTATATTAGCTGATAGAATATAAGTGAATTGAAACACTATCATTTCACTCTCATCAATCGATTTGTTTGTCATGCATAATTATTTTATTATACTAGTAGATCAGAGGTTATTTAATCGGAAAATCTTTATGAGTTTACAAATGATTTATTTCTATTTAGTTTTAAGTGATTCTGAAATTAAACATTTTGGTTTAAATTTTATATTATAAATAGTATGAAAAAATATAAACTTTCCAGAAGAATTTTTTATTAATAATCGTTTCACATATTATTTTTTGGTGACATAAGTACATAGTTTGGCAATTTTTAGTGGAAAAGTTCATGGAATTGAACCCCCAAATGTGAAAAACAGAATGACTAAGACAGATTAAATAGTGATACCTTAGGGTGGTCACAAGTAACATGGGGAAAAATTTTTTTCGACTTTTTTTAGGTCTCACCCCCCTAAAATGTGCCAATAGACTAAAAAATGAGATTGGCCAAGTTTTAGCTCAATCCGATAATATTAACACCCGCCTCATTGAGGTCAAAGTTCAGAAAAATAGCGATTTTCAGCAAAAAATCGTAGTTTTTCCTCTATAAAATCAAAACTATTCGTCTCACAAACCTGGTTTTGGTCTCATTTTATAGGGAATTTTATTATATAAAGTTTGATACCATGCACTAAGTGATAGAACTGTAATAAAGTGGTATTTGACATTTTTCAGACAAGGTTGTGGTCGATGCTTACAAAACTGCTTAAAGACCGAAATCTTTAAAATATGTAATATGTGCATCAATTTTATTGAAGATAGTTTAAATGTATTAATTCATAGTATAAATAGTACAGATGAACCTTTAGGTGGATTTATGGGGGTCATAGGGGGGCAATGCCCCTCTCCAACTTTTTGAGAAAATTCCATTTCATAAGGGTTAACCAAATAACCATGATTCAAAAGCCATCAGGGACATCTTCCCCCAAGGTTTCAGTGTGCTCCCACCCCTTAAATCTTCCCATGAACCCCTCTATAGTGAATTCTCGTTTAAATTAAACTTTGTCTGAACTATAAACTGAAAGAAAGTGTATATGACATCTTCAGGTAGTTAAGTCAAGTCTTAAATACGTTACACTATTTTATTTAACTTTATCAACTTTTAATTTAAGAGTAAAGAATTTATAACAATATTCATGAAATTTAAAATAAAGAACTGTAGTAAAGAAGAGAGAAAATAAGAGGAATTAAAGTTACAAAAACAGTGTTCAAAGGTATTTTAGTAATTTTTCTATATAATTGATACAAATATTATAAAATAATTCTAGTTTACAATCACAAAATTAAGGTGGTAACAGCTTTTAAATATGGTTGCTTTTAGAAGAGTCTGGGAAAATATTCCTACATACACTCAATTACACATTGCAGTAGAAACTGCCGTTGATCCTTATATTTTGTCAGACATTAAAGTCTTGAATTAATTTTACTCCCCTCTCTGGTGTGTCATTTACAACTCTTAAACAGCTGACTACTTTTATTACCCCTTAAGTAATCTTGGTTTTTACACCATTCTTCAGGATCAGTGTTTAAAAAATCTGGATTAATATTAAATCGCTTAAAAAATTAAGAGTTTTAGGAGAAACAAAATGATCAATGTCAATATCCAACAAATTAACTTGTAGTGGATTGAGTTTTGTCTTAATATGTCTTTCTTCAAAATCATCATCATCATCGTCATTTTATATAATTTCCTCGGACTGAAGTCTGGAAACCATATTTATTTTAAAATTTTTCTTCACGGTGTCGTCAAAGAAAGAAAATGCCACTTGCTTCGAATTTAAATACCATAAATGGTTTATTAATTTCGTCATAACCTTATCGCAACTTCTTTATCAATTTTCCTATACTGAACCAAAGATTTTAACAGTTGTAAATCTTGGTTAGGAGCCATATAGTAGGTTTGGGGCATTGAACCATGCTTTAACATAAATATTGATTAAAAAATAAACAAATTTCTTCAATTCCTTTTTTCTCTAAATCAGTTAACTTAAATTGATCCATGAAGTGGTATATTTTTAGAGAATATAAGGCTTTGGACATCCATCTGGCGTGATGAATTGCGCCAGGTACTCTGAAAGTGATGTCTTTTGGACCTTCATCCAAAAGACATCACTTTAAGGTAATGAAAGTTAAAGTTAAGTGTTATCACTTTAAGTTAATGAATAATAAGGTTATGACGAAATTAATAAACCATTTACGGTATTTAAATTTGGAGAAAGTGGAGTTTTCTTTCTTCAATGATGAAGTGAATACAAATGAGAAAATAAACATGGTTTCTAGGAGAAACTACGGAAAACAATAATGAAGATTTTGAAGTAAGAGGTATTAGAGCAAAACTGAATCTACAGGAAGTTGATTTAATGGAAATTAAAGTTTATTATTTCGTTTTTCTCCTAAAACTATTAATTTTTTCAAGCGATTTGGTATAAATACAGATTTTTAAACACTGATAATGAAGAATAGTATAAAAACCAAGATTATTTATTTGAAAGGTAAGAAAGTAGTCAGCTTTTTAAGAGTTGTAAATGACACAGCAGAGAGGTGAGTGAAATTAATTCAAGACTTTAATTTCTGTCTGAAAAAAGATGAAGATCAGTGGCAATTTCTACTGCAATGTGTAGCTGAGTGTAGGCATATTTTCCCCGACTCTTATAAAGCAACTCTTTCTAAGCCGTTACCACCTTAGTTTTGTGATTGTAAATTGTAATTTTTAAGAGATGTTTGTAAATAGTATAGTTATTAAATTACATTTAATCGCTATTTTTGTTAAATTCAATTTCTCTTCTTATAACCACTATTTTTTGAGTATTTTTAGGAATTTATTTTACCTTTAAATAAAAGGTATCAATGTAAAAAATAAGAAATACAAAAAGAAAATCTGGGGTGGGATTGTTATAAGTTAATTGTGACGTTTTTAGACTTATCCCGAAATTTCACTTTTTTAGATATCTACAATAAACCTTACCTGAAAACAATCAAATACCACTTTTTTTCAGTTCTATCAATAAGTGTATGGTATCGAACTTTAGATACTGAAATTTCCTATAAAATGAGACCAAAACCAGGTTTGTGAGACGAATAGTTTTGATTTTATAGAGGAAAAACTACGATTTTTTGCTGAAAATCGCTATTTTTCTGAACTTTGACCTCAATGAGGCGGGTGTTAATATAATCGGATTGAGCTAAAACTTGGCCAATCTCATTTTTTAGTCTATTGGCACATTTTAGGGGGGTGAGACCTAAGAATTTCGAAAGTTGATTTTTTGTAACCACCCTAGTGATACCTATTAAAACTGAGTAATTAGGTCAGTTCAGTGAATATCTATGAAGTTAATCCTTCACTGGGGATAAAAAGTAGGATTAGTAAATTATATTTTAGTTTATCGTGAACACAGTTAAGAACTAGGACAAAACAATACTCAACATAATTAAAATTTGTATGGAAGTAATATTTTATAGACAAATGTAAAATTGCTTGTAATACATACTACTTTTGCTGGATATCCAAGGGTTTCACATTTCTTGAAATATTCTTCTCTAGTCTTTGTGCTGTTATTTGTAACATATATTATTTGCTTGCCCTAAAAAGATAATTTTTAAATAGATAAAAATCATAATTAGTATTGTTAACAAATTTAATGTTGTTGACATGCTACACAAATCTAAAGAATTGTACTTAAAGGTTCTATTATCTACTATTCTCAAATCACTTCTCTTCCACTTACTATTCCCAAGAAAGCAGCTTTTAAGCTACTGGTTGGTTGGTTGGTGTCGTGTCCATGGGAGTATTATGTATCCATGTGTATGCAATACACAGCCTGCTATCTCCTTGATGTTATTGGAGTAGAGACTTTCGAAGGGGGAGAATTCCCCAAGCAGAGCCAGAGATCTTATAATGGCAGGACATTCAAAAATAAAATGTTTAAAATTTTAAAATGATTCTTCAATTTAAATATTTGCATTTTTAAAATTACAGAACTGATTCAGTTGCAGTGTTGACTCTTTCAAATCAATGTTGTTTCGTAATTTATAACATGATTTTAAATTGTAGAATAATTAACAATTTAGACACTGTAGGAAGTATCATTCAGCATACAGCATTGCCTTGATTATTTGAACCCCAATCATCCAAGATTCTGTATTAACCAAACTATCAAATTTTTTTAGAATCCTGTTAATTTTTAAAAACAATTTAAGAAAAAAACCCAATGAAGTAGGTAAGTAAAAGAACTCTTTCATAACAATACTCATTGCATATGTGTGGACGTGGAACATCTGTAGAACTTTTGATTTGATATTATACTAGTAGGATATGATTTTTGTGTTAACAGAGTTTTTCGGTAAAGTGAGTTAGGCTTGGTCCACATTTTAACTCCAATAATCAAGACTCTACTGCATTTGACATTTTAAATTCCAAAGAAATAACTTATTAGGACTAACTTACTAGTTTACAAGTAAAATATTTTTTTATTCCTTAACGAATCTCAATTATTGTATTTTAAAAAACTGAAAAAGAATTCTTAAGCTGATTGAAAAATGGCACATAGAACCTGCACTACATTATTTCTTTGCAATAATCTCTATAATAATGGTATGAACTTAAGAAAAAAGCAAGAGAGGTGATACAAAAAATTAAATTTTAATATTTAAATAACATATTTTAAGTTTCTTGATTAACCTTGAGTTATTTCACTAATAGAGTTTTTAAAGTCTTCTCCAAACTATGCCTAACATACAAATGAAAAGTATGGTTAAAATATATTTTTTTGTAAAAAAAATAATAATAAGAATGTGATTAAAGATTTGAAATTATCCTTTTAAATCAAGATTAAGATTTTGTAAAATTATTAATAAGAAATACTATTAGTTTTAGTAGGAATATGAAGGATATACATTCTCACCATATTTTTAAGAGCTTTAATAGTCTCAACTGATCCTGGAATAGCAACATTTCCCATCCACAAGACACCTGAAAATAACACTAGATTTTCAAAACAACCAACTGAATTAAAAATTTCAAAAATACAATTAAATTGTAAAAATGCATACCATTAAAAATATATTTATGCTGTAATTTGCTTTATATTTCTGTTCTTGAAAATTTGCTTTATATTTCTGTTTTTAAAAAGTTATAAGAACAGCAGTAGATCCTTTTTTCACTTTTATTGATAATTTTTATACCTCCATGAACGTCATCAAATTCAATAGAGTAGTAGTACTTACATAGAGGAAAGCAATATTGTCAATGAATCTAAGAAAGCAATATTGTCAATGAATCTAAATTTGGTAGTTATTAAACCATTGTAGATATAATTTTGGTATTTTATGTATAATATGGCCCTTGGCGAGAAATCACAGCATTTGACAAATATCGGGATTTCATGCTACAACCAGTGTTTCTATTTTTTTTTTTTTTTTTGGCATTGCCAACTACAGCAATAATTTATTTTCTAGCAACCAACGAATATACCAGAGGTTAAAGTTGCCAAGATGAGTGGTACCAGATTGTAGCATAGCACAAATATAAGAGTTAGTGATATAAAATGGCTCTTTCATGAATTTTATTTTTGTTGAGAGTTTGGGCTTAGACTAAACATTTTTGGATTTAGTGGCGCAGTCAACTGGCTAATGAAGAAGTATTCTATATTCAACCATAGGTGCCCACTTCAGAGGTTTTTTTTTTGGGTGGGGGGCTTGAGCTCCCCCCCCAAATGTTTTAAGAGGAGGGCCTGAGCCCCCCCCCCCCAATATTTTTGAAGAAATTTTTCATTTTCAATATGGATTTTCTGAGTATCTGTAATCCTAAGAATTCCATTTGCACCTATTTAAGATCAACAATGGCACAAGCAAGACTTAACTATGCAGCAATATTAAATACACATCAGTAGCAATTTTTTAGAGTGATCCAAAGAAACCAATACCAAAAATGGCGATAGAATAATGAATTCTGAAAAATGTCACATAGGCCCGGTTTCTATTGGATTTACCGGTATACTTCTACCTCGCCAGGTACTTGAATTTACAGATGTTGAAATAAATTAAAGAAAAAAAAGTGAAACAAATTGTTTATAATTAACAATAAAGTAAAATGATTGTTCAAACTTAAAAACTTAATGATTATAAAATAAATAATTTACCATCACAATCTGTCAACACGTAATCAAATGAATCAAAGAAACCGGATGATACAACCGAGTCATCAAGCTGAACACAAGTTCTACTACTCATAATTGACAACAAATCTCCACAAAAATCTTCCTAACAAGCGTCGCGAAAGAAAATTAAAATGAAAGGGTCACAGCGGCAAAGGCGGCGGAAAAAAATAGAATATAGAATTCTAAAATAAAAATAGTTTGTTGATAAACAAAATTAAATGCAGTCACAGTTAACTTCACACCACTTTTACTCAATTTCTCAAAAATCTTGTAATCAAATCTAATAATTCCAAAGCAATGAATAAAATCGATCGTACAAGTGGTACAACAATAAAAAGTTATTAAAAATTTATCTTTGACGAATCTTCTATTGCAGAAAAATGTGTAGCCCAACTGCCCAACCCTGTAGGGGGAAAACCTGCTAATAGAGGGCAGCACCACCGGAGGAGCTTTTTTTTTAGCAGCTACTCCTTTCTAGTGAAGAAAGGAAGAATTTTCTTTTTTTCTAGATCTAGTTCTATCTAATAAGGGGACATCCATAAATTAAGTGAGGTGTTTTTTCCAAAATCTGGACGCCCCCTCCCCCCCACTTGAGATTTACCTACAACTTTTTAAAAATGATTTTCCTTTTTCATACTTAAAAAACAAAGAAAATCGTATAATTTCTAACTTAAAAAGTTGACGTGAGATTTTAATCGACCCCCCCTCCCCCCTTGGTGAGATTTTTCCAAACCCCTCCCCCCCTTTTTGACCTCACGTAATTTATGGATGTCCCCTAATCTAGATCTAGTTTTCTAGATCTAGATTATTCTTATATTATCCCCCTTTAAACGGAATGTTAGACAGTGAAATTGTATTCTTTAGACACACGGATATTTTTTGGAACAAAATTAAAACCCCTCGAAAGATTGAGCTCTTAAAATTAATATTTTCTATGATAAAAAACAAAAACAAAACTGAATAGTGAGAAGAAAAAGCAACACCCTTAAAGATTCTTACCATTTTGATGAAGGGGTTATAGTTGAATTAGTGTTTTATAGTCTGTTCATTTAGAACTGGCGCCTGAGACGAAATGTATTAGAAGCAGTTACTATTGAAATTATCATCGAAAGCCTTTCTTCTGCAATGACAAGGCAGCCGAAACAGAAGTAGTTAAAATACTGTAAAAAAATCGGTCACTGAAGTTGTGTGATGACCGTTATGAAGCATCATTGAGTGTTTTTGATCCTGTTTCAGGCGCCAATTCTAAATGACAGACTATAATTACGGCAAAAAATTTTCAAGAACTGTACGAGAATCAGAGGCGTAACTAGGCGTCGGCGACGTCGGCCCCCGCCGACGGCCTCGCACTTTAAAGGCCTCGCAAGAATTTGAACTATTTGATTCCATGTTTAACTACAAAGATATAATGTCTGTTCAATTACGTTTTTTCATGTCTTCATTTATCTGGAACCCGTGCGCGAGGCCTTTTGTGGAGCCCAGGTGCGAAGCTTTTTTTTTGGAGCTGAAGCGCGAGGCCTTTTTAGAGTCCAAGCTTGAGGCCTCTTTTAGTACATTATACAGGGGTACTTACAGCAGGGTATTCGAGCACCCCCCATAATTTTTGTGTGGATGCGCAGCACACTCCAGAAAATTTTCTCTCTAAACATTTTTTTAAATGAGCTCTTAAACAAAATAAATCCTCGCTTTCTTCAAAACAATCAAAAATCTAACTTCTAAACTGGGGTCAAAAACCATTACTTTAGTCTTTAAATTATACCCGAGAGGAAGGTTAAAGTTTCTAAAATATGAAAATTTGTAGAAAATGGATAGGTTTAAGGAGTAATGAGTAATTATCCCCCTAAAATGCAGTAGCTAAAAAATACACGGCCAATGGCTCAAAGAGATCAAATTTAGGGTCAAATTTCAAAAATTTTACTGGGGGAGAGCCCCTAGCCCCCTTCCAAAACTTCGGCGTCTGTTAACAGTGTTTTAATATTTATTTATAGTGACTATCATTTTTCAAAATGAAATTTAAATAATTCATAGTGAAGAAGAATAAGTAATAGTTTTTGAGGGTATCATGGCTTCCCAATTCAGGGCCATAATTTTGACATCAATTTTTATATTGTTTTCCCTTTGAAAATTCTGCAACTTATAAGGAGAAATCCTCTTCGGGTAAATTCCCCAAAAGGGTCTCAAAAGGAGTAAAAACAATACTTTTTAGGGGCAAATTTCAAAAATTTTCCTGGGGGAGAACCCCCAGACCCCCCTCAAAAACTTTTACCTTGAAAATTTTACCGCTTACAAGAAGCGGCTCCCTTTGGGTGTTTCCCAAAATGATTTAAAAACACAAGCTTAAGGGGGGAAATTTCAAAAAAAATTCTGGAGAAGGACCCCCATCCCCCTTAGAAATTAAGACGTCTATTTAAAATGTTTTTTTCTCTTGAACATTTAATGGGGTTGACAAGGGGTTGTTCTCCAAAGTAATTTGAAAAACCAAAAGTAATTTTTTACCGGTTAAGTCACAGATTACCTGGACTAAGCTATTTATATTAATTTAGAAATGAATAAAAAGTAAAATAGCAATAATCAGTTAAAATATTTATTACTGTAATTAATAGTTTAATTTTACGAGATTTGTGAGTAAAATTGCCATTAGCTCTCTGTTTATCCTAAATTACTAGATTTTATAATTAAATTAATTAAAATTTTAAATTAATCTTAAGGAAAATGAATTAAGTTGTTAATTAATTAAGCTATTAATACTATTTATTACAAAAAATGTCAATTATTTTACAATAATTCATTTTAAATCTTATATTAGGGCCTCGCAAACCAGTTTCGCCGACACTACTTGTGGTGCTAGGGACGCCACTGACGAGAATTTTCAGGAACTGTACGTGTACATCCAGTATATCAATATTCCTCAAATTTTCTGGGGGGTGAATGGTGAATCCAATAATCCCCTCTTGGATGCTTTCCCGGGTAAATCTTTAAATAATTTTGAATCAAATGAAAATATCTTTAACATTTGAGGAGATATTAGCGGTCAAAATTAGCCCTTTTTTGAAAAGGGGACCATACAAATTTTCCAATGTTGTGACGACGAATTGGAGTTCAAATCGCATAACAGATTTGGAGAAGTTTCTAAGTTTGTGGCTGGGCCCTTTTATAGTGTCAAAAAAGTGCTGACTTTAATCACAAATATCATCTCGAAAATTAAAGTTATTTTCGTGAAACTCTTTTCGTGCTTTCATTATGATATTCTAAACAATTTTCGAAATGCTTTTGTTCCATCTCTTTTAGTTTTAAAATTTCTTATTTTTTCTCTAGGACTGAGTGCTGTAAGTGGTCTGAATGGATTAGAATAGCATTACTTTTATGACCCTGAGACGTTGTTTAAAAATTTAAGTTCTGAAATAGACTTTTGAGTTGAAACCCTTGTATAAAAATATGAAAAATCCTGTTAACTTCATCTATTTTAAAGTCTTAAGTTAAAAATAGCTTACTTTAATCGATATTTTTTAATGATTGGAATTGCATCCAAAGTTTTCAATAAGTTAAGGATGTCTGAAACCTTTCTTTTTTTAAAGCTTTCACTTTTACAAATTTCTAACTACAGTAGAGCCCCGATTATCCGCAGAATTGGGTGGCAAGGGTACCGCGGATAGTGAAATTCGCGGATAACCCGAAAAAAGACTAAATATGAGGTGAAAATACGAAAAAAATATTTCAGCATAAAAACTATGCTTTATTGTACAAAAAGCGTGATATGTAAAAAACCTTTGCTTTACATCTAAATCACTAAAATAAAGAACAGTCACCAAAAAACAATATACTGCACTGTTAACAAAAAGTGTTCAATTTGTGTCAAAAAAGTGTTCAGTGCCTTTTTAAAAAACATCAGTCACTCTCTTTTGCTTCTTGCTTTGGAAACACCTTTTCATCTTTTCGGTTCGTTATTAAAAATTTTTTTCATGGCAGGATGATCGGGGCTCTACTGTATATTAGGGTGCATCAAACGCCCCTCTAGAAACAAATCGCTTTGTACCCAATCTAAAAATGTTCCTTTACTCATAAAAAGTTGTCCTGCCAAATATTTTTGTGTTCCGTAGACTTTAAATGGGTCCACAAACGCTTTGAAATTTCGGATTTTTCATTTAAAACACATAAATTCCGATTTTTGTGTACTAAATTTTAAATTAAATCCTTAGCAAATTTTTTCAGACAATCTAGGAAAATTATAACGTATTTAAACATATAAAATATGTTTCAATCGCAAAGGAAATAAATTAAAAAAATAATTTAAGCAGTATTTCTAACGGCTTCCTGATCGAAAATTGGGATTTTCCCTTTCACCCAAGAGTAGATGGCAGCACTGGGTAGAGCTAATTTTGATTAATTATTAATTAAATTATCCTTTATTTCATTAAATTGGATGCTATTAATGCACTCAAAGCTTTTCATCTGCTCTAGTATTGGGGTAATTATTTTTATTTGTGATTTCTCGGACTCTCATTTTATCTCGGACTCTCATAAATATTTTTTTTCGTATTGATGAAAAGAGAACAAAATGGGAGACCTCAAAGATAGTCCTCTCACAGGTAATTTTTTTTTTTTTGTATGAAAAAGCTAATATTCCTATAATAAAAGTGACTGAAAAGCATGACAAAGAATAATAGCACTATTAGATGCAAATGCAAACATCCTATTACAGCATTAAAAATTGCAGCAGATATGGAAAACACACTTAGTTCTACATTTTCAATATGGCCTAAAGATGTGAAGAAGTTGGTAATTAAATCATGAAGATCCTTTATTTCTTCAATAAATGAAAAGTGACGGATCAAAGTCGGATCACGTGATAAGAGCCTTTTGGAAAAAATCAAAAGGAAAGATAAACGCCTTTTGTTGGAAGAAAAAAGAAAGAATAAAATGAGTTTTTCCGCTCGAGATGATTTTCTCAAATTAAATAATGATCCTGAATGTACAGATAGTGTAGGCCAGAGTGATATTGATGTACCAACAACAAGTGAGCCCAGCAGAAGTCATCATCGGGTTAAAAGAAAAGGGATAAACGTTTTCATACCCCATGACGCCATGACCTGGTAAAGAGACCTAATCTCGTGTCAATAGCAACGCGTTTGAATATGACTCCAACACAACAAGCAGCCTATACGAACGCTTTAATTGAAGAACTTGGAGGAGAAACTTCTTCCGTTGCAGCTTCGTATGCAACAGTCGATAGGTCCAGAAGACGAGTATCTGAAGAACTTTCGAATTCTTGCAGAGAACAATGGGACTTCCCAGAATATGCAACTTTGCCATTGGGATACTAAACTTACAAAAACATTGACCAGTAAGTATAAGACAGAAGAGCGTCTTACAATAGTTGTTGGAGACTGTCAAAAGCAAAAACCTCTTGGGGTGCCAGCATATTATACTCTGGAAAAAGATAAAAATATGGGTCGGTGATTTCTGAGTTAATTTATGAACACCTAGCTTCTTGGAAGTGTGAACAAACTGTGGTATATATACTTCTGACACTACTGCTTCAAATACAGGCCATGTAACTGCTGCCTGCGTCAGCGTGCAGAAAAAATTAGGGGGAGCACTTCTTTAGACATCTTGTAGACACCATATTGGGGAAGTAATATTGACACGTGTTTTTAAAGACTTGCAAATAGAAGACTACAAATCACCAGATATCATCATATTCAAAAATTTTCGCGACAACTTTGATAATATTGACTAGCTGGTTTGACCCGGCAAAGCCGCTTCTTCCAGCTAGATTACGTACTAGCTGTACGCCATAAAAATGTGCCTTCTTGAAGATCAAATCAAACTCTTACCTACTGGAAAAAATAGTTTCTAATCAACAGCTAGTTAAACTGCGTGACTTTGCCAATTTCATTACTCTCAAATATGTTACATGATGGTTAACTTGTGATACAGTCACAATGCCCCTTGGTTAAGCTGTTCTTGAATATATATTTACATTTCTAATATGTTAAAGTGATACTTTAAAAATTGTGATACTTTTGTGAAGTTTCTGTCTGGTGGATTAATTAAATGTTCTTGAATATACTTAGTAGTATACTTACTGAACTTTCTATGTATCATTTTATAAGCATTTAAACAAAAGTTATTAGGTACATAACTTTTTCTGTAGTACATTTTTTTAGGTACAACTAGTTTCCCAGGTAGCACACTATATCAATATATATCCCTACGATATCAACCGATGATTTAAGTCATAAGTTGATATAAATTGATGTAAAAAGATATAGCTGTGCTGCCTGGGTTAAGACCTTTATTTCTTATGTAGGGTAGAATTATTGAAATTCAAACTGGTTATTTTTGGTAAAAGTGTTTGTACTAAGCATAAAATATAATATAAACAAGGTTTTTAGGATACCATTTTTAAAAAAATTATAAATACGTTATTAATAAATTATTTAAAAATTTTTAATTTAAAAAATACAAATTAAAGATGTAGTTTCACATATCTATTGAAATCATATCAAATTATGACAAAATGGCACAAATTTCATGTCTCTAATTCAATAAGTTCTCGAGTTATCACTTAGAGTATTGTAACAAAAACAACTTTACTTCATATTCTTGAAACGTAAAACAAATTACAGCGCCTGACTGAACAATGCTAGATTAATGAAACTTGGGTCATTATATACAGCATATATGTAGCTTTTCATAAAAAAATTAAGAAAAAATTGTGACGACTTTATCTTTGGAATTATTGCACTTTTCACAAAAAATGACCAAAAGTTCAAAACTTTAAGCTCGATGTGGACCCATTAAATATTATTTTATTTTTACAAAACTTCATACGTATCAGTTTTGAAGTATTTGGAACAAAAATAACTTGGGTACAAAGCGATATTATAAAAATTTAAAAATCATGGGGCGTTTGATGCACCCTACTGTATATACAAGCACACCAAGGCAGTACTGTAGTAAGAACAAAATATTTAAGGGGACTCATCTTTTCTTTTTTTTAAATTAATTTTTTTCCACTAATAACTCCATATTTTTTTTGGGGGGGGGGCAAATATTTTGAGGGACACTCCAATTTGTTTTTGGGGAGCGGCATTCCTTCGCGTCCACCCCCAATATCAGCACTCATGATTATACGGGTAAGTAAAATAACGCAGCATTACAGTAGGGGAGAGTGGTACACCTTGGGACACTCCACTTTTCAGACGTAATTTTATAGTTGTGAACTCGTGCTTATAGGTACTAATAAATGATCTGAAAATCTACTCTTCAACGTGTTTTGGAATCCTTGGATCGCTATTTACATCAGTTTTCTTGTTTTGCGGGATGCAAAGTTAGAATCACTTCTGTAGTTTCAAAAGAACTTTTTTAATGAAAGATGTTTTTTTATGTTATTATAATTATGTTGAGATTAAAATATGTGTAGTATCCATTAATATTTTTGAAAAGAAAATTTTTTGCTAAACCTAAAAGGGTAATTAATTTTAATATCCAAACACCTTGGGGCACTCAGGTGTGGGGCACCTTGGGACATGTTAAAAGATACACAAACATTTTCAAGAATAAAAAAAAATGTTTTTTTTTTTTTATTTATTAAAAAGTGAAATAATTTAAGAATTTAGAGGATTATAATTTATAGAAATTGGTGCAAAAATGTTTCTGGAAGGAGAGAAAAAAATCAGCTATTTACGTCATGACAAAAAAGAGGAAATCAGTGAAACATTTGAATGTACAATATTATTGATGACCAATTTAAGATTCTTAAGTGTAGCTTTATCATAATTTAATGTGTTATTTTTATATTTTTTAAAATAACATAAGTTTTTATGTTACTATTGGAAATGTCTCAAGGTGGGCCACCAGTGGGGCATCCTGGGACATTAAAAGAGTTTTTTTTTTAAATTTGTTATTTTGAATTCCCTAAAAGAGATAGTTGGACGGAAAATTTTTTATTAGATGCGCAAAGGAGTATAATATATTAGCTGCGTTTTAATAAATATAACGGCATACATAAATAAGAAAAATAACTCAGTAAAAAGTGTCCCAAGGTGCCCCACTCTCCCCTACTTCCGATAAAAAATGAATCAGAGAAGATCAGACTTCCGAATTTGTATTTCCCACTGAAGGGATTTAATGATTGATCATCATATTTGTTGAAAATCAAATTTTGAACAGACAGTTCTTAACTTCTATCCAGGAAGTTTTGAATCATAGGAAGTAGAAACAAAACATTGGACGTAAGGTTTTCTTTCACGAAATTTGTTAAGAGGAGTTGGCACGAGTTGGCCACACTCCATGTATCCTTTTATGCTACATGCATTGTTTCCAGTAATTATATCAGATCTGTGAGCAGGTGCTCTAGTATAGTCCTGCTGTCACGTACTGCTTCTCCATTCAAAAGAACCAAGCATTGTTAGAAGACAAAGATCTAATGCCCCATCATCTTCTAAATCCCATTGTTCAGGGGCATTGGAAAGTGTGAAACTCTCACACCGTTCTGGAATTCGCTATAAGCGACTCCTCAAGGGAATGAGTGAGCATGTCACCCCGAAAAATGGCGGAAATCGCAAATAACGACCAGATGCTCTGGTCAGTTCCATTGTTGCTCTCTCTCTTTTTTTCTCCTCACGAATTGCGAAAGTTTCGGTGGCAACTGATCACAATGCACGATTTTCGTCCGCCATTTCGAGCAGATTGTTGGCCTAGTAACACATGCGAATAAGCAAACCTGGAACAGAAAAGATCCTCTTTTTCGAACAGCCGGTGTAGAAGTGCGACCTTATAAATCTTTTGACTAAGTGGTCTCAGCGGTTCTTATTCATGCCTTTGAAATAATGGAGAGGGAATTATTAAACAATGCATAACGAAATATTCCATGCATTGTGCCACTAATGTTCTACAAGAGGTTATAATGTATCTACCTGGGCATGTAAAAAACATTTGTTAAGAAGAAAACATGACGATTTTTTTTATCTCCCAATTGTTAAAACAATTGGTGTCAGGTTTAAACTGAATGAAAACTTTCTATTTCAAGATATAGATCAATATCTTAAGGAATTCAAGCCGAGCTTTGAAATACTCAAGTTCATTAATGCTTATCACAATGAGTCCTCATTAACCTGAATTTTTTAAAGGTTAAGAAAAATAGGCTTACGTTAAAAATAATTTGTATTATCCTAATCCTATTTATTTGTTGTTAGAAAAAGGAATGACTATATGAATTGCTTTCTTATACAAACATGAACGGCTTCTTACTTTAGTTATTTTTGTAATACTGTATGTAGTTTTTATTCTTGAAGTAGCAGGTTTTGAGTTACTTTTGGTCACTCAATCGATTTAAAAAGACAATAGCAAAATAGTAAAAACTTTCTGAACTTGAAAGCTTTTCTGAGTTTGGTACAAAAAGATAAAAATTCTTAGTTCTTACTTTAAAAAGCCCATAAAAGTACTTTTCCCCATACAGAAGTAGCAAAGGTATAAAATGTTCTTTTAATAAATAAATTTAATTTTTTAAAGTTTGTTTTCTTTTCAATTCTAATTTTAATTATGCTTTTGAACAAATTCCACAAACTGAAAATCCACAATGTCATTTTAAGCTGAAAAAAAAATCCCAACAATTTTTTAAAATTTTCTCTTTTTTGAAGATTTTCATTGTTTAAAAAATAGTGAAGTATAGTGATGATATGCTACTTTCAAACACTTTCAGTGAATTAGAAGGAATTTCTTTGAGCAAACAAAGAAAAGAAGGTTCGATAATTATGGAAAAAAAATGTCCAGTAGCTAAAAAAATTCAAAACCATTTAAGAATAAAAATGATGCAGTAATTGATTTGTAATTCTATGTTGTGATGTTTAAACTAACATTTCATCACTCAGGTTTTACTAGAGCAGGTAAACAAAGATTTACAATGAAACATTCACTAAAACGTGCCCAAAATATGGAAAGGTTATAACTGATCACTTTCAGTGCTTCGTAGACACTTTGAACGGCTGGGAAATCGCTAAAGGCTGTGGAAAAGGTTACGCCGTGTTTCTTAAATCCTTCAAGGACAGAAATGAAAGATTTGGAGTGATAGAATAATGGATGTAGATTGAAAAAGGGCTAAAAAATGGAACGTTCTAGAATTATAGCCTATTACCTGTCGATACTTTTGAAGAATTGGGATGAGAACTGGTGTAACAGATTATCTATCTTTTGAGTTTTTATGATGTGTTAAGTGTTAGATAGTAGTAGAAACCGTTTTGGAAATGGGCAATCTATACCTTAACTTATGGATGCTTAAGTATCGTGTACTTTTCTGTATCTCTTCTCTTTTTAAGTCAAGATTCAAATTTTTACATTACTTATAAACGCAATTCGATTAATAAAAGTATTTGAGTAGTATCACAATCTCAAATCACGGTCAAAGTATAGGAGAAAGGCACTAAGTCACATTTGGCTCAACTACTCAACACGAGGTTACATCAAATTTGGAGATATCCAATTGCTTTATTTTGTGCCAAGCAATTTTACCAACACACCCATCGCTCTTCAGCTTGACGAGATTTTGAAAATTCGTTCGGTGGCGTTCGTAATATTCGAAAAGCTGACACGATATTTTTCAGTAGTGAATATTTAATTAGTAATTACAAAGATTTTTTTACAAGCCAAGATTTAAAACTCTTATACCTAAGCACATTATATTAATAAAAGTACTACTTGAAACGTGAGTTGTATACCATACCTTAAAGAAAAGTTATCGATACCAGAGTATCAATTCTGACTATAACTTAATAATGTTTATTGTGCGTACTACACTTACACAAGAATCAGTTTGTAGCATCCTGAATGACAGAGGGAGAGGATATGTTGTTAGTGTCATACAATATTTAGCAGTCTCCAAAAAAGATTTTTCTGATAGAAAACTTGATTTTCCTTCCGAATACCTTACTTTATATGTTACATTAAAAGTATTCAAACTATACTGTACATTTTCATAATTAGTTTGCGATGACCTCTTATTAGCAGTATCAAAACCAAACTACTTTTTCTAGCATGACCTTTAACTCCTCATCATTTCAATAGGCTCAACACAATCGGAAAATTAAATTATTACCAAATAATAATAATCGAGTTGATTGACGTGTCTTCACTGCACCTGAGTATACGATATGCAGTGAAGCGTAAACAACACAACACAGAACTCCTAAATACAATGAAAATTTCTCTCACGTTCAGAAATAATATTCTGATTTTTCGATATATTTCCAAAATTTCCAGGTCAAAGTCTATTATTAGCACCATACGCTCTTGACCTTGTTTTACCATGATTGTTTCAGGGTAAAAAAATAAACTATTTAATGAAAATGTGACCCCTTGTTTAGAAAATTTCAGTTTTGAGGTTGGATTTGTGTGGGACAATAGGCCCATACGTCACTCCAACAGCGTGAAATATACCAATTTAGAAAAGAGCAAGGAATACTACTTATTTCAAGAATGGAGCATTTTCGTCAAGCTCACTTTTAAACCCATTTTTCACGGTTACAAACTTTATTATAAATAAACGTGATATTTTTTAAGAAAGAAGGAGTTAGATTTTTCGGGAGATAGGAAAATTGTTTCATATTTGAGATGGTTTTGCTATAAGAGGGTATTTTTGAAATCGGCTTTCTTGAGATAGAAGAAAAGCTTAATGTAACTGAAAAAAGTTAATAAAAATTAATTGGGCTAAACTACCTATCATATGTTACTATGTTAGTCGATGCTATTCTATTAAACAAATTTTATTATAGGTATTAGAAAATGTTTCATTTAATGTTTTTATCAACCAAAGTAATTGTAGCAAAGATGGAACAAGATGATGCTTGAGGATGTTTAACAGAAACTTCATGCTTTTTTTTGTGCTGTTAAGGAAACCAAGTGATTTCACACTGGAATGCCGTTGGATGAACAAAAGGATTTTCTGATTTAAGTAAAAGGAAATATATATGGAAATATCTCATATGACGCCTAGGTTAACATTCCCCCTAAGTACTAATTAAGCTTAGTGAAAATGATAATTTTTGATTCCTTGGTGCAAAAATCAGACTTACTGGATATTCAAGATGTTAGACGAAAGATGTCGTCCTTGAACAGTTAAGAAGATAAACGGAAGCGATCACGATCCGAATGATTCTTTAACAATTACCTCCTGGAATCATGTTGTTTGATTTTAAAATTCTAACACGGCTTACAAAATCCTTGGATGCTCCCATTTAAATTTATGACATGGACAAACCAACTTCCCTATATACCCATAAAACAGATCTGTGTTGGACCTTTCCTATCAATGAAAGGCCGAATTCTGCATGGAGCGTAAACGGAAATGCATGAAATGCGGAACCATCAAGCACCACTTTTAACCTTTCAGCCTTCGCTCTGTGAGCCGAGGTAGTGGGAGTATTAGTAGTAGCGTGCCTGTACGTTTGTTTTCCCAACTGTTGACGTGTCTGTGGTGAAAAGCGGCGGGTCAAGGCAAAGTGAAAGTCATCTATTCGAATGATGGTGGATTGTGGGTTCGATCGTAGGTTGCGTTGGGTTCGGTGCGGTTGAAGTTAGAGGCTTTGTTATGGTTAGGGAGGTAATTTAAAGGTGGGGCTGGTAGGCAATGATGTAACGCGGGTAACCCAGAAATTTAGGTTTGATTGTCGGTTTTAATTATTGTTCTTTGTCGGATGTGAACTCGCAATGAAGTAATCTCGTAATGAGGTTCGTAATAAAGTCGGTAGTTTTGGATTGATGTAATACTAATAAAAGATACAAATATTCCCATACTAATGTGTAATACAGTCGAGACTCGGGTATGCAATCCTTTGGTACCTACATTTTCATTCCATTTATTAAAGCATTTTACTTAGACATCTCTAGGGGGTTGGGATTAGACTTTTAATCCACTTATCCAGTGAACCTCACTTTCCCAGGTTCCATTTATCTAGGTTTGACTCTAGTTTTTTCGTAAGAAACAAAAGTTTAAAAGACTCACATAATCCTGCAATGAAATTTAATTTATTACTGATAATTTTTGGATATTCACTCTCTGATTGAAGGATTCTATAAAGATTATTCATATTGATTTCTTTATCTATCTAATATCTATTTATCTCTGTCTCTCATGAAGAACTCTTTGAGGAAAATTGAAAAAGCAGAGTTTATGAAGGGTTTTGAGCAAATATTTTAATTTACTATTCCAAAACTTTATTTAATAAATGAAATTTATAAAGAAATCTAAAATAACATTCCTAAATTTGCATGATTTAACAATTGATTAAAAAAACTAAAGATTTAAATACCTAAAAGAAATGATTACTTAAGAATAAGAATAAATATAATTTAACTATATCCCCTGAATCTTTAATTTTTATTTCTTTATAAGGATAAATATATCTGATGCAATAAAATCAGGATTAGTAAGCATAAAAGTGATAGTACTCAAAGGAATAATAGTTATCAAATATAAGCTCGTTACTATAACTTAAAATATCCCTATATACATCATGTTGTCATAGGATAAATGAAGCAATGAAATAACTTTAAAATTCTTATGTAGTTAATCTCTAAAATGATAAAAGACGGTATGAAAGAAACCTATTAATAATGTAATTTAAGGAAAGAAATAAGCATATATGATTTCCAAGGATTTAAAAATATCTTATTTCTTAACTTCTAACACTGTCATCGGCAGCATCAAATCATCGATAATGCAGAAAGCAACCTTTTCCTGTTCGTACAACTAAGTACTCATAGCGTGTAAGGATGAAGCAAATTTAACACTTTTAAAAGTGACATTTTCCAATTCAATTCAATTCGAACGGCGATTTTTCTGGGGTTTATCGTTTAAAAACACGGGGATTAGAGATTTAGTGGTCGGTATTCCGTTTAGAGGAAACAATTTTCGAAAGATGTCTGGCGGAACAGATAGCATAGCTACTGACGATTGATCTTCTTTTGAAGAAAAGCATTAAACATTACCAAGTTCTTCTTGAAATCTATCTTAAACGACTACTACATATTTAATGATTACAGATTGGTACGAGGAAATAGTATTCATAGTGTGTTGTGTTACAATCACTTAATACATAATTTTTTTTATTAAATGTTTTTATGAAATATTATTTTTTAAGTTATTTTGTAATATGCATGGTAATTTAGTTCTAACCAAACTTGGTTGAACTTCATAATGAATATTTTAAATAAAAACTAAATGCAATACAATTTAATTTTTAAATTGAAAAAAAAAATGAGTAAATTTTTATATTTTTTTTGTAATAACATAAGATTTTAACGTATTATTTATCCATTTTGTACCACATTAATGTTTTTAATACCCCTTGAAACATTTAAAACTAGTTAGTTATAACTCCATATTTGAATTATAAATTTTTTGAACGTAATAATAGGTACTTTTCAAATACTGACACTCAATTTTTCCAATTTTGGGGCATGCACTCTAATTTTCACAATGAAAAAATTCCACTATGTGAAAATGAAAATAACTTGTTTATTTTATTACCTACAGCTGTAGATAATAGCAGAGATCAAAGAGACCAAGAGTTTTACACATTGACTGAAAGTAGCGAATATGTTTCCCCCTATTATATCAACCATATAAAAAGATTAAACAACAAAGTTTAAATACAATCACAATATTTGAAGGGATAAATAATACTGATATCAATACAGCATAAATAATATAAAAGATTTAAACGCAGACAGGTATTACCCCTACCCAAGAAACAAGCCGCCTAACAAGTCTTCCTTACAGGACATTGACAACCTCAGATACTTTTGCACAACATAAATCAGGTGTTTGACCCTCACACTGTAGGCAGCTTAATTCAGTTGTTTTTTCTCATCTACTCAACAACACTCAATCTTTCTTCTCCTTTCTTTTACAAGCATAAGATTCATATTAAATGCACCCACTCGTTAAGGTGGGCCTCGAACGTATCAGTAAAAAAGATGACTCTTATTTTCATGAATTATTCAAATAGTCCCTCTATAAAGTACTTGCTTGGGTGTTTGTTTCTTCCAATCAAGTAATCAACGCTTAATTGCCTTTTTGATGCCGTTTAGGTAGGATGGGTCAGATGAGAAGTACCTCCATTATTGTAGAGACTTTAACATTTTCAGAACCTTTACACTTGCGGGCTGTCTGAATCTAGTCCTTCAAAAGCTTTATCTTACCTACAGACTTTTTAAATAATACTACTAAACATAATAATACTTTACTTACTTCTATTTGGAAACATAATTTAGACAAAAAGAAGAGCAATGTCCAAGCTTGAAGAATCAATCAAGAAGACACAATCATTATTTCCAAGATAATAAAATCATAAGAGGAACATAGCATTATGAGCTGTACAATTTTAGCTTTATATGACTGATAAATTCCTTTTATAGAGGTCCGATTAAAAGCATCAATTCATGGTTTATGAACCCTATCTATTTAAGACATGAATTAATATTTTCTTTTGTATAACTTTATTTCATAAGGTTTTTGTGTTTTGTCAAATGAATTGAAATTAAGTCAACAGAAAAGGTTTTATGATTTTTCAATTTTATAAAAGCAGTTTAACACGTTGTGTACTTAATTGATTTTGAATTTACCAAATAACTCTATTTAGTTGTTGATACTATAATTTTATATTTTCTTTATATTTAAATGTTCTTCTTTGGTGTTTTGCTCATTAATAGTTCCCTTTCGACCTTTTACCTACTAGATCGTTTTTTGGCCAGACCTTTTCATAATAATTAAAGTTTATTAATATAATAAAGTTTTTATGAGACCTTAAGGAAGAGATCCTTAAAAGTCAAAATATGAACTTCACTACCTTAAAATTAGATAAAAGAAGTGGAGAAATAATTACTTTTTTACGTAATTAAAATAATAAGTGCTTTTTCTTGGAAGAGGGGAAAATAACTAGAACATGAAAATGACGATGGGGAGTACAGTTCAGTAACTCCTCCTGATAAAAGATTCTAAAAGTTTATCCCTTAAGGAGCCTCAAGTAAATATCTTATGTGGCCAGTTTGATTAAACTACTTCCATTAAATAAAATTTGTAAATTAAGGCAGAAAAATATATGAACCAAAAGGTATTTTCCTGAGGCACAAACATTTTACTTCCTATTTCTTAAACACTTCTGGTTAGTTAATCAAACCTTTTAGCAGTATTCAGGTTTATAGACTTCATTTTCTTGTTCAACCTTACAGTCTCATAAACCACCAGTTTCCTTTAGCTTTCCATAAAATTAAATTACAAAACACTCCCATTTACTTAATTCTACAAGAAGGGTTTTTGTTAAAAAATCAAGAGGTTAAAACCATAAAATTTTTGTATAGACTTTTACTACCACCTTAACCAAAGCTTTTTTATTACAATCACGTAAGTCACCTCAAACAAATTTCGGTTATCTCCTTAATCTTGTTTTCACCTCAAGAACTCGATAATGATTCCGCCATAAATTCCAGAGTACTCAACAAAATTATCTCTCTCAAACTTCCTCACATTCAAAAATAAAACCCTCCCATTCAACCAAGGTGTGTGAGGAATATGTAAATGAATATGGGCTTATCTCGATGAAACTGCTACTTAATCTACTCGCATATTTAGAACGCACGTTCTGATAAAGAACGCCGACATCTTTATCCAGAGCAGACGATAAATTCCGGCTCTAAACGGAAAAATTTCACTGAAAGTTTTGAATTTGTGGGTAATAAAGCCACATCTCTGACGTACAGATGTCATGGAAGCCTAGCCAGCCATCTATCCCTCACACTGAAACGGATACAATGCCAAAGGGCAGGTGACATAGAGTATACAGGTGACATAAACAAATCAATCTCTGAACTTCCTACTGAACCAAGCTTTGCTAGAAGACAGGATTAAGAAGGAAGTGGGCATAAGTGCCTTGAAGTAAAGGATCCATTGTTGTTTAGGCAATCAAAGTTCAATTAGTTCCTTATGGTAAAGATGCTACAGTATTTCCTGACCACAGAGATTAATTTCCTCAATTTGTTTATTAGAGATTCGACTGATTGGTTTAGGTTCTTATGAGTAAACAGAAGCGGAAGACAGTCATTAAGATCTGTAACGAGGGTGGTCTGATGGTACATGTGATGAGCAGTATTGAATTTATGACATTAAAATGTTTAATTTATTTAATTGATTGTTTCATATTTTCTTGTTCATGCACTATTACAATTATTTTTTAAAAATTTGGGTACAATTCAGTGGAAGTTACTTAATTGCAGATGTTCGGAAAAATAGAAGAAAATATTGTCTATCACTTTTCAAGATTGAATTTATTTCTCTTGAGAAAATGCAGATTATACGAGCATAAAAGGGTCAGTGGTATATGAATCTTCAAACTTTTTTAGTGAAGGGTCTATTAAAAGATTGAAAAATACCGTGCGGACTGGATAGGCATAAAAAATATGCAGTGGGCTGTTGAGATTTTTTGACTCGACTACTAACCAAAATGCATATAAATACAATAAGCAAATAGTATACGCAGTGTTTGTATAACAACCCACCTGTAATTCAACAAATAATAATAATACTTCCCCCTCCTATAAATTTGGAAAACAAGGATTGATCCATTTTTTGAAAGCGTACCTATCATAAACTCTATTCCAAGCATAAAATTATACTTTACTCTGGGTGGCTCTTCAAGACTCAGTACTCTACCCCCAAATGCGTTCAATTCTAAACTTTTATATTTTCTGTAAACATAAAACTTTGAGACTATCTCAGCTGGGAAACATAAAAATTGTTTTAAAGAATAAAACTATTATATCTTGGCAACTATTTAGTAAACTTTAATGGTATTCTATTATCAGAACACTTAAAATATGTGGAATTAAGAGGAACGGGGAGAATTTCGGTCTTAAAGGAAACTCACAGATCTTCTGGGACAAAAGCAGCGTGAAAAAAAAATTCTTCTTTCGTAGGCTTCACACATAATAGATCCAGTGACCTATCACATCCATAAACTCCATTTATATTTCCCGGTGTTCGAAAATGTAGTCATTGGCACATACGTGTATGTCATTTTCTAGGGAACAATAAAACGACACAAATTCTAATCGTGACACCTTATCTAAAATTACCCTTCCTTTATGACTAGTTGGGCACTCTTTTGAGACCTGATGAGTTTCAAGGGGGTTTCAATCTCACCTTATGGAAAGGTCTATAAATCTACTTTTATGATCTTTCTTGAAGTTCTATCCTTATTTATTTCGATGACGGTATCCTGTAACGGGACTGCTTGCGTCATTGACCACTGGCGAGGTGACAATTTCGTCCTAAGGAGGTTAAGATCTTGTGACTTCTGGAGTAAGAGGTAAAAATGGCGATTTATCTTGTGCTTGGAGCGGGTAACATAACGGCGAGAACATTTCCGCTATTTTCTCAAATAAGAAAAGTTATTAATAGGGGAAATTTTGTAATGATGAGGTAATAAAATCTAGAGATTTCAATTGATAGAAGTGCGGTATTTAACTAATAGGGGACTTTACAACTTGAGGGGAGATATGTTTATTTTAGACGCTTGTTTCTAATGAATAATAATACAAAATCAAGAGGGGTATTTTTTTTAGTTAAGAATGCAAATTTTCCTAACTACATATAAATTAGAGTTTATCTGTCACAGTTTGACTTAATATCCCGACTAATTCTCAACCGTATGCTTTTTTGTGACCAATTGTATATTTCTTTTTAAAAATTAAATTAATGATGTATCTTGGCATTTTGTTTTTGAAATTTTATATTAATTTTTTACTTCTTTTTTTAGTTTTTCCTATCCAGCTTACTGATTTGGTTAATATAGAGGTTAGGTTCTACTATGATTTCAAAATAGACTTCAGTAGTTTCACACATTAATTAATCCAGTCTTTTTATTTATAAAGTAAATACGTTTTTTTTTTATTATTCATTGGTTGTGAAATATTCCTTTAAGTGGAAAGTGAAAGTTGGACTCTCTTCCGGAAGATATCTTAATAACATGAGTCACCACGGAAAAATTACCTATTCGTACCACCTCCCGACTTCTTCCATATAACATGAACCCCTGCAGGTTTCGCCATCCGGAAATTTACAAAACCAAACGAATGCCCCACAAAGAGGAGAAATACTTTCACTTATAGGGTTGATAGTTTATTCAATCAAGACATAAATTATTTATTTCCCACCAGGGTTGGCACGGTTTAAACCATTTGGTTTAAACCATGGTTTAAACCACGGTTTAAACCAAATGGTTTTTTTCATAAAAAAACCAAATGGTTTTTTTGTTTTTTTTCCAAAAAAATTTAGCTAAACTTTTGGGTTTAAAGTCATTTATTGATTCAAATATTGTCTTTTGAACAAAATATGTTGAATGCTTCTGACATTAATGCTGTAAAGCTATGCAATTTTTTGAAAACAATTAGCCAATTGAAATTTTCTTAGAAAGACTCCTGGTTTTTTTATAAAAAGCTGGAGTGGTTTGGTTTTGAAACTTGTTTTCTTTTTAATTCATTAAGAACTAGATATTTGAATGCATAATAAAAATCAATTGGTTTTTTTAATCAACTAATCACCGGATTTTTAAATTTGCATTATAAAGAACCACTTGGTTTTTTAATGCTTTAAAAAGACTCCCTTGGTTTTTTTTTTATAAAAAACCAATTTGTTTTTTTTTAATTCATTTAGAACTAGACTAGATATTTGAATGTATCATAAAAACCGATTGTTTTTTTTTTAATCCATTGGATTTTTAAATGTGCATTATAAAAACCAGTTGGTTTTAAATGCTCTAAAAGAATCCTTGGCCTTGGTTTTTATGAATAATGCCTTGGTTTTATTTATAAAAAACAACTATTTGTTTTTTTTAATTCATTAAGGCACTGGATATTTGAATGCATAATAAAAACCAATTGGTTTTTTTAATCAAATAAGCACTGGATTTTTAAATATAATATGCATTATAAAAACCAGATGGTTTTTTAATGCTCTAAACAGACTCCCTTGGTTTTTTATGGTTATGTATAATTTTAACTTTTTTGAATTAAATAAAATTAATTTTAATTAATTAATTAAGTCACTTAGTTAATAGCTGAATTCATGAACTATTTATTCAATGTATTCATAAATGAAAACAATCAGAAATATTTGTATTTATGTGTTAGGGAAGAATTTCAGTAAAAAAACCCGGTTTAAACCAAAAAAACCTGGTTTAAACCAAAAAAACCGGGTTTTTTAGGTTTTCTTGAAAAAAACCTGGTTTTTTTCCAACCCTGTTTCCCACTATGCTTGTTGTTTTCACAACTTTACTATGTATAATGAACACTAAACTAGCATCACGAAGAACTTTAGCAATAAGCCTCTCTATTAACCATAACTTTGCATTTGAGTAATAAAAAACAAATTATTTAACTTTTAATTAATCAGTTACTACTAACGCAAACTTTAATGCTGATTCTATAGGTTAAAAGCTCTATTTATTAAGCTCTCTTTAAAATCGCTATGTAGTTCATGGAGCCTTAGAGCATCTTTCTAAAAGCAGGCTTTATAAAAAATGTATAAGAATTTAAAAACGTTCAAAAGGTTTTATTTTTATCTTTAAGTTTAGTAAACACAACGAACACAATATGAAGATGACATAAAAATAAAGTCTTAAATGCGTTAAGTTCAATGTATGTTGAAACTTCTCATTTAAGGCATTATTTTTAGATAATTAGTGTGAACCTCGGAGAAGTTCTTTTTTTATACATTTTTATGTTCCCATCAAATTTTATCAATACAGACAATGTAATACCCAATTATACCCATGGTACTGGAGAAAACACTAACCTTTAAACATTTCGCTTAAGAAATTTGTAAGTAAAGAAAAACAACATTAAGTAAGTCGTATATTTCAACGAAAAATTCCCAAAATCTTCATACAAATTTAAAGAAAAAAAAAGGGAGAAAACAAGAGTAAAAAAGGCTCTAAATAACTCCATAAAATGCCTAGGGAATAAACATATATATATTTTTTTCGAATTACCAAGTTTTTTGAAGCAAAGAAGTGAGACACATTGTGAATACACTTGGTTATACAATTACTGATAGAGCTAAATTTTAGGGTCAAAGAACTAGAATCAGAGATATTCGGAGCATCATGGAATCCTACTATTTTTCAACACAGTTGGTTGTGGAGACACACACGTCTTTCAATTGAATAAGAGAGAGGTGAACCGAACCCACGAAAAGCCAAGTCGGAGCACCTTAGCAACAGGTGGGCGGAAGGGAAAGTTATACATACTATGATTCAAAAGGGTTGGTGTAGAGAGGTAATAAAACAGATCTATCTTTATATTATTTATCTTCGGAGCGTTGGTGGGGCTACCCCATGCTGGTTTAATTATAGTATCGCGTTAAATGCATGTATCTGGATTCCCGAATCTGGGTCTAAAACTGTTTCTTGGAGGAAATGGTGTTAGGAAATAATATGGTGATGGGATGGTCTTATTTAAACGAAGGGATTGTGTAAAAGGAGTGTTACTCAACTGAGAAGTTTCGTCGCCTTTTTATGGCTGAGGGAAATGTGTGAGTATATTTATTTTTAATGAAGAGTAAAGCCAATATTATCCCTTTTTAGCTTGACTTATTCGTGGCTCGTTTAAGTTTTCATTCAATTTCATTGAATGAGAGTTTTATCGATACACCCTTTAATATTCCACCTGTAGGAAAAAATCTTATGAATGTGTATCGTGATGTTCATAAAAACTGAAAAGATGAATATTCTCGTCACTAGTAAGATTTCGAAAACACATATTTTGGAATAAAATTTTTAACTAAAGCTTCATTGAATGATTTTTGTGTTATTTTTTACTGTAGATCAGGGATGGCCAACCCAAATGATCTTGAGGGCCACTTTGGAAAACCACAATACTTTCGCGGGCCGCATATAAAATTTTAGGGTATGAGTTGCTCAGAATGACTACTGTCATTTTAATAATCTCTCAAGTCTGAAGACGAAGTCCCAAAACAAAAGTTTTTAGTGAAAAATAAAAACAAAATTAATTGATACTTTATTTCTTCGTCTAAATTACTGCATTTATGAATGCAAGTATGGTGTGATATAGTGACAGTAATTAAGATATTGAATATGTATTGATGAGATCAGGGGCTTATGTAGAAATTTATTTCGGGAGGGGTCCAAAATTACTCCTCAGCCTCTCCCACGCATTTTTAATAGATCCAATATAACTTTTTAATAAATTTTTAAGTAGAATTTGTGTTCTAATTTTCTAAACAACTAAATGTTAGAAAAGTTGTGAGTAATAAAGGTACAAGTACCGCATGCGGCCCGCGGGCAGCGGGTTGGCCATGCCTGCTGTAGATCAAAACTTTTTTATATACACTCCATTTCTTTATAAAGGGAGAAATTCTATTTCATTACTTAAAACTTAGAAAAAAGAACTGAATTGTGTTTGACTGTTAGGGTATTTATTTATAAACCATCAAATGGAGTCAACAAAAATTTTAGCCTCTAATATCAGCTTTATAATTATTTTTCATTTTTAGAATCCAGTTAAACACATTTAGTTTCTGAAGAAATAAATAATTAATACTAACGAAAATTTATCCCCTCAAATATCAATGGTGAAAAAATAAATAACATAAAATTAAATAATATAAAAAAATCATAGAGTTTAATCAATCAGACTTTATACAAAATATTTAAAAATAAATTTAACACCTAATATTTTAAAAACCAATGTACTTCAAATACTTTTCTTCTTTTTTTTCCTTTTGTGAAATACTTTGTTTGCTCTCATTTAGGGAAACATACGTTACACACACTGTGCTGCACTCGTTTCATTTTCAGTTCTATCATTCATAGCAACTTAACATTTGAACCCGCCATCCTAATGTATACCAAACCATTACAAACCAATCGATCAGTGTCATTTAGATCGATCATCCAGTTCCTGATCCGGACTCACATCGATTTCCTATCAATGATTCGATTCCACCATTAAGAATCGAGGAAGTGTTTCACACTGTGTTACTTGAATTGTCAAGCCACTCGAATATGAATACTACTACACATTACACAATGTCGTGAGAGGTGATTCGACCAACGACCTAATGCCAAAACTCCCCTCTGAATCTATTTGGTAGGAAAACGGGACAGGAAAGATGCCAATATCACGATTTCTCACTTTCGGAATTTATAATTAGGATCGGCGTGGTAGGAAGGAAACCCGTGAAGAGACGCTTGTTTACTTGTTATTGATATTCAATTTCCTCTTTGATTTTGGAGTGGACAATGTATCAGATCCGGGGCATGTGTTTCAAAAGCAATTTTCTCTTGAGATGGTTTTGAGAACGTGAGTTTGAGAATCTCCACAAAGCTGCAATCAAATTTTACTCTTTGTTGTTTCCCTATATAAATTCGTTTTATAAATAACTTGTGAGCTGGACGCCATTCTGTATCAAAAAGGCAGTTTAGGGTATTCCTTTACACACCATTATGATTTTGACAATTTCTTCCTTAGAGTGACTACATTAGCGTAGGAAAATTATCTTTGAGATGCTCAAGTTGTCATCTAACTGCAAAATTGTAATTAAAATCATATAAACATATTGTATTAATAAAGAAAGAAGTTAATTCATATTAAATTAAAAATGAAAAATACCTAATCTTTCTAAAATTTATATTGTTTTTTTTTAACTTAAAATTTTAATATTTATTTCATATTTTGAAAGTAATTTTATAAGAAAGTACTGTTAACAGATGTAATGATTGATGATGTCAAACCGTGATACCAAAATGCAAAGTTCTTTGAAATCTAGATTTATTTTATGCCTTTTCTTATAACACTGGAACTTAGGTCTTTAAATTCAATTTTAAAAAAATCAGAGTAGCATTATCAGAATCTCACCTTCAGAGGTAAATGCCTTACATTCCAATAAAAATTGACATTTTAGCATTTATTTACCTACATGTGAACATCGTATTTATTTCTCTAAACTTCTTTTTCTATTTCTATCACTATCCAAGAACCCTAACTTGAATACAACACAACAAGGAAGATGCCATAAAAAGAAAATCATTTTTAACCTCAGATACGAATCTCGACAAAAACGCCTTTTTCACTTTACCGACCTCAAGTGATTTTGAATAACGAGTTAACCTTAATAGAAAGCAAAGAGCTCCATTTTTGCTCACAAAGCAAACACAAACGATAAGAACTTCTGACCATTAACCACGTCAAAATATAGAAACGGCAATACTGACAAGGCAAACGTGTGAAGGAAACTGAGATCCACCGATGGGTTCTGAAGATGTGACCTTTTCGAGGTATTTTTAGGCATTATCTGTTAACAATTATTACAAAAGCGCATTTAACTCTTTTCAATAAAGGTTTCTTTCTCTTATTGGAATGAATAATGGGATTGCTTTTTTTTGTAGAATGTTATAGGAAACGTTTATGGTTTTGGCACAAACAACCTTAATTTGAAGGTTGTTAGCTTTCTTGAAGAATTCTTTAGTAGTCAGTTATTTCTGAGATATTGTTAGAATAAATAGGGAGAAGGTTAAGTGAGAGATTGATAGTTGCAATGCACTCTTTTCTTTGTTGTGTACATTTGGTTAACTGCTACTACTTTTAGAAGATAGGAGGTTCATACTATGAAAACTGTTAGTATTGTTTGGCTGGTTTTAATACATAATTCCACAGTGCAATGAACTTATGAGCTGTTGTGAATAATCCAATTCCTCATCAGTCAAATATAAAACTTAAATATATTTCGTGACTTATTTTTTATTATAATGTGATGATAAAATTATTTTCCTTTAAAATTTTAATTTATTTACAATTGTTTTAAAACGAAACATTAATTAATCATACGCATTTAGTAGGTAAGAATACACTTCCGTAAAAGAGAATCAGTGTGTTATTGAGTTTCAGGTTCCTCCTTATGAGTTTTTATATTAGTTAGCACACAAGTTATCCCACAGTTCCTCTACATAACAGAAACTAATTGCCTCAATCAAAACAAGATATTGATAGTTTTTAAAATCTTTATAAGTAGAAAAATGCGTTAGACAGACCACCTAACCGGGACATATGCCTTGCACCCCAGGGCTCCACGGTCAAGAGAACGAAGATGGGCATCGTATACGATGCCCACGTAGGCCCACTAGGGCTGTTGCGCCAATGAGTTTAGTTTAGTTAAGTTTTATAAGTAGAAAAATAATATCAATAAAATATTTAGAATCATCCTAATTAAGTTGAGGCTATAGTCAGGTAAAAAACTTTTAAATTTTAAGGAACATGCTTAGTAAATAATGAGTTAGTATTTGGACAAACTCTGGCTTAATTTTAATATAGGTTCTAAATCGATTGCTGTAAGAAATTTTTACAAATCAGATTTGAATGGAAAGTGCTCAAAATGCATCTCATACTCATATATAAACGCAAATAAAAGATATATGTGTTTATACTCGACAGCAACTTAAGTTGACCTTCGACGTCACTAACAAACAAAGTAGTTACCATCGCGGTGTCTGAATTTTCAGTGAAATGAAGAATGTCAATTTAAAAATATGATTATTTTGTTAAACCCATGTAAATATAGTGCTTTTCAATCACGATTTGCGTACCGAAACTCCTCCTATCAACCCAACAGGCTTCGTGTTTACCGATTTCTCCTTCCGCATTTGTGACGTACTGGGTTCAAGAAACGTTGCTGTCGAGTATATAGTTCATTAGGATTATAATGTTTACAAGAAATATTTTGCTGGTGTACTTTTAAAAGTCAGAAATGAATTTTGAAATGAATCGGAGGCAATCCTCAACAAAGAGAACTTTTCAACCAGAACATAATTAGGTAAAGTAATTTTTATTGGAACATCCATCCTGAGCAAATATTTGGCATTCCATCTCTGAAACTGTGCTTAAATCTTCTTGGTCCCATTCCATAATTCATCAGCCCGCCCTTGGTCCATTCTTCTACCCAATCCATCCCTACTCCGTCGTCGGGGTCAGAGGAAGCCGTCTTCTCTAAATGGAAGGAAAACGGGAGGTAACTCCTTTTCACTTTCTAAACACCTGTCGCTCTTCCACCCTTTCTTTAAAGAAATCTACAGCCACCTTGATACAAGTGTACATACAAATACAAACTGCCCTTCTTTCCCAGTTCATCGCTCCCAATACTGACAGAGGTGGTAAGAAAAAGGACCAGATCGAGGTTAGATCGGTTCTGGAAAGCGGACTCTAAAAATAGCCGCGCAGCCCTTTGGGTCCTATTTGGTGTTCCGCTAATTAAGAGAACATTAGAATTCCGAGTTTTTTCAGGCGGAAACACCCCGAGAGACGACGTATGGCCGAGTCTGGGACATTGTCGCACGTGACTGATTTTCTACTTCAGAGAGCAAGGCGTCTCAGTTTTCCCAATTTGATAATCAGTAGAAATTTCTGTAATTTATTCAATACGCTGATAGATACTTTATAGTAGGTATTCCCAAACTTTTGAACATCGCGACCCACTTTTTATAAACAGAATCTAACTAGTAGACCCACCTAACCTTCAGTTAGTTTTCTCACGCCCCCCCTATAGGATTCTAACAAGACTTTAGGTTCGTGTGTGAGGAGGATGTGGTCATATACTATTTTTTTAAACATCATTACAACATCATTTCTTTAGAAAAATTTCAAAATTTGTAATTGCACCCCCAATGGAGAGTTTACCCTGACTCTACGTTTAGAAACACAGTTTTGAATTTTTTTCATATCGTATTTCAATAACCGACAAATTTTTGCAGTATCAAAACATTAAAGTGACTCATGAATTTGACTTTACTTGTTCTTTGCGTCCTTTTACTTATTGGTTTATTTTTATTATTTTTATGGTTCGTGGATAAATTTTAAAAGCCAACATCACTTTCGTAAAAATTATAAAAATATATGTATATAGACAAATCCAAGATATTGTCGTGATCCACCAAAAACTGACTGGCGACTCCCAGTTTGGAAAGATCTGCTTTATAAATACAAATGAAATTTTAATAAGAGATTAGTATTGAAAAAATAAAATAAAAAGGTTATCTATGTATGCACAATTCTGCCTTTATAGAGGAAGTGTGAATACGTGAAAAGTGTAAATGTAAGTGTAAAAATTAAATTAGAATCTTATCTTGCCTTGTGGAGAATTTAATAACACTTTACTCCTTCAACTTAGGTAACTAAAAATGCATTACTTTATTTTTAAAGCTGTCCTTTTTTTTTTTTTTTGAAAAGTACAAATATATTTGTTATGAAAGTTTTAATACTAAAAAGTTCACATTAATGTATCTAATCTCTGATATCCCATCAGAAATTCAATTCTATGCGGAAACTTGGGATATAAAAGAATAATTAAATTTGTAAGAAAAAATTATTTATATTATTTCCCAATTATTCAGATTTTTTTATAATGTAGGAATAAAGATTAGTTTGAAAAGAAACTGATTTGGAAAATAACATGGAAAGGATGATCAGCAACTTAAATTGACCCTACGACGTCACTCACAAACAAAGTAGTTCCCATCGCGGTGTCTGAATTTTGAGTGAAATAAAGAACGTCAATTTAAAAATATGATTATTTTGTTAAACTCAAGTATTTATAGTGCTTTTCAATCACGATTTGCGTACCGAAACTCCTCCTAACAACCCAACAGGCTTTGTGTTTACCGATTTCTCCTTCCGCATTTGTGATGTACTGGGTTCAAGAAACGTTGCAATCAAATATAGTATACATTCTAAATGAAACAAATGATCAACAACAGAAGCTATCAACTATGAACTTTATTAATTACTCGGGTAGTAATGGCTGGAAAAATAGAATGCTAAAAGATTAGGAATAAAGGTATGGAAAACTTTAATAAAAATTAAATAGATTTCAAAAGTTCAAATTGGAAGCGCCAACTTCCTGATGCAGGAATTCTAGTGATTCTTATTTTAATGTTATTAAAATTAAAAGAACAATTAGCAATGATAAAGAGAAACTTCATAACAGACAGGTATTTCTAAAAGACTAACGCATCTTTCCTCATCTTAAAGTTTTTGTTACAATTTTCAAAAATAGTCCAGTGAAGATATTTAAATGAAAACATTAATAAGATCTTAATATGTTATTCATAAACGTTCATTACACTTGGCATTTTCCACTAAAATAAAGGCTCAAGAATGGAAAGTAATAACTACTTCCGCTTGGATAATCGTAATTATGAAACCACATTCCGCTTAAAAATATTTTATTTCCGGAAGATGATCCAGTAGTAAAAAATCATCTCTATTAAATATAAAGACTTTTCGTGTGTTTGGGAAGAAATTTCGCTTTCCTTTATTCTTTTTACTTTTCTTTTTATTCATCATCATCTCGACAAACAGCCCCAATTACAAATGTCTCATAAGGTTTTTGTGTACAGGAAGTTTCCCATAGAGGACTTCATCGCGCTTCCTACTGCGCCAGGTAAAAATAGCCGCTCAGTTATTAACGCATTCAATGAACGAGTTCTAATTGTTTTTCGAACACTTTTCCCTCTTGCGTGACAGTGGAAGGCTCTGGTCCATTGCAGCGATATTCATTCATTCAACATGCGATGAATAACGTGCGGTCCATCCCCTGTAGCTGCCGAATTAAAAAGCCCGTGTCCAGGCACTTCCTCTTCCTATGCTTGCTGCTGAGGGTATTATGAATGAAAGGCTGCTGTGGACTTGTTGTAATTGAACTCCTTCCTATTCGGAAGTACCTGGAGTCTTCTTCAGAAAGATGGTGCTCACGTGAGGTTGATTGTGTTTGATATGGGTCGGGAGTTATGGGCAGCACAGTTTTAAAGGGATGTTTTTAGGAGAAAACGACGTGTTTCTCCATTTTTTGATATTTATGATTAGGAAGAGAGAGTTTTTTTTATAAAAGAGTTCATTAGGTCTTATTAAAACAGGGGTAGTATTTTTTAGAAAATGAAATTAAATGTTATATGGAAACATAATTATTTGATGGTTCATATTTGTTTGATGTTGTTTTGAAGAAGCATACTTTGTTTTAGAAATAAATTACATATTTTCAAGCCCTAATAATACTTTTAAAAAAGGATACACAATCTATTTTCGGCACCTCTGATAAACTTTATATGCTAATACTTCATTACCTATCTAATATATCAAATCTTATTAAACATAATGTAAAAATCTAAATATCATTATTTTTATGGATGAAGATAATTATACTATTTGGGGGAAATTTTATTACGGAACTAAAAATAATTTTTGTCAAATAATTGCCCAAAAGTATAGCTTTTCAAAATAGTCCTAGTCTTTTTGTTGCATTATCAAAATACATAACTCAGTCTCACAATCATAAAATTTTTATTTATAATAATTAAAATTTGAAAAATAGTTTCATAGTTAAACACAGCTTTGAATATTTCTTTTTTTTTGTAACATTTAAAATTAAACACACTCTCTTAATGATGTACTATTTCCTAATTAAAAATACGTGAATTTCATGTTTATAATTCTAAAATATTGTTTGAATATTGAAATAAATTCCTCTTGATTCCTTTCCCTTAATAAAAGTTTTCACTGTTGTCACATCATATTAGTTATTTTTGTATGAAAATAAAAAAAAACTATGCTAGATTACAATCTTTCTTTACAAGAAGCGGAAGAAAAAATGAATGTACTACGCCGAGAATCGAAAATATTTAACATTTTACGAAAATTATGACCCAAAAACGGAAATGCATAGCTTTAACAAACTAATCATATATCTAAAGAAAAGTGCCTAATTCCCCTCGACATTCGGACATTGCGCTGGGAACTACTTCATTCGTTTGCTCTCATCTTATTTCCCTATTGTCAACAAACGTCGTAGTATAGCATAGAAACCAGAGTAAATTTTTAACTAATAACCTTATTAGTAGAAATACTAGTTGCCTGTCTCATTATAATTTACTTAGTTACTTTATTTATTACTAGCTGATTTGCCCGGCCTTGCACGGGTGTAGTGTATAAAACTATTTTTGATGCTCTCTCTCAAGTTGTCATGTCTAAATTTCTGTATCAGCAATTACCAATCATCCCGGTGTCTCTGGATCCTTTTTCCTCCCAGTGTTCCCAGTACTTTTCATTCCGGAGGTCCCGGCATCTTATCCATCCCGGTGTTCCCGGTACCTTTTCCCCATCCCGGTGTTCCCGGTACTTTTTTCATCCCGATGTCCCCGGTACCTTTTTCATCGGCATAATATTACTTCATTATCAGGAAAAAATCCCGCAGAGGAATTTAGTCAACAACTCCAAAAAAAAATTGATAATGCTCCCATTTGGCTATTTTGATGAATTTCCCGATAAATAAATAAGAAAAACCACATAAAGAATAAGTATTTAACATTCCTGCTGTTAATTGAATAAAATCTCGTTACGCTATCATGGAAAAAATAATGATGGAGAATGAAAATTGACCTAGTTTTTATTACCAACTTTCTTAAAACTACACTAAAATAATTCAAGTTTTGTTACTATTAAGATTAATTTTAACAGTCTAAACATTCAGTTTCAACTTAAAGTTTCAAGGAAAACGAAGTTTTTAATAATAAAATACCGTCAAAAGTTTTTATAAGGACAGTTTTCAATTTTTTAAATTATTAATAACCTTTTTATAACAATTTTAGTCCGGTTTTATCTTTAAAAACTTTGTTTTATGCATAAAATTGCTTTTGTTGGTTTCTTTGCAACAATGCGAGCTAAACAGCTCTTCTTTAACGGAGAAGTGAGGACATTTTTGATATAAGGGTAAGAGGGGGTGAAGGGGTGATTTTAGAATTTTTAAACCGGTGCCATTGCCTTTCCCCCGTCCCCATTCGTCTGTGTACCATGTTTGGTCCGAATCGTTCAGGTAGTTTAGGAGTAATTACGCCACATCTGATCCGTACACAGCCACCCAGCCAGCCAGCCACCCACCCACCCACCCAGATCTTCATTATATATAGAGAGATGAAAATACACTTACATCCTATCGTAATTTCTAACTATCTTCATATTCTATAAAATAAATTGGTTTTCCACCATTCAAACGTAATATTGAGGATTTTCAAATAAAGTGCTTTAGAAAACTGAACAGTTGGATTTAAACCAAACCATAAAAACCATAACTACTTTGCTTTCGGATATAATTTTATCGCATTCTGTTCTCAATTTTACTTTCGTAAAAGGAAAATTTATTTCATTTGCTTAACCTCATTTATTTTATCTACAACAAAACCTTTTGACCCCTTAAGTTCATTTATTTGTAGATCATTAATTGAAGATAATGCCTTAGGCTTACATATCCGCCATTTTTTGCATGGTCAAAAAAATCACTTATTTTTGCATCAACTGATATCAGATTTCATTTACACTCTAAACCTATACTTCCTCTTCCTCACTGAATTTGAATAAGGAAACATGGACGCGAAAATTTAAAAAGTATGTTCACCGCACGATTTTTATTTCTTCCGAAAATTGAAAAGGAAATCTCTTGGAGGGTAAAAAAATGTGTTGTTAAGTGATAACTAGAAAAAAAAATGAAGTCAATCTATTTGCACAGAGTATTTCCATATATCACCGACTTAATAGTTTTTAAACGACTGTAGTTCTGTCTTTCCGTGATCAAATGTAATTGAGATTTATCATCTCAAGATCGTGAGCTTCAAAAAGTGTTGAAATGGTACTGTATGTTTCGAACAAAAGCAATAAAATGATACTTTATAACCCCCAAGTTTCAACATTTATCACCTAAGTCAAGCATAAAAGTTGATTCGTATTCTCTAACATCTTTTAATTGGTGTAAATGTGATCTAAATCACATTAATTCTACAAGTGTATATGCTTAGTAAATCAAAGTTCTTTAGGCAAGTTTCCAAAACGTTAAGAAATAAAGCTTATTAATTTCAGAGATATTACGAGGTTAAAGGCAATTGAAATTTTATAGTCAATAAATTGTACTGAGGAGTGCTACTTAATTGGTAATAAAGTTTTTTTACTATGTGTTGATCTATAAACTGACTTAGCACAATGGTAAAATATCTAGGTTATTAATTTGTTTTACATAAATTTAACATTTCAAGCTACATTTTAAAACTATGTTTATTTATGCCTGGAATAAAGGTACAACTTTTTAAGGAGTAAAATTTTAAAATGCTTTTTAGAAATCTAGAAATTGGGAAGATACTGGTGTTTTTCGTATAATGCTTAAAATGAAAGAAAGTATTTAAGTTTTCCTTCATACGAATAAAATAATTTATTTATTAAATATATTTTTATTTAAATATGCCTAACTTTGATTTTATACTACTGCTAGACTTTTCTTACATAAAAAATACTTATATATACCATCATATCGATACTTTTATACATCTGGAGTGTTAAATGTTTATTTTTCCTGAAATAAAAATTTTTCTTCGCATCAAATTAGTGTAATTTTTTACCTCTAATTTTTATCAGCTTCATCATGAAAATAAAGTTACTTAAACAAACCTGTTAAAGTTCTATGACGAAGTAACAAAAGAGTTAGAAAAGAAAAATAGTGTAGATATATTTTACATAGATTTTCAAAAGGCCTTCGATAAAGTTCCACATGAGGCGCTGCTCTTTAAATTGGAAAAAATGGGTATCAGGGGTAAAACATTACTGTGGATTAGGAACTGGTTGATAGGTAGGAAGCAGAGGGTACAAGTCAAGGGTAATTATTCTCAGTGGGCAGAGGTCAAGAGTGGGGTACCTCAGGGGTCAGTATTGGGACCGATTCTTTTTATAATTTTCATCAACGATATTAGTCAGGATATCAAGAACAAAATTAGCCTTCGATAAAGTTCCACATGAGGCGCTGCTCTTTAAATTGGAAAAAAATGGGTATCAGGGGTAAAACATTTCTGTGGATTAGGAACTGGTTGATAGGTAGGAAGCAGAGGGTACAAGTCAATGGTAATTATTCTCAGTGGGCAGAGGTCAAGAGTGGGGTATCTCAGGGGTCAGTATTGGGACCGATTCTCTTCATAATTTTCATCAACGATATTAGTCAGGATATCAAGAACAAAATTAGCATCTTTGCTGACGACTTAAAAATTTGGGGGAGGGTAGATACTCAGGAGCAGGTTCAAAATTTGCAAAGTGATCTAGATATTATATCGGTAAGGGCAGAAAAATGGGGTATGTCCTTTAACATAGGTAAATGTCAGGTATTGCACATGGGTTGTAGCACTAGTAGGGCTGAATTTTATCTGCAAGGGGATAAAATAAAAGAGGGTGATAGTATCAGAGATCTAGGGGTGATAGTAAATGAAAACTTTAAAATGAAACATCAGTGTTCAGCTGCAAGTAAAAAAGCTAATAGGATATTGGGATACATTAAAAACACTGTTTCTTCAAGGTCCGGAAATATTATTTTGCTATTATATAGAGGCTTGGTAAGGCCTCATCTCGAATATGCTGTTCAGTTCTGGTCTCCATACTTAAAAAAAGATATAGATTTAATTGAAAGGGTTCAGCATAGGGCTACTAAATTGGTCAAGGGTATATCTAGTTTTAGTTACGAAGAAAGACTAAAGAAGTTAAATATGTTCACTTTAGAGAAAAGAAGGGCCAGAGGGGATTTGATTCAACTTTTTAAAATGTTAAAACAAGGGGACACAGAGGGACTAGATTTCTGTACGGGTAATAGAACGAGGGGTCACAGTTTAAAATTGAATAAGGCAAGTTTAAAACGGTATTGTAGGAAGCATTATTTTTTTTTATAGAGTAGGGGAGACCGGGGCTAGTTTTCCAACCTAAATGAATTTTGCTTCCTTACATTTTATTTTTACTTATTTTTGGGTAAACAAAATTTCATCATATTCCTCATACTGTTCTCTACAAAATGTAGCATTCAATTTTCATCAACATTATTAGTTTTTTTACAAAAAAGGTTTAAAGGTGACCATGTCACGTTGGAAAATGTGCCCCGTATGTGGGGCATGTTTTCCAACAGTAAGGGGCAAGTTTTCCTACAGTACTACTATCTGCAGTTATACCGATTGCTGGCAAAAACTCTGATTGGTTAACCGGATGGATGCCATTCCTAACATTCCTTTCTCATTGGTTGGTGCCTCTCCTCTCTCTAAGCCCCAGAATACGATCTTGTGTGTTGGTTGTTTGATTGGTTGTCAGACATAACTAGATTTGTAGCTTTTCAGGTATTAACTTGGAGTAAATGTAGGAATCGAACGACAGTGCCGGTTAAATTAAAAGACTGGTCTTAAAGGGTTAAATCGTAAAACACTTATAGTAAAATTTATTAATTATAGTATAATATGTATTTTTCATATGAAATCATCGTGTTGTAGCTGTGAACTTTACTTGCGTAGTAATCTCCAAAAATTAGTTTAGTACCTTAATTGTTTTGTTTATTTGTACAGTCGTAGAGAAAAAACTGATACAGTTCGCATTGTGAGTGAACTACTGGGGGTAGAATGATAATTTTTGTGTCATTTTTCATGATTTAACGTCTTTTTGAAAATAATCTATAATTTATGCCCTTAGGGGGCCGTCTACATATTAAACGAAGCACCAACTTTTGTTTTTCCTATGGGCGACATCAAAGATTATCCCCGATTCTAATAGAACACCCCCTAAAACCAAGTTTTGTAATATTTGGCCCTCAAACAAAGCCAGGAGGGGGGTTGAAAATTACGGGAACTTTACTTCTAACAGGAAAGATTGGCAACAATTCTCAGGAAATTTAAAACAGATTTGGCTGCTTATCTATACTATGGCACAATTCCCACAAAAGTTAAAACATATTTGGCTATTTATCTATATTTTGGCGCAATTTTGTCTTTCAATTAGGGTACCTAAAGTGGTAGCCTAGTTGGTAGAGTATCAAGCTCGTAATCACTAGGTTGCAGGTTCTGTCCCCGCAGTTTCCAAATCAGTTACTCATTGTTTTAGGTTAACCGATAGGGATATAGGCAAACGCAAAGCAGAATAGATGTTGGATACTGCTTCAAATTTAAAGCATTTGGAAAAATTTATACAATTAAATTTAATTTAGTTAATTATTTAATTCCTGTAAATAGGTAATAAAAATACCACGTATCACGTTAAATTATGAAATTATTGTATGGATTCGTATTACGTTAAGTTATTTTACTTCTCAAAAGTTCCTGTCAAAATACTTTAATACAGATATGTTTAGAGGTGTTTTTTTAATATTAATATTTAGAGAATGGTTCTAATAGAACTTTCCCACTTAATAAAAAAAACCATATTTTTCTTTAAAAATTAAAACACTTTCAAAGTTTAAAATTTGCTTATGCATATACTATGAATAAAAGAAAACTCAGATAAAATTTCAAATATGATTATTATGATTCTACGGTCGTGTTTTTAATGATTAATTGAGAGTTATGTATGCTTTATTACATTTCCAGAAACTGCCCATTTGAGGAAAAATGTTTTATTAGATTGGGTAGGGAGTTTTAATCATTTGTAACGAAAAACTAAGGAAGTTCCTGAACGTTGTGCTTGGAATAAAATACCAATATAAATATTAATTATGTTAAGAAGTTAAGCATCAAACATCAAATTTACTAAAATTGATTACATAAAATTAATTAACTTAAATCACATCAACGATTAGAAGCTTCTTCAATCAATCAATTTGTAATCAATCATGATAAATTTTTTAAAAAATTTATTTCATTCTGTTTAAAATTTTTAATAATTTAAACACCCACCAACCACACTGACAAAAATAATCCATAAAGAAAGGAGTAAGAATGCGTCTTTATAATTATGAGTGAATATTTTTTTTTTTTTTTTTGGGGGGGGGAGGGGTTAATCGAGACCTTTTTTCACTGCCAAACATTTGATAATCCTTTATTGTGGAATACGCAAAGCATTGATCCATGGAAACAGTGGGATATCCAGAATAAAAATTGGAGATGGATATTGGAGTTTAATTTTAGGGGGAGGGTTTTTTTTTTGTTTTCTGAGGTGAAAGAGAATACTTTCAAGGTGTTTCATAGGGTTGTGTTATAGGGTAAGGTGGGGTAAAATGATTATAGTGGGCTAAAATAGATATAGGGATTTTAGCAGTTTTCATACTACTTGTGAAACTCAACGTTAATTGGCATGCTATTTTATCATAAGCCTCAATTAAAATCAGCATCCCAATTAACATTGAATTTTATAAACTGCTAAAATCCTTATAAAATGTATACTCCACCCTTGTCTTAAACATGATTAAAATCTTAGAGAACATTTTTAAAACCCGATGCCGGCCCTATATCTTATTTACAGCACATGCGGCTGGATCTGCTGTACTCCCCAGAAAGCATACGTCGTAAACGGGGTACCAGCAGCGTAAGCTGCTCCTGCCGCGTCTGTACTTCCCATTAAAAAAGATTGATTATATATAAAAAAGGAAATTAAATTAAAAGTGGTAGCTAAATTTTAATTATAGTGTTAATCTTTTCTTTTGTGTGGCCACCACTGTTTTATTTATAATAGTTCAATTATATATCAGTCCACTACCAAATTCTAGCATCGAGTGTTTAGGGTGCGTTAGATAATTCTGACATCATCGACCCTGCCGGACGGCAGTAGGCTGTCGGTGCAACCCTGGGTCGTCTTTATTACGCCTAAACAGAGTGTGTTTCGAGAGGGTGGGAGTTTTTTTTTTTTACAATACAGGAATACAGTTACAGAATAAGGTAAATGTGGGTATAGTGGACACTTTAAGGAAATTTTTTGCTTAAATTCTCTATAAATATCAATATATTTGCCTGGAAACGGTTACCATCCTATTTTTAGATCAACTGGATCTTCTTCTTTCGATTTTACCAATAAACACTGTAATTAGATCGGGGAAAGTATTAATTAATTTTTTAAAAGTACTCCAAATTGCTTCTATAGTGGCCACATCGATGGATCTGATGTTTCTATGGTGGACACCTTTTGCATCAAAAGTGGACACCTCTCTTTTTCTGCTTATATGATAGGGTTTATGCATGAAATTGAGTAGGTGTGATCATTTAGTCCTAAAAAAATCTTCCTCCCTAGCGAAATATATTTTAGATCATAATAAAATTAGTTTCGTTTGACTTAGAATAACAGACTTGATTGTTTCCGGCCCATAGCCTACGTTGTAGCTGATTTGAGAAGAATTTCCCGAAGCCAGAATGAAACCTAATTCGTACAACACCATAATCAACAGTTTATGAAGAAAATCTGATTCAATTTAAAAATTATTTATATTTCCATTGCAGTGACCACTATTGGAAAATCTAAGATTCTGTGTTGGTAAAGTGGTCACCCCCTAAATCCTCGTAAAGTTAAAATTTTCAAATAAATTTTCTTCAGTATGATTGTATACACTCTACTTTATCTAAATATAAATTTAAAAGTCAATTAAACCGTAATAAATACTAAAAAATCAGTTCCGACTTAACCGTTTCCTAACGCGATTCATTAAGCAAAATCAAATTTCAGTCACTCGGCCGATGGTGTTATTTTCAAAGACTTAAATATCCTTCCCATGCTGATTTATAGTATCGGTGGTTATTTAACTGATTACCTGATAGCATAACCTACTATGCCAATGAATTTTAATGCTATTTGATGTCTCGAACTCTTATTATTTAAAATTAATCAACTAGGTGGCCACTATTGGGACAGTGTCCACTATACCCACATTTACCTTACAGTCTTTTTTTTCTGCAAAGTTATTGCATTTAAGTTAACTTACATCTTGAGGCGCCATGTTTACCCATAAGCTCACATGATGACAACACTTAAGCATATTGCTGAGGGAGATGTGGATAAACATGGCGGCTGGAGGACTCTTATCGAAGCTGTGCCCATCTTTATTATATTTAATAGACAATAAATGTAAGAAGACACCGTTCTTATTAAGTGACGACTTTTCTAAAAGTTTGATTCATATGTAAAACCAAATTCCTTTGTGAAACCTATGTAGAGAAATAATCTTTCTATAGTAAAAAAAAAATTTTAAAAAATGGTTTAATCTTTGTTTTTTGTTTTAGATTTTTATTCATGTAATTCAAAAATACTTCTAATTTAATGCAGGTGAAATTTTTATTCGAATATTGTAAAGTATTGTTTCGGAATTTTTTCCTCTGAAAAAAATTAGTAACAAGTAAAACATTTTACATACACATAAAAAATAGGTTAATATTTCCTTTTACGGAAATCAATAGTGTAAAAATAACTAATAACTCTACTTTATAAGTAGTTTAAATTTCAGGCATCTTCAAACTTTTTAAAATTAATCAATCATATGGCAGGTATGCCGATTCGAACCTGGTTCTAAAACTTATAGACCAAGCACACTAACCGTTCGGCCACGCCGGCTGCAGTCAGCAAGTTTTAGTAATAAATCTGCCCAACTATCTGAGTTAGTATATCGTGTTATTGCGGGTTACAGTAATTTTCATAACCTGGCGATTTTCCTTCTAATCTTTGGCGATAAGAGTTTGGCGAAAATTTTCTAAATGAAATTTCCTACATTGTGCACGGGGTTAATGGCTGTAAGGATCAAAATCTATGAAAAACGAGATTTCAACGTAAATTCGACGAACTTCAAACCATAACATTCTAATTTTCAAATTGCAAATCCTTCTAGTGGGTCTGTTTATCTGATTAAACTGTTTATCTGATTAAATGAATATTTGTAAAGGCTTTCATGGTCGTTTTCTTTAAATGTAAGTTAAGTACTATAAGAACTATATACACTTTAACAGAACACCACCTTTTTTGAAAGAAATAGGAAAAAATTTAGAGGGATTTGAACAAACAACTCTTTTGGAATCGTTAGCTTGCGTTATGGATTGGTTGATTGGTTTGAGCTTGAGCCACACAAATGTTGGAATAAGTGCCCCGTCTACTTTTGGAAAACCTGCCCCAACTCACTTTTTGAACTTTGGGAGCCCCTCAACGAGTGGGGGTGTAATATTATTGAAAAACAAAAGCATAGTTTTGTAGAGGAAGAAATCCTCTATCAGAATATGCAATATCAGATTAGTCAGTTAAAATTAAAAGGGCTTAATCACATTTTTAATAAAAATCCAAAAGTTTACGCAAAGAGCAAAATATTGAAAAAACCGCTTTTCTGACGAAACTACAAGAGCTAAAATTCTGAAAGTACATCAGAATATGTGTGAAGTCTTTCTTTTTCATCCAGTTCACTCGTTGGGTTGATCTAATTTCTCATTTAAAAATAAAGGGCGTTGGAAAATTTGCCCCAGTGGAAAACTAGCCCCGGTCTCCCCTAGTGGATAAATGGAATGCATTACCTGAATCGATAATTAACTCAAGTGGGGTGGACGAGTTTAAAAGAAAAGTAGACGAATACTGGAAATCGGGTGGATTGAATTGAATAGACTGGATCAACCATGCTGGGCTTTTAGCCTGTAGTTGATCGACTGTATTTGTATTTGTATTATATTTGTATAAAGTATAACAACTACTTTTAAAAACTATAAAAGAAACTTTTTGCCATAAAACCATTTTTAAATCTTAAAAAATAATTGAAATTAGTTTAATAAGGGGATAGTATAACTTGTTTCTTAAAAATTAAATTATCATTATTATTCACAGATTATTATTATCAAATTATTATTATTATTAAATTATTATTATCACAATTAAATTATTATTATTATTATGACAGATAAATTCACATATACAATATCTGAAAAAATTGCCTACGTAAATACGTATACATTAATTTTATTGCAAATGATTTTATTGCAGATGATTTTTTAGAATATTTCTAAAGTAATCTCCTAATATCAACGAATGATTTGTATGTCTTCTTTAATTTAACAAATACTTTTCAAACTCTCTAGAGAAAGGATTTTATGAAGAACAAAATCCAGTTGTTTCACACAAAAAACCTTCAATGGACAATTCCTAAATCAATGTTTGATTTGAATTGTTATGGTTTGCAGGAAAGGTGTGCCATTTCAAAGAGTACTTGAATTACCTCCATCAGTTGGGAGTGGGTAGAAAAACACAAATGCGTTTGTTTTCAAAGAATGAATAACCTTTGCATTTAGTTAAGGGCACTTCTAAAGACAATCAAAAAAGAAAACTTATCTTCTTAGTTCTTCCCTTAAAGGTTTATTTTACTTTATTATAACTTTAAGCATTGTATGCATAATCATTAAATACATAAAGAAAGTTTTAATTGATGCCTCAAACATAGCCATTGAAATGACTGCTTAGTTCTTGTATTTATTTTAGTTTTATACCTTTATTCTTTTAATTTAAGATATTTGAAATGTTTCTTTTGTTTTTAGGGGGAAATCCGTGTAAATAGTTTGTATATTCCCAGTTTAACAATGAAAAATTTTAACATAGTAGATAGAAAACATCATTTGAATATTAAAGAACTTAATGTTTTCTACCTAAACACTATAACTGTCTTTGGTATTCTTTTTAAAGACAACCTTGTTTGTTGAATAAGGAGTGTAAATTAAATGAAAACTCATTATATACCTACTTATTTTACGTTTTTACAAGAGGTAGCTTTTAAATTCAAATGCTGAACAAAGCTTTTAAATTACAACTTAAACCTTATTTAATTCGATACTGCGAAATAAGGAACAACTTTTACAACCTAATTAATCTAAAATTCAATTCAAAAAGGTTAATCCCAGCCTTAAACAAAACCACCTTTCGGCACTAAACGAAAAACAATACCCAGATGCTTCGAGAAAAAAGGAACTGGAATATAAATCTCCCCTTTAAACAAAGACAGCATGAGACCAAATGCTTGTCGTTCTTAAGGGCAATGCATTCGACATGATCTATTTATTCGCTGTGTCAATAGTATCAGGACTCTTTAACCCTAGATCGTGATGGATAAACAAGTGGGAGATATAATGTTCAAGGGACAAGTAGAGCTCAATGGCTATTAAGGATATGAAGCGTGTAAGCGAACTTGTTGGTACTGGATGAAAGGGAAATACCTTAGGGTTACGTAAATGTGTCCACTGTAAGTGTTATTGTTGTTTGTTTAATGGAAATTTGATCGGTTGGATATGTATTAGTTTAGTTCTTTTGGGGAAAAGGTGGAAATGATAGAGAAATGAGTGGAGAAAAGTGTGTTGCTTTTTTATTTTTTTGTTAAGTATCGTAGCATTGACTTTGAAATGTGTAATGTGGCATAATTCTCTTGATAGTTTTGTAATTTAATGTTCTGTGATACTTGAGAATGTTTTTATTTAAAAATATTTTAGTGTGTGCAGATTTTTTAATGTTTTGTTATGAATTTTTTAGTTAACTCAGGGCATGTGTGTGGGGGGTTCTTCAAGTTTATAAGTTACTATATGATCGTATTGTTTTGGGACTGTAAAAAAACTGATAAAAGCAAACACACGTATTTTCTTCAGTACATTTCTAAAATATTAGGTGAGATTATAAAAAATACGCTATAATTATTACCATTGAAATAGTGCCTCTCAACATTAGATTAAATTAAACCAGAAAAGACAAATAAAATCCCAAATATATTTTTTCTTTTTATTAATAATAAATAAACACATAAATTAATGTGTTGCAATTGTATATAATTCAATTCTATGGTTATTGGTGAAAAATGAAGATTCTATTGCAAAGAATAATTTAATGACACTTTGTTTAAAATGCTCGAATAAATTTTATTTCTTAATACATATAAAATATTTACCAAATTATGGGGCAAAAGTATAGAAATACATATGTATTCAGATTTAAAGATAAAGAAGGAAAAACATTAATTAAAATAGAGGGGCGCTTGCTTTTCACATGAAAAAAAAAAGAGGGAAGAAAAGGATTTTTTAGGGATTTGAAAATTAACATACTTCTAAAAAAGTTAGAGCATGAATTCTTGCATATAGCGTTTTGTGTTATCATTATTGAATAATATCAATAATTATTCACAGCAGTTTTCCAAAATTGTAACTGAAATCACCACTGACCCTATTTTAAATCATTTCTAACTAATTTAAACTCCGATTCTCCTCTAACCGATTCCCCCAGGACAAAGACATTTATTTCTTCACAGTAAGTTAATTTTCTATGCCAGAAGTTAAAATTTTTGTTTTCAAATCGGCAGCTTACATTATATTAACTAATGGAGTTTTGAATAAATAGTTTATATTTAGACTGAACAAAACAATAATAAATATACTCGATTTTTTATAAATTAACTAAGTTTAACTATCTTATCACGCTATTACTATTATCACGCTTATTAAGCTATCACGTTGCAGGGATTCCACTATAGTGTTTTTTTTTTCAAAAATGAAGAAAACCTCAGAGTGCTAAAATATTTTCGACTATTTTCGAAAAAAAGCTAATAAATAATCTTATAAATAGTTACATCGTACTACAACTTTTACAGAAATATTTAGTATTGAGTTTTTTCTTTTGTGTAGGTTCCATTGATTAAATTGTCCTAACTTAAAAAAAATTGCCGTATCCAATTAATTTGTTATTATTGTTCTTCTTCTTCTTCAAAAGCACAGCAGGCTTTTACAGGCCAAGGTTGAGCAGATTCTCCTCCTTCTGGCCCTGTCTAGTGCGACGGCCCGCCATCGATTAATTCCCAATAGCTTGAGGTCCTTTTCAACATCATCTATCCATCTAGTAGGTGGTCTTCCCTTTCGTCTAGTCCCTTCAATTCTGGAGAAAGTCACTTTTTTGGCTGGGGTGGCATCGGGATATCTGAAGAGATGGCCCAGCCACCTAATACGTGACGCTCGAATAGTTCTCACAATGTCGGTCCCACCAAATTTGTCATATTTTTTTGTAAATTTCCTGATTGTAAAGAATCGTTCTCACGTTGTTTCCTTGAATTATTGTTATTTATTTATTAATAATTTTGCTAAAACAATAATTTTATTTTCTCCATTTTAATATTTTTTCAAGATTAAACCCTGTTACGTAAAAAGTAAGTATAGAAAATTAAGGTTAAAATATTCAATTGTTTTTAAAAGACCAATTTTAACACCTTTATCAAACCGGAATGAAATTGATGTTTCGTCCATTGTTTGAAATTTTAATAACACCTTTGTTATTAAGTAAAAATTTATGTAGGATAATTATAAAGGAACACATTTGATGAACAAAATTTTTTGTTTTTTAATAAACATTAATTTATAGTTAAAATCCAACAAACTTTCTTTTATTCTCCTTTTTGAAAACTGAAACATCTAATTTGGAATGCTGTAACAAGACTGTCAGCGAACAAAAGTATTGCTAACGTGAAAATAAATTCCCCTACTCATTTCCATTATGCAAAAACCAACCCCGATGATTTCCTAACTCCCGCAACCTATCGTAATATCTTCCTCCTCCAAGAACCTCAAATTAACCGAAGGAAAAAGCGATTTCTGCTAGAAAGACTCGACTGACAAATTAACGAGCTAAGGATGCATAAAAACGCTCTTTGTAACCAAATGCATGCGAATTAATGAAAGCAGCATGCCTGACCTGCTTCGACCAGCAAGAAGTTCACTCTCTACCGTAGAGATAGTTTCCAACTCAAAGAGCGCTGGCTCTACCGTTGCCTCACGAAGTTGCTATAAATTTATTTCGTGCTGGGGAATCCATTAACACATTTACTGACACTGCTGGAGAGTATCAGGAGATTAGGAAAGATCTTGTGAGAAGATTGAAATCGTATCTGTAACAGATACCGCCATTCGGAGTTTCTAAAAGGCTATTAGAGAGGAATGGGATTTATTCTTTGATTGGGTTAATATACAGGGTGTCCCACGAAAAGTGGCCCAACCCCTTTAACTTTTGAACCCCTACAGATATAGTCATGAAAGTTGGGTCTAGGTATAGTAAAGTGACCATGCCCTATCCGATGTGACAACTTTCAACGCCCTCTAGCGGAAACTTTAGGAGTTATAATTTTTATTTTAAAAACTATGTGAGGTACGTGAAAAAAGTCAGTTACTAAGTTGTAGAGCAGCATCGATTCATATTAAATCGACACCTCTACCACAAAAATGACTACAATAAAACTCATTAAACGCCCTTTCATTTAATTGTGATTTGGAACACTCAACCTCACGAAAAGCTTAAACCGCTTGCTTGTTTATTTGTGGTCTCGAACACTAAACCTCACGAAACTCCTCATGAAAATGAACTGATTACATTTACCGCAGATGCTCTATGTCCTACCAGTCTGCGACGCACATTTGGACTCTAGATTGAATATCGAGCATCTTCAATAGCCTCATTTCAATTCAATAGCCTCTTAATTATTATATCCAAAAAGATAGTGCGTTTCAAGCACCAAGTTACCATGCAAAAGCGTTTCGTGCGGTTAAGTGTTCGAAACCATAAATAAACAAGCAAGCGGTTAAGCGTTTCGTGAGGTAGAGTGTTCCAAATCACAATTAAATAAAAGGGCGTTTAATGAGTTTTATTGTAGTCATTTTTGTGGTAGAGGTGTCGATTTAAAATGAATCGATGCTGTTCTACAACTTAGTCACTGACTTTTTTCACGTACCTCACATAGTTTTTAAAATAAAAATTATAACTCCTAAAGTTTCCGCTAGAGGGCGTTGAAAGTTGTCGCATCGGATAGAGCATGGTCACTTTACTATACCTAGACCCAACTTTCATGACTATATCTGTAGGGGTTCAAAAGTTAAAGGGGTTGGGCCACTTTTCGAGGGACACCCTGTATGATAGACGTTCTATGTACTGTATAGAAAAATGTACAAAAGAGTATCTTTTTTTGCATAAAAAAAACGAAAGAAATTGTGTGAGAGGGAGGATTATAAAAAGAGCAAATGAACATATCAGTTGAGCGATTTTTGTTACTTCTGATGTATGAAATCTGCAACCCCTTATTTATTTTGATTGAAGAATTGGATCTGCAGATTTCTATAAGTAACGAGTAAGATACCCAATATAAGATCCAAGCGATGACTTTTTTAATTGACCTACCAAAACAAAATCAGCTTGCGTAACTGCTATAATTTGAGAAATATAGAAGTTACATTACAATACCGGTTGGGAAGCCAATTAAGTTTGCCAATAACACAGAAGAACAGCAATCGAAAAAGTATTTGGTGATTGGTTTATAAGACTTAACTGGAATAACGCTTATTTTTAAAACAAAGAATGCAGCTTTAGCTGTAAATAATAAGATTAATTTACATATTAATCACTAGTTTCGTGATATGAGCAACTGATGATCCTTACCTCTCTCTTCCTTCCGGTATTTAAATCTACACCATATAATTTACAAATTTTCCCCTTACTCAAAACCATCCTTCCCTTATTTTAAGCAACGGGAACTAACACTACCGACATAATTGGTATTCCTTGTCATCCTCAGTCGCCAACAGGATAAACCAAAACATTCGCAATTTTTTTTTGTTCTTTTTCAGAAAAGGGGAAAGTGATTCTCCTTTTTTTTTCTTCAAAAGTTCTAAAAACGGAGGTAAATTTATGTTCAGAATGCACCCAGAAGGAGTCATTTTGGGATCAGAGAGCATAACTTCAGGGTGTCGTGAGTAACGCTTGTTATTTAGCGTGTTTGGATATCAAATGGGTCTAGGGATCAAATGTTATAGGTGTCTGTGCTTCATCAAATTTTTGATCGGGATAATGTAGTTCTGTTTTGATTTATGGATGTTTATTTTCAGTGCAAGATGGTGATGATAATAATAGTTTGGGAATGTCTGGTTAGATTTCGCTTCCTGTGTTTCGACCCTGTGATTACCATGGTAAATTTTTGACTAGATTTTCTGAAATTCTATGAATAGTTAGGACAGTATAATCACAGGAAGTATCACTGATATCAATAATTTGTGTCAGAAGGGTCAGACTGTCTAGAAACTGAGGAAACGACTTGTAAATTGTTGATATCCGTGACTAAAAATTATTGGCAATTATAAAATATATGTTAAGAAGTTTTTCTTTTAATCAACTTCACCATTTTAACGTCAATTGAATGAGACATACTTTTTATATTCCAGTTTCAACATTTCATCCTATTAAAATGTGTGATTTTGAAATCTATATCTATAAAAGCCAAATACCACTGACTGACTGACTGACTCACTGACTCACTGACTCACTGGTAAGTGACAAACACTCAACACGGAATCTCTGAAACTACTGGACCCAGAGGCTTGAAATTTGACAGAGACCTTCCTCTCAGCTATGCGACGCGCACTAAGAACGGATTTAAAAATCGAACGACTCCTTCCCTGTTTTTCGGCGCTTTTTCTACTCCGTTTTTCCCATTGAAATAGCATTATGCATTGTTGAAATGCGTAAATTGCAGTAGGTTTATTTCTCTCTTGAGGTTTCGTCTGGCCTCATGTGATAAAATATAATTTCATAATTTATAACAAATTAAGACGAAAAACACATCGTAAATTTCTATTTCAAAATTATAACAATTTTCAGGAAACATATAAATTCAAATAATTAATTTTGAAACAACATTTTCCTTTATTTGTAATTTTAATTTTTTTCTAAAATAAATATATTTATGGAAAGGCTAAAATAAATGGTTTCTATGGAAACAGAGCTGAAATTATTTCATTGTTTCATGGGGCAGGGTTTTCTAGACTAGGGTTTACATTCACTAAATTTTTATTGTTAAGTACTAGAAAACCGTTTTTACTAAGAAGTTGGCTATCATGATAAAAGGAAAATGAGATTTATCAAGCATTTTATTATTTTGATAAAAATGTTTTTATTTTTGGAGATGTAGGATCATACAAATAAAAATGGATTCTTTATCATTTTTGAATATAAATTAAATTAGGTATAGTTAAATATTTTGCTTTGGCGGCGGGCGTTTTTGACTGAATTAATTACACATAGGGATTATTTTTTGATTAAATTAATATCATTTTTGGAAAACGATAGAAACTTCATATGCGGTTTGTAACATCCTGTAGGAAATTATTCCCAAGGGGCTCAAAGAGGGATGTGATTTTTACTTCCTAAGTTTTTATCAAGTGATTTATAAAAACCGAAGCGTAATTTTTGAAAAGGACATCGGAAATACTTCATAGAAATTTTGTTTAAGATTTTAAACTATAAATTTCAAAAGACTGATGATTTCAATTGGATTGTTCTTTTACAGCCACAGTAAAATGCGGGACGGGATACGTTAGGGTATATTTTCGCAGTAAGAAACCGGGATGAAAAAGACGACGGGGACGACGGGATGATACGTGATTGCTAACCAGGAAAAGAAAAACCATATAACTCAATAAACCTGATGATTTAAATTTGATTGTTCTTTAACAGCCAAAGTTAAAAGCGGGGCGGGATGAGTTAGGGTATATTTTCAAAGTAAGGAACCGGGAAGAAACACAGGACGGGGGTGACGGGATGATAAGTGACTGCTAATCCAGAAAAAGAAAAGACATATAACTTGATAAACCTGATGATATCAATTTGATTGTTCCTTACAGCGAAGGTAACAGCCAAATTTAAATGCGGGACGGGATGAGTTAGGGTATATTTTTACAGTTAAGAACTGGGATGAAAAAGACGACGGGGACGACGGGATGATAAGTTCCAGAAAAAGAAATCCAGAAAAAGAAAAGACATAACTTGAAAAACTTTTTAAAATATTTATGAATTAACTCAACCCGTGCAAGGCCGGGTAAGTCAGCTAGTCTATATCTATAAAAGCCAAATACCACTGACTGACTCACTGGTAAGTGACAAACACTCAACACGGAATCTCCGAAACTACTGGACCCAGAGGCTTGAAATTTGACAGAGACGTTCCTCTCAGCTATGCGACGCGCACTAAGAAACGATTTTAAAATCCAACGACTCCTTCCCTGTTTTTCGGCGCTTTTTCTACTCCGTTTTTCCCATTGAAATAGCATTATGCATTGTTGAAATGCGTAAATTGCATTAGGTTTATTTCTCTCTTGAGGTTTCGTGTGACCTCATGTGATAAAATATAATTTCAAAATTATAACAATTTTCAGGAAACATATAAATTCAAATAATTAATTTTGAAACAACATTTTCCTTTATTTGTAATTTAAATTTTTTTCTAAAATAAATATATTTATGGAAAGGCTAAAATAAATGGTTTCCATGGGAACAGAGCTAAAATTATTTCATTTTTTCATGGGGCATGGTTTACTAGACATCCATTCACTAAATTTTTATTGTTAAGTATAGAGCATTCGCACATGACGTCACTTGGAGGACAAAATCAACGTTGCTAAGGCTGTTGTTAGGGGCGGGACATAGAAGTATCCAATAGCAGCATTCGCACATGATGTCACTGGAGGAATAAAACAACGTTGCTAAGGCCGTTGTTAGGCAGAGTCATGTGATTGAAAATGCTCTATACTAGCAAACCGATTTTACTAAGAAGTTGGCTATCATGATAAAAGGAAAGTGAGATTTATCAAGCACTAGCTGATATGCCCGGCCTTGCACGGGTGGAGTGTATCAATTTATTAAAATTTTCTCAAGTTACATGCCTAATTTTCTGTAACCATAATTACCAATCATCCTGGTAGTTTTTCATATCCCGGTGTTCCCAGTATTTTTTCATATCCCGGTGTTCCCTGTATTTTTTCATATCCCGGTGCCTTTTTCATCTTGGTGTCCCCGGTGCCTTTTCATCTCGGTGTTCCCGGTGCATTTTCATCACCGTGCTCCCTGTGCCTTTTCCCTCCCGGTTCCAACTGTGTAAATCTAACCTAACCATCCAGTTCGGGGTTGCACATTTAATTACGACAGTTACCCAATTATCCATTCTAAGTGAAAAAAAATCCATTAAAATTATTACAGACTTTTGAAATCCCAAAATTTGTAAATACCCCCTGTTTAAATTGAAAAAAAAAAAATCCCGTTAAACTACACCAAAGAAACAAATTATAAGGTTAAATAACAAATTGATCTAGTGTTTCTATCATCAACTTTCTAAAAAAACTGCATGATGTAATCTTTACTTTAACAAAACTTTCTATTTCAACTTAAAGTTTCATGGAAAATGAAGTTTTCAATAAGAAAATACTGTTATAAAGTTTTTTATAAGGGACGTTTTTAATTTTTTAAATTATTAATAACCTTTTTAAAACATTTAAAACAATTTTAGCCAAGTTTTATCTTTAAATACTTTGTTTTATGTTTAAAATTGTTTTTGTTGTATTATTTGCAACGATGCGAGTTAAACAGATCTTCTTTAGTGGAGAAGTAAGGCGATTTTTACAAAAAGGCCTAAAAGGGGGTGAAGGGGTGGTTTTAGAAATTTGGAAATGATGTCATTGTCTTTCCCCCGTCCCCATACGTATGTGTACCAAGTTTGGTTCGATTCGGACGGGTAGTCTTGGAGAAATTGAGCCAAATCTGTTCCTGACAAACCCAGGCAGGAACCCAGCCAGGAACCCAGGCAGGAACCCAGGGACACCTTCATTATATATAGAGAGATTTTATTATTTTGATAAAAATGTTTTTATTTTTCGAGATGTAGGATCATGCAAATAAAAATGGATTCTTTATCATCTTTGAATATAAATTAAATTAGGTATAGTTAAATATTTTGCTTTGGCGGCGGGAGTTGTTGACTGAATTACACATAGGAATTATTTTTTGATTAAATTAATATCATTTTTGGAAAACGATAGAAACTTCATATACGGTTTGTAACATCCTGGAAGAAATTATTCCCAAGAGGCTCAAAGAGGGTTGTGATTTTTACTTCCTAAGTTTTTATCAAGTGGTTTATAAAAACCGAAGCGTAATTTTTGAAAAGAACATCGGCAATATTTCATAGAAATTTTGTTTAAGATTTTAAACTATAAATTTCCAAAGACTGATGATTTCAATTAGATTGTTCTTTTACAGCCACAGTAAAATGCGGGACGGGATACGTTAGGGTATATTTTCAGAGTAAGAAACCGGGATGAAAAAGACGACGGGATGATTGGTGATTGCTAACCAGGAAAAGAAAAACCATCTAACTCAATAAACCTGATGATTTAAATTGGATTGTTCTTTAACAGCCAAAGTTAAAAGCGGGGCGGGATGAGTTGGGGTATATTTTCAAAGTAAGGAACCGGGAAGAAAAACACGACGGGGGTGACGGGATGATAAGTGAAAAAGAAAAGACATATAACTTGATAAACCTGATGATTTCAATTTGATTGTGCTTTACAGCGAAGGTAACAGCCAAATTTAAATGCGGGACGGGATGAGTTAGGGTATATTTTTACAGTTAAGAACTGGGATGAAAAAGACGACGGGGACGACGGGATGATAAGTTCCAGAAAAAGAAAAGCCATAACTTGAAAAACTTTTTAAAATACTATTTATGAATTAACTCAACCCGTGCAAGGCCGGGTAAGTCAGCTAGTCTTATATATTAAAATAATTTGGTTTTTCTTTCGGCCGGCCGCCAGGCCGCACCCCCGTTCCGATTTGGACAAACTCGGTCTTGATCGAAAGCTCTCCACCCCTAGATGAGCCAATAATGTATCACGTTCCTCTAAAACCTTCCATTTTTAAATTATGCGTTTTTTTCGTTTTGCCCCCATGTTAACTCTATGGGGATGTTCCGTTCGGTCGGCAGCCAGCCCGAACCCCTGAACCGATTTGGACAAACTCGGTCTTGATCGAGAGATTTCCAACCCTAGATGAACCAATAATATAACATGTTCCTCCGAAACCTTCCATTTTTAAATTAGAAACTTTTTTCAATTTGCCCCATTGTTTTCAGTTAATATTTTTACCAACACAGGCAAAACGTCTTTTAAAGAGAGTGAAGAAAATCTACTTTGAAATTATCAAACTTCAATTTTTTTTTCAAGTTTTACTAGATTTATCACAACATGATACCTACTAGGCATATTGGATTTATAAAAAAATTACTGGGACAGGTTTAATTAAAGTATTACTTCTTTCTCTTCAGATGACGCATGAGAATAAATTAGTTGTGGTTAGAAAAACCTACAATGTGATTGAAAATATTGAATAGTGTAGCGCTGACGGCTTAAAAAAATGAATTGTAAAAAATTTAACTGCGCTGCAAGCGTGTGGTAGTAACGAGCGAAGCTCGCATCAGCACCAAAGGCGCTTAATCTAGCTGGTAAGACGCGGCTTTGCCGGGTCAAACCAGCTAGTAATATTTTAAAATAAAATTTATATTTCTTTTTATCATACTTAGGGAGATTTACCCAAATTTTATGCCCAAAAAAAACGTCTTGAGTTCTTCTTTCATTACACATTTAAAATTTTGCATAAATTTTAATTGCAATAATTTCTGTCATGTTTAAATTCCATCTTATAATTATTTAACACTTTGTTTAATTTGTTTTGCCAATTTAATAAAAATACATGTGTTTGATTAAACATTTAGTGAAATTAATTTTTGAAATAAACTAAAATTTAACCATTTTAAACTAAATTAAATTTATACTTTTTATGTCTAAACAGGTATAATTTTATTCATTTTTCCCAGTTAGGAAAGTGATATATAGTTTTCTGACAAAGAAAACATAACATTAGTATTTTGAAATTAATTTATAAGTCCAATTTCTATAAAATCGCATTAAAACTTCATTCATTAAATAGTTTTGATAATAGTTTAAATAAATATAAAATCATTGCACAAAAAGTGTTTTTTAATGTAAAATCATTGTTTGATAATAAAGTTTATTTTCTACCACCCAAAATCTCCCAGAGGTCTGTTTTTTTAAAGTTAAAATTATTCCTGTTACTAACATTAATAAAAAAAAAGCCACTTGACCTCCAAAAGTACCGGAAAGCACCACCAAGCATCAGACAAAGCCCTGAACCGGAATTTGAAAGTCCTGCTGCCAGATCTCAAATGAGCTGCTAAATGATGCGAAACTACTCCGGCCTCGATTTCTGGCCCTCCACACCTGAGCGCACGAAATTCGCGGGGATTTCAGATATGCTCTACTTTACCCTCTCTCTCGAAGGTGGCGGACCAACCTTTGACGAGGGAACTCTGGAACAATGGTATTTAGATTGTGTTTGAGGAGTGAATTATTCATTTGGGATGTCAGGTCAGAAATAGCCGTTCTTGTGTGAATTATTTCTTGTGTTTTCAGATGAAAGTGTTAGTGACCTCAGTGTCGGAGTTGATCTTCAGTTCATTGGACGTATTGACGTTATAGATATATCCATATTTTTAATTGAATTTTTCACTTTTATTTTTACTATAAAGGTACAGGAGAAAGTTCATTTGAGGTTTTGATGTTGAATTTTTCGAAGTGTTATTACAAAATAATACTTTATAACTGCATAGAAAACATTAAAAAACATCTCGGTTGATACTAATTAAGTTCAAGAACTTTATATTCATAAAATTTCTTTAATAGTAGATGTTTAACAATATACCATATTGTCCCTCGTTCAATAGAAATTCTCTTTTAGATTGAGTTGGGTTTGAGGAGTGAATTAGGTATTCATTGGAGTCTCAGAAATAGCATTTCTTGTGAGAATATATTTTTGTGATTTGGATTGGGGTTACTTCAGATGAAAGTGTCAGTGACCTCGGTGTTGGAGTCGGAATCAGTTCATTGGACCTATTGACCTTATATATATATATATTATATCGAATTTTATTCTCAGTAATAAAATTATTAACGATCATGTTTGATCATAAAAGTGAGAAAAAAAAGTTATTATGGCCATATCACTTGTGTTATGGCTTTAGACTTTCGCCATAACAGTAATCACCTAATAAATATCACTAAGTTTGATGGTTACTGTTCTATTTATAAAATATATAATTATACTCTATCAGTATATAAAAAGTTTCATGTTTCATAATTTAAAGTTCAAATCTATTAGCGGGATGCTATGGGGGTTAATAACTAATTTCTGTAACACTTAGGGAACGTACCCATACTACGTGACCTATTTTTTTACTAGTTTTGACCCCCTCCCCCCTTAGTGACCACCCGTAGTATATGCCAAGACCCCGCCCCCTCCCCCTGTAGTTTTCACGTAGTAGTTCATAAATACGGTTTTCAATCATTTTTAGCAAACAGAAAGTTAAAAAAAGTTAATTTGGCTTAATTTGTCTTTATTAATACAGCACTTGCCTCGTGACGCCTAGAGTGCGTGCATACAAGTGGAAAATATATTATCAAGAAAAAAATTATTGTAACAGTAACTTAATTTACAAAAACAAGCCTTTTTTTTCTTTATTTTTTGACTTTTTTGATTATTTTTCTTTATTTTTTCTTTATATTTGAGGAAACCCTAAGCCCCCTTCCCCCCTGTGACTATGCGTTGTATTTTGAAGACCCCCTCCCCTCCTAAACAGGTCACGTAGTATGGGGTACGTTCCCTTATAGGTAATGGCATCCTTTGAGCTGTAAATATTGATAAGGTACTTAAAAATATTTTTTCAAAACGGTAAGTAATATTTTTTTAGGAACTGACTATCTCTATTACTAATGACCCTAGTTTATTCACCTCTGAAAATATATTCCATAACAAAGAACTTCTGTTTCAACTGGTGTTGAGAAAACGAAAGTATTTCGAAAATCACGGAATTCCTTCCCACATATCATGGGTAAGTCATAGATCTAGAAACTGGACATTTTTGACAACAGAAGGAAACGATTTCTCTAAGATACCAGACCTCCCATCTTGGAAAAGTTCTCAGTTTCCCAATATTTGACGCTTTTTTAAGAACTAGATGGATGCAGAGAAAGCTTAATGAATGACTCAAGGAATATTATATGACTTGAAAGACAGCATATAATTTTTCATTTGGGTTATTTTTATATTCGTGAAATTGTATTGTAACATTTGGGTTAATTTTTATTTTTTTTTCTATTATAAAAGCTATTATACTTTTAAAAGTCACGAGATTTTAATTTTGTGGATAATTACGTCCTACTCTAAGGAGATTTATTCAAGATGGATACGAAGTGTGTTTCATTTATTAATTTTTGTAGATAAGTTATTGTTTATGATAAAAATTCAACAGTATGACTAAAAGAAATGGAATTGATAAACAAAGTTTTACTTATTTAACTTTAGAAAAAAGCAATTATATAGAGAAGGCTAAGAGAATTTTGTTATTAAAAATTATGTCATTATTTTTAAAGCAGAAATATTGTCTATGCATCTATGATACATAAATTATTTTAAGATAATCCCTAAAAAGTTTTAAAAAACAAAATAAGATAAATTGATGAAAATATCTTACTTTTTAATCCCAAAAATGTAAGAATCCTTAGTTCTTTTAAAACCATATTCTTTGAAGGTTTAATTTCAACATTTTTCACAGATGAATGACTTTGTAATATAAAAAACTTTATATTAATGGTAATTTTTTTTTGTAATACAATGTCAAATTGATGATTTAATATTCCACATAAATATAAATTTCAATAAAAAATTTACTATTTGATTAATTTTAAACTGTAAATTGATGTAATAGTTATGTATCTATGATGTTTGTAACTTTGATGTATGTATTATAACTAGGTATTCAAATTTACAAAGCAAACAAAAAATGTTTATTTAAATTATTTTTTACGGTGTTTCTTGTTTGAAATCAAAATTTTTTATTCAATAAAAAATTATTACATTAAACAAAACTACTTTGCCTGGGTGACTTGACTTAACATTTCTATACAAATGTACAATACTTTTAGAATTTAAGTATTTATAAGTAATTTTGATTTAAAAGAAATTTTTAAATTATGATTAAGGTCTGTAAAAAATTAAGTCACTCTATTTATCATACTATCTTAAAAATACACTTTGGATAAAAAAAAAAAGTAAAAAAAAAGCATTTACATTTATCCACCCGAAAAATATCTCTGATTACAATTTAAATTATTTTAAATTTTAATCTTTATGAAAAGGTTTTTCATAAGACTGAATAAATACTTTATCAGTAATAAGATTATTCTTTTGAAATCACAATATTCCACAACGAATGGTGGATACAACTTCAAATTTATATAATTTACACTCATACTTAAACTGTTGAGGAGATGATGTTATGAAATATATTATAATGTATAATTAATTAAAATATAATAAAGAAATAATTTATAATACCTAATAATGTATATTAAAATACATTAATCTATAATGATATTATTATAATGTACTATCAATTTCATAATGTAGAAAAATTTGAATGATATAAATTATTATTTTTAATTTGACTGCTAAAAACATATGACTAGAAAAGGCAAAGATATAACTATAAAATAACGAAATAATAAAAATTTAACTATTAATCTTTACTTTTAATTGTATACAAATAAGTTTAATATAAGTATGATTTACTTTATGTATTTTAGACAAATTTGAAGACTAAGTGCTTTACATAATTAATTTTTGATAAATATTTGAAGACCTGGAAATATAATTTATGCTAAACTTAACGTAAATATATTATTTTAGCAGGCATTTTAGTAATTATAATTTGATTAAGCTTTAACCTGCAACTTGTGTAGGTTTAGTATTATTAGCATATTCAAAATTAATTTAATTTAGTAAAATATTCCTTCAACATAATAAGTAAAGCGTTTCACATAGGATACAATATTAATAAATGATAATAATGTATGGATAATTTTTCAAAGAATAACCTCTTATAATAGCTTCTATTTAGATTGAATATTTAAATTTTTTTTTGCAAGACTGCTTACAATTACAAAGAAAAAAATAGTGTTGCAAATATCATTGAAACATTGCAACATTCTATAGAAATAATTGTTTAATAAAGATTAATCTTAAATGAAATAATTTGAAATGATAAATAAATTAACTTTACCTGAAAAGACAAAAAATTAACTACAATAGAAAATATTTTAATTTGGGAATTATAAATGAGATTAATACTTATGTTAGATATCATTTTAGTTTTCTGGAAAGTTTGTATGAAATGAAGTGTTCCATAAATCTCATGTGAAAAAAGTAGCTAGGGGAACAATATGTTGAAGAAAAAAAAATAGAAAAATTGTGAAGTCTCAAAGAAAGTTCAAACTTTGTGGAAGTATTCATTTATATTTTTATTGTCTATTCATAATTAATATTAGTAATAAGTTTGAAATTTCTGTTGGTACACGATCTTTAGCTAAAAAACAAAATTGAAAACATGGAATCATAATTTAAATTAAAAAATGGAAAACTCAAAAACATTATGCAATTCCTTCTCTGTTCTTCACTCGGGGATTAACAAGTTGAGATACAGCATTAAGTTTTCGTAAAAATACAATTAATTACAATTATTCTGTAGAATCTTATTACAGCTTGCGATTATGATAAAATCATCTTTAAATTGATAAATAAATTAGATACTAAAGAAAATAAAACCTTTTGGGAGAATTAAACGAAAATATCTGTCTAGAAAACAAGATTATAAATATAGAATCTTAAAAAACAAATATATGTGGGAAAACCCTGAGAGCCAAGCTATCGCCAAGCACGCCAGCGCCCCGCCAACGCGCGTTCAACCCGTTACGTAGGTCGGCTAATTTAACTTTTTTAAAAAGAAAGTATGAAAAAGATTTTCCAAAGCTCGAACGCATAGCCCGAGGCCGCCCAAACAGGCTGGACAAGTCGGCCTCGCTTGAGACTGACTCTCATCAACCCAGCACTAAAGGCTGGCTGCTCCGAAGAACCAGTTCGAAGTAGAAAGTGGCTCGGGTGCCATTACTGACTCAGTTCTGAAGCGGGATCTAGTGTTTGGATTTTTGATGCGGCGGGTTTCTTCACTGATGCCATTGCGAGGAACCGTAATTTATTCATGATATCTGTTTCTGGGCGAATATCGACAAAATAGCCGTCGAAAAAACGGTAAAATTGGTAATTATCTTGCTTAAGTAGAAATTATTTAATTTTTAAGTTATAGTTTGTTAATTTTTAATTTATAGAAATTTTTACAAAACTGTTGCCATAATTTTTAGTTTTTATGGCTTAATTAAAAACCAATTGCCATTAACCTGAGTTTGGAACTGAAATTATTTGTTTCGAACTGAGAGATTTAGTTCTCTCAATCATCGGACCTTAAACAATAGAAATTTATTAAAATTTTCCACTCTATCTGGACTATATGGAAAAGTAAATTACTTTTATGAACATAACTTGAATAAAAAAGAAATCATCTTCTGTTAATGAAAGTTGAAAGTGAATCGAAACCGGCAAGACTGTGACAAGTGGTGAAAGACTGATGTGTGATAAACATTTGGATTCTTTGTGTTCCTTCGTGGAATGTGTTAAAGTGTTAAGTTAGAGACCTGCAATATGTTCTGCCAAATAATTAGTGAAGGAATGTCACAAATGAAAATGAAGAAGAGACTTTGGAAAGAGATTTTAGTCATTCTAATAATCTTAGGATATGCTGGTAAGTGGAGGCTCTCTTACTTCTTTTCTTGATTTCAGAGTTTCTAACATCTTTCTCTTATTTGTTCTTAACTATTGAAACTTGAAAACATTGTATTTAGTGTTGATCAATGATTGTAGTAGTGATTTTTATATGAAGTTTTAGTTGATACGAAAAACTTGCGTTCATTCCTAAGCTTCATGTTATGAGACAGTTAAAATATTATTTAATTACATTCAGACGTATTTATGCAAATTACAATTAATATTGTCAAAAAGTGATGCTTTTTTAACGTAAAACATGAAACTAAAAAGAAAATTACAATAGAAAAGAGAAGTTAACTATAATTTTTTTGTGTTACATGAATTTATGAAAAAAGTTATTACGTCAATCCTAGGAACTCGTTATACATAACTCTGAAACATAATAGCTACAAATATCTCAAAAACAATAAGTTTGTCAAAGTTTTATTGAATGAGGGAATCCCCAATGTAGTAACCCTTTGTATCTAAAATATTAACTATGTGTCAGTATCTTACTATTATCATGGGTTTTACCCGCAAAGAAGTATCAACACATCAAGTTAAGATATTTTTTGTGTGTTTTAGTAAAACATCTTCTAAACTCCCTTCAGAATAAGTTAAATTAGAATATGGTTTCATATTTTAATAGTATCTTCTTAAAATGGGATAATAAACTCTTTTAGAGAAAAGTAACCCTTTCTTTTTCCTCAAAAGTGGGTACAGATGTAAACGACTAAGGATTGTATTGAATCTGAATATGTTTTTTTCTTTTATCTAACTAACTTTAAAATTGAAACGGTAGTTTTCTTAAACCCGAATAAGTTATAGTTTGAATTTAACTAACTAAGTAAGTAAATAAATAATAAATGTCTGTGTTAAAATTAACTTTAACTGTGTTAAAAATATTCTTCGTCTTTGAAAAAGTCTCACTCATTAAACGAGGGAAACTGAACCTTATAATTATAAAGCAAGTTAAAATTTACTCCCACCCAAATTTTATATTTGTGCAGTATTACCTTCCCTTAAAGAAACCGTTCATAGAAAAAAAGTTTATTAAGTTGACAAATATTCAAATATTATATCTAAAATTGTTCCAGCATTATTGACCCTTAAAATCTTGAATGAAAGATTACACTGATGAAAAAAATGAAAGTAAAATAGAAGGAATGAAATACAATAAAGGTTTAAAACCGATATTATTCTTATTAGAGAATAATAGACCTGGGAACTTCTGCCTTAAACCAACAGAAGACATAGCGGAATTGGGGGAGTACCTGGCTTTCCGGGTTAGCTATTGAAAAGAAAAGCTCTATCTTCTCAGATTCAAAACTCGATTTCAGAATCGCATTTTAGATTAAAAAAACTCACTCACACAAAACTAGTTCCGACGGGTGATAAGCGTGATTTACGGTTCTACGGCGCTAAACTCGTGTTGGATCGACGCTTTTTTCGCCAATTATTGACAGTGCTGGTCTTCAGCCAAGCCTTACCCATTCTTTCTGCCAAGCGATCAAGGTTTATCAGCATTGTCTAAAGCAGACAGATGAATGAAATTAACCTCAAACTGAACATGGGCTAGCATTTTGCGATACAAAGTGTAGGGCTGGACTAACCCTTTACCAGATTTGGCGATAGAATTGAGCATTGTTCTTTTTTGTGTCTGCCCACTCAGCTCTACCACTTCCGTTGCCACATTTCCTGAGCAAATCAATTGACGTCTGTGTTTTTGACTAAACGCCAGCACGTTGCCGCTATACCGTCGTTGCTAGTTAGGCGTTTACCTTGAGCTAAACACGGTTGACGGTTGTCTAATACCATATTAATTGCCTAACAGTGTTATGAGGGATGCTAGAAAAATGTTTAGAGGAATAAATATCACGGTTGGTTGCTTTGAAAGCATTTTGATCAGCGGATATTGTTAAATCACGGAGACAGTCTTGAATTTAAAGCTATTTAACTTTAAAAGTTTTTGTGAATGCTCAATGTCATAGTCCTTTTGCTTTTATTGCCTTTCACAAAACTTAACTAACAGATGCTTCTTTTTCATGCATGGCAATTTTGTAATGTTTCTTTTGTTATATTTGGGTGTAAAACTTTGCTTGCCTAACGTTGAAGAACTAACAATCCTCGTCTCTTCATGGATATTTTTAAGTGTCAAAAGTGTAATCTTGAACCTCTGAGGATTTAAAATAAAGGTTCCTTAATATATTTATTAACACTACTTTTTTAACCCTATTCCCAAAGCATTGTTTAACAAATTCATCTTTTTGTGAACATTCTTGAGCATTCAGGCTTGAATTTTGTTTACATAAATTCTAAAACAAAATATCAATAAATTTCCTCCCAAACTGTCTGTACGATAAAAGTTAATTTTTCATAATTGTGTTAATGCAAAGAAAGTATTTTTTTGTATTACGTTCATGTATGAAAAACAATATTTACATAGAGCTGTATACATCAAGATTTATTACATCGTAATTCCTTATTAACTTGATTAACTAATTTTAACTGGATAATAAGAACAGAGTAATTTTGTGATATATTTGTTCAAAATCTTAGGATGTAAATACAAGAAAACAAGGTTTAGCTTTGAACTTCATAACACACTCGTTGGGTTGAATAGAAATTTTTTGAGCTAGCTGTTAAGATAGAAACGCAGGTATCACCGCTGAATTCTGATGTTCGGCTATCTCAAATGACATCATAAGTCTATCCTTGTTCGCAGCTGTATGTGGGGAGACGGATTTATGTGGCATCTACATCGAAATGCGTTTCTAGTAGGTGATTCATTGAATAAGAAACAGGTTTTACAGTTTCTCTTAAGGAATAATTCAGTCAATTTTAACACTCCATTTCACGTGTTTACAGCACTTTGGAAACTATAGAGTAGGTGCATTTTAAAGCGCAGTTTGACTGTACTCAGTTGATAAATTTCAAATTATCATTTATTGCAATATTTTCAGTATATTGGGATATAAATGAAAAGGGATTGTACTTATTGTAGTTTTTGTTTGGTAACGTCTGTAGAAAATGTGAATTTTGTTATTTTAAGACGCATTTAACATATAATTGCGACGTATATTATTTTATAACTCATGAAAGGTGCAGATATTTCCTATGGAAACCATGTGTTGGACCGTGTTAAAACCATGTTCCTATGGATTTCCATGTGTTGGAACATTTATAAGCAATGAGATGAAAAATTACTAAATGTGTTAAATTTTATAGTATTAACTTTCTTGCTTTTACCATGTTTAATATGACGGTAAACACATGCATTACTCATGAAGTAATCATTTTACTTTTCAATGTTTTATGTCATTCCTGCATGATTTTATATTTTGCTAGCTTGTGTTGAATCGTTTAAGTAAATTTTTAACGTTTAGAGAAAACACATTTAATACGATATTATCAAAGACTGCTTAAGATGAAGTACGTTAAAATCTCATTAATTTTATGCTTCACTTTTAATGATTTTTAACGTTTCATATCAAAATGCATTGTGATAAAGATATTGCACTACTTGGAACACATAAAAAAGTTTTAGAACATATTTTCTCTTACACTTAACCTTAAATTTTTACTACAAAGCTATATTGCATGACTTTTTGTGCTTTACACACAACTAAAGACTTGTAATAAGAAAACTTTGATAAACTTCATGTGTGAATTTTCAATACTTGATTTAATAAAATTGAAAAATGTACCCCATATATATACATACAAAGGATAATAAACAAATACTGATAAGCATCTTGTTTACTCTAAAGCCCTGGATGAAGACGTTACTTAAGTAGCGACATGAGTTCAATCGTCCGCCATTGTGGTGAAATGCGCTATTCTCTCATAAAGTCCGCTATGAGGGAAAGGAGTTGCAATAGTTGAAAAAAAATTGTTTCTTTTCCAACCTCTGCGAGAAGTTGGTTATTTTGAAAGAAATAATAATTATTACTCAGGCTGTTTTATAACTTTAACTTTATTATGGAAAACGGTTTTAAGCATTGTTTATAGCTTTGATTTTAAGATACTGGATGGATATTATTGTTAAATTTGTATTTTTAAAGATATTTTGAATTAGTTTTTTGAGGCCACGACATGCATATCAAATCTGCTACATATGTATGTTAAAAAATTAATCAAAAACGATTAATGAAAACTGTGTTGTTTTTTTATAATGACCTAATCACTTTACAAAATCAATACGGGTTGATTAATTTAACAAGTGAGCATGATAAATGCAATACATAACTTGCGCATCATTACAAATATAATTCCGTAAAACTTGATTAGGATAAATATAATTAAATTATTTTAAACTTACCTCACAAGGTGTATTAGTATGAAAATCTATCGCACTGGCTCTGGGCTCAAATACCATTTCACCACAATGGCGGCTGTTTACATGCGTGACTGTTAAACGTCCAATCAAAATCAAAAGCGGCAAGATCAGCAAGATCAAAGTATGTCGCTACTTAAGTAACGTCTTCATCCAGGGCTTTAGTTTACTCCATACTGCCGATAAATTAACTGTGAAATGGGATATAAATATTTAAAGACTGTAGGTATGTAGTGGTCTGAACTTTAATTTGTAATAACATTATTTATACAATATACACAAATAAACTTATTTATTTAGTACAAGCAGCGCAGACAAAAATTTTGCCTATTTTTATCAAAATAAAATTTATTTAAATTTCATTTTTAATATTATACCGTGAATTGGGAGGATATTGTAATTAATTTATTTTGGATGGATCTCAACGAAAACTTTCAGTCTCCGCGACTCCAACTGTCAAATATATCAATACAGAAATGATAAAAGAAATTCTAGCAACCCTACCTATAAATCTGTCAGAAAAAGACACGTCCAAATCATTTTCATACCCACTCTTGATTCAACCAAGACATCAACAAAAAAACTTTATCTAAACCGCTTAATTATTATTGTTCACGACTAGGGAAAATTGGTTAGAAGACTGGTTATAGGTGATATCTCTCATGTTCTATATCCACATCTTTCTAAGAGGAAGGATCCTTGAAGAGAACCTGTATCGGAACCTGACCTTTTGACACTAAGAATAACTGAAAACGAATATGGAGGACATTGTCTGACATTTATTTGTATTGCTGTGAAAGTGATCGTAATGTTGGTAATGGAGGTGCAGCACCTAATGAGAAATCGAAAGCGTGTTGGGTATTATCACCCTCATAACGGAAGCAGCGATACATAGCTTGGAGCAATAATCGCACAAATAGATTGTGGTTGGTTCTTGGGGGAAAACTCGTATGCAAATGAGGTATCTATTTAAAAGACATTACTAAGCATTTAGTTCATTGTGAAACAATCGGTTTTTTATTAGTTACTTTTATATTTACGATTTATTGCGTTTTGTAAATGATTTTGTGTTTATAAATCCATTTTAAGATATTGTTTGCTGGATCACTTTGATTAATTTTGTTAATTAGTTTAAATAATCCCGTTAATGATGGCAATAGTTATAAAAAGTCTATTATAAGTTTATTCTTCTTCTTCAACAGCATTACAGCCTGGTACAGTCCAAGGCTTTCTCTATAAGTTTATTACGGTTGAATATTATCAGTCCTTGTTATACTTAGAGCTTTAATGATAATTATAATCTTTATAATTTGAAAAGTATACTTTTTGTGTATAAATATGTATTTTTTTAACTTCTCATGTTGCTCATTTTACAAAATAATTAACAATTTAGTATTTTCGATTTATTGCGTTAGTAAATAATTCGTTGGATAATTTTGATGGATTTTTGATCAGAAATTTAAACTATGATATTGCTATAGGTAATAAGTCTATGTTTATAAAGTTTAAAATAACATGAGCTCTTATCATACCCGAAGTTTTAATTATAATTTTGATTATTGTAATTTGAAAAGCAAGCTTAATGTGTAAAAGTAAATGTAAGTAAAGATAAGTAAAAAGATAAGTAAAGTATTTCTTGTTGCTTTTTTACAAAAAAAAATCCATTTGTAGTATCGTGTTTAGTTATTAACTTTAGTTTGTGTTGTCACTTGTATTCAAAAGAAATACGAATGTAACAAGAAATTGCAACATAAGAAATTATCTAAATTATTAAAAAATTGAAACAATCAACGTCATAATAAATTGCTTTTATACAGGATGTTCAAATAAAAAATACATTTTCTTTAAAATAAATGTTTAAAAAAATTATTAAAACATTTTTATTTTTCAAAATGTCATAAAATTTATTGAATATAAACACTCTATATTGTTATTTGTGTTTTCAAAAGAATCTTCCCATCTTCTAAATGCTGCATACCCTTCTTCATCAATTTAAAAGTTTAAACACTGTACCGCGTTGTGATTCACTTCTTTAATTCTATTAGCTCGCTTTAGTTTTACAATATTTGTAATATTTTAACTTTCTAAATTAAGTAATCTAATGTAATAAATCTAAGTATTTATGTCAATAATGTTATGCTTGGTTAGTAACGGATTAAAATACCTTATTTTCTAGATTTTTATTTTGTGCTAACTATGGGAGAAAAAAAGTTCTTTGCTTCATTTTAATGGAGTTGAGAAGATGAACAAGAATTGCATAATATATTAAAACATTTCTAAATATCACCTATATTTAAAAGGTACCGAGTACAAACCCCACAGAAATACGGGTAGTTAAACAATTGTTCAACAAACAACTTAGTATAGTTACTTTCTTCAAGCATGCTTTTTTATAGAAAAAATTTGATTACCATAATATTGTTTTTAGAAACCTGTATTATTAAATAGCTGTGATGTACTCCTCTTTATCAAACACACAACTATGTTTCTTTCAAAAGCATACAAACATTCGTAAAGAACTCAGTTTCATTGAAATTTTAAAAATGTGGAAATATTTTTAGCAGAAAGTCAAATAGGATTAGCGAAGAGTTTAAGCTTATTGTGTATTTTAAAGAATATAATCTTTTCGTTTATTCCGTTTTCCCACAAACTGTTACTGAACGCTTCCTTTTTTCTATTCATGGATAAAATCTGAAGGAAAAGAGTTCTTTAGCAGTTTTGCCAAGAAAAATTCTCACTATTATTAACATCTGTCATAACTCAATGATCTAAGAAAGTTAAGCTGAAAATTGATCCAGGTTTTAAGGAAACATCTACTTATTGGGAGCTGAGGGTTACTACAACGTTTTTTTTATTCGTTTTTAATCTATTTTCTTACTTTTACAAGTTCAAAACTAGAGTTTTTTTTTAATAATTCAAACCTGATAATATTTTACTGCGTTTAAAATATTCTTTCCAAATGCTTCTAAAAAGTAAATACTTCTTTTTTCAAATCCATAGTATAAATTTTTAATTGAAAATTATCATTAATTTGGTACATAAATGAAAAAAAATTATACACTTGTAAAATATTTATTTTTACAAGTGTAGTACATTAATAAAACTAATATTTTTATATTAATGAAGAAAGTGTTAATTTAGAAATGTTAACTAATATTTATTATTCAAACAATTGGCTTGAGAACAATTGGAAAGATGTAAACTTTCCATAAAAATAGATAGAACTTTTTTTTTAATTAAAAATTTAAATTACTAATATGAATATCTTTTAAAGTCATTTAAATGAATATTAAATATTTTTTATTAAATAATCTTTATGAAATAATATGTTAAGAAAGAAGAAAGAAAAAGAAGAAGTTAATGTACTACCCCATAATATTTGCGTCTTGAAATAAACGAAATCCAAATTTTTATTGAATAAAGAACCAGAACATTATTGTTAATAAATTAATAAGAACAATAATGGGAAGAGCAATGCTTATGTGACAGACGCTTACGCTGCTGGTACCCCGTAACCGATTAATCATCTATGTGACAGAGTTCATATAATAATAAGTTTTAGTAGAAATGCTTCCTCCCTATTTCTTAGTTAAAGTTTCTTAGTTGTCAGTAAATTTAGTGTAAACCATTAAAAAATGAACGAATTTTGCTTAATTTAAGGTTTGATTTTCTGCAAAGAGTTTGATTGGGAATTTGAATTATTTCACACTAAAGACCCGTTTTGGGAATTTATTACATTTCTTTCAAAGAAGAAACATTTTCACAAAAGAAACAATTACAGAGACATCTATACCGGAAAAATAAATAAACAAATTAATAAAATGAGAAATGATGTCGCATGAATAGAAATGACTATTTACTAGTAAAGATATGACTTTACAGTGATACTTGGTTGAAAAAAGGACTAACATGATGTATCAACAATTTCAAGCATATAAATAATACAACATACAATTACCTTTCCCCCCATTAAAACACTTAAATGAATAAACAAGTCATTAGAGTAGTACATATCCTTTTAGGGCATACGGTACTCCACCGCGAACTTTAACAACACCAGTTACAAAAAACCACTTAAACTTTTACCCTTCTTTTCCACATTAAATTAAAAAGACAATGCCGCCTTCTTAAATACCTGATTGTCAAACATTCAAACCACTTCTTTGATATGTAAAGTGTGTGAACAAACACCGGGTATAACTCTAGAAGGAGTGCCTACTTCAGTTCAAGTTGCGGGAGGCCTACTTTCCAAAATGACTGATGGCACTAAATACAATGATCTGAGGTTTCAAGTGTATTCTAATTAAGATTTGCTCTAATTGATCCTGTCTCACGCCGCGGTGAATTAATATTAGGGGCCGAATAAGTCAGCTTTGTGTAAACAATTTGATGCTTGTTGGACAGTTTTGGACGCAGGGATTGTTTGTGGTCGAAAATGTGATAATGAGTTTTGACAAAAGTGTAGTTTTTTCTGTGATATTGTTTCCGGGGAGGTTTGTTTGATGATCAATAGAGTAGAGGAAGTTCCTGGTTTTGCTTGTTTTATGCGTTAGTTGATTTGATTAGAAAATAATGCACGGATTTTTTTTATTTCTTTCATTTCAAATTGTGAATTATTATCAATTATTTTAATATGACGTGATCTCATAGTTTAATATGTCGTCTTTATTATCTGCAAACAATATATAAGCACGCTCCTGTTAAAATACACCTTTGATAAGCATTTTGTTTGTAAAAAAGTAATTCTTCCACTAATTAGGTTATTTTCTCTTTTATGCATATTTTTCAATTAAAATAAAAAATTAACTTTAATTATTCTCACTCATAAACTCATTTAAATTTACGCATTAGATTAAAAATGCTTCAAAATATGCCATGTAGAAGTTTAAAAAAACTATACAATACATTAAAACATTATAATAACACCTCTGTCTCTCTCTTTGTTTGCATATTTCATGTGAATTCGGTGTTAAATAAAGGAATATTTTTATTGCATCACATTTTATAAAACTAACTTGTAATAATAAACATTTTAATTCAAAAATTTCAAAATTTCGAGCTTTTTTTGTAAAAATATATTGCATTTCGTATTTACAGATAAAGGTTTTTAAAAGTTGTAACTCTCTCTTATACTATTATGCTGGATTAGAAATACCATTTAAACCAATTAATACCCATTAGGAAATACGATTTCAACCAATTAATACCCATTAGGAAATACCATTTCAAACAATTAATACCCATTAGGAAATACCATACCAAAATAATGAAAAATTTAGTTCAAAATCTACATGGAGAATTTTTTTTGTATTGATAGCTATAAAAAATAAGGTAGAAATTCTTAAAATTTAAAAAATATATCTGATTTTTAAAAAAATTAGTATTATTCATCTCTTTTCTGCAACAAATTGTAAAGGATAGTTTTAAAAGTCAGATTTGTCCTTCTATTCCAAAAACCATATCAAAAGTCCTTCTTAGAAAGAATTAAATTAATTATATAGTTATGTGTGTGTGTTTCTTTTTAAAACATATTTATCCTTAAGCAAATATTTGATAGTATTAGTGAAGCTTCGACCACATAAATACTTTAATTATACCCAATTCACTATCATTAATTAAACTATAGCCTTTTAATCAAGTTAGTTTCTTAATAAGGCGTTAATTGTCACATATTGATTGACTTGAATCTACATTGAGTTACGACGATGCTACCAATATGTGTTTAATCTGTACATGAAAAGATCATTAGATCTGTTTAACATATTTTGAGTGTCATACGTTTGTTTGATGATAATTCATGTAGTCCTTAAGGTTTCAACGTAAAGCACTTAAATTAATTAGCATCGTATCAATGACCTAAAAAAGTATTTTTTTTTTTACATGGCAAAGAAAATCTTAATAACAGTTATAATATTCAAAATAAATACACTATAAAAAAATCCTGGAACGTTCCAAGGAAAAACTGGGCAAAACTGGAAAATAACAGGAACATTGGCGTAAAATACTGGTTACTGGTATTTTTTATTGATTTTACCGCAACATTCCTGTTATTTTCCAGGAACATGACTAGGAAAAAATGGGCAACCCAGCTGCCCAGTTTTTCAAGGAAAGTGGCAATATTTTTTTTACAGTGTATGTGTGCGAAAGTTAAATATTTTAAATTTAAAAGAGTAAATTGCTTTGAATGACTAATTATAGTCAAGAAAGTGCACAGTGCATTTTTCATTTAAACAGTGCATTGAAAAATTTTAAAAACAATTAAATGTTTTTATAGTTTCAAAACTTCCACATTTTGATGATATTCTATTCTATTCTTCTATATTCTATTTTTTATATAAATGCCTATATATAAAGTCTAATTAAAGTCAGGTTTCAATTTTTAACATTAAAATTTAAAAAATTAGGTTTAATTTTTTGATAATCTTTGTTTCTTTTTTACCATAAAATAATAATAATAATAATAATAATAATAATAATAATAATAATAATAATAATAATAATAATAATAATAATAATAATAATAATACATGTAATTTTTATCTTTTAAAATAATTTTGAAATATTAACACCATGATACCTTCTAACGATTCTATTAAGACAAATGTGCACTTAATGTGAAAACTTATGTTCTTTAATTTTAAAGTTTAGTGTTTAAATGTTCTCTTTTAGAAATAATTTGTTTCTTAAAACTAATTGTAGGTATATAGAAAATAAATAAAAGGATAACACAATATTATATGTTATTGGAGGAAAAAAAATAAACAAGTGACTTTCACTAATATTTTTAAAGCAAAGAAGTTTTTAGTTTGAGAAAAATAAATCACTACTCTAATGGGTATCGAATTTAAGTATAGGGGAACACATCTGCAACAGAAACGCTTACGAATAACATTTGAAACTGTTTTACGAAACAGAATAAATTGATGGGTAGGCATGCACTCGAAAATGTCAGAATACGATCACTCTCATCGTCAACCCTATTCTTCAAACCTACCATTTCCCAAAACCCATCACTGATCGTAACACCACAAAACAATAACCCCTATCACAGCACATCCCAATATCTCGAATTCAAAAACCACTCTCTCTTCTCTTCGATAATGACAATTATTATTATTATAACTATTCCTTTGTTTCGAAGATCCAAAGCAGTCCAGTTTAATGTCTGAGTCGAGTTTAGTTGCTACACGCGGGGAGGCGGACTTGCAAAGAAGTCAGCGTTCCACTAACCCAACTCCCGGGAACTCTGAGATGACCCATCTTGCAGTCTCTTCAAACCAGCGTCCATGTCATCGCGCACGGTCCACTTTCTTCTTCTCTCTCTCTTCAGTTTTTGAATTTTCTCTCTCCCATTGTTGCCACTGCCGGTTGTAGAAATTATTTATCGATGGATTTTTTCTCGTCGTGGAGGATTTTGAACGCTAGGTCGGTGATGCAGGGAAGGAGGAGGTGGGAGTCGTTTTGAAGCTGGTTTTTGAGTCGAGTTGAGCTGCCGTTTTGTAACGGGTGATTGAGGGTGTTTGGTAATTATATGAATTTGATGTTGCCAAACGACTATTCTCAGTAATCCAGTTTGGTGGAAAATGAGGTATGATTGATTCCGGAACGTGTGTTTAGTGGGGTTAATGTGCCTTGTAAAATTATTCATAACAGTTTTTGTGTGAGATAATGGGCAGTAAAATTAAACTAATTTATGCTATTAAAGTGTAACATTATTGAAGCAAAATTAAGTAATTATAGGTATAAATAAAAATTGGATGTTTATATGTTACATTATATTGTGATATGAGCAGATTTTGATGTTCAATTTATTTTCAAAAATATAATTTAATATGGATTCAGAATTTAAAAGGTAGCAGTGGATTAAAAAAATATTTTTTATAATTATTTCAATATTAAATGCTTTTAGAAGCTTTTTATTTATTGAAGGTCTTTTTCATGAAAGTTTTTTTTATGAAAAATGCCAAATTTTATGTTGAAATTTGGTCGCTTATGATAATTTTTTAAGCCCGATGACAATGTTTTGAGAAGTAACTAAATGAATTGAATCGTCAGTATGAAAAAGGGAAAAAATCTAAAAACCAAATTTTGAGAAAACTGAACAAAAACAGTATAAGTAATGGAATTTCGCTGTACCACCAAATTTCTACTGGAAATGCAGGAAAATATTAAATATTTAGAGTACAGAATAATCATTGAAAAAATATGAGTATATTCATAAATATTTCACAGTTGAAAAAAGTTGATAGGCTCATTTCCTTTTTCAACCTTATGAAATTTTAGATAAAAGAAAATCTTAAAAATCACTTAATTGACAACAAAAATATATTTATGCTTAGTTCACAGCGCAAAAGTGAAAAATAGAAGGATTCGAAATTATTAAGAAACTGAGTCAATAACTATGAAGTAAGTGAATATGAATGGAGTCAAACATTCCCTGCGTAAAAAAAGTTATAAACACTTTTAAATTAAAATCAAATTTTATTTTGGCTAAGTTTACAGTAAAAAGAATAAGAAAAGAAAGACAAATTAACTTAAATTTAAAATTTAATTAAAAAAAATACAATGAATGGACATCGATTATGTAAATTCAAAGGACTATATTTACCGATGGGGGTAGTTATTTTTTTCCTCTTTGCACTCATGTGTAGAGCGAAGCTTAAAGATTTTTTTGCGCACAAAAAGTCAATTTACCATTATTTGGACTTATTCCCTTTTTAAAACTGGCGATTTAATTTTCCTAACAATTTATTCAAACTAATTTCATATAGCTTCATGAGTAAAATAGTGGGAAAGTCTAACTATTATTCTTTTATAAATCTGAAACAAGAATCAAATAAATTTTTACTGGATTGAAAGTTGGTATATTTTCATATATCATATTTGTTACGGTTAAAGTAAAAAAATTCAAATAACATTGATAACAAATAGCATAACACATCTGGAAGTATTAATATCTATTATGTGATAAATAATGATCATTATATTGACAGCGTTCAATTTTCCCAGTCATTTCCTTTATACACTTCTCCATGTAAGTAAAACCTTGCCCCCACATAAAAAAAAAACCGCTAAAAGCGAAATTTCTCATCGCTCAGTTGAAACCCATCATATTCATTACTGGGCGTCGCTCTTCTTCTAAACACTTTCTTCCCCCTCCCCCATTGTGGTATGAAGGTCACCTATTGCCCTCAAAACGGAAAAAGAGAAAGAGAAATTTTAGTACCCCGCTCGAGCCCCAACGTAATTAAGTGTCATTGACTCAAATGAAGACACATTGTGACTCTCGAAACTGTTTTGTTCCGCTAGCTTTGTGATGGCTGAAGTGATATTCCCGAGATGGCACTCTTGCTTCGTACCAACGGTTGTTGTTCTTTCGGTAGAGATCTTTAACGTGTGTTAGAGGTGGTTTTGTTTAGGTGATTGAGAGTAATGGGATTATGGAGTTTTTATGGTCAGTTTTTTATGGCGTGTTTTTCTGTTGCTGGGATAATTTTAAACGGTTTAGGGATTGGGGTGCTCGTATGATTACTTCTGATTTTGCTTTTTTTTTCTATGGTCCATTAACGCCTCAATTCTTTTAGCAAAGTCTATAAGCAACTACAAAGCAATAGCAAAAGGTATTTAAGGACAACGAAACTTTTAACTTTCTTTCTGTTTTTGTTTGAAATTGCTAACACGAGTTACGAATGCTTTAAAAGACACTTTGGATTTCTAGGAGAGTTGTACGGATTATATTGCATTTCCAGATTGTTTCTCATATAAAAGTAGGTACAATGTATACAAAAGTACAAAGATGTACTATTCTAAGACAGTGAAGTATGCAATTAAGTGTATGGATATTCACTTAATTAATTTTTATTGCAGCTGAGTTTCAAAACCCATAATTTCTGTTCCTTAATTTAATATACATGCTACCGCTTGCATGCATCCTTTATGGAAAAAGGTGTTAGGTTTTAAGATCAATATATTTTCAAGTCAATAAGTAAACAAAATAATATTAAACGATATGATATAATAATATAATATATTTGATGTTCGACATTTTTCTTCTCCTAATATTAATATCTGTAAAGTAAAATTATAATCATGGAAGGCTCTTTTTAAACTTAATTTAAGTTCGAAATTAGACTTAGAATGTTTATTTTTTATTTCTTTTCATTGTCTATAAAATCTTTAAATTACTTCGTAAAAACTGTTTAGTTCAAAGTGGTCTTCTGTCATTAATGTTAAGAAAATAAGTAGGTACTAAAATCAACGATCCATTTGTTAATAAATGTTCCGCAAAGCCCTAAATTTTGATTGCTCAATATAAAAAAATATTGGTTACTAAATTATTTTTAAGGACAGAATTCAATTTATTGCATGCCTATAACTTTTCTTGTAAAATTTAACTGCGTTGATTTCAACAAAATTCCACCATAAACGACATTTTATTAACTGCAAAGCGTGATCTCAGTAGTTTCTTCACACCACACATACTTGGCACCAATAAAACAAAGAACAACACCCTAAGGACAATCCAACTGTCACACGGAACTCACGAAAATCCTCGAGACAACTTCATCCGTCTGGTATACAACAACGTGACACACTCACAGTTAGCAAAACTGCCATCCAAACAATCGAAGAGAGAAAAAGCCTACAAATCTACAGGGATACATCACGCACTCCATTTAACGGAGAACCACCAATCCGTAAAAAAAACAACCAACTTTCGCCAACGGAACGACCTTAGAAGCGATGTCTTACCCTCCATTTTTACCGTTCATCAAATCTCCAAAGAATAAACGAATCATATCAACAAACAAGCCAGGGTCCTTGGGAGAGCTTTTGCTCAAATTCCTTGCAACATGCGGGAAACGATTTTTCATAAAAAAGTGCGCCGTGGGAAGAAGTTTGATGAAAAAAATTGGCAATGTCAGGGTCGTGTGTATATCGTATTGGCCCTTAAGCTTGACCTACTTCGCAGGAAGTCTGCTTAGAACAGGGAAATACGCGCTAAATCACTTTATGTGAGGGTCGACAAACTTTGGCCATGGAGACACAATGAATTGTGAGGGACTCGTCGTGTTTATGTATCACGAGGGTGTTCATTTCCGACGAAGAATTCGCCGAGTATTTAAATTGGAATATTTTTTGTCGTGAAAAGAGCGTTTTTTCTATTAGTTTTGTTCCAACTGGGATATTATATTGCACCCGGTATTGCTGTGGGTAGTGCAATGCCCTGCGCTTTTTTTCCGGATAAATCACCGGTTGTGGTTGATGGTTTAACCTTCGCGAATTCGTTCTGATGGCGTTTATAACGACTATAAGCTTGATGTAGTTTTGAGGAAGTGGTGAAATAATTTAAAATGTGAAGAACGTTTTTTTGAAGCGTGTTTTAAATAATTTAGATGCTTTGGGTGAATTGATTTCATTAAAAGAGTAAATGAATATTTTCTTTGAGTAAATTTATTTTAGTGAGGTCAAATATGGTCAAACAGTTTTTAAGAACATCTTTCTGTTTGAAAATCGTCCTTTTGATGTTTCGTCTTAATTCACTGCACTCTGTCCTTGCGTCTATCTTTCTCATTTGTTTTCATATATTTTCTCTTAAATTAATTTGGATTCATTCTAATTTGAAATACCAGGATATGGAAAATTACAAAATACAGGAGACCCGGAAGTTTTATTAATTGAAGCTCTTAAAACTTAGTATGCAATATTTGGATTTTTTTAAAGGTAGGTAAACAAAGTTTTGATTCAAAACAAGAGAGACGCTTCTATTAAAATAATTTATCAATAATAAATTGCTCAAAGTAAATTCAAATTTTAATCCTTCCTTAAGGGGTGTCAGAACCCAAAAATCGTCACGAATACGGTTGTTTTTCTTTCATACATTTTGTCGTTGACATATTTATGCATTATAACCTACTTTTTTTTTTAAAAGATAGATTCAAGGCTTGTTAATAGCTCTTCTCAATCAATTTAATTTTTAATTGAAAATAATAGTATTAAATATCCTAACAGTTTTTATATCAATCGAAAATTATTATTATTGAACCCTTTTTGCTACCCCACTGTTATCAGCACTTCCAATTTAATGAAAATAGTTCAATTGCAGTTTAGGAAATGAAAATAATAGTGCTACTAAATTATACTAATAAAAGGAAAACCAAAAGGAAACACCTCTTTCTCAGTACCAATTCATTTAATACAAGAAATACGCCGACATTAACTTTTGACGACTTTTAATTATATATCCTGCCTGTCTAACCTACTTTAGAGAATCCCCTTAAAAAACTCCTATATACTCCGATGTGTCAACTCATTCCATCTATCCCTCAGGGCCGGAATAGAAATGAAAAGTATTTTCGTACTCTTCTAGAACACTCTTCCTTTCACACTACATCACACGCTATCCTAGAGCACTCTAATGACTGTGAAAAAATTGACCAGATCTAATTCTTGCTCATCAACTCTAAAATGAGCCAAAATAAACGACTGCCTGCCCTGGATTCTAGATGATTTCCTCACTGATTCGAAATCCATTCATACTGATGAGATTCTCTTGGAGTGTTTATTATGCGAGTGAAAAAGAAATACTTCTCAGGAAATGATGTGTTGAGAGGATCATTGATATTGATAGTTTATAATCCCCGTAACACCAATTTTAACGTGTTTATTCAAATGAGTATATATTATCTCATTGAGTCTATTCAACCGTTTCTTTTGTCAGAGAATTGTTTCTAATGAACAATGGTTTTCTCTCAGAACAGTCATCTTATATTTTTGTAGAATACTGTCGAATGTTTGTAGTATAACTAATTGGTTTTCATTAATCTTTTAATTGATTAGGGTTTTAAGAATGACTAAATTGAAAAAAAGTATCCACGTTTCAATTTCATTAACCATTTAACTATCCCTATTTAAAGCGCAATGACCAATAAAATTACTCACAAATGAATGAGATTTTTATCATAAATTCTTAAAGTACAATAATTGAAGAAATGTGATTTTGATTTGAACTTAACAATAAAAATCAGTAAAAATTTATGTGAAAGTTGTTTGGAGATAAAAGGATCTAGGATAGAAAATATAGGAAAGATCTAGTCTAGGATATGGGAAAGAAGGGTTTAGGATAGAAAATTTACCTTGAGAACTAAAAAATAAATATCCAATTCCTTTTTTAATTATGATTAAATTAAGTGTATTGCATTGATATATCAGTAACTTAAAAGATTGAAAAGTTTTTTTTTGTCTTAACACAAAGGTGATAAGCAGATTTCATTCAAGACAGTTTAATTGTTTAACGTCAAAAGTAATCTCGTCATAAAAAATATACTTATAAATATTGTTAACTGGGTAAGATGGTGTTTATAAAAAACACATTTTCTAGAACTTTGATTTAAAACTTACGTATTTTTATTTGATACATTATTCCTATATCTAACTTTCAAGTTCTACATCTTCAGTTCTTTCAGTTTTGCACCAATTGAGTTTGCAGTTATATCTTGTAAGATAAAAACAACTTTTAAAAATTATCCTTTTTCACACTACTTCATTGAAAAATATACAAAAAAATCCCATAGTAATAATCCCAAACAGTTTTTGGGATAGTGAAAGTGTATCAATGTGCTCTTGTATCAAATCTCCCCGTTTGTAATTATGAAACAATTAAAGTAGAATTTCCAATGGGATTTCTATAAGAGCTATGTAATTATATTTTATTCAAATTGTAAAGCTTTTGCAATTAAAAATTATTTTTGAACTTAAATGTGCAAAAAACAATGATAATGACTGTAATTAGAGATATCTGAATAAATAAAGGAATAAGAAAAATTTATTATTACTTATTTATTCAGCCATTAAAGGTATGAAATGCATGTAAGAAATTATAATAAGTATTTATTTCTCTTGTGTTGATCGGTATTAATAGTGGTATTCATAGTCTGTGTTATTTATTTTCACTGTAACCGTGTCGCTTTGACGACGTTTCTTGTTTTTCCTTGATTCTTGCACCGTCAATCTGTTTTTCTGCTCCGACGAAGGTGGTTTGTACACTACCTCCGAAACAGCTGCCAGCTTTTAATATTTTGTTTTGTGCTATTTTTTACGTTGTTTTTAATCCCTTCTCTCTTGGTCTTTAGAGATTTAAAAAAAATCTTAAGTAGTCGAAAAATATTTTGCTTTATTTTAACTGCAGAATTTTGTTGAATATTTCGAATTTCAAATTATATTATGCATACGTAAAAATTAATTAATAGTATTTATGCTTTTTATAAAATGATTCTTAATATTGTTCTTTCCAAACTAATACAAGAGGTTTTGATCTACTGAAATATAGATCCACATATCCAAAAAGTAATAACAATGAGACCAGATAGTGTTTTAGAATAAAGCTATCTGTTTGAAGTTAGAGTATATAGGATTGATTTATTTAAAGGTGTGAAAAATATTAATTTTCAGGGATGAATTCCTAGCCTGAGCTTTTGTTTCAGCATTTCATGTGAAGGAAGTGTTACAGCACCGGTTCTTGGTTCTTAATACTGAATTTACCAAAATAGTTGATCCAAGAAATTATTTTTACATTCACACGTCATCATAACATTCATGGGAAACGAACCGGAATACATCATCCCAACCACACCCCTAAGAAACAAAACCAGCCAGAAAACATGCCAAAAATCCATTAACTGCATCTTCCTCGTCCCAAATGTCCCTCCATCCAAACCAAGTCCTTCTCGAGACACGCGGAATTCTTTTGTACGCAGATCCCTGAACAATGGCGAACACCCATCACACAAACAATGCTCAAAAAGACACAACCAGTGAAGCCCTTACATTGTTTAAAAAAACATCAAGAGAAAGTGGGAGTTGCGAGCTTAATGCTTAATGTAACTACACCAGCCTACGCTGCATGTTTGGGATTGTTGGTTGCCATGAGAACATGGAATCGTGGGAAATCTGTGTCTGTTGGCTGGAAATTGTTTCTTCATCTGATGAAGAACGTATTCAAGATACTGCTTGTCACATTTGTCACAAGTGAAAGCGGTCGTTGCATGTAATTAGGGATTTTTCGGCTTGGGTCAGGTTGAATTTAAATAACTCCCGTTGAGTTTTATGGGGTTTAAGTTATAGGTGGACTTTTAATTTTGCTGGTTGCTTCGGATTGTAGGCATTCCTTGAGGTTTACGTGATGGTTAATTAGATTTGGTTAAAATTATATAGGAGTGAGGTGAATAAGAAGTGTAAACTTTGGCAGTAAAAATGGGTTTGAACTCTAAACGTGAAAGATAGGAATGAAAGAATTTACTTTTTGTCAGGAAAAATTATTATTTATATCTTTAAAACGTGATGGGGGGGGGAATAAATTTGGTGGCAATGACTTTGTCAAACGTCCGTTGAATATATCTGTAGAATATTTTCAAGCTCTTTAATTCTACTTAAGTTATTAGAAATAGGTTGCATTGTAATATAGTAAGTAAATATCACTGATGTTGAATATGTGAGAGTATCAAGAGAATATGTTTAAAAGATATAAGAATTATTGAAATCGGATCCAAAAACACCCTAGATATTATTCTTCTATGTTGTGAGGGTTTTCCTAACAGAGAATGTTTCTGGTTAATTATTTTGTGATAGTTGTCTTCACCGAATATTTATGAGTTTAAAGTATTTTTGTTTTGTGTGATTAGCGAAGATGATACTTTTTTGTTTCCGAATACTTTGTTATCAAGTTGTTTGATTGTCAAATACCTAGGTTTGGGGCCATATCTTCTTATATGAGCCTGATGCCATTAAACTATAAACCAACCAACCAAATACTTAGGTATTGAATAGTTCTTTAACAATATCGGATAGAACTAAAAATAAGTATTAAATACCTCTCAACACTATTTTAACGCACTCAGTCTGCACCTTTTGAAATGGAATAAACTTCATGTATGGTTTTCTTCCATTTACTTTTTAGTGAAAACTTAAGGTAAGATTTGAACTTAAAAGCAATGATTGAGAATTTTCAAGAGCGTATCAAATAAACCCGCTTTACTAACTTTCATTACAAATTTCACGTGCATGAAATTATCATTTATTCAGTAAAATACCAAAAGTTTCAAAAATCTTGTTGCAAAATCGTGTTTTATGATTAAAACAGAAAAAAAATTACCTATGATTCTAAATTTCCATACTTATGTAACGGTAAATAACCGTTTATTGAGAGAATATAATCAAATTTATTTCCTATCAAGATAGCGAGAATATTTGAATTCAATACCTATTAAGGCTTCTAGCTTTGTTATAAAACTTGACTCTTCCATTCTTCCATTGCGAAAATTCCCTCATATATCACTTTTCACTTAATAATAATCCACTCTAAAACATAACAGCTTCTTAATAGCGTTACCCAACGTTACGTCAGCAAATGGATCAAAACATCGTGAAGTTCACCCAAAAAGCAAACCAAAATCCAAATGTCGAAAGCACTCGGTTATCTCGGAATGAAAAATTAATCTCCCAGATTACTTCACAGTCTCATTTCGGCCAAACTGACCACGACAATGAGAATCGCCATTGGTTTCACCTACTTTTTTCTCCCTCAGCTGGGGTCACTCCGAATTTGGCATCGTTCTTAAAGAGCTTTAGAGGAAAGAAACTAATTTCAACCCTCTCTCTCTCTAAACAGTCTTTTTTTTTTTAATAAAAGGGGGTAGAGAAGGTCAGAGCACGACTTTCTGGGACTGAGTAGAGTTTAATTCATTGCGTTGGGTAGTTTTAGATTCTTTATTATGTGACATAACGGTAATTTAAATGTGGTGTCATCAGTTACAGAATCTACATAACGATTGAGAAATAGCACCATAGGTTCAAGAGTATGTATTTCATTATGCAATTCGAAAGAGTTTAAAAGGACGTTTTCTCAAATATTTTAATATGGATTGGGTAAATAAAGGTGGTTTTAAAGGTATTTTTCCCGAGGAGTTTTGAGGATCTTTCATTTATAGTCTTTGGAAAGTTCTGCTTCTAGTATTGTGACATAACAGTAACGAAGTGGTGTCTTCACGAATTAAGTCAATTACAAAACTTGAGAAATACTGCTGCTTTTCATATAAAACAATCGTTTTATTATGTAATAATAAACTAGTTTAGTTTGTTTAGTAAGATGTGTTTACGTACTTCCTGAGAAATTCGGAAAAAATTTGCTGAGTTGATGACTGTTTTTAATGAGGTACAACATGACAAATGAAATAATGTTTTGTAATCGTTGGGGAACTAGAAGGATGCTTTTTAGCGTTACTTTTTTCATCTTTTTTATGTGTTGAAGAATGCATTTAATAAATTACACTTTTACACTTTAAAATACAGAAAATTGTTGATACACGAGAAAAATGGTAAATTTTTCATAATATAAAAATGTTTATGCAAAAAAGCTAACGCACGTCTGTATGTTCGAAATTAACATATATGAATAATAAATTTGTACTTTTTATAGAAATAATATTTTTCAATAGGTCTGTAATTGCTTTCTTTTGAAATAATGTGGAAAAAAAACCTATCAATACCGTTTTAAATACTTTTCTCTTCTCAAAATAGATTTCGTAATGAAAATATAAGTTGACTTAACACCTATCATTAATCCTGTATTCTACCGTACTTCCCAAAGCCATCCCAACCTGGATCAAAGAAAACGACACATATCAACTGTCTTAAATCACTGTGATAACAGCAATTAAAATCATGTTTGATTTTCTAACGCCACTTCACAACCAGATAAAGAAACAGAAAAACCCTTTCAGAAAACTCCCGTCCCGACCGCCGCTTCCTCTTAAAATTAGCACCTATTCATTCCTTCCACTACAAAAGAAACAATCTCTCAAAAACACCACTTTTCAAATTGTCCTGTCGAGGCATTCCTTTTTCTACAAAACCATTAAATTAACTGACGTTGCGCAACTCGGTTTTGACAACCTACAGAACCATTGACATGTTTACTTATCGAATCTTCTATTTTACTCGGGAGGAAGAGAAAAAAAATTCCAGGCACCCCCACGAAGAACATTTATCATCCAATCAGTGGGGATAGTTGGGAACATAGCATCCTCGTTTTTTTTTTTACTTCTGACACAAAAAGAAAATTAGACTCACAACTTAAGATCGTCAATGACATATCCTTTAAAAGTGGACTGTTAGGAATGTGCGACCCTCGAATACATCAAGTCTTGTTGAGCTATTATCTGGGCGGCTTTTCTAAAAAAAGAAATCCGGGAAAGATTACCTGAGCAGGAAATAATATGTGGGTCAGAGAAAGTCTGAAATTGATTGATTTATCGATTGATACTTAGATCTATGAGTATCTTTTCACTGTTAGTTACATCATTTTTGAACCACTCAGCTGTATATGTACAGAAGGAAAGTATAGGTAGGAGAAATGAGAGTACCTTAGGAAAGTCTGTAAAAACAACGAAGTATTAATACCAAAACCAATACTTAAATGTATAAAATCTTCCATAATTTATCACGTTAGATATTTATTTCACAGAAATTGATAATTTTACGTAATCAAAATTCTGCAACGATACATCAGCGAACAGCAGGATATTTCTGAGTAAATGAAGAAATATGTTTTTCAGGACAGTGATTTTCATATTTTAGTTAATTTTGTGGCTAAAATTCTTAAAATTTGTTTTACAGAAAAGCAGAAGAACATAAGCAGAGTAAAGTCATAAAATTAAAAAAAAAGACGCCTCCTAATCATTGTATCGTAATGAAATTATATGATAAATAATTTTATTTGATCCTAAATTATCTCTAAGACTAAAACGAAGTTCAAAATTACTAAAATGAATTAACGTTACACAAAAACCACCAGTTCAAAGTTATGATCCTTTATTACAAATATAAACAGATAAATTATATTACAACATTGATGAAGCCATATTTTCTGACTTTATAAGATAACAAATAAGGTCCCTATAAACCTATAAGTCATTTTATAGCAATAGTACATGGTAAATTGGCTGATCCTACGTAAAAATTTAAAAAGTACTTTTTACGACTATAAAAATGTTTTGCAATTATTAAAGAAATGTTTAAATTCATTATACATTTTGGATTTATTTTTCAATTTTCGAGACCACTTCTGAACATTAACGAGCGTTTAAAATTATTTTTTGAATTAACTTGAAATCTTGGGATTCATATTTTCATAAAATTGCATTCCTTATTATATTGCATTGCATTAAAAATGTTAATTCATACGACTCTATCGAACCAAGTTTTTAAATAAAAGATTGGATGTTTTTAACATCCTACTGTTATAGGTATATTTTTTTAATTTATAGATTTAACGCTAATTGGTATTAATTATTAAAGTAAGGCATACAATCTATAATTATAGCAACTTATAAATTTTAATCCTCAAATATTTGTCAAAAATGTTATACCTAAAATATTTTCATGAGTTATAGAATCAAGCATTGTAATGAATCTGAATAATTTAAAACTAGAGGTAATTATGTTTTAACTTGCTATTAAAAATCAAGAGAGATAATTATAAAATAACTTAGGTAATTTTTTCAATTCAGGTAGTGAATAAGTTTTTATATTGATTCAGGACAAAAATGAATGTTAAATATTTAACTTTATAAACCAAAATTAGTCCCAAAGATAACTTAATTTACCCTTCGTAAAAGTTTAAACTTTTATTACCCTGAACTTTTCTTACATAATATGGATATATATTCTCTCTTTTATTAGATTTTCACACTCTCAAAGGTTCAAAACAACAGACACTGACCTATGAAAAGATAATTAACTTACTCAAGTGCTATTAGGTTAAGGTTCATTAAAATGGTTATTATTAATAGCCTACATCGTTTCATTTGAATATTTGCTTCTCAATTACAATAAAATAAAACATTTTTTTGTTCCCTTTTGCATTTTTTCCCTACCTTAAATTTACTATCCACATCTTCGAATACCCAACACATTTATCTGAAGAAGTTTAATTAGACATAAAGATCCGTATAATAAACATAAGTTTTTCCTTCATTTCCATACAATGCCACTCTAACATATTAAACACAACTTTAATAACCACCTTAAATTCATAAGACGAAAAATCCCTTTTTAGCTATTGCACTACTAAAACAATGATCTGATCATTTAATCTAGTTACCCTACTTTACTAGGTCAGATAGAACGAATTTCAAGGCCTTCCAATCCACGAGCCCTGCCTACTTGATCGAAAGTCGAAAACTTTAAATTTTTTCTTTTCGAGTTTGCCGGTCACTTGTTCAATCGGCTTCTCTTTTCTGTTTTTTTTTTTCGGAAGATGGTTTATTTAGGTCAATCTTTCATCATCCGAGTTTTTTGTTGATTTAATTGACTGTTAATAACATCTCTTTAAAAATAAAAAGAGAGAACAGAAAGGAATGGGATTTAATTGGTTTGAATGTAGGAGGTGAAGAAGAAGCATGCATTCAAAGTTCGGGATAGCATTTTTTTTTTCAGATACAGTTCTCCTCGATATTTTACAGTCAAAGGGTGGGATGTCAAAAAACGTTTGCCACAGAAAAGATGCAAAAAAAAATAACAAATTCAAAGAGGGGATTTTTTTCAAATAGCCAAGGTTTAAAAATTGAAATAAAAAATAATACGTATTAAATTTTACTTAATATTATTTTAAAATTGAGTTTTAAATCTTTAAGTTTATTCGCAAATTATTACCCGATAATTTATTTAGTATTTTACTTTTCTTCTAATGTCACTAATTGTCACATCTTTTAAAGTCACAATATTAAAACTTAATTAATCTCATTCAAGTTTTTAAATTTCGAATACTATCTTAAATTATCTTCACTCATTGAGAAATTGTCATTTTGTGCAGTTTGGGGTTGTTGCTTTTGAATAAAAAAAAACGGGTAGTGAATGATAAAATTCTTAGAATGACAACTGGAAACATTTATGTTCACACAATCTCGAATATTAAAGTAAACAGAGTACCTTTTTGTGTTTTATTAAAAAAACAGATTAAAATTAGAAAATATTTGTTATTTCTTTTCTGTTTTGAAAATTTATCAGTGTGGGAAACATTAAAAGAAGTAATTTTAGATAAGAATTTTATTTCTTGACTAGTAATCTAGTAGTTTTCTTAGTAATTAGTAGATTAGTAACCTAGAAGTTTCTTCTGATTAGCAATTGTTAATGATTTAGGATTAATTTTGCTCTTAAGAGTGTGAAAGTAACTTAAAAATACTAAAATGAATTTTCAAAGGTATATTTTGTTATTATTATTAGAAAACCATTTTAAAAAAGTCTAAGCAAAAGTCACACACAATTAAAAGGTTTTTGAAATCATAAAGTCACAAAATGTGAATATCTTCGCTGCTTCTAAAACACATGCATTGAAATGTGTTATAATGAATGACTGTTAATTTCTCTCCCTTTCTTCCCAATGGTAACAAAACTTTTACGCTAATGAAATAAAAATGACTTTAGTTATTTATAATGATAGTTATTAATTGTAAAATGTCATTCAGAGATGATGAATTCCTAACTAAACTGATAACTATGTTATTAACTATCAGTGCCTTTAGGAGAATTCTCACAAAACCGACAGCTTGAGCTTTTCAACCTAAAATGGAAAAGTTAGAGAGAACTTTTATTTATTATGTCTTACATGTTTCACAGTTCCACATAGTAAACTCATAGTTTTTGAGACTACTAAATAACTCTGCAAAAAGTAATAAAATCTATTCTTTAGAAATAAATAGCAATAAAATTATCACGTTTTCACCACACACGCTTAATTTTTCATTAAAACTTTGATGCAAATAAAATTGATACCCACGTCTTTGTTTATCATCTTCTATCCTATACACACGAGATTCTTTTCACTGCTTTTATGCAAATGACACGTAACGCTAAAACAGTGATACTTTAACCTCTTAATTGTAATGTAATTGGATGCAAGATTTCTCATTGGAGATGAAGTCTAATAAAAACGAATTCAATCAGTTCTGCTCACGAATCTCACCAACTTACTAACTAGGTTACTAGTCCTCACTTGAAAAAGAAGATACGCGAGTTTAAGGATTCTTTTGGTTTGCTTTTGCTACACGGAAGTTATATAATGCGATAGATATTTTTGATTTTATAAAATTTTTTAAGTTTAAAGGAATGATTTTCTATATACTTTTATCTCATTGTAAGTTCAGCAATACATGAAATTTTTATGAACCTTATCAATAAATTTTAAACAACTTTTCATTGAAATAGACTGTTATTTTATTCTATTCCTTATTTTTTTCGCTTTTACTATGCTTAATATATAAAAAGATATTAAACGTATTTTCTGTAATCTAAAAAAACAGATGCATCTTATAGTTTGAGATTTATAAAATCAGTTCTACTATAAGAATATTTTATGATTGAGTATTCGGAGTACTTCGATTTTCCAAATACTATGTTAAATACATTTCGATGTCCAATCACTAATGAAAATACCCGGGTCTTAATTTCATCTAACCGTTGTATAGATAAAATAGCTATTTTAAAGTCTAAGAAGCAGTATTTGAGTGTGAATAAAAATGCAATAAATATATAGAGAATAAACTGATTCCAATTTTAAACATTTGGAAGAAATTCTTTAAAGCTATAGCATTCTAATGCTCTTTATCTCAATGAGATTTAGAAAGTTACTATAAAAATGCAATCTTTATTTACTTTACAATGAAGTAAAGGTTTAGGTTAGACCAACAAAAATATTTCATCCCATGTTTTTCTAAGACTTCATTATTTTTACAAAAGATAACTTTGCAAAGAACTCCACTTTACCTCCTTTCCACTTTACTTTGGAATAAGAGGTTAATAAGCATATTTACATTTATCTCATCTGCAGTGTTATGGGAATCAGGTGAGATCTTCACTCGTGTTCAAAAGTTAAGGATAATTTTATTTTTGGAATAATGACACAAATCTTACTTCTTTTTCAGTGAAAAATTAATGCTATAGGATCTTCCAAGAGTGTAAATATGTGGTCCGGGATCAAATTACCCTTACAATAATTTAAGGGGGTACTTTCTAATGATAATGGAGTTCCACTCACATTCGGAATGATAGCAGAAACGTTCATGTGTGTCATTTAGCTGAAAAATTGCTGTTATTTGTAAAGGATATGATATTTTTGAACTCCATGCATGATTTTAAGTGCGTGAAATACATTTAAATAGGATTTTAGACGATATCAAGTGACACCTACTCAATCTTAATTTCGGGCGGGTTTTAGATCTTGAATTCTTTATCAGTGGATGGTATCCATATTTTTGTAGCTCTAATATGTGTTTGTTTAACCTTATGTCTGGGGACCCTGAAAACTACATAACAGGAACAAATATTTGTGCCATTATTCCCAAAAATTTAAATTACCTTAATTTTTGGAAACGAGTATATTTGATGAAATACTATGAGACAGCTCAAAATATCGTCACTTTTGTCTCTCTCTTGTTCATTTGTTTTTCGGTCGCTCTTGATACTGAAACACTGTGCTAGTTAATAAAAGTTTTTGTAGTCCTCGTCAAGCCAATCATCATCTGTATGATGATTGTTTCAAGATCTTAGAAAAAGAACGTCATCAAATGAATTCGTTTGACCAATGAGAAGAGAGGTTAGGATTAGCTTGATGAGGACTACAGGTCTAGTGATTTAAGGAGAGATACTTGGATGAATGAAAAGAGAGAGGGAGAATGAAACAAAAAAAAAAAGAGAGCGAGAGAATAAACATAAAGTTAAAATGGCGGAGAACATCACGATGAGAAAATGAAACAATATTTCCCATAATATCAATTTTCTATTCTTTTCGACCCGACTAAATCCCTTCTCCTCAGAAATACGAACTCTCGAACCATCAGCAATCCTTATTTGCATCCCTTAGTACCGCGAGCAGTCCCATTCGCGCTTGGGCGAGGGTAATCACCACACAACGAAACAGAACCAACTAGATGCAATCGAATACACACAGAAAAGAACACTTTCTTCCTCCGTCCATTTTGAACCCGAACACGTTTCTCTTGCCCCTCCCCCTTCTCCTGGGCTCACCTGTTGGATCTGTCGGGCGTGTTGTTTTGTTGTTGTGTGTTCACTTTCGTTCTAATATCGTCTGGAGCAAGGTTGGTGCAGCAGAGGGTTTTGCAGGGGACACGCCCTGTAATTTCCGAAGTGTTCGGAAATAGCTGTGGTTCGATACTTGTGAGTCAGTATTGAGACCGGTGAACGTTTGGGGTTTATTGCAGTTGTATGTGTTGATTGCTCTGTTAATTACTATTTTATTTAGTTTTTTGAACTACGCCGAAACTTTAACGACTTTCACGTTCTAAATAATTTAAAATCGTGGACAAGTCGAAGCTTTTCTTTTTAACCCTCCTGTTAAATAAATGTTGAAAATTAAATAACTCGAACTTTGAAAAAACCTTTCAAATCGTGACGAATTTTTGGCCTTTTATCGTTAAAATGTTATCTCTTGAGAAACACATAAGGGACGGTGTAACTTTTATGGGAGATTTTGTCTCTTTTCTCAATTGCTGTCTTTGAGTAAACTACATGTTCACAACACAAGAATATAGCTGTTTCTGAATATAAAAGGGCTCTGTTTTCGTTAGGTAGAAAATAATTGTTTCAGTCATTCAGTAGGCTTGGAATTATGGTAAAATGACCAAAATTGTTAATTCAAAAATTTGGAAAACTCAAAGTTTTTATTGGTCCCTTTCGAGCATTGAATTCCTGTTTTAATTTTAAAATTGAAACTTGAGTATCATTTGACTCAAATAGTTAAGAAAATAAGAATAAATTCAAGTTAGAAATAAGTGCACTTAAATTTATAAAAACAAATTTATGGTAATTATATTTATGCTAAAAAACAACATTCGGGAATATGCTTGTACAACATCTACCCCATACTAGTATTAAAAAGGTAGGTTTGGCATGATGAGATCACAGTCCCAATCGTCGCTGATTTGGTTCCGATTTCTCCTGAAAGATTATTGTTTTGCCAGAGTGGGTTTTTTATATGTTTCAGTTATTTACATTTGAGTTAAATGGTAAATTAATTCTTTAATTTCACTTTTGATAACCTTACTTGGGGTTCTGCTTTAATGTGAGGTTTCGAGAATAATTATTTTTTCGATATCGTTATTAGAGTTTAAATACTTATAGATGTTTGAAAGCGGTGCTGCGTAAGTTCTTGTCTTTATGATGATATTAAAGAGTAATGGACTAATCAATTCAAAAATCAAATTTTGTTATTTGAACTTAAATTGAAATTTGGTGGAAACTTTACGTTTGACCCACCTAAAAGTATTTCTCTAAAACTTAAACCATAGTTGCACCACTTGCATGCATTCAAAATTTAAATGTCATTTTTTTAAAAAAATGTTTATTGATTCTCAATAAGCAAAACGCATACAGTGGGTGGCCATTGAATTAGGGACACTTCTCGGATTTCAGTTTTTCAAGTTTAACGACTGCATTTTTCAGCAAAGTTATTTATTTTAAACCTCATGGGTATTTTTTATTTACAAGGGGGTGTTCTTAGGATAATAAATACAGCAGAACTATTTTGTAAAATTAATATTTTTTATTTGGAATAAATGTATGAATAGATAGAAATTTGATGAGAAAAATCTCAGTATTTTGTAATACCGTCTTTTGCTGAGATTACTGCTTTTACGCGTCGGGGCATGTTCTCTATACATTTTTTGGACAAGAAAAACATGCTTAGAATATTTCAAACTTATTTTTTTAACTTATCTTTATTAGCAATTTTCAGCAAATTTATTCCAGATTCGAATAAAATCACTTAATTTCAAAAATAAAACAATTATCTAGTGTTGCTACTCATAACTCTTATAAAATAATGCCAGAATCAATAAAAAATAAAATAAACATAATTAAAGTTAATTTATATGCTTAAAAATCGTTTAATACCGAAATTTTAAAAATTCAGTAGTGTCCCTAATTCAATGGCCACCCACTGTATATGTATTTTTACAGTTTCCGCAATTTGCCATTGTGCCGTTATTAGATAATTTAATTTAGAAATCTTTGTAATCTCTTTTATAAAACATGCATACATTTTAAAGTGAAAAAAAATTATACTTTTTACATGCTACTGTATTTTTTCTATTATTTAGTGCAATAGATAGTCTCTATCAATTCTCTTAATAAAGTTTTATCAATCTTTCTTAGTTAGGTGTTGTATGAATATTGTAAGTGCATAGTACTATTTCTAGGAAAAATCCATGTTCTATGACTTTTATTTAAAAGTTTCAATTAGAACTCAATTAATTTCAATTAACGTGTTACTTAATAATTAATTTTAACCAAAGTTTTAATTGATTCTTTGACCTCTAAAAAGAAAAATATCCTCGTTAATTAAATCAAATGTTCAACACGTTTTATAAAAGCACTATAGACTCTTAATAAAAAAATTGACATTTGAGCAATGCTTGTTGAAATGTAGTAGAAATTAGTAAATAAAAATATTAATTACACTTTTTGGTGACATTAACATTCTTTGAGTACCTATACTTTTGGTGTCAAAATTGAGAAAAAACGGTAGTTTCTCAAGTTATTAATGAAAAATTAAATCTCAAAATGTATTATAGACGATTTATTACTGTCAAAACAATTCCTCTTAGAAATTAGAAAGTCAAAAATTACTCATTATAACGTTTGAAGGTATAGAACGATTTTTATAAAATGAATAAAAAATCAAGTCACGTCTAGTAGATTAACAGATGAGGAAGAGCGCTTTAAGAGTATCAGTATCACATGCAACAAGACACATTAATGCGTACCCAAAGGCTTTGAATATATTAACTCTATAAACCTTAAATGATCCCTACTTTAATGTAGATTGCATTATGAAGATGATGTTTTTTATGGAAAAAAGTGATAGCTCTTCTGTTACTATTTCATCCTTATTAGCATTGCCTTTCAACATTATTAGCATTTCTACAATTTTTTCCCTTGGTGTTAATGTTGATTTTTTTTTCAAAATAGTCATGGAAACTAAGTTAGTATAAACAATAAATTATGTTCCATTTTGTATTTAATTTGAATAAAAAAATGTATTTAAGTCAACTTGTAATAGTATAGTTATTAGTACACTTTATAGCAACATAAAATTATTATCCATCAAAAATATCCTCTTTTATAAAGGTTATTTCAAATTTTTGGGTTATATTCTATGCAATGTTAGATAGTAGTTAGATATTTTCTTGTGATAGATATTGTTACATGAATTTTTTATTCTTAATAAGGCTCAGATGACTAATAAATTTCAAATATATGACCCCCTAATGATCATAGTTTCTCATACTGTCATCGCCTGATATGAACACAATGTTATTTATTAATAATGAGAAATTTTCATAGCCGGTTAAATACATTGTTTATTAATTAAACTTTCGAGCTTTTAAGCTATGGTCAAAAAAAGATTAAAAATTAAAAAGTTAAAAATCAATTAAAATCTAGACGTTTCATCCGAGCTTCGCCGGACATCATCAGTAGAAGGCGTCGATGAAATGGAAGATCGTGAGGAAAGCGCCCTGCATCTACGCAGTATACCAAACCAAGTCTTATCGATTTTCGTTGTTTCTTCTTTGCGGTTGAAATTATTTTCATGTTTGTAAATCTCAATGGCTTCGTGGCAGAGGCGAGTGTAATAATGCCTAGTGGTGTTTAGCGCCGCTGTGTCTTCAAACCTAATGTTGTGGCCAGTCAAGAACGCGTGTTCGGCTACGGCTGACTTTTCAACGTGCCCTAATCGGCAACTACTCTTGTGTTCTTTTAAGCGGGTGTTTATGCTTCTATTTATGCCAAAGCTTCTATTTATGCTATTTTCTGTTTATGCCAAAATCACATTCACGTACGAAGTTGAAAATGATGAAAAACTACCTTTTTTGGATGTCCTAGTGGAAAGAAGATCAGATGGCACACTGGGTCATTCTGTTTATAGGAAACCAACACACACTGACCGATATTTAAATAGTAGCTCAAATCACCATCCTGCCCAGAAGAGAGCAATCCTAAAAACCCTCACTAACCGCGCTGTTACCATCTCCCAACCTGACAAACTGGAAGCGGAATTAAAACATCTCATGCGTGCTTTCCAAGCTAATGGTTTCAAGAGGAGGGATATTATCAGGGCTTCTAATCCTGGGAATCGAGCTACTGACGCCAGAAGAGATTTGCCCACTCTAACAGGAAAAGCTTATCTGCCATATATTCACAGAGTAACTGATCGAATCGGGAGAATACTTAGAAAGTTTAACATCGAAACTATCTACAAGCCTACTAGGAAGATATCATCATTTGTTCGCTCCCCTAAAGATCCTCGCGACCCTTTGTCAAACCCAGGTGTTTACAGAATCCCGTGCTCCTGTGGTTCGGTCTATATAGGGACTACTCTTAGAAGCATAAACACCCGCTTAAAAGAACACAAGAGTAGTTGCCGATTAGGGCACGTTGAAAAGTCAGCCGTAGCCGAACACGCGTTCTTGACTGGCCACAACATTAGGTTTGAAGACACAGCGGCGCTAAACACCACTAGGCATTATTACACTCGCCTCTGCCACGAAGCCATTGAGATTTACAAACATGAAAATAATTTCAACCGCAAAGAAGAAACAACGAAAATCGATAAGACTTGGTTTGGTATACTGCGTAGATGCAGGGCGCTTTCCTCACGATCTTCCATTTCATCGACGCCTTCTACTGATGATGTCCGGCGAAGCTCGGATGAAACGTCTGGATTTTAATTGATTTTTAACTTTTTAATTTTTAATCTTTTTTTGACCATAGCTTAAAAGCTCGAAAGTTTAATTAATAAACAATGTTATTTGTCAGAAAATTGTTCAGATTTCGTAAAACTTTTCAAAAAATAGTTATTGAACCTTTTCAAACTATCCCACAAGATTATCTAAGAAATAAGTTTAATGCAAACTAAGAACAAGAAATCTATTTTTCTTAAAGCTGTTTTTGACCTAAAATACAGTTTATTTTACAGTTAATAATGTTATGTTTGGAAGTTTCATAACTACAATTTTAGAATACCAATGGAAAATTTTTGAAAAAAAAAACGCTCTTAAATTGACATTCTTTATGATATATATAGATACCAGATACGTATATGAAATATCATAAACAAAATAAATTCGTATATATAAACTCATATTTTACCTTTTACGAGAGAGAACTTTCATAACATTCTTGAAATCAATTTTGGGATAATTTGGTTGATAATTACATACATGGTAAGAAAAATAGGATAATTATCCAAAAAGACGCTCTAGATTGCACGTCCTTTAATTTTGGTCAACTTCTTGACAAATGGCAGCTATTAAGATGCTCTCACATCGTGTGAATCCTATAACCAATAGCCTGTCGTAACAGTAGTCAGCACGTACTTAGAAAGTAACACAACCATTTAAAAAGAACTTATCCCCAAACTGATAAATAAGATAGTGCCTTTCTTTTCATTACATGTAATTTCTAAGCTATCACTCTTTTCTTAAACGTCAAGTGTCATCCTCTTCTAATTAATATAATAAGCAGAATATATAATTCTGTATCTGACCACAAATTGTAATTACTCGTAGATGTTTCAGGCGATCATTAAACACATCTATTAGAAAGTTTTTTGGAGTAGTATGTCTCAGAAGGAAGTTGTCACTTTAGCAGAGTTAGGCGTATCTTTCAAAAATTGTCAGCTATGAAGCAACCTTGATCCAGTTAGTAAGACTTAGGTGTCTTGATTATGCACGTGTAGTCTTTATTTTTTACTTTCCAATTAATTCTATCGCTGAAGAATTGAGTCTTTATTTGGTACGTAACGTTTCCGCCTTTTTCTGTAAGCTGAAAAAAAAAAGTGACACTATCAATAATATCTTATTTTGTGCAACAATCAATATCCGTTACAGCTGATACCTGAGATGATATTGTTTGATGTGTGTTAATTATGACATTTTGGAATCTTTCCAAATATAATGTATTATACTACATTATATTCCCAACACATGTACTATTTCATAATGGAAAAGAGTAAATGTTATTTGTAGGATCATGAATAATTCTGAACAGTTCTACAATTGAATAAGAGACTTGCATAAAAAGTAGTGTAAACTATTTTCAATTATTTTGAAAACTTAAAAATGTTTTTCCGATTTTGGAAAAATAGAATAATAAATAAATTAAAATCCAAAATATAAATTGGATACCTGAAAGTTCGATTATTATGTGTTTCCTTAATTGAAAGAAAAATTAAATCTAATTTAAAATTTACATGAATTGCTTTCTATAAAGTGAGATAAAATTATTAATCGTCTAGCATGAAAGTTTAAAGTTCTGGATTTTTTTCAATCAACCATAAAGCCGTCATTAATCTTTAATAGAAAAGCTTGTGATGATATCTAATTTCTTTCATTTTATAGCAATACATTTATCAATAAAAGTATCTATCAACAAATTTTCCTGTGAGCAAACCCAGATTTCCTTCAATCTTTTCATAGATTAGCAAATGAAAGGAGTTGAAGAAAAATACTAAATTAAAATTCAAATAGAACTTCTTATCTCGAAAATAAGAAACACGTTCAATGCCCCAATTTGATAAAAAAAAAATTCTGTTCGTATAATCGATGTTTCAAAACCAGTTTCCCTTTTATGTTTATTTTTCATATGGATTTAGTATGACTTCCGAATTTGTATTTATTTTTAATATTTTATCTGTTACTTTTATTATTCTAACTATATTACTGCTAGAGGGAGTTAAGAGAATTCTTTTTATATCTTGTATGTAGTCTTTATCTTTCATACAAGAACGTGGGAAGCTTTCTACTACCTCTGGATTGACTGTTTTAGAATGTCAATATGAAGATTTATTTCCCATCATAAATTAGATTGTTTTTGGAATGCTCAGTTATAAGATGATATGCTTATTCTGAAACTTCGTGGTAAGAACAAAAAAAAAGATTATTCGTCTGTGATGAAAATATTTAAAATTATCAATTAGTTTCTTTAGTTGTTGTTTTACTATTTTTATAAAAAGTGTCAAATGAAAAGATAATAGATGCATAAACTAAGATAATAATAATGATCTATTGGCTATTTGGTGATATGGGCGATAGAAGAAGAAGAAGAGGGGGGAACACGATGGAGCACCTAGGCCCGAAGGGCCTTCTATCTCCGGTATAACTGGCAGATTTGTTTTGCCTAAAACAGAAGGGTTAGATGCAAAGCATGGTATAACTAAAATATAAGAGGATAGGTAGGGACTACTAGCTCCACCTCGCTTTTATGGAGGCAAAAAAAACATCATTTGTTGGACCCGATCGCACAACCTTTGGGTCCGTAGTCCAGTACCATAACCACCATACTACGTTAATCTGGGCGATAGAAAGCAACGTATAAAAGAGGTGTTAAAATAATAAAAAAACTATTTTTAATTCATTCCTTTTTCTTCAAAAATATCTGTTTCAAAATTTTTCATTGGATACTATACGTTTGCAGATACCTAATTTCCCTAGAAATAGTGCTTATTTTAGCCCCTTAAAGTGTAATTTCTTACTTTTGTAATTATACGTCTCTTTATTCCATTATCTTTTCATAAAAAAAATAAAAAATAACGTTTCTTTTTTCTAAAATAACTAACATGGTATAAAAAATAAAGCAGCAAATTTTCTCCCTGTACATTTCAGGTCTTAATTAAAATAAAAAATTATGTTTGAAAAAAAATGTCTAAGGAAAAAGACCCTAGGACAATAATTATATTCTTTGCAGGATTAGGATCATTCAAAGAGGACAAAATAAAACAAAAAGAAAAACAATAAATACAAATGTGGGAGGAAGTGTGAGAAAAAATTAAACCATGTTCTAAAATCCAAGCAATGGTAGCCAAAAAAGTATTACTAAAAATATAAAAAAAAGAATGGATCGATCCTTTGTTAGTAGTATGTTTTGACACTTTTGAACCCATATTAGACATTTATGTCAAATGGCAAAAACAATCATTCTTAACCATGTAAAAGTTTAATTTACTAAATCCAAGCTTAGTGAAAGGCTAAAATCAATAGACAATGGAAAAACTAATGTCTAATATTGACCTTATTTTTATTGTTTGATCAAGACACTTTCCATGTTTGTTGTGACAGTTTTAACACTTTTAACGCTTCGTTTCACATGATTAACGGTAGTGGTATTAATGGAAAGGAACTTTCGTAGTTAAATGCAAAGAATAAAGTGCTAATGTTTTATAGTTTGACGCGTTATTTACTTTCTAGGAAGTTTTTTTATGCTTTTTTAAATTCAAGAAACTAAATATGAAGCGTTTTATGAAGACCTCATTTAAACACTATAGATCCCCCTTTTTTATAATTGGCACAATTTTTTTTTTGTTTTTTAATATAGAAATTTATTTTTTCTTTAATTCTTTCTTTTGTGTGTAGCCCTTTTTTCTCACTCTCTTTTTGTATATTTTCAAAATAGTATTTGTAATCTTAGAAAACATTATAAAACTATTTGATAATAAATAACAATATAGGTAACCTCATTTTGTTATCATTATTTATTATTGTAAATAATAATATTTTAAAATTAATTCCATATTTTCTTGAAATTAATTTTTTTATGATAAGTTTGTTTGTCATCTTCAGAAAATAGGCTTATCTATGCAAAGAACATTAATTATATATCTGCATATTCACAAAGTTTATATAACTTCCACTGGGAACATTATACCCCTTTGGGTTGTACCTCGACAGAAGATTCTCTGATAGTCATGACTTGTATGCGTGCATTTTAAATAACATGCTCCCAACTGATATAGAAAAAGTGATGGTAATTATACCTACGTCTTTCCCTCTTTCTTGAACTGAAGAGTGCAATTTCATAATTAGATAAACATTGTCCCTCAATTTTTCTCTTTCTCTCCATCTCCTCTTTTTGTCTCTCTCTCTTTCTCTCACTCACTCTTTCGCTTGTCTATCCCTTTCTTACACTATATATTCCTTTCTCACACACACTTTCTTTTAAAATGCAAAGAAATTGAGGAAAAAAGCAAGGAAGTTACTGTAGATAAATCTTTATTTATTCGACAATAAAATCAGAATGTAAATATTGAAGCAACCCCACCTAAGAAGTTGAATTTTTGTTCCAAAAAAGCATTTTTCCAACTTAATCACAAAACACCAAGGCACCATGTTAATCAACAAGTCCTGATGTAAACTAACTTCACCACAAATTCCAACATAATCAAACGCCACTTAACGTTCCAGCTCAAAACCTACCAAAACAAAAAAACAATACAGGCGAAGCAAGGCATCCCAAGAACGCGCCGGCAATCTCATTGTTGACTGCCGGCCTTGGTCACGGGCGTCTCTCCACTCTACCATCGCCTTCCTGATCACTCTTCAAAACCGCCTGAAGCCAAAAAGAACATTAAAACCAGGAGCCACCCCACCAAAAAACAACTAAATTCGCCACCACAACACACGGTGATCTACACGGTGCGTCGTACGCCACGTTCGGAACAACGTGCGGTTGACAAGCACGTGGAACACCTCGTGAAAATTCCACTCCATTTTTAGGGATTGTGTTTTTTTTGTTTTGAATGAGTAATTGTTCCCGGTCCCTAGCCGGTTCCGACCTTCCAGATCCATGTGTTCCAGAAGCGTGGAGTTCCCACGTGCCCCATTATACTAAAGACCGCTCCATATGGTTCACTCAATTATATAATTATTATTACTACCATCGTTTTTTTTCTGTCCCTAAATTGCGACGTAGTAAAATAAAAAGCAATGGAATTTAGGGTGATTTGTTTCGGTTTATCTATTCACACGTGGTGAGGCAACGTGAATGAGGGGGTATGCATAATCCGGATGTTATAAACGTTTCTCAAGGACCTTCCTGTGATTTAATGCGGGTATTTAAATGTGATCTTGGGTCCCTCGCGCCCACAGATGTGTTGATATGGATGCACGGGGAGGACAGCTCTTGCAGCAGGGAGCTTTTATGAATGGAAGGGATTGGCGAGGGTGGCGGAGGAGAAGGATGCACGAGGATGAGAACGTGGAGTATGACTTGCCCGTTATTCGTCATCTTCATTTTTTTCCCGTGGAGACCAGGAGTTATGCGTATGAAAAGGTATGGGATTTCCAGTGTAGTAATTTTATTCTGAAATTAATGAGCACGAGGAATCAAACGTGGTGGTTGGCAGTAAGCAGGTGTTTTATGGGGGGATGAATTCAAAAGGGACGGGGTGGTTTGTTATAAATATGGAATTAGCATTTAGAAATATTCTGGTAAGATTGGAATCGTAACGGTTTCTTCTTGTTTTGTTCACTTACGACTTCATGGGGAGTATTGTACGCTCTATATTTTATGTATAGAATTCTGTAAATTTTATTCTGCACGAGGAATCAAACGTGGTCGTTGACAGTGAGCTGTTTTTTTATGGTTTGATGAGTTTATTAGGGACGGGGTAGCTGGTTATAGATATGGAATTAGTATGTTGAAATATTCGGGGAAGATTGTAATCCTTGAAGGTGCCTGTTTTGACGATGTCTTCGTGTTTGGTTCCCTTAAGACCTAATGTGGATGCACGCTCCAGATTTTATGTAGAATTCTGGAAATTTCATTCTGCACGAGAAATCAAACGTGGTCGTTGCCAGTGAGCTGGTGTTTTATGGGTTTATGAGTTTATTAGGGACGGGGTAGTTGGTTATAGATATGGAATTAGTATGTTGAAATATTCGGGGAAGATTGTAATCCTTGAAGGTGCCTGTTTTGACGATGTCTTCGTGTTTGGTTCCCTTAAGATCTAATGTGGATGCACGCTCTAGATTTTATGTAGAATTCTGGAAATTTCATTCTGCACGAGGAATCAAACGTGGTCGTTGCCAGTGAGCTGGTGTTTTATGGGTTGATAGGAGTTTATTAGGGACGAGGTGGTTTGTTATGGTATGGAATTAGCATGTGGAAATATTCTCACGAGGAATCAAACGTGGTCGTTGACAGTGAGCTGGTTTTTTATGGGTTGATGAATTTAATAGAGACGGGGTGGTTTGTTATACGTATAGAATTAGTATGTTGAAATATTCTGGGAAGATTGTGATCAGGTGCCTGTTTTTTAACGATGTCTTCGTGTTTTGTTCCCTTAAGACCTAATGAATATTCCTGTACGCTCTAGATTTACTGTAGAATTTGGAAAATTTTATTCTAGAAACCATGAGCACAGGGAATCAAACGTGGTCTATAACAGAAAGGTAGTGCTTTATGGTGGAGTTTTTTTTAAAGGAATTTAAAGTAACTGGGGTGCGCATATAAACAAGATGAAACATCCTTGAAATGACATAGGATTGTAGCTTAGCTAGTCTGTCTTTATTTTTTGTAAATTATCCTAATGAATGTAATTTTAATAAAATAAGAAGTTTATATTATTTTATTTCAGAAACTTATATAAAGCACAAGGAACATAAGATGGCTCTTGGTTGTTTATTGAAATTTCATTAGTTGGAGTTTAAATTTGACTGGATGGAATAGTTTTGTGGGTAGTGTCTAGGCGACCCACGGGTTATGCATTCGCAATAATAGGAGTTTGTTTACCGTTCTATTACGTGTTGTATAACATTAAAATTATATAATTGAACAATCCTGGCATCAGCACCGGTGGCCTAGTGGTATAGTGCGCGTCTAATAACCTAATGGGCCCCAATTCAATTCCAGGTTGCCGCTTTTGATCATTGTGCTTTTATTTAACTTGTAATTTTTCAGAAATAAACAAAGTTCTGAGATAGGACGGTCGCGTAGTCACGGCCATAGTTTTGTATGCAAAGTAAATAAACAAATGGAAGCATTATAAAAATAAAAATTCTCAGAAAATTTTTCTCAAGCGTTTTCTGAATACCGTAAGTAGTTTTTTGTAATGGAAGGCCGTGTCAAGATTTTATTCTAAAAATCTTGAAGTAAAACGTGATAGTTCAGAGAGATGGTGTATTTTATGAATGAAGAAACTGGAATAGTAATTTGGGATAAGAATCAAGAAGATATGGAATTGAAACATACAAAGTTACTCAAAATATATAAATTGCTGTGAATGAGCTGCGAAATGAAATCTCAGTACGACAAAAATCTTAATAACCATTTAACTTAACCTTTTTATTTGCTAAACACTGTAGCTGGCATGACTTGAGTACAAATTTTATACCTTCGTACTATTTCTGTCGCTAAATGAGCGATTTAGAACTGAAAGACAGTTTTAAATCAATCATACGAACACATGGAAGGCTTTATCCACCTTTACTGCATACCGCATTAACTTTTCCACGTCCAGACCTAATGTCGTAAATGAATACTCACGTAGGTTAGTTTCACGAGATACTTTTCATACTAAGGGTAATATAAAAAAGTATGAAAAGTAAGAACAATTAGCATTCCCACTACAGGTCACATAAAACAGTATTAATCTCATAAACTTGGAATAAGTGGGTTAAAGAGAGAATTCCAGAACTTTCTCTCGGTCACTTTAGGCATTATGTTGTGGGTTGTATTTGCTTAAGAAATCGTAAAGTAAACTAAAACTGAGGTGTGGAAGTTTAATGCAAAATAACACAGTTAAGGTGGGAAAATTATAAGTTTTAATATCCAATGTAAAAACTAAGCATGAATTAGAGGAATTAGAGGAAGCATGAATTAAGTTGAAGGGAATTCACATTCAGAAACAAGTTATTGTTCAATTTCACATGATCGGTGAAGTCACAATTTCTTCTATTGAAGTTCAAACTATATTGATGGGAATGGGTCAGGTTCTCTTTTTGGCTTTAGATCTGGTTATGATTGATTTAATTGTAAATGGATGAAATAGCTCTCTGGAAACCATCGAAAATTTCCTTCCTTGAACTCTTATGAAAGAAATAAAATGTCGAATGAAATACGGTTATTTTTTTTTCTTTATTGCTGTTTATTCCCACTCGTAAACATCTGTGGAAATATTAAATACACTCGTACTTACAATATAAACATTATAATGTATTTTAAGAACTACTTTTTCTGTACATAAAAGTTAGCAGAACATAAAAAAACATCAGTTAACTTAGACCTTAAATGGTAAAGTAACAAATTATCTTAAAGGGAAAAAAGTTGTGAAATTTAAAATTTAATTAAGTGCTTCGATAAGTATCCTTTTTTAAAAATTAATAAGCTTTTAAAGAGCTGTAAACGTTTTAGAAATGAAATTTGCAACCATTTTTTATATATTTTATAAAATAGTAGAGCAATCAACTGATAAATAACATTAAAACATTTTAAACCCGGTAATATATTTAAAACAACATACACTTTTTATAAGAACATATTTGATACATTTATTCGTAGGTACTTACATAATATTTAATGAAGATTGTAGTATGTATTCTTCTAAATGCTTCATTCTTCCACAATTGCTTTACACTAAAATTTCCAACCAATTTTTCCAACCAAAATAACTAATTTCAACAAACCGCAATCAATATATCTCATTAAAACCACCAAAAGAATCGAACTTCATATCTCCAACCAAAGTGACCTAGAACAATATGTTTATTACCTACACACAATACCCAATCTAATACCGTTCTCAAACGAGATCTTCCCATCAAAACCCCACATATGCTAATCAGGGTTTTTTCATCCATTCTGGGTCAGAAGGTCAGAGATTAACTCACCTTGAATGCCCAAATCTCAGTTTGTTTCTATTAATTGCTCTTGGATCCTCTCAGATAAGTTGAAGGTTACCCTGTATATTGGGCGTTGTTTAGAAAATATTCCACTCGCAGCCAACTCGCAGTCGTTTGACAGGCCGTGCCTTAAGGGGGGGAGACTGATTTATAATGTCAGGTGGTATTTATTAAAGCCTGTGTCATTACGGCGAGAGAGTCTGGAGTTACTCTCTTTCTTACCCAACCCTTTACTTGAATGCTTTTTGATTTTTTTTTAAAAAATTGGAACCGAACAATTTTTCATCGTGCGACACAGTTGCATAAAGTATGAGATATTGAACTTGATCCTTTGTAAGTGATTATTATTAGTTTTAGTATTAGTTTTCTTTTCCTAAGAACTAGTTTTATAGAGTTTAATGGATATCTTAATATGTGTAATAACTGTTTAGCGCTTTGTTTGATTTTTCAAAAACATTTTAAAAGTTTTCAATTAAATATCTTTTGTGAACCTTATTTTAAAATATTATTTCTAATGCGTGTAGTAAGGATTTTATCTATGCTTTTATTGAAAGAGACCTGATTTTGGAATTTTTCAAACATTTTTCTTTAGTTACATCAATCCTCTTAATAACCTTAAACTCAAAGATTTATTAATTTTACAAAAGTACCTTCTTATGACTCATAAGGTTGTCAGAGGCTTTGTTTTATTCGAATTTCTTTACACTCTTTTTGACGCTTTTCTTTGAGTATTTCATTTCTTCCATTTAAAAACTGTAAGCTAAGTACTGTAAAAATGAGGAAATACATTTGAAATGTCTAAAAAATTTAGTAAAGTCAAAGTTGCAAATACTTTTCAGAGTTTAATTGTATAAATTTTTCATTCCCTGATACAGAATATGCATCTTATATTGTGTACTAGAGAATAGAAATGTGTGTAAATGTAATTATAATTGCCATTACTTTTCATTAAAATAATATTTACACTTATTTTATTACATAAATTTATTGTTTTCATTAGGTAAGAGAGAAACATACATTTTAAGAGTAATCTTTTGATGTTCTCTATTAGTATAATGTCCATTATAAACTTTAATAGTTTATGTATAGCTTCAAAATAAAAGGGGAATTACACAATCAAATTTATTTTTTATCAAAGAAACTATAATCGCATTAGTTTTGAACTTCAAGAATGAACAAATTTCTGATATAATAAAATTAGTACAATTAAGTTTTTATTTAGATTTTTGTATAATTGTCTGTTTGAAATCTTTGTTAAAAAGTATAATAATAATAAATCCTTTCGGATTATATTCCCCTACATTTAGTTAGAAAATCCTTTTCAAAATCGTTATAAACTTTACTTAAGGTTTAAAAAATACTGTTACATTTAGATACTGAATTTACAAGTATCTGACACTTGTAGGAAATCGAAATATAACTCTCATATGGATTATTTAAGAATTTTAAATTTTTTTTTTTTTCTTTTTCCAAGAGAGTGACACTTGAGATTTTTTACCAACAGTATCAATTTCAATACCATTAATTATAACACGCTATTTGATGATAAATAACAATATACTACTTAAAGTTGTGGGTTCATAAGAATTTTGCAAAATATATATGTTATGGGCAAAGTGCTTAATCGGGCATTATTAATAATGCCCGAAGTGGAGGCGGGCAAAGTGATAAATTTCATTCATAAATTCCACTGAATTTATCACATTGCCCGTAACATATATACTCTTTATGGTACTCTGTTAAAGAAATATTCAACTTTCACGTAATAAGTTTCAAATTTCTTCAATGTTAGATACTTTTCTTCAACACTACAAGAATATCAATCATTTGATATCTCCGAGATTTTCTTTTCGACCCACCCCCACTCGATTTCGACCCCGAGAAACCCAAACCGCTTGACCGTGGCTGCTTCAGTTTCTCTTGACCCTTCCGTTGTTATTCCACCTCCTCCTTATTCCATCATTCCAACATTGGCTCACTCTAAAGGAGTTTCCATCCCTTTAACACAACAAGAGAAACAAAGGAATAATGAAGATATGCTCAGAAAAGAAGCATGGTGGGAACGGAGGATGATTCCCTGCCATGTCCTTCTTTGCTGAATCACGTGGTATTGAAAAAGTAGGTTAAGAACAAACCATGGCTATTCATACATGTATCCCCCTCTCTAGAATATTCTTGGGTAAAGATGATATTGATGATTTTTGGTTGATCCGAAGTTTTGAGTCATTTCCAAAAATATACCACTGTTTGTTGATGTAATCATTTTAAAAACAATTTAAATGTGAATTTGATGACAAAATATTCCCTGGTAAAGATGTATGAAATATTTAATAAGATAGTTTCAGTTTAGATTATTTTTTTATTCTAAAATAGTAGACAGCTTTATTTTACTCTGATATTGTCAATTATTTTCAATGTTGAAGTTAGTGGTAGTGATAGATATTTAAAGCAATTAAAAAGTTAAGGGTGTTAAATATTTTTAATAGAAAATTTAAGATATTTTGCATTTACGTAACAATATATAACAATATTTACAATGCGAATAATTTTTTACCACTTCATTTGACCTACATTTGTATTACTTTTATAGGAATCATTTTTATACTTGAAATTAGAATTCTTCTTAAAACCTTTAGTATCTCCTTTTTAAGTTAATATTTTATTATAATTCAAAACGAAAACAACGTTATTCATTGTTGTTATGACTCTTTACTTATAGAAATAATTTAGTTCTGATTACTTATCTACTTCACAATCAATGTTCTATAAACAATAAATGCCATCACCCGTTATAATCTTTAGTGTTCCTGGATATCAATAACAATTTCTATTCTTAAACGATTCATTTTTGTATCAGTAAGACGTTTTTCATCTTTTGGCTTTAAAAAGTTATGCTTCAAAAATTGGTTTATTAATTGAAAATTGAGAAAAAAGTGGGAATAGAACTTAACAAGACATATTTTGTATTGAATAACGGTTTAAGTAACAAGCTTTTAAGCAATAACATAATTGTTTGAAAAATTATTACTAAGACCCATTTTTTTTTTCATATTGATACAACCCACTACCAACTAATTCATAATAATTGGTTTTGCCCTCACAAGATATACTCTGTGACCTTAAACCGATTTCTCTCTTGTATAGATACATGCTATTTCTCGGAAAATTGTGTCACATTTTATCAATTGTCTATAGTTTCTCAAACAGCACGTTCCGGAAAAGCGAGCTTTCATTCATACTTACAACTTGTTCGATTGTGCTCGATGGATAGGAGTTGAAAGAGCCCAACACAACAACTTGCGTCAGCGGAATACCAATAAAGAAACGACAAGTTTCGACACTGGAGTTTCGTGAACTTGACTTTTCATGAGTGGAATATGCGGATTTAATTCTTGATTAACCCAAATGTTACCCCGGCCGGGAAAGGTGGATATTGCGGCTTTCCATATAACTCTCCTTTCCTGTCCAGATTTGAAGCGATAGCGCGTTTTTGGACTCGCGAGGTAGATTCCTATCCTACCACGTATGTGTAGTAAAGAAGATTAGATTGTATATGTCTTGAGTGAGAGATGTAATTAAGATCTTTTCTAATCTTCTTTGTGTCTGGTGATAATGAAAGGGGATTAATGGGATTGTGTTGGTAGAGTTTGAATAATTATGAAATTTAAGGTAAAAGAGGATTAATTAATGTCACAACAACCTGATGAATGAATGTCCGTGTGCAATCAATTTTGTTTTACTGTACGTGGATTTTAAAATAAATGGATTTTCAGAAATACCTATACCATCAAATCAGTTGGACATTGGTTGAGGATTTAAATTCAAATTGAAAGTTTACATATTTGAGCGCTTTTACAAAAGTTTGCCTTTTTTATTATAGTACATTCATTTGGTTAATTTTATTAAAATAAAAATTCGTAAACGATACTTTCATAAATTAGAATTGAGATACACATAAGTTCCCTTTTTTTCAACATGACTAGGACTAGTATTAAGGCTGATTATATTTTTTATTACTTATATTACTTTTCATAAATTTTGAGCTATATAATTGTAATTAGGACTGGGACCACATCATAATCAGAGAAAAGCAGTTTGTTCCCATTATTCTCTAAACATCAATTTTTTTTTTTAATTTTTAATTTTTTATTTTTGAAAGGGTGAATGAGAAAAGGAAATATAAAAATCTTGTTTGAGATATTTGACTTTTAAAGTGTTTTTAACTCCTTTATAACACTTGTATCTCTTTTAATAATGATCCTAGCAAGATGGTGTATATTATATTAAAACAAGAGTCAAAATATAACATATTCACTTTACAATAACTTTTTTTTTTTGAAAATATCGTACCTCCATCAATCAATCCTTCATTTAACAATTAATTTTATACCATTTCAAAATCTAAAGTAGGATCATTAATATCTTTTGTTTCAAAATATATTTTACATTATTACAATCTTCTTAAAAATAAAGAAAAAAAAGTTTTTTAAAAATAGGAGAAAAGTTGTCAGCTAAATTTAATGCAAACACTTTTAATATCTGCATTGAATTATTTCGAATCTGTGGCACAGAGATTGTTTTGAGGTCACTATTTAGCCACTTCATTCCTCACAACCCTTCTTCATTTCACTCCATTCTTTTACCAGTTTTCACTCACTTAACCGGAAAGCAAGCCCTGTCCTTGGCCCACTCCGCGGCTGCGCGGAAAGTGTGACGTCGCGAGATACGTCATGGCATTGTGTTGTGTGCGCACATTGTTGGAATTGTTTCTCTTTCTTGTATTCTGGCGGGAATACACAACGGGCTGGGAATCGAAGCATTTCACAACCGGTTAGGGGCATGCAAATGGTGAAATGTGAAGTTAATCGTTTAAATTTTCAAAGTTATGCGTTAAAAGTATCATTGAAACCGGTTTTTTAATGATAGGATAAAGATGTATTTGACGTCGATAGTCAGATATTAATAAATTATACTCAAGTTATTTTTAAAATTATTTGATATATTGATTCCAATACGTGTTCAATATTTTGGGTTTTCATCTTGGATAAACTTATTAAAGTTTAAAATATATCAATTTTTTTTTTGGATACAACTATCTACTATTATTAAATTTGATGTGATCAACATATTAACAAACCGAAATGCATTCTGATTCATTATGGTTAAATTTTTCTTTTGCATAATTTTAAAGGATCATCTGCACAGTTAAAAAAAAAACTTAAGATTTATAAGAACACATTAAAATTAAACCAAGAAAAAAATTGATAGATGTATGAAATATTTCCGTTTCTAGAAATTTATACTTTAAAATTGTTTGAATTAGTTTATGTTTTAATATTTCCCAGTTTTTTTAATTTAAATTCTTACTTAAAAAATCAAATACTTTTCTTTGTTTTAAAATTATTGTTTCATATTACTGAATACTGAATTAGCATATTAAATGTTTATAGGTAATGGTAGGTTAAAATAGGTAATGTTTATCTCTTTTCATCCCAATTTTCGTTGCAAAAATATAGAAATTATGTAATTTAATTAGCATATGTTATTAACATTAGAAAAAGTTTAAATTGTAGGAAAGTTGTATTCCTGTTTCGTAAATGATAATTAAAAAATTAAAGGAAAAACTATTTGAAAGCAATTTATTAACTTTAAGTTTCAAACAACTTTTCATTGAAACAAGTAATAAAACTCAATAGATAAAACTTTAATTGCAAGTTTTTTATACTTTGATACAAAGTATGTTTCATACCATAATTGCTTTTATATATTGCAAAAATCGGTAAAACAGAATTAAAACCAAATTTTTCCGAAAGATCCTATTTAAGTTCCCAATACACACAATGGTATCAAAACTATCAAATTCTTTAAAAACCAAACGAAAGTACAAATTTGTATTCCTAAAATATTCAAATTAGTTACTATTTCTATTTATGTAACTATTATTATAATATTTCTATTTCTGTTAATTGTAATTACTGTTTATTATTTATATTTCCATTTACTGTAATTACTGTTTATTATTTCTATTCCCATTTACCGTAATTACTGTTTATTATTTCCATTTCCATTTACTGTAATTACGGTTTATTATAATTATTACTATTCTATCTAAAGCTTTTTATTATGTTTAAGTTTGCGTTGTACTACTATGTAAAGAAGTCAAAAGCACCAAGTTTTTAAGTCTTATCCACTGAGAAGGAAACCTTTTAGATATTTATTTCAAATTCAATTGAAAAAGTATTTTAAATTCTTTTGGTCAGTCTTCTTCAATTTTGATTCGAAAAATGTTTTTGAAATGTAAATGAACAACATTTGACAATTTTTAAATTGTGTTTTAAATGCAACCTTTAAATATAAGGTTGGAGATTGAAAAGTTTGAAATCATGATTCTAGTTAAGGAATATTCGATTAGGTTAAATATTTTTATTTTCTTTCTTCCTTTCCATCAATATTAAATTTATCAAATGTTGATAGGATTAGCTTTTTTTTAAAACATATTACCTTGTCTACCAATATTTAAGTAATTAATGAAATAAGTAAAACTTTTTAAAAACCACGTTGTAAAAATGGACTAAATAGTACAGGTCATCCAGATCTGAACCTATGTTACAAATTCAAGTCTCTAAGCTCAGTTTAAAATTGATTACTAAATTCCACCCGAAAAGACACACAGACAAGATTGAAAGCGACCTAATAAAAACGTTGTAAAAACTATTTTCATTATGTATCCCTAAAACAACTGTTACTTTCAACCAAGATTTAAATATCGCAACAGAATAATAAAACAGTTTTAAATTATGAATAATGGGAAAAGCAAAGATATAAATATTAATTAAAAATATTTATATCATGAGTATGAAGAGCAAAGTAAACTATATCACTAAATAAAAGTGCATGTGCTATCAAGGTATTTAAAAAAGCAGTAGGTATGTATTTAATAGTTTCAATTATGAATACCCAGAACAATTTGAAGACATGAAAAATACATAATCGTATTTTATATGTTAAGAGTGACCAGACGTCCCGCTTTTTGCCTCTCAGTCTCACTGTACAAATGTCCCTTTAAATGTCCCGCTTTTTCATTAAGTCCCGCCTTTCTGACTTAAATTTCATCAAACGAGAAAAATGTAAAGAAAAATCTAATTTTTTTTTCGATTTGATGGGTAATTTTTTTATGTTAAGTAAGTTTTTAAAAGTTCTTAATTGGTAGGCTGATGTATTTTATTAGCTGTTACTTAAAAATTTAAAAAGAATTGATTTAATAAAGTATCATATTACAGAAGGGTGTGTGTTCACTCAGGGTGCTCTCATAAGGTTCAACCCCCTATCAAAGTTTTGGGGATTAGTTTGTAATTTTTTTTCCTTCAAAAATTCTACAGCGTAGCAAAAAGTTAGTTGTCTGAAAATGAGTTGAAACTCTATTTTAAAGAGTAAATTTTACAATATTTTCTGGGGTAGGACCCCTTTATCCCCCTTATTGGACAAATTAAAGGTAATACTCTAAAATTTTTAAACTGAATACGACGTTTAATTATTTTAAACTTTTAATGATCTTAGAGTCTTTACCTCATTAGGTGTGTGTGAGAGATCAGTAGGTATCTATAAATAAAAGGGATTGGTTTACCCCATTCCGAAAGAAAAAGTTAATGAGTGTGTTTGATGTAAAATTTATTCCCATGTGACAGTTAAAATATCCCGTTTTAATGAAATATTGAACATCACACAAATGAATTTGTATTAATGAAATTTAATGAAATTTGTATTCACTAACATCTTTATTTACTTCATAGCGCTTTTATTAAAAATAAATAAAAAACATTTTGATAACAAAGAAACCATCAAATTCATCAAAAGGTTGTCATCACCATCTCTCACGTTTCGCTACGTCTTCACAACCAAAACTTTCCAAGTGAACAAAAAATTATGAAAAAAATGATGAAACCTTTACATAACAAGATAATTTTTTTAAAAATCAAAGTAAAAAGCAAACACGTGCAACAGTGGAATACATGATGGACAGTAGTGAGAGAACTGAACTTGACAAAAAGAGAAAACCAGGAAGGGACCTTGACGATCGTATCCCACGTGTATCCGAAAAGGTGCCTACTCTCCCAACTCGAAGGCGAGCAACCATCAATATTGTATCTCGATGGAACCCAACCCAATCATTTAATACTTCATTACTTTGGCTAGTAGTAGAATCGATAGTTAGCAGAATCGATATTTGTGTGTCGAGGTCGAGTAGTTTATGGTATCAAACAATCATTTCAAGTACTCTTATAAGTGGTATCAAAAGTGTTTTCAACCTGAAAAAATGTAGTTAGTCAAAATATTAATAGTTAATTAATTTAGTTACATATTCAGTCGAGCCGAATAATAAGTATAGCATCATAGTATCACTACCTTTGTCTTGTTAGATACGAATCCTCAATAGTAGTATTACTATAGCGGGTTAAGGTAATTTTACTGTTTTTATATAAGTTTCATACTTACTCAAGATTCCATTTCCCGGTACTTGTGACCATTTCATTTTGTAAAATCCGTAACATGTTATTTTTAGTAGTAACATAAAGTAGTTTGAAGTTTTGAAAGTTTTTTCTTACTAATGTCATGGTAAAAGGCCATGTTACGAAAAAAATACTAAAAAAAAAAGGAAATACGAGTCATTTAGTTTTACTTGGTATATTATGAATGTGAAGTAGTAAAACAGAGATTCAGACAGAAAAGTACGAGTTGAACCATTTCTTTACTGATGTCTAATTATTTTGCTCCTTATAATTGGATTTTGTTCCTCACGTTTAACAATACTAACAATACCAACCAAATATTATTTATTGGAACTATTTATTCAATAACGAAAAATGCTCGATAACCTAGTATCAAAACGCGAAAGTGTATCGATTCCACCCATATCACTTTGTTTATTTGTCATTACACCAGTTGGAGAATTATGTTGTCAAGTTTCAGAGGGAGGACTCCGTCCTTACTGCAGTGGTGAAGATATGGAAATGATTACTTAAATCATTCATCATGTCCGTATGAATATTTTATTTCCTTATCAAGATGTATAAGCATTTTGCGACCTTGTGTGTCATTTAACTACCTCGATTAACTTTTCCGATGACCAATCCGATCTGGGACGGGAGGGACAATGGTAAAGTCGTTGTGTGGGTTATGGGCATATTGGATTGATTGAGAAAAGAAACTCCAGCAAAGTGATTCCGTTTACTGAAGAAGTCTTAAACTTTGTTTCATGTAAAAAAAAAATTAGTTGGTAAATCAATATATGACAAATAAATTTACCCTTACCTATGCATATGCATAAAATTAATATCTGTCTATCTGTAAATTTCACTCATCCTTTTAATTTTCTTCCATCCTTCTCATGTTCTCACTCCTCTTCATCCATTCATCCTCATGCCATCATGATCCTCTCTTCCCATTCATCCTTTTCTCCATCCATTTCATCATCCTCATCATTTCATCTCCTTTATCCATCTCATCTTGAGCTCTCTAATCCTTTTATCCCTCATTCTCCCTTTCATCTTCTTGAACTACTCACTCTCTTGATTCTCTTATTTTCTAAAACCAATCATCCTCCCTTATGATCCTCTCTTTCTCCTCACTCCTCTCTTCTTCTTAACCTCTCTTTTCATCTCTATCTCTCTATCTCTATATATCTCTATCTCTATATATTTCATATTTATTTTATACACCTTATGAATGAAGAATAGAGGCTAATTTCCGCTATTATTAGCTGGGGGAAATAAAATTTAATTTTGTCGAAGTGAAAAGTTTTATGGTATAAAGAGTATGGGGGATCAGTAAATTATTTATTTTAAAGCAAAGTGGTGCACTGACTATTAATAATTATAGAAAATATATACAGATTTCTAATGGCTGTGAATCATTCATTTTCTTTCGCATTTTCGTTATCTCTCCTCTCTTCTTTTCTTATTTTTCCTTTTTATCAGTTTTTCTATTTCTCTCTCTTTCTCCAATTTTCTCTTTTTTTTCTCTTCTCCTCGTAACCTATGTTTCTCATTTCGAAATAAGGTAGAAATCAGGGAAGTAAGAAATTAATATTGCAATGTATTAAGTCATTTGTACATTGTCTACCTAGGCTCGGAATCCTAAAAAAATAGTCAGATCATGAGGATTATTAAACTCTGGAGCTATATCGCGAAAACACAGAAAACGCCAAGTGGCTACCTAGGACTCATTTCCATTACTCGTTATCCCGCCTCCTGAACCCCGATGCGAGCCAATCTCTGAACTTCCAAAGCCACTTCTCGAGCTAGCAATGACACCGTTCTAGACCAAAAATGAATGGGAATGACGGGTTGAAGTCGAATTAGTGGCGCGTTTGCAATGGAAATGCACCCTAAAGGGTTCGAACGTTGAACATATTAGAATCTTAATATCTATTTTATATTCTTGATTTTCTCTTTCTAAAGTATGTTTTATAGTAGTATGTTACATCATATTTTTGGATACTTACCCTTCTCTTTCTCTCAAAACAGCAACGCCAACGCAATGCGACGAGGCGGCCCCTGTGTACATCCCACCCCGAGCGGAGGCGTTGATCGGGGAGGAGACCGCCCCCTTGCCCACGGTAACGGTACGGGGCTTTCTCAACTTCCGCACGACCGTCGACGGGACGGTAATTGTGTTTACGCCCGCCTCCGAGGCCCCGACCGACCCAAGCCCCGCCTCCGCCACAAATCATCCCATCAGCCCACGTAGCGATGACGTCGACCACGCCTACACCGACGTAAGGGCGGAGCTTGAGAACGAAGCCCACACGCCTGAGGAGGACAGGAATGGATTCAGGCAGAGGTAAAAGACTACTATATATACTCATTTACAGTTATATTGCTTAATGAATTTCCACGAAACAATGCGAGTTCAAAGCATCTCCCCGTTTTAATTAAGTCATTAATCCTCTCAAAGACGATCCCCTACCATATTCTAAAGTTTCAATCATTTTGGGAACCCCTGTCGGCTAAGATTAACTAACAACTTTAATCCATATGTCATGGAAATTAATTAGATGATAAACTTGCATGAATGGGTTATCTCCATGCTCCCGGTTCTACAGATTTATGTTATCCATTCCCAAGGTAACAAATTATCTTGGGCTGTTTCTCTTGTTCCTAACTGGTACACTGATAAAAAGCTGAGACTGTCTCTTCAGAAATATATCTCCAGACAGCCATGGCTAGATTGGGAAGTTGGCACCTCATACCAATTAAGTTTATATTTAGGGAGTGAAGACTAATTCTCCATGTTCCTGCTTTTTCTTGCTACATCTTCTGCTTACCTTCTTGAATGCATAGGTGTCCCTTTTATTTCAGTTGTCGGCTGAGAAGGATTATATCATCAGTGACTCTTTTTTTCTGGCAGGGTCTCTTAGACTTAGGCTTTTCTACTCCAAAGTGGATTTGTAAAATAGTACATTATCTCATAACCCAGTAAACAAAAAATTATCTCATACTGCACACTTCATTTATACATAAACATAAAAGGAATTTAAGAAAAGATCTTTCTTTGATTTTCAATTTGTTATTAAGAAAGTCAAGTAGTATACTACTGGTGTACATTTTATCCGAATTAATAACCAACATCAAAAGTTAAAATTAGTAGATGCGCCAAAATGGAAACTTATTTTAAGCAATAAATGACTAATTTTAATCCTTATTAACGTGTGTCGGGTAACCTGAACTCCCCTTAAGGGACCCCAAGGGATTTGGAATTAGGGTCTTATCAACATTCAAACTAGAATCACAGTAAAATTGTTTCTCTCTCATTTTAATTTGGCTCTATGAACCATTGCAACCCTATGCTATGCTATGCTATGAACATTGCATTGAATGTTGAAGGGGTGAACATTGCATTAATTGGCAACCATTGAGCATTTTACTCACTGAGAATAAATTGACTATTCTCACCCATAAACCATGATAGTAATTTCAAATACGTTTTCCGACCTTCAGGACTTCCCCACAAACTTTCCATTCAAAACTCTCCGAAGTAACACACAGAAGTCACTGAAAGCAAATTAAAACCTATCAAATCGATTTAAGACTAAGAGCAGACCTTGCATACAACAAAGACAGGGCGGAGCTTAAAAAAATGAAAAACTGACGCCCCGAGGAGACGACAGAAGAATGGATCTTGTAGCAGAGAGAGAGAGAGAGAGTGGAGAGTGGAGGCCGTAATGGGACGGGTTCATTCAGGAGAGAGGGAGGGACGAAATTAAAGGCCGTTGCTTATCCTGCAGGCTGGAAAGGATGCAGACGTTAAAGGTCGGTTGATAATTGTTGGAAGTTAATAGCGGTTTTCCTGTGATCAAGAAACAGTCCTTAGGGAAGCTATTGTGTGTAAGAGATAGCTATAGCAAAAGACGAACTTTCATTAGGGAGGTGCGGTCTTGTAGATGTAATAAAAGACGGCTAGGGTGTTAGTAAATTGCTAGGATTTTTCAACTGTAATATGATGAGATCCGATGCGGGTGGCAGGATCTTGTATTACATAACTTTTCCTATCCTAAATGTTTAAGAATAATATTAGTGCCTTACACTCTTTCTGATAGTTAGTAAGGTATCCTACTTATAGTATTGACACACTAACTCGAATATTCTAGAAGTATGGAAAAATTTGTTGAAACTTTTCCAAGAAGAAGCCCTTTTATCACTAATATCACACTTCCATCAAGAAAGAAATTTGTATCCTTGAACTTTTCCCGAAATATTTGGGGAAGTTTCATATTACCCTGTCAAGAATACTTTTTGAAATCTAATGAAATAATATGTTGCATCTCCCTCCCAACCCATTATTATCAGAGTTCTGTATTTTCTTATAGATGGGCAGTACTACATTAGTTTTCCCATAATACCACACTACCAATATTAAGAAAAATTTTCCAACTACTTTTAATAATTCTAGATTTTTAAATAAATGGCAAAACTAATATTTTAGAAGCAAATTCCCATTTTTATTCAGTTGCTCTTCTGCAGAGTATAAAAATGTAGCAAGAGACGATTTAAGATAATAAAAAAAGTAATTTCTTAAATTGATATTGAAGCCTTTAAAAAATATACTTATACAAACGTTTTTAACGAAGTTCCAACTCTCTGAAGCAAAACTTTGAGTCCCATTTTAAAATTTAAGATTGTAAAATCTCAATTCTATTCAGAATTTCCTACATTAATCGTTTATTATTTTTAAAATTAAAGTTATCTTAACACAATGATTTCCGTAGTTTTTTACTAATTTAGAATTTTTTAATTAAGAATTAATTACCTACTTTTTGCATTGATAGTACATTGAAAAGCTAAAAAGCTTTCATAAGTGTAGTAGGTATATTTTTCTTTATAACTACTCTTTTTTTTCATAAATCTATCATTTAAATTTTTTAAAAACATTCGATTCAGTGTTTTAAATATGTAGACCTAGAACTATCTCCCTCTTCTCCCCAAAATAGAAATTCTTCATTTAACTCTTTTACGTACATTTCCACCAATATTTTATTCTCTGTAAACCTTCATTTTACAGTTTCATAACCTAAAGGTCTTTAAACTCTTGCATCAAACATAGAAATGATGCCCACACAAAATAAGTCATAAAAACATTACAAAAAAATGACCATGGATTTAAGCAAGACGATGAGTCATCTTCAAAAGAATAAACCTCAGGTAATACCTCCTGCTATGCGGCTGACGGTCCTTTTTTGCAATTCCTCTGTGGCACGTGTGGTATTTTTTTATTCTTGCAAGGAGGGTAAAAGGGGCTGGTTCCACATAAGTATAGATGATCACTTTTCGATTTATTAAGAAAAGCTTCATATTTTTGCTAACGGTAAAATTCGACCTAAACAAACTTTGACGCGTTGTGGTAAATTATCCTAAAAACGGTTCTTACAAACTAAAATTATTATAACTTGAACTTATAACAATCCTATCTACAAACTTCGTTAACGCATTATAGATGTAAATTATGTACGTTTGTATGTATTTATGTTAGTACCTAGGTCGTTAGATCTTCAAACTCTAGTACAGCCTCACCGGGTGAGGCCTTGAGCAGAAACGGTTACATGAGCATAAACTGTTACAGAACGTGGTACTGAAAGTCACAGTCAGCTGTAGCTATGCCCCTTGTTTTTCCAAGCATTTCCCTGGTCCTCATTTTATTCAGCCAGGAGTGGCAGCGAGTTTCTCCCAAAATGTCTGAATACACTTTATCTTTAATACTAATACTTAATTGTTAAAAGGTTTTCTTTCTCGAATTTTTAAAGCAGTATATAGTAATTATCATTAAATAGCAATGACACCATCTCGAGTGAATTACTGAAAGGGTTATTCATTGGTCAATAATGCCTCCACTCTGAAATGTCTACCTCTTTTAAAAAGTTATAGAAAATATATAGGTATTACATTAAAAATTTAAGACTATATTGATACTAGCAATAAGAGTATTCCTACGTGTAAATTCTATAAAAATGAGCTGTTCATTAGTTCCAACATTATAAAATTAGAAATTAGCTTGAATTTGGGTTTCTTCTTAGATTCAAACCCAGACGTATTCACGACTTAGACATTCTGAGCAGCTGAAATACGAATTAGAGAAACTCATTAATATTAACTCTTAAAGATCCCATTCTTCACAATGAACAGAAAATATAGACAGATCTTTCAGTTGTAATTAAAGGCTGTGAACGGGAGAAATTTAGACACAAAAGTGTTCCGGTAAACGCTTCAGCAAGCAGCGAGTTTCATAAACTGTTCTTTATTGTATTGCTTGAAAGAACAAGGAATGAAGAACAAAAACTAGGCGGTGAGGTAGTTCAAGTGATAAAGGACGTCTTTAGTGGGTGACAATAGAAATGACAGAGGATAATTTACCTTATTGTCTAAGATTCGAATCCTATTGTCACGTTATTCATGAACTAATGTTTTCACCTAAGGTACTACTCTATGGTACGTTGCTGTACAAAATGTTTCATTAGCAGTTTTGTGAGAAATACAACGGAAGTTTCATTTTGAATTTCTTTTAAGTGTTCTTTTGAAACGATTTTTTTTGTTCAACAATAATTGAATATTCGTTTGAAAGTTAAGATTTTAACCTTGTCCAATAATAATTAGCCAAGTAGTAAATACAGTGTAGAAGTATTTGAATTATACGTTCACTTTCTCGGAAAAGTTTCACGTTTTATATTTCAGGAATTAATATCTTAAATTTATGTAATAATCTAGGAGTTTATAGTAGCAATTTATTTAACTGTCTATATTTAAAAATTAACTTTTTTATCCGTTTATTATTTAATCGTATATTGAATAAAATGTGCCAGAGGTTATACAAAATAAATAATTGTTCCTCTTTAATAATACATTTTAGACTTTTTTTATCCCATTCAACCCTAATAACATATTCCTAATGAAGAAAATTTTAATAAATGTCCCATCCTTCCGTCTACACAATTTTTTAATCTGTTTACCAATTAGTTTTTCAAACTTTCTTTCTTTGAAAATATTAAAAAACTTACTTCTTACTTATGTTATTTGAAAGCCTATTTCAAAATACCCTTGTCATATTCAAAAATCTCTATGTATATTTTTAGCAATTGTAGTTTTCTTGAAGTCAATCATATAGCTTAATAATAAGTTATCAAATTGTTTGAAATAATAGCTTTTATTCTCTAACAATTCATATAAATTCATCTAATAACCCTAAGAAAATGGTTAAAAATGCTAAGCTTGAATCTCTCTGTAGAGTATTTAATCGGATTATATTCATTTAAAGAGCTTAAAAAGTTTAATTCCCTTTACGGGCCTATATTCTATATCGTATGTTTTATTTTGTTTTCTATTTTACATGTTAATCTACCAAGTAAAACTAGGTTAAGGTGTGAAGGAATAACCAAAATTTTGTCTTTAGACTCAAAACAGACTCATTTAGAAAAAAACGTGGTCATTTGTATTTCTTAACATCTCCTTGTTCACAGATCCACGGAATGATTAGGAGTTACGTTAATGATATCCATATTTTTTAAAAATACTGTTGCATTAGAGTGTAGATGCTTTTTTTCTTCCTTTTCTTTTAGTCTCGAGTAGTTGTATTTGAGGCAATTTTATAATGCATTGCAGTTTTAAATAATTATCTTAGAGAATATTTCCTAAGAAATCAAAAGTGAATATACCCCATTAAATAAATACTCTCCTAAAGAGGCCATAATAATCTTTACAAAATTAAAATAATTATGCTTTTAACAGTTTTCTATTCAAATTACTCATGTCATAAATAACATATAAGTTGTTTAAATGGAATAATGAACTAGACCTTCCTTGGTTTCTTTTAAAGAAACACCTTTTCCTGAGTGCCTTCAAAGAGACAGAATGTCCCCTCTCCACATGAATGAAAGTTGCTAAATACGTTTTAACATATTTTAAGAGTTTTCCCTCATCATTTCACTACCAGTATGAGTACCCTAGTAGCATGAAACCTTGCGGCTAACCTTTTTCTTTTATTGTCATTGAGTCCTTACAAAAACCCAACAAATGGTTGGGTTGTGGAACCCATCCTCAATATTACAAAAAGGCCTATTTTTGAAAAACCAAAGAAAAGCCTTTCTGCGCATGCGTCATGTTCACTGGACAAGACGCGGCCTTTCAAGATGGACGCCGACCCAAGTTCAAGTGAGTAGCGTATTATTTAACTTTTTATTATATTTACTTTTAACCGCGATTGGCATTATGATTTATCATCGCCGGTTCATTGCATGTACTGTATCAAGCACTCAAACCGGAAAATGTACGTAAACAATCCAATCCAATCATTGGATGGATTTGTTTACGTCCTTAATGCTGTGTAATTCGTTTTCAGCATAAGTATTTATGTCGACATTTTGTGCGAGATTTCTCTTCTTTGTTGTTTTTCCTGAAAGTTTCTCTTTTTTACCTCCAAATCACATAAGCAACCGAGTGGTGGTAAGTTCAAAACGTGAATTTGAATGAGTTGTGAAATGAATTGTAAGATCCTATGGTTCCTGCCCTATGCTATGCTTATCAACAATGCTATCGTATGATAACAATGCTTATCGTAGCTTTTAATGACATATTTTAAAATTTTAGTTGAGACAATAATATTCGGTACATGTCCTATGCTTTCTGTAGTTGTGTTAATGACCTATTATGTTTAAATTTCCTTCTCAAAATCTGATTAGTTTTTGTTTACAGTGTATGTAAATAACCTAAGAACATAAATTACATGCTGTACTATCATATTTACTACACATTAGGTAACTCTTGATATCTTTAAAAATCTTATGTGAAAACTTAATGTGAATATATCTCCCACAATGCAGAATTTTTTTACTACCAAGCCACACCATAAAACCCAAAACAACCAACCATCTACCAAGCCACAGGACCTAGGTTTAAATTCTCACCCCCCTCAGATGGTTCATAGACTGAAAACCAAGTAGGATCTGGGATCTGGAATGAAAACAGTGGTCTTGTGTTATACCACGTAACTGGGATATTATACGCTAGTGCGCTAATGAGCTTATTGTAATCTTTTCATAATTCAATGTTTTGATAAAGTTATAACATCCCTTCGACTGAAGTAATCTAGGTCGACAAATGGTGCTTTTCATTTGCCATTCATTGTTAACTTCTTGTTTTGAAAATCTAACTATAAAATAGATTGATAATAACCGATTTGATACTAAAAAGTTTCAAACAGCGTTACTCGAGTGTTTGCTTTAAAATCACATAATGTAGTCCAAATTCAAAGTAGGTATTTAAAATGATTACCAACTATGTATTTTGAAACTTTTACATTCTTAAACGAAAATATGAGAATTGAACATATAGAACTAATACATTATTGACTCATTTCGTATGATAATGTTATAAATTTGGCCTTCAAATGGGATTTGTGACATCACTGACAAGAAAGGTTGGAATCTAGAATAGTTGCAACGTATTCAAAACAGGTCCTCCATGGCATACAGCTACTGCCAATTTAAACAGTCGTCAAACTTTGCGACTGCTCTACAGCTCTTTAGACAATCTCCCTAATTGCCGTGGATTCCCTTTTTGAATCTTTTAGAGATAATTTATCTTCAACGACTTACATTTAATCTCGTGTTCTATTATTAATGGTACTTATCCGTTAGCTGGGCACAAATGTCGCCAATTGTGAACTAAATGCTCGCCAAGCGAAGCAAATGACAATACAGTCAAGTGAAAACGAAAACAAATGCAGTAGGCGACGGTTGGGACAGAGAATTTTTTAATTCATTCTAAATTTTTTTCGGGATTTTTTTGCTTGTGCTCGTTTAACGGATAAGAACCATATTAGTTATTCACCCCTTTATGGGAACAGATTTGATGTAGGTTGAATGGTCACCAGTGGTGGATCCAGGGGGGTGGCATTCTGGAAAGTGCCCCTCCTTGGACCCAAACATACTCATAAGTACGAAAAAAGTCCCAAAAAGAACTCAAAATGAGTTAAAACCCAACTTTTGCAGGTCAAGTTTCAAAATTTTTTTCTGGGGGAGGACCCTTATAGCCCCCAGCAGTACCAAAAGGGGATCTTGAGTGATACTTTTTAGAAAATCCCCAACATTTTGACATTTTTCTCGAAAGGTAAAGGTGATAGTCTGAAAAAGTGGCCCCTTCCTTGGAGGCGTGCTGGATCCGCGCCTGATGGTCACTGCTATAGAGCATTTGCCAAATTGGCAGTCACTGTGGCGGACCTATACCAAATCTGTTCCTATTTATGATACATATTCGTTACATATTTTTATAATGTTTTGTTTTAGATTCTGCAATAGGATGAATATTATGCTCCTGAAATTTGAAGGAAGTTATGTTCCACCTCCATCTACCATTTTGCTGGTCATTGGCCATAAGTAAGTAAATCAAATTAAAACTTCTAAAAGTTATCTCATGATTCTCATGTCACCTTAGATGTAGGTGAATCGTTTATGAACAGTTCCTTAAAAAAATTTGTGATTGGGTTTTGCTACGTTAAGATTAGAACTTTTCATTCATTGGGGGAACTAAAAACAGCTAAACACCAAGTAGCATTGTGCTTTAAAGCAGTGGTCTCCAACCCCCAGTCCGCAGACCGGTGCCTGTCCATGGATCAAGTGGTACAGGGCCGCGGGTCGACCATTACATTGAAAATGAATTTAAATTCTTAGGTTTATACTCCAAATTAAAAACATCTGTGTTTCATTAAATTTTATTTATTTTAAAAAGGGGCCCGAAGGTAGTGACATAAATCATGCACACCATGAGAACCATCTTATTTTACCAAGAAAACTGAATAAAAACGCTTCATTAGAAATCCATAAATTTTTATATTCTTTTTTTGTGGCGAACTTGTTCAACCCGGAAGTAATGGTGACAGTTGTCTGAGTTTTTTGTTACAACTATAAGTTAATGAAAAGAAAATCCATTAAACAGTACATTTTTCTGCGAAACGGAAAGAAAAATAAAGAAAAAGTGTAATAATATCAATGCGCTTTGTCGGATTCATCTTTTTGTAAAGAATTACAAATTTGCGTATTTTAAACTTCCGAAAATCAAATTACATCGAAAGTGAAACCAAAATCAATGCCACCCCCCAGCGGGCCGCGGTAAAATTATCAAACGTTGACCGGTCCGTGGTTGGTAAAAAGGTTGGGGAGCACTGCTTCAAAGCACCATTTGTTTATCTGACAACCTAAAAACATAAATTATGTGCTATATCCTATTTACTTAACAAATTAGTTGTTCTTGGGGTTTTTAATTTCAATTTGAAGGTTTAAGTAATTTGAATTTTTTTATACTTCCTTAAACTTTGAGTTATCAAAGAGCAATTACTGCGGACTAAGCATTAGCTTCCTGGCCTGTATACGATGTAATGGGTTTATCGTTGGGTTGTAATTTTATTAGGATTCCGTAGTTGTTAAATAACTTTTTTTATCTCTATTTTCTTCTAATAATGAGGTAAGTTTGTTTATTCTACCTGTTATTTCTTGTAATTTCAAATGAATGTTAGCAAGCATCATGATTTGGGTGGTTAACCAGGGTTTGTTGTTGATGTTTATTCAAGTTAGTATTGGGTTAATTTTCAAAATATCCATGTTATTGATATTCATATTTGATTTAAACCACTTTTAAAAGAATAGCAGTAAGACACAGTATCCTGAAAGAAGTGTTTATTTATTTTTGTAAATAGACGACATTAGTCATGACGTCACTTGCTTGTTTATAAACGTTAATTCCATCTGTGATTGGTTCCGTATGGAATTACTTCCAGTCACGAAACCAATCACGGATGGAATCAACGTTTCTAAACAAGCAAGTGACGTCACACTAATATCGTCTATTGCATACTGTTTGTTTACACCCCACAACCAGGATGTTATAATTAAGTATTTAGTATTGGGTTAATTTTCAAAATAGTATCCATGTTATTAATATTCATATTTGATTTAAACCACTTTTAAAAAAATTGCAGTAAGACACAGTATCATGAAAGAAGTGTTTATTTATTTTTGTAAATAGAAGACATTACTCATGACGTCACTTGCTTGTTTGGATACGTTAATTCCATCTGTGATTGGTTCCGTATGGAATTACTTCCAGTCACGAAACCAATCACAGATGGAATCAACGTTTCTAAACAAGCAAGTGACGTCACACTAATATCGTCTATTGCATACTGTTTGTTTACACCACACAACTAGGATATTATAATTAAGTAAATACAAGAAACTATTTAAATCAAAAGGAATTCATTGTTTTTAAAGAATTTGCTCTTTCCTAATTGCTGTGGATTCCCTTTTTGAATCTGTTAGAGATAATTAATCTTCAACGACTTACATTTCATCTTGTGTTTTATTATTAATTATTCACCCCTCTATGGGAACAGATTTGATGTAGGTTGAATGGTCACTGCTTTAGAGCATTTGCCAAGTTGGCTGTCGCTGTGGAGGACCTCTATCAAATCTGTTCCAATTAATGATATTCAAAACATTTATTACATATTTTTATAATATTTTTTTTAGATTCTGCAATATGATTAATTTGAAGGCTTAGAAGAAATGTTCTATCACCTGCCATTTGCTGGTTATGAGTAAGTATGTCAAATTAAAACTAAATTTAATGAACTATCTTTCTAAGTTGTTATTTAAAGGACTCTTTGTTTTAAAACAGGGTTGTTACGTTTAAAACACTTTGTTTAAAACACTTGTTTTAAACACGTTTAAAACAAAGCAAAAAAAAACATTGTTTAAAGCACATGTACTTTTTTAGTAATTTTTTCTATGAACAGATGGCATTAGTATTATAAAACTTAGTATTTACTTTCAACTGATTTTGATTTTTATTTGATTGACTTTATTTGATTTTTTTCTAGAAATTTATTTAATAAAAAATACAAATAAACTTGTTTGAAAATCATATTTTTTTATAATTGACCTGTTCTTTATGTTTTATTTTAATATTTTAATCAATGCTGCTAATGTCGTCAAAATGTGCAATGAACTGAAAAGAATATGCATATAATAACTTATAAATGTTCAGATCGTATCTTAAACCAATCGGTAATTTTACTTCGGCCAAGCCCCAAGAAACAGGTGCTAAAAAAGCTCAAAATGCCATCTGATGTCAGGGGTAGCTTTGTTAATCCATTTTCAATTTTACAAACTTCATTTAATTTTTTTTAAATCATTGGGTTTTTTTTAGAATTTCTGTGTCGAGGGTAAAAAAAACAAATAAAACGTTTTAAACAAAAAAAACACGTTTAAAACAAAAAAAAACCATGTTTTTTGTTTTTTTTAGAAAAAAACATGTTTTTTTCCAACCCTGTTTTAAAAGTCGTTATCTCAAAGTGACAGGGGAGGGAGGGGGTCAGAAATGTTGGGGAGAAAGTGACATGTTTTATGGACAGCCTCCTTAAAAAATTCACTGAAAATTTGTGATTGGGCTTTGCTACGTTGAGATTATAACTTTTCATTGATTGCAGAACTTAATATCTGAACACCAAGTAGCATTGTGCTTTAAAGCAACTTTTTTTCTCAGGTAGCAGCCTCCCCCGCAGCGATTACACCTACAGCTCATCGCCAGTCGCTCCAGCCAGTGCCCTATGATATCAATGCCCGGACCTCTCCTGCCACCCCGGAGTCTGTTTCCACCCAATTCCATCGTAAGTTTCTGCTTTTTGGATTACTCAATTGAAACTGTCGCATAGCTGCCAAGTACTCAGATTTTATTGGAGGGTTCTTGTGTATTATCCCGTTGACAGTGCCGCTGAATTCAAAAAATTGGTTAAAGTCTATCGTCTCTTCTATTGTCGCTTAACGCTGTCGACGGGATATACACTAGTACCTAGTTACTGAGATTTTCATCTTTACTCTGATAATCAGATTTCCCCCTTAAAACTCTAGTTTTTTAAATTGCAATTAGTATATTAATGTTATCTCAAAGTGACAGGGGAGGGAGGGGGTCAGAAATGTTGGGGAGAAAGTGACATGTTTTATGGACAGCCTCCTTAAAAAATTCACTGAAAATTTGTGATTGGGCTTTGCTACGTTGAGATTATAACTTTTCATTGATTGCAGAACTTAATATCTGAACACCAAGTAGCATTGTGCTTTAAAGCAACTTTTTTTCTCAGGTAGCAGCCTCCCCCGCAGCGATTACACCTACAGCTCATCGCCAGTCGCTCCAGCCAGTGCCCTATGATATCAATGCCCGGACCTCTCCTGCCACCCCGGAGTCTGTTTCCACCCAATTCCATCGTAAGTTTCTGCTTTTTGGATTACTCAATTGAAACTGTCGCATAGCTGCCAAGTACTCAGATTTTATTGGAGGGTTCTTATGTATTATCCCGTTGACAGTGCCGCTGAATTCAAAAAATTGGTTAAAGTCTATCGTCTATTCTATACTTGTGTCGCTTAACTTAACGGCTGTCGACGGGATATACGCAAGTACCTAGTTACTGAGATTTTCATCTTTACTCTGATAATCAGATTTCCCCCTTAAAACTCTAGTTTTTTAAATTGCAATTAGTATTGTGTAAAAAGGAGATTAGAAAACGCAGTGCCCCACTTTTTTTTTATTGCTACATGTTGAAATTAAAATTTTTCTTGCATCATGCAATAAAACATCTTTTTCCCTTGGCAGCAAGAGCAGCAGCTGCCGGTGTAGCGCCAGCAGACTTCTATGATAGAAACAGGCTGACTAGCCCACGAATTCCCCCACTAACTAGCAGCAGCGAGTAGCTTCTTCAGCGCTAGGGTATGATGTGACAGCAGGATCCAGGGATGCACTGTCAGAAAAGTAAAGAAAAGCTGACGGGTGAGTTAAGATATTATTTTAGTCGCATTGCTACGATTATGACCCAGCCCAGTAAAGAATTTAAAAGACAAAAACAAACGTAGAAATTCAAACCATTTGAGCCTGAACTAGAGTCCTTGGCCAAAATCGAAAACAGCCAAAAGGTAAAAGTCTTCTACCACTGGGTCAACTCTTAGTGAGCGCGGCTCTCAGGGGTGTCTTATCGGTGTTTGCAAATTTCATATTTACTCCTATAATTAGATTTCCCCCTTAAAATTGCTATCAGTATTATGTAAAGGAAATTGGGGTTAGAAATTTTAGTATACTTTAATTGGATTATAAGAGAAGATAGAAAACGAAAATCGAGGTTCTTTGCAGCCATGAGGTTGGCAACTATGCTGTCATATGTGACCCAGTGAACAGTAAAACCATTTTACATAGCTTTATTTCTTGTATGATATTAAAAACTAAAATGCAGCGTTAGAAAATGGAAAAATAACTCACTGGTTCTGCTAACTATTACTTTGCAAATCTTACTGGTCCTCAACCAAAATGACTTGTCTGGCAAATTAAAAAGAAAAGGTTCCAATTTATTTAAAGTAGTTACTGCAGTTAAAGTGAATACCAAATATTAATTCTAAAAAACTAAAAATATCTATTAAGTACACTTTTCTTGATGAAATGTTAGTATTTCTCTAATTGATATAAAATTTCTAATTAGTTATGCAGCAAAAAAAAGAGACTAGAACTGGAGAGTGAGATATTTTTCCCCCACTGGTCTGCTGGACTAGTGATTTTCTGAGTAGTGGCCAGAGCCTATTTTCAGTCGTCTCGGACCAGTGTTAATTTTGATCACTGCTGATATGCTATCTCTCAAATGTATATATTATATGTAATTATAGTAGGTTCACAGTTTGGGGAAATGGGTTTGCACTATTTTTCAATTTGCACTATTTTTTTCATTGAGGGCTTATTCCCACTTATAAGAAATTTTAAAATTATATTTCTTAATCTCTATGCAAATGGATCAAAGAGTATAATGAAACTCATGTTTGTTTTAATTTTTTATAATTTATGATATTTACTAATATTTTGCAGTTAATGTTTTCAAGAAGTTTTTAACACATTTAAAAAGCTTGTAAAATTTCTTATTTTAAAAAATGTGCATTTTACCTTGGTTAAAATATAAATATTGATTTGTCAATAGTACATAAACATCAAACCTTGTTTTTACCATTTTCCGCACCTGGCTCTACAAATTATATTTCAAAATGAAAATTTTGGCAACCAAGGAATTTACATAAATTGTTTGGACTTCAGTCCCCCAGTTGCCAACCATTGGTCTATAATTTTCTGCATTATATTGAATATTATTTAGAATTAATTTTTTAAATCAGTAACGCTTTCGGGGTTGGCACTTTTATGTATTCTCATTCTCTTATCACTTGAGATGTTTTCGATGAACTGGCACGTTCAATGGGTTAATGCGAAAGTACTTTTTTTAATAGTTAAAAATAAAATTGCTAAATTTTTTTTGCAGGAGCTGTCAGTTGCATTTGATGTCCCCTGAAATAGTATTATTTGAATCATTTTTTTAAACAAATTTTAATTATATTACATTTTTAAGTTTAGTTATTACCTTCACAGTTTATATTTAATGTATATTTTTTTATATGAACTCTTTAACCTTAATCCCTGTGATGCTAGAAAGCTGTTTGTAAAATTTGTTGTGTTTGTATCAGTTGTTCAATAAACTTGATTTTTCTTACATTTAATGTGTTGAAATAAGTTTTTTAAATAAAAATGTGTCCCTCTTGAATTATACTTCTATTTAAAGGTAAGTTTTTTCATTAGTGCTTTAGAGCCTAAATTAAACAAAATTTTTGTAGAAATTAAAATATATATGTATATTTTGTTTTTATGAATTTTAAAAACTTAATTTTAAATTTATTTTATTACTTCATTTTACTGTATTTACTTAATAATTACTTTGAAGTATTCTGTAATCATACAGCATAAAATTTGAGTGACTTTTTGTTAAAAGTGGTGTGTTCACCTAGCTAAAAAGTTGTGATAAATTATTTTTATCTCCTGAGTTATAAGTTTAGTATCGCATTTTTAATTTTTTCGATGTTTCTTTATTGAATTATGATACAAAATTTTCCCTGAAAATATGTATTATATACTGTGCAATATTTCGGGAAAAATTTTGCGACATCATATAATTTAACAAAGAAACTCCGAAAAAAATAAAAAATGCAATATTAAACCTAAACATCAATATTGAATTAAGATTTTTTGGAAACCTTACAAAAACCAATGACCGCAATAATGAACGAAGGTTTTTTGGCATTGGTTTCCGCAGTCTACACGAAAAAAATTTTTTCTAAGGTTGTTATGAAACCTTTCAAAAACCTGGCTAGAGAGCATTGAAACAGGGTTTTCTTGTCTATCCTTGAAAAAACCTGTGCCTAAAACCTTGTAGAAGGTTAATCCGCAAGGTTACGCAAAAGGTTGGTAATGTCAACTAGCGTACCTTTTTCTTAGGTTATTCTAAGGTTTTTTCGGGGTTATCGGGTTGCAAATAAAACCCTCAAAAAACCTTTTTCGGGTTGCAATGCAAGGGTAAAAAAACCTTCAAAAAACCAAAAAATGCTATCTGGGTATGGGACTTCTTGATAGTCCATAGTTTGACTTTTTTTTGTCTCCTATTTCCCGTTACTATTTTATCTGTTGAATTTAATTTTATACGTTATGAACAACTAAAAATGTTCTTTCCTCTTTAAGTGAGTACGAAAGTAGCTTCTCAAATACAAAAAGGAACTCTTCATTTGCACCTACCTGATGGATTGAAGTGGTTGCATGTGTAAATATATCCGCGAATACTGTACCCCCTGAATATATCCATTTTAAAATTGCAAACAGGATAGACTTCTCTAAAACCATATTTTCCCTCATCTTTTTCTACTATTCCAGGCACCTGAAACCGGGCTTCAGCGAACTAGGGACAACGCCACACTCCCCACGCAACGACGATCCCCCTCAGAACCCTCAAAAGCCCGGCGCCACCCCTCAACTCCCCCAATACCCGACGGGGCTGGTCACGGTCCTGGGCGGCACCCACGTCAAGGACGGAGCCACCACAGTCTTCGAGACCAAGGTGATTGGCACCTACATCGAAGGCAAGTACGCCCAGATCCTGCAGAGCACCTCCCAGATCATCTTTGCGGCCAAGGCGGAGGAACTGGCCACGCCCAAGCTCAGCCCCACGAAGACCGCCTTCCAGAAGTCGGCCACGCCTTCCGATACCAGTAGCAGGCTCAGTCCGTCCAAGCCCAACAACAAGATTGTGGAGTCCTCCAGTTGGCCGAAGTCGGTGGAGAAGAGTGAATCCAATGAGTATAGGCCTACCACTCCTGACAGGTAAACTTTGAAAAGAACGATTTTGACATTATTGCACCTAGATTTCAGATACATTGGAGGTAACCACAGAAAAAGAGCCTAACAGAGGGTCCAAAGCGCTATTTTCAAATCCCATCGTAAAGTAGAGGGCAGCACGGCAAATATCAATCACAGCCCTGATTTATAAGTGGGGAGGCAGTACCGGTCATCAGCTGTGTTTGGGTGTGACGAGTTAATTCAATCTAAACTTTTCGAGGATTAAGCTTTTTTCTCCGCCTCTCTTGACCTGACTAAAGAGGCGTGAGTTGCATGAGTAGTGATTGCCACCAGAGCCCCTATCACAAGGCATACCTATGCTTTTTCAACTTCCATTATCGCCTATGGCCTTGGACTCTCTGTTTTGGTACTCTGTGGAGTTAACGTAGTTATTCTTAATAATTTCGTTTGATTCTTATATATTCTTAAAGAATGGAACATATCAAATTGTCTCAATGAACTATGTATTACATTAATTTTGTACTCCATGAACATTTTCCATAGCAGACGAGCTATTCATTAAGTAATATATGCCCAGTACTTACACATGACTAGGATCGCAAGTATAAAATACTACTTTATTTATAATCAATTTTTTTATATTGTTGTCCTTAAAATAGGAGCATTTAACTTATACATTATCATAATATATATTCTGGGGATATCCAGAAAGGAAGCATCCTAATATTACAATTTTTTAAAACTGAAGAACTGAAAGAATCCTACTTTAATATTAACCCTTCAGCTTGAATATGAATTCTGACGTCATGGGGCTTCAAACATATTTTCTATGATAACAATACTTCACTCACGGTGCTACTTTCGTGAATGTGTCTTAAAATTTCATACTGTGCCTACTTATAAACTAAACAAGCATATGTAAGAAAGAGCTTCAAATCTGTACATGAATTAGCAAAACATTGAGCTTTTTGTGTTAAAAGTTTTAACTCAACTCAATTCTGATCCTAAATCTATCAATATATGCATCAGTGTTACGAGATACTATTTAAAACAACAGTAAAAAAATTAAGTGAATGATGAAGCACTCCTGTGAAAAATAAATTGGAAGATCTTGCAATATATTTCTTCGAAACAGGTTGATATTTGAAAGATGAGTTTTGAATATTAAAAATGTCTGGTTTTGAATACTTACATTTTGCGTTGAGCTACAGTAAACAATTCTCAGTATAAATTTGTTCAAAATATTTTAAGCATTTATAATTTTTATTCCTAAAAAAACAAACGAAACGCCCAGCTAGTAGATGCTAGAAAACACGTTTTGTTCCTTAACCATTCCAAAGAAATAAAACATGGAAGCGTTTGTCTCTAATTTCGTTGAGAGTGAAAACCTCGTTCACAGAGGTACTTGTGGTTACACGACACCAAAGTAGGAAGTGATCGATAGAAGAAGTAAGAAATTAAACCAGTTAAAGGCAATAAAATGATCAGGTAGCAATTGAATCATTCAATGTCGTGTCCTTTGCGATGTCTAGTGCCACCTCCCTTTTTAATATAAGAGGCACCTTGTAACTGTCTCGGTAAAGATACGGCTATTATTTAACAAAGTCACCCTTTTGGGTTCTTTGAATGACAATAAAAAACATGCATTGCTAATGAGCAAAAGGATTATAATTTGTATTTTCAATGAAAAAGTTACGCTTCAAGTTAATGAAGTTTTTTCTATAAGTAATCGATTTTATACGTGCTAGAGAATTTTCACTAATAGTTGTTCGGTTAAGTAATATAGCAGGATATAAAAATTTATATGTTGTGTTGATTATAAAGGTCATAAGGATGTTAATAATAAGATAAGAATTTTTTATGCATGTTCTCTCTGTTAAATCCCTTTTTATTTAGGTAAATTGTGCTTAAACGTTTTAGGTAAAACCACTCTTAAAGAAATTGAACTCCAAATTATTCGATTATTTTTAATTGATAGTTTAAGGAATTAAGAGAAAACTTCCATTAGAATTATCAATGACTTTGGATTCAAAACGTTCGAGTTATCCAAATGTGCTGACAGGAAAGAAGAGGAACTTCTATATTGTTTTTATCGTGTTTTGGATAAGATTTAAATTTTAATTTAAGACTATGAGCAATATTTTCCTTTTTATGATCATAATTATTGGATAACGCTAGCTAATTTAACCTTTTTTTATTTAATTAAGTATACAACTATGACCCTTAAAAATACATAAAACTTTGAAAAAGACTGTTCTGTAAAATTTTCTTTTATTATTTATTCATATTTTTTAGATAAAACTAAATTTCTAATCTTCCATCAATAATTCAAATCCAATTCACTTTACCATACCTCTAATTCAATTCAATACAACTCCATCATTATCCACCAACAACTCAACTCCACTCCAACCTCTCTTCCAGCCGAGAAGCTGACAGGAGGACCGACGACCCCCTGAACGCCAACACCGTCCTGGAGTCGTCCTTCAAGCTGCCGGACAGCCTCCCCTCTCTGCGACAGACCACCCGCCCCACGCAGTCTCTGGACAAGTCCCGCTCGTCCTACCGCCTGTCTCGCCGGTTCCGTCCCACCTTGGCCACGGACGTCCCGCCTGAGGACGAGAACACGGTTCCCGAGTCGCAGAACGGACGCAGCCTCCCGCCGAGGTTCCGCTTCGTCCTGCCCAGGAGGAACACGCCGACTGTATGTGATTTGTAGTTGTGTTGCAGTTTTGTGGCGTTGGGTTGATCAGGCTTGAAGAGAGGGGGAGGCATAGTGGGGTAATATCCCCTGGACCCATAGATTTTCATATTGGGTACTTAGAGGAATATCTTTTTAATTATTTTGGAAATTAACTTGCTCACACGGAAGGCCGAAAATGAATAAATTTCAGTTTTCAAGGGGCATATTTCCAAAAATTTTCCTGGAAAAAAATTCTAATTATCCCCTTTACCAGACCCCCTTTAGTGCAAATTATCAAGAAAATGAAATTTTTAAGTGTATCAAGATTCAGATCCTATGCATGTGTGGAGTTACTTAAGAAAATTTTTGCCCTCCCCTCGCTATAAGAACTGGGGGGGGGGCGCTTCTCAACTTCGGCCCCGAAGCCCGGCTTGGCTCTCGGTGGCCCTGGGGTTGAATGATGTTTTCTATTAGGGAAAGATCTTGGTAGACGTAGCATGAACAACGTAGGGAAAACATATTTGTCTCTTAGTTCCCGTTGAGTTGACATATTGATGTGCACTTCCACTGAGAAAAATCACACTTTCAAATATAAATAATTCTATGTTTTCATTTTGATATGGAACTTTTTTGTTTCAAATATGATGACCACGGTCTTTCAACTTTAAAATGTGTCTGATGTATGTATGAAATATGCACTGACACAAAAACGAGCACATGATGTATCATTTTTGAGTATCTGCATAGATTCAAAAATGAATTCATACATGTTTTAAACTTCAGTAAACTTGATTCGGAGCCAGTTTGTGACTAAGTGATTACCCAGTTTTTTGTATGGTTAATTTGTGTATGGTTACTTATAATGCCATTTCTGAATCCAATTTTCCGTGCTATTCATTGATTTAAACTTTAAATAATACATCATAGAACACTCTTAAAACTGAACTACATTTAAAATAGACACACCTAGATATAAAATGCAATGTTTTTTTTTTATCAAACAAGTTTACTTAGTGGAATGAATTTTGTGAAGACTATTTTCTTAGATATATGTTCAACTGCTTTTTAGTATTAAGTACCCCTGTATTCTTTAAAAGCTTTCATGAAATGAAGTAACCTTTCTCTAAAAATATTATTAGCAATGACCACTTTTATCGAGATAAATCCCCTACACGTTTTACTAAGTAAAACGTCAATGGAAGAGCATTACATTCTAATAAATCGTGAAATTGTAAGTCGGCTTTCGGGGCTTTTAATTTAGAAGTGATAAACGCTCCAATCAATATTCAATAGCTTCACAACTGCACTTAAAAGTTAACTAAAACTTCCTTTATATATACCCCACCCAGTATGCACCCTCATGGGCGAGCGAATCATGACATTGTGTAGGGATGGGCAACCTAATTTCAAGGTAGCCAAAGGTGTGGCTCCGGAATTTCTTCATACGGATCTTACAATGGGGCTAAAATAGTGCCTAGAGTCAAAAAGCCCTATTTTAAGCGGCTATTGTAAGAAATTGGAGTGAATGAAAGGTATCCATGATCACGATTTTAGTAATGTTTGATTGATACATTATCACGATACAAATGAAGTTTATAGAAGAATTACCTGGTGTTTTTAAGTTCAGTTGAAAAATGTTCCATTACAGATTACAGGGGGGATACCTACAGATAGTTTTTTTCATCCATTAGGACTTAACACTAGGAATCACAATATGTCAATGCCCAATCCAAATCCTCGCCATAAACACGTCATAATCTTTACCATCAAATCATAATATTTACCTGTCATAATATATTTTTACCATTTACGCTATACCAGTAATCAGAATTAATTTTAAATATAAACTTTAAACGCAAAAAGTGCCTTAAGTCATAAAGTTAATAATAATGAATTAATAAAGTTAGGTCTTTGTTTACAAGTAGAAATACTTGTTATTTCTTTAATTTTAGCTTCACTCAAACTCATTTTCAATGCTTAGAGTAAAACTGCATTACTTTTTACAGTTTTATGGGTTTACAACTTGTGAGAAATGTAGAAAACTCTTCAACAATTCCAATTCACTAACATCATACGTATTTCCAGGTGACAATTATTCAACGAAGCAATTCACATTCACATTTTTTCTCTAACACTTCTCTCATTTCACTCAGGTCCGACTGAACCGCTTCAAAGTGAAACTCACCGTCCGCAACGACGACGTCAGCGACCTCGTCACTCCCCAAGAGAACACCTTCGACCCCGAAGACGAACTCCTCGAAGAATACGACCCCCTGAGCCCCGTCGACCCGGCCAGGGTGGTTTACGAGAGGACCACCATCACGAGCGAAGTGACCCTCCACGTCGGCAGGCGAAAATCCGTGCGAACCCTCACCATCACCACCAGCGTACCCAAAACCAGACACGGCTATCCTTCCGATGGGTACATAGTAGACGCCCACGACATTTCCCCGGCCAACAACAACGCCATCTTCGCCACCTTGAGTCCGCTGGACGAAGACGCCCCTCAGCTGGTGGTTGTCACCCGCACCTACACCACCACGGAGCGCATGCTGAAGACGTCGCTGGTGCCGATCATGGAGAACGACACCACCTCCTACCACACCGTGACGGAGAGCTTCTTCATTCTGAAGCTGATCACCGGGTACAAGACCCTCCCAGCTTCCGACGCGACGGCGATGTACTCCTCCGATATCCCGGAGACGGAGTTCGACGAGACTGTGGACCATCTGTCCGGGTTGTTGGACGGAGCCGTTCTGCAGCCGTCCCCTCGACAGCAGATCGTGCAGACCCCCGTCCCGAACGGTCTGCTCCAGGCTTCGGGGAGCGGGAGGGAACAGGCCGTCGTGCCCTACGATCAAACCAGGAGCAACAACAACAACAATAATAATGTCAACAACGACTTGTCCAATTCCTTGTTGTCTCTTGGAGCCGCTCTGCAGCAGAACCCTCTGGCAGCTGTGTACTTGGGTCTCCAACAGCTGAACAAGCACGCTACGCTGTACTCGACCATCACCAAGACGTCCACCTACATCCACACGGACACCATCTACAGTACGAAGGTGGTCAGCTTCTACGACGGTAGGAGGACCCGGACTCGAACCCTGTCCGAGTCCATGTCCACGACGGAGAAGACCATGACCTCTCTGACCACCACCGTGGAGCCGTACCTGAACACGCAGCTGTTCCAGCAGCAGAACCATCTGCAGCAGCTGCTGGGTGGAACGGGAACCGGACCGCAGCTGCTGGCCCCGCCTCAACAGTACAGCACCGTGACGTCGACCTACACCACTGTAACCACGGCAACGAGTCTGAGCACGAGGATCTACACGCTGATCTACAACGCCATCAGTACCAAGTTCCGTACCGTGACCAGTACGTCTCTGTACGAGACGACCATCACTGCGACCGCGACCAGTGAAGTGCCCATTGCGATCACTGCGCCCCCTGGAGGTGTATTCCCTTTCCTTGGGTAGAAGACCACCTCCCCTTGTAATACCTCATTCTACAGATAAGAGTGCTTATCCGACCATTGAACGACCCATAAATAGATGGATAAGAACACAAAATGGAACTGCTGACTCATACTATTTAAGAACTATGAACTGATTTATAACATTTCATCAGGAATAAGAAACCATTTTGCTCAACAAGGTTGACTACTAACAAAGAGTAGTGTGTACATAGGATTAAGAAAACTAACCGATAGAAACTTTCATACTTACGAAAACGAGTTGAAGATGGTGTTGGAAGAAATTATTTCACTAGACTGTGTTCTTCGCACATTTCCATTTGATTATCATTGCAAAGGCATTCTCTATGTACTGTTTATGAACAGCAATATATTCGAACATTCCATTGAAGTCTGCTTCTTTTGCATTTGCACTTTTCATTGCCAGAAAAGGAAGGATAGATATTTGGTGTTTTATCAAGCGTGTTAAATTTTGCTTGCACGTGAGTGGTGCAATATAAACATGACTCTAAGCACGAGGAAAGGACTAATCTTTGGTTGATTCCTACAGAAAAATGAGAAAGTTAACCAGCTGTGCTGATTATTAAGGTATTATGCAGAAGAAATTAATGAGGAGAGAAACTGTTCTCATAATAATATTCATCACGGCGATCACGAACTATATTTTTTACCTTTTTTTAAAGTTTTCTTACTTTATATTTAGGTTACGATTTAGATTAAAGTAAAACGAAAAATTATATATTTTTTAAAGAGATATGTAATAAAAAATAAAACTTAAATTAGTGTATATGGAAACTCTAGGCCATCCAAAAATTGTATATATTTTGTTAAGATTTTTAAAATAAAGTATGTTTGTGTTAAAATTTTCTTTTGTTCATTTTTCTGTCCTACTTTATTAGGTAAAAGCAAGCGCAAAACCAGGAAAAAGGCACAGCGGTAAGTTTCCTCTTTGGGTTGACAACAAGTTTGACCAGACCCCCATGTTTATCCACGGTTCAAATTAAATCAATTCGAATTTGAAGATACAATCAGGAAATATTTTAGTGATCCTTATTAATACCAATTCATTATTTCTGATCAGCTTACCTGATAAACTAATTAAGTTGATTTAAAGGAATTATTTATATTGATGTATGTTATCTAAATATTGATCATATTAATACTGATCCATCGTAGTGATAGTTATATGGTGAAATAAATCAATTGCCCATCAAGTAATCCGGGGATTTTGAATTGAGTCTTGGTTAAGCATGGCAGACATGGACAAGCTCAATTGGGCTTTAAAGTTCGCGCCAACTTACTGACAAGTGTAGACGATCGCCAAGAGGAACTCGTACTAAAAATTTTAGATTTTGATATTGGAGCAGTCTTCTTCGTAAGGTACGATTTATTCTATTTTGCATATTAAAGACGATGAAATTACTGTCCTAGGACTACTATTTGCGAAGTCCAAACTGGTCCTGAAGGTTTAGGTAAGGGTATCTTCCATACACATCAAGCGCGGATCCAGGGGGGGGTAACTGGTCAATTGCCCCCCGTGGACCCAGATTAGGTGTATCGAAACGAGTAAAAAATGTGTTTATAGTGGGTCAAATTTCCAAAATTTTCTGGGGGAGGACCCCGAACCCTCCAATTTTGTATTTTATAACATTATTATTTACTATTTTTATATTAAGTTCCCTCAAGGTGCATACTATCTACTTTTTGAGTCGTCCTCTCCCACTGTGCAAAAATCTAGACGCCACTGGAGTGATGAAAGGAGAGGAAGAAAAGGGGAGACCTGTGGGGCAATCAGCCCCATCTAGAGGGCATATTATGCCATCTAGGGCAGAATGACCTCTGATCTCTATAGGATCTCCCTCTGAGGAAGGGGCCTTTATTCCCGTCTTAAAAGTTCAAAAATGAGTCAAGAGATTACATTTTAAGGTCTAATTTTAAAAAAAAACTTTTAGAGGAGGACCCCCAAATCCCCTTCCTTCCATGGGACGTCATCTAAGCATCGTCAATAAAACATTGATATTCTTACGCAAAGGTTCACATTGATCTATAAAATACTCGGGTGGAGAGACCTTAGGAAAAAAAATTGGAAGTCAAAACCCCTTCCGAAAAACAAAAATATACGATATAATATTAGGTTATACGACCTAAAATGGTTTTTTTATACAAATTTCAGAAATCTTATGGGGGAGAGAAGATCCCCAAACCCCCAATCTTCTTAAAAATCTGGTTCCCCCCCCCCCCCGTAGGTCCAGGCTGGATGCGCCACTGATACACATTAAGTTTTATTCCTTTCCTAAATTAATTTTTAATTTACTTAATTTTGTCATTTTGTCCTAGTACTAGTACTAGGACAAAATTAAGTAAAATTTAAAATGTTTTGCTAAAGGCTTTATAAGGTTCAAGATATTTAAAAAAAAAAGTAATACTTTCTTCTTTCTGTAGAAGAGCTTCTTATACACCTAAACATTCCAACTCTGGTTTCGAATTATTCAAAAAATATTTTTACGAAATTCCTGGATTATTTACTGACACCCCCATCTAAGACTACTCTAAGATTCCCATCAAAGATTGGAACCCGTTTATATGGATAGAGAAATAGGGCGATGGGGCGATGAAGGTCTTTCTCCCCAGAAGCTTTTCAAAAACTTTAGAAAAGGAAAAATGCTTATATTTGAAAGTTAATTTTGTTGGAATTTTTAATTCACTCATTATAAAAACCAACTTTTATAGTGATTGGGTGCACAAGGACGTTACGTTATAGAAAACTTGAGTGTGATTATACGACAAATATCTATATAAGGCCTCTAAAAGGACGTCTTTGTCCTCCAACATGATGAAAAAAAACTCTTGAGTAGAATAATTAAGACAAAATCGACATACTTTTGTCATGTTTCTGTGACTTTATTTCATTAATCCTTCAAACATATATTTTTAAAACTTTGAAGAAGAAATTTTCTTACTTTAAATTTGTCCTACAAATTTCAAAAAGGATCTACAGAACTCACACAGTTGTGCCAAATTTGCGTGCTGACATCTAGTGGTGAATAAGGGAGCTTTAGATTATTACGGATAAACAATTTTCGGGATCTCCTTATTCATACACGCAATGGCTTGCTCCTTTCCTTTTTGTAATTATTTTAATAATTCATAGATTGAAATGTACGCAAGCTATATTCTTCAGCCTACGCAATTAATAATTTTCAATTGGAGTTACCCGAATTTTCCATTTAGTGCCAGCAGTCTCCGAAATCTCGTTCTTAAAAAAATAGTGGGCCCCCTTTCGAAAAAAAAAATTCCTACGCAGTACATGGAATAAGATGAAGCTATTTTCGGTAAAAATTACAAAAAAGAATGCCAACAGCACGCGGTGTTCCCAGGTGGTCACCCTCCCAAGTACTGACCGCGCCCGAAGGTGCTTAACTTCGGTGATCGGACGAGAACCGGTGTTTTCACCATGGTATGGCCGTTGACATTGCTTCAGTCGTCCCTAAATTTTAAGTACCAAGCAAAAAGCGTCAAAAGCGGGATAGCGGGGCATTCGCTCTCAGAACCCGGGAACAGGTGGAAGGTAGAGAGCCTAGTCCTAGTGGAAGGTGTAGTACCGAAAGGACCGCGGTCCACGTGCGCTCCTCTCTCGCTTGTTAAAAAAATCAAGGGGGATATTTGAGGGAGTACCTAGGTCGTTGGACCTTCAAACTCCAGTATAACTTAGGCCTACTGGGTGAGGCTTGAGGCTAAACCCAGTGGCGGATCTATGGGGGGGGCTATAGGGGCTATAGCCCCCCCCCCTTGGGACTTAAGTTTACACTACATAAAATTGACTTTTTCGAAAAAAAAAATTAAGTTTTTAGAAAATTTTGTTAAATTTTCAAAATTTTTAACTTTTTTTAGTTTTTTGTAGCCTTTTTCACAATTCAAAGGGTCTACAAAGCATTAAGTCCCTTTTAAGATCTTTAGCCCCCTGCATTTTTATAAACTCCATTCACTATTTAAGGATTTCTAGAGGTTTTAGCCCTTACAAATTATTAGCCCCCTGCATGTTTAAAGGTTTGATTCGTAATTTAAAGGGTCCAATGAGCTTAGCCCCTAAAAGCATTAGCCTCCTTGCGTTTTTGTTACACAAATTAATGAGCTTTAGCCCTATGAAACATTAGCCCCCTCCGTGCTCTTTAATTAGCCTTTATACTAAACTTTTAGCCCTCTTGCGTTTATAAATATATTTGATTCACTATTTAATGAGCTTTAACTAACCCTTATGAATCCTTCCATGATCTTTAGCTCCTACAAGGCTTTTAGCCCTGATTTTTTGTAGATTCAATTCACAATTTAAAGGGGCCAATGAGTTTTAGCCCCCATAAAGAATTAGCCACCTTGCGATGTTTTATAGTATTTAGTTCGCAATTTAATGAGCTTTAGCCTAAAAGCGATAGCCCCCTCCTAGATCTTTAGCTTTCAGCACTTTAATATAAATGTGATTCAGAACTTGTAGATTCCAATGAGCTTTCTAATCTTTACAAAACATAACCTCCAAAATACTCGTACTTAGCCCCTTACATTTTTATAGATTTGTTTCACAACTTAAAGCTTTAGCCCCTCTGCAAGATCTTTAACTCCCTGGTTTTTATAAGATTCACTTTTAAAAGTGTCTAATGCGCTAAGTCTCTTACAAAACATTTACTCTGTTAAAATAGAGACGGGGTTAGGGGGTTCAAATCACCCCCATGAAATTCTTATATCTTACAGTTTTTTCCTTTGAAAACGAGTACAAGAAATCATCTTTGTCGTGTGACACTCAAAGAGTCCCAAATGACCAAAAATGAGTCAAAACACAACTTTTTAGGGTCAAATTTTCAAAAATTTTCTTGGGAGAGGTTCCCCCAAACCCCCCTTGCTTCGGGATGGATGTATTATTCGTTAAACATTGAAATTAAGTGCACGAAAATTCACATTTGATCTATATTCTTGGAAAAAAAATATTTGACTCAAATCATCGTAAAAAAAACCCTCCCGGTTGACACACCTTTATTATTTTGATACATTTAATGATTAATTTAATTACTAATTAATTAGTTATATTTAACAATACTAGTCATTAGGGTGTCCCGAAAAAACCGAAATTTCTCTGATCGCTTAGCGGTAGTGCGGAAAAGTTGTGAACTACCATCACTATGAAAGGTGTGAAATCTTAAAACTCTGGGTTAATATCTTCTGTTGCCCCAAACGGCCTAAATTTCTGAAAATTGGCCTAAAAATGACCAAACTTCAAAAATGAACAGAAAATTCCTAATTTCAGTCATGATTCTGGAGTTATGCTTAAAAATTACTATTAACATACAACTACATTTGCAAAAAGTTTTAAACTTATAGGTTAATATCTTCTGTTGCCTCACGGGGCCTAAATTTCTGAAAATTGGACTAAAAATGACCAAACTTCAAAAATTAATAGAAAATCCCAGATTTCAGTCATGATTCTGGGGTTAGGCTTAAAAGTTACTATTAATATACAACTACATATGTAAATAGTTTTAAACTTATAGGCCAATATCTTCTCCCTCCTTATTAACTTTAAAATTTGGAAAATTGACAAAACTTAAAAAAAAAAAATACAAAACAATTACCTCATTTTGATGGAAGAGAAAACTTTATTTTTCAGAGAGACAGAGAAATAACATCAACATTATTGCTTGTAATGATTTTTGGTATTAAATTTTAGCATTTGCTTTCTTAATTTTAGTGTCGCTGTAACAAAGGAATCCCTGTTCTGTGGGCCAACCGTTTTTCCGGAGGCTGCAGCGATTAATTTCACGATACGCTCAAAAGCTTGCGTATGCGATGGGAATTTAATAAATTCCCAGCATTCTGTAGGCATACCGTCCTGAATCATCTTCATAAGTTCTTGAGAACTAACCTCTCTGAGAACTGGAGGGGATGTCACATAACAAGATGCCCAGTCAATGAGATCTACATAGTCTTTGCTTCAAAGTTAAGTACAGGAACGAGACAAAATGAGCAAACAACTTCCCCATCTCTGGTGCCTTCTCTAGCCTTGATAATACGCCGCACTGCAAGGGTCCTAATGTGACATCTATCATCAGTTAACATGGCCAAAAGCATGTTTTCTGGAGCAGCAAAGTGGGCGTTTCGAGAAATAACTGGATCGATTACGTCACGATACTTTTTAGGCATGTACCGGGATGAATTGATGAAGTGCCACAGATTCCAAGCACCGTCTTCTATGGACTGATGAATCTTTATACGGAACCATGAGGGTGTGTAGAGTCTTAGAATAAATCCAACTAAAGTAACCAGATCGTGTGATGGTTCTGAGGGAGATATGTAAAACTCGAGAATTATATTGGCAGTTGTTAACCAACGATTGGAAGCTTTACACATCCTTTGAGCTTTTGTCCGATTTCACCTGTATAAGACGTGGGGCCAGATGATTGCCGTCAATGGACTCAAACAGGTGTCGTAAAAGTAACTCATTGAAATGTGGCTTTGAACTTGGCCCGTTGGTTAACAACTGCCAATAGAATTCTGAGGTTTTACATATCTGTATCTATATTTACATTACATTAAAACCCTTGCTGCTTGGCTAGAGAAGGTAGGCTATCAAGGCTAGAGAAGGCACCAGAGATGGGGAAGGTGTTTGCTCATTTTGTCGTTCCTGTACTTAACTTTGAAGCCAAAGACTATGTAGATCTCATTGACTGGGCATCATGTTATGTGACATCCCCTCCAGTTCTCAGAGAGGTTAGTTCTCAAGAACTTATGAAGATGATTCAGGACGGTATGCCTACAGAATGCTGGGAATTTATTAAATTCCCATCGCATACACAAGCTGTTGAGCGTATCGTGAAATAATCACTGCAGACTCCGGAAAAACGGTTGGCCCACAGAACAGGGATTCCTTTGTTACAGCGACACTAAAATTAGAAAGCAAATGTTAAAATTTAATACCAAAAATCATTACAAGCAATAATGTTGATGTTATTTCTCCATCTCTCTAAAAAATAAAGTTTTCTCTTCCATCAAAATGAAGTAATTGTTTTGTATTTTTTTGTAAGTTTTGTCAATTTTCCAAATTTTAAAGTTAATAAGGAGGGAGAAGATATTGGCCTATAAGTTTAAAACTATTTGCAGATGTAGTTGTATATTAATAGTAACTTTTAAGCCTAACCCCAGAATCATGACTGAAATCTGGGATTTTCTATTAATTTTTGAAGTTTGGTCATTTTTAGTCCAATTTTCAGAAATTTAGGCCCCGTGAGGCAACAGAAGATATTAACCTATAAGTTTAAAACTTTTTGAAAATGTAGTTGTATGTTAATAGTAACTTTTAAGCATAACCCCAGAATCATGACTGAAATTTGGAATTTTCTGTTCATTTTTGAAGTTTGGTCTTTTTTAGGCCAATTTTCAGAAATTTAGGCCGTTTGGGGCAACAGAAGATATTAACCCAGAGTTTTAAGATTTCACACCTTTCATAATGATGGTAGTTCACAACTTTTTCGCACTACCGCTAAGCGATCAGAGAAATTTCGGTTTTTTCGGGACACCCTACTAGTCATTTACAATCAACACTACCCTCAATATTTAAGATATTAATAAATATTGTAAAAAGCACAGCTTGTTACTTCAATATCATCCTCAATCAGATTAAGTTAGCCCCCCCCTTGCTCATGTTCTAGATCCGCCACTGGCTAAACCCCTCTTGATTTCCCCAAGTAACCTTGATACTCATTTTAGTGACCCCGGAGGGATGAAGGGCTGAGTCTGCCTTGCCCGTGGACCTGGATTTGAACCCCGGGCCTGTGGTGCTTCCTCTACGCCACCGGGCTTCTGTCTCACTTGTTTGAAAATTATCCGAGCCGTGTTGTACATTTGATACTTTAAGTTAACCGAAAAGAACAAAGGTAATTTAATGACTTAAGAAAATCACTCCCTTTACTTTTTAACCTGCTAAAAGAAGATACGGTTAGTAATACGTCCGAGCACAGAGCGTCCGAGTTAATAAATATTTAAAGTACTATTATTAGTAAATAGTAGTAAGTTAAATTTTACACTCAAAATTTTAATGGGCCGACGTGCGAAAAATAAATATAAATGACATAACCTAAATATAAAATAACTTATAAATGATATTTTACTAATTAGTTTTTATTAGTATACTAATAAAAACTAGTTAGTAAAATATCATTTATAAGTTATAATCTGTAGGTACAGATGGATGCATCCTCCAAACAGTGGCGGATCCACACCTGGACTTATGGGGGGAACCAGATTTTAAGAAGATTGGGGTTTTCTTCCAGAAGAATTATGAAATTTATACCATAAAAAAAACATTTCTGGTCGTCTAGGGCATTGTTCCCCATCCTTTTTACAACCACGGACCGGTCAACGTTTGATAATTTTACCACGGCCCGCTGGGGGGTGGCGTTGATTTTCGTTTCGTTTTCGATATATTGGAATTTCTCAGAAGTTTAAAATACGCAAATTTTCATTTCTTTACAATTAGAAGATTCGGAGAAAGCACATTGATATTACACCTCATTTCTTTATTTTTCTTTCCATTTCGAAGAAAAATGTACTGTTTTATGGATTTTCTTTTTATTAACTTATAGTTAGTTGTAACAAAAAAAAAAAACTCAGACAACTGTCACCATTACTTCCGGGTTGAACAAGTTCCCGACAAAAAAGAATATAAAAATTTATGGATTTGTGAATCAATCAATGATTTGTAGATCAATGTAAACCTTTGTTCCCTTGTCAACGAACAATGCAAAACCATCAATGTTTGTCAACGAACAATGCAAAACCATCAATGTTTTATAGACGATGCATAGATGACGTCCCAGGGAAGGAAGGGGGTCTGGGGGTCCTCCCCCAGAAGTTTTTTTAAAATTAGACCTTAAAATGTAGTCTCTTTTTATTCCCTCTCTTTTCATTACTCCCAGTGGCGTCTAGATTTTTGCACTGGGGGAGAGGATTCAAAAATATTATACATAAGGTTTGAGTTGGTATACGCATCTTGAAGAACTTAATATAAAAATAGTAAATAATAATGTTATAAAATACAAAACGGGGGGTTTGGGGGTACTCCTCCTGAAAATTTTGGAAATTTGACCCGCTAGAAACAGATTTTAACTCGTTTTGATACACCTAGTGCTAGGACCTAGTCCGAGTCCACGGGAGGGGCAATTGACCAGTTGCCCTCCCCCTGGATCCGCGCTGGCCTCCAAAAAGAACTTGACCCAAAATAGAAGTAACCTGACTATTGATTCTGGCGGTGTGTACAAAAATAATATTTTAGACTTTAGTTTCTTGGGTGCACACAATGAAGCAACATGCATTTGAATCCCTTACAATGACAGCTTCCTCCCACGGAATTTTTAAAAAATTTTATTGCGGTTTATTTTTTATTTTAAGCTACTTTTTCTCGGGAATACACAGTACCCCTGATCCCCATTGGAGATTATCTGAATTAGCGTATAGAGACATTTTTTTTTCGGGAAAGCCCCAAATATTATTTGAAGAAATTTAGTAATTTAGACCACAATAGAACCAAACTGTGGGTTATTTGCCAGAAAATTTTAAAGTTTGACCCTTAAAAACCGGATTTTAGCTCGTTTTTTTATAGTCTGAATTTCAGGACGGGTGTCTGGGGAATGTCCCCCTTATGGAGTTATCGTGCCTCCCTAGGGTGTGCGCCCAACAGTTTGAGAACCGCTAAATATTAAAATACGCTTACAGAACGACAAAATGGATATTAGAGTTTATATTATTTAAATTAGATTTTTTTTTTGACAAATGCATTTATTATTACTACGAGCTCAGAGATACTGATAAATTTATATTTTCGTTGAAATTCTCTCGGTGCTCTTTTTAGGACATATGTCCAAATTCGGTCTCTTATTACTATTCGGCGCCGGCCGTTTGGGCGTCAGAAAAAAAAACTTAAACTAAAAACCAACTTACTAAAAACTAAAAAAAAAAACATTTTTGGTTTCTGGCTCAAACGGCAGCGCCGAATCGTCTCATTCCTGTACAAAATTTGGACTAATCATTAATACGTCTTAAGAGCACCGCTCATTGAGACAGAAGAATTTTGAAAGAAACCCAGTGTAATATAATGGAATAATCCTTCCCAGATATTTTTTTTTGAGAATTTCTACTGTTAAAAGTAGTGTTTTGACTCATGTTGAGACCTACGATGACTCCATGATGGGTAACACCCCCCTTGGATACGGCCCTGGTTTCTGCTTTCAATTTTTCTTCTAAACGTGATTAGGAGCATTCGCACATGACGAATAAACAACGTTGCTAGGGCTGTTGTTAGTATGGTTGTTAGGGGCGGGAAATAGAAGCATCCAATAGGAGCATTCGCACATGACGTCACTTGAGCGAATAACAACGTTGCTAAGGCCGTTGTTAGGTCCGAGTTATGTGATTGAAAATGCTCTATTCCAATGGACTCTAACCGTCTGACGTCACACGGAACCAACACGTGACCTACTGAGCTTGCGATTGGTTACCACAGATACTATACTAGTAGATCTACTAGTGCAGTATCTGTGGTAACCAATGGACTCTAACCGTCTGACGTCACACGGAACCAACACGTGACCTACTGAGCTTGCGATTGGTTACCACAGATACTACACTAGTAGATCTACTAGTGTAGTATCTGTGGTAACAAATGGACTCTAACCAATCGCAAGCTCAGTTGTAGGTCACGTGTTGGTTCCGTGAAGTCTCGAACCAGATAGGCGGTTAGAGTCCATTGCAAGCTCAGTTGTAGGTCACGTGTTGGTTCCGTGAAGTCTCGAACCAGATAGGCGGTTAGAGTCCATTCAATCAGAATAGAGCATTCGCACATGACGTCACTTGGAGGACAAAAACAACGTTGCTAAGGCTGTTGTTAGGGGCGGGAACTAGAAGCATCCAATAGAAGCATTCGCACATGATGTCACTGGCGAGCAAAAACAACGTTGCTAAGGCCGTTGTTAGGCCGAGTCATGTGATTGAAAATGCTCTATAGCTCATACTTTTTACCATTACACCTGACTGCTGCGCCATCTGTAGGGCATTTTTATTCAATATATTTTAGGTCATCTTAGGTATGCTTAATAAATACATAATTTCTTTTAAGAAGTTTTGATTACTTATATATTACTTTACTAATTTATCAGTTCACTAAATATGTAGAGGACTGTAAAAAAATTTTCTACTCTGCTCACTAGTTCATAAAGGTTATAAAGATGAGATAATGGATATTATAAAACATATATTTAAAATTACCATTCTAATTGTGTTAATAAGTCTTAAAATGAGTTTCAAATCATTTCAGTAATTTTAAACTTTGAAATTACAGAATGCGTTTGTTTTGAGAATAACTTGAAAAATTGCTAGTGGCCACAGGGCCACAGTTAACTGAAGAGAGGTGAACCTGGCCATTGATATTGATTTATGATAAGCTGACGACTATTTAACCTTAAAGGTAAACATATTTTCATAATTTGTAAGTTAAAAACTTTTTAATTGCTTTTTCGTAGATCATTATGTATGTTTATTTCAATATAACGTGTATATTTATCACCCTATGTCGGTTAAAAGAGTGAAAACCGTGGAACGGTATCGCACAAGACCGTAGACCGCCATTTTCTTAACTGTAGTTATTTTCTCTCTTAACTGCGAGTGAATTTGTTGTTTACATCTAAAAACCGCTAAAAGAAATTCAAATTGTTTACTTTTGATAATGATTAAGTTTTGTATACTCAAACATTCCTTGATTAACCATACAAAAATATTTAACCAGATGCGTTACCCAGCAGATCCGATTGATGCAATGCTTAAACTAATGTGACCAGGTTTTTCTATCTAAATCTATGACGAGAGGAGGTTAATTAATTTTTTTCAGATGTTCAATAATTCCACAAAACAATTTGAATCTCACATTGGAATAAATTTTGCGTTAATCACACACAAAACTTTTTGCTTCAAAATGGGGGTAAACTTATACCCTTTATAAGCACTGATCTTTCATGCACGCCTAATGAGGTAAAGGGCACCTTTAAAATCATTAAAACTTATTATAGAAACTTCTTTTTCAGTTTTAAAATTTTGTAAATTTGGCACTTTAAAATAGTGATATTCCGACAGTAGGGATGGACTGACATTTTGCAACACAACTGGATTTTGAAGGAAAAAATAGTGCTAAACTAATTGCCAAAACTTCAAGAGGGTGTTAAATACTATCATTTTTTTTAATTTTAAAATAACTTTTAAGTGATTAATAATTCATCCTACTAATTAAGAACTTTTGAAAGAATTCCCCCCAAAAATTGAAACAATATAGGATTTCTCGTTTGATGAAACTTAGAAAAGCAGGACAGAGAGGCAACTGGTGGGATGTTTAAGTAAAACTGACAGGGTAAAGGTAAAATTCCAATGGGATTACCTAACCTTCATCGTAGTTGGATAAAACTAAAAATTTTCTGCACACAAAAATTTCTTCAAATGTTTTCTGCAAGCTTATTAAGTGCCCTCAGTCGTTTGAATTTAGACTTAAAACATAATGACAGTCCCATTATTCACCTAAATACTGTAATAATGGCATCATAAGCAACAACAATTAGGGCAATTCCACGGTTAAGTACTCTTGTTACATAGATAAGGGTGTTTTTACACATAATAGCATCTTTGAGGGGGAATTTTATGAAAATACCCATTTTTTTTTAAATACTAAAGGAGAAGGTCTATATTTTATATTTATGTAAAAAATCATGATAATTATTGTTAGTTTTATAGATAGGTACCTTTGAAGTTCGGTTACTCTTGTTACATAAAAAGGACATGAGGTTTTTTCTACTGTACAAAAGTAAATATTTTATCTAAACCACATAACACAACATCTAACTTTTAGGCTATTTCAAGAGAGGAATGTATACATTTTCAATAAAAGCAGTCAAAAAAGTTTTAAATTTAAATACTTTTTTTTATTTAATTAATATCTTGGTTACTCTTGTTACAAGAAAATGGTTACTCTTGTTACTTATCTAATTCTTGACTAGATATGAAGCTCCTTATTAAAGTAAGGTAACAAATAAATGTAAAAAGGCATAATTATTCAATATAATCAATTCTATAATGATTCCTAGTATTTACCGCGGTTGGAAAACCAGTTTTTTTCAAAGATAATGTCCTAGGTACTGCAACAGAAGTTCCGATTGACTACTTTGTTTTAAAATAAATTGTTTTGATTTTAAATAAAGTGTTTTATTTTATGATTTGTGGCAAAAATTACCATTACCCATTATGCCATTATGTGGTATTAATTAATTTTAATTAATTAAAAAAAATTTAAATCGCGGTGGCGTTAATAGGTAAGTACCGTATATCCTATTATATTGCTAGGGACTATCTTAGGTTACATGGCCATTTTTTCAATGCACATATCTATTACTTCTTTTTTAAAAGAAGTCTCCCTGAGCTGTTACAAGGTCTGGCGGAGATGTTGTGTTGATTTTAATAATACTATAGGGTCACTTGGGGTAAGTGGGACCCCTTTTTGGAACAGTACATTTTTGAAGGTTCATAAAAATTTTTTGAAGAGGTTCAATTTGAACTTGATGACATATTCAATTTAAGACACTATTAATAAACAAAAATTTATAATTAGGTTCTAAAATAATGTTCTACTTTTTACTTAACTGGTCTTTTTGTAAAAAATGAGAAGGGGGTCCCACTTACCCCATAGGAAGGGGTAAGTGGGTCACCCCCTTTTTATTTTGATTGAAAGCAAGCAGAACTTAAGAGGGAGTAAGTGGGTCTTACTAGATAAAGTATAGAAGTTTTAGGTACAAAATATTTTATTCTAACTTAATCCATGTACGAGATATCTACTCACATTTAAATTAATAGGGTTGGTTGGGGTAAGTGGGACCCCTTTTTGGAACACTACAATTACAGAATGTTTTCTTCAGGTTCGAATGGTTCGGGAGACTTATAAAGAAACCCTCGAAACTATTCCCCCACCCCACTGTGTGTTTTAATTAATTTCTCGGCAACGTGAATAAAAAAACCCCAACTTAATAGTTTTTTTTACTTACCACAGCTTATATTAAAACGCAAAATTAATATAAAATTTCAATAAATTACTTATAAATGTTTCAATAAACATTAAAATGGTGAGTCTAGGGCAGGGATGGCCAACCCAAATGATCTTGAGGGCCACTTTGGAAAACCACAATACTCCCGCGGGCCGCATATAAAATTTTAAGGTATGAGCTGCTCAGAATGACAGTTACATAAGTTGAAAAGTATAAAATGGGTATTTAGGTTAGGGAGTTTAGAAATTAAACAGGTGCTGTTAAAAAAAACATTCTGAATTACTCGAAACTAAGTTAGGTGGATACTACGCACTACTGTAATTTTAATAATATCTCAAGTCTGAAGACGAAGTCACAAAAATTTTTAGTGAAAAATAAAAACAAAATTAATTGATACTTTATTTCTTCGTATAAATTACTACATTTATGAATACAAGTATGGTGTAAATTAAGGCATTAAATATGTATTGATGAGATCAGTGGCTTTTACGTAAAAATCTATTTCGGGAGGGGCCCAAAATTACTCCTTAGCCTCCCTCACGCATTTTTAATAGGTCCAATGTAACTTTTTAATAAATTTTTAAGTAGAATTTGCGTCCTAAACAACTATAATAGATGTTAGAAAAGTTGTGAGTAATAAAGGTACAAGTACCAAAGGGGGGTCTGGGGGTCCTCCCCCAGAAAATTTTTGGAAATTTTACCCAAAAAAACAAGATTTTAACTAGTTTTGGTACACCTAATCCGAATTTTGGAAATACATTTGAGGTGGCAATATTAGGGCATTTTTTGCAACTAAACATTGTTCTTAAAGGAAAATTATAGCTCGAAGAGTAAAGTTTTTTTTAAACTTAAGAAAATTCTCGCGGGCCGCAAAATTATATCAAGCGGGCCGCGGGTTGGCCATGCCTGGTCTAGGGTGTCCCACTTACCCCATAATGAGGGGACCCACTTACCCCTACTTTGCTTAAATTATGGGGTAAGTGGGACCCCCCTCTTAAAAATTTTTAAATAAGAGATTTTGTGAAAATTCAAATTGCAGTATGTATTTTAAGTCAAACCTGGCACAACAGTTGAAAAAACATTAAAATATAGTGAAAACTTTCCTGGTAACACTTCTTTGAAAAATGCATCTTGAACTCTCCAAAAAAAAAATTATGGAAATTTTTTTACAATAGTTCTATAATCTTAAAAAGAAATGACACAAAACTCTAATATATGCAAAACCCATCAGTGTGACAAAATGTAACATGATCAATGTGAATATATGTGAAATGTCCTTTACATAGTTTAGTTTGAGGGGGGTGACCCACTTACCCCAGGGACCCACTTACCCCAAGTGACCCTATCTTTTTTTTTTAAATCGGCAATATAATTTTTTTTTTGGATATCGGAACCGAATTTTAGATTGGAGTTGTTGCATTGAAATTTAAAGTTATTTGCAGGAACTGAAAATAATACCTTAAAAGGGTGAATGAGGTTATAAAAAGTTCAAAACTCACAGTTACTTACTCTTGTTACAACTAAATAACGGTTACTCTTGTTACAAAATTCAAATTGAAATTGTAGCAGATATTTTGTATGTAACATTTACTTACTGCTAGGGATTATTTAACAACATCTGAGGAGATAATCTATATAGGTCAGGGGTCGGCAACCTGCAGCTCGCGAGCCGCATGCGGCTCTTTTGATGTAAAGCTGCGGCTCTCCAGTTCTATACGAAAAAATTAATAATTTATTATCAAAACCCTTAAAAGTCAGAAAATATATTTTGTGATAGTTCTACACTAATTTTTCCAAGAGCTTTTATTTTCATAATCTTTAATTACAAATCGCTATGTGTCTACGAGTGTAATTACATTCCACAATGAAAAAAGCCCTGATTTTCCAGAATTCTCCTGAAATTTTTTTTTTCTGGACCCCTGAAGCTATCTAGAAAAGGTTGGCAACCCTGTATAACCACAGTAAATCAACTGTATTTATTTTACTAACAGGGGAAATTTCATCTAAGAATGAATAGTAGTACTAAATTTAGGGATGGAATTTATTTTCCACTTTTAACATTCCTTATCCTCCTTAATTTTTAATGTTTAATAGTATTTTTTTATCCACTAGCCAAGCCCTGTGCTAAAATAATTTGTTGTACTATAATTTATGCCATTAATTTAATAATTTTTACTTGACTGAGAATTCTATTTTTTTTTTGTTTCTCTTAGCACCAAACATGGCTGATGACATAGAAGAACTACTTGATGAAGTTGAATCAAAATTCATACATCCAGGAAGTGCTCTCCCAGATTCTCAACACTCAAGTGTATTGACTGTTAAGAAGTAATTGTATATTTCAATTCTCTATTTTTAATGAAATACTATTTCCAAGGTTTTTTTCATTCTAAAATTCTCATCATCATTTGAATCATCTTAACTCTTATTATTAGCTTGTGCTTGACACAATTTTTTGTTAGTATCTTGACCTTCCACTTAAACTATTAACTTTTTGTAGTTAATTAATTTTATTATTTACTTGAATGAAATGGCAAAAATTTTAAACGGGTGCTCCATGGTGAAAAAGGGTGATGGATCACCAAGAATAGGAGAGTGATCCATCTGTGCTGTTACAAAGCGACTACTTTGATTGGCAATTTATTTATTTTATTTTTATTCTATTTTTTTATTTTGTTAGTTTTGTGCCTTTAAAATCTAAGGCACTTTGTTACAAGAATATACATTTATATGGTTGGTTTTTAGTTAAATACAATAAACATAGGTTACTATGAATAGAATTACTCTTAAAATCAGAATTTAATTACTTAATTCTTCATTAAAATACAAAATATTCAAGCTTTACGTTGGGGCTATATGTCCTTATGTGGACCTGTTGCCATTAAACCCTAAACCAATTCAATCAAGTTATCATACAATTTCAGTTTCTTTATGATTTTGCAAAAAAAAAATTACACTTGGAAAATTTCTTAAATTTTGCATTGCAAACAATATATTGCATTGAGAACACTGTATTGTAGTTGTCATTTTGTATTTTTACATACCACAGATGACCCAAAACGAAATTTCCTGTGTGGCACATTCTGTTCACCCTTAAGACTTCTAGTCATATTCATAGCCATCAGCATCAATATTAAATCCTTGGTCAAAGAAGGATTCCACCAATCAGAGTCAGCGAAAAGCTAATATTTCTTTCTTTAGCTTTTGGTTTTAACTACAACACTAATGGCTGTGAATATTGCTATAAAAAACCTTCCCTCAAGCTTTTAATTTCAAATGAATGGTAGCAAAAACCATCATACGTCATTCTGCTTGAGTCACTTATTGGTAAGATGTGAAAAGTTCAAGGGTGAAGCATAAATAAAACAGCAGCTTTTAGAACTTAAATGCCCCCACACGATTCACAATCCTGACAGGTCTGGTTAAGACTTATAATTCTATCAATTAATGTGTATTGTACGTTATGAATTCTTAGAAACAATTTCTAAATGTTGTTTCTGATTACAGGAATGGAGTAGAACAAGTGGGTGAAGAACTTGAAACTGCGATTCACTCGATTTGCAACATGCCTGAACCAATTGTAAGAACATTATTTATCTAAATTATTGAAACTTTCCATTTTAATATCATGGATAATGTAGTGTTCTCATTACTTGATCAACATTTAATGATTACTTATTGAATTACATAATTGAGAAATTTATAAAAGTTTTAGATTAATGTAGTGTTTGGCACTAGCGCACTAGTTAACTAGAACTAGTTGCAACTAATAGTTAAACTCCTTTTTAATTAACTACTAGTTAAAACTACTTTCAAATTTTCAACTACTTCAAAAATTTTTTTATTTAAAATTTAAAAAGATATTTAAAATTTTTATCAAAGGTAGAGTACTCAAATACCATAACCGGAACCATAAGACCATTTTTGCGCGAAGTATAAATGTTTTTTGTGACATAGATAAGAAAGATGTATTAGAATTTCGCGAAAAAGTAGGTTATGAAATTAAATAGACTAGTTAACTACTTTGGGAAATAGTTAACTACTAGTTGCAACTAGTCCCAGGAAAAATAGTTAACTACTAGTTACAACTACAATTTCCCAGACTAGTTAGTAGTTGGTAGTTATCTATTTTTTGACCACTAGCTGCCGAACACTAGATTAATGAACATAATTATTCTTGAGTACAAAGATAGGGACCTGGATTACATTTTAAGCTTTAATGAATTATAGAGTTTATTTAATGTAATATTGAGTTATAAAGTGTGTGCTTCCTTCTTGCATTGCTTAAACTTTTTTAAATCAATGTAAGCATTTCTATTTCCATAAAAGAACACATATTTTCAGGGACCGCAGAGCTCCTGTTTTTCCTATTATTTTCACATTAGCTCCTTTTTTCCTATTTTTACGGTCAGCCTCCTTTTTTTCAGCTTTTTGCTCCTTTTATTCCTTTTTTCTTAACCCTTGCGATGGACTTTCTTCTTTTTTCCGATTGATGTCGGGTCGGTACTATCGGTCCCAAGCAAAACCTTTTCACAAACAACTGGGAATTCAAAGATTCAAACCGTTTTGCGAATATTTGTCAGGGATTGTTTATTATTTCTCTTAACTTTTTAAGAACGGGAATGATGACTGTACCGCAAATGCGTGCACGCAATTTCGTTATGATACAAACGCAGTTGTGTTAGTAGACAGATGCGGTCTTTTTGGGAGTTTTTTCCGAAATTGTTTCAAACTCCGGAAAATTTGTGAATCCAGGATGATGTCGGCCCCAAGCTTGCCGGATGAAGGGTCCGTTACTGTATTATAGATCTAATATTAGAAAAATAATCCTTTTTCTCCTATTTTTTTTAGGAAAATATTCCTTTTTTCTCCTATTTGTTTAGAAAAATAATCCTATTTTTCTCCTATTTTTTTCTTTTGCTCTCCTATTTTTCCTACTTTTTTCCCAAAAAATCGGCTGCCCTGTATTTTGTAAAATAAACAGTTTTGTATACTGCGACTATTATATTTTCAATCTCTTTTCAAAGTACATTTTAGTCAAATTCAGCATAACTCTTTCAGAAGTATTATAATATCTATTAGCTCCTTCACAAATAAGCTAACTTCACTATCATTCTGCCACTTTTGATAGTTGAATTCATACAACAATGCTGTTGCCTATTTATTTTATATTTTTGTATTTATTTCCAGGAAACCACTTCTATTGTTCCCGATGTTTCTTTACATTTAAATAAAGGACCTAACAGAAAGTATGTATCTCTTGTGTTTTCACTACAAGCCAATAAATTATCCTTTAATTTTTGTGATTTGAATTTTAAAATATTTGTATATTTCCTTTAACCTTAATTTCTTTGAGTAAATAATGAGTACAAATCATGTAAAACCATCTTAGAAATTATCTTTTTACTTGCACTGCTTTTAATATGTTGAAAAATTACATAAAAGTTCAAAGTATTTCCTTTCCTTTAAATATGAATTTGCATTTTTTAGATGCACTGTTGTCTATGTTGGAGAAGGTTCTGCTAGTTCTGGTATTTCTAGTGTAGTAACTCAAAGGTAATTTGACCTGTTTCAGTACTTTTATTATATTACTTACACATTAAAACAGTTTTCTTTGATGAATGTTATTTCCAACATCCATAATCAGGGTTTTTGTTTTTCAATTTTATGTAATCAAATGTCAGTTTGGATTTCTTAGACGTGTCTACATTTTTGCAGTAGATGTTGTAAATGTTAATGTATGAGGGGTAAACAGCACACTTTCTTTTATACATAATGTATTTGTTTAAATAAATCAGGATCAGGAATTTTTATTAAATTAAAAATTATTTTTCCCCACAGAATCAGTTACTCTTCTAAGCTTCCAAATCTAAAATCCCTTCAGTTCTTTTACCTTCTTTTTTATTTACCTCTTGATGGAAATTTTTGTTATTTGCCATCAAATAATTGGTAGTTTTTTTTCTTTTCATGCAGTATTAAAAGGTGTATTACCACTTTAAGAATAAGGAAGTAAAATGTTTTATCATGCACTATTATAAGTGATAAAGGAGAATCTACTTTCCTAATAAGCAGATATTAAGTGTTTATTACAATGTATTTAAAATTCGTATATTAGTTTATATCATGTATTTGAAGTTATATAAACTTAGGGTTTTTGACATATGCAACTATTTAAGTATGAAAACCAGTCCATTCTGAAGAGAGTTTGGTTTCTTTTGTTTTGAACAGATTTTACTGTTATTGGTTTTAAGAGTAAGAATGGGTTTGTGTTTTGTATCAAAATGTTTAATTTATCAGTTAGAATTTCCAAACTTTTCATTTCAGGAAAAAGTTATTATTTACTTTCCCAAAAACTTTTTACATGAGTTTTTATAAGAACAATAACATAACAAGTTAGGAGATTTTTAAATTTTTCTGAAGCTATTTTGCAAAAATTTTATTATTTATTGATGTGATAGAAATTTAGATAGTATTATAATTAAATAATTAAAACAATACACTAAAAAAACACTTACTCTGTATGCTTTATTGAATTATTAAATTAAAATAGATAAACTGATATTCATTTTAAAAGTTAAAAGTCTATTTGATATATTATTTTAATAAATTAATATATGTTAATTAAACACAAATTTCTGTAAAAATACACGTTTTTGGTAGAATTTATTTTATTATCTTAACAATTCTCTAAACCAGGACTTTCGGAATTTCGGTTATATAAGCACTAGCTCTAGACTTAAAGTTTTAACATGCCATTGGATTGAGGTACTGTAATCTGAAGATATAATAGTGTATAATTTGATTTGAAAAATTGTTAAAATTGTTTCAAATATTTGCTTGCAAAAGTAGAGTTGGTGGTTAAAATTAATGTATTCATTGCATTTTTTTTTTTTTTTAAATTTAGAAAAACTCTTAGTACTTATTACATCATGTTCAGGGAATCCTGAATATGAGTTAAAACAACCTTATACTTATGTAATGAGAATAGATATTACAATAAACTTTTGGCCGTGCTATACTCATACTCATTATAGGTATGCCTCACTGCACTTCTGTCATTCATACTAGCGATTTACATTATTTTATAAATATTTGAAACAAGGGCTTGCAATCTTCTTGATTTTCGGTTACTTGTAATCTTAAAAAAATTAAAATTCAAATGCTTCACTTTATCATTATAATGCTGTTGATTATCTGGGGAGTGTGCTTGCCACTTATATACCAAAGGGACATTGCTGAAGATATGGTCTGACCTGTTTACATTGTTTTTCTGTACTATCAACTTTCACTGAAACATTTTCGAAACTAAAACAAACTTAACTCTACTTGTACTAGTTGGAATGTTGAAAGATAATTTCAGGTCTGACTATTATAAAAAAAAATGGGGCTCTAGAAATATCCCTATATGTGCTTTTTTGGAAATTTTACTTAAAAACCTTTGTCAGTTTCGTACAATAAGTCGTTTCTATGAAGTTGAAGAAGAAAATGCTTCACTGGTAAAGAGGCAGAAAAAGAAGATAATTTTATTACTTTTAAGGTGAGTTATATAAAATATTAATTGAATATTCTTGTTAAATGATTTCTGATAAAGGCACTTTATGTTTTGAAAAAAAATTCTAAATGGCATATCTTATAAGGAACACCTAAATATCTGCTATTTAAGAGTGTAGAATCTTACCCATTCTGTTCTTACACCTTAGGGCATGGTGTATGTTTCAGTTCATACACAGGCTAATAGATTCCTTATTTCATTTCCAATAATTTTTCATTTTGTTTCTTGCCTGCAAAGGCTAAGCTGCTGTGTAAAAATGGAATCCACCTATTGATTAAAAATTTGGGTTACTTTTTAGCTTCTATGTATTTCTGAGATTCACTGGGTTGAGCTTAAAAATGATTTGCTTGCCCTTAAGATTTAAAACTTAAGCTGCAAAGCATGTAGGCCAATTAATAAATCATAATTACACTTATTTTTATTGAAATAAGATCATTGATATACAGTTAAGGCTTCTGAAGTTTATTAAAGGATACTTAAAAAAATAATGCTTTATAACATTTTTAATAGATTAAATGTTTATATAATTTATTTTGACTTGTTAAAATATTAACGCTTTATAATTTAGAATGGCATTAATGGTTTGTATTTTCCAACAGGAAAGGCAAAAGGAGGCAAAGGAAAGAAAGAAAGGCAGATTATCCTTTGCAGTATTTTACAATAACCAGTGGTAACCAAGCTGTGTGCAAAATTTGTAGCCAAGTCATATATCAAGGTCCTGATTCACACAATCTTATTCAGCATTACGACCAAATGCATCATCCTCAGAAAAAGAGAAAGTCCCTTGTGTGGAAGTATTTTTCAGTTGTTGCTGATTTTCAAGCCCTGTGCAGTTTTTGCTGCAAAGTAATTTCTTTTAAAGGTGGGGGAACACCCAATCTTGTGCGGCATATCAGGTACAAGCATAATATATTTGTAAAAAGCCGCCGAGCTGTGAAAAGTTCTTCTGTGCCTGAAAATCCCAAGACAGTCCAAACAGTTTCTTGTCCCCTTTTGGCTAAAAAGCCAAAAGTTTCTACTGGACTTAGTGAGTCTTTAATCACCCACTCGACAAAAGCCAACCCTAAAACTGAAACATCTGCTAAAATAATGGAAAATTTAGACACTGTTATAGAAAGAGTTCTGATTAAATTGATATGCAAGGATTATATGCCATTTGAATTTATTGAAAGTGATTCATTTCAGAGATTTGTGAAAGAACTAAATCCATATTGTGTTTTACCAACCATTGAAGTCTTATCTACTTCACTGTTAGATTACTACCATGCTGCTGAAAAACTGAGGGTGCAAAGGGAACTTAACACAGCTGATTACATTGCTTTGACAATAGATCAATGGACTTCGGCAACCAATGAAAGCTTTTTGACTTGTACTTCTCATTTCATAAACGAAAGAACTGAGTTAAAATCTTTGATGCTCGAATGTTTCCAGCATTCTGAGTGGCAGACAGGAGAAATTTTGAAAGAACAAATTGAAGCAATATGTGAAAAGTGGTTAATAAAAGGGAAGATTGTTTTTGTAACCATTGCCAGTGTCAGTGATTCAGTCAAAATGGCAGTCTCCTCAATGGGTGTTAACCATATACCATGCTTTGCATCCACCTTGGATATGGTTGTTAAGGCTGCATTACTAGAAATTGAATCCTCAAAAACTGTTATAAAAAAAATTGTTGAGCATTTCAAATGTACCCCAGCAGCTTTAAAAAAACTGAAAGAAATGCAAACCAAGCTTGGTGAGGAGGAACCAGAGTTGGTCAATGACGTAATGACTAGGTGGATCTCAACGTATGAAATGTTTCAGAGTGTTATTGCTGTAAAAGATACTCTGATAGAAATAATTGCTCAAGATTATCCTCATTTGCCCCAACTGAATAAGGAATTAATTGATGTCTTAAAAAGTGCAAGCAGACTTTTGGTAATTTTTAAGAATATCATGGAAGAAATAAGCTCAGAAAAGAAAGTTACAGTTTCAGAAGTCTTAGTTATTTCAGGTGTACTCATGAATAAGTGCCAAACATTTTTAGAAGGTTGCTCTATACCTGGAGAAGTTAAGAACATGGCACAGACTCTTGTGAAACAGTTGAGGATTTATTTCCATGAAGTAGAAGAAAATAAAGCATTATCTGAAGCTACAGTGTTAGACCCTCGCTTTAAAGAGCATGTGTTTAAAAACCGGTTTGCATGTAATGAAGCAGTCTCAAATATCAAACAGTTGGCAGCAAATATTGATTTGCATCGTAGTGAGACTACTGTAAATGATGATCTTGAAGAATCTGAAGTAAAAAATTCTTTATCTGATAGCTTATGGGAAGATTTTGATAGAGATGTTGAAAAAGACTTGGTTAATTATGATGCCAGCAAAGATGCAGTGAAAGAAACTGACAGATTCTTACAGGAACCTTTGTTAAGAAGGAGACAAGATCCTCTAAACTGGTGGCATGAGAAGAAAAGCATCTACCCAAGATTATACCAATTGGTCAAAAAAAGGATGTGCATAGCTGCAACTTCTGTCTTAAATGAGAGACAGTTTTCTAAGTCTGGCAATTTATTTTTATGTAGAAGAAATAGAATTAGTAGTCTGCATGTCTCAAAAATTTTATTCCTAAGTTATAATTTGTAGAATTATCCAGTCTATTTCAAAGTGTAAGTTTTACATTATATTTACCAAGTGACTTTTTTCACCTGTATGAGTTTTGTATTACCTTTATTTGTTTTCAGTTATATTACTTTAGCTATATGACTTTAATATATTAAATTTTTTCATGTGATTCATATTTGCAACATATAAATTCTTGTCTCGGTTGATAGCTGGTATTTTCTCCTTTTTTTTCTTTAATTCTGCTACATTGTGTTCCTGTTCATTGGAAGAAACAAATACAATTTTCATTGAGTTAATACTGAGAGCTATTTAGGTAACTTGTTGTATACAGTGCAAACACCCTAGATCTAGGCATATTTATTTGATACTATGAGAAATTTTCTGATTTTATTACAAGAGAACACTTACTTTTGCATTTTAATAATTTTTTAGTGTGATAACATGAGGATTTTTTAACACCTTTTCTTCACACCAAAACCATACTGTAAAATATAATTTCAAAAGACTGTATTTGAAATTAGTAAAATATCTCACTGGTCCAGACCAGTGCTTTGTCAATCATGCTGTTCCGTAGCCAAAATGACTGTTCCACCAAATTAAATTAGGATATTCCTAAAGTTTTTAAAGTAACTTAAAATTCTTAATATTCCTTAGCAAATACCAATAACTATTTGTGCTTTAAATGTGGGTATAAATATGAATGGATTGGTTCAAGTTACAATTCTTCCATTTGTTTCATACATCCTGATATAAATTTTATAATTTCCTTTATATATATTTTTCGTTTTAATGTTTGTAAATAAACATATTTGTTTTAAAATAGACTATATAGTAATTTGTTAATTTAAAAGCTCTAATGTTGGGTCTTATTTAAATTTGAACTTAATCTGGATGATTCAATTGGTGCGAAGCTAAGTTGTTTAGTATTTAAATTATTATATTTATTCAAATAGTTTTTGGAAGGGAATATTTTGATTTTTTAAAAATTGGTATTTGAGCTTAGTGCAGCCATTTCAAAAAAATTAGTTTAAGTGGTGATTAAATGAAAGGCTTGTATTTGACAAAAATTAATAAGTTATCCTGAAACCCTGTTGCCATTATCTTGACTTTATACTTCAAGTTAAAGCTGATTTCAGCCTGGAAAATCAACTTTCGCTTCAAGAATAGTGAATCTTTTAAGCAACGTACTAAATACAGGTAAGCATAGCATGTATTTAGCTTTTAACAAGCCATTTAATCACCATTTAAAATTACTTAACACTATTTGAATAACAATGCTAGCACTTTCATTTCACTCAGCTCAAATCCAGCACATTCTATTTTAATCTTATATTGTACTGTTTCTATAGACACTAAATTTTCAATTTGTCCCATAGGCGGAGCACATCAAGGAAGCCAAAGCACAGTGCAAGTGCGAAAATTTATACCAAGAAATATTTCACGAAACCTGTATTTGAGCTATCTGTAAAAGATCTGGAAGCCGAAAGTGCTAGAAGAAAACAGAAAGAGGTCATTGAAAAACTCTTTGAAAGAAAACTTGCTGTCGTGACAGATAAGATGATCTTAGATGTGCGCAAGTTCAAGCGTATCAAAAGTGATGTGTGGAGCAATTTTGGAGACGTTCGTCTCATGATCAGTGAGGACGAAGTGAAGAAGTATAACATTGACCACCATGTCATTCACATTGGAAAGGAAGAGGTCCTTCTTTGTAAATCTTTTGTTGCCTGTGTGAAGTGTTCTGCTGTTTTTAGTTACGAAAGTCACAGTTATGGTACATCAACCCTCCGTTCACATCTGAAATCTTGTGGAAAGCAGCGTTTCAACCGCTCTGACAAACCTAAAAAACCTCGTAGGTTGACGGGGTCTCTCCAGGACATGCAGCTGTTTGATCCCAACACCATGCCTGAAAAGCCAGTCTTTCAGGAGCAGATGCTTAAATTTCGAGACCATGCTACCAAACTCCAGGAGCAGATTTTGATGTTCTTTATCACCAAACTGAAAAACTTCACCCTTCTGGAAAATATGGAGTTTAAGGACTTGCTGCAGACTTTTATACAGATAGGCGCTAATGCGGGTAATGTAGACCTATCTCAGTACATCTGTTCACCCGAGGACTTGGCTGAGTATCTGACAAATGACCTTTTTAAACAAAGTGAGGATGCTTTCAAAAATGAAATACAGTCTCTTTATGGTATGTCTTTCTCTGCAAGTGTGTGGCTGGATGTTGCTGACAAGGTTTCTTACATCACTTTGACCTGCCATTATGCCAATGAAGACGGACTCTTCAAGTCAGTCATGTTTCACACATCGGAGTTTCCACACGAGCAGAAGTCAGCTACTGATGTCAGTACCCTTTTCCAAGAGTGCATGGCCCTCATGCACTCGGACTTCAAGAGACTGCTGGTCATTGATTACTCCTACAACATGGTGAATGCCTTCAACAACAACGAGCAGTTCATCCAGTGCATTTGCTATGCCTTGAACTGCGCTGTCCAGACAGTCATGAACACCCTCAGCGTCAGTGAAGAAAAGGAAAAGGATGATGAGATGGACCAGGACGGGGAAGAACAACATGCTTTTGCTTGCTTCGAAGCTCTTGTCTCTCAATGCCGGGCTTTAGTGCACCACTTCAAAGAACACAAGCTACAAAGCAGCTTACCAAAAAGCCTGATAATGTCAATCAGCACAAGCTGGAAGTCAGTTTTAGAAATGTTGGAGTCGGTCAATAGCCAGTGGGAACACATACTGGATATTTTAATGGACCGAGGTGAATTGGAGTTATTTTGCCTGGACAATGAACTTCTGAGTCAGGTGGTCGACTTTTTAGAGATTTTCAAGCATGGCTACAATGAGCTGTCATCTCTTAACAATCCAACTCTGAATCTAGTCTTGCCTTGGGTAACCAAGTGGAAAACCCACTGCTTTTTAAACGATGATGACTCTCCGTTTTTCGCATCAGTGAAAAGTTTCATGAGTTCCGCTATTGATCAAGAGGTAGTAAAGAGACTGACCATTCACCACAAGCTTGCTACCATGCTAGACCCAAGGTTCAAGGAGCTAAATTTCTTAAACGATGAGGACAAATTAGAAACACATAATCATGCAGAGTTCATGGTCAGGGAGTGCCATGAGAACTTGCTGGTAAACGGGATCGATGTGCACAACACAACCACCGACGAAAATTTCTCCGGCGTTTATGATGACTTGGGTGAAAACGACACAAGTCATGTGGATTACATGGAGGAAGTGGACGAGTACCTAAGAGAGGAGTTCAATATGGGAAAATTTGACTTAGATAGGGATAACAAATTCAATCCATTGCAATATTGGGTTAGAGAGAAATCCCGGTATCCCCACCTGAGTCGAATCGCAGCTTGGCTCTTATCCTGTCCTGCGAGTGCCATACAGACTGACGACTGCTTTGTTAGTGCTGAATGGATGGTTACCATTCGAGAAACTGATCTTCCTCGTAAACACATGCACAAAAGCTTATTTGTTCGATCATTCAAAAACTTTCACTAGAAACCCTGACATGGGCTCTGCACCAAATCTGAGCTGTAATTTATTCTTGTATATTGTAAAGATATTTGTTGTAATGACTATTTTGCTCAAACCTTCTTTTTCCCTGATTAACTTGCTCTGTTTTTGAAGTAAAGTTATTTTGCATCATGTAAATAACATCAGTTTTTCTTATTTTGGGCACTCAAAATGAAACAAAATTGCCCTTTGATTAGCTTTATGTATACATAAAAAATGATCTAATTGTATTTTAGATATAAGGCTTTAGTAAATGAAATTGAATATTCTTTTGTGTACACATAATGTTTTTAAGAGTGTAGCTGTAAAAAATATTTAGGAACTTTGAAAGTGCCTTGAGGTTTTTCTTTTAACCAGTTAACTTAAATTTAAATCTTGCATGATAGTGTTATAAGGCAAAAGATATGAATTATGAAACCCTTGATTGTTTTGATACGTAGTTCTACTTGTGCGTTCTCTATTAGTACTTACTATTATGTTTGTCTTTATTTTTGAGGACTATTTGAATTTAATAATTATGTAGCCATTTTTATATAAGAATAAAGCTTGGATTGACTGTAATTATTATGCCACAAAGTGTCCCTCAATATCTTAATAAATTATTAGTTTACTTTTGAACATATATTTGTTCTTGATTATTTTCTAGCATTCATAGTGAAATTTTATATATATTTTTACTATGAAGAAATTTGGATTGGTTGACCCACGGCTTACTAGATACTATACAGGCTAGCCGAGTTTTGAACAATGAAAACCATTTGACAACTTTTCCCGCTTGGATCGCCACAAGTCCTACCTATATCACCCACCACTTTCAACACTGGATATGCTTTGCCAGTTTGTCCAGTATTGCCATCTGGATTTTTAATGATTTCCGTACTCGGCTAGCCTGTATAGTATCTAGTAAGCCGTGGTTGACCTCACATTTAAATATCCCTTCTTAAATGCTCTGCCAGATAAGACTTCAATAAAACAAAAATCTTTCTGTGCGCAAATTTTCTTCAAATATTTTCTGTAAATTAATAAAGCATTCCAGTTCTCTAAAATTTAATTTTAAATGCAATGACACTGTTAATGTTTCACTAAGCACTGTGATAATGCATCTATATCTAGGAAGCTATATCAATAAAAGTAAGAAGATTTAAATTATTCATTAAAAATTTCAACTTTTTCAATTTTCTGCAAAATCCATGAGTTTTTTGCTCTTTGGCTATATTATCTAAGTTTTTTTTCCAGGTATTAAAAATGCACGTTTTTTTTTTTTTTATTTTACTGTATATTACCATTTCTCTTTGGACCAATATGAACTAGGCAAATTTTTGTTTTAAGGTAGGAATTTGATATTAAGTTAAATACTAAAATATTTTTGGCGTCAAATATACAAGTATTGGCCACTTTTATGCATCAATCAGTAAATGGTATTTATTTGAAGTTATATGTAGCCAAATCTGGATTTGATACTAAAAAAGTACGATTTTGCCCTTCATATGCAGGGTTCCCACGGGCCTTGAAAATCCTTGAAAAGTACTTGAATTTCATTTTTGTTTTCAAGGGCCCTGGAAAGTACTTGAATTTAGTGCTAAGTCCTTAAAAGTCCTTGAATTTTATTTGAAATATTTTATTTTGGAATTATTTTCAGTTTGAACATGAAAAAGTTAATTTTTTATTCAAGTACTTAATATCCTGTTATCTTCTTAAACACGGATGGGATTTTTTAAATTGTAGAACAGGTATAACTTGGTTACTTTAATTTTTCTGTTTGACTTTCCTAAAACAAGTGAAATATAGTAGTATGTTTGAAATTGTTGGATATATGAATGGTAATATAATGTAGTCTTCCCTATAAGAAAGGTTTTTGAGAGAAGTTGTTTTCTGAAGTAGGGACACTGAAGAGAACTAGTTTTGTTGCTCGTAAATGACTTTTTTGCCTTTCTATGTTAGTCCTTGAGAAATTTAAAATGAGCCTTAAAAAGTCCTTGAAAAGTACTTGATTTTTTTCCTCACAAAAGAGTGGGAACCATGATATGGGTTTTTCAACATAGTATAAGTGTCTGAGGCTACCAACAGATGGCAACACGTGCATTATCTGGATTTATGTTGCATTTTCGTAACAAATAGTATAAATGCCATGTGCATGTACCCCGTTAAAGATTGCATTTCTTTTGCTTATAAATTATTTTTCTACCTAAAAAACTGTTTACTATCAATTCACAATGATAAAGATTATACTTCAACATACTGATCTCGAAAGGCCCACAGCATCTCTTTGCTCTGGAGCATCTCTTTCTCTTGAGTATCCCTTTGCTCTTGACAGTGTTGCAAGATAGATTGAGCTCCTCGCGACGAAAATTTCTATTTGGGTGACAGGACACTTTTGGGGGCTACCTAAAATTCTAAATTAAGTTACAAGTATTTTTTAAATCCTCGACTTTTAAAAAAAAATTATTGTGAATAGATAAGAATTCATATTTTTTGGGTGCTAAGAATTCATTCCCAATAAAAGAGGAACATGTTTTATTAAATTTATTTATTTAATTAATGTCCCGTTTCATTTATCATTCGTGTTTCAATCAGAATTTATTTATCTAAAAGAGTGTCGTAATAGTTTTGAAAACTGAGTAAGTATAACCCATTTTATTGTTCAGCGAACTTTTATTCTGTTTTCCGTTGTGTATTTTATAGCCAGATATATGTTCTTTTCTAATAAAAGCATCTGCGAACCAGGGACCATTTTGAGTAATATATTAATAAAAAGTCAAAAAATTAAATACTTTTGATTTAAAAGAAGAAAAACCTTAAAAGGGAAAACTATACATATAACAAAATAATACTTATATTTTCTAAGACCTAGGTTTTATTGCATTGAACTTGGATCATTGCTAGCTTCTACTTGAATCGTGGACTCTAAACCACAAGTGTGTTATTATTGAAATATAAGTATTTTTTCTGGTTTTATTTATTAGTTAATATTAGTTAAGTTAATATTTTTTAAACCAATATTTTTGTCTTATTAGGCATTTTCTCACCTTCTAAGTCAGACAAAAGCAGGCTATTTTTATTGCCTTGTATCCTTGAAAATTAGCGTTTTGATTTGCATTTCTAAAAAAAAAAATATCTGATTTTGGGAAATTTTTTGTTTTGGTAAAATACTTTTATACTAGTTTCGTGGAATATTCAAATTAGTAAGTAAAAAATTGCAGAAACTTTCCAAAAACTATTTTTGTTTTAAAGGCACCCTCACCAAATCTAAATTTTTTAAGTTAAGCTAAATCCGCTAAGCTTCAAAGGCTTTCTTCCACAATCTCGTTAGAAAATTTAGCGCAGGTTCAGTTCCACTCTTTCTTTAGTAAGCTCAAGCAAGCCGACCCTTTCCGGAAGGCTTGGACTCCAGAGTCCTATGTATAGTAAGCTTTGGAGTTTGTGATGGTTAGAACAATATTTCTGTGTATATTACTTTTTGAATAAGTTGTACAACCTCATTTTTGGTGTTTAACTTGAGTTGTTAACTTTATGGAAGACTTGAAGGTTTTAGTGATATCAAAGAAAATTCCGTAACTATTTTATAAATTTTTGTGGAATGTCAAATTTAGGATATATTTCTATTCTTGTTGCTTTTTACAGAGTTTTAAGCATTAAATTATTTTGATTTCTGATGTAGTTAGTCATGATTCTAATTCTAACACATGGATATCAAAATAGATTTATGCTGTCCCGGTTTTATGCAAGTGATCTGAAATTTTTCTAAATTTAACCTGGGAACACTTGGAAATGTCACGAAATTTTGTTTTTACTGGAGAGTGGCCACACTTGGCCACCCTGTTAAATTGCGTGCAATTTCAAGAGCATATTTTTATATCTTTTAAAAACTATTCCTATAAATATATTCACCTTTTCCATTGTGTACATCAAAAAGCTTAATGAACATTTTAAAAAAAATTTATAGAAAGGCTAGTTAAATAAATAGAACAGTATATTCAAACAATTCTCATTGGTATTGGGTCGTTTTGAAGGTGAGATGCATCCCGATATGCTCCCCTTTAACTAGCCACTTGGTAGAGTTTTGCGCCAGATAGCCCATACAGGTGATTTGCACATTAAAAGTGACTTTTCAAAGGTGTTTGAATTGTTTTTGAACCCCTCTGAATAAAAATTCCCTTTTTTATTTAGAAAACGTATCAAGCCTGAATATTATGCATTATCAGACCCGCCAATGAGTTATCTACCATTTACAACGATTTGACCTTTCATCATTTTGACCCCACTCGATATTCTAAACATCTGTCTGTTGATTAATTGACTCCTTCCAATTACTTTCCACTACCACCGGCACTTGGGAAATAAATGCGATTTCGCTTACGACTGACATCTTTGAAGAAGGGAATATGCAAAACCTAACATTTATTTCCCATGTTCATGTGTACGCAATGTGTACGTAGTATACATCTGTGGATTACGGACCAACTATTGTGAAAGCTGTAATCATATACCTTTTCGAAAAAAGCCTCTTGACTTTTAATCTTTCATTAACATTATGATTTTTTTTAGCCCTTGAGGGTCATGGTCGCTTGTTTTGTTTTCGAGCTCTTTCTTTTCGCTGTAACCGAAACCTTGAGAGTGATGGAGGATTTTATTATTTAGGATCCGGAAATTACAATAACGTCGTAAATGTTGGAGAAAATATCGTTGTAAGTTAGAGAAGATATCTTAACTTGATGAAGTTTAATTAGTGTGCTCAAAATATTCAATAGAACCTGTATGAAAGTACTCAGTCATTGTTATTAAGCCATTAATTGTACCTCGAAACTATTTTCTTTTTCTATAAAATACCGCAAAAAAGAGTATTATTTTAAGACAGGTGCAGAAAGATATTTAATGTTTAGAAAATTGTTATTCTGAACCTTCTTAACTTGTATGCTGAATATAATTAAAATTTTCCTAATCATTATCAAAAATAACTCTTGATTTTTATAATATGAAGCGAGCCGTTCCTAAATTTACATACTCTTACACTCGAATGCGTCGTAATTTTTTTCCTGTAAGTCTAAGAGACTTCTTTTATTGCTTGTTAGAATAGAATTCTTGCTTGGCATATTTCATTCATGTTTCGGGTCATGAACTAAATTTAATTTCCCAGTAACTTAAATGGACAAATTTAATTTTAGTGTTTAGCATTTACGTAGGAAAATGTTTGGCTGGTAAAGAATGATAAAGGAAAATTTATTTTAAAGAGTTTTTATGTTTTAAATTACAAACATTAAAAACTTCAATTAAAGAAAATTCTCAAAAATGCAATTTGTACCTATGTCTTACCTAAGGGGTAAGACTGGAAAAATTATTCCACTCCTGATGCTGAAATTCAGTGTAATAAAGTTATTATTTTAATTAAAAAGAACTTAATAAGTAAAGGAGTTGGTTTTTATGAAATTGTGAACAAATAACAATAGTTGGAGAGTGGGGGCAACTTGGGACACTTTTTACTTAACTATTTTTCTAATTTATTTATACCGTTATATTCATTCAAACAAAGCTTATATATTAAATATAGTCCTTTTCGCATCTAATAAAATTTTTTCCGACCAATTATCTCTTTTAGGGAATTCATAATAACAAATTCAAAACACCTCTTTTAATGTCCCAAGGTGCCCCACTAGTGGCCCACCTTGGGACACTTCCAATCATAACATAAAAACTTATGTTATTTTGAAAAATAAATAAATAACACATTAAATTGTGATAAAACTATGCTTAAGAATCTTAAATTGGTCATAAATAATATTTTATATTCAAAATTATTCACTGATTTCCTCATTTTTGTCATGACGTAAATCACTAATTTTTTTTTTGTTTCCTTCCAGAAACTTTTTTGTACCAATTTCTAAATTATAATCCTTTAAATTCTAAAATTATTTTATTTTTTAATAAAAAACAATTATACTTTATTCTTGAAAATATTTGGGTATCTTTTAACATGTGCCCCACTTGACGCTTTGAATATTTAACTTAATTACTCTTTTGGGTTTAGCAATAAATTTTCTTTTTCTTATCTAAAATATCAATGGATACACGTATTTTAGTCTAAACATAATTATAATAACATAAATATATTTATTTTGTTTCAAAAAGGCTTTTCAAACTACATGTGAATGTAACTTCAGACCACGAAAAACAAGAAAAGTGACGTAAAAAATTTCCTAGACGCACCAAATATTCCAAAACACGTTGAGTAGTAGATTTTAGTCTAATTTATTAGTACTTATAAGCACGAGTTCATAACTACAAAATTACGTCTGAAAAGTGGAGTGTCCCAAGGTGCCCCACTCTCCCCTAATCTTAACTTTTAAGTGTAAATCACTTAAAATACTCTTGCAGACTATGTCTCCATTAATAATCAAAAAGGAGAAATGGAGTGCACGTTTTAACTGTTTAAAATGTGTCACAAATGTCAAAAGTATATTTAGAACTGAAATTGGAAACAAATTTTTAGGGACGCATAGCACACACATTTATTAATGCCACAATAAAATGCAATGCAAAAATTCTACTTTAAAACTATCTTGATTGAATTTTATACTGCTATAGGGGGGTGTTTTCTTGTAGATATGTTTTAATTTAACTTAACGTAACGAAATATGGGCTGTTCTTATGTGCTCAGTGTTCAAATGTGAGCCCCTTTTCTCTATTCATATTGAAAGTAAAAAAAACAAACAAAAAAATGGTTTTCTTTGAGTAATTTTATGTATATGAAACAGCACGTAATTTTAAATATCAATGCTCGTTAAAAGTTGATATGTGTTCATGTTTTTTTGAGCTGAGATAGTAAAATCATAATTTCCCCTATGAATTAGGATAACTTTTCTTCATCTTATCTTTATTTTGAAAAAATATCTTACTAACGCATGATCTGCACAAAACAGAAGTCAAATCAAACTAGTTCTTTTAACCAATAACAGTTAAATGCAAGTAAATGATTAAGTATAGAATTTTCAAATAGAAGATTGGATTATTTAACATTTTAAGTGATATTTTTTTTTATTTTAACGATTTTCCCATTAGTACGCCTACTCTTTACCACATGCATCAGAATCTTAAATCTGAATCATGGTTACAGCTTGTTAGTGTGTATAGGCATTTTTATTTTGTAAATTTATGAAATAGAGATTTTAAGATTTTAAAGGTTATTATCAAAATCCCATATTCTCTAAAAATATGTAACATAATTTTGATTAATTACGACCATCCTTTTGATAGAATTTTTTATGTGAAAAGAGTAAAATTTTTTTTTAGTTTTGAATAACTACTGAGTAATTGTAATCATACAATTCCAAAATATCGAATACACTACTCTTTAGTAGTACTTATTTTTACACTTTTATCAAATCGGTTAATAGTTGATTTCGTCCATTGTTGATTGATTTCGTTCTGTTATTTTACTTTTCGAATAATTTATTTTATCCATCACCCAAACAAGAAAAACTGCGAGCGTTGTAATACTTTTGTGTCCAAAAATTAAGAATAATTTGATTTTTTGGGAATATTGACACAAATATCGGTTCCTGTATTGTAATTTTCAGGGTTCACAGACATTAGTCGAAACCGATAGATACCTATGAGAGCTTCAACAGCCAAAATCCGTCCCAAATGAAGGTTGAGAAGGTGTCACTTAATATCACCTAAAAATCATACTTAAAGGTATTCCACGCTCTTAAAATCATGCATGGAGTTCAGGAATATCATATCCTTTACTAATTACAGGAAATATTTTGCTAAACGACTCTCACATGAACGTTTCTGTTACCGTTTTTAATGTGTAAGGAAATACATTATCAATGGAGAGCCTCTGGTACCCCCCCTTAGACTATTGTTAGGGTAATTCAATTCCGGACCTCGATCCTATTGAATGAGTTTCATTGGTAAGAAACTAAGATTCGGGTCATTATTCTAAAAATAAAATTATTCTTAACTTTTGAACACGAGTGTATATAGCTTTATTTTCTCTTTGGGTAGAATCTGGCTTCAATAAACATTTTGCATAAACCGGATGGTAAAACCATATTTGCTTTATGATTTTAGTGCTTGTGACAATCTTCGTTGCACCAGCTGCGACTTCAAGGTCTCCATATTTCGGGATTTCGCATGGGATCCTACCACCAACTACCTCTTCCTCAGGAACAACATGCCAATCTTCGACAAAGTTAGATCGAAGCTGAAGGTTAAAAAAGGTAAGTTTCTCATTTGCCAAATGAACTTAAGGGCAGCTCTCAAATAATTTACGATGGCGGCTGCTTTTGAGCAACTTTAGATCTGGGAAGGGAATACTAATTGTTTCCGCATTGGATGTTCTTCTATCTTGTATTTGTCAGATATAGCTTTAGCATTGTTTGTTCCTGGAAAGGTCTCCAGAAACTGACATTCTAGTTCAAGCGGTTCTTCATTATGATTCAATTCGGCTTTTAATTGATGTTCACATGGAAAGGGATGCCGTTGTTAATTGATTAGACCGACTGATCGTCTTGTGAAACTTACTCGTAAGTGTTGCCATGAGGACCAAATCATTAGAAATAATCCCAAAAAGTTACTGTTATCATTTACTTTAATGAACATAGGAAATTAAATCCGAAAAGGTGCTATTGTAATGTATTCTAGTTCCTAGTATAGTTGCTATTAAACTCTTATGAATAAGCGTTGTTTAAAAGCGTTGTCCGAAAAGGTGCTACTAAGTGTTATGTATATTCTTTTACACTAAATATTTAGCTATGAAACGGTAAAAGGGGTTTTGGGACTGTACTTTTACTCTGTTTGGTATTTTTAACATACTTCTTATTCATCTTCGTCAAAATCTTAAAATGAATGTCCTCTATTATTTATATTCATCTTTTAAATTAATATAATGGGACTTTTAATTATTGAAATTTTCTGCATAAAATACCAATTCTTTACTTTTTCATGAATTTTTTCTAGCAATTTTGATTGCTTTGAATTTAGCAATAGTAAAATCTTAAAGAATGTTAACTATTCTCGTAAATAGTTATGGTGATTTATAATTCTAAATTATGTTGCGCCACATCTTACGAAAGATAAAGAATCATCCTCAATTTTACTTATTTCTGAGAAAATGTCTGAACATATTAAATATTTTTTAATATACCGACGAAACTCCTGTAATATTAGGAATTTAAACTATTTATATGTCGCAACGTTTCCTAAAGCAATCTAGTTTTCCGTAATTCAGATATATTTTGCGTCGAGAAACCTTTAAAAATTTGACGTCTGAAAATTTAAAATGAAGTTTTGATGAAGTATTCTTTTGTGCTCAAAACTCGCAGATGTTGGTGAAGAAATTGAATATTTTCGTTGATATATTATGAAAATAAAAACAATACGTTTTTCGTTACACAAAATCTGTAAATATTATTTCAAATACGAATTATTTCTCTTGTTTCTTTTATCAAACATAAAATGCTTTTTTTAACTTGCATATGCATCGATTGTTTATTTCTCTGAATACTTACATTTACGTAATAAGATAAGACATGCCCGTTCATATTTTATACTTAAATGTAATTCAAACTTATGTTGGTATTTTTTGTTCATCGTTTCTCCTATCTATCTTTCTCTGAAGGCAAAAAATGTATCATTTGAGAAACCATGTTACGCTGTGGCCTTATATGCCACTACTTTCTTCACCACAAGAAGTCAATTAAAATCATCCTCAAAGCCCTATTTTCTATGATTAAAGGAAGCAATATTGGTTCTTCTAAGAAGGAAGTAAACTCTTTTCATAAATGCCTCTTCACATAGAGTTCTGTAAACTTCGCTAGTTGACAAATTCATAGAGATACTTGAGGCGGGCGGCGACGTTTTGATGATTAGAGGACTCTTCCAAGAACCGTATGAAAAGTAATTAAAATAAACGCGGTGAAAGTGAATGAAAAAAGGAATGGAGTTACATGGTAAAATATTTAAAAAGTATCTCATAGTCTTTTACTTTAAAGGTCCAATCTTTACTACTTACTACGTCATTTGATTATCCTTATTTAGTATAGAATAGTACGTGTAAAACTGTTATCGAGTTTCCTATTAATTTTTTTCTTTCAAAATATGTTTTTCAAAGTTGCATGTGAATCGTCAACGATTTTTTTCAAGTTACCGAAAGAAAAAGGACTTAATAAATCTATCTCAAAAGCAGATTTAATAACACTTTTCTTTAGAAGAAGTGTTAATTATTGTGTTTACATTGTGTTTGCTTAGCGTTTCAAAATTGTTACACGCATTTGCAGATTATGTTCTCGAAAAATTGTTGTAAAATATGTTTAAAATCTAAAGATGTTCTTAAATTTGGACACTATAAGAACATATTTTCTGTCTCTCTCTAGTCAACACTTTTACAGTTTTCTGAATTGTTGCAAAAATGTTTCACACATTTGCAGTGTATTGAACGAATATGCTGTTTGTTATTTTTTCATGCTTCATTTATATTAATATTGATATTTATTTATATTAATAATTGTAGCATATTAGCTATTTTTATCAACGATAACTTACAACTTGCTTCTTTCTTAAACAATAAACACTTTCATCTTATTTTGAAGTAAGCGAGAAACACTAAAAAAAATATTGAAGGATAAGAAGTAAACAAAAGAAAGAAAAAAGCTAATAACGAGAGAAAACGAAGGAAGAATAAAAGAAAGAGGGATAAAAATGAAAAGATAAACAGGTTAAGAGAGAATGTGAAGAAATGAAAATAGAGAGGGAAACAGAATTGTTGAAGTAGAGAATGAGAAAAAATGATAAGTAGAGATAGAGGAGAAATTGATTAAATGATAATGATAGCTGAAAATGAAGGTTAGAGATTGAAAGAGAAAGTGGTAAAGAGAGAATGATTCGGAATGAAAGAAATTCAAAAAGACAGAGGATAGTTCGATAAAAAGATAAAATTATGACGAAAAGATTTAGGCAAGCTGAGGAAGAGTTATTTTGCATGTAGAAAAAGAGGTATAAGAACGATGATCGTAAAAGAGAGAGAAAAGATTGGACCAGGTAAACGAAGCAAGAGAGAAAAAGTGAATTACGAGTGATATTAAAGGAAGTGAGAGTTAAAGAGTCAAATAAAGGAGAGAGTTAAAAATTAGGAATGAAGGAGGAAGACATCCATATTAAATTCAATTTCTTGGGGTTGCGATGTAATTTCATTATGCTTTCTTACTTTCGTCTCAACCGAAATTATATCCCCACCTGTCTCCCAGGGGTACGCGCACCCCCGTTGTCCTCCCAACCCTTTCCTTCCATTGGATTATATCAACCCTTTCCCAGAAACTCGCTTTCGTCGTCGTAATGAGTTCCAACACAAACTATCGCATTACAGGGTTACGCGAGTCGTTCTCAATTACCACGGCACAGATTCGGGGGCTCCAATTCAACTTCCATTAGCGGCAGTGTCTGGATTTCGCGTTCGCTTGTTGTGGGGAACAATTACGCAGATGGCCAATTGTGGGGGATTGCGGTCTTCCTTTGGGTTGGAGAGGGGTAACGATCGTTGAGTGAGTTTCTACTGTGATTTAGTTGATAAATGAACTTTTTAAAATCTTTTTTTTTATCTTTGGAACTTTTCTGTTACCTATCCTGCTAAAACATGCGCCAAGTTGTTTTGGGATGCCAAAGATAATATCCCCATATTTACAAACCAACTTATTTTAATACGTAGTTTAATTGATGACAACAGTAATTAAAATATTTTTATGACTTTTGAAGGGATAGATAACTGAAAAGTACCTATTTTTGGTGAGTGCAATCTTTAGAGGTATTTTTTATTCGTTGTCTAGTTTGTGTAATTAGGTAGTGTTCGTTATCAATTGATAATTCGCTTGTTTCTTTCCTTTCATCCTACTGCAGATTAATTCAGAAAGGGAAAATGAAAGGGAGCAGGAAGGAGAAAAAGTAAAAGAAAGGAAAAACGAATTTGAGAGAGTCAAAGAATGGAATGAGAGTGAAAATGAAAGAGAAAGAAGAGAGGGAAACATACAAAAATGAGGGAAAGAATATTGGAATGAAGGAAATTTGATGAATGGGAGGTGTAAAAGGTGAAGGGGATATTGTGAAAAATATGGCAATTAAAAGAGTAAGAATGAAAAATTAATAGAAGGGATAAATTAGAGGAAGAGAAACGTAAGATAATCAAGAGGGCGTATGGAGAACTAATAGGAACAAAAGGGAGTAATATAAGAATGAGAAAAATATTATGAAAAACAGAGAATGAGAAAAATTAAAAGGTGTTAGAGGGAATGAAAAAGACTGCTTACTTAAAATTACTGCTTTCTAATTGAACTTTCACTCGTCAATCTATGAATTTAACTCTCTTTTGTATTTATTCTCTTTTGTAGTGGAGCAAAATTACAAAGATTTATAATGGGGAGAGATGCTCTCTGTAAGTTGAAGGATGGAGTACAAGAGAAGATGAGTGGACCATTTGGATTGTAGATTATATAAACCACTCATTTAATTAACTATTGAAGGTTTCCTTAAATATTCACATTCGACATTGAGTAGTAGACAATAGAAACATCATCTATTCTATCTATCATCTATTTTCATCTATACTTATTAACATCTTACATTAGAAAGAAAAAAGGGACAGAGGTGAATGAAATAGACAAAGTGAGAACGAGAAGGAATATAGGGGGGGAAGAGAGTAAGCAAAGAGCTGAAAGAAAGATTGATAGAGAGAATAACAGAGAAGAATGAAAAGATTAGCGTTAAGAGAACGAGGGAGTGAATAAGGAGCGCAGTTTTTAAAAGAAAATAACAGAAATAACCGGAGGGAACAAAATTAAGAAAGAAAAATTCATTCTCATCTGGAAAAACACTCAACTAGCTTAATTTTAAGGGGATGTAAATAATAGTAAGGTTTCTTAATATTATCAGTAAACTGATCGCAAGGATGTTGATTCTTTAACTTCACGTACCTCCTGGCGTTAATTAAAGTGAAGACGACCCCGATTAAAAGTCTGTCAAAGAATTGAAAAGCTGGTAATTAGCATTAATTTGTGGGTTACTTGATAATGAGCTTTACTGCTCTGATGTAAGGTATATGATTTCCAAACTTTTTCTAATTACAAAGCGTGTCGAGTCCTGTTAATGAGATAACTGATGATTACTCTGTTGGTTTTGGAAGGATTTGTGACCACCGTAATTATTATTTGGTTTCAGAAAGGGATGCATGTATGAAAAAGGTATGCACTAATTAAAAAAGCAATGAAAATTTAAAATGATTAGTTATAAAATAGTTGTTAATAAATACCTGGAATCCATAAGTAATTCTAATTTAGCCAAACATCTTGTTAAAGTATTGCTTTTTTGCTAACTGCTGGCTTAGTTGAATTTAAACTGAAAAGCGCTTGTATCAGCAGTAGACATACTGAATTAAAAAATTGAAACAGATACTAAGTGTGTTTCTAAAAAAATATCATGTATTTAACATGTAGTTTTTAATGCATTATATAGGGAAACACAATATTTTTTTTTCTAAAATTGAGTGCTTACACTAAATACACTAAATAACTTGAAAAAAGTTATAAAGTGATTGGGATAAAACTAACTCCTGCGAAACTTGAAACTATTTATTTCGAATTTTTTCACTCTGCTACAAAGAACAAATATGAGTAATCCCGGGCATTCTCTGTATTTTTGGTTTTCGTTGTATCCTACAGTATTTTATAGTTTATTCGAAAGACTTCATTCTTAACTGTATTTCGTTCTATTAGTTCGACCACGACGTTATATTTTCTTTCTCCTTAGGCTGGTGTGCGTACGGGTGTCAGTGTCACGCCATGTCCGTCAACGTGTTCATGGAGATGAAGAGGGCGTCGCATGTCAAGTGGGTGTGTGCAGGACACTGATCTTCTGCAGGATCCTGCACCGCCACGGCTGTACTTGCTCTTCTGTGCTGGCTAGTCATACTTCAGACTACTACTATTTATGTTTGATGTCATTAAGATATTTATATGTAGATTTTAATATTTTATTACTCCATCCTCTGAGGGAAAGGGTTATTAACTGTGGGGTTATGACTTAAAAGAAGCTATTTCTTTGTTAATTTTTATAATTAAGACTTATTTTATTTACTAATTATTATATTTATCAAGCTTAATTATACTTTTTTTACTTTTTCATTAAGTGGATGTTACCATGTTTTTAGGAATTCAATTTTCATAATTTTTTAATTAAATTATTCTTTTTTTTTACATCTTTTTTAACTTTTTATTTAAGTTAAGTTTCTTTTTTATTACAATTTCATATTTTGCTAGTTTTAATTATAAATTAGTATTGAATAATCTGTAGCTGTATTTGTTTCAACGTTCTTAAATGTGCTTTTGATGTTTTTATTTTAGTTGCATTCTGTAGCCTTGTCTTCACTTAATTTTTTATATGACAGAACTTTTTCTGAATTGATTCTGTACTTTTGCCTACTACCTATCTCATTTTAATGCATTTTGAAAGATAAATTTATTTAGCATGTAGCCATTTCTGTTAATGTATGAACCTGTCATAACTTAGCAATTTGATTTTGCATAATCTAGTTCATCATTTCGTACTGTGTTATTTAAAAATTTATTTTTAAAACCTTAAAGTTGCTAAAACCTTAAAGCTTTTTATGCTGCAGCTAAATTTAACATATCTCTCATCTTCTTAAAATCATGTAAGTTAATAACGTAATTTTATTAGTTTTAAATCCTAACTACTCAATATCCATAGGTTATATTTTTCATTTGAAATATCTTTTTACGATATGAAACAAAAATTGAAATATTTAGTTACATAAATAATCTAATTGACTGAAGAAGTTTCTGTTTTGTAGCTCGAGTTATTATTTTAATATAGAAATTTAGCACTAACAGCACAGCCGTGGCCCAGTTGCCTTAAGAATATCTTCATTTCCTCTACCCGTCCAATAGATATTGCTAAAGCAATAAGTACATTTTTAAAAGAAAATAATTATGTTAAACTGTAGGTAACCATAAAAGTTTAAATGAAAACATTTAAAAATTTGTTTCTTTGATTACAATAATTTTCTATATAAATTGACATTTATCTAAATTTTCTTCCAACCATGTTTTAAAGTGTATAAAATCCCCTAGTTTAAATCTATAGTTTCAGTTTATTTTTAATATAGGGTCTTTGATAACTTAATTTCCACAAAAAAGTAGATAACTATTTTTGGAAAGAATTTATTTCTTTGCTATCAGTTCCCTTTTAAAACATTCACGTTTGTATGGATTGATTATTTTCAATTAGAAAATGTATCACGTGTTAATATAATTATTTTATTGATTTCCCTGGTTTTACCAAAGTCTTTGTTCTTTGTTGCACTTTTAATCTGTGATAAACCAAAAACTTGTCATTCAGATGCATTCTTGTTAGTTATCATGCATCGTAAGACTTTTGTGTGCACTTACCAAATTTGTACTGTTGATTGCTATTAAAAGCAATAAAAATGTCTTCTTCAACGCAATTCTTCTTTTAATTTTGAGTGCCCTGAAAATTTTTTAGGTAGGTAAGTAAGCATGTCTTCCAAAATCTTTAACCTTGTCGAAAAATGAAATCTTTACTTTCATCTGATTCACAAATAGGTAAGAGATAATTTTTTTTATAGTTTTACAATCTTATTATCAACGTTATAATGCTCAAAAAAAGTTCTGGAAACGAGAAAAATATTATCAATAAAATTATAGCTTTTAAATTGAAAATTAAAAAAAAAATGTGATAAATAGTTAGGGAAATTTTGGAAGATTTGTTTGAATCCATATAGCACATTTTAAGATAAAAATTATTTAAGGTAGTTGAACCGACCTTGAGGATGGAGTTCTGGAAGCGCAGTAATAAAAGATCTCTGAACTATTTCTTTTTTACTCCTCAAATGCTCATTCTTTTCTCTTATCCTTCTCCTTTTCGTCCTCTTTTTTTCACTCTCTAAAATTATGTCTGTCTATTTAAACTAATTTTTCCTTATTTTTAAGCTTAGTTAAAGTCACCACTAAAAAAGTATCCTTCTTAAAAGTATATTCCTGTGCACTGTTGCCGTCTATATTTTCCGTTTTTACAGAGATAATTTTGAAATGGTTTTTGTGTTCCTTTCCCCCACCTCTTATTCTTACTCTTTTTAAGGTGAAATAGAAAAAGAAGAAAATACAAGAAGGGGAAGCATTATTTAAAGGTCTATTCTACTTGTGAATTCTGAAGAAAACCTCTGACCCATTAAATACTTTTCACAGGTTGGCAACACCTAAAAACCATCCACTCCATAAATCCTTCGACAATATTTAGACAGCCCCTCTCCCAAGAATCCCGTTTTGAATTCTACAAATTAAATAGAACTGGAGAATTTAATCCGAAAATTCTCCAGGCGGTTCGGAAGGCTACAGTCCTTCCCAAGCCCCTTTTCAATTTCATGGTTTCTCTTTCCATTTCCACCGTCTGTAGAATATGAATGTGGAAAATACGTCTTTTTTTTTCTCCTGTAATCTGATTACGGTGGCAGCAGTGTTTTCTTTCGCGCTCCGCTGGAGGAAATGGCTTTCGATGGACGGATAGGCCTGCCGGGTATTGATCAAGACGTTCAAAAACGATCTTCTTTTAAAGGGAATTGATACTCCCTCTTCTCTTGTTCTTTATCAGGGTCGGGGTTTCAAATTGGAGATTATGTTCTTGGGAGAAGTTTTGAGTTTCTTCTCCCTTAAGAGAGGATCTGGCTTGGTTTGATTGCAACAAGTGAACTTCCTTTTTTTTTTTTACTTTCGGTGGGTGAATTAATGGGTTTTGAGCTTTGAGCCGATTGCGCAGTGGTGGTGAATTGTTGATGAGGATTTTCTCATCCCAATTTCATGTTTAACTTTTTTATAGGTTTGGTATAAAAATAATTAAAACCTAGACTTAGACGGTTTTTATGTTTCTAGCATCATTTCGCTGGTGAGAGAAGATTTACATAAAACAAGCCTTAGTTATTTTCTAAAAGTGAGTCCTAACTATTGCTTTTGATAAACTTGAATTCTTCATATTTGAAACAAGAATGTTTGTTAATGATTACCCTGATCAATCTCGTGGGATCTTCGGCAATCCCGTTTGTGATACTACTATTTACATGGTATTTTCATTCTCAGTTACTGGTATATAACTTTCGGCTCTAAGTTCACTCATTGGACATTGATTGAAGGGGTAAATGGTCCCTATCGCAGAAGGGATGCCCAACGAGAGATGAATGTCGACAAAAGATCATTAGTTAATTCACCTACACTAGAGGGGCATCAAGGAAAAGCATGCTAAAAAATGATACATGGAAGTTTATTTTTGTCCCAAGCAATTTCTGCATGTGTGTCATATTCCTAAGTAAGTCTTTTCTGGTAGAAGTAAGGTTATAAAAAAATTTACTTTAGATTAAATTAATCTCTTTCAAAAATAAAATTTTGATGTGCGTGGATATAATTGTTAGAAAAATTTAAATAAGCTATAAGAGAATTCGGCATACTACAGTGGTGAATGATTTTATTGATGTAATATTTGTTTATTTCTGGAGTCAAATGTTCAAAAACATGTAGGTATATATGGGAAATATATACCGATATATACCGATGGGTATATATGGATGCGAAAACGAATGACTTTGCGAGGTAGTGCTCCAGCATGAGTCTATTCTATAGTATTAACAAGTAAAAATAATTTTGAAATTTTTCCATAACTAGTTTTTCGTGTAACTGCAAATACATGAAGAAAAGCTATTTTCAAGATTTTAGCTTGAAAATTACGTATTTACCTATCAATCAAACTAAGTACAGGCTGAGAAAGGTGTAGTTGTCATTCATCAATCCTTCCATTTTATGGTTACCGGTAAAATAATTTGTAATTCTGATAAATTAATATGAATTTTATTTTCGCTGCTTTTCCTAGTCATTACTCAAAGTATTGTAAAAAATATTTGAGACTCAGGTTAAATAACTCTAAATTATTCCTGGGTTACAATTTCAATTTGTGAAAATCCGTATTTAGCTAAATTAATATGAAGCAAAAGACAAGAACTTTTTTTATGAGATCGGAACATACTATAACAGGTAGTGAGTAAGTTGGAGGAGTCGATAATTTGGGGGCAATCATTCTCTGTGAACTCCTGAGTTCAGACCCTCCAATTACAGGTTAGTAAAAAAACAAATGATAAAAGAGTGGTGACAATTGGAAAAAAATTAATGGTACGATTGGTACTTTGTGACGAAAATCTGCACTTAGCAGAAATAAAAGCCAGATTACCCCAAAAAAAATTCCTAATAGTTTCTCTTTTCAACCTAAAGAAATTCGATACTTACACTAATCCATAGACCCATTTTTAAAATATTCATAGAGCGTTAAGAATCTGATGGTCACTATCATTCTTTCCCATAAAAATTAAAACTACAATTAAGAAATGGAAAAAGTATCAGCCCATATGGCCGTGCGCCTAAGTGCGTCAGTATGCAAACTTGAAGGTTGTCGGATCAATGCCTGAGTCCCGCGGTAATGTATAAGTTAAATAAAACATGCAGTTGCTAACGTATTTTTCTTTATTTCTTAAAAAAACAACTTATATATGTTTTAAAAATTAGTATAAAAGAGGTCCCGATGGCTCAAAGGTTAGTGCGCCATTACATCACACCTGCGGTCCACAGTTCGACTCTACCCAGCTACTGTGATTTATTTCACTGGTTATTTTTATTAGAATTTAAGATAAAAACGGAAAAATGCAACTTAATAATTTCGTCATTTCTTGAGGGGTATGTCAACTTTAAATTAATTAGAGAACTCGCCCTGATGCAGAGACGAATGGCTTGGTGTGGTTGCTACTAGCCAAGCTGCTGAACCTAAGGTTCCAGGATCAATTCCCGACCTCCCACTATGAAGACTTGACGAAAGTCGTGCGTCAGTGTTATTATAATATAATAATATTGACGCACGACTACTTAGTATTTATTTATAATATAATTTTGACTGACAGTTACGGTTATAGTTAACTTTTAACTTCAGAGATCATGAGTGATATGTAGGGGAGTCAAAGACGGGTAATGGTGCCAAAATTTTGGAACCTGATAACTCTTGGGGGTGCTCTCCATATTACAATATGTTAGGGGACAGTCCACAAATTACGGTTGGTGACCTAGGATCAAAAATTTTTGCAAAACTGGTTTCCTGACGGACATTCTCCGCTGGCCCCCAGGGCGAAGGGGCTTTCGGGGGTTATCCGAAGAACCCCCTAGGCCCGCGACCCCCCGGGGAGCAGATCAGGTCCGCCAGGACGACCTCCTCTCGTCCGAGCCCCGACATCTTCGACGGGTGAACGGACTCGACTCGGTCACCAGCTCAGTCCCCTAGGTCAGATGCAACATCAGGTACTCATAGAAAATAAATTATATTTATTTTTATGTTAGAAGATAAATATTAAGAAGCTCGAAAGCATAGGGGGTTACAAATACTATTACACAATTAATTAATAAGATGTTAAGTTAGTGGGATTTGAGCTGAGTACCTTCTGTACACCAAGACCACGACTCTACCAACTGAGCCATCAAGGACGTTTCGGAAACAGCTATTGTCAAAGTGTACAGTGGAATTGCATTTGCTTAAAATTTATTTTAAATGTAAAAATTCATTAAAATACTACTTTAGCTTTGCCAGGGTTTGAACTGTCAACCTTTCGACTAGAAAACGTATACACTACCACTAGGCCAAGAATGACTCACACACACGTGGCCTTTATCTAGAAGCTTTCTGTAAACTTTCAAAACTATGAAATTACTTTCCTATCAGAAAGATTAAATAAATAAAATAAAAGTTTCAAATTTTTTAATTTGTTGAACTTTTAAATTTAAAACAATTAGTTGATAGTAAATTAAACTGTTTTAGAGTAGAACTTTACTTTAAAAGTGTAATGAAATAATTATTTTAAATACAGGTTGACACCAAACATCTTTATTGATACATCAACAGATAAAAAATTATTTCATTTATCATAACAAACAAGAAAATTTGATTTCATTTTAACTGATTTACCCCTTGAACTTAAAATTTTCGCCAATAGAACAAGATTCAGAAACACAACTTTAAAGAACCTCTGAACACATCACTAATTTTAGTAGCTAATTACAGACAAAGCGGCTGGATCTATATATTACTTATACTTATAACTTATCATAATAGTAATTAAGGGTCCAGAAACAATAGATCTACATCAAGTTTGAATTAAATTTAAACAAAATGTATGAAACAGAAACTATCTTAATTTTTCTTTCTTAATTATTTCATCGCCAGTTTGTATGGGTTCTCTCCATAGGCTTTCTGAACACAAATAGTCCACTGATCGGTGTTGTACTTCTTCATCATGGGTTCACTAATGAAACAAAATAGAGAAAACTAGTTCAAAGTCCAGCTGACCTCTTGCTTCAGATTCGTTGGGATCTTGAACACCCACTAGAAATAAAAACCGTTTTACATTTTTTACTCAACTAAAAATAAAAGAAAAAACAGAACGGAAAAGAATGTTTTTCGCGTATCACTTACTTAGTATTAATATTGAAGATAAGCGAAGAAAAAATAGTAAACTGAGTGAGTTACGTATTTCTTCCCTATTTAATCTACTTTTTAAAACATTAATACACTTTAATTTATTATCAAATCATAAGTTACTAGCAAGGCTTTGGTTAAGATTTTAGAAAAATAAGTTGAGTAAAAAGTCATTTAAACAATTAGACTATTGGGGAATGTGGAAGATTTTATTTTAGACAGAGTGATACCTGTAATTAAAAGTAATAGGAATTAAAAACTGTTCATATATCTGATAGTTAATTAGATTTAGGGTTTATTATAGCAAAGTGACTTTCTATGTAAAACCAATTAATTTGTTTGGTCCCAGGTCAGATACAATAAGTAAATCCTTAAAAAAATATTAAAGGGGGAGAGAGGAAAATAAAATTTCTTTCAGAAAATTTTGAAAGTCTTTTAGACTCTTGGATATTACTTCGAGATTTAACTGAATTTAAGAAAGTTTATATTTATAAGTAAAACACAAATAAAATATTTATCAGAAAAAGTTACTTCAATACATTTTTATACTTTAATGCTAGGCATTTGTTTAATTTTTCATTTTCTAAAACTTATCAATAATTTGTAGATTTGCGGTTTACACTAGGTACTGATTTTTTTTTTTCAAAATCTTGTATTCAAACTTTTTTGTATTTCCTAATATTATTTTAGTGACTGTTAGATTTTCTTTTTAGGTCAATTATAAAGGGAATTCTCTAAGGTTTAAATGAGTGCAAAAACAGTTGATTTGAAAGAAATATTTTTTTTCGAATAAGATTAAGGCTATCAGACTATTAGATTAAGAAAATTTTAATTACAAAAATTACCTATTAATTTTCCTTTAAACTCAAGTGAAACGTTCAAAGAACTTAGCATGAAGTAATTAGCCAATGACTAAATTTTGACAAGATTTATGATTCCAAAATTGAATTCATTATAGTGGAATAGTAGTTTAAAGCAGAATGGTTTAGGAGTTGGAATCAATTTCGAACATTTTATTTTTGTTTGCTCAAAAAGAGAGAGAGAGTAAAATTGTGTTAAAGGTTATGGCCACAGCGAATAAGCAACTACATTAGTAGAAAATGAGAACAAAAAATAGGAACAAAAACTTAACTTGTGAAAAGATATGGCGAATTTTATAAAGTTTGAATGAAACCACTTATTCTCTGCGGCGATTTCCTTTCTTACAAAATCTGTTTAACAATTAAGTTTGAAATCTCTATTGCATCACACATTACAAAATACCTATACTTAATAATATAGTTAAGAAATAGGCATAATATGATGAAAAACATATTAGAAATAGTTAAGTATATTAGAAAATTAATTAAAAATAAAAAAGGAAAGGGAATTAAATAATAGGATAGAAGTCTCGATGTAATAGTTAGAATCCAAACTTTGGTTTTAAAACAGAATCTCAAATAATACAACCTCCAAACAATCAGCTTCGACCAAAAAGATGAAGAAAAAAAATCCAACATCACCTTGAAAAGGGCCACAACCACGCCTAATTAGATTATCGTAACTTATTCGGCCTTCAGCCGAGAAAAATCGGATGGTTAAAGTTCCAGTTAGGCCGTCCACCAATCCCCTTTAATGAAATAGGGTTCAATTAAGTCTAAACTTTAAAACTCGAAGCCGAGATTGTATTTAATTACGTCAATTAACGAAGATCACGTGGGAGGTCGTTGGGTACGAGGCATAATTAAGAAGGGATTTTTTTTATATGTGAGATGCTTAGAATGAAAATGGTGCAAGTCCCAAACTATAAAATGTGAGATTAGCCTGGACTTAGGTTTCTTTTTAGATCCTTTCTTTATGTGGTTGTGGCCTAAGTCAAATATTGAACTATTATTGATTTGTAAGAGAAGCCCAAGAAATTCTTTTATAAGAATAACACAGGAAAACACACTCAAGTACTTAAAACTAAGTTTCGTGGACTTACACTACTGTTATTCTTAGAAGCTCAGATCTAAACTTAATAGAGATGCGAGGCAGATGGTAGAAAAAGAGACGGATAGGAAAGGAATTGCTACAGTGTTAATTTGTGTAACCGCAAGCGCAGGGGTGTTCTTTTAACGGATTTAAGAGGTTTTGCGTCTAATTCTCGAGATCTTTGTCCGTTAAAAGGTGATATTGGAAGTGTAGGGGTGTTAATATATTGGGAGATGGTATTTAAGTGTGAAATACTGTACAGTACAGCTTTTATGTATAAATAATCCTGTATTTGTTACCAACCTACCTATTAACCTACTGTATTAAACAAAAATACAATATACCCAGCAAAAAAATAAAACTTTCCGTTTTAAAAAAGAAAGCATTGATTTCTTTTAATAAACTGCGGACGACGTCTTTTTTGTGATGCAAAATATTATCAGAATTTATATTCTAGAACAGTGAAGGACCACCACTACCATGTCTCTTATTGCTTCTTAGCATCCATCTGCCTCTTGAGCCTCTCTCACAGCTATTCTTACTCGCCATCCTCTTCTGTATCTCATTGTTCTAGAGACTCTCTACTTCTTAGCATCCCTTTGATCCTCAGCTTCTATTTGCTCTTGAGCCTCTTTGATTCCTACCTTAGCATCGCTTTGCTTTTAAGCCTGTCTGTTTCTCAGCATCCCTTTGCTCTTGAGCTTCTTTGCTTATTTTAGCATCCCTTTGATCCTTAGCTTCTTTTTGCTCTTGAGCCTGTTTATTCCACCTTAGCATCGCTTTGCTGTTAAGTCACTCTCTCTGTTTCTCAGCACCCCTTTGCTCTTGAGCTTCTTTGCTTATTTTAGCATCCCTTTGATCCTTAGCTTCTTTTTGCTCTTGAGCCTCTTTGATTCCACCTTAGCATCGCTTTGCTTTTAAGCCTCTCTGTTTCTCAGCACCCCTTTGCTCTTGAGCTTCTTTGCTTATTTTAGCATCCCTTTGATCCTTAACTTCTTTTTCCTCTTGAACCTCTTTGATTCTAAATTAGCATCTTTTTGCGTTTAAGCCTCTCTCTCTCTCTCTTTCTGTTTCTCAGCATCCGCTCTTGAAGAGTTTATTTGCTTTTTAGCATCCGTTTGATCCTCAGCTCCTTTTGGTTCTTGAGCCTCTTTGATTCAAAATTTAAAAAACAAAATGGTGGTCGTATTATACATTTGATATTTTTATCTTGTTCTTTTACTCCGTTTTAAAGTTTAAAAAAACAAATTCTCCGAAAAACGGAAAACTTACATGGACTGTTTTACGAAACAAACTCCTCTTCATTTGCTGTGTCTCATTCCCTCTTCTTTTCAACTCTTATACTTTATAAAATTTCTCTCTTGCAGTTTTTATTCCCTCTTTCATTTCCCTTCATTCCCATACCGATACACATTAGCACCATTTAGAATACCAGTCTATCTAACTTACCCATATAAACGCCTAATCATCATTAATGGAATTTCAGAACTGAAAAATCGGCCACACAGAAAATATTTCTCCCAAGTCCCTCGAACACCTGTTTCAGCGTAGTGCGGAGGGGGGATTCCGAATTCACTCGAGTGTCGCCTTCTCGTCTGAAAAAGAGAGACAAATGGCATATCACAAAAAAGGCAGAAAAAGCTACCAGAAAAACGAACTCAATAGAAACTGATTTAAACTGCCGCGGCTGCTTGAAAAGCGTGTAATTCGAAGCAATGGAAAGAAACTCGCAAAGAAATTTGCATCGGCTCCTGTCGCCATTTGGGCAGCCAGCCATGAAATTAGCGCTAGTGAACGAGCCCCAGGAGCGTGCGCGGAATGCCAACAACTAAACTCGCATAGTCGGAATCGCTTGCAGAAGTGCCGTAATGAATTATAACGCCCGCTGTAATTAAGTTATTTAATGGCGGGGTTCTGTTACGCCGCGTAGTAATGTTCGGTCTGTTTATTAGTCGGATTTCAAGAGATTTTCATCGTTTTCTGGATATTTTTTTCGGGGTAATTTGGGGGGGGAATCGTGAATTGGATACGCAGTTTGTTTCTCTTGAGGTGTTCAACAAGGTAGATTACGTAATGAATTGGATAGTATGGGTTCGCAAACTGGGGTCAAGTTTGGTTCGGAAGTGTGTAAGATTGTTTTAATATAATTCGAAGCAGCATGGAGGCATTTCAATGACTTAAGAAGAGAGAAACAGAAAAACCTTCACTCCGTAATATCTCTTGAAAAATGTGACGACGCTATCGTCACAGTTTCAATTATAACATTTAAAAATAACATATAAATTCGTAAGAACGAGAAAGCCATGATAATCCAGTTAAGTATTTGCGTGTGTTAAGATAAACGGATAAACCCTTGCATGTCCCAAAGCATACATCTCGTGATTTTCTTAGTTAATAAATATTCCAATCAAAGGAAGTCAGGATAAGTTCTAGAAACTTAACCCCTATTCATAAAACAAGGGGATATTGGGGACCTACCCACACATACACTCCGTAAAAAGAGCAGTGTAGCAAGTAGCAGATCCCCAGAACGAGAGCATGGTGGCTCTCTTGCAAACGGGCAAGAGTTCGTTCCCAATGAAATATAAATAAAATGCATCTCCAACGCGTACTAAATACCATACTATACTATTCAGCTTTTATATTTTAATTAAATCAGTAATAATAGTGAATAATTGAATAAAAATAAATACTGTTGTTGATTTTTACAATCTGGTATTTTTACTTTATCATTGCCTTACACCATCGTTATAAAAATTTTCCTTAACAGTCGAGTTTCATTTTAAAAAAAATTGGGATATGATATATGAGATTTGAAATATATAACTACTGTAACTTTTTTAATATCAAGTCTAAGCATGACATCTCTTAAGTACAGAATATTTTCTTTCTGAACTTACAATTAAACATTTTAATCGTTGTGTGTTAATTGAAAGTTTTAAGGATAACTTTAAAAAAACTGTTACATAAATATTACGCATGTTTTTGAAGGAGTATTTGACTGTGGACTTTAGAGATTAAGTTCAAAATAAATAGAATGATTTTCACAGAACTTTTTTTAAACAACATCAACACAATATTTAGTCGACTTGAAATTATTTTTATACTGAATATTTTTGTAATATGTAATACAGTTAAACGGTTTAGAGGGAAAAAAGTGAAGTGCCCCCTCCCCAAATATTTTTCCAACTACGACAGTGGCACGCAGGATAGTAAGTAATATTGTTCTGGTATCATCAAATATAACATCTTCGATTAAATATCATTACAGTATTAGGCAATATCAATACCACTGTTATTCCTAGTATTTTTTTTTTGGTGGAGTAAAAATACTCCTTGGCTTTTTTAGGAGGAGTGAAATTCAATTAAGAGGAGTGAAATACGGAAATAGCATAAACTAAATATACAGAGACAAAATTTCTATTAAAACGCTTACTTTTTAATAAACAAAATGAAATTGAAAAAAAAAATGAGGATGTTATTTATTTTGGGTTTTCAATCAATCAAGCATATAAGCATTAGAACAATAAATGAAACAAAATTAATATGGCTGTATGAAAACACAATAAAAAATTATGATAATTAAGATGCCGTGGCTGAAGGTTTACGTTAAACCTTTATTAAAAATTCAAAGAGTGAAAATACTCCTTTCTAGTTTTTTAAAAAAGTAATTCCGATTTTCAAGGAGTGAAATACTCTCTCCTCAAATTTTAGAGGAGTTAAAAATATCTCTGATCAATACATTCCTATCTTTTACTAGGGATATAAAGGCATTCATGAGGGATATAAGACATTTATTACATACATAAACTCTATTAATTTTAATCAACAAATACACTGTAAAAAAGGAACGACTCATGAATCTTACAAAGAAATGCAATCTCAATCCCGCTTTCAATGAGGAAAATCTAATCTCAAGTCCAGAGCTATATGAGTGCAAGAGTACTTTAAAGACGCATTAAAAATTAAAAACCCGAACAAAGACATACTGTACAGCGGCATTTGCATACAGGATGCAATATAACGGTATCTATTCACGAAAACTGGCAATATAACAAACGAAACCTTATTAACCTCTCACATATACCCATAGTTCTCATAACGACACAAAAAAAAATTATCGGCTTCGTTTCAAGGTCCAAAATTAAATGAGTCACGAAGCTACAGCATTCGTTATTAATTTACGACCAGTTTGCAATGGGAATCGGGTAGAAATTTAAATAACACAATACGATTAGGTCACGAGTGTCCTGTATGGAACGGGTAGGATTCATAAGGAAATACTATTCCAATATTAATTACTGGAATAGGAATTCTGGGATAAGTACTGCGTGATCGTTTATATACTTATAATTCTTAACATGAGTTATTGCCTTTTCGATAACAATAAGGATAATATTGATGTGACGCTTTATTTTGGTCGTTAAGAATTGTTTTTCGTGTAGACTTTTTTTATCTGATGGTGAAAAGAGTCTCGTTGACTCAATTATGTATATTGCAGTTTCATGAAAAGCATGAAACCCTCTTAGCGGCAAATACAAAGTTGGGAAATCTTACTTTCCTGTAGTCGCTCTGCGTAGAATTTACTGCATGAACTGTTTTTCAAAGAAAAAAAGTCGGTGGAATAGTTGAATATCAAGTAAAATATATCTTGATCTTGTGGCTTTAAAAATGCAGCGATGAAAGAGTCTTGAGATATTTTCCTGTTAATAAAAAGCTGACTTTATGAAAATTAGTTTGATATCATATCATGAAATGAAAACACACAAAAAAACCTGCTTAAAATATCAACTTAAACGCGTGGAGGTATGTAAATGAAAGGATAAGCGTGTTCCTGTAAAAATGATCATAAAAAGATACTACTAGAAGAATCAATCTAAAGCATAAGCAGTCACGAGTTTGAATACATATAGTCACGTACATAAAGTTTCTTAAAAATGCATCATTTTAATATTCTCAAGTTGTGTCCAAAAATGTTATTTTAGCTACTTTATCAATGAGAGAAACTTATTTATGGAATTGAAATGTAAAAACCTTGTTTTCTTTTTAAAACTTTCTATAGACTGCTTTTTTTCTTCTATGGAACAATTTTTAAAAATAAATGTATTTTTATTGAAATTTCACTTGAGTTACTTGCTTATGTTGCAAGTTTAGATCTACAAAGAACTATAAATTTGGTAGCATAAAAAAAATCTAGAAACATTTAACCGTTTCAAATTTTACTTTGTTTGGCTAATTTAAAACACAGTTTTTCACTTTAATCTTTTAAAAGAGCTATTTACACACTATGTTTATAAAACACAAGAATAAAGAGTAAAGGGTTATTTTACATTAACGTACCTTTATAAAATAACAAACATGAAATTTTAAAACCAATTTTAATAAACTTTTACCAATACCTATTACTTTTTTAAAATCACTCTTTAAGACAATATTGATTAAAAGTAATTTTGAGGATTATTTGAACACACACACCCTTTTTTACTGCGTATACTGCTTTTACTGCTTTTCTAGTGTATACGTACACCTTAATTATTAAAAAACTTACAGATAAACTCTTGTGTTAAATTTTTGAAAAATTCAAAATTTAAGAAAATATAAAAGACACAAAATTTTGTTGTGGTATTTATCAAAAGTCATTCTTTCTTTTCAAAGAAAAACTAAAGTATAATTTACTTTTGAATGATGGCCGATTGAGTTATAAATCGAAATTATAATTACAATGCATAATTTCAAGGGGGAAATTATTCCTGTCTTATCAAGGATTTCTATACATTGACTTATAGAAACAGTTAGTATTACATTTTTATAAAGAGAGAAATGCGTATGTTTCCTTGATTGAGTATCGATTAAGTTTTTTATGCAAAGATATAACTTGTTACTTTTCCTCCATCACTTTACATTTTATCATTAAATCTAAAAATGTAAGAACAGGTATTATGTCAATAGCTTTTATTTCCAAAGCTTAACGAGGGAAATCTTTAGAAGTTATCCTAATGTGTACTAGTCTTCAATTGACCCTTAATAGGTATTTACACTGCAAATGCGTGAAACAATTTTGCTACACTTTTTTTTTACACTAAGTTAAAACAACAATGAATAGTTCTAATCAAAAGCGTTTTTTGATTGAATTACGATTGAATTCCAATAATGTTGTGTCAATTGTGATTTATCGCAATGTCAATTGTGTTGCGTAAGAAAAAGATAATGTTGTAAAAGGTAATGCTAAAAAATTACAGAGACAGAAAAAGTGTTCTTGTAACGGTTTTGTTCCAAATTTAAGAACACTTTCAGATTCTTAACATATTTTAAAACACTATTTTAAGACACATTTATAACACTTATCTCTAACATACACAATGAGGTGTTAAAGTGTTTTACCTAACAACACAACTAAAGTGTATTCTTAATTTGAGGACGAATAAGTGTTCTGAAATGTGTTAATAATGTATTTTTCATTTTCTTAATTGCAGTATAAGTACAAAAAATCATCCCTTTAATCCCTAAAGTAGATCATAGAATTTTTTTATCACATGCATTCATAGCTACGTTTAATAATCTCATATTAAACTGTATTTCCAAATACTATTTTTAAATAATTTTAGCTAATCAAATTAAAATACAACTGAAATATCTACTTTTATCCACCTCCTACATTTCTAACTTGACCTCCAATACCAGTTGGGTCGAATTTCATCGAAAACATTTAATTTATCTGTGTACGTTTGTCGATGAAAGCACATCATTAATTTCTTGAAAACAGCTCCGTTTTCTTTTTAAACGTTGACTTTTGAAACAGGTTTTTTAAGGTCCACAATAAACCTCTGTTTGTTATTCAAATCAAGTTTTGAACGTGTTTAATCAAAATGCGAAGCAAAACTGTAATTGATTATTATGAATGAGGAATGTCTTTATTAGAAAATAACCGCAACTATTTTCTATTCTGTTCTTTGCTATTATTATTAGAAAATATAATTCTGATGAAAATTTATATCTGCTACTACGCAATTTTAAGGATAAAATAAGAAAAATATGAAAATATGCAACCACTGAGCTACTTTGTCAGGGGTGCTGATCTCAGCGGTCACATACAGGGTAACTTTTATGTATGGGGCAGTACTGCAATTGCAGAACAACTCCATCTGCACCCAAGGTCACCCGGAAACCATATGAAGATATGCAACCACTGAGCTTGATTGTATCGAGTAGCTTTAAGCGCTGATACAACATGGAATTAATTTAAATACATAACTTTTTGACATTTATGCTTGATATTCATTATCTCCTACTACGTGCTGTTAGTTTTGAACAACGAGGATATGTTATAAGATATTATATTTCATTTTCATTAATTTTTGGCATTATAATTTTAGCACTACCTAAACAAGTTTTTATCTACCATTAGATATTTTCAAGGTTTATGTTTTACAAAGATGCTACTTGTTTAAAACATTTGAGTCCATTTTTTCCATCAAACCTTCAGTATCTAAACGAAGCACACTGCTTTTAATTCCATCAAAATAACCATAAAATTATGTATGACAGCGACAAAATGTTTATTGTTTATATTATAATATAACATTTTTTATTTGTATGCTGTAAGTTTGAAGTCATTCTAAATAAATATTACTTATATTCATGCCAAAATTACAAATTTATTTGTAGAAATGTTATAAAAATTGTTATATTTTAGCATTAGGTATAGGGTATGGGTATAGTAACAGTGAGTAACAGTATACCATGACCCCTCTGTATTTCTGAAACGAGAATCAACCCAGAATTTTTATTTTTATGGTGATATTCCTGTTTAGCACATTAAATTCAGTAAGAAATAGCTTCTTTTATTAATTTTACACGAACTTTGTCAAAATTTGTTGCTTACTGTATTATTTATATTTGAAAAGAACATTTAAAGAAATATCCTTAGGGAATTTGAAGACGGTATTTTCTCTTTTAGTCATTGATAAAATCTTGAGTACCAAGTAAAGTTAACTCTCATATCATCTCAAGTAGTATATAATTCAATAGTATATAATTAAGTATATAATTCAACTTAATAGTATTTTAAATTTATCAGTACTTACATCTATATTCAAATACTATCTGTTGGAAATCGGACTAGTAGCAGCTATCTATTTGTTTATTTTTGGTTAGAAACCTTTTGGCAACCAGGAAGTGACGCGTGATATTATTTTGTGAGCTTTTAAATTTGAAATGAAAAAATGTTTTGGATCAATAGAAAATATGGAAAAAGTGTAGTTCTTTGTGTAAATAGTTAATTTTTGGCCGGAATAAAATTTATTGTGCTGTACCCATCAAGTTTCGCTCCTCTCAGATGTTAAGTGTTCGGTACAGCTGTCCATATTATGAATTCGAAACCACATTTGGCGCCCCCGGGTGGGCGGCCTCGTACTGAATGTTGACTCTCAGGTGAGTGAAACAGAAACCGATTTCCATCTTGAAGATTTTGAAGTATGTTTGATTTTGATTATGATATGAATATGATATGAAGTATGATATGAGTATGATATGAAGAACATAACAGTATTTTGCTATGTATTTTAATTTTAAGAAGATAGTAAAGATGGAAAGTATTAAGCAAAATTGATTTCCATCTTGAAGATATTTTATGTATATTTGAATTTAAGAAGATAGATAGTAAAGATGGAAACTATTAAACGAAATAAAACAGCGCAACGAAAGGCTTTTGGTAAGGCGTACACTCAGCTCAAAAAATTATTAATTGAGGATAATATTGATTTAGAAGAAATAGAAACTTGTTTACAATGGTTCATACTAAAGGCAAAATCTCTAGAATTGGCTCATACAGAATATTTAAATGCTTTAACTAATGACGACGAATACATGACTGAATTTGACGTAGTCGAGGATTACCAAGAAATAGCTGTAAGAATAGAACTGAAATCCAAACGGATATTAACTGATGCTTCGAAAAAACAAAGAGCTGTTAAGCTGAAGACAACAGGGGAGAAGGAGGTTAAAGAATGTCCAGAGATTCCTGTCACCTCTTCACCTGTTGAGACAGAGATCTTCAAGACGTCATCACCTTTGATGAAGATGGGATGTCGGAAAGATGAAGACCTGATTGAATTGAAGGAACAGGTCGAAGATGATGGAAAAGAAACCAGTGAGGTTATAAAGAATGTGACTGTTGAATCCAAGTGGTCCTCAAAAGACAAGAAACCAACCGAGTTGTGGCAAGATGAGGAGAAAGAGAGAATGGAAAAGCGGGTCGATAGATGGGATAAGAAACCATCAGAATTTGTTGATGAAGAAACCGAGAAGATCAAGACCATAAAGATGTTTGGAAGAAAGAAGGGAGATGAATCCATGCCGGTAAAAGATGGAGAAAGAAATGAAAAGGGAAAAGAAAAGATAGACGGTGAAAAAGACGAAGAGAACCATCCTATGAAGGTGTTGGTGAGAAGATTGAAGGATTCTAGAATAAAACAGACTGATGAGAAACAGAACAAGAAAGAAGTTAACCTGGACAAAACTATAGAGAAAGAACTGGAGAACTTAAAGGAGGAAGATGATTCTGTTAATAAAGCTGGAAATCTGATTCAAGAGAAGAGAGGGAAGACTCAGGAAGAAGTGATGATTTCTAAAGGTAGAGAAGAAGATGATGAAGGTACACTAGAATGCAAAATATATGGAAGAGAAAAGGAAAAAATTGAGGTGAAAAGATTTGAACAAGTAAAAATTGGACGAAAATTTATCAAATGGAAAACAACTCAATGATTTGGAGCTCCCCCCCAAGAAGTTTTACAAGGAAGAACATGGGGTTTGAGTTTGAATTGACATTCTCAAACTCAAAGTGGGGAGAATGTTGGAAATCGGACTAGTAGCAGCTATCTATTTGTTTATTTTTGGTTAGAAACCTTTTGGCAACCAGGAAGTGACGCGTGATATTATTTTGTGAGCTTTTAAATTTGAAATGAAAAAATGTTTTGGATCAATAGAAAATATGGAAAAAGTGTAGTTCTTTGTGTAAATAGTTAATTTTTGGCCGGAATAAAATTTATTGTGCTGTACCCATCAAGTTTCGCTCCTCTCAGATGTTAAGTGTTCGGTACAGCTGTCCATATTATGAATTTGAAACCACACTATCATTATGCCCGTATGATGGACAATGATCATGCTATACCATACCTTGACCAATACTTAAATAAGAAAAGAATAACACGTAAAACTACAGAAAAACACTTCGTGCAGATCGTGTGCATATTATTGAAACCAAAAAGCGTCCGAACTGGTGATATTCTTGATTTATTTCCCCAAACAGAAAAATCTCGGAGTAAATCTCAAATAACCTTTTGGTATAACAATACTTTCATCATCAATATAACATAAAACGGATCTTTCGATAAAAAATGTTTGATTCACGACAGTCTTTCTCATGTCAGTGAACTGGTATCATATATCCTTCCAAAATTCACAAAGAAGCGTAGAATCCAACCATTCATTTTTCAAAACTAGAATGTAACTGTATGAAAATGGGGTATCAAATGTGCGCTAGCTTTTCAGATGTAAAAAAGGTTATAGAAACTATGCCATATTGGTAGTCAGTGGGTATCATAAGACTTGGATTTCTCTTTATAGAAACTGTAGTCAATTTTCTGATATGGAATGGTGATTTCAGCAGCGAAATTGCCACACCTGTTTAGTATTCTTCTGGGGAAAAAAGAGTAAGGATAAAAATGTAATGAGCAGAAATTAGATTCATATTATTAATCTTCATTTATTCCTTTTGTTGTTTCCAATAATAATCATTCAGATATAAGGAACCCCAGATGAAAATTTTCCTTCAACACTTTCTTATCAATTTTCAAGGAAAAATAATGATATTCTGTAACATTTTAAAATTGAGTTTAATGTATTGAGCACAACAAACAGAAAAAGGGTAACTATGTTTAAGAAAAAAAATCTCATGAGTCTCATATAAAAAAAGCAAAGCTACTCAATGATACCTACACTTCATTAGTTCATTTCATAGTACATTTGTTAACAATAAGCAATAATAATTTTTCTATTTTAAATTAAATTTCAGTATCACGGTATCTTATGATGAGATCAAATATTAGGGTGTTTCAACAAGTCCGTCCAAACTCTGCACAGCCAGATTCTTTACGTAGTGTACATAAAAATGTAAGCGTGAAACATATGTTTGGAATATTTATTTACAATTTTCTAGATATTTTAACATAATTATGGTAATAATTCTTTGTGATAAATTTTATAAAGAAAATCAAGACAATAAAAAATTATTTCACTCTTCTTTCTACAAAAAAACGAAGTAAAAAAATCTGTAATTATTTAATGGTAATCCCTTTTTTAAATTCATAGGATAGAATAAATCATTTTTATCAACCCCAGACAAGAAAAGATTCTATGACGTTTTTATCCTTTTATCATAAGTTAAGATCTTTAAGATGTCACTGTATGATTAATGAATAAGAATATAGTTGATATTTATTTTGATTAAGAGATCATAACCAATTACTCTGGATGACCCTGGATGACAAAAATTACAATTGTTTTATACGCATTTGGATGGAAATTCATCCATAACATTATTTTTTTTGTAGTGATTGATTGATTTAGGGATAGGTTAGGAATCATAAATTTAAGATGTAGTCATTTTATTAACAACAATAAAGTATAATAAATTAAATGGAATAAGTGTGTTATAGGATATTTTTAAAATGAAGAAAGATTCAATTTTAAAGCATTTTTAACATTTTTACATAAAAATACTCTTATATTCAAGGTAATGTTTATTCAAAGTTCACTTTTTAAAACATTAATTTAGTGCTAATTAAGCGAGAGGAATCAACAGGACGAGATTTTGTATTAAACTTGAATATCGTGACTTTTAAAAGCTTTACTTATTATTACGTATACTTAAGGAACCAACACAATTTTGTACTCTACTATGTCACATATTTTGACATCCTCCCAAATGTATTGTGTTGTGACGTAATTATAATTACACAAAGCCCAAAAGCATTATATATTTCGTAAAACTAATACACGAGACAAATGCTATAAGAGCATGAAGTTTTAGGCAAGACTTTGCTCAACCAATATGATTGGCTAATAAATAACCCTTTTAACGGAGAACTTATCAAATATTTAACGTTATTATAAATCTTAGTCAAGAATGTCAACCTAGTTCTTTCTTTTTACAAGATGGGGTTCTGAGAAGGTTTACTTTCACTATCTGTAAGTAAATTTACTCTTCGATGATGAAATAACTTAATAGCGTTCCGGCAAATTCCAAAATTCTTTTGATAAATATTGATCTTGGAGAGCTCATGAGTTTACTCTAGCTATAAGTTTATTTAGAATCAAACTAGTAGTAAAAATATTAAAAATTAATACCTTATCATTAAGAATGCCTCAAAACCTACTTTTTACGATAAATAATACTTGGATTTTTTATAGTTTACTTTTATATTTCTTATGAATTAAATTAAGAATTATTGTTTATTAACTAAATAACTTTTAATTTTTGAGTGAATTAATAACAGGTAAGTAATTTATCCATCTAAATTTTCGTTAAATAATAGCTTGAAAAACTTTCACTCTTTTCGAGTTTTTCTTCAAATAATTTATACAGAATAACAAATTTTAGCTTCTTTTCCTTGAACGCCATTCTTTTTACCGTGGTTAAGAGCATAGCTTTCGGATAAGAAATTCATAAAGAAGTTGTTAGTATTATGTCATCATCTTTTTTTATGTAATACCACGTTAATATTTTAATTAAGTATAGCATGTTATTTTAATCAATAGTGAATAAAATGGGGTTATGTTTTAATAGTTATGAAAACTAATGCAAATAAGTTTTAGTTTTTTGTTTTTATTTTGCCAATAAGTGTAGCAAAATCATCTGTTGATATACAGGTTTTTAATTTATATTTTAAAACAATGTTTTGCAAAGGGTATTTGTCCCATGTTCCCCTTATAACTGTTATTTTTTAGGTTTTAGCTTTGCAAAAACACATCCCCGACTGGGTCTCCAAAATCTCCAAATTGTGACGTGTGTTAACAATCCTGTCCAAAATGTTTTTTGATTTCTCTCTGAATTAAATTGAATGATTAAAATTGTTTTTAATGAAATTTTTGGGGAACTTCAATTGTTATTAGTATAAGCACAGAGTTATTTTTAAGTAAAGAAAAGCATAAATATTCGCTACATTAATTGCGCAATTGGTTAGTCACAAATCATGTTGTTGTTGTTGCTCATACCTCTGGCCCAGATCGACTAAACCAGATCCAAGAGATCATGTCGCAAAAGTAAATCAAAGACCTCCTCCCCCTCATTCAACAGCTAACTGCCTCACGGAGGCACCGATACAATCCAAGATATGAGAGGGAGAGGCGATGGCCGAACAGAGGCAGACAACACAAAATCATTCTACAAATATTACTTGAAATGTCTCAAAAGTTTCATTAAATGGAATTTTAATAATTTTATTCAGAGTGGAGTAAAGTTTTTCCAAAGAACGAGAAAAAGTTACCCAAGGATTCTATTACAGGTCACAATTTTTAGCATCTCTGGCGTTATAAGTCCAGTTAGCCAAGGAAAAAATCCAACCAATGCATGAAACAAAAGCACCTCTCACGACATTTTTTCCATAAACTCCTTCATGCATTCCACCCCCCCCCAAATGCCCCCACAATGAAGGGACGTCCCCCGGAAGAGTTTTCCGAGAATCCACAGTTGAGCCCCAAATTCGAAATCGCCCGGGGCTTGCCGAAAAAGATCGTTCGAACTCCGGAGCCTCAGACGAACGAAGGAGCGCGCTTCGGGGGTAGGCGGAGGGCCCGTGACGTCATTCTCTCCGTCCACCAACTAAGCGCTTCCTCTGTTCTCCAGCCACACAGCGGATGTGACAACTCAGCCCAATTAATGCTCCGGCTGCTGCGCTTTTCACACAGTTGGCGCGGCTCTTCGCCTTCTTCAAACGATTTTCTTCTCCCGGTGCGAATTTCGGGATTCTTCACCTTGTTGTGGAAAAGGCAAGAACGTGTGTGCGCGCGCGGGAAAATCGGCCAGAACAATTTGTGCACGCTGCGTTCAATTGATGTTATCGCATGCGCCTGAATTTTTATTCGTTTCCTCGAATTTGTATTTTTATTTAATTTTTTCGGAGAGTTTATGCAATTTTTTTTGGCAGCGGTTGATTGCCGATGTTTTTGTGATGCAGTTGGGCTGTGCAGTTTAGAGATCGGTGCTGCGGTGCAAAGATAACTTTTTGAGAGGAAAAAATGTGATGAGAAACTTTTTTGTTTGCAAGAAATATATTAATTAATGGTGGTTTTGTAATATAAAAAAATACGAGATAAAAAGTGGACTTAAAAGATCAAGACCTGCTTAAAATGATGAGCTAAAAGCATCCAATCTTATAAAAAAGGTAAGTTTTTAAAAGTTTAATTCCTTTATAATATCGCTCTTTAATTTAAAATTTTTAAAAACATTCTTCCCTTTCACATTTAAAGCACTTTATTTCATTAATAAAGGCAAATAAAATCCAAATCTAAAATAAAAAGTATCTATTTGCATTAAATTTATTGAAAGAAATTAACATTAATTTATCACCCTTTGTCACTTGCTTATAAAAATTAAGAAAGTTAAAAGAATTAACCCATTTTGACAAAGAGGCTCTAAATGATTTCATTGCAACATGCAACACGCCTTATTTCTAAGGAGCTCTTGGTTTTAAAATTGCGTACTTAATATTTTGAAAAGTGGTTTACATTTTATAATGGAATTACAAATATTATGAAAGACACCTTTTTACAGAAAATCTTATTTTTTTCATAGCCGTCGTAGTTTTTTATTTGTTTTAATACATATTGAAATTACCATTTTCTTTATGTAGTTTTCGATTAGTAAATTTAATATAACTGTTGGTTTTTCACACTATTATTTTAATTTTATAAAAAGTTTTAAGTTTTTGGTGGCTAAACCCTTGTTTATCATTTTAAAAGAGACAAGATATTGGTGGAAGGAAAACAAAAAGAATTTATCGATAGAAATAGTTTGTATAACTAAAGTATTATACCCTTTTAACCGAAATATAGCACTAATATACTTTTAATTTATTAATAACTGTAACTGGTCTTTAACTGTACCTGTGCCTGGACTTGTATCGATATACTAGAAATAATGTATTCTGATATGCCAATATTGTTAAAAATAATATAAATTTATAAGCAAATATTTATTACACAAATTTCATTTTGATAAAAACTTATTGAAATTTTTTTTCTTCGGTTTTTTGTTTTTGATGCCTTAATTTTAAAAATTCAGTTATTTACTTACACATTCATTCTGTATACTATCCATATTAAATTTGACACTTCATTTATCAAAGTAATTAGTAATGATAAAAACAAGCATTTGTTCAAATTTGAACAAAATCAGAAAAAGCTAACTATGAAAATATGTTGCTTTTCTTATCTGTTTTTAAAATTTTTTTAAATTTGTTTGAAAATAACCGTATGTATTTCCTAGCTCCATTGGTGCTAAATAGATGTTAGCATTAGAAATAGTATACTTCTGTCACTTTCATGAATTCATTATAATGTGTGTGCAATTTTTAACCACTTCTTGAAAATACAACTATAAACTTGAAGTAGAAAATAAGTTATATTATAAATTATCGTAATATATAAGTCTGTTACTATTATATCAGTAATTATTGATTAACTTTAATCATATTAAAAATTACTTACTAAAATTTTAATAATTATTCAAACTACATCAATTACGAATAATTTTTAAATTACCTTCAAATCGTTGCTTAACTATATTTGTATTTCTAAGTTAATTCAAATGAACTATAAAATGCAGGCTTTTACATCTTAACGACTAAAAGGTGTTTATGCAATTTAATTTTTGCTAAGCGAAAAAATATTATCAATAACTCTGTTAAAGTCATTTATAATGTGTCAAAAACGAGTATTGTAACAATGAACATGAACGTAACATTGAGTTTCTCAACTAATTTTGTCTTTTTGGATTTCTAAATGTAGATCAAGGCAAAAAGTTTGATTCACTAATCATTTTGATTAATTACTATGCATGACAGATAAAATTAATTAATAGAAATATTCAGTTTAAAAAAAGACAATCTATGTAAACGGAATTTTTAATGATGTCTATTATAAGTCATGAAAATATCTATATAATATTTAACTCTAAATTATTGAGATGAATAGATGATATAAAGGGTTTAATTCTTGTTTTTCCTTAAACTTAAAGTTACTTAAACACAATGTTAAGATACAGTTAAATATTAACTCGTAAAAATGAAAAATCATGCACCATTACTCTAAATTTAAAATATCCCTAAAAGTTTTAAGTATCCCCTATCCTTTAAATATTTAGTTTACCTCTTTTACAAAATGTTATCTTTTTATTTTTTTAACTATTAATTTATTTTTTAAACAAAATCCTCTGAAAGGTTATTTTAATAGCTCAACTCTTCGAAAGCCTCAAAAGTATGAAAGACTGTAATTCTATAAATTTATCGAGTTAAATCTGAGTAAGTAATTTAAATTTTGATCTAATTTTAAGATAAGTTTCAATCTTTAATATGTTTTTATTATTGTTTTGCTTTAATATTTTGATGTTTTAAAAGGTCACGACCTATCAAAAATGAATTTTGTTTGAATTTGTTTGTTTTAGGAAACTTTAAGCTGCATTTATTTCATTTTAATCAGTTTATAATAATTTATTTTGAAAAGTAACAAAACTAATTTTGAAAAAAATTCTTTAATTAAAAACTAATTTGTAAAAGTAAAATAACGAAATTTTAAAGAATTCTAAAATTTTAGAATACTTCTGAATTTTTTAGTCGTTTAAAGAAATTTACTGTTAAAATTATGATTAAAGTAAAATAACTTAAATTCATACCTAATTTTTTTTTTGAAAATAAAGCATTCATATAGTTAAAAATATTTAATAGAGTTAATCTTTAACATAATTTTAAAACAGAGGGTATTTTATTCATTAATAAAATGACACTTAAGGTTGTAACATCTTATAAATTTATAAGTTTAAAAATAAGAAGATGTTTGGAGGGGATAAAATTAGACTAGTTACATGAAACATGGAAGTATTTTGATGCTTGTTATCTTTATAAATTAAACGAATAGAACATAAATATAAAACATGAAAATGAAATCCTAAACTATCTCCATCAGAATTTCAAATAAAATGTACTTTAAAATGACATTCGTTCACATGCGTTTACAGGCCTATGAAACTAAATGCATATCTTTTATTCCAACGAATTTGACAGCTGTTCGCTTCAGAAACGAAGTAAAGCCACTTTTTAAGTCGCATCACATACTTTAAAGTCAGACTTTCTCGCAAACTTGAGATAACTCGACTTTATAAAGTATTTAAGTCAAAAGTAAGGGAGCGATATTTGACACCACTTGGAAAATTGCTTCAGGGTAAAAGATATTTTTTTGAGAAAATATTTTATGAGGGAATAAAATTGTGTTTTCTCCGTGTTGGAATTTGAGCTTTTCTCCTGAACTTGAATAAGATCTCGTATGTTCCCTCAATCGTCGAAAAAAATAAGTACAGCGGGAAAGTATTTTAATCTTTAACTTATAAGTTTAATCTTTAACTTGTTTTTAATGAACTCTAAATAAATTTAAATTTTGCTTGAGTATAAAATGTATAATCAATATTTACATACTATTTAATTTTAATGCGGAATAAATGACAGTAAGCGATTTTAAGTGGGCATACAATCTTGAAACATAGTATTTATTATCATCTTTCAAACTAGTATATTAACTTACGTAAATCCATGCTAACTTACATTTAAAAGTATTTTAATTGTAATATAATGATTTGGCCTAAGGAATGATTCGTTAAGTATGTGGCTACATAAAAATTAAATCTTCAAATTACACTAAATATATAAGTTAAACATTTTAATATTTTGAGAGAAAATATATAGGTAGTTAAACATTTTTTAAATTTTTATGAAAATAATAAAAATATTCTAAATTCTAAATAATATATATAAATTTTTAAGATAATGTTATACTATTGTGATTTAATTATCAAACAGTAGTACAACAGTAGCATTCTATCTCTAAAAAAGTTCTAAAGTACATAAATATGAATATTAGATACATTAATAAAATGTTTTTTCGATCATAAGAAAACTTCATTTCTCATTATTAATTAACCTAAAATCACTCGGTGTTCTTTTATTTGACTTTGTTGAATTAAAATCTGATACTTAAATCTAAACCTAGTGTTGACTTTTAATACATTTTATTACGAGGAATTAATTCAAATTGTATAGTTTTTATGCATTAAATTCATAAATAATTCCATTAAAAGATGTCTCAAATTATATTCATCCATCTTGATGATAATTATAGTAATTATTTTCTGCTTAAAAGTTTAGTTTAAATCATGCGTTAAAAATTACATCATAGAATTATAATAATTTGAGTATGTTCAAATTTCATTGTGATTATAGTTTAATTTTATAGAACAACTTAAAACTAAAATCTAAACACATTAGCTAATGAAAATTTTTGTTTAAAATTTATTTTTTAAAACAAAGGTGTGTATTTTTTGAAAATTGAACGAATAAGCACTTACTGTAATTATAAAACTATAGTTGAGTTTCTTATATCTGTGCTAATGTTTTATATATTATAGGGGGGATAATTGTAATTTAATGATGGATACCACATAAATAAATTAAGCTGTTGAATACATTTTGGTACCGAATATTTTTATTTACCTTGATTGTGAGTGTCTTTTTATTCCTAAAATTTCTAGATATCGAATAATCCGAAACTTTTTATTCATCCCCAACCATTATAGGAGCTCCATTTTCCATTATTTTACTATGAAATAATATTTCGATGTAACATTGAGAATCTGATTAAATGTTCCATCAAACTTTATTAAAAATTATTCAAACATACATAAACCTTAAAATTACTTTTTAATTTCTTTATTTGCAATTGCAATATTTGGTTATTTAAAATATTTTTTATTCCTAAGTAAAATTTTTTTGTACACCTCGAAGTTTTATAAATATAATTGTAAATTAATTAAAAAGATATGTTTATGAATTATTAATTATGAAGATATGTTAAAGAAAAATGACTTTAAAATTCGTTGGGATGATGTTTCTGATTTCTAAGCATATTAAAATTAGTAAACTTCAGCCATCATTGAACTACCTCCTACATCAATTGGTTCAATTTAAAAACGCCTCCCTCATTTAGATTACATTCTTAAATGATCCACCCCATGGCATGAATTACGTCACTTCCTAACCACGTGACTCGGTTTTGGCATTTTTCATGAGTAGGTGTGCTTTCAGGGGCTATTGACACTGAATGAAGTAGCGATCTCTCCTCTCAACCAGGAAGGGGGAGATTATGCATTTGAACGAAACAAGACCACCTACCCTAGTAGCACAGCTCATACCAAATATGTCAAGTTTACGTAACGGCTACTAGAAGTAAACACAATTTGGCCATACATGAAAACAATTGGACGAACTTGAACGTTTGAGCTGAAAGGTTTAAATAACAGTAACTTAACGTATCAATAATAAATTTATGTAATCAGTCCTGGAAATGGAACTATTAAGTAAGTTAATTTAGTATTGTGCAAGTGGTTGAAATGAGTTGTATGGTGTCTCGATATTAGCCCTTTGGAGTTATTTGCGAACAAACGAAAATCTGATAAAATAAAGTACTGTTTGTATTATTTGTAAAAATTTCCTAAAATAGTTAATCTATGTGAAAATTTCAACTTATTAATTTAAAAATACTGAAATGCTAAAGATTTGTATAAATAGAACCGTATATAGAAATATATTTCGGAAGGGGCCCAATATCATCTAAAAATGTTAGTCATTATCAGGTCCAAAGCTAGATTTTTGCACTAAGCCCCCTTCCCATGCATGTTTGATTGGTTTAATGTAGTTTTTTAAACTTTTAGGCAGGATTTGCATCTTGTTAAACTTAATACTAAAAAAAATAATGAAAATAGAGTTCCAAGTACAAATGTGGGGTCTGGAGGTCCTCCTCCAGAAAGCGTTTGGAAATCGACCCTAAAATTCAGAGTTTAACTAGTTTTGGTACATCTAGTGTAAATTTTGAGAGGAGGGGCCCATTAGCCCCTTTAATCCCCAAGGAGACCCTAAAATTTCTAAATCGCAAATATACTTATTAATATTATTGCAGCTAATTTCATAAAATATTAAGATTGCAAGCATAATAACTAAAATAAATATCAAGGAAATTAAACAATTTCAGGTGGTTATAATTCAATGTATTCCTGGTGCTAAGAACTTGGGTGACCCATGATCTGAATTTGTTCAACAAAATATGTATTTACGCATTTCTAAGAAGAAACTAGCTTATTCCATGCAGCTATCGTTACACTCCCACGCCACGAAATATAGATCCCGTAACCGATATCCAAGTACGCAAGTTTTCAAAAACATTATTCTAAACCGAAGGACGGTCTATATGGGTGGTTCCACCTTCTCATCCTTTTATAATCATTATATTGACGTCATTCGAGAAATACGAGAAATCCTTATTTGAGAACCCGGTTAATTATGCCGGTAAGTGATATCACTGTACCCGTAACGACACTGTGGATTAAGGCCGCTAAGAGGATTGTTTATCCGGGTGTCCGGTTTCTTTCGCCGAGTCCAGTATCGGTGAATGCCGGATAAAGTCATTGGATTGGACGTGGATGGGTTTGTGATGGGACGGTCATTTGAGAATGCCACTCGGTCGAGAGAGTTGTAATTAAGATAGCTTTCAGGGTATAATTATGTGTGATTGATGTAGGAGAAGTCATTGATGTGATGTGTGTTTATAACACCTGTGGTTGAGGTCCGTGAGTCCAATTTTGTTCGCTTATTTCAAATTAATATGTTTAGTTGAAATACGATTGTAAAGAAATTCCAATTTATTTAATTAATTTATACATTAATTATTCGGTTTGCCATAACCATCGAGTTTGCACTTTAAAACTTATTACTGAGGTTTATTCAACTGTTATAAAATAAAAATGCATGGATCTCAGAATTTATTTATTTTTAAATTAATTAATATAGTTTTATAAATGCAATTGTAAATAATTCCAAGCTGGGTGTTTAGTTACACAAGAAGGGCAGCAGCACTAATAAGCCTACAATTTAAAATGAGGTATTATTTTAAAACGGTTATTTCATCATTTAATTAAGCCACAAAAATTATTAGTCTACAGTATACCCTCGTTATCTCGAATCTCGTTATCTGATACCTTGAAAACCTTTAAATATCAAAAAATTACCCCCCCTTGAAATAAAGTACTAAGTAATTTTATATTTGGAATATCATTTTTATCTCGAAAACTCGATACCTCGAATTTATTTTCGGGCCCCTTCGATTTTGAGATAGTGAGGTTATACTGTAGTAGTGTTTTACAACTACCATACTGCCTAAACTTGAAAACTTTTAAATATTTCTTCTTTTGCTTTAGGGGCTGATATTACTGATACATTTAAATAATGAATAAGTACTTTAGTAGGAAGTTATTTTATGTATCAAATGGGGGCCAAATGTGCAATAAGTAAATCTTTTATAAATAAGAACCAAATTCCGCTTTCATTTACAAAAGTATTAAAGGATTCATCAGAACTTTTTGCGTAATTTAACTGTAATGTAATTGTGCTCTTTAAGAGTAAGATATTAGCATATCTATAATCTAATATATTTTTGATACTGAGTTAAAAAAAATACAAAAAAAAAGAAAGAAATAGCCGAGCTTTTTAAATAGATAAAATTCAAATTAAACAGAATTCATCTCAGTTAAAAAAAAATTAATCGTTGTGTTTCAATACATATTTATTAAAATCAGATTTAGGAATTCGAACGAATCTCGCGTTATCTTTTCTCAGTAACCCCATCCACACTCTTTAAAAACACAAACCTTCCGTTCAAATTATCCCTAATAGATAGTTACTCTCACCCTATTAGTAAAATGAAGTAGTACCTTCGTATAACAGATAGCGTGACAAGAATGCCAAATCGAGGAATTCTCAAAGACGACTTCTCCTCAGTAGAATGCGAAGTCTGCCTTGACAAATGCCCTGAGACACACCTCCTGGAAGTTCCCTTGGCAAGTGCGTACTCCTTTGCTGCCAAAAACGATTTTCTTTTTTTTTACGGTGTGCATGGAGTAAACAAGGAGGCACAGCTGACACGGTTTCGGGAAGGTCGCACTTGTTGCTGACACTGTAGGCGCGTGGATCGTTATTTGAGGTGTTTCGGGGGAAATTTGCATGAATGAGTAGTTCTGAGATTTTTACGGTGTTTGTCGTGGAAAGTTGGTGGTAGTTTGCGTTGGTTGTGGAAGTGGTTTTAAGGCGGGAGAAAAAGAAATAATGAAAGGGAAACGTGTTTGTTAAATCACGGCTTACTAAATACTATACAGGCTAGCCGAGGTACGGAAAACATTAAAAATGTAGATGGCAATAGCTGACATCTGTACTGACATCATAGCTGACATACAATACGTTATGGGGCGATCCTAGCGAGAAAAGTTGTCAAATGGTTTTCATTATTCAAAACTCGGCTAGCCTGTATAGTATCTGGTAAGCCGTGGTTAGATGGTGTTATTGACGAAAATTTGTAGAATTTGCAAGTTTTATCGAAATTCTGCGTTTTTAAAATGTTAGGTGAATTTCCACTTTTTTATAGAACCTACAAAATACTTGTTTGTTTGATAAAAATATAGGATATAAATCATAATTGTTAGAGTTAGTGTTTCATCAACATTATGCTATTCGAGAGATGTCCAAGAAGAGCGAAATATTGACAAATATCTTTAACTACATTTTTTTTATTACGAAGCATTACGAAAATTATGAATTCAGCATATCAAATTACTTTTTTTCGTTAGCTGATAAACTAGGACATCAGATGTAGAAATACTATTCTTATGCTTTAATTAAAAGTGATAGCAACAAAAATATAGATAGATGGCATTAAAAATTCCTTATTATTACAGCATTATAGAATAGAACTCACTAGAAATAAATAAATACTTTTGAAGAAGAAATATTAAATCAAATATAACTTTGATTCGTAAAAATTTTTCTGAGCATAGTTAAAATTGCAAGCGATTTCAATATCATCATTACTGGCAATAATGATAATTGAGCAATAATTGATTTCTAACTATTACTAGTTACTAACTTCTTTGGATTCTAACTATTTCTTATGCAGCTTTTACCAGCAAATGTTGGAATTTCTGAGAATTTCATAGTAAATACGATACTTTAATGAACGAAAATGCACTTTTGTCATTTAAATATGCAATAACCATAATTTTATTAATCACACTATTGAATTCTACTTTAATTATATTAAATTTAAAGCTATAACTGGATATTCATTAGCTCTAGCTGTTTGTGAAGACTTGTTTTCTTGTTTTAATATCAATTCAGAAAATGGAAAGAGGATAATTTTAAAAATACATATATAATATTTGCATTTCTTAGACATAAATGATAGATGATATGGATGATTATAAACTAATATTTATTAGTTAAATATAATACTTCCAACTTCGGTAAGGATATTTTCTTCTTTCATATAACCCCTACTAAGCATACACCAGTCATAAATTCTACAAAATTTCAACCTAGCTCAGAGAGTTAAGACCTGTCTTTCGCGAAGCAGAAGATCATCACTTTGTTCTAATTTCGGTACTTCTGGGTCCAAACAAACGTCACAACTTTGGCTTTTTCGAACATACATGTGTCAATTTTATTTTTATCTGGAGTTAAACGTAGTTAAGCTGTTTGAGTCAAAAATAATCTGGATTTCTTTCAGATGTCATGTGTTCCACCAGACCATGAAATTTAAATCGGACGTGTCTTGGAATGAGTACAATAACAATGTCGAAATGTCAGAGGACGTTAATAACACCAAAATGTCTTCTGAGGTATTATCTTTAATAAGGGAAGCATTTTTAATAAAAGAGTTTAAAATCTGTGTTTTTCATCATTGCATTTAACTATCAACAAACAAACATAGGATAAAGAGATATTGCAGTAAAACTACACCAAATAAAGTTTTATGTATGTTATGGTACAAAAAAATATAATTTTATTTATTGTAACATCGTAAGGTAAAAAGCTAAATATAGAATTATAAAAGATTGCTCATAAATATTCATTCATGATCGTCATTTCTTATACGGCCATATTTACGACCCATTAACATAAGGTTAATTTGGAATCAAAACTTCTAATTGGTAGTTGAAAATGGAAACAAGTTTTATGCAAAACTTTAGATTAATTATTATTTTTAGACTTGATTTAAAACATTTATACTACTACTTTGTTGCAATACGAATCATATCAATAAGTAATTTGCATGATTTAAGTAACAAATTTTTGTATAAGAAATACATTTTGAGAGGAATGTTTTTATCCTAATTTCAAGTTTGATCAATTCGAAAAAATTCAATCAGAAATTGGATCTATCAAAATTTCAATAACTGCAAAAATCTTAAATTGTGATGACTGTTTAGGAAAATCCAAAAACAAAAACATGGTATCATTATAATTTAACTGGAATGAATTTTAGGGAATTTTACGGATTGTTTAGAGAATTATTATATTGTAGGGCTAAGAGTACGCATGGAAAGATAGTTGAGAATATTTTAATAATTTAAAATGCGATCCAAACATACATAACTTCGAATCGTTGACATTCTCTGTTATATAAGAGGTAAATTTGCTTCTTAACTATAAGTGTAAGGACTTAACACTTGGCACTTACAAAGTACTCGAGGTTCATTATGCATGTTTGACCTTCTAAGAAAACAACTATTTAAGCTTAAGAAAATGAGATCTTCATCCTCCAGAGAAAAAAAAGAATTCAAAGATTGTGCGGGAAAACTTACTGATAGTGATCTTAATTGCCGAGTCTGACACGTAATTGTCTCATTAATATTAGTTCAAGAGGACTCTTATGGTCTTTAAGGCGCAAGATACTTAAAGCCCTTAAGATAATGGATTAATTTTGTTGAGCCCTAGATTAATTTCTCAGTGAACATTGACCTGCGTTGTTTTAATTTAGATTTTAGAGCACACTTAATATTCTTAGATTTTTTATTTTGAATGTAGGCTGTTGATTATCAAAAAGTATGTTAAGTAATTTTGCAAGTTGTAAAATATTTTTCTACTTCTGAGTGCATACACTTTTTTTATCTATGAAAATTATTTTTATGTGTAACGATACATTCTGCATTTTATAAATTAGAATTAAAATATTTTTTTATAAGTATACTTTATTTTAGTTTAACAGATATTTAAAACTTTTTTCGTCCATTAGTGCCTGTTTTTTAAACACATTATAACAATAAAGTGTAAAAATGAGTTATTTAAAATTGTGTATAAATTAAGTTCAAACAAAAACATTAGAATAAGTTTAAGGCTGGGCGCGCACGAGTGACTAAAGTCACGGCGACCAGGATTACTAGTATCAAAAATATCATTAGAAAACAATAGAGCATTTTCAATCACATGACTTTACCTAACAACGGCCTTAGCAACGTTGTTTTTATCCTCCAGTGATGTCATGTGCGAATGCTGCTATTGGATACTTCTATGTCCCGCCCCTAACAACAACGCCTTAGCAACGTTGTTTTTGTCTTTGTCACCGTGACAAAAGTCGCCCGTGCGCGCTCGCCCTAACTTAGTTAGCTAAAAATTGGTAAAGGAGAGGTAAACACAAGTTTCAATGAAATGAATCTGAAAGTATTACATTTCTAATACAATTTTTCTATACATTTTGATTTGGAAATAATTTATTAAATTTTATTTTTGAGTTACACTAAAAATAGCGACTCTCGTTAACATTATGTTGATTATACCTAAAATTCAGCTGACCATAAAGAGTCGTATTGACTCCTCATAAAATTACAGATCCCAAATAAAAAGAAAATTGTTTCTAATTATATTTCAGACAAACATTTTTAGATAGACATTTTACTTTAAGCTTGCTTATTGTTAGTAAATTGGTTACATGCTAAACTCTTTAAGGAATGCATATAAAAAAACAAAGACAGACATAGCTAGTTAATGAATTAAAAAATGCCCACGTGCAATAAAATATCTCCTTTCTTAAATCGATTAACTTGATAAAATAAAAGTAGAGAAATAGATATCACATTCGTATACATCGAGATTTGTATACATGTGCAAAAGGGATACGCATATACATTGGGATGTAAAGTATTCGTTTGTGTTGTTTTAACGAATTTTTTATCTTAAGAACGTTAAAATTTTGTCATCTAGCGGTATATATTTTTTAGTTCCAATGGTAGAGCACAACGCACACTATAACAGAGGTCATTACTCCTAACATGCCGATAGCAGTTTGCGTTACCCATCAGTGGGCACCTGTCAATCGAAGCCACGGAGGTGAAATACTGTTGCCCACGCCACACACACATTCGCATGCACAACCCCTTTTTTACAGAGGGAGACACATTCATCCATCTCCCCACACAATCATCCATGCTCGTGTGGGGATTCGAACCCTCAGACGACCGGCCTCGTTGTCAAATACTCTAACCACTAGGCCAGCACGCCTGCAGTGGTGGTATTTAGTATGAAAATATTTCAGTATTACAAACACTATTCAAAACTAAGTGCTGTAACCCAAAAATTAAGAAAGAAAAAGGAAATCAAAAGGTGGAGTCAGTTTATGCAGCAGGTATTTATTCCTTGCATCCCCTGATGCAATTATTGCACCTATCCTGCCAGCACTACGTTCAAAAAAGAAAAAAAAAAGAAGAGACGAAATCCGCACACGCTTCCAAATCATCGCGTCTCTTTCGTCCTCTCCTACGCAACGAGTGCACAATATTTTGACGGACTGCCTCCGCGCGTCTTCCACGGAGTAATTGAAGGGCGAATCAACGCGTTCGTGTCCTGTCGGCTTAAGTGACGCGATACTCCCGGTTCTTTTTACCCCGGGACGAATACGAGCTGTCAGCATTGGGTAAACACTGGCGAGCGTGGAGAAATAAGGCCATGGAGTGAGCACTGAGCACCGTGCCAGTCAATATAACACCTCAAATACATACTTTGAAGATTTTGATTTATTCTCTTATAATTACTTTTTTAAATTTTATGTGTTGTTTCGGCCTTCCGATAAGCCTACTTGATTAAAATAGTCTAAATTATTTATAAATTAGAAGGGTATTGTCAAGGGCCTATTTGTGATGTTTTTATTATTATTCATATTGCCTAAAAGTTGGATGTATTTACAGGTTTACAAGTGATAAATTACTATTGCACCTGGACATATTGTATAGCTGGTCTTGGTCATCTCTGTGTCGTAGATATGTTGAAATATCATCAGTGAAGTTGTCAATCTTTTTAAAACGATGCTAAAAATGAATATCATTAAAATATAAGATGCCATTAAAAAACAGGTTCGAAGACATGCATTAAGATGCACCAAAATAATTCCCGATAGTTCAACAGCGAAAACGACGATTTAAAAAAATAAATAGTAGAATAAAAAATAACTTTAAATTATTCGAATCTAATAAAAAGGAAGAGCAATCTTTTTATAATATTAGAACAAAGTTTTCTATCCCAAAACAATACAAAAAATATTTAAATTAATTCCTTCCAAATCAAATCAAATACAAAATCCTCTTAAATAGAGAAAATATTTCTTTACTTTATGGTTTTTCATAATTTTCTCCCATTTGTAAAATTTTCCATGCGTCTTGAATCGAGGATCACCCTTAAGTAGGATATAAATTTAAAATAAGCTCTTGTTTGGTGCAAAATTTATGTTTCATCCTTTTAAAGAGAAAAATTTAGGAGAAATCAATTATTTTAGTGGAACCACTCTCGTTCCCCCTTTGTTATGTAACCTAGAGAAAGAATTATTTTTTTAGACTCCATCTTTCCTTCAAAGGAAATTTACAACGTAAGGATTTCTAAATGCCACTCTCTTTATTGGCTGTGTAGGACTGCACCCGATGTGTGTTCTAATTTGAAACTATTTCTACATTAGCGATCCTCAAAAGAAGCATTACTTCGCTATGTTTACTTACAGTGCTCTTTTTCGCGCGGTTTTAACAAATTGGTTGGGTTTGATCGGTAATGTAAGCAGAAATGAAGAGAAATTACTCTAAACATTAAGAAAGAGATGGAGGAGCGTTAAATTTGTTTTTCCCTGGTGTGTCGTTTACCTTTTTGGCACTTCTTCTTTCTCTTCTTTAATTATGAAGTAAGGTAGCTTTTAAATGTTTTATTAATAAAATTTAAGAGATAGCGCATTTTGCCATTCCCCTCTTAGCTATTTTTTTTAAATGTACATTATCCTAATGGAAAAATTAGTGGTTTTTACTTCATATATGGAAGATTTTTATGCCCTCTGAATCTCTATTTTTATTTCGTATTTTAATGGGAAGGGTAAAAACACTGTGGAAAATATTTTCTTCTCTCTTTAAATTATTTATTTAAAACTTCTAGAGACTGTTATGATTACCAAATTTTCTAAAAAATTAGACAGTTTGATAGTCCTAAATAATAATTACCGTTTTAGAGAACTAGATTACTTTTCAAAAAAAATTTCATACTAATTCCCAATTCTTATTTTACGAAAGCATTTCCTACCATTTTAGATCGAAAAATTTACACTGAGAATAGTATTTTTGTAAAAGTATTTCAACTTATAAATTATTCCCTCATTATTCAATAAATAATATTTAAAAGCAGTTATATATAAATTTCAAAGCTTCTCGTCTAAATCCTTAATTTTTGCATATTTGAATAGTCCATTCTATAGTTATTTATTAAACTGTCTGATATAACTTTCTAAGAAGTTTTTAACGAGCGTGAAACGACTTTAATTTTCAGAGGGAAAGTTGATAAAGAACTATATTTGGACTCATTCATCCATCTTTTAAAGATAGATAAATGAGTCCAAATATAGTTTGTATGGATGGATAGTATCAAAAAGTCTCCTGATTTGCAATACTTATAGAAACATAACTTCCCCCATAATGTTATTTCTACGTAATCATTGAAACTTAGCTGCTATAAATAGAGTTCCCAGCTCGTGCAAGTTTCTCCCCACAAAACACAACTAATATAATATTAACTTTTCCACCAAGTATTTATAAAGGTATTAATGCTGTATATCGATTAGCCATTATACAACAACTTGAACTTGCCATACAAAACTACAACTTTTTATTTCTCCTCACAAACTCAACTAAGATATTAACTTATTAACACGTTATCACTGAGGAAAAGGAACACCTTTCACATATCCGAAAACAGGGAAGGAAAACTCCTCTTCGTCAAGCTGTTCCCCTCAAACCGACCCCACAATACATACCCCCAAACCCCTGGAGAACGTCCGATATAAAAATGCGCCAGGAAACAATTTAAAGGAAAATCCTTTAACATTTCTGGCTGTTAATAAGGACGACTAACAATGCCAGTGTGTGTGCAGAGAGGAGAAGAACTTTCCCTCCGTCGGCAATTAGTATAAGCCGAGGGAAAATTGGTGACGGACTGTGCCGTCAGTGAACTTTTATAATTGGTCGCAAGTTGCCGCCATAATTATAGTAAAGGTCTCGGCTCTAATTGGGGTATTGTCGTGAGGAGATTTGATAGATTCTGATGAAAAGAGCCCTGCTCGTATTTGGCAGTTTTGTTTTTTTTTTGCTTTATATGCAGATGTTGGGTGGGAGACTTCTGGTATTTTTTTTCTCTTGAGAACTAACTGCTAAAAGGGGACTAGCTCTCTTGAGAACAACATGTGGCTCTTGTCGTAACTTGGAGGAAAGAAATGTTTGTGTTGAGTCAGTTGAGATAGTTTGGTTTTAATATATGGTTGCAGCGCATGCGGAGTAATTATCAGCTATATACACGCCAGAATGTGCTTTTAATGTGGAGGAAATTCTGAATATTGTAACAATTTTTGACAGTTGTAACAGAATTCTTTATAACTTTTTGCTTCAATAAATAAATAGATAGTAAAGAGTTTAGTATATCAACCTCATGCTTCAATACTTTTCCCCCGTTTCTTAACACTGAAGAATGTAAAGAATTTCCTTTTCTTAAATGCTTTGTCAGTATTTTGTTCACGAAAGACTACTTAATATGTTATTAAATATGAGGAAAATGCATTAAATTTTAAACTTAAGTGTAACTGTGAAAATGATAATTGGCAAACTTAAATTACAATTACTTCAAACCATTAATAATTTAATTTTGTTTTCAACCTTATTATTCACAAGTGTTTCCATTATTAAAAATAATTTGAACTAAGATATGTTAAAAATGAAATAACGTTATGAATTAAATACAGCATCGGTATTCCATACCTACCTTAAAGCAGTCGTTTCTTATTTTGATAAACCATGCGTTTATGTACCTTAACCCCTATATAAAAAGCGCATATTTTAAGGGCAGACTAAATAAACGTCTACACACTGTGTAAAAGCCACTAAAGACGAGTCCATACTCTCTTAACTCTATTTCCAGTTGCCAGGTATAAAGAGCACCGTGCCAAGGCCCCTCTAGGTTCTCCTCGTAGTACTACTCGCTCTGCAAAAAGTTCAAAGCACCATACGTTCTTAGCAAATGAGTCTATGGCTCTTGGCTCCTTCCTTGTGTTCTACGCTAGCGAGAATTATGTACCGTGGTAATCTAGAGATAGCTTTTATCGAAGCAACGAAGGGTGAAAATACTCAAGGTTCTTTCTTTGCGCTTTTTTTTTAGTTGGCACCTCTCCCCTGAGGAGAAGATGGATCTCTCGACTGTGCCAGTGATCTTCTGTAGTGACGGAAAGAATCGATATGTTTTGTTTAGGTACTATCGATACTTGCGGATGTATCGAATATACAGAATGACGCTTACTGAGAGCTAATTTTTAAACCATTAATTTTCTAATCTTTTTACAAAAATAATTAAGTTTGAAGTGTTTTTAGTGAGAAAAATTTTGATGTAAAAATAAATTTAAATGTCCTACAGACACAAATCTAGTAAAAAATATTCAAATGTTATTGCACGTTAAACAAAAAAAAGTTCCTTCAATTTTAAGTTATGCAAAACACAATATAATTAAGTCATAGATCAATACAACTGTAGCCTTTTCTGTCCTATGACGCCCAAGATTGAATTTGACTCCTACAGAGTATTCAGGCAGCCGGTACGAAAAGAATTAGTTCCATGATTTAAATTCGTTTATAACTAACTTTGAATAGCTTGAACAGTAGTATTAAATTGAAATTATACTCTGCTGACGATCCACACAAAAATAAACATATTATTATCACTTTTTTGTCTTCAAATTAACAACACTTCTCTTTGTTGTCAGGTAGAACACTTTAACACCTTATTGTGTTTTGATCGTGTTCTGAATATGTTTGGGAAGTGGTAGAGATGTGTTGTATCTATAAATATGTTTAGAATCAGAATGTGTTGTTGTTAACATATTCCTCTTGGTCCAACCGCAGGCTATACCAAGTCCATGAGCTCAAATATCCTCAAAAAATCACAAACCAAAAGGGGATTAAATAGAAGGTCAATTTTTTCTAGACCAACACAGTGCAAGATGTGATCGGGAGAAGCCTATACAGAGTTACACCTGGTACACGTGAGATACGCGTGAGAATGTGTTCTTAAATTTGGATCGAAATTTTAAAGAACACATTTTCTGACACTGAAATTGTTTGATAACACTTTTACAACATTACCTATCTTTTTCTATATAACACCACAGATTCGCAACATAATAGCCAATACAATCAAAACGCTTTTGATAATAAATATTCATTTTAGCGTTGCAAGGTGTTGCAAGTGTTTCACGAATTTGTAACTGGTATTTTTTTGCAAAATAGTTAAAGAGTTTTACTTTTGTAAGTGAAATAATTGTTATAATTGTAAAAAAATTGTTACTTGAAATTATTCTGTTGATTGGAGATTCCAGTTGAAGGAAGTTTGCGCATAAAAATTTGAGTTGTACTCTACTTTCAGTATGAGTATTGGTACCTAAAATTACTCAATATTCAAGAATTGAAATCCTTACAGTCTTTTCGTTAGAATGTGTGGGTAAAGATTTGTCACCGGAATGAAAAGGAGCGAAATTGTTTCTGGCAGTCAATGGAGACGGAAGTGCGAACGAGAAATTAATGTAAATTTTAGGTGAATGTCAAGGTTGTGGTGGTTAACGCCTTTAATTTTCTCATGAGTGTTCTACACGTTAGCTTATTAGGGGAGGTTTCTTTTTTTCTGTCGTGCGAGTTCTTTTGTTTTATTTAACGTTGACATTTTTGTGAGCTGGAATGGATATTATAGTTTAAAAAGTAGAACAAATTGAACACATTAGAACTATTTTGGAAGAACTTACGTAACTTGAATTCCTTTTTTTTTTTCATTTTTAATATTTACATCATAAAAAACAAGTGAAGACTGAACCTCAAACATGATTTAAGTGCCCAAAAACAAATTTTCCTTATTTGATAATTTTAAACTTGATTCCTCCTAGGCTTATTTTGAACTATTATTTATGGTTGTGTCACTAAGACTGCTCTAAAATTTGTTGATTATGGTACTTAGATTTTTTTTACCTTTTTTTGGGGGGGGGCTAACTATTATTTTTTATTTTTGGTACTTAGCGCGTTTTTGATGACCAGTCTTCAAGTATAGGTACTATACACAAAAAATTACCTTTATGGGTGCACAGAACTCCATGTCAATAAACTTGGTCAATATTTTCTCCTGTGAGATGTTGTCTGGAATAAAATGCAATACATATGTTAAAGAAGCAAAATACTTGGTTCATATAAATAAAAATAAATCTTAAAGAATGTTCATATTTAATACATAACATTTTAGTTATGTTTTTAAAAATTTGAAATGTATATTTCTTTCTCTTTTCTTATTAGTTGTTTTTTCAATAAAATTTGATGTTCTTACAAATTTTTTTGATAAATATATTTAAACATACAAAATGTAAGGTAAATATATTATTAATATTATACATTTAGTAAAACACAAGAAATTGTGAATAAAAAATGGTTTAAAGGAGTTTATTTTCGTCACGGAAACAAATTTGTGTTTTACATCGAAAATACAAAATTTATTCATAGAGTTTAAAAAGCAATGTATTAATACTGGAGTTGCTAGGAAATTTATCATTCCTGAATGGAGTTGAAACACTGTGAATACATAATCTAATTTATGCAATAAATTTGTGTTATTAAATCTTTATGTGTAAGAGATTAATTATACACTAATTACTACACGAACTTAAAATTTTCCAATGAAAGCCAGTAGAATCCATAATTTATACTTTAATATTAAAAGTTTAATTACACTAGGATTCTATACTTCTCTTATCCTCACATATTTAAAATTAATGATGTAAGCCTTATGAATAAATTATGAATTGTAATTAATCACTATTTCTTTAGTCATCTGAGGTTTTCTTAGGATAGTTAAGCTACTCATTTTGTAGATCAGAGGTTAAAAGGTAAAGCTATTGTATTCTAAAGGTCACCATTCACTTAATTTTAATTTATACATTATCTTTATTTTTTACTTATTTTAAAAATTATATTTTGATTTCAGTTGTAATATTTTAGCATTTCAGATTAAACTAAACTTGTTTACCTTATTTCTTTTATATTTATTTAATTATGAAAATAGTTTCTATCAATGTGATACCACAAATTTATACGATTAAAATAGTGTTCTAGAATGAAAACTTTTTAGAAAATGTTCTAAAAGAAAAATTTCTTGACAGAGTATAAAAGTAACTCATTTCTAGGTGAATATAAAGATTGTATCTCATTTATTCCCTTGTTCCTCATAAATATTTAAAATTCCATTTTATTTTAAAAATTTAAACAAGGTTTCTTACTTTTGGATCAGTTATTAGTACATAAATTCAAGCATAGTATGAAAGAACAAATTAAGTTCAGTTCTGCTCAAAACACTATTCTACATTTAATTATTCAAGTTTTTAAGTAAAGTGAAACTTAATCAAAAGATTTTTAAATTTCTTTTCCCGTTTTGCATTCAGAATTTTTTCCTTGGTAAATTTTAAACATCAAAGTTGTTTGAACTCTCTGGTTGGCACTGTTCTTTAATCTGTTTATAAAAGGGCGATTGCGGTAGATTTATGTTTAATCGTTAAAAAAATTTGGCAGTGTCTTAGTTTATCTTGAGGAGGTTTTTACCTTTTCAGCAAAGGTGTCAATTATTTACGCTCAGTCAAGAGAAGAGTGTAAAAATTAGAAAGTTGTAAAAATTAGAAAGTTGTAAAAAAGGGGAGTACCTACTGCAAAAAAAAAAAATAAAATGTTTAAGTTGAAGTAAATATCAAGACTTAGATTGAAGCCAGCGTGTAGTGTGTAAAATAGAGTTGTTTTAATAAATGAATCTGTATTATGATTCGTGCATGTATCATGTAACACTATGAATATAAACAACATCATGATTAATGTATTTAATTATATGACTTTCACACTTCCCGTAGATTAACAGCATCATTTTTTTAATTATCAGTCATTTTTGGAAAATATCTATACTTTTTATAAATGGTTTGATGAAATAGGGTATAACTATATCTACTTTAAAAAAACGTTCTCTTTAGAACTTTATCAATAAATGTGGTATTGAATCTTTCACTGATCATAAACCTTCTATTACTTATCAAATCAAAAGTAAACACGCTAATAGAATTTACTACTTATATGGAATATTTTTGGACATTTGGAACGCGCAAGCTGTTGATAAGGTTTAAATTTTCTTATCCTACTTACTGTCTCTATGTCTTACAATGTTTCGTAATTATCTTGATCTTTAAAATAAAAGTTACTGTTCATTAAAGGATTGTATTTATTCTTCAATATGGATTAATTGGATTAAATTTATATTTTGGCACCAAAAAAGAAGAACAACTATAGAAGCTTTAGCCTGGGGAAAATTACATTACATTTCTAAATCATTACTACGTTAGATTTCTAAATCAGGTTAGTTTAGCAATTATAAAATTAGTTTATCATCATAAAGCTCAAAGCCGAGTTGTTTAACTCTGCTTACGTATAAAAACGGGTAAAAAATCAAATGCTACAAGAGAAAGTCATCTCACAATCAGATTCACCCACAAAAACTCCATTTGAATAAAGCTAAGTGTGGCATATAGTAAATCTTCTCCCTTAATAGAGGAACTATTTCATTCATTCAAGTTTTTTTTTTTTATCCCGGGATGTCACTTAAGCCGAGCTCGATCTCGTCACAGAGCATTAAAAAAGCACAAAGCCTTCACTTCAGACCGCGAACGGTCCGCGTCGGCCGAAACTTGACGACCGACTATTAAGATAAAAGGACGATGCTTAATTCGAATCGTTAAAATGCGATTTCGGCCGCTGCGACAAGACACGGTCGGAAACGGGTCGCTATCATGCGCTAAGGACAGAACAAAAAAGTGACAGGACTTGGGGTCGTACAGTGAGAAGAATTGAGTGCACATGGTTGCCTCTTTCCTATTTGTAGCAAACTAACCGACATATCTGATACAACATTTGCTGATTCAGGGGGAGGCACGGGGCGTCCCCAGAAGGATAAACAAGCATAGATAAATAGTGTTTTAAAAAATTCCAAACAAAGCAAATTTTTTGAAGCGGGGAATTCTTTTTATGTGTTGTTTAATACCTTAAAGTGTTTTTATTCATCAGTATGAAACATTTCTCCGATTTTATACATATGATGTTTTCAAAATTCTGGTACCTCTCCTCAAAAGTCAAATCTGGATTCTCCCCTGCCTGACACCTTGAGCGCCTGTTCGATTTAAAAGGTGTCATAACATCTCCTATAGTACTTTCGAAATTATGTTAATTTAATTTTTAAATTTGATGATTTGTTCTTTTCACAGAGTGATTTACCTTACTGAAATTGAACGCACACATTGGAAGAAAATTGGTTAGGTTTGTCCAGATATTAGACGATATTTAACACTTTAAAATTGGAAAGTGGATTAACAGATCAATCAAGCAAGGCTAAATGTTGGGAAGACTAGGAATTATTTTAGTGTTATATACTGCATTTTATCGTCAATCGATGTGGTTGTTGGGCTGCTAGAAAGAGTATCGGTACGCAAATCGTGATAAAAAGACGCTATATATATGTTACGGGCAAAGTGATTAATCGGGCATTATTAATAATGCCCGGTTTATCACATTGCCCGTAACATATACATGGGTTTAACAAAATAATCATGATTTTAAATTGACGTTCATCATTTCACTCAAAATTCAGACACCGCGCCGGGAACTACTTTGTTTGTTAGCTATACATCATAGGGTCAGAAAACGTTGCTGTCGAGTATTAACTAAGTTTAAATAATGTTGCGTATACCAACCAGTAATTTAAGTTGCGATATTTTAAATTTTCCCCCTCTCATCCTGTTATAGTTTACTAATACAGACCATTCATAAAAATAGTTATAAGCAGTAAACCCCATAGGAAGATATTTTTGCCACTTTTTCTGCGTTTACCACTTAGGGTTCGCAAGCCATACGTGCTCTAGGTCCTATTACCCTCTCTACGCTACGGACACTGTCGCGATTGTCTCCAAGGGAGGATGACACTGGGACAGTGTCTTGAGGGCGAAGACGTGACTTTTGCCTTGAGAGGAGTGTTCTTGAAGTGTTTGTATGTATGTATCTTTGTAGCATCTTTGGCGCGTTTCACAAAGAAATTCCTGTTGGAGACATCGCGAATGAATTCGAGGAAGGTGTTCTTGAAGTGTTTGTCTGTTTCGGTGATGTGTGGGAGACGTTTTTTTGGTGGGATATGGTTTTTGGAGTACAGATGAGTCGTAACTATGCTTTTGAGAAACAATTCCAGGCCTTGGAAGTCGAAAACATACTTGCGAGAGCGTCTTTTAGAATAGATGGAGAATTGATAACTCGGAATTAATGCTCTTTAAGTGTGTTTGAGAAAGAGTAAAGTGGAGGCAGTCTTTACTTTGAGAAAATAGCAGCTATGCTCGAAGATTTTATTACTTTTCGTGAAGAGATTAAATATTGCCTGCATCCACATTCCACTAAATAAGTGTAGTTCTTGGTTTTAGAAAAATAAACACCTTTATAATCGAATAAAGCTATATTTCACGCATAGACACATAATTCAAATGACATTAAATAAGGAATCAACACGCTCAAGTTGTTTTTCTCTCGCTTGCTCTTATATTCTGAACTTTTTTTTTTCAGTTGTATATGTAAATCACTTTTGTCTTATGAACTTCAAATATTATGACGATATTTTCCAAATTTTTTGCTTATAAAAACGTTTTATTATGCTTGCATGTTTCCATGTACTCATAAATTGATTCTTCTTAAGAAAATTTATCTACCAACGAACGTACCTACCTTTATTCCCATTCTCGAAGTTTACTGGCTGTACTAAGCCTGGATAGAACAATAAAAAATACAATCCACGATTCCTAAAAAAATCCTGACCGGAAGTCCATTTGGCGAATCTTCTAGAAAACTGCAACAAAGGAAAATATCCCATCCTTCGGAAATCGTAAAAGATCCGTAATATTCTTTTAACAGAAAAGCACAATACGGGAATAAATATTTATTTGCACTATATTCTTCGCCAGTGCGATCTGTAAATAGAATCAAATTCGTGCACTATTTAACACAAATCGTGCATTGTTTCCTCGCAAGCAGACGTAAAAGGTCATTGCTTTATGTCCTTTTCTTCGAGATTGTGCACTTTTTTATGGATCTCAATTCCCGAACTTTTTGTTCTCCACTCAAGACTAGTGTATCTGCAACGTACTTTGAAAAGGTGTATTCAAATCTTCTGCGTTTTGGTATCAACTTTTACGATTTGTTTGTTTAGGAAAGCAGGGAAGTGTTTATGTTCTATAAAAAATACCTTTTTTCATACGAGAAAACTAATTTCTTCTGACTAATTCTTCTTTCTTAAACTAATACGTATTTATAGCATGCTCATTCTTTAGAAAAGACTTCTATATGAGTAGAAAATGTTAATTTATTTTTAGCTTAATTAACAACATTTTAAAGAAATAAATTTTAAAATGGTAGATACTATAAACATAAGCGCTTCTGAACTATCATCCTTATGATGATCGGAATGAAACTTTGGAATGAATAAAAATGATTCATATATTATTTTAATACATAAATAAGGCTTTTTAATAAATGCATTAAGAAAATCTCAAAACATTAACTTTATGAAAAAATAATTATTAATTAAACTTACTTTAAAAAATTATAGATATTAGTTTTTATAAACTGAGGTTCATAACTTTGTTCAGGCATTACTTCTCTAATATGCGGATATTTTCAGTAAAATAAATAAACAACTGATGAGTAATTTAGATTACCTAATAATTTTGTCTTAACAAATATTGTTTTATAATAAGATAAACTAACTGGTCAAGTTCTTCTTTGTGAAAACTCATATGAAGTACCTACATATGAAAACCTATTTTAAAATACGGAATTTAAAGTTAAAAGTTGCTGGTATTATGTAAAATAGTTTTGTTGCTTAAGTTTATGAGTATCTTCTTGTGGAGTCCCCATTAGATAAAATCCGGTGTTTGAAAATATGCTGGAAAGTTTTATAAGAATAATTTAACTCTTATCATCTGTTACAGTTCTCTAAAGTGTAATGAAACTGTTGTGATATAAGGTTTTATATGCCCTAGAGAGATATGTTAATTTTAAAAGTCTTGTGAGAATGCAATTTAGAATTTTTAATTGTTCTTTTATTTTGAACTAATTTATCATTTATTGATAATAAATTAACGTGACATGAGATATTTTATCCCATGTTATTAAAAAAACATTATTATTATTTAATACAAATCAAACTTTATTTCTGCTTTTAATATCAAACACAAGTGAAAATTATCGCACCATGATGATTTTACTTCAAATTAGGATGTCGTGAATGGTAAATAAAATCACTTGTTCTTTTATCTTTCTTCTTCTTTATTTACTGAAATTTTGGTGTTTTCTTTTCTTAATTAGGAAAATATTTATATCAATCTTCAAGCAAAAAATATATATGTTTCTATGGTATAAAAATGTCACAAATTATGAAAATCTTGATTTTTAAATTATTTATGAAATTATACCGCGACTTCTTTGCTGTAGCTGCAATAAACGTTTTAATGCAATACATAAGAAGGCGTTTAATTCCCGTTTTCCCATTGAGTTATCCCCTTTTAAGACACTTAGAGGGAAAAGTGTTATTTTAATGATTTGTGTATTTAGTTTATATCTCACTTCGCAGCAACGAAAACACTTTTTCGTAACAGAAGATAGCGATAGTTGAGAACATCAATTACTTCAATAGCCGGCACCACAAAGAAAGCAAACTAACATCCTCCAGATAAAATGGAGTACATACATTTTTTTATTATTCCTCAAAGATAGAATACGATTGTGTGAATGCAGATACGAATACAAATCTCACGCATCGAATCAAACGCTCTTAACGTTTCCAGATCGATCACTTCAATTTAATTAGGAAAAAGATAAACCCGACTCCATCTTATCTGTACTCGAGAAAGAAGAAACGGAATCAACACTTAACACAAAGGACACTCCAATTCTTAAAGAATCACAAGTCCATCATCCAATCACCATGAGTGATAGACTTTCATGAACCGCTATCAGCCGCCCGTCAACACAGTTTATGCATTTTGAAATGTTTTATGAAAAGAAAAGCTAGGGACTAGAGCGCAAATAGAGATGGTAACCTAGCGTGGACAACTGATAGAAAGTGACACAAAGATACCCATACTAGTATGAGAAATCCCTTGGATAGAAAGATAAAAGCGGATCTTTCACTCAGAAAAAAAAAACATTCATGAGAATATAGCGGTGAATTGTACACTTAAAGGGCAAAACTAAATTGTCTTACACCATAGGCCAAGAGATATATTTTTAAAATCGTCAAATTTAAAAAGAACTTCTTAGAGAGGGCTTTTTGATTATGTAAGGACACATTTTTATTCAAGCTTTCAAAACATTTGCGTAAAATGAACAGTTATCATTCGATTAGAAATTTAAGGTTCTATAAACTAGTATTCATGAACAATAAAGTTGTTTAAGTAATCCTAAAATCCTAATAAGAATTAAATTGATAAATTTTGTTACTTTACGTTTGAGGCGTAATTTTACAACTGTTTTCAATAATAGTCTTTTTTTAAAAAAGCTTTTATTAAAAACGTACTAATTTATTTTTATCTTATGAGGTATTTTACTTCCAATTGAGTTTTGGAGGTATTTAGTTGGACTGTAACTTGCTAAAAACAGAAAAGTATTTGTGTTTGCTGTTCACCTCCTTACACACAAATTTAAATATTTCTCCTCTTACCTCTTTCTTTATAACACACACTCAGTTTCTCGCACACTTTCCTTCTCATTCTCTATTCCATTCTAAAGAAAGATGCCAAATGCAAGAAAGCTTACTTACTTACTTATCCTCTTGGAAAAGAAAGCTTACAGGTAACAAAAAAGTAAGGAAAGAATAGTGTTCGGCACAAGTTAACTAGAACTAGTTGCAACTAGTAGTTAACTACCGATAAACTAGTAGTTTACTAGTAGTTTAACTACTTTTAATTTAAAGTAGTTCAACTAGTAGTTTAACTACTTTTAGTTTAAAGTAGTTCAACTATTAGTTTAACTACTTTTTTAATTAACTACTAGTTAAAACTACTTTAAAATTTTTAACTACTTGAAAAAATTTTTATTTAAAATTTAATAAGATATTTAAAATTTTTATCAGAGGTAGAGTATTTCAAATATCATAACCAGAAATAAAGACCATTTTTGCGCTAAGTATGAATGTTTTTTGTGATATAGATAAGAAAGATGTATTAGAATTTTGCCAAAAAGTATGTTATGAAATTAAATAGACTAGTTAACTCGTAGTTAACTACTTTTTGGGAAATAGTTAACTACTAGTTGCAACTAGTCCCAGGAAAAAATAGTTAATTACTAGTTACAACTACAATTTCCCAGATTAGTTAGTAGTTGGTAGTTAACTATTTTTTGACCACTAGTTGCCGAACACTAGGAAAGAAGTATGAGAAGAATCTAGTCCTATTGTAGAGGCACGGCTTACTAGATACTTATACAGGCTAGCCGAGTTTTAAACAATGAAAACCATTTGACAGCTTTTCCCGCTTGGAGCGCTACAAGACCTACCTATATCACCCACCGCCTTCAACACTATGAATATGCTTTGCCAGTTTGTCCAATAATGCCATCTGGATTTGCATTGATTTACGTACTCGGCTAGCCTGTATAAGTATCTAGTAAGCCGTGGTAGAGGCTACAAAATAAATAAACCTGGAACTTTGAAGAACCTCATAGTAAATTAGTCCATAGTCTTTACACAACGTTAATTATATGAAAACTGAAAGTTGCATTCCGAGGAATATTTTTCCAAATTAGTACATTAGCTATCTTGCAAACAAAACAAATTTTGCTAAATTCAACAATTTATTGATTCTGGCAAGTACGTAGACTAGATTGGGGTGGCAAGAGATTCTAGCGTTTGCTTCATTAGGAAAAAGGGGTGTCTGCACAGTGCAAGTCTATTTCCTTCTCACTCCATGCATTAGCACCACCGATCTTTTCTGAAAATAAAGGTGTGGGTGCTTATTGCTTTATCTTGTTCCACACGCGGTTTAATCTAATCAGCCGTGAACCAGACGTCGCCACCTGTGATCCTACACTTCGCCGAGGAAGTGGTCGGGTTGCATTCTCGTGAGGTTGTAACGAAATACTAATTGAATATTTATCGCCATCAAATGCAGGTGAATGGAATTATCATTGAGACGAATGGTAAAGAAGATACTACCTCAAAGCGTCTAACTGGTGAGATCTTGCTTAATTAATTAGTATTAGATGAAGGGTTCAATGGAAAAACACGGTAGATCAATCCTTTTGGATTTACATGACGTGAAGTTTTGCTGTAGGTGTTAAAAAGCGATGCTGCTAAAATCTTTATTTCTCCTTTCAAGCAAATAGAGAATTACATTTAGAGTAGTCTTTTTCCAATAGTTTGTCTGAAGGTGGTTCAGATGGTTTTCCAAAACTTAGCTTTTTTCATTAAACTCTTTTTATTTTGGAAAATTTCGTTTTGAAACAACTTGAAAATTCTTCAGAATCTTTATAATTGGTTCTTAAAATATTCGAACATAAAATTTAATTTAAACATGTTTTTTAAAATTTATAATGTTGAATTTAAGTAAATAAATCGAATTTTCATTATATAGTATCAGAGCAAACGTTTTTTGAAGTATAAAAAGTCACAAGTTTAGGTTATATAATGTATGACTGTCATAACAGTAATCTTTTTTTATGACTTAAACAAAAAAAAAAAAGGTTAAACGAATTTTTAAGTTAGTTTTTGAATTGAGAAAAATGTTACGATACCCAAACCCAATTTAAAAGGAGAATAAATATTTTCGTTCATTTGCTATTTTTAATATATAATGGTATACCCGTAAAAACTATCATGTAACCTATGTCATAATTTTAAGTAAAATAACAACAAGTCTTTTTTATAATGCTAAATGTTTAAACTCTTGGGGGTGACTTGTGGTAAAAAAATTACACTATCAATAAAAATTAATTATTTAAATTTTGCAAACCTTTTCTTCATAAATAAGAATATATCCTAAGTACACTGGAAAATTCCATTTCAGGTCCTATCGCTCTGAAGTAATATTTATTTTATTTAGGAACAGAGATATTTACTCTTATCACATGTGTGTGTGTGTGGTATAACTACCGTATGATGCTTAACTACATCACCATTTATTAACAAAATAACATTAACAACTAAACAGTCTTAAAATATTCGCTTTAGACCATTTTTATTTACGGAAATTAAGCTGAACTATTACACTTGAAAATTACCTAAGAACTTTCAAGAGACCTTTTTAAGAGACCTTTTTCGTTTAGCTGTATTCTCCGAACCCAACAAAGACAAATCATATTTACGACGGCATATTCAAACGAAAAATGACATCTTAAAGACTCATATACTCATACACAGGTAGTTAAGGCTTTCAGAGAGAGAAAACAAACACGCCATCTCAAATTAACAACCCTATAAAAACGCAACCGAAACCTTTTTCCATATTTTCATCTAGTCACTTTTTGTCCATTACCGGAGAGTTTAAATAACCTGTGCTACCTTTTCTCTTTCGAGTATACTGAGTCTCTCCTCAGAATCAACTGTGATTTAGAGTCTTATTATCTTACCCTGGTGATGTTTTAATAGCTTTTATTTGCTTCTGTAAAGGACTTTTAACATGATGCAGAGTCCTTTGCCTTACCTTGAACAAAAGCGATGGGCTATTATTATATTTAGAATCTTATTTATCCTCTTTATGTACTATATATGTTATTTATAATTTATATACGTATAAACCTGTTCTCATTAAAGTTCTCATTAATCTTTCATACCCAGTAAACATATCTTAACGTTTGTGATTTTTTAATATTTAAAACTATAGTTTTATACATCATAAAGATTCATACAATAACTTATTCGCATTAACTACACTATTGGGTTCGTTTTCCACTAAATAGCGCCAAACTACCACACTATTTAGCTAAAGTATCGATTATTGTCAAAATTTACAATTAAATACAAAATTTACAATTAAAAGTTAAATGTAAAATTATTTACAGTTTAACCATCTGAATTGTTTTTTGCAATAACTTTTAGGAAGACAGTTTAAAACCGTAAATTTTACGGGAAAATTTTTTACAGTGAACGATTTCTCTGCACAAAATCCAAATAATAACAGGATTTCCCTGAACTTTCTTTGTTAAATCAACAGGTTTTTATGAGTGTATTATAATAATTATTAAATTCAAAATGTGTGTTTGTGTTTCAGAGACTGCTGGCATGGCTACTGGGAGGCCCGGGAGCCTCTGGTAGGTAGCATGCAGAAAGCCCTCCTGTCCGAAACGCCCCAGGACAGCCCTCTCACCAAGAACCACCTGTCACGCATCAACTGCGCAGATGACGGATACTGTTCCTCTGCGAGCACTCCCAAGTCCTCAGGTAACACTGCTTTTATACATGCACTACATAGAATGCGTACATCTATGTTATTTCACCAATACCTAAAAAGCAGTAACTGGAACTTCCGACGTCGGTTTTTTTTCTTTTAGGTCATGTAAAAACATTTACATTCCCTTTTCTGACTTGCCATTTAATTTATTTCGCAACTTTATTTATCATAAATAGAGTAATATGATTTTTAAAGCATCATATTTTTTAGTAGAAGGCAGAATTTAGTAGAAGAAGAGTTGAATTTAGTGACATCAGTCATAGGTTATGGGACAAACGTCATATCCAAATAATTAAGGACAAAATTCATAAACATGAACGATTATCTCTTATTAAGTTTGTAATAATTAAAATTATAGTGTGGCAATAGGATAATAGAGCATTTTCAATCACATGACTTGGACCTAACAACGGCCTTAGCAACAGAAGATGTTACAGTTTTTTGCCCTACAGAGGTTAACAGTTACAGAAAATGACTAGCCGTGGAATTCTTCTATTGGAGCATTTGCAATCACGTGATCCCATTCCTAAAAACCGCCTTAGCAACAGATAAACAACGGCCTTAGCAACAGTTAAAAGCCCTACAGTAGATTAACAGTTAAAAGAAAATAACCGGTTGTGACGTCACCTGAAAACACTCTATACCGTTTTTGGTTAACAACCGTTTGTAATCTCATGACCACATAGCAACTAAAAATCAATTTCAATTTCAATCAATTTATTAACAAAGACAAAAATTACAAAATTTAAAACATAGATTCACAAAAGTTTACACAGAATTAAAAGAAAAGAAAAAAGACAGTTGCAAATTCATCCCAAAGGAGCCACAGCTAATCACAACTAATAAAAACCAAACTAACACTCACATTTATACTCGAATGAGAAAAAACTAGGTGCGCGTTAAAAAGTTTACATCTCACTCTATTAACTCGTTCACCCCCAAACGTAATGGTACTCAAACAAAGTAAACTACATCAACTCAAACAAAAAGCTAACAAAACTGGAATAAAGTATTAAAACACAAGTTAGTCCACCAACTTTTATCGGAAAGAAAACGGTTTAACAAACATAAACCACTAATTAAACCCAAACCGCATCCTCAAAATCGATAGCGCTCTCAGAAAACCTAACCATCCCACTGAATAATTCGTTACATCCATTGTTAACGAGTAAAAAAAATCCCTAATTAGCGATAAACATCAGGACTTGAAGTGCACTTTGTTTTCCCGCATGGGGGACCAACCTCAGAAAAAAAACCATCCCTTATCTCTCTCCAATGGTTTGAGTATTAACAGTCAATGAAAAGAAGTGCATCTATGAACCAGACTAATGGGTTTTGCTGGCGAGAGTTCCTAATCAGTTTGAGTGAATAAGAACTTAATTAAGAAAGATAGTTTTCTCTTTGACAAAAGCCTTGTTGTTATGCGGTTGGAGCGTATCGATTTAATGAAGAAGATGTGCTCTCTGGGGAAAGTGAAAGGTTCGTTAGTAGGAATTTGAAAAATACGATTTATGTATTGATTTGTTTAGCGTTGGCTTCAATGTCGAGTAAAATGTACTGAACAGTTTATCATCAATCCCAGAAACATGGATGGCTTTTAAGGATAAATTGTTATTGTAATGTGCAAGTTGAATGATTAACTCTTTAAAAAGTTTAACCATCATGTCCTTACTTTTCAAAACTCTAACGCAGGGTACATAAGACGAAATTGGCTCTCTAGCACATTCAATGTGGTCTAAAGAGACTGAATTTTTTTCGGCCTCGTTTATTGGTGTACAATCCACCTATAACCCCTGGTGTATTATAACCAAAAGTATAGCTTAACAGACAAAAATGAGAACGAACATCCGACCAGGTAAAAAAACCATGACCTTGATACGCCTGTCCCAAATACAAGAAGTATAGTGTCGTTTGCTATGGTAAAGATCCATATAAAGAAAAGTCAAAAGCTTTTCATAACCCTCATGGTAGCTATGTTATACAGGGTGTCTCAAAAGGTCCTTACCGAACTTATAGCATGCAGGTCTGTTATGCCAGGACAAACAAGATTTTCATAGGAACTCATGTCCCCAAATGTTAACTGTGTCCATTTAGAGGACAATGTCCACAAATGCAAATTGTGTCCGCTAGAGGACAATGTTCGCCTGCGAAGCGGCAACTTCAACTATTATCACATATTTGATGAGAGCACCCCCGAAAACCCTCGTAAACCAAATTTCAGAAATTCTTCCGGTAATTAATCACCGGAGAAAATCACCTCCTTTTGGTTAGAGGCAGAATTTAAAGAAATTTGGTTTACAAGGGTTTCGACGGGGTGCTCTCTCCGAATATACGATAATAATTTAAATCTTCCATAAAATGAAAAAAAAATTTAAACGTTCGCCTCCAGAACCTGCATGTTAAGTTTAGCAAATACATTTTGAGATGTAGCAGCAGCGAACTGTTGTTGTGTAGTAGAGTAACTCTCGGTGTGTTCCGCACCAGGGCAGCCCCGGCCCGAGGAGGAGAAAGTGACGAGCGAGCTGCTGAGCGATGGGGCGCCGGCCGCCCTGCAGCAGCAGCAAGGGGGCGACCCCCCGAGCCGCCCCCCCGACGACCGCCCCACCTGGAGCAAGAAGGCCGACTTCCTGCTCTCCATCATCGGCTTCGCGGTCGACCTCGCCAACGTATGGAGGTTCCCCTACCTCTGCTACAGGAACGGCGGAGGTGAGCCCGTTCTTTTGCACCTTCGAGTAGTTTTAGTTTGGAGTTATGGTTTCAATTGAGGCAAATCGGTTATACTCGACAGCAACGTTTCCTGATCATAATGACGTCTCTACGCGGAAGCAGAAACTGTGTAAACAGAAAGCCTGTTTTGGGTTGCTAGGAGGAGTTTCGGTACGCAAATCGTGATAAAAAGACGCTATATATACATGGGTTTAACAAAATAATCATACTTTTAAATTGACGTTCTTCATTTCACTCAAAATTCAGACACCGCGATGGACGCGTTGCTGTCGAGTATAGAACATTTTAACGCTTTTTTGAGGCAAGCATTGATACAGTCCTGAATATGTTTGAAAACTGTTGCCGTCCAGAAATGTGTTCTAAAATTGTGTTGTAAAATAGGTTTAGAATTTGAATGTGTTCTGAAATTGAGATCGAATTACTATACGAACACTTTTCTGTCTCTGTAACTTTTAGCAACACTTTACAGCACTATTTTTGGAACACATTTCTAAGTATAGCAACATTTTTTTAAAAACATATTCAGAACCCTAATCAAAACACTATAAAGTATAAAGTGTATAACACAAACTAAAGTGTTGTTGATGTGAAGAGAGAGCAAGATAGGGCACATCCCGTTGCAGAATAATGTTCTCACGGACATATCTTTCAATCACAATGTGATTGAACCGGAAAACAATAAAGCAACAAATTCACTGATTGACATTATAATGGACGAAGCCTTTTCTCTCTGCTTTGCCGCTGCACTAATTTGAACCATGATTTTTGTTCCCATTACGAAGTTCCTTGTGCCAATTGGTTAACTAAACACACATGATTTAATCCACCGCTTTATTAACCCTTACTTTGGGTTATCTATTTTATTTTGTTTTCAAAATTGGACATTGTATATTTTAATAGATTAATGATAATCATAAGTAATTAAAACCTGCAAAATTCCATCTTGGGATTCTGGGTCATCCACTTAGGAGACCCCTGCACTTAAGAATGTTTCTAATCTTTATCAAACGAGAATCGTATCACATTCTATTACCATATTTATATTAATTACACAAAACAATTAAAAAATTAAACGCATTCAAAATATCACAAACAAAATACTTCATAAATACTGGTAAATAAGTATGAAAATTATGAATCTTGATAATTATAATATTTAGGTAAAAAAATCTAACTCAGTTTTATTTATGCACGTTTTTTAGCTATTTCACTTTTATATTATACTCCAAAAAGATATTTATAAACATAAAATTATCCTTCCCTTGCATGTTTTCAAAGCATTAATCTACTTTTAACCATAAAAAGAGGAAGTAAACGACGGTATTTAATTTAATATGACCCTTCACCATTTTCTTAATGGAGCTCAAACATAAACTGCTCGCTCACATGCAAAAGTAATGATAACTACTTGATATATTATTACCGCAGGTCATTAAATGTATCGCGGTTCCACTTAGCAAAGAGATATAATGTTCAGGAGATTAACTATAGTTTTTTTTTACTGTAACTGCTCTTTCAAAGTTTCGAGTTTATGCATATTTGTTTAAGTGTAAAAAGATAGCATGGTATTTTTTTAAGAATGTTAACAATGTTGTGTTGAGTGAAAAATTTATGTAAATTTAAATGCGTGAAAAAATTAAGTAGCTAATTTAATTTAAATACTAATACACAATTAATGTAGTTACTAAATTATAGTTAAATTGTTAGATTTATATTAATTAAAAAGGGAATTTTATTTGTTTGATACAAATATATAAAAACGATAAAAAATTTTGTTAAGTGTATTACAATAGACTTTACTACTTTATAAATACACAAAAAAGAGCATTTACATACGTAAAACAAAAACTATAATTTATTAGAGATCGTTAGTTTTAAAAAATTGGGTTTTATGAAGAGGTCTCTAGAATTTAAAAAAACCCCGAAGAAATAGAAGAAGTACTGATTTCTGACCTTAACACTAATTTGTATAGTTAATTTTTTTATTATAATTTGATTGATACTTTTATTTTAATAAATACCTGATGTAGTCAGTAATATTTCAGTATACGGTGTGTGTATTGCTGACAGTTCTATTTTTCTCATTTATAAAACTATTTTTAAAATATTCTTTATCTACTTCCAGGTGTGTTCCTCATTCCATATACCCTTATGTTGGTGTTTGGGGCTATGCCTCTTTTCTATATGGAACTGGTCCTTGGACAGTACCATAGGCAAGGCCCAATTAGTGTTTGGAAAATATGTCCACTTTTTAAAGGTATGTAATTTTAATTTTCTACAATTTATAGAAGAACTCTTACTTTTAATTCCAATAAACTTTACTCAGTTAATTTTATTTATTTGTTGTAAATAAGGTAAAGCGGGGCTACAGCAATATTCAAACTCATTTTTTGAGTAGAAAAAAATTACTTATTCGGATACTTTTTTTCTAAAAATATCTAAAAATGATTTAATTTTATGAAACCAATTAGAAAAAGAATATAAATTTTGATTAAAATTAATAGAACGATTAATTATTTCCAGTAAAACATACATGGCTCATCATCAAGAAACATCTCCAATAAAATAATAAAAACAAATTTAACTACTAATTACTTTTACAGTTCAAATTAGTAACGTTTTTTAGGTATTACCAATTTTCTGTTTCTTTTAGTCTAGTTTTCATTCTATAAATTATTTTTCAAGTTTTTAATAAAATTTAGAAGGTAATATTCGTATTCATTAAATATCAAAAACTGTTTTAAGACTAATTACTATTTATTGAAATAATTAGAACTAATAATAATTTAAATTTCTTTTATTTGAAAGGATATCTTACGACACATGCATTGTCTCTCTATATTAAAAAAAAGTAACAGTCGCCGCCGCCGCTGCCGCTGTTTCAGAAAATCTTCACTTTGACAATTTTGAATTGTCACTATGCAAAAACTATGGAACGGAAATTATTGAAATTTTGACCATTTGTAGACAAATGTATGAAGGTCCTTTTCGTTCCAATAGCTAATTAATGAGATAATTAGTTCTGGAATTATTTAATGTCAAAGTCGAAAATTATTTTTTTCTGCTGCGAGTTCGCCCCCAGCAAAATCTATTCGCAGCAGAAATATGATTTTTTGCAGCCGCATTCTCTTAGATGTGAAGTTTTGCACCTCGTCGCCCTTTTTTCGAATTTCGAATTAGTTTTGGAGTAATTAAGTTTTAAAGTTTCAAAATTTTTGACAGGTTTTCGGTTTTTTCGTTATAAAAGAAAAACTAATCACAGTAGAACTATGATATTTTAAACACACATACAATTATTTTTTATAAAAATATTGGCGTTCTGTTTTTCAAAAAAATCTAATTAGTTTTAGAGTTATTAAGATTCAAAGTTTTAATTTTTTTCTTCTCTTTCTGTTGCCGTTCACTAGAGAAACAGGCGAGTTTTATGATGCGTCTAATTTCTTTTATTTTCAACAATGTTTTTTCTACAAAATGGTTGATGATTATTAGTAGACTTGCTGGATATTTCTTAACATTTCGATTAAATTATTGATAAGCTAAAAAAGGAATGTATTTCAGCAACATTTTTGTTGTTAATTTAGGGGAATGATACGAATTAAATTATTTATAAGCAAGAGAGAGGTATTTTCGGTATTACAAGAGGCTTAATTAAGTCGAGAAGAGTGTTAGGCTGGATTGTTGAGATGAACAAGCGAGCTCTGCTCGCTAAGATCGCGAAGCGATCTGAAAAGAACTGCGAAGCAGTTACGGGGGTTGGTAAGCGATAGCGAGCAGGGGGCAGGCCCCCTAGTTTTTTTTAAAAAAAACTCCCCGAGTAAAATTTATAACATTAATTTAACTTCTAATTAGCTTTTACCATTATAAATCGTACAAAATAATGCAATATAGTCGACTCCACTTAGTATGATCACCTTAGTCCAAGATTAGACTGATATTAATAATTGATACTAAAAAATGGCTAAGAGTGTAAATCGAGTGTTTGCACTAAAATCACAACTATGCAGTCCTAACCGACGTATTAAAACGATTTCCTATAGTTTGTATTTTGCAACTTCAACATTCTTAAAGAAAAATATAGGAGGGGAATAATGTAACACTAACGAATTAATGACTCATTTTGCATGTTTATGTATTAAATTTGACCTGAAAATGGGGGAAAAACGGGATTTTTAGGGGATTTCAACAAACTTTGATAACATTAAACAATATATTGATCACACAAAACGATACATTTTGCGTTAAGCTAAATTATGAGTGATCGGGACCAGTCAACTTTAATCCATTGTATTTCAAGCATAAAAATCGCAGCTTGGATTAATTTAAAATAATTAATACGCATGAGTTTATCTGAGTGGGTATGTACATCTTCGGGGCATGTTCCTATACATCGACGTGTATCCCCCAACATCTCCAACCACTAAAACACGTCCCCCATCAATCAAGCACGTCGTCTGGTGGCACTAATTCCCCCAGACTTCATTCCGCCGCCGGTTAATGACTTGACTAACGCCTAAATAACCGAGCACGTCCCGAGGATTAGGCGCAGGGATTAACGGGGGTGGGAGGCAGGTCTGGACGGGAATTAGCGAGCGAGGACGGGTCGATATTGAGAATTAATTGTTGACCATTAGGCGATTAAGGAGGAAGGGGCTTTTATGCAGGTTGTAAACTATTGGCAAAGGGGATGGTTATATTCCTGGCGATCGGAAGCCTTTCCATTTATAGCGGAAAGCTGATGGGCAGATTCGAAACACAATTAATTTATGTCTATTCTGGACTTCAATCCGGGATCCATAAATGATGTTTTATTATGTTTCTTCTCCATTTAAATTGTCTTACCTGAAGCCAGTATCGTTTGTAGGATTTTAGTGTGGGGGGACCCAAAAAATTTGTATTGCCAGGACTTTTCGAATTTTGAAATTTTTAAAAAAGTTTATTCCTTCAAATAATGTATTAATCATTATTAACATTATTTGCAATCGCAATAAGGATAGTAAACTTAAATGGGTGAAGGAAAAAGTATTAAAATCTGGGAAATGGTTTAACTCTAAGAGGAGCTACAGCTTGATGGTCCCATCTCTTGGATTTTTCTATGTCTGAAATAGTTTTAATATTAATTATAAGTTGGAGTTGAGCTCCTTTTATCTTTTTTATTTGGGTGACCAAACTAAAGTACCCTCAGATCATACAAAAAGCAAACTGAAAAATGACAATTTACCGGTAACAATGTAACTATAGACTCCGTCAAACCCTCTATCCACCTTCTTTCTACAAACAATTAAATTCATTGGCAATTACCTATTACTTTAAGTTTTTCTTTCTTGATAGCCTTAATTTTAAAGTCGGAATTCAAAATTGTGCTACACACAAGTTAAGAAAAGAAACTTTTTTTTGAACATTTCAAAACATTTAACGATGTCTTGATTTTTAATAAAATCTGGATAATTAATTAATTAATTATAAGTATAATAGTAATTATTAGTTTACTCTAAACTATTACGTTTGGAATTCATTTTTGGAACTTCCTACTCAACTATAGCATTTAAAAATTGACCCAAGAAATAACAATGATTAAAACGTACTACTTCATATAAAAGAGTTAATTAATTGGTAATTCCATAATGGACTTTGACATGGTGACAGCATATTATGTAATTACTAATGGTTTTAATCAATCAGTATTTACAATTTTAATTATTTTCTAAAATTTGAAGTACGAAAATAATGGCATTTGATTCAATTAAAGGAATTCTACAAAAAGAAATACATGGAGGATCAGTAGTAGTGCAATTAAATTTCTTTAATTTCTGATGACTCAAGGAACAGCAAATCCCTTTTTAAATCGATAAACTCTTTTAAGTTGTAATGGAAACTGTATCAGGTACGTTAAAATAAAAATCCTAATCCATCTAACTAGCTTACCTTTCTAGATAAAGCGAAAAAATTCGTAAAAATTCCCAAAACTTTCATTAACTGTTAAAATTCGGTCATTTATAAGCTTTCATTGAATATTTATGAGGTAAGTTTGATCAGAATTTTTGAAGAAAGTAATTAACCTTCTTTATCCAATTAAACACTTAATTAAAAATTTACCCTTTTTTATATAGTTGCTCTTTTTTGAACAGTAGCATGGTTGGTTTTAATTAAAACTTTTAATTACCTTTTTTTCTTGTTCCAGAACTAAATAACAAATGGCTATTTTCCCCCCACTGTCATTTAGTTTTTTTCGATTCAAGAAACGAAATAAGTTCAAGTAAATGCTATGCCCTTTTTTTCTCTTAAGTTTTGCGCATTATATTTCAACGCAAAAAAAATTCTGAAATCGATATTTTCTCTATTATATTTCTTACAAGATGTTATTTTATATGATAAATTCGTAATTTTACCATTAAAAATGTTTATATACTTGCTGCAACAAATTAAAGCATATTTCGGTCATTATAAGTTTGAAGCATTTCATTATTATTGAACTTTATATTTTATGTAGAATCAATAATTAAATATTAGATAATATAGATATATTTTTAGCTTCAACATAAAATGGATGCAATTATTATTTTCAGTTTAACTGTTTCTTATTTGAAATGATAATTTCTTTAGGCTTCAGAAATAACTACACTACAAAATTTATACACATTATATAGGTAAAATACCCTATCATTAAAAATTTAGCGATAAATTTTATAATAGGATTAAAAAGTTTAAAATTTTCCAATTTTCAAATTTCTAGCTACGAAGTACCAAAATACTTTTAAAATGTATCTTAATTTACAGTAACTTGAAGGTTTAAGGTAAATATCAAAACGTTTACAGTGAACTCTGTTTAGTTGTAAGCAAAAAGTATATTAAGCCTTTAACCCCATTTTATATGGTTTGCTTTTCTGCAACAAATGTAAACAGCATCTACAGATTCTTTTTATAGGGTGCTTCTCTGCTGTGCTATTTATATATTTAGTGAATAAATACTTCTGTTTGATATTTAGTTCATATTAGCTATTTGGCGCATTTCACTGTGTGAGATATATCCTTTTTATAAAGATAAAGGATTTATTTAATGATTTCATGATAGATATTTTAATAAACTATCCCTGTGCTTAAGCTGAACAGGTGAGCGTCATATTATCCTTATAAAAAGTATTGAAACTTATCCCTAATGCTTTTACTTATTGAGTTCTTATATCTATTATTATTAATATTTTCTTAAAGAGGAAATATTACTCCGGCCTATGAAATTATTTTGAGTTTTAAATCATGAGGAAAAGTGTCTAAAAAGAATTTGGGTATAATTATTAATTTTGGTATAATGGGCCGTTATTTATCCCGTTAAAAATTGCCAAGTTGTTTTCTACTGTAAATATTCGAATATCTACACATTTTTATTGTTGTCATCAATAGGATTGTTTTCAATTTTTGGCGATGTTTCTAATTTTTGATATTCAAAACAGCTTTTCAGCGAGATAAAAAAACAGAAGGTATGAAAAGTATCGGAATTTGTTAGATAGCTAACAGAGTGTTTTTTATCTCCTTATCGACCTTAAGTAAATAAGGATAGGGGCATTGAAAAAATTGTCACTGGGTTCAGATGAAACAGTAACTTAAGATGAACAGAAGAAAACTACTACTTCATAAAAATATTCAATCCAAAAAATACATACGATAAAACTTGACATCGAAAACTCAGTATTAGTTAGCATTTCCTTCACTCTTCAAAAAAAAAAATTCAATATTAAAAAATAAAGTTTTTCCGTTCGCGCAACCAGGTTTCAAATAATATTCGAGTCCTGCAGGTTCCGATAACACAGCGTTAAGACTACAAAGGACCTCCCGAAAGGACGAGGATTTGGGAAAATTCGAACCAGATTTCGAGGGAAGGGGGTGCAAACGAAATTACTTTCGGGAGAGAACCCGATCCTGTTGTGAAAAGTCTCCCGAAAATATTTCCGTTCCTCGGGATTTCGTGGAAACGAAATACGGTGGAGTTTTGTTTTTGGGTCGTTGATGTAGAAATGTGTCTGATGTTTTTATTTTGTCCGAAGGGAAGAGGATTAGGTTGAGTGTGTGTAAGGATTTTTTTATGAAATGTCACAGAAATCTGATTTCTTCCAGTTGCAAAGTTATCAGAAGTTAGCTCAGAGTGGAAAAATCTAATGTTATAAAGAGAAGCACCTCATTTCGTATAAAATACTTTCATAATTTTATTTTGGGTAACTTAAATTTAAAGCGGTTGTTTTGAGTAAGTCAAATTGCTGTAAGTTATTTAAAAAATGAGGGCAAAAATACTGGAATGTGTAAAACGGGAAAGGCAATTTATACAAGTTCATAAACTTTCTCATAGGGTTTAATGTATAATCCATATTTTTGGATTAAATCTTGGTTAAATTTTACTTTGAATAAAAATATAAGCAAGAAATAAATTTTATTAGAATTTTTATTTTATGCAATGTTGAACTAAGTAAAATTTGATAGAGCGACCCCTTCTGGGACCGGTCGTTATAACGAATACCATTTTATGGCAAAACAAACTTTACTTATATAGGTAACCGGTCAAAGAATCGCTATAGCGTAGGGTCGTTGAAAACACGGTCTACTACTTAAAAAATTATTGATTAGTTATTGACTACTTAAATGCATGGTAAAGAGCTTTTTAATGTAACTCAAAGTAAGTTACGACTGAAATTAACCCAGAACAGGGTTCCTATTCAATAGAAAAGCTTTCTTCAACAACGAGCTAACTGCAACACCTTGGCACTGATTAAATGAAGTTAGCTCTGTTGCAAGTGCCTCAATTGTAGATAGTATCAAATTCTAGGAATGTATACAGCATTCGCACATGACGTCACTTGGAGGACAAAAACAACGTTGCTAAGGCTGTTGTTAGGGGCGGGAAATAAAAGCATCCAATAGAAGCATTCGCACATGACATCACTGGAGGATAAAAACAACGTTGCTAAGGCCGTTGTTAGGTAAAGTCATGTGATTGAAAATGCTCTATTCCAGTTAAATTTTAAATAACTTCCACCCCAAACTAACAGTCTCTCTCTCTCCCGTAGGCGTGGGCTTCTGCGCCGTGATGATCTCGTGGTACGTTTCCTTCTACTACAACGTGATCATCGGCTGGACCATCTACTTCATGGTGTCCTCCATGACCTCGGAGCTGCCCTGGGTGCGCTGCGGAAACGAGTGGAACACCGACCGCTGCTGGGGCGGATACAACGACTCCGCGAACCGCTCCCTCGTGCCCCCGTTAAACAGGACCAGCCCGGCCCTGGAGTTCTTCGAGTAAGCCCCTGTTTCCTTATATGCTGTCGTTAATAATCTAAGAAGATCTCTATATACTAGACTACAACGTTTCTTGACCCTTTTACGTCACTACGCGGAAGGAAAAACTGAGTAAACAGAAAGCCTAGTTGGGTTGCTAGGAGGAGTTTCGGTACCCAAAGCGTGATAAAAAGACGCTATATATATACTTGGGTTTAACAAACTAATCATATTGCTAAACTTAAGTTCTTAATTTCACTCAAAATTAATACACCGCGCTGGGAACTACTTTCCTTGTTTGCTCTCAGCTTGTTTCTCAAGGGTCAAGTAACGTTGCAGTTGCAGTCTAGATAGCCTCAAAGTTCATGAATCATAGAATTGGCTTGTAGGAGCCAGAATCCCCAGAAATGCTTTCTCATTACAAACACAGGGAACAGTAACAAGAACGTTCGATTGCTTTGAAATAAGTTGGTATGACAACCCTACTGAAAAAAATCTTCACTTTTTCTTTAAAAAAATCTGCAGAATATCTGCAGTTATTTGAACATCTTCATTCTGAAGAAAATCTTAAGATATGAAAATGAAGATGTTCAAATAACTGCAGATATTCTGCATATTTTTTTTCTGAAGATTTTCTCCAAAATATTTAAATCTTCAAATATTCTTCAGAAAGAAGTGATCCGCAAACCTGGAATATATTTCAATAAATTCCAGGCTTGGTATATTCTTTCTAAAGAATATTTTAAGATTCAAACATTTTGCAGAAAATATCAACAAGTGACCAAATAATAGTTAAGAGAATCCAAAACACAAGACTGGCAAACAGGGTGTCATTAAATAGAATACATATTTTCTGTCTTACAGGTATGTACAAAAAACACAAAAGCCATGATGAGTATCAGAAGGAAGTATAAAAAAACATACATTAAAAAATTTTATTGAAAACAAAAAATCCTTTAGTTTTTTCTTAAATAAATATTTGGATGGACTATTTTGGAATTCTAATGGTTGCATATTATAAAGTTTGGGGCTATATAACAGAAATTATTACAAAATATAGATTTTTTGGGCTTAGGAATTTAAATTCTGTTTATAAAATAAGATTCTGTGAAAGCAATATATTTTGAAGAAAATTTGAAGATTTCGATAATTCAGAAAAATGTCTTTATAATTATCTTCAATATTTCTGCAGATTATACAGGGTGTATCTGAAATGATGCGACAAACTTTGATGGGTGATAGTACTCATCAAGACGAACAGGAATTGGTATAGAAAGGGGGGTCGCAGATACGCCGTTAAAGAGATAGGACCTAATGTAGTGCAAGTGCGTTTCAAAAGGCCGTTTTTAGAAGGCCCGTGTGACGAAACAAAACATAATAAAATGAAAAACATTATTGCGTGAGGTACAGGAGTATCCGTACTACTTAAATCCTGAATGTGATAGAAATTGGACCACTTTCTAAACCGTGGGGTGAGTTTTAAAACGTGCACTATTCATCTTTTAGCCAAAGAATGGAGTTCCCTTACATTAGTGTAATGGTACTTAGAAAAAGATGATCGGGGAAGGAATTTTCAATGATCATACATTGATCATTGGAACTGTATGATCATTGAAAATTCCCTCCCCGATCATCATTTTTCTAAGTACCATTAAGGGAACTCCATTCTTTGGCTAAAAGATGAATATTGCACGTTTTAAAACTCACCCCACGGTTTAGCAAGTAGTCCAATTTCTATCACATTGAGAATTTAAGTAGTACGGATACTCCTGTACCTCACGCAATAATGTTTTTCATTTTATTATGTTTTGTTTCGTCACACGGGCCTTATAAAAACGGCCTTTTGAAACGCACCCGCACTACATTAGGTCCTAGTTCTTTAACGGCGTATCTGCGACCCCCTTTCTATACCAATTCTTGTTCGTCTTGATGAGTACTATCACCCCTCAAAGTTTGTCGCATCATTTCAGATACACCCTGTATAAAGATACAACAGGTCTATAAAATGTCTGTGAATTGTCGTCAAAAATTCTGAAGACAGTTTAAAGATACAACAGGTCTTTAAAATGTCTGCAAATTTTCTTCAAAAATTCTGAAGACAATTTAAAGGTAGTGGTAAATCTGCTAAAAAACTTAGGAATTTCTGTAGAAAGTGGCTTTTTCTTAAGAAAATCTTCAGATTATTTTTAGTGGTGAAACGCTTCTTTCATTCCAACCAGCTAAGGGAACAAAATTAGTTTGAGAAAAATATTTTCAATGAGCCAATTTAGTTTAGACAATTTTATTTACAGACATGAAAATGTTTTCACTGATGGTTCCTTAATTTTTTTACACTTTACTAGGAAATGAAAAAGAGAAAGAATGAGACAGAAATTCATAACATAAGAGTATCTATGAGAGAGGCAGATAAAAAAAACCCTACATTTTCTATATCCCCTGTACTATAAGGGAATAGGTGTCAGTGTCAGTCCCTAAATTTTTTCCGCGCAAAAATTCAAGTAAATTCATAATTTCCCTAATTTATGATCAAAAGTTATGATAAACTGACTGGTTTTTAATTGACTATCGCTATTACTATCACAAGAGGACAAGTAAACGAATGTAACTTATGAAAGTATAAATCAAGAAAAATATAAGTTACGTAAAGTTGTATATATAGAACTTCAAAAAAAAAAATAATGAAGGTTCTTAGAAAACAAGAAAAGCAGCATAACAAAATCTCACAAAATTCCATTGCAAAGGAATTTCGAAAAAGAATTAGCCCTACAAAAAAAAAAAAGGTATGCAATTTGAATTCAACAAAGCTTTATGAAATTCAATATTTTTTAGAGTATGAAATATCAAACGCGTAAAATATCTTTAAAGTATTTTCAAATAGAAGAAAAAAATTGTGTAAAAAATAAAATTGAGATTGCATCTCCCATGGATACTTTTATCTTTAGAGTTACAAAAACCTGTCCTTTCGCAGGTTTTCATTCGCTGGTAACAATGAGATGGGTTATCTAATTAATTCTAGGATCAATCAACCACAAATCGTTGAATACAACTTTAAATCCAGACGTTGTAAAAGCATAAAAAGAAAACTGTCTCGTCTTTTCCATTAGTTTTTGTGCTTGAAAAAAGTTTCATTTGCATATAAAAAATGGCAATAATTGATTTTGGATGAAAGACTTGTGAAAGAATACGCATTAATTTCCTTTCATTGTACCACCTACATAAATATCTATGAAAATTGTTAAGAGAAAATTAACTCTTTTCAGTTTGTATAACTTACAAATTATTTTATTTTTCGATATGGATAGAAAAACCAATGCAACTTGCAACATTTAAAAAAATCATAAAAAATATCCAGATATCTAGTAAAAAGAAATTACTATATTGTTCTATGTCATAGATTACGTTTATATTCAAATCATATTGTTCTTAATCAAATACTTTTTATACTCTAACAAATAAAACCTTTTATTAAATTTCTCAAATGTATTTTTTTTCATTTATTTGATTTGAAGATAGTACCTATATCTGTACTTAAAAAGTAAACCATACCGTTTTTATGTCATATCATTGAGCTAAATCCTAGAATCCAGTACAAGGATGCGGCTTTTGGCAGAATATTGTGTTATCAAATTAAAGACAACTCTATAGTAAACATTTTTTTTTTTGGAATTACAATTATTATAACTAGTCACTGCAATTGGTGTTAAATTGCTTCGCTTGGCGCTTAACAAGATTATATATTGGATTGACCGTAATGATGCGACGTAGGTATTGAAAATGGTTTACCACTTATGGTAAATTAACTTTCATGTAGTAGAATAGTGACTGAACTAGACCAATGAGATAGGATCGCTCATTGATTGAATGTGAAAAGAAATATTTAGTCATGTTAGTTTTCATCCCGTCTGAAATAATAAACAATTTATACACGTAAGATACATGTCATATCCATGTTTCGTTTAAAACAATACAATTCCTCTTCATAATTTTAATTTTTAAATCAGCCTTAAATAACAATGAGCTATCATATTAAACTTGATTTCGTGCATTATTGAACCAACAGTAGTCAAGTACATAGTTCCCATCTTGTGTTTTAAAATGGAGAACTAGAAGCACGCAATAGAATGAAAAAAAAAATCTTAGTGCACATTTGACTTAAGTATCAGTTAACTAGACTACAGCACACAGCTCTGTCTTGAATAATACAGCAAAACACAAGTAGGTAATAACCCAAACAAGAACGCAACTTAGCTCTTTGCCGTTCTGAGCTCAGTAGCAAACAGAACGCCGTACGTCACCAGCACCCCCGCAGTGGTAAGGAACAGCTTCTTATTCACTTTGAACATGCCCCACCCCGTGAAACTCAGATCGTACTTGGCGCACACATTGAAGAGCAACAAGTACACCCCGTCCTTGCTCCCTCTGCACCCCGCGGCTAACCCCTCTTCAACCAGACCCCTCAACTGCTTGTTCACCCTCACGGTCTTCGAGCCACACAGGGTCAGAGTCACGAACCAGCACAGCGTCCACACGAAGACGTTGACGGAATACGCGTTCCTCATCGCCTTCATGTTGGACATGTGACCGCTGGAGAAGACGCACACCAAGTTGAGGATGTTGGCGAAAGTGAGGACATAGGACAAGAAGGTCGTGAAGGACAACGCTTTCTCGACGTGGGAGTGGACGTTCTTGGTTGTCGACAGAGTCGACAACGCCCGGTTCACGCTGCCGACGTCGGCTTTGAGATGTCGGTAGATGTCCGATAGGTGTTGCCGAGTCGCCCTCACGAAGGTCAGGTAGACGAAGCTGATGAAGATCATCACCAGGGCCGGGAACACGAAGAAGTGAACCATGTAGGACAACTGCACCAAAACCATCAGGACTTTCCACATGAAAGACGGACCGTCCGTGTGGAACGTGTAAGTCTTGATCGTTTCTCGGAGGAAGAAATCGTCTTTGGACATCACATAGATGGACCCAAGAGCAAGACCAGTTGGGATGGACACGCAAATGAAACAGGCGGCTGCGGCGTATTTCCGAAGGTGTTCCGTCGTTTTCCTGTCGAAGTGTTGTAGGAGACGCAGGGCTCTGGTGATGCACGTCTTGTGGAGTAATAGAGAGAACCGCAGGGACAGCAGAATGACGTGCAGAGAGGCCGAGGTGATTTTCAATGTCATCGTCACGTAGCGTATTCTGTTCACGCCGATGAAGATCGTGTATATCGAGAATGATAAGGAACCAAGTTCGTATAAGGTTATGAGAACGGTTGAAAGCTTTTCGGTGAAGCTCTGTGATTTGAAGGGCTTTCTCTCAAACAGATTCATTCCGGTTATTGACAGGCAGCTTAAAATAATTTTAAAGTGCATTTGCAAACTTGCGTTTTTCTTCTTCATTGCAGATTTCCTATTCATCAGAGTAGAATTGTGATACACAGCCATATCTTTAACAACGAACTCTAACAACGAATGAAGTTATTCCATACAACTTAAACACTCAATATCTATCGATTTGGTTTTAATTTGCAGTTCTTTTTCACTTAAAATTACTTTAATTCACATAACACGGAATCCAGTACAAGCACAAGTAATTAGTAATTCATCACTATAACTTCCTGCAACGAAATCAAGATCCCGTGTGATACTGATTGCGGTCCATCAGAATATGAGGTCTCATCAAGAAATGAACTCAAGAGATGATTTTTCGAACAAATCAATTTTTCTTAAGACTAATAATCAGGACAAGCTTTGAGAACAAAAGAGAAATCGCATGAAAGGGTGTTACCAAGGTAGTTTAAAAAGGAGTGTGTTGTTTTCGGAGGAGAATACGTCAAAAGCTCCGATCTATTTTGTTGAGTAACAAACATCAACTCCCCGTGTTGATCATAAACACCAAATGAATGAAAAATCAATAGGCTGTATGCCTTAAGATAGTAAAAGCAATTTTTTAAAAGGGGAGACATCACATCCATCACATGGATTTGACTGACGTCAATACATTTAAAACTGTTGAATTTTTTTTAAACAGCTAACTTCAATGATTTAACTATGCAAACCTATTTTAATACAAACCCAATACCCTTTTTATCTTTCTGCTCCCTCTTTCTCTCACCTATTTTTAATTAATTTAATTTTATTTCTTTCTCTTGGGTTATCACTCTTATCCTCTATGTCTCTCCACTATTCTACCTTTCATATTCTTTTTGAGTAGAATGCAAGGAGTTAAGTAAAGAAAACAAATCAAGCTGGAAAAAATAAAAATTATTTCTTAGTTATCTGTTAGTTAGGCTGTAAATTTGTCTTCTCCAAAACTCAACTGAATACATGTGTTTCAGAAAAAACTTTCCCCACTAAAAAACTAGGGTGATGTAAGAAAAATATACCCAAAATATATGTAATTGTCTTTTAACAAAAATCAAAATATTTTCAGAAATTTAAGTTACAAGAGAATAGTTTTAATATCAAATAGAGCGCATTGAAATTGCGTACCTACACTATTTGGATCAACCTATGATTTATTGATATCTTACTCTCTTCTCCAGAATTCATCTATTTGAGATGTTGTAAAAAATCTCCTTTTATTTATTGGTACACGCAGTTCCCATCTTGTGTTTTAAGAATGAGATCAATGCACATTTGACTACAGTATCAGTTAACTAGACTACAGTACACAGCTCTGTCTCTTGAGGGCACACAATCCTTGTACTCGAAAGAATTGTCTCGAATAATATAACAAAAAACAGGCACTAATCCAAACAAGAACGCAACTTAGCTCTTTTCCGTTTTGAGCTCAGTAGCAAACAGAACGCCATACGTCACCAGCACTCCAGCAGTGGTGAGGAACAGCTTCTTGTTCACTTTGAACATGCCCCACCCCGTGAAACTCAGATCGTACTTGGCGCACACATTGAAAAGAAGCAAGTACATCACGTCCTTCCTCCCTCGGCACCCCGCGGCCAGCCCCTCTTCAACCAGACCCCTCAGCTGCCTATTCACCCCCATGGTCTTCGAGCCACACAGGGTCAGAGTCACGAACCAGCACAGCGTCCACACAAAGACGTTGACGGAATACGCGTTCCTCATTGCCTTCATGTTCGACATGAACCCGCTGGCGAAGACGCACACCAAGTTGATGATGTTGGCGAAAGTGAGAACGTAGGACAAGAAGGTCGTGAAGGACAACGCTTTCTCGACGTGGGAATGGACGTTCTTGGTTGTCGACAGAATCGACAACGCCCGGTTCACGCTGCCGACGTCGGCTTTGAGATGTCGGTAGATGTCCGATAGGTGTTGCCGAGTCGCCCTCACGAAGGTCAGGTAGACGAAGCTGGTGAAGATCATCACCAGGGCCGGGAACACGAAGAAGTGAACCATGTAGGACAACTGCACCAAAACCATCAGGACGTTCGACAGGAAAGACGGACCGTCCGTGTGAAACGCGTAGGTCTTGAGCGTTTCTCTGTACTTGGAGTCGTCTTTCAGGAGCATGTAGATGGATCCAAGAGAAAGACCAGTAGGGATGGACACGCACACGAAACAGGTGGCAGCGGCGTATTTCCGAAGATGTTCCGTCGTTTTCCTGTCGAAATGTTGGAGGAGACGCAAGGCTCTGGCGATGCAAGTCTTGTTGAGTAGTAGAGAGATTCGCAGGGACAGCAGAATGATGTGTAGAGAGGCCGAGGCGATTTTCAACGTCATCGTCACGTAGACTACTCTATTGAAGTTGATGTAGACCGTGTATATCGAGAAAACTATGGAACCGAGTTCGTACAAGGTTATGAGAACGGTTGAAAGCTTTTCGGTGAAGCTCTGTGATTTGAAGGGCTTTCTCTCAAACAGATTCATTCCGGTTATCGATAGACAGGTTAAAATGATTTTAAAGTGCATTTGCAAGCTTGCGTTTTTCTTCTTCATTGCAGATTTCATATTCACCAGAGTAGAATGGTGATACAGAGCCATTTCTCAACTTTCACAAAGAATGAAGTTATTCCATGTAATTTAATCACTCAATATCTATGGATTTGCTTTTTAATTTGTAGTTTTTTTTCACTCACAATTACTTTCATTCACATAACACGGAACCCAGGATAAATTTTTGTTTTTTTGCTAATCTTTCAGCTTTTCCTGTTTTGTAAAATTGTCATTTAAAAATTTGAAAACACGTCCGTCGAAGATATTTCTGACCGAATTCAAACATCTTAAAGAAAGCAAATTACTGGATGTAGATTAATCGTCATACCTGTCATCAAAGCCTCGTTTGATAAATGTTTTATCTTCTCAAACTTCTCAAAAGTTGAAATATTTCACAAACAGGTATAAAAATAGATGTAAGAAGAAAACTATCGAAAAATCACAAATCAACGTTTAAAGATAATTAGAGACAGCAGAAGTAATTAGTAATTCATCACTAACACTTCCTGCAACGAAATCAAGATCCAGTGTGATACTGATTGCGCTCCATCAGAATATGAGAAGTCCCATCAAGAAATGAACTGACAAGATGAAATATCGAACAAATCAATTTTTCTTAAGACTAATAATCAGGACAAACTTCGAGAAAAAAAAGAGAAGTCACATGAAAGGGTTACCAAGGAAGTTTAAAAGGGAGTGTGTTGTTTTCGGTGGAGAATACGTCAAAAGCTCCGACCTGTTTTGTTGGCTTGTTTTGTGCTGTTTTCACTGATGATGGCTATCAACTCCCCGTTTTAAATATAAACACCAAATGAATGAAAAATCAATAGGCCTTAATATAGCCTTAAGATAGTAAAAGCAATTTTTCAAAAGGAGAGAAATCAAATCCATCACATGGATTTGACTGACGTCAACACATTTAAAACTGCTGATTTTTTTTAGATAGCAAACTTCATTGATTTTAAAACCTATTCTAAAACTTTAACTCAATACTTTTTTTTATCTCTCACCTCCTCTTTCTCTTCCCCAATTTTCATTCATTTAAATTAATTTTTTTTTCCTTTCCATGCATTATCACTCTCCATTCTCTTTTTCTTTCCGATTCTACCTTTCAGATTCTGGTTGAATAGAGTATAAAGAGTTAAACAAGGAAAAAAATTAAGCTGGCAATAATGAAAATATTTGTAAGTTATCTGTTAGCTAAACTGTAAATCTCCCTCCAAGAAAAAATCCTCTCCAAAACTCAACTGAATACATGTGTTTCAGAATAAAACTTTCCCCACACTGAATAACTGGGGTGATGTAAGAAAAATGTTCCCAAAATATTTGTAATTGTCTTTTAACAAAAATAAAATTATTTTCAGAAATTTAAATTACAAGAACATAAGTTATGCTGTTAAATGTAGAGCGCATTGAAATTGAGTAGCTTCACTATTTGGATCAACCTATGATTTATTCATATCTACTCTCTTCTCCAGAATTCATCTCTTTGAGATGTTGAAAAAAAAAATCTCCTTTGATTTGGCGGGAAAATATGCAAAGGAGAAATCAATGACTTGATTCGACGGCAAGAAATACCAAAATCACGTTTGCAGGAATATGCTTTGAATTTGAATGCCTCGAATTGCTATTCCTTTCTCATTACATTCAGCTGTGAAACACATGTTCTCAAACAGATCTCGGATGTAAATAAACAGATTAAATCCCTTCTCACGAATGTTATCAAAAAATGACGTCACAATTGCGTCACTGGGAAGTCATCCGGGGCCTCCGACAAACCTAAGAACAATGGACGATCCATCAGACAGAGCCGAAAAAGATTCCACGGTAACGCAAATTGAAACTACTTTCGCAGAATTACGTTCCCCGGGATTGGCAACACTTTTTTTTTGTTTATTCACCGTGCTGTATTGTAAACGGTTCGTAAAGCTTTATCTGTTTAAGAGAATGGAATGCAGTGAGGATAAAGAGGCAGAGATGTTATAAAAGAAAAGTGTCTCAGACAAAGATTCAGAGTTTACTCAGAAGGGATTTTATCCTGGGAGGCGTTTTATGAAAAATATGAGAGTTTTTGTTCCCGGTTTTAAGGATGGCCTGCTATAAACATTCTTTTTTTTATTTAGGGAAACGCATTACGTAACTTTTATGCAGCGTTTTATTTTTCGAAGGAATAAAGAATGCTTCAACTAAAGGTGTGTACTGACTGGAGTGTAGATTCAATCGACGGAAAAAAATTCTCAAAGGCTTACCCTGAGGCCTATCAATTGATGCAAACCTTCCTTTAAAAAAACGTCAAAACTGCTAAGGCGCTTGCACCAATAAAAGAGCTGTAAGCGCTTGGAGCTAGATTCAGTGTTGGAATGCTTGAAATAGCAGGCTAATATTTTATAACTAGTCCGAAACTTAATAAAACAGGGTATACGTATGATTTGTTTTAAAATTTTCGAAGAGAAATGGGATTTTTTTCTAGGTACTCTCTGAGCACGTACATATTTAATAAATCCATTATAAAAACATAGTTAAAGAAATAATCAACCTATCTGGAAATGATTCTCCCCCCCAAAAAAAATTCCTTTTTCCAAATGAAAATTGTGAAATATCCTCTCCAAATTTATAACAAGTGTCCTATATTCCAATAGTTTTCTTATAATGGCACTCAAAAATGATATTTAAACATATTTTACATCTAAAAAATTCTAAAAATGTTAACAAAAAACTATGAAGAAAATACTCTGAACTGTGCGAAAAAAAAAACACCATTGCTGAAACTCTCTCCTTTTGCCTAATTCACTAGACACTACTACTGATCAGCGGTTAACCAGCGGTCAAAGAACAATTCCACGAATCAGAGTCAGCGAAAACTTATTTTCTTTCTTTAGCTGCTGCATGGTCAGGTAGCAGTGAATTACGTAGGTAAAGTTTCTGCTTCAAACTTGAAAAGTGCATTGTAGCATTGTAGTTTTTGTATCTTAGCGATTATTCTGAAGGGGAAAAAATATTTTCTTTTTTTTGCAGTCGAGGGGTGCTGGAGCTCCACATGAGCACGGGTTTCGATGATCTCGGAGCTCCGAAATGGCAACTTGTGTTGTGCGTTTTCTCCGTCTTCGTCATTCTTTACTTCGCTCTCTTCAAAGGAGTCAAGTCATCAGGAAAGGTAACGCACGTTTGCACCTCTGATCGGGGTTTAGGGGTATTGAACAAATTTACATGTTACAGTTACAGAGATGAGATTGCACAAAAGCAAAAAGACTTCGTGAACATAACATGAGCCATAACTAAAGGATTTCGAACCCCATGAAATATTGATTCGAATTTCGTTACATACCGCTTGTTGCTATAATTAATTTATTTTATATTCATAAACCTTTTATTAACAACTTAAAAAAATATTTCTAAAAAAAAAAACATTAAATCAGATGTTTCTTAACATTAATCTACATAAAGTAGGAAAATTTTCGAAACAGAAAACATCTTAAGAATCGCATCCTTGTAGTTTCTAACCTTAATAAAGATTAGGGCGAGCTGTATGTAATATGAAATCAAATTATAGAAAACAGTTTCTTCTTAACAGTTCGCCCGAAATCTATTCTGGCACTCTCTTGCTTATTAAAAACCGATACTACTATTATTTCAATCTTCCTCCAATATGAGTAGTAAGATGTATGCGTTTTTCATATTTTCTTCAGGTCGTGTGGGTGACAGCGACCGCCCCGTACGTCATTCTGACCATTCTGTTGTTTAGGGGAATGTTTCTTCCTGGCGCGGCACAAGGGGTCAAGTATTACCTCAGTCCAGATATCTCTAAGCTTCTACACTCTCAGGTAAGGAGAAAATACTTGAAATATTAACGTTTAAGAAAAATTGAGTTGTATGTTTTACCTTTTATTTTTTAAAACGTTGCTTTATGATTCATAATTTTAAATTTTATTAAATAAAAGTTAATTTTCCCTTACATGTTTTTTTTAGTATATTTACGATTAGTGTATAAAATATTTACTATGTCTTCCAATATTTTTAATTCTTCAACTCCCTTTCTTTGGGTAACTTGAAGACTTGGACTAAATAAAAGAAGAATAGATTCCAAATAGTAATTCAACACCTCAAAATTTAAGAATATTTGCATTTTTAACGGTGAATTTGTTTAGAAAGTTTCCGTATTATAACATTTTTTAAACATTAGCTTTAATTCTAAGATTTTCTGTGTAAGCATTAGATCTTCAATTTTAAGTTTCCCATACTTTAATATCCTTCAATTCCATTTATTCATTTCTGTTGTTTCTCTACCTAAAATAGTTTCTATAATTTCATATCATGAAAACAGATATAAATACAGGTTTATAACTCCATTTTTAGATTAAGAAAAAAAAGGTATATTATGTTCCAAAACTTTTATATCTTAAGACAATTCATGTTTAAATTGTATAGTACCAAACTTAGTACGCATTCTACATTTTTTTAGTATAAAATTTAATGCAAGAGGGGTAAAACAGTTTAAAAAACATATCACTAAACATGCGGCGATGTCACACAGTTCATTCCAGAATAAATACACTACACTTCTATTGCGCTACATAGTTTGGTCCCTTTACTATCACAAACCTTCCTCTCCCTAAGCAAAGTCAATACCTTAACCATTAAACGAAGGGGAATGGAAGCAATAACAGTTGAAATAACACAAGAAACGGAACATTTTCATCTTTTACCCAGCTTCCTTTTTTCGTATTTCTTAAGTAAACACAATAGAGCTCGAATACGAGTCAAGAGAAGGGGCAAAAGAAATATTTGTCTTCGATTACCTTTAGTTCCTCCAAAAAAGCGGAAATTGTTTGTTCCCGTCGGACAAAAAGCTCGAGGAAGTGATTCTGAAACGGAAAGACTTCCCGAAAATCCTGTTACGTCGGGTGTATAGAAATGGAGAGAACAAACACCCTAGAATCTTTTTCCCTCTTGTGCTGTGCTGTAAGGGGATTTTTTTTTCTGTTTTGCAGGTATGGGTGGATGCTGCAGTGCAAGTATTCTTCTCTGTGGGAGTCGGATTCGGAGTGCATCTGACGTACGCTTCCTACAACAACTTTCACAACAATTGCTACAGGTGGGTATGCAAAGTAAAATCACGAGGAGGTTCATTTTTGCATAAAAGTACGGACGAATAAACCCATGGATGCCGTATGTTAAGAGGGTTTGTGAAAAATATTTTTAGAGGGCCTCTGATGTTTAGAGAACTGCGATTTGAAGTCTATTTTAGTTTACAAGAAATAGTTCTTTGAAGTAATTTTTCAAAAAATTAAGATACGTGGGTTAATTAAGTTTGGAAGGCTTTGATTTATGGATTAGGTAAAAAAATCCCCGTTTTATACGAGTAATACGATATATCCCTCCTTATATATCATATTATTCGTAGTTTCATCTTAATAAAAATTGTGGGTACAATTTCGTTACCTATCCTGATAAAAATCGCTAAACTATTTTGACCACTAAGTATTCAAATATCGCCAAATGTTTAATGCTCTCATCAATATTTAAGTAGGTTGAATACATTTAAATGGATTGATTCACAATTTTCGCAATAATTCTGTCGTCCCAAATATCTTGGCTATTTTAAAGGGATAAAGTACTAAATTTGGGAAAATTATTGATTTTATAGTTATTTTTTAACAAATTTAATTAAGTATGGCAAAACATGGCAAAGAACATACCAGTAAGATTCAATGGTTAAACGGATCAGTATATACGGATGGTTGGATAATATATCCTCTGTTCAGAAAAATAATATTGCATGCCCTTGAAATTACTACGAGGGACGCATACTTCTGTTCCCCGTTTGGATCCTATTCCATTCTATTCAGTTTTTAAAATGCAGCTCTAAAAGCAAAGCGTCACATAAAGATTTTCTTTACTGCATACTAACACTTATCAAGGAAAAACTAGTTTTACAGGAGTTGAAATCTTGTATCGAAGTCGAATGGGTATCGATACCAAAACGTATCGATTTTCTTCATTAAGGGGCTATTTGCAAGTTACGGCACACAAATTATTAATTTACGGATTACATTTGGGTTCTATGGCAAAGAAAGAGGGGGAGATAAACTTGGTCTATGCTAAATGAGGGTATTTCTTCTGCTACAGATATTAGTTAAAAAGATGAAAAGTATGTTATAAATTATGACACATGATAGACGTCTTAACGTCACGATATAGATCTTTCCCAATAATTCGATTTCAAACTAAAATATTCCACGGTCCACGCATATTTACATATCCAACACGGTAAGATTAGGCCATATTAGGAAGAATCCTTTTGAAAAACAAATCAGATCTCTAAACAGCATCTTACCGAGTAGGATCCGTAAATAAGGGATGCATATGGAAGATTTCAGAGTGGAGTTGAGTTGTTGGGAAAGAAATACCTAACCGTGACGTCAGAACTAGGGCTTCCCCTATACCCACTTGTAATAAGTATAAGAGGAATTATCTCGTTGATCAGGGACTGCCTGCTTACGACGATGGTGAACAGCTTCACGAGCTTCTACAGCGGCTTCGTCATCTTCATCTTCCTGGGGTACATGGCGCACAAGCACAACCTGCCCATCCACCAGGTGGCCACGGACGGCCACGGGCTCGTCTTCCAAGTCTACCCCGAGGCCATCGCCACCCTCCCCGGGGGCCAGTTCTGGGCGGTGCTCTTCTTCATCATGCTGCTCTCGCTGGGGCTCGACAGCGCGGTCAGTCAACATTCATTTAGTATATGGAGGGTTCAGAATAGAAGTGAACCAAGTCCACTTTAGCTACTTTTGAGCTACAGAGGTTTAAAGTTCAAGCTACATAGGAAAATTAATGTTAACAGTTTTTAAAATTAACGTTTTTTGCGGATATTATCAGAACTAGGACTTGGTTCTTTATTGCACTGAAATTTTACATAGTTGGAGCATGTTATAGCGTTGCCAACTCAAAAATGACAAAAAGTGGACTTGGTCCACTTTTATTCTGAGCCCTCCATATATCAGAGCATCTTTTCATACTCAAGGACCACTAGATAGTTTACCAAATCAATGGTGGACCACATACACTAAATAATGAAAACCTATATAGGCATAGTAGATACCTACTACTACTTATTATTACTCCTTATGGTGTAGGTACACACTTGAAATTCCAAAAACGAACTAATATTGGACTCCTTCTTCATCCCTCCTACTTATACTTAAGTTTCCAATACCTAACTATTTTGTAATATTATGTCAAACAGTCAATATTTAAGGGGCAAACTGAAAATGTCCCGTTGACCACAGTTTGAGAACCACTGTATTAGATAGTACATAGGGGCAAGACCCCAAAACTCTGCCAGATTTATTGTGCGTGTATTACATCTGTACCTTTACAACTCATAGATTTTTGAACAAAAAAATAGTATTCAGTGTTTAAAAAAAACTTTATTATTTCATTCCGGCATACTCTGATATGAACGGTAGATATTTTTAGCATCTTATAGCGTGCTATACACAAATAACTATGTTCTTGTTTTCCACAAACTTTTTTCGCGTACAGAGGATATGACGTCATATAATTATTTACGTCACAGTTTTCTCAAAAAGCATAGTCTCAGGGCCCTCTATACGAAAGGAATCCGGATGTGCAAAGTTTGGGCGCGGACTCGCTGAAATACCAAATACACAATGTACAGTTTGTAGAAGGACATAATGTTACTAGTATACAAATTAACGTCACAATAGTAACATACAACATCACAAGAATTTAATTGATGATTGGTGCGAGAAATAAAACTTATGTACCTATTCAAAAGTAAATTTTTTTCCACATTCCATAAGTAAGCCGAGTACAGCAGGATTCTGTACCTGTATACAAAATATGAAAATTTCAGAAACCCTACCAGTATAAAAACAGTAACTAGAAGTTACTTAGATTTAATTCATGAATCCATCTCAGAGGTTTTGGTGTTCATTTGATAACTATGTAAGTTAGTATATAAGTGAGCACCTGAGTTAATATATCGAACTTAAATTACTCAAGACGACGTGGAATTCTTAGAAGTCTTTACGACTATCATTAAAGAGAAATCATTCGCTTTCATGTAAAATAACACCTTTCAAGGTGGCTAAACCCACACTCATGAGCTATGGCAATAAAAACAGAGATAAAACTCCCGAACCTGTCAAACATTCCATCCCACTCTCGTAAAACAGAAAATCGTTCGAGCTCTTCTATTTGCATATGCTCAAAACCCATAACTTTCTCAGGAACCTTTTTAGCTCTTTTCCAGCAACTGAAGTCGTTAAGATAAATTTGGAACACCTACAAACAGCATAAACGGACGCACTTAGCGTGATCCTGATGATGTTCCGTTTGCATAAGTTTCTGTGTTTGTCTTTCTTTGCAGATGGGAGGCCTGGAGTCTGTCATCACAGGACTGATGGACGAATTCAAGGACTTTTTCGATCGCCGGAAGTACAGCCGAGAGATTTTCACATTCTTCGTTCTCGTATCTTCTTTTAGCATGACACTCATCAATGTAACCAGGGTGAGTGAATCGCTCTTATCCTGTCCATAAAATTAGAATACCTTATTTCTTGATGTTTTCGCATTCTTTTCGAATCTAGTCCTCTAGTTGAGTAATTAGAGAACTTTATATTTAACTGATATTTGTTATTAAAATTATATTCAAGGGAAGGTGCAGGTTTTTTAAAGAAAAATTGATATTTCTAAGTTTCTTAGTTATAATTTGTGGCTCATACCATAAACTATTCAAACTTGGAAAGGTTGTAGTCAGACCCTGACTCTTGAAATATTTTACCCGACTCTAGTCTTCATTAATAAGGACCAATTTATATCTATTCATTCCTGTTGTATCAGATTTAAACAAAGGACTCCAGCTCTCCAACAGAAATAAGCTTTAGAAACCCTTCAGTTGGGATCTGACTTTACCTATCTATGGCCTACCCTCTCTGTTTAGCCAGACGGATTTAAACAACGATTTAAACTTAACAGCTACCTATAAAACGAGGGATACCGACGACACGTGCAGACCATAAAAAAACTCCCAACAAAACGACATTGTTTTCCACAACAGGAAAAAGCTCGCCCAAGTGCCAATAAAACCGTCCAAACAAGCGGGCACCCTAAACGCCTCCGTCCATAAAACAAGCCATGGCCGCTAATTGAACCGTCCCCACTAAAACGGGGACGTGATTTGGTGACACGAACGGAACGATTTATCAGGGATGCAAATCTGGAGGGCCCTCTTAGTATTATTGTTGTTGTTATGATGAAGTTGCTTTCGGCCGCCGCTGCTGCTTCTCCACAATCGATGTGGCTCGCTCTGGAATCGATTCAGGTTGGAAGGAAAGGAAGGGAATAAATTGGTTGAGGTGTTTTTATGGGAGGGAATTGTCGTTTTGTTTTGTTTGGGGAGTCGGTGACCTTTTTGGGGGATTTTTGTTACGAGATGCAGAAAATATTTTAGGGCCCAATATTTGGGTCCGAAATTTCCCCAAATTAAACTAAATTTAAAACCACGAACATTGATGTTATTTTACTTGAACGTGATTTTTAGAGAAAATCACCGAACCTGTCACGGATACGTTGTTTTTTCTGCAAACCAATCAAAACTAAAGGAAAAGCCAACTTTCAGGTATTCAGCAAGGAAACTTATTTTTGTTTCGGTGTTGATCCGATCTCTATAACATCCGTAACTCCATACTTTTCACCTAATTTCCGTAGAAGTCAGAGGATATGATTGTCACTAAATAAATAAAAATTTGTTTTCCGAAGATTGGCGCATGAGTAAAATTCATCGCTGAAAAATGAGCTTGAATTTTTTTTTTTTTTATTTTTGTCTCGTTAACTTGCTTAAGTCACTTTAGTGTTTCAATCACATTTCCAAACTTTGTTTCCTCAGTCCTCACCCTATTGCGTAATTTATTTATTGTATTAGTAACATAGCCTAACAAGTTAACAGGCTTCCCTTACCATAAATTTGTGAACTTAATGAAAAAGAAGCAGTTTTATAAAAAAATATTGTTTTACTTTTAGGGAGGAGGATACACAATGCATTGGTTTGACAGCTATGCGGCAAGTATATCACTTCTCTTCTCCGCATTACTGGAAGCCATCGGAGTTGCCTGGTTATATGGTGAGATATATTGCTCACCTTTAAAAAAATTCACCCTTCGATATTAAAGAACACTCAGCAGTTAGCACTCTTAAAAACATCAAATAACTTGTGTAATTTTTTTCAGGTATCGAACCATTTAGTGAAAACATAAAAGAGATGATTGGATATAAACCAGGTTTATTCTGGAGGTTATGCTGGAAGTTCATCAGCCCTATATTCTTAATAGTAAGCATATAGATATTTGATTATGAATATCGTATTAAATCTTCAAAGATGGATTTAAATACGATTTTTTAAGTTACGTGTCGCAGTTACCTTTTTTCCTGACTCTGAAGGATAAAACTGAGATTCCTTGTCAGTATATGACACTGAATTTTTCCACCAAATTGTGTTTGAAAGTTGCATGCTTTTAGAAATCTTTCTTAAGAAAAAAATTTATATTCCCCCATATTAGATGAAGAAATCGAATTAACTTAAACCTTTTCTTCAAAAAATGAGAAAAAAAGTAAGGAATATCTAAATTTTGAAAAAATTCATTTTCTTCAGAATAAAACTTAAAACTAACACAACCAATTAAAGACATCTATTTCAAATTTCCAAGACCGACATTACCTTCAAAAGCTCTACATGTTTCTCTCTAAAAAAAAAATAAACCCTTAACTCATCCCAGCTCCGATAATTCTGGAAAACCGCCTTGCCAAAAGATTCCATGGACGGGCTGAGTGCGCGATTGGACCACAAAAACGTGTCCCTAATTGAAGGTCAGGAAATGGAGAGAGTCGAGATTCTCAGGACGTCGAAAAACGCAGCGGGACCGAAGATTCCACAGTAATTAACGATGTTATGGCAAAGAGACGAGAGAACTCATTATACGAGAGATTGTGAGGATTCATGGACCCAAACAGAAGTCGTGGAAAGCGACCAATTAATAGAGTCGAGTTACTTCGACTTTCCGTTTGGACGGGAACGTAATTTGTTGGAGTATCACCTCGAGGACGCGTATCGTAATTTCTCATCAGGATAGGGAGAGAAAAATGACTGATGATTCGTAGATATGTAATAACTTATTATAAGGTAAAGCAGCTCATAGAAGACTAAGCAAATACTGCCTCTACCACTCCAAAAAAACAACAATTTATATTAATCAAAACGTCTTATCATTTGATGATTAAACACGTAAGTCACCAGCTTCCATCCGACCCGAGAACTTACATTCAGCATCTATTCAATTCTTTTATTTGTGGTAGGGTTTTTTTTTAACTTTTAAGATATTTTATCTTGGTTTAGAAAATTTGTTTTATCACTTTGTAATTGAATCGTCAGTTTGAAAAAAGGGAATAAATCCAAAAACCAAGTTTCGAGAAAATCGAAAAAACAGTATAAGTAATGGGATTTTCATTGAAAACAACCATTGTATTAACACATTGTATAACCATTATTGTAATTTTGTACTGCAAATTCAGGACCTTATTTAGAGTATAGATAAAACAATCATCGATAAGTATATTTAAAAATATTTTACAGTTGAAAAAAGTTGATAGACTTATTTCCTTTTTCAATTTTATGAAATTTCAGATGATTTTTTTTAAAACACTTTAATTGACAACTAAGTCATATTTCTGCTTAGTTCACAGCATAAAAGTGAACGATAGAAAGACTAAGACGTATAAAATTAAAAATTATTATGAAACTAAACTGAGTTATTAAGGTACTATCAATGGATTACGTGAATATATCAATGGAGTATATGATCATATACTCCATTGATATATTCACGTAATCCATTGATAAGAATCCATAAAAAAGAAAAAACACTTTTAAATTAAAATCAAATTTTATTTTGGCTAAGTTTACAGTACAAAGAATAAGATAAGAAAAGAAAGACAAATTAACTTAAATTTTGAATTTATTCGCAAAATACAATGAATGGACATCGCTTTTGTCAAGTTCGAAATGCTATATTTGCCAATAGGGGGTAGTTATTTTTTTCCTCTTTACACTCATGTATAGAGCGAAACTTGGAGATTTTTTTGCGCACAAGAAGTTAATTTGCCATTTTTTTTTTGGACTTATTCCCTTTTTCAAACTGGTGATTCAATTATTGTGCTACTTCAGTACCGTTCGAAAATTCTTGTGAAAGGTTAAAAAATAATAAGTTTCTTCCCACACAGTCTTGGAATTGCTTAAAACGAGACGGTAAGAAAATTAAACCACAGGACACCATCCATCCCCCTACCTTTTATACAAGTAATAACTCGAAAACTGAGAGAAAAAACTTGTTTCTGGATGGAAAAAAAAACTATACATCCCCAAAAACCTTAAACTTAATTTTTCTTGTTTAAAACCTAATAAAATTTTGCCTTAATAAAAATAATTTTTTTTTCCAAATATCAAGTTGAAATTCCAATGTAATCATGTCTAAAAAAATTACATTAGAACCTCTTTATGACGACCCCTAACGACCGGTAGTTAAAGTACCGATTATTTTATCATAGGAATAATGTTATTTTTAATTTGTTATAGCGACCGCTATTTCAGGCAGAATTCGTAAAAATCGTCTGATTAATAGGTTAGGACAGATAAAAGGGATAGTATATGAAATCCTAATTACTCCTAATGATTGCGTTCTGAATATTTGCATTGGTTGTTTACAGCAGAGCGTCAAAAGCGGTTTGCGGCAAAAGCGACAAAACATTTTTTCAAAAGAACCAATAGGAAACCTCGAAAACGACCGCTATTGCAGCTCTTGTCTCGCCATTGCCAAATTTGACGCGTAGTGTAAATACCTCATTACATTTTGCACTTGGCGAGAATGTCTCATTCCTGGTACTAGATCCATATTTCTATCCTATTTCCTATTTCTTTGTTCTCTTGATTATTTTTTCCAAATTCCTAATAATTTCCCTATGTTGGTGGTCCCATGAGAGGTCGCTATATCGAGGTTCTACTTACTATTAATCGAAAGTTTTATGTAGTTTAATTTTAATAGCACATTTAGTTTATACCATGACTTTCTCCGCAGGCAGTGATAGTGTCGGCCATCGTGAACAATCCTCCCCTGCGCTACCAGGACTACCTGTACCCCAGCTGGGCAGTGGCCCTGGGCTGGGGGTTCGCCCTCTCCTCAGTGGCCATGGTGCCGGCCGTCGCCTGCTACAAGCTGTGGAAGGCCAGAGGAACCTGTGCGGAGGTACGATAGATACCTACATTATTTGCCAGAGATTTTCTAACATTTCCTTCTTGGGCCATCTGAGGCTCCTAGCCTTGTGTAAGGCTCAAATACAGGGTGTTTCAAAATGTCGTTGCCAAATTTTAAGGGGCTGCAGGATTGCCTATAATAAAGAGTATCCCGAATTACCAAATATAGTGGGGTCGGATCGCAAACGCACTCTTGATCAGAAACAATGAAAGATGGGTTTGTTCTGGGAAAACAATAAAAATTTATGAATGTCGTATTTTGAAAACGGCAAGAGAAAGGAAAATTTACCCATTTTTATGTAAGTAAATCATAACGTATGATTTTTGGCACTGAAACCAACCATTTTCCCACAACAAACCATCTATCATTGCTTCTAGCAACTATCACTCGCACTCTAGAGGGGCTCGAGTGCGTTTGCGATCCGCTCCACTTTCTTTAGCGATTCTGAATACCTTGGGCAGTAAGCTCTATTTTCTCATAAAGTACAGGAACAAACTTTAAACACCCTTTATAAGACATTTGGGCATGGGTGGGAGGTCATAGAAGAGCAATGCCCCCCCCCCAAAAAAAAAAAAAACTCTTATTCATAGCATTCCTTTTTTTCCCATGGTAAGGAGTTTTCAATAAAATCGGGGAAGCATGCCCCCCCCTCAAGTATCTTACCATTACCTGTCTTTCCTAAGTACGTGTGTGGGCAAATATTCTAGATAAGCATCGTTGTTACCAGTTTAAAATATAAAGAGTTGTGCACTAGTATACTTCTAATGCGGTTTTCTGAACCATTCGTTTTAAATGCATAAGTAGTACTTACATTTACAATGTTTGAAATGAAGTTAAGAATAAATGTTTGTAAACATGTTTGGTTAAATTTAAATGACATAAAAGTTATTATACCGTCTCTCTCTAATACTTATAGTCAGCAAAAATATTATTCATACACTTACATGCGTTCAACAAAAACTGATTGAATGTATCACTTTGAATTACATGACTTTAGTTGGAGAAAAAAATTAAAAATTTCCTACCAAGTGACATTTCTATTTAAAATGCAAATTTTACGGGGCTTTTTCCTGCAGAATTGATTGACTTCAAAGTTTAGTTTGGTTAGATTAGATCTTTAGCTGTGCTAAAAGCTATTAAGGGGAAATTAAAATATTACTAAAAAATTAAAATTACTATTTATGCCACTATAATGTAGTTTTTATCGAATTTTCTAAACTGACAATTTTTTTGCAGAGGATTGCATACACAATTACACCATATCCAGAAAGAAAAACTTATAAAGAAACTGGTACGGTGACAAGATTTAAGGTAAGCTATGTTGTAATGAACTAAAATTTTTTTCTAATAGAAGTATAGACACTTTGCAATTCAAATAATCCACTTACAAAAATTTTATGTCTATGGTATCTTCTTTTTACGCAATTCTAAATGATTTTAGCATGGTTTTCCTTTGAAGCAAATTGCTAGTTAAGTGCAACAAATCAGAATAAAACAGTAAAAACTTTCAAAATCTAAAAGGCTTACAAGTCTCAAGAATTAAATAAAATTCAAATATACTATAACTACGTGATATGCTGAACTGAACTCCTGTAGAAACGATTCTAAGCTTATAACTCGATATATTTTACTAGATTCCAGGTTACTAATTAAAGTTTTTAAAAAGAAGCTAGTTTTAGAAAATGCAATGAGAAATTACAAAGTCATGAATTTAATAGAGTTATAATATCTCATTTTTTTTTCAGCTGAACCATTGGACTTATGTTTAACTGCTCCTTAATTCATTATGGAAATTAAATGAAAAAAAAAAAAACAGAAGATACCTTCAAGTATGAAACCACTCTAAAATATAGAAGTGGTGGAACGAAGTATTAACACTGATTCCTTAAGAACCCCAAGCATGAAAGGTATTTGAGTATACCTAATCACATGAAACTAGAAGATGAACATTAAAAGTTGGGATCTTAAATCTAAAGGTGAAATTGAACGAAGGTATTATTATTCTAAAATATTGGAAGATTTCAAGGCAGAGTAAACCTCTCCTTAAAACTTACATTTGCACAGCAATTCTGCTTCGAGGAATACTTCTAATATCCCCACTTTCTCGAAAGAAATTGTTTCTCAGCTATCTTGATGTTCATTTTAAGATCAAAAGCATTCAATAGAGGGTTCATGATGAGTGAAGATGTCAATCAGTTTGACATTCTTCTGATTAATCTCAGGCGAGAATGAAATAAGAAAGAAAATGCAATTTTACATTGATATGCCAGTGTAATGCGTAATGCACAGGAATGTAAAGTGTGTTCTTGAAACTAAACTGAACCACATTATTTCCATGATAAGAGTCAAGAGATATAAAGAGAGGGCTATGAATACTAAACCAATAAATGGAACTATTTTGAAAGAAACCTTCATTGTTATGAGCACAAATGCAAGATTTTGCCTTTGACTGAACAATGAAGACAGCATTTGTCCCACTTTGTTTGCATAAATATTCATCCATAATGTAAATGTTGTCAGAACTTTAGCTGTGTACAAGTCATAAAAATTTTAGTATTAGCGGTTAATAAATGTTGCTTTGTTAATGTAATGGAGTTGCAGATTGATATAGTACACTGACCAACCATTTCGATAACAATCCCTGACTTCTCCTGAACAGCTTAACTAAAAATTACGAATTTTTTTATTTCATTTGTTACTAAACGTAACTCTGCAAAAAGACCAAATAAGCAATCAATTAAACCTTAACAAGATTGAAATATGCGTCTACCAAAAAAAATGGTTAAATTCCATCTGAATAAACTATTTTAGATGGAATTTTACCTTTAGATGACAAAAAGATACTTTTTCTAATTAACAGCATGATACTACATCTACTCTGAATTTTAAATTGCACAGGGACATTAACAGTTTCATTTATTATTTATTAGAAGAAAAAAGTTCATACTTAAAAAATTGAAGGTTATTTCTAATAATTGTAAGTATTTGAGCATACAATATAAAAATACTGCCTTAAAAAGTTCTTTTACTTGAAGTATTAAAATAAAATATCAAGTTGCATAAAAATTTTCGTCTTAATACCTGGCTTCATTAAGTTGTTAGGGAAATTGATTTCTATTAGTATCTTTCTTCTCAGTTTTACAAGTGGCATTCAACTAATTACATGAGACATTTTTATAAAAATTTATAACATTTCCTACCATGCAAATTAAGAGGATGTTTCTTATTATCACTTGTCATTTATTTTTTCTATTATGTCTTCTGTATATATCCATTTTTGAGATGATGAAACTAAATGTACTTTTATAATAAGGGTACTAAATTGTAAAAGTTTAACCAATGATGAGCAAAACTGATACTTCCAAGTATTAAATAATTTTAGATATTTAACAGTATTAAAAAGCAGTTTTAATCAACAAGTTAAGCAGGTTGAAGTATCCAATACCTCTCTTAAGTACCAATTTTGCTAATCATTAGGTTTGACACTATTTTGTCTTTCTACAAAGGAAATTTTGTTCATGTCCAAAAGCTGCTAGAGTTAATGATGCTCCAAGAGGATCATACACTAACCGGTATTAAAATTACTAATGAGTTTACAAATTAATATTTAGAAGTATTATCAATCATTACTTATTGAAAATAATAGGGAAAAAATAAACTAATTATAAAACCAGAACAGATTTTATATCCCTCTACAAGACATATTTTTGCTTTTTTTTAAAAAAACTAATATCCTAGAACCTCAAAATAACTACCACCATATACACAACACCTTCCTAAAATTTTAAGTAAAAGCTCATTTCTAAACTTTTGGTTTTAAATCCCTACCACAAAAAAAATATGGGAATTGGAAAAAAAACTATAAACCTCTTTGGTGAAAAAAATTTCCAGTCCTCTACACAATACTAAAACATAATTTTGTTGCAATTATAAAACTTAAAATTAATGTCTTATAAAATAGCCTGTGATGCATTAGCTTTAAAAAAAATTACAAATTCATATAAAAAGATTTTAAACCAATTGATTTCAAAGATAATTCTTTACATAAAATCTAACATTTCACCAGACAAAAATTTTTTTCTCAAACACTTAAAAACAACCTGAAAAGGCAAATAGTACTATCCTGCTCTTCATGCAATAGCATTCATAACACTTTGGATTGAGAATCCAAAGAGTGTCCTATCACAACCTTCATGTTATACAGCCTGAAATCATCCTCCACTTAAGTCTTTCCACTCTATGGTGTTGATAAATCCCTTGGCTTTTTGAAACAATATTTAAGCTAACTGTCAAAACCTTAAAATCTTGGTGTGTATTCATTAGCGCATTTATGATATGTAATTTACCTTTCGTGTTTATTTCAACATTGACTCTCGAGTACATTGTAATAGAGAACACATTATTTTTATTATTTTACTTTTTTATGTGTTTTCATGTTAAAATACTTTTGTGTAAATAAATCAAGCTTTTTTCCAAGTTGGTGTATTTTTTCTATGTTCAAGTTTTTTTTAAAGAGGAACTCATTTGATGTAATTAAATTAATATGTCAGTTTTGTGAACTACTGAAAAAGTCAGCTAAGTAGAAAAGTATTTTAATTAACAAACCATAACTGTCAGAAATTAAGTTTAGCAAAATAAACTTTTAAATTGAGAAAAACAACTTTTTTAACTGGCCAACTTCTCCAGATTTTTCAGTTTAAATCAAAATTTTGTGACTATTTCTCAGACCAAGTAAAACATACTATAAATGAATGTCTTCTTAAAATAGCATTTCAAAAGATCAAGAGAAAGCACTGCTTACCTGGAATGGTCTAGAACTTCTTAAATGTCATATTGGATTGAGAAGGTTTTATAGGTAAAAACTTTTCTGCTACAAAATAAAGTGGTGTGTTGGCACACTGCAATCTAATAAATTACCACTATAAATATCAACAAAACCATGTTTAAAGAAAAACATATTTTATTGTATATAATTCACATATATTGCAAATATAAACAATCTTTTCTTGCACACCAGTCTGCTTATTCAAATAAGGCAACGAATGAGTACCATGAAAAGCTCCACAACATATCACCATACAGAAATAGAGAACTGGTAAGTAACCTCGCCATCAAATTCAATTTAAAACTCACTTCTAGACTTAACCAATTAAAATTATTCTCCAAGGAAACAAAGCAATAATCTCAGTATAAACCCACCTCATTTATTACGATGAATAAGGAATGTAGCAATACCAGCTGCCGCAAGAATCACAGCAATACCACCCACAGTAACAAAAACTTGTTCCTTGGTTTCCATACACTTCAGAGTTTTCAAAATATTGACGCTTTGGCTGAAGGTCTTTTTGAAAGAATCTCTCTGTTGGGCTCTTTTGTAATATTCTTGGACATTGGGCAATTCGTTATTCTTGAAAAACCGTTCGTGCAACCCCAAGTTCTCAATCCTTTTCAGAAGCACGCATAAACTAATATCAGCAATGGTAAATTTTTCACAACACAGCCATCCATCTTTCATATCTGAAATAGGAATAAAAACAATGAATATGGGTGACTTACAACACAATTTTTATTTATTACAAACACAGTCGGCTCCACCTAATGTGATATTGATTGGTCAAGATTCAACTAATAATAATATGCGATTTCATTATAACAAGAGTAAAAAAAAGTGCAATTGGAGTGTTTGCATTAAAATTATAACTTTTATAGAATGTATTTTGCACCTTAAAAAGTTGCACGGAAAAAAATTAAGAGTAGTAGTAAATAAAATAAAACTAATGACTCACTAGAAATTAACTTTAAAACTAGGATAAGGCAGTTTTTTGAGGGGGGATATAGACAAACTTAGATACTGTCAGTGATTTTTTATTTTGATCACATAAATAAACAATACATTTGGTTTTAAATTAAATGGGAGTAAGCGGGACTTGTCAACTTTGATTACATGATCTGATTGATCTTAAAAGTATTAACAATGATCTATCACATTAAGCAGTTAACTGCATTTAACGTGGTTTTAAAAATTTAGGTAAATTCTCAGCAATCAGCTACATCAGTAAGTTTTCCTAACTCTTATTACTTAAGATAATCAGCAGTATAGTTAATTCTAATATTTATATAAAAAATGTATAAATAGGGTAACCCAACACCCTAATTTTGGTGGGATAGTCCCTTTTTTTGTCTTTCTGTACTACTGGCTGAATGCCCAACTTAGTCCTGCTTATCTGATCAAGTTGCACCATGTGAGAAAAATATAGTGCAGAGAAAAATATTCAGGTAAATGTGGGTATAATGGCCACCTAGCTGATTAATTTTAAATGATTAGAGTTAGAGGCATCAATATAACTTTAAAATTCACAGGCATAGTAGATTATGCTATGTAGTAAGCAGTTAAAGAACTATCAATATCCCAGATCAGCATACAGGGACTAATACAGGTCAGTTTTGGTACCGTTTATCGGCACCTTCACAAAAAATGTGCTACCAAAAATGGCACCTTCACAAAAAATATTATTAAATTATATGAATAGCTTATATGTAATTGAGTATTTAAGTTGCTATAAAACTGAAGAAAAAAGTAATTTAAAGCTGCTTTCACTAATTTTATAGTTTTCATTAAAAATATTAATTATATAATTATAAAAAAATTCAAAAATTAAAAAACTGTTACAATTTTTCACAAAAATGGGGGTTAAGTTTAAAATCCTGGATTGGTCCCCGGCATAAAAAAGATATTTAAGTCTGAAAATTACACCATAAACTGAATTTTGATTCTGCTTATTGAATTGCATAAGGAAACTGGTATGTTGAAACTGATTTTTTTTGCATTGATTACCATTTGATTGACTTCTAAATTCATTCTAATATTAGGTAGAATGTGTTGATTAATACTGAAGAATTACTAGCAAAGTTTTGTTTTTACAAGGATTTAAGGGGGTGGCCACTTTACCAACACAGAATCTTATATTTTCCAATAGTGGTGACTGCAATGGCTACTAATAGAAACATCCATAACTAACATCACAACTAAATGACTATACCTACCCAATTTCATGCACAAACCCCCTCATATAAGCAGAGAGAGGTGATCACCATTTAGACATATATCAATGTGGCCACTATAGAAGCAATTTGGAGTACATTTAAAAAATTAATTAAAAATACTTTCTACAATTTAATTATAGGTAAAATCGAAAGAAGACCCAGTTAATCTAAATATAGGATGGTAACTATTTCCAAGCAAATAGATTGATATTTATAAAGAATTTAGTAAAAACTTTTCTTAAAGTGTCCACTATGCCCACATTTACCTTAAAGATTGTTTAAACACTTTTATGGTAAAGAGTTATTTTCACCAGACAGTTAGCTTTTCCATGGGTTTTGATTGATATGAAGGTAAAACAACGTATGTGTGACAGGATTGGTGCTATTTCACTAAATATCATGTTCTCTAATTACATCAATGTTCTTGAATTCTTTAGGAAGAGGGTTAAACTGGTAACTCAAGTTTTAGGAAAATAGTTTATAGGTAACTCATATTTTAAGACAATAAGCACTTTTGAGATAAGGTGACACATTTGTATGTAAGGAAGAATAAAAGAGGGTGAGAAGATTCTTAAAAAGAGTTAACAACTTCATATTCTTATAGTCGCTAAATCTAGAATAAAAATGCAGGGAAATTTTGCACAAAACAAATTGTGATCTGGGAAATATGGGGAAACATTTTTCCTGAGCTTAAATGAAAATAAACATTATCAAGTATTATTCGTGTTTAAAATGTTTCTCAGGGAGTTTATATAAGAACAGGCAGCAGGCTGCAGATTTCCAATCCCAGGACTTGTTTATGTAATGATCAAATTACTTTTTGACAACAGTTCTGATGTTGGCTGGATGACCAACAACTCAAAACCTTATAAGGTTTTTTAAATATAATCAGTCTAATAGAAAAAGGTATTTATTTGTGTTTCTAAATTTGTTCTACGAGTTTTAGGCACATTTATATGCCTAAACCTTAAAGAGACACATAAAAGTACATAATATTGTATTTTTATGAGTCTCTTATGTATTGCAAAAGCAAGACTTACTAGATACTATACAGGCTAGCCTAGTTTTAAATAATAAAAACCATTTGACAACTTCTCCCGCTAGGATCGCCACAAGTCCTACCCATACCAATCAACCAATAGGATGACACACTGACAAAGGGAAAATAAAGGCGTGTTTTCATGACGTTAACTTCTGATTCACAGGGTTCCCACTCAATTTCAGAAATAAAATTCCCTGACTTTTCCAGGCTACTTAAGGCATTTTTCAGATATTTCTTGCTCTTATGAACATATCGTCGGCTTACAGTCGAAAGGCACTAAGTCACTTTATGCCCAACTACTCCGTACGAGGTTATGCCAAATTTGGCTATAATTTTACCGTTGCCATTCTAGTTATAGTGTATGAAAAATAAAATATTATAAAACCTTTGAAAAATTGAATTATAAAATCTTTTATAATCCCTAAAATAACTCAATTATGATCAAATAATTTCAATTTAATAAATTATTAATCGCGAACCAACATTTAAGCTTTTTACTGTATGAATTCTTTCTGGTTTAAAACAGTTTGACGAGATTTTAGAGATGCGCCAAGTGTCCGCTCGTTCGTTGGCGACATTCCACCGCTTTCAAAATATCTTCCAACAGTGACTTAGTGCCTTTCGACTGTAAGCCGACGATATATTTTCAATAAATGGTATATTTTTTCCACTTTCTAAAGCTAAAATTGACACCCAAACATTAAAAATATTTAATTTTCCAGGTATTTGGCCAAAATAAGCAATTTTCCCCGACTATTCCCTGACTTCTTAAGTGAAATTAAAATTCCCCGACTTTTCCAGGTTTTTCAGGTATTCCCTGACCAGTGGGAACCCTGTGATTTTGGCCATTAGTGGCTGTTTGGATTTTTGAGCCCTTAAGCTCCGCCTTCAACTCTGTGGATTTGCTTTGCCAGTTTGTCAGCTATTGCCATCAACATTTTTAATGATTTCCTTTTCTCGGCTAGCCTGTATACTATCTAGTAAGCCATGGCTAAAGTAACACTAATATTAATAATGACTACAAGATTTTTTATGTACATTATTTTTGTATGCACAGTTATAGCATGAACACAGTATTTGAAAAACCAACAGAAAATCCTGTAAGACAAGACATGTAATAAAAAAAACATACCTCCTTCATGTGAAGCTAGCACTTTTTCAACTTCTTTTAAGGCATATTCAGCATCTAAGAGTGATTTTTCAACTTCATTAACATCTTTAAATACAGCTTGCTTTTTCTCTAAACCGGACTTTTTTACAAGGTAATAATCCTTGTGGTCTTGGTACTTTTCACATAATTCACTCAAAAGTTCATGTTGTAAATCAAATATTCCTGAAGTTAAAGTGTACAGATATATTAGCAGTAATTAATGTTTCCAGATTACAAGAAATAATAATATAATAAAACTGCTTCAACACAGATATATTTAACTTAAAATATATTCTTATAATAGTTTTTTTTACTGTAAAAATTTTTTATTTTTTAATAATAATACAAAATTTGATGTGTAACACTTAATTGTTTTCTTAAATTTTTTTTCCAAGCTTGTGAATCCAAATACTGTGGAAAGACCCTAGTACTCTCTCTTGCTTAGGAAGGCCCATTTCATTACAATAAAATTTCAATTTGTAGTAAATCTTAAGCTTCAGAATGTTTAGTATAACTACAAATTTAAAAAGCTTGTTACTAAATATAATCTTATAGCACTTATCAAGGTCCAACCTTATTCTATTCACAGAATTATTTCTAGCTTGTTTTACAAAACAGAAAAAATTAAAAATGATTTTTACATAAGAATTACACCTTTGCAAAAACCAATGGAACTTTCCAGATGACCATACATAGAGCTCGACTAGAAAAAAATGTTTGGGATGGGTTTCCAGTACCTTTTAAAAGGAATTAAAATTCCCAGTATATTACCCTACTTAAGATTACCTCTACTTATATCCAGTGGGGAGATTGTGGGTGGAAGCAGGTGGACGTTGTCCTATGAAATATTTGGTCCGTTTTGAACCAAAAAATGATAAAAAGGGAAAACAAAACCCTCCATTTTTTTCCAACATTGATAGTGCGCAGAAGGCTACAGTTCCTGCACCTGTAGTTCTAGAAATTGTGCCCTAACCATTGAGACATAGAAAACAGATTGGCAATTTCGACAAATAAGTACAAAACAAATAGAAAATGGTAGGTTTAAAACAACAAATTTACCTCGTCGCATTTTTATCTCCTGAGCAGGCAACTTAAAACCACTGGCCAGTTGAGGGTTGTAAATGGTCCCAAAAGTAATAATAGGCACAGGGACATTGTCCAACAAATCTCGCATTCTTTCCATTGTTTGGTACTGGGGGCTGCCTTTCTCAGGTGTGAGACGAGGAGTGTTCCCTGAAATGAAGATTCAAATTAAGTTTGCAACCACAAGGATATATAAAGTTCTAACTAAACTTTTTCAAACAAAGATTTAAGTGTAAGGTATAAGGTAAGTATTATCATAGCTCATTTTCTCAGACTTTCAAAGACCATAAATTTTATAAATAAGTAAAATTCAAAATTACCAAGAAAATAGTAGTATCTCATGCATTTCTCTAACTTATAAGTTTCACCAGTTATTTTTTACAGTCATTTGATTTAAATACATACATGAGCTAGGCAAAAATTGAGTTTATAAGTATTACATGCAATGGCATAGCCATAAATTAACCTTGGGGAGGCACATATCAGCAGGGGTGCTGAGGGCCAACCCTGGGGACAAACTGGCCCTCAATTTATAACTAATTATTACCTCATAACATTTTCCCCCTTACTTTACCATTTCTTAAGTTCTCCTTAACTCTTTATGTTTGTTTGTATCTAATTTGTTCAATTAATCACACTATTCAACTAAAAATAGTAAAAATGCTAGGAGAAATGTAGAATTTTTATAAACTTAAATATTATTTATTAACATTACACTCTATATAAACAGTATTAACCACCTTAGAGAAAAGGAAAGATATACTCTTAGCACATGGCAGCGGAAATAAGCCACCAGATATTAAAAAGCACCAACTTAGCAACTTCTTTAACATATTCTCCCTGGAGGAACATTACGAAAGTTGTGCCAGATGCATTTAGCTAAAACCCTACAATGAGCAGAGAAATCTAACTTACCATTACTAAAGTTGTCTTCAATGTAATCTATAATGCGTCTGGAATCAGGAATAATTTTTACTCCATCTTTCAAAACAGGAACTTCTGATTTAGGATTAAGTTTGATAAACCATGGTTCAAATTGCTCTCCTTTATACAAGTCCACTATTTGCGATTTAAACTTCAACTTCTTTTCATTCAAAGCAAACACAACCTGAAATATGAAAAAAATATTCAGAACTATGTCTAATTCAACAAAAAATGTAACTTCTTTAAGTTGGGACTACAAATAACAAACTATTTCCCCCCAAGTACACTGCTTACGCAGATCTTATCCAGAGGGGTAAACAGTGGTATATCCCTGAGGTGCCTAGAGGAACTATTATATTATAGCCCCCAGTGAGATTTAAGTTCACACTACATATATAAAACTGAAATTTTTAATAAAAAATCCAAAATATTTTTTAAAATATCAGTTTCTTGTAAGTTTTTTCACAATTGCATTCAAAGGGTTTAATGAGCTTTAGCCCCTACAAGACCTTCCTTCCACAATCTTAAGCCCCCTGCATTTTTATAGACTATATTAACTGGGCAATTCCACGGTTACTCTTGTTACATAGATAAGGGTGTTTTTACACATAATAGCATCTTTGAGGGGTATTTTTATGAAAATACCCAATTTTTTTTTTAAATACTAAAGAAGAAGGTCTAGGTTTTATATTTATGTAAAAAAATCATGATAATTATTGTTAGTTTTATAGATAGGTACCTTTAAAGTTCGGTTACTCTTGTTACATAAAAAGGACATGAGGTTTTTTCTACTGTACAAAAGTAAATATTTTATCTAAACTATACAACACAACATCTAAATTTTGGGTTATTTCAAGAGAGGAATGTATACTTTTTCAATAAAAGCAGTGAAAAAAGCTTTAAATTCAAATACTTTTTTTTATTTAATTAATATCTTGGTTACTCTTGTTACAAGAAAATGGTTACTCTTGTTACTTATCTAATTCTTGACTAGATATGAAGCTCCTTATTAAAGTAAGGTAAAAAATAAATGTAAAAAGGCATAATTATTCAATATAATCAATTCTATAATGATTCCTAGTATTTACCACAGTTGGAAAACTAGTTTTTTTTTAAGATAGTATCCTAGGTATTTACGTATTAACGCCACTGCAGCAGAAGTTCCGATTGACTATTTTGTTTTAAAATAAAGTGTTTTGATTTTAAATAAAGTGTTTTATTTTAAATAAAGTTTTATTTTATGATTTGTGGCAAAAATGACCATTAATTAATTTTAAAAAAAAATTAAAATCGCGGTGGCATTAATACATAAGTACCGTATCCTATTACATTACTAGACTATCCTAGGTTACATGGCCATTTTTTCAATGCACATATCTATTTTATTTCTTTTTTAAAAGAAAAGTCTCCCTGAGCTGTTACAGGGTCTGGCGGAGATGTTGATTTTAATAATATGGGGAATTAATTCCACGGTTACTCTTGTTATAGTATAGATAAGGGTGTTTTTACCCAAAATAGCATCTTTGAGGGGGATTTTTATGAAAATACCCAATTTTTTTTTTAAATACTAAAGAAGAAGGTTTAGATTTTATATTTATGTATAAAAATCATGATAATTATTGTTTGTTTAATAGATAGGTACCTTTGAAGTTCGGTTACTCTTGTTACAACTAAATAATGGTTACTCTTGTTACAAAATTCAAATTTAAATTATAGCAGATATTTTGTATGTAACATTTTCTTACTGCTAGGGATTATTTAACAACATCTGAGGAGATAATCTATATAAGTAATTTTGAATTTTAAAAAATATTTTTGTCTTAGGATAAACTTTAGTATGTTTTTGGTTACTCTTGTTACATTCAAAATGCAAATTTTACTGACCCCTTAAATCATAAAAATAAATACTAATGATTATTTTTTTTACATTATATGATAAAAGAATACTTATAATTACAGTAATAAATAAAATATTCACAAAATAAATTCAATTCCTAAGTAAATTAGAGTTGGGAATGATGTACAAATTTCACGCATCTCTGCAGCCAGAAAAGGGCCAATTTGTTGCTTATTTTTTAAGAAAAATAATTCATTTGTATAACTAATTCTTACAGAATACTTTTCTTTGGACTTTCCCCTTTAAAATGATGTATCATACACCTATGTACTATGCAAAATTTTTTTCAACTGTCATGTCCTACTTTCCATGGAATTGCCCAACTATTAAAGTTAACATTAACCCCTACAAAGCATTTAGCCCCCTGCAATTTTGTAGATTTGACTTGCAGTTTAAAGGATTTAATGAGCTTTAGCATGTCCCTTTCAAAATCTCTAGCCCCTTGAATTTTTATAGACTCAATTCCCTATTCAGAGAATTAAGCCCCTTAATTCTTCAAGGTTTACAAGGCTCTGTGTTTTTGAAGATTCAATTAAAAATTTGAAAGATCCAATGAGCTTTAGCATCTCATATAAAGCATTAGCCACCTACAGTTTCTTATGTTTTACAATTTTATGAACCCCAATGAAGCATTAGCCCCCTCCAAAGAACTTATGCCCATGTAATATCTTTAGGAAAATAAAGTTCAGCTTTAAAGTAGACGTCTTTATTGGTAAAAAAAAAAGGAATTTTTAGGTGGGGAGCCTCTCACACAGACCTTAGAAAAGAGAAAGACTGAATATGTGGGTGTGGTCTCTGCTAGAATATCTTTCAGCAAATTTTTCTGCTGTTATTTATTCAATTGCTGTTGTTTTCAGTTGCATGTTTTGGTTATACATACATTTACATTTTCAGTTACACTATCACCAGGATACAGAACAGTTACCCAATTGAATTGGTTTTAATTTCTGTTCTGTTTTCACAAAAGGTATGGATAGACCCTTGATTATGGATTGTTTTATTCCCAATTATTTGTCTAATGGCTTTTAAAATGATGTTCTTTTATGTAATTGTTTTAATTCAATGCATTTGAGTTTGTAAAAATTTATTGGACTTGTTTTTAATTTAAAATCAGTATCATTGGTACTATGGATAGCACCAAAGTATAAGAGTAAAGTAGGTGACAAAAATTGCCACCAAAAGCCACAAACCCAAGATTTTTACACTTATTTTTTTACAAAGAAATTCTTGACAGAATGAGTGCCAATACATCAGCATGAATTTTCATACTGGGTAGAATAAATTTTCCACTAAATTACGAATAAAATACCTTGATTTTTCATCAAGTCTTGCACAATCCTTCACTACATTGAGAAATAAAAGCTTACATAACCAACAATTTTTACAAGAAACCCCCATAAAAACCTTGTTTGTAACATGGATATTTAATTGGTGAAATTTCAATTACTGTCCAATTAAACTTTGGGCCTATCAGGAGGTAATTTAACACATCTTAGGGTCATGCAATGTCATTATCTGAAGAGCTTATCATTGCATCAAAGCACAACCTAATCATTAAAAGGACGAATTAAGAGCTTAAGTTTTAAAATAAGAGAAAGTTGCACATCGTTAATAACAACAACCTTTTGACTGTAGAATGAAGAATAATATTGATATAATAACAGGCCGTTTCCATTTTCATTTGGTTTTCGTAAATCTGAACTGCCTTGCAGACCGGCCATAACTTTTGTTGTAAATTATGAAACAACAAGAAAAACCAAGAGTTTAGATGTATCGTTTGGTATCGTTTCGTTCACAGAGTATAGATTCTAACAGAGGGTCCAAGCGGCGATTTTACTCTTTCGGAGACAATAGTTCCACCGTTATCGCATAGTGGCGCTGATGGTCCCAGTTGTCAATCGATATCATATCGATATCAAGTGGGAGGGAACAAGTCGGAACGAGTGATTCTGATTGGATATGGAACTTTCTATGGGAATTTCGCAATCACTGTTATTTTTCCCCAGATCAAGGAACTTTTCCCTAAACTTTCCCTGCCGGGAGTAAAATTTCCCCATAAATAAACATGGATGATTTGTAGTGTCTCGGTCTCATCAGTGATTGCTCTAGCTATACTCTAGCAGATATTATTATTTTGCATCATTCTCCAAGTAAGTCTCATTTAACATTGTTTTATTCAATAACTTAAATCCTATGATTAATCATAAAAATGCTTCTTTTCTAAAAATGTCTTTCTTTTGCTTTTAGAACACGTTTATGTTGAATTGTAAACAACTTCCTCCAGTTTTGATGATTTTCGTTTGGGAAAGGATAAACTGTAAGTAGGTAATGACTTTTTAATAATTTTCAAATCAATGTTTTAAAAAGCAAGATTATGTTAAGAATATTTGTTTATCAAATAAAAAAAGCAAAGGATTAAGACATTACTATAGTAAAAATTTGCCAATTATCAAATGAAAAAAAGTAAACAAAATGGGTGAATTTCCATTACAATGATCCGAAAGTTATTTAGAACTGTAAATGAAATCTTTATTTTTTTTACTAAATATCGTCTGGTAATACATATATATTTGAAGATCAATTATATGTTATTTAATGTTATAAATGGTTTGCGAGTACTACTTTGTTTCCTGAATTCATTCCTTGAGTTTTTATTAGTATGCAGTTTATTATTTTTATAAAGCAACTTTCCAATAGCTAATAAATTGCAAGTACATTTCAATGCTATTCTTACCTTTTGATTATTTACTTTATCACTGAGTTTTGATGAGTTACTTTATTTGTGAAAATGTTATTTAATCTTATATTCGTGCTTTTTGAGTCATGTTTTTATAATTAATTTGGAACTATGCTTCTCTGGTAATTACTGTTGACTTGTAAATCAAGTCTGTATCCTTTTCCCTTATTGTATGTATATTCTTCAGTTTATTGATAAATATATTAAATGAAGCCATGATAAACTTTTTTGCAGTTTTTAATTATTTGAATAGGTTTAAATTACCTTTCTCAAGTAGTATAATCTAAGTAATGGTTGAAATTTTGAAACATGTTTTAATTAAAACTATAACAAAGCATGGTTTGGAAATGCAGGCAATCACTTTAAAATACTTATTTTGAAAAAAAATCTGATAAATTCATCAATTTTCAGGGGCTTTTGAATCTGCATTGGTTGAATTCAAAGCTATCAAGAATGATTGCATTATATTACCCTGCACTGTCAAAATTGTTATTGAATTATTGTTATTCAAAGTTATGTTTTTTATGTAAGAGGTTTTAAGCTTAGGTTGAGTATTGTGTGCCTATGAAAGCAAAAGCTTTTACATAAGTCAGATACTAAAATAAACAATAATCTGATAAAACATTTAAAAATATAGAAATTATCTACTATCTCAAATTCTATTGTGGAATAGGTTGGCAAAATCCCTGAAGGAAGTCAAGGCACTTCTATGTCTAAATCATTGAAATTTCCTGTTAATTTTTTAAAAGGAAAAATGCTTTATTTGCAATGACTTAGAAATCACTACTAATCATTTTTCTTAGTCAAATTCTGTTATATTGTAACTGGGATTTTTCCCACTTGTGTCATTTTATTTAATTTCAATTTGTCTTATATTTTTGCATACATCCCTTCAACTAATTGGTTCTTAAGATATCAGAAATGCTATACATAAAATTTGTCTAGTTTTTTGTAATATCTGTAAATATCTGTTCAATAAACTATTTTTTATTACTACTTGTCTTCACTGTGTTGAAATTAATATGAAGTAATTATTTTCTATGTTTCTTCCAATCTTTTCACCTAAGAAAAATTATATTTGGGTATAATTTATGGTGTTGTTTTATTTATGGATAATAGAATTGTTTATATTATAAATCACCATATATTCATTCTACCTCACCTGCAATCCAGTTCAATTTTTGAATATACTATAGCATAATCTAATGTGAAATAAGTTTAATAAATTTACTACTTTTGAATAACCAAAAAAAAATAGCATTTTGTTTGCAAAATGCTAAAAAATGCAAACTTAAATCATAATCACTCAGTTAATCAACTCATTGTTTTAGTTTAATGAAAAAAGATAAACTCGCGATAGAAATAGATAACAAAAACTTCAATTGGTGAAAGTAAAATTACAAAGATAATTCAATTTCTAAGTCTAGAAATTATTCAGATCAATCGCTGTAAAAGGCGATTTCCAATTCAAAAGCCGAAGTTAGAAATTTCCTCTTTCCCCAGCGCATGCTCAAAAGACACACGTAGCTGTTTGAAAACTGGGAAAACAGAAGAAATCTTTTTCCCTTTCTAGCGATATGAGTGATAGGTGAGAGATGATAGCTGGCCAGGTGGGCGGGGTTAATAGAGAAAGAGGAGGTTGCAGAGAGAGAGATAGCATGCGAATTGAAGAGAGTCAATAACGTTCGTCCTGCACTGTCGTCCTGTTCTCTGGTTAGTTCCACCGTTATCGCATAGGGGCGCCACGTTCTATGGGAAAAACCATGCTTTAAAAGTTGCCATTAGCGTCTATGGAGATGGACCCTCTGTTAAGCTCTATACTCTGTGGTTTCGTTTCGTTGCTGAAAAGTATTTTTTTTTAATTTGAAATCATATTATTAAAAGTTTTTTCTACTTTTAAAATAAATTAATCAGAAATATAATTAGCTTCCCCAATCTTAACGTTTCATGAGTTTTTACTTATTTGAAGAAAAAAATATTTCTCGGAGCAAGCAAGCAAGAAGGTACGTAATGGTGTAAACAAAAACATAAACAATCCAAAAAGCTGGTCAATTTTCGTTGTCAGGATCTATTTTCACATTTAAGTAACTATTTAGAGATGGGTGATTGCTCTGAGGGGGATGTTTTAACTCAATATCAGCAACAAGTAAGATTTTTTACTACATCGGCCTTTATATTATAGTCCTGATATCGTATAGCTTTAATTAAAACATGCGTTCATAGTCTGATTTTTAATAACTTGTCCTACTTATTGGTATTCAGGTACCACAATTATGGTACCCCAACACCCAAACAGGCAGATGAAAAAGATCATGAATGTGTTTTTTGGGGGGAAGGTAGGGTTTAACCCAATATTTTTTCTGAGTTACCTCCTTACGGATACTTTTTTACATCAAGTTTTAGATTACTTTCATTTTGTATAACTTATATTTGATGATCAAATCTTAAACTGTAAGAATAGTGGGCACAGCTGGAATAAGAGTCCTCCATTTCCAGCTGTGCCGAATTCTGCAAATGCTGCAAGTAAGCAAAAATTCCATCATAAATATAAATTCACATTACTACAAACCAACAACTCCATCCATGCCTCTTCATCAGGGGACTTGGACACGGACAGAGGTGGTGTTTCTAAATGTCATCCGCCAAAATAAACAAATAACAGCAAGCCCCAACACCTAAACAGCCAGATGAAAAAGATTATGAATGTAATAAGCTTACTTCTTATTTGTTGATAATATTTTAATTGTGTTAATGAATTTTTTTGGTAGCTTATCGCTGTGGAAGAATCTATCAAAACCTCAACCCCAGAGAATCTTCCTGAACTCTTAGATCTGAAAGAAAAATTAACAGAAGTAATTGTTTTATTAGGAGGTAACTATTATACTTCCCTAACTCAAGTCAACTGTTGTTGATAAAATTTGATACATATAAAATGCCTATCATGATATTTACTAACAGTGACTAAAGCTAAAAATTTTACTGTGTGTTAAAAATATACTTATAGTATAGTAAAACCTGTCTTGAGCATCAAAAGGGGTAACCTTAAAATGAATAACTTAATTAAAACATTTTTCAAATGATTCACAGACATTATAAAGTCAAAATAAAATATAGAATAAAATGTTACGTGCTATTAAAATGAGGAAAAATATCTGACTTTTCACTTTTTTTTGTCATTTGCTGTTCTTCAGTTAGAAACACCCTTATCTTATTCATGATAAAAGCCAACTGAACTGAAATACTGTAACTTAAGGATGAATTTTCAAAACCTTGGTAAACACACCAAAGTTTTCTGTCCAATAACGGAATTGCAGTCCTTTTGTTTGGGAGGGAGCAGTAAAACCACATGTAGAAAGAAAAGGGAAGGGAGGGTCACAGGGCAATAAAATCGTTAAGAGTAATCATTGTATAGGGTTGGTCACTCAGTGAGGTTTTACTGTATTAGTATTTTACTATTTAAATGAAGAAAATGCATGTTTTTTTCTCATTTTATTGTTTTTGTATTTTTGATAAGGTAATTAAAATGAGATGTAAGTTATTGGTTTTAAACTTGTTTGTAAATATGCAGTTATACTTAATATGCAAATACTTGCAACTTTCATCTCAAATGTGTTATTGTTGGTTAAACCATTATTTAACAAAATTGGCTTTTTTATTCAAAATTTAAGAAAAGTTCCTTCAGAAGGCAGGAAACTGTAACTGTAGGAAAGGGATGGAAAAGCACAAACCCATCAGGAGCAAGTAAGCATTAATATAAGTACATAATACAAAACCTTAAGCATAAGGAACTGAAAGAACAGAAGGACTTGCATTAGTTGATGTTAGTTTTACTCAACATGGTTAATAAAATGCTGTTTTCCCCTTTAAATGCCTTTTTATTTTTTTTCTTTGGAAAATAGAAGTACATTTATCCTTTAAAAAGTTAAAATTTGTTTAGTTTTAAATATATCATTGTTATTATGTAAATTTCTTACCTTTTTTATTTGATCCTTTCATCCCAACTCTTGTCCCCTTCATCCTCATTTTGGAGATGAATAGAGACTTGCATTCAAATAAAAAATTTTGTTGCAGTTCAAATTATGGCTAATTGATAGAATACATTTATTTAAAAATTAATTACTAGTTAAAATATTGGTTTTAAAATTGTTGCACAATTGAAAATGTAAACTGTTTGCATTATATTAGTTATAAATAGGAAGTTTGTTTGATTCAACCTCCACTGTCTTTTACCAATACTTGTTCTCAAAAATGCTTACTTATATTTTGCATTAAGTACAATTTGCATCCCATTAAAATTTTTCGAATATTGCCAAATTTGTTCTTTTGCTATGAATTTAGCTGTACATTTTGATTGAATAATTCTGGATACATATTGGCTATGCCCTTGAATATTATTAATAAAAAAGAAAAAACTTCCAAGAAGTGAAGTGTTTTGATTTGTAAAATCTATTTTCAATGACATACTATAATGGGTAATGGTTGATTAGCGGCTGTAACCTCTAACCTCTCATTTTTCAAACAGTTAAAGTATTTATATTTCATTCATTAGGTAGCACTCCAAAGTCAAACTCAGTAACTCAATCTCTGAATGCTTCAGTGGATTCAACTAATTCTCCTGATGATGAATTTCTCAGATTCCAGGTATCTGTTACATCATCCATAATATTTGAATACCTTTAGAATCTTTTTATACAATAACTGAAAGGCAAAAATATGGTCAAAATGCCAATGGTACAACTTTAGCTGATTATTGTGTAAATTAACCTTTTAAATTTGAATATTGTATATCTAGTAAAAGTAAGCCCTGTCGCAGTTTTTCTTTACGACAAAAAAAGTTTTTGCCTAGAGTGGGTGGCAAGAGACCCCAATAACTTGTCAGAGGAGCACCCGAAATTTTCATGCCAGCCAGTTGGTTTCTGACTCACTAGCACCATGAGTCAAATAACAAATATTAATGGCTCATAACATAAATTTGGGGGGAGTTGTCAAAAACTCTGGGGAGATATTGTCAGTATGGTGCATGGTGCATTTGATAGGATAAAGATTGGAAACAGTGGGTAATCTAAGTTAATTAGTTTTCTAATTTAGGGTAGTAATAGTCAATTGGTCACTAATCATCTTACCCCTAGGCACTGTATTCTTGTGGAACATTCAATTTCTTCAATTCTTGTTGAAAATAATATTCATTTAAATATTTTTTAATCTGTTCTGTAACATTTCAGCAAGAAATCAGCCAACTGGAGAACAATTCCAACCCTGAGACAAAGATTGAGCAGGGTGAAAATAGTTCTGACAGCGAAGATGAAAGTGATGTGCATCATGAATTTCGTTCAGTTCTTTCCTCTATGGAAGGCAATAAATGCAGAGCACCCTTTATGAGAGACTGGGGAGAAAAAAATTATCATAACGCACTAATTTTTTCTACGGATTCAGCTCAACAAGATCTATCAAACCCTCAAGATGTTTCGGTAATATTTGTTGTATTTCAAATTAATTTATTTATGTTGAGAAGTATTGCTTTGCTTTGGTTCCAAAAGTATCTGAAGCTATTTATTTAGTTTCTGAAAGAAATAATTTTGTATAGTAATAAATTGAGAGAATTGATAAAACATCTCTATTTGTCAAAGAAAAATTTTAAAAGCAAAATATATCTTCCATCTTTAACCCCAACAGAATGTTTTGAATCATTTTAATTTTATCCTTATGATCATATTTGTTTATACCCAGTATATTTTTCCAAATCTTATCAATAAAAATATTTAGTCTTTGAATCCATTTATGCAATACTCTAATAAATTCTCAAAATCCAGTTTCTGCAGTTATGAATTTAAAAACTATTTTAATGTATTTTATGCAATATAAATCATCATTTTTTATTCCCAAACCTTAATTGTGAGTAAGTAGTTTTATGAATTATTAATCTACTCTTTGTATTGACAGGTGAAGGTTATGTTTTGCAATCCTACTTGTGACCAAATGAAACCCTGCCCCTTCTTTCTTGATGGTCATTGCAAATTTTCTGATGATAAATGCAGGTAATGCTTTGTTTATTGTTTACATATCCTAGTGAATTTGCAAGTTTTACAATATACAATATACAAGTATTTATATGTATGTGAGGAGTCTCAACTCAGCCAGCATAATTAAAATGTATTTTCTGGATGTGACTGTAACTTGATAGTTGTGTGCTATATAAAGGGCTGTGTTCATTTACCTTTCTGCTTTTTAATATTTAAAAGATTTTAAGTATTAAAGTAAAATTGCATTTTTCTCTATCTGCTTTTACTGGCTGTTCTGGGACACATGTATTTTCTAAATAAGCTTAAATATGTTGACAACCCCCCTAAAATTTATGTATTATGGTATGGTGTTATATTATATTTTTTGTTTTAGGATAATGAACTAATTCTGTCACTTGTTTTAAAGGGAAAGTTTGGCCTAATAATGAGATTTGGGGTAGTGGCAATTCAAAATTAATATCACAGCACAGCTCAAATTAAAAACAAAAAAAAATATACAACTCAGCCTTCTTTAAAATCTTAGCTTTTAAAAGTTCTTTAATGATCAAGCTTAAGAAGATAACTTTAAGAAATATTGTACCTAAGAGTTCTTTTTGAGAAGCTTTTAGCAAGTCAAATAAATTTGTTTGTCTATTTCCTTAATTTCATATGAGTTAGTTAGCAAAATATATAGTAAAATTCATAATCATTATTCCAAATACAAATTGCTTTCAGAATTATTCCATGTTTACCCAGATGACTGTGTACAAAAAATATAAATGAAAATGTTAACTAAATTACAGCTCTTTAACTAGTTTTTATTTAAAAAATCATAATAAGCATTTTCTTGCAGGTATTCTCATGGTTATGATGTAAAATTTGCTGATCTGGAAGAATATGTTTTGCCCAATTACAGGTATTTTAATCTATATTTTTCAAAGATAATATTAAATGCAATTCAAATGCAAACAAAAAAAAAGCTTTTAAATTTTTTTTAAGTTCAAGACATATTTTCAAAACTCTCGAATAGACAAAAGAATGAAACTGTTCAAAATAATGTTAGATTTGATTTTGGAAACAAAACATAGGTGTATATGATTAAATACAAGATTGTAAAAATGGCAGTCCCAGAACCATTTTATTTACATCCTTCCAAATATTGTATGTTTTCTCATGCCTTTCACTAAGCGTATGGTAGAGTTTTGAAGGGAAAAAAGTATTCCTTTAATTTGACATTTCTCATAACAACTTCTTTTACATTACTATGATTTAATTCAGCTACTTATAATTTAGATGAACTATCCTAAAATATTAACCTTTAATTAATCAAAAGTTTTTATATATTTTCAGCAATGTTCAGAGAGACTCTCCATGCTTAGCTAAATACAAAGATGGACTATGGCATCATGCTGTTATTGAGAGTTGCCTTAGTAACAATAAATACTGCATTAAGTACACAGCATGCAAAAGTACTGAAACATTAGATGCCCATGACATTCTGCCTCTTGGTAAGTGATTTCATTTTATCAAAAATTAGAAATTTTACAGTAAGCAAAATAGTGTCAAATTTTATATAAGCATTTGTTATATAGGAAATGTTAAATAGGCATTTGACTGATGATAATCTCTTATTCTAAGGATTGTAAATTATCCTTTTCTTCCATAAAGGGTTTATAACATTTTATGCTTACAATGTTGTTGAAAATGCATTATATTTCAAGTGTTACTGTTTAATAAAAGAAAAATCATGTTCATGAAAATGAAAAAACTTGCATTTATGGAGACTGCTTTTAATGAAAATAGTATGTTTCTTAGAAATGCTATAGATAAAAATTTATCATTCTCAAAGTTTTTACCTGATGTATCTAAAATATTTCTTTTAAAATTTGTCTGTTTGTTATTTTATATTTGATACATTTATTCAGTTGTTAGTTTAAATGATTCTGTGATATCATGCAATAAGGAAAGTTTACTCATACAGAATGTAAATTTTCCTACTTCTGGCATTTTTCCAGATTTTTGAAGAAAAGAGTTTTAAATGTTGGTCTATAGACAATTAGAGGTTCTTCTTGCACTTGCAACCTTAATAATTATATGCAAATAATATTTTGCCTTGTGTTAACTTCTTATTTTTCATGTAGAGGACCTGACCTTATCAGATGATGGCTCTAGTAGTGACAGTGACTCTGGAGAGGGCTTCATGTACCGACCTGAAACAGCAAATCCTGCAAATGGTAGCACCTCATCTGAGATCAATTATGCAGCTGTTTCATCTGGTTCAGCTATTGGTGACTGGGAACAGCATACTAAGGTTTCTTTCAACACATTTACCATATCACCTTATAGTAGTTGATGTTGAGGGAAGCTTTATATTTTTTCATTTAAATTGAAACAATATTTATTGAGTAACTTAAAAACATATCGAAGTGCCTCATTTTATAAAAATTCCCTACTAAACCTTGAGACATAGTTTCGCTATGTAAATTTATATAACATATACAAATGTTATATGATGTTTCAATTTACTTCTTATATCTTTTGTCTAGATGGGAGTACATTTAAATAACTATACTTAATATTCAAGGTTTGTTTGTTATGGTGTTTGTGTAAAATGTATCTGGAAGCTGAGTTATGCTTATATTGCTACCCATTGCACTGTCTTTTAATTTTTTATCATTATAATAGCTTATATTTATGAGCTGACTATTTTAAGATGTTTTTTAGGCTTCTTAACTAGTTAAATGAGTTAAGTAGCTTTAAGTATTCTTTACTACATTCTGTATTTTCATACCCACTTTTACTTAATGTAGTTTATTTGCAGGGGATTGGTTCAAAACTCATGGCTAAGATGGGATATGTCTGGGGGTAAGAAATAAATATTTTTAAATCTTAATTTTTGAACTCTTATCATGTTCATGTTCCATTAGAGCCAAAATATACATTATGCTGGTTTTAATAATTTATAATTTTTTTTGTCGGAACTAAATATTAATATGAGCATAGAGAATAATTTTCGTTATGTATTTAAAGTAGCTAAAAAGAACTTAATAATTCTATGTTTCAGTCAAGGATTAGGGAAAAATTCAGATGGAAGGTTAGAACCTGTGGAAGCTATTGTGTTACCTAAAGGTATACTTATTTTTCATATGTATCATACATATAAAAGTTAGTTGTTTCAGAGAATTTAAACATGAAATAAAAAATACTCAACCCATGCCTCATTTCAGAGATAGTATATTCTATATTTCGTTGTTACGAAACAGGATTATAAGTAACATAGGATCACTCAGCTTTTGAAAGTTTGATAAATCAGTATACCATTTTACTTTTTTGTTTTATGTGCCTTACTTGTATGTAATTTTCTTATTTTTTTAACCTGGTGGGACGAGTGAACGTAGGTTATAGAATAACCCCAAAATTTTTAGTCCTTTTCTGCATAGTTTAAAATGTTTCTTTTAGTGGAACCATAAAGTTTTAGGTATTTAAACTAAAGAGCTAAACTTATCTTAAAGCTTTTTAAAAATCTTTTGTGTAGTTTTTTTTTAATTTTTTAAAACTTTCTATACAAATTCTAAATGTTTTGCCTGGTGTTTTTTTTTAAAGGAAAGTCTCTTGATAAGTGTGCTGAGATCAGAGAATATGCTGGACTAGAATCTGTTGAAGAAAGATTCACTGCTGAACAAAAGAAAGAAGAGCAAAGGGCTAAGAACATTGAATCAAAAGAAACGCCTGAAAGTTCGGTCTTTGCTTTTCTCAATAAAAACATATCCACAAGAGGTAATTTGAAATGCCACTAAAATTACTCAGCCATATGTGTGATTCCTGTGCCAATTGGCAGAAATCTGCCAATTCGCTTGGCAAAACTAAAATTGTGCTTTAAAATTCCTTTCTGGTACTAGTCATTTTTTACTGAAAACTCTGGCCATGAGTGTTAATATTAGCAGTGTATAGTTATAAGTTTTAAGTACAATTGGCAACAAAAGAAAAAATCACAAAGTTATTATGTGAAAAGCAGTTAATATTTAAACCAAAAAAATCAGACATCAACTTTCCCTTTGTGCTCGAATCACAGATCTCAGGAAGTAGAAGCTGATAGACGCTCTCTACTTAAAATAAAGGAAAATTGAGATGCCCTAGAAAAAATTTTAAGTATTTTCAGCCAATTTATTGTCAGAGTAAACACATATGTCAGCACCTGATTACAGGCGAACCTTAATATTTTAGAAAAATTATTTAAAATCTCAAGAAAACTAATATCTGTTCAGCTATTTAGCTTGGATTTCCTTGCAGCTGTGCTTTGGTCATATGGGTTTAAATGTGATTTGTTTCCTATTAAAAGATTTTTAGCCTATTAGTAATAGATGCATCCTGTATTTTTGTAAAAAAAAATCAGCAAATATTTCGAAATAGCATATTTATTTCTAAAGGGTGAGTGTCAGCTTATATTTGGAATGGAACTGCCTTTCTTACAAAAATAGCTGGTACTTTTGGTTGACTAAGCATTGAATAATTTTAATTGTGGTGTGCAATAAAAACTATGTGTTAATATAAAATTTTGTGTTAAAATTTAGAAAGTATTAAAACAAATTAAATTTATACATATGCTTTGGGGTAAACTAAAAAAAATAATGTTAACAATGCAACTTAACAGATCTGATAATTTAATATCTGTTTGTTTGTATACAAGTTTTGAATTTAGGAAAAATCATACTCTTTGCTTGTACTCATTATATTTAGAAATGTATGGTAAATACCGCAGCTCTGATCTTACTGGGGGTTTTAAAATTCAAAAGGGAAAAGTTGGTAAAATTATCCAGAAAGTTACAAAAAAACTCTTTAAAACATTAACATTAGAAGTAAACATTAGTGTTTATGTCTACTATCCATGCCTAATTTTTTTAATGAATTAAAACATTTAATATAAGTGCTTTTTAACTTCTAAAAAAGAACATATATGCAACAATATTTTTTTCATTTTCCTTTTTAACCAGAAATTCATTCGACTAGCTTATCCTCAGTCATTAAGAGGGTATATCAGTGTTGTTGCTGAAAAAACAATTGGTAGACTCACTGTTACTTAGATTTCCAATTTTTATTTGTGTAAAAAAAACTTTTTTTTTGGGGGGGGGGGCGAATATTTCAAGAAACGACATTGATCTTTAAACTCAGCTCTGAAGTCTATTGTACTATTGTATTTCAGTTTGAATTTATTATTTAAATCCTTCAATTGAATAATATAACTTACTTTTTAAGATGTGAATGCTGGATCTGAAAGTACTAAAAAAAGACAGACCTTAGATTCATCTGGTTCTTCCACAAATAAAGCAAGAACATCAGATTTGAATTTTGAAGTAAGATTTTTCTTATTATTTTTCTTAACAAATATTAAGGTTATTTAAGAAAATAGTTAATCTATTTTTTGTTATATTTTAAGAGCAATTTAGTTAGAAAACAAATTTAACTTAAATAGGTCACGGAAATGTGTTTCTTTTTGCTATCAACTGTAAAAATAAATATTTTTATAAATTCAAGCACTTTTTCAATTTATCTACTTTAATGTGTTTTAAAAATTTCTCTTTTTAGTTGTACTCTGTTGGGGAAGCAATCAAAAGAACGAAGAAAGAGATTATTAAATTAAAGCAATCTGTTAACAGAAATTCAGACAGGTAAGATAATTATTTTTGTACAAACATTAGACCAAACTTCCCCAAAAAAATGGCTTTAAAAACTTATATTCTGTATATCCCTAGTAAATATTTTAAGTTCCCTTTAAAAATTAAATTTGCTTTTAATTCCCTTGCAAATTAATGTTATGTTGAATACACCCATAGATTACTATTTCGAGGATATGAGGTAGTGAAATTGTAAGAAGTATTTTATAATTAATTTAATGAAAAGCAAGAAAAAGCTGCAATTCAATGTCTTTTATAAGATTTGTGATAGAAACAGGCAAATCCAAGTTCCAGTAGGGGTGCAGGAAATCAAGGTAGCAAGCTTGGCTATTTAAGCACCTTCTTTGAGGAAGAAGTAACAGGTTTAGCTCTCTCTCTATACCTCCCCAACCCTAAGGAGAGAATGGCCTGGCTTGTTTGGGGTTGGACTAACCAGGTGAAGTTTAAGTTATAAAGGGTGGTTAGTAATGGTTCCAATTTAAGGTTTAGAGGTCCACAAACTCCAACAAGTTACAAACCACTGCTATATATAATGACAATTCATATCTCATAAGTTAAGTAATTTTAAGTAAGGTTTTTGAAAACTGAGTATTCAAATTGCATAATTAATTATTCAAATGTAGAAAATCTGGATTTTTTTCTTTAGGAATGAGTCTACTTGCTCCCACATGAAGAAGAAGATGCTAGTTCAGACTAATCTTTTAAGTGACTTGGAAGCAAAAGAACGAAGAATTAGTAATGAGATCAGCAGGAAGAAAAATCACAAAAAGATATCAGTGTTCTGATCTATCTTATGTTTTATAAGTTTTGTAAAAATATTGTAAATAAATTACTTGGGTAAGAAAACCTGTTAAAATCCTTCTCCAGAAGGTAACAAAAATTGTGCACATTTTATAAGAATATGGGAGTACTGTGTATTTGTACTGATGAATATCGGCTCCTATTTGTCTGGATAACAGTCACCACTTAAGACTAGCATAGTTTAATCAAGTGAAAGCAATATAAAAAAGTTAACAGTATAAAATTTATTTTACATTGTACATTTGGCAGCCATAATAAATGTAAAAATAAGTAAGTCAATGACATTTTAAACAAAGTAATCATAAACATACATTTACTTGAATTTTGGGTCATCAGGGTGCAACATGCCCCAGGCATTGATGCAAAAAGTTATTTTGATTTACAAATAATTAATTATTTGTAAATTAATGAATGTGCATGCACCAAGCATGTTACATTTACTAGGATTTTACTGAGATAAGTTAATTTATCACTTACCTGACAGAAAATGAGCGTGCATATCAAGCAATTATTTGTAGGAGTCCAATTTTCTCTCATCATCGCATTGCACCAAGCATTACGTCGTACAGGATTGCGTGGGAAATAAAACAGTTTAACTTGAGATAAAAAGATTAGTGCCTCTTCTTTTACTGCATCCAAATGCAGAACAACCACCGTTTTTTTCTTTTATTTTTTACATATTTTTGGAAAGTTGGTTGAGGTTTCTTCTGTTTATTGTTTTATAAAATGAGTTAAGTTTAGTGAGGAGCTGGCTTTCATAGCTTCCTAGTTAGTATAAAAAGAAAGAAATCAGTGAATAAACTTAGTTTATGCAATATCAACAATTCCAGTTTATTTACAAAAAAAACTTTTTACAAAGTATTATTTATGTACATTTTCAATTTTATTAAATGAATAAGAGAGCCAAGTGTTCTAATAAATCGCCAATATCAATGCAAATATGTCAATTACGTAACTTTAATGGCCTTATTCACTACCACTTAACTAGGAGCTACAAAGAAAAAATGAACTTTTCACTGACTGATTGGTGGAATGTTTCTTTGACCGATGGGTAAACAGTAAACACTGGTCAGTTTGCAGTGAATAAGGCCATCAAAGAGTTAAAGACAAGCAGTTTTGCATTATAAAGTAAGCTACTTGTGTTTGTGTTTAACTGTTGTTGTTTGCGTATAACTCGTCATACACAATACAACATACTTCAAATACTGATTCTTAATTTATCCAAATTTTTTTGGTGTGCTAGTGCATATAAATTCAATATATTCCTAAAATGTAAAAAAAAAAAAAAATAATAATAATTCTGGTTGAATATACTTTCAGTTTTTAGACAAACTTTTATGCAATTAAATCCAGAGGTTCTCAAACTGTGGATCCGACAATATTTTGAATTTATATCCAGTGTATTTTTTTGTCTACAAAAGTGAAGTTGGCTTTAAAAAGTTTATCAGCAGACAATATACTGAAAAGAACCTACTCTGTGTCATAAGCAGAGGACTAGTAAAAAAACTTCGGTCACTTAAATACATTGGTGATGCAAAATTTGTTGATTATTCAAATAAAAACCATATATACTCAAAATATATCTTAATTTTATTAAGTTTGGTCTATCAGTTAGAGCCAAAGAAAATTGATTCAGTAGAAATTTTGATAAAATAGTTTATATGTCAACTTTTACATGGAATTGACTAATATGCTACAGCTTAAGTGTCTCCAATTCCACCATTCGACATAGCATCACCAAGAGAAAAACTTTTGACGTCTTACTTATTGTTGCGATTGTTATGGGAACAGATTTTCCATTCAATTTCAAGGGTGATAGTAATTCATAAACGCAAAAAAAAAACAGTTTGTGAAAAACTGTGTGGCTGCCATTTGGCTTTGTATTTCTTTTAAACTCCAAGCAGTATAACTATACTTGATTTTTTATCACATTTAAAAAACTTTAGGATCGAAAAATTATCCTACAGAACAAATAAAATTATCATCATAGAAAGTAGGGATGACTCGTAATACTGAATACGTAATACGTAAGTACCGAAAAATTAATACTATTAACTAAAACTAAACTAAACCATTGGCGGTTGTAAAAAAAACTTTAATTACATAAATCATATTGCTTGTTAAGTACCTATGTTTACAGTTCATATTCTTAAAAGTATGTTTTAAACTAGAAATTCTTAAAAGATAAAATTAGGGTGAAAACATGTCAAATAAAAAGTACTCTTTATCCTGAATACATTTAATTTTTTAAATATAGCTTGATCATCAAGGGAAATAGGTATGGATACAGTAGATCTTAACTATGTTTGGAACTAAATTATGGAAGACAAGTGAGAGATCCCTAGACCTTACTCTTATCTGAATACTCAGTCTTTTTGGTACTTATGTATTATCCCGTCGACCATTCAGCGGCACGGTAATAGTAACGATGATAACGTTTTCGGATTCAGCGGCACGGTCGACAGTATAATACGAAAGTAACGTCTTTTTTATAAATACAAAATTTTCTTATTAGTACTATTAAAAATTACCAAATTTTCTTTCTGCTTATATGATAGCAGCTACTTTATTTTGTAATAAGGTTATGAATTAATTGTAATTAAGATCAAAATTTTACATTTTAAATAGAAAAATTGTACAATAAATATTTTCATATAATTTAGCAAAATTAACCTTTAAAATTCAATAAGTAGGCATTTTAGAATATTATTAGGATGGCTACAGATGAGGGAAAAGTAAAGGAATTTCATTCACCTGGAATTTTTAGTAATTTACTCACAAGGAGCAATGTAACCTAAAACCTAAAAGGTCTCAAAATGAGTCAAAACAAAACACTACTTTTAAGGGTAAAAATTCCACATATTTCCTGGGGGAGGACTCCCAGACCCCCTTTAAATTTTTACGCTGTTTTTCCTTGTTAGTTCTGTTATTCTTATTTTGTATAATATGAAAGTTGACAAGGAGCTCTTTGCCAAAAAAAATGTGAGAGTCAAGTTCGACTGTTCGACATAAATATAAACAATACACACACGTGACTTCCGTCTGAACCGGAAGTTCTGTTGGCCTGGGCAGATTGCACTGTAACTGCTGTAACTGTAACCGTTTAATATATATATATTTGTTTATTTATTTCATTGAAAACTAAATTTTTGCTGCACAGTCGATAGACAAAGTTTTGCGACACGTCATTTTTCCTTTTTTCTTCGAAAATATTTTACCAGTATGTTTTAACAAGAGGGGTAAGGCTACCTTATTTGTGACTAATCGTTAATTTTTTGCAATTGGTTAATGGCTAAATACCTAAATACCTGTCCTAGAGAATAAGTGACCGATGTACGGAGATCATTTATGATGGTGGAACTGAAAATAAACGAAATTTTTTAGTTAGTACCCTTATTGTATAATACCATCATTACTATATGCCCTTTCGGCACAGCTTCGATAAGAGTCCTCCAGCCGTCATGCTTACCCATAAACTAAAATGATGACAACACTTAAGCATATTGCTGTGGATAAACATGACGGCTGGAGGACTTTTATTGAAGCTGTGCCGTCCTTTCTCGAGTCATAAATAAGTTAAACTTATTATAAATAAGTGAAGTTTAATAACTGAAAGGTTTTTACAAAAGATTTTACACCTTCAACCAAGCAATTGAAGTAATGCTTTGAGTTTCAAAGATTATCGGAACAAGTTTGATGTTGGTCCTCTATGGCAACCACCAACTAAAGCAGTCGTAGGCAAATTTTTAAGAATCCCATCCCAGTCATGGCAACATCTTGGCAAAGTGTTTCATTGACAATGCCAGGTAATGGTGAGAAAACATTTCGCTCTACAAAAAGATGGAGAACATATACTTACCGATGTTCTGATGTAATTTTTCTCCTTTGAAACGATAAGGATAAAGCTCTGCACATATTTTTTAAAATGAGTATTTTCTCTACATGTATGATAGAGAATTTTCAATCATTCACACAAAACAGTGGCGTAGTTTTGGTACTTACTATGTATTAGCAAAATTTTTACTTTAAGAGGAGAGTAAATTCATAATCTTGAATGCATTTAACGGTTTATATTTCTCCATTGATAACCCAAAATGTACTTTCTATTTTAAGATATGTGTTGTGCCTTGTGAAGTACTAGTTTTAGAAGACATTAGTTAAGAGATGATGATTTTAAGAAAATATTTGAACTTATTTATTTTGTACGTATAAATAAGGTGAAAATATCTATCTGGATTGATCTTCACAGCCAATGAAGATCAATCTAAACTAAACCCTATTACTTTTTCATGACATCAACAAACAATTGACAATTACAAAGAGATATTATTGAAGATTTTGGAATAAAACTTTTTAACCCTCTTGGCAGCCAGCGTTTTCTTTTGTTATTGGTTTAACATGGGAAAAAGCAGAGTATTCTCGGACCAGCAGGAGGGTTAAATAAAGCTATCATTTCATTTGAAAATTGGAAGAAAACAAGTTCACCTTTAATGAATTCTATGGAAAACTTTTAAAAAATTATCTTTTTAATTAAATTTATCTTAAATATTTTAAAATTTTGAATTGTACAAGACTTGATGGACTGCCAAAAGAGGGCTGGGGGCCACCTGCAGCCTACTAGCCTTATGTTCTGCAGGCCTGATGTATAAGTAGTTTAGTGTAAAAACTAGTTTCTAATAGATTTATTTTACAGGGAATCTTCAATTCCAATAAAGATGTTGAACAAAGCCGTAGGCTTTGTGAGTGAAGTTTTGCTCTTCTTCACCATATCGGTATGATTTGCCTTTTGCTCTTTCTTTTTAAGTTATTCACCATACCTCCAACTGTTACAAAAATTTGGTGAAAAGTTCTGGGTTATGGATGTGAAATAAAAAATTACTCATCTAGACAAAAACAAAATGTTTCCTGCATAAACACCTGAAGGGGTTTTTTTTGCATGTTGATAAGATCATATAAGCATAGCTGCAACAGAATCACAAATTTGCACTTAAAATAACATTGATTTTCTTGAGGTTAAACAGACAAAATTAAGAAGGAAGCATGGCATCAGTAGAAAAATAAAGGTTTTCTTACTTATAAGTATAAAAAAGTTGTCAGGTATACTCTTATATTAGTCAATAATAAATATCTTTGACAATTTTGTTTATTTAATAATTTGTTAATAGATACTGTGTAGTATGTATTATTCAATAAGAAGTACTACTGATTACTGATTAACCAACATTTAAGGGTATCACTTCCTTGTTTGTTTGGGGTTAAATTTATAAATCCATTCTTAACTAACTTCCCAATGAGTAAGAGGCTTGAAAATTTACACATGGTTCAATTCCCAAACTTTGTTTCCCTGAACCCCAGAGAGGCAAAGGATTTTCTTGTAACTAAGGCTTGAAGCTGTTAAAAAAATTTAAAAGAATTGAATAAATAAACTAAAAACTCTTAACAAAATTGCACAATTAAAAAAAGATTATCTCTCAAAATATCTTGAAAATTGGTTCATATTTTATGTATTCAAACTTTAAGAGAATGAAAATTATTTCAGTCAAAAATTATCATTTTTAATTTTTCAATAGTTTGAACAATAAGTCATCCAGAAAATTAGAAAGTTTTATCTAAAATGTAAAGCCAATTTTTATAAAAACTCTCTTTTGGTATTTACTTTAATACTTCCTTCACATCTTTACAAAATGATCACCTTCATTTGTAGCCTATTTATTTAAGATTTTTTGGTACCTCCGTATTAGCATGTTGGCTATGCTGCTAAATGTGACATCCCTGATGGGTTGATGGGCTAATATGTGAGAACCTTTTTTTTAGTAAGCAAAAATTACATCATATAGAAATCTCATTAAGTGAACTTACTTGTACTTTTTATAATTAATTACACAAATTAAGTAGCCGAATGTATGATGACTATCAATACTCATTACTGCCATTAAGATAACTGCAAAATGTAGCAAAGATTCCAAGCCTGTAATGCTAGGCTCATTAATAATAATTTAGAACAAGTGATTGAAGGTTAGTAACAGTTCTTTAGGGAAGGTGTAGATTTCATAGCGAGGTTAGGCCTCATAGATTTGTCTTTGAAAATTAGAGATATTATTAAACAGTATAGACACATCTTCATTGAGTGTTCTTAATTATTTAAAATGATACAGTGTGCTGTTTTACGAGTTATTTTGAATTTACTTTTTTTTTAAATGATTCCATATCCCCCAGGTGAGTACTGCGGTATGCAGTTTGGGCAACGAAGCATGTCTGGACTTGGGACTGCGTCGTTCTGACTTGCAGTGTACTTGGTGTGACAAGCTGGTCCAATTTAACCTGGAGGACATTCTGAAAGAGAACTGCCTGAGCTGTTGTGGTCTTCAGGCAGAGAAAGAAGCTGTGAAGGTTTGGTTTTTGCTAAGATGTCTTCTGGGTATCTTTTCTACCTCAATTTATGTTGGGATTTCTTCGTGCTATCTATGCATATTTATTTTTTTTAACTGAAATTCAATCTAAATTTAACAGCAATTTATTAGAGTAAATTGAGCTGAGTACTATATTTTCTTGACATGCTCTTTTCTATAAATGGTATAACTGTAGTTTTTTCATCTCAATATCTTTGACTATATTATGTAATACTTAAATCATCGCTTAACTTTTCTTCTCCTTCTTCCTTATCCATCTGGTCTGGATCAGACCAGATCCACGAGATAGTTCTTTTTTAAGCTCTCTAATACCAAACCAGAATTTTTATGGAATAATTAATGTACTCAATTAAGAAGCTGTTGAGATTAAAGTTATACTAGTAACAGTTTATTGATAAGTAAATTACAAATATCTTATAATATGTGTATGATATTGTTTTAGTTTTTGAATATACCAAACTTTTTTGTAAGTTCAAAAATTTTATGTTTTTCTTTTGGTTTCAGAAATATCCACAGGCTCGACTTGAAGTTTGTGGATGAAAATTGGGTCACTACCCACAAATCCAAGGTATACTACAAGCAGTCTAACTTTAATATGTGTAAAAAAACATGCTGATTGGTCATTCTACTATCTGTGTACTCATTATGGTTTTTTTTATCTTTTATCATAGTAATATTATTTGTTAATATGTCCTTTTGTTGAATCCACCATATATTGTTAGTCCCTTAAGGGACAGCTATGTTGAGGTTCTACTCTATTTAATTTTAAAGGTAATTATATATACTATCTTTGAAAGATAAATAAACTGAAATATTTTTAAAGGGGGGACTGCATTTAATTACTATATTTTGTTTGCATTTTTGGTACTTACATATTATCCCGTCGACCGTGATGCTTAATCCGAAAACGTTATTAAATCCCATTGACTTTACTATTACTGTGCCGCTGAATTAGCCGGCCGCTGAACGGTCGACGGGATAGTACGTAAGTACTGCATTTTTATTTAAACATAATTATTTTTAAAAGATTGAATTTAACAAATCTGGTGAAAAATTTACAGAAGCAAATATTATTGTGTGGCTGTAGGAGTTTGTTCAGATAATAGTTTAAAAATTGTTATGCTGGTTCTATTCTGTGATCTGTCCTGTTAAATATCACCAATCTGTTTTGAATGCCAAGTATTCAAATATCACCTACTTTTTATGGCTGTCTTTGATATAAGTAACTGTATATTTTAGATGGTTAGTTAACATTTTTTGGAGGTATTTCTAATTTTTAACTAACAAAACAGCTTTTCAATATTTAATAGGACAGAATAACAGAAATGAACTTTTATTGTATTAAGTGTCTCTGATCATTTAATACACTTCTAATTCCTTTTTCCCTTTCTCTACATCATTACATCTTAATTACTCCTTTATCTTAAAATTTAATTTTTTTTTTCAGCATTTGTGAGGAGTGGACACCCAAGTAACTTTCCTGGTCTCTCTGTCAAGTACGTCCGAGGAGCTGATCCAGTCATTAAACTTCTTGATGATGATGGCAACACACAAGAAGAACTGAGCATCCAGAAGTGGGATACTGATACAGTTGTTGAATTTCTGAAGGAGCATTTGGACTAAGTCAAAGTGAGCTAAGGTGATTCCTTGGCTAATGCAAGACTTCAACCATCAGTAACATAGCTAACCTTTTAAAAACTGTTTTTTGATTTGGTATACATCATATAATTGACTTTCATATAAATGTGAATAGTCTTTATTTGATTTATTAATTTGTTTTGCTTAAAATCTTGACAATTCAACTATTTTTTTAGATTTAAAATGTCCCTGAAAAATATTTTTTAGGTTTCTTGTTGCTAAAAATCCTAGGTAAAGAAACACAAAACCATTTTAAAATCTGATTGCAAGGTATCCTTTTAAAAACAAAGTACTAAAATGAAGCATTATTAATCAGCTTTTAAAATAAATTATTATTTAATGTAGAAATGCTCTCTGCTGTGACCATTTTGTGAATGTTGGTAGTGGCCATTTGATCTAGTTTGTATTTTTTTCATTCTTAAACAACAACAAATTCAACTTAATTCAACAACAAAAATTACTGCTGATTTCTAGTTTCTTGCGTTATGTTATTTACTGCATGTATTTATGGTACTTGCACTAGCAGAAGGGTCCCAGATTATTTTGAATGCTAACTGTCCCTCAAAACCATGTCTCAACATGGACTAAGTATCTAGTTTAAGGAAGTAACTTGTGAATATACTGAGAAATATATGAATACTGTTCAAGAATCTATTTCCATAGTTTGAGCGGTAGGATGCAGTTACTTTGGTGGAAAATAAGCTATTTCCTTGAATGTGATTCAACTGTCTATGTTTTAAATTTTGGTTTTGTTCATATGATCAAGTGTTTATCTTTTGATACTGTAACATTTGTCTTAAAAATATTTATAAAATAAATTTTCATTCATATTTATTGGTTTCAATATTATATTTAGTGTTTTACAAAAGTAAAACTCGCATAAACATAAAATCTGCACAAGCACATTTAAGTTGCTTAGGGTTGTAAATAATTTATTTAAGTACAACTAATAGATTTTTTGATTAGTTGAATTGGGAGGTAAACACCTAACTGAAATTAATGATTTCGACTATTGTATATCATCACAGGGGCTCTAAATAACCAGTTTATAATTTTTTCAGATTTTTTAAAACACTATAATTAATTTGCAATCCTCATTTAAAAGTTCCAATCGAGAAAAACTGGGTGTGACTAGAATTGACGTCACAGTAGCGAAGTAAAAAGGAGTAGGCGGGTGAACGAACTGCCCCAACCAGTCGGCTGCTCAAATTTCCCTCTCTGCTGACGTAATGCGCTGAGCTACTGCACATGTAGTTTTTATTTATTTAAAAATTAACTTATATAATCTGATTTGGAAAAAATTTTTCACCAATGATCTTCTTTTATGAATATCTGTTAGGAAAAATTAAATTTGAAAAAGGGGTTTACTAGCCAATTATCTTGATCATAATTCTAGGTCAATTCAGAACTGCATGAGTCCTCTATTAATTGTAAATTGCTGAGGAAATCAAATGTTTGTTATAGTTAAAAATAACTTATTATGTGTAAACTTTAATTAAATGATCCACATCTAAAAAATTTTTTGTCCACATAAAATTGAAATATTGAATATTAGAAATAAACATATACATCATTTATAACTGTTTATCTCATCAATGCTTGCAGGATAAGTTAATTCAAGGGTATCTTGCCTTTTAGTTTTCCTACACTTGATGGAATCATGATTTCTTTCATTTTCACAAATGCAAAGTGGTAATATAAATGCCCTCTGATGTTTTCTATTAAATCCCTGAATTTAAGATGTAATTGCTTACAGTTTAACAGTATCATAATTAATAATAAAAAACCATATTTATTCAATGATTTCAAAATTACTGGGATTAAACAGGATTTAACAGTTGTGAATAAGCACAGGAATTATTGCATTTGAATTATAATTAAGAATTATCAGTTTTGTAAGACTTGTTTTCAGAGCATAGATTTGACTCATGGGGTTTTTGAGCTATCATTTGCTAGAATAAAAAAATATTTGTATAAAACAGGGGTGAAATATACATAAAAATGAGTTGTTTATGATCATCTTTTTACTTGAAAATAGAAAGACTAGCCTCAATGGTATAAAACTGTTTAAACCTTCTTCCTTGTTGTACTTGATTGGTCCTGGAAAATCTTGTTCAAACTGAAACAACAAGGATTATAACAATTAAATTTTATTCATGGTTTATTCTACAGTGACTAACCAATATTGAACTTACTTTCCAAAATGCTTGATTTGATGGAGTCTCTTCTGAACTGCAGGGCTTCATCTTTAGGGATCAGACCCAGTAGTCCTTTAAAATAGGTGGGTTCCTCGCTGGCTTCGATTATCCTACATCAAAGTTTTAGTTAGGTTATGTATTTAGATCATAACTATATTGAGGTGTTAAAACATAAATTGAATTTATTGGATGCTAATTTATTTTAATATGACAAATATAACTTCCAAAAAAAAAAGCACACATAAATTTTACATATATTTGAAAAAAGGTAATGAAGTAAGTTATAACTTCAATATTTTTTCATAACATACCTTTGATAAACTGGACAAATTCGAAACATTTGTTTAATAATGAAAGTTTTTAAGTAACGTTTAAGTGTGTAATAATGAAAGTTTTTAAGTATCATTTAAGTGTGCAATAATGAAAGTTAAAGTTAAAATTTACACAGAAATGTATTCACTTTCATAAATGAAGTGATTTTATGGGTATATATAACTATATAAGCAGATATTAGAGGTCGATTAGTATTTTTCTTCAACTTTATCCAGAAAAATGTTTTCTTAACCATCTACAAAGTGAGGATTTCTACTTACTGCAATGAATCCTTTTCTTCCTCTGTTCCATTAGCTGATTCTAATAAAATGGTTGACATTTTTTCGAGGAAGTCTGGACGATTTGTTTGACTTTCAGGTTCATTAGTTTCCTCATTAGTCTGAAATGAAAAACAGTTTAATATTACATTAATTTTTCATAAAAAAATCGAGCATTCTAAAATCTGAATCTGTTTGAAATCTGAATGAAATTTTAATATCAAATAAAGAGAACAACTTTTTCTCCTTTAAAATAAAACTGTTTTCAAAAGATAGAAATATTGTAAAAGCTCGAATTAATGCAATATAAAAAAAAATTATTAAACGGCAATTCCAGGGGTAACTGACTGACATTCACAAAGGAAAATAATACATATTTTGTAATTTACTTCCACAAAATAAATTTTAAAAATATTTTCCACCCAGCTTATTGCTTTCTTGTTAGCTATATATAATAGCATAATTTAATTTTTAAAAAATATTTTTATTTATTTTTGAAAAATATTTAAACACATGGTAACTGACTGACATTTATGCATCCTCTATGGAAAGTGTAACACAGTCAATACGAGATTACTCTGAAATTTATTGAAATTTTCAATTAAGTTACAAAGGTGATAAAGAACAATACATAAGCTTTTAGAATATGGCATTTGAGTTCAAAAATGTTGCTACAATCAATAGAGAATGATTGTAATTACAACAATATGGTAACTGACATTTCTGAATCTCCCAATGCAAAAATTCAAAATAGTGTACTAAAGTGATATAAAAGAGTTAACTCAAGAGGTTAGCAATTAAAGTAGAAAATTATAGGTTATATTCTGTTGAGAGACAATTTTTGTTTACGTATAATTTTATCATTACTTTTAACATTTCTTAACTTTTTAAATTTTGATGTTCGGGTTGACATTTTCATGGAATTGCCCTACATAAAATTTAGTTAACTTCAGTGGCAGATCCAGAGACTCGATTTGGTAGGGGAGATTCTGACCTAGTTTCAGTTCCGTAGCGTGGCTTTCTTTTTTTGGAGAGTTAACTCACAAAGTTATTTTTATGGCCCCCTCATGCTCTTGCATTATAGGTTAAATGTAACCTTTTGGAACACTTACAGAAATTCAGTAACTTATATAGAAAATGTTTCGGAGGTATGTAAGCATAAAAGTGGGTCTCGGGCACTCCTCCAGAAAATATTTGAAGTTTTCCTTTGAAAAGTAGCGTTTTAACGCATTTTGGACCCTACAACATCTTCGGATCTGTCATCTGTTGGGGGTGATTGCCCCAATCACCTCCTTGAATCTGCCCACTTGTTAACTTTCTTGTTGAATGAAAATAATAGTTTCAATATTACATATTGATAGTCTCTTAGGTTAATAATTACCTGATTAGAGTATATCTACTATGTTATTTGAATAAGCCTAATGGCTAACTCAATTAAACTAAGTCTAAAGTTTCATGCTGATGAAAATGAAAGTAAATTAGCTCAAAAAGTAAATGGTGATTTTACGAAAGCTTTTCCCAAGAGCATCTCTGCTACTCTGGACATGCTGATCAGCTTGTCGTGAAGGAAAGCTCTTCTTGAGGCTTCCTCATCCAAACTCTTCTTGTAATCTTCCTGCTCTTTTAGTATCCCTTCCAGTTCGCTCAAGTAATCCTTCTTCTCAAAAACCTAATGGAAATGAGAAACAATCTCTCATTAATTGTGCCGTATCTCCTGCATGTAATCCGTTGTACTGTACTTTGATATCCGATAATCTCTCTCATTGAAGGTATGAAGGGCTTAAAAGATTTTTTAATTTCAATGTATTAAATAATTTCATTTTTAGAAAACTTACTAATTATTTAATTGTTATTAATGTACAGTACTGATATCCTGAATATCTTTTTATAGAGAATACTTAATTTGTTCTCCAAAAAACTTCATATTCGAAAATGCATTTGCATATAGTGTGAGCTAGAATACAAGGGATACACACATGTTGTTCATGCTGTTCAACCCCCTAACATCGCCCACCGAATCAACAATTGAAGGATTTGCTAAATTCTCGAGTTTTCCCTGTCTGCATTCTTGATAAGTTCCAACTTCCCTTGGCTTTCACAAGTAGTTTGTAAATCAGAGTACAGAATATAACCAAACCTAGAAGTTTCGTAAATAAAATTTCTAGTATTTGCAATTTTATTCATAGTAAAGCTTTCACTCTTTTGTATACTTATACCCCTTAACACGGACATAGCTATAGCTTTTACAAGGGGGGGGTCCAAGAAACTTCATTCAGGGGACACTGAAAGTATAGCTAAAAAAGGGGTTTCCAACTGGCGGGCCGCATACGGCCCGCCGGGTCATTTTGTGGGGCCCGCGCAAAGCTCCCTGAAAACCCCCTAAAAAGTAGCTTTAGAAGACTTTTTAGCATACTAAAATTTATACATTTTTGGGGGAGGACCCCTGAAAACCCCCTATTACATTAAGGAGTTGATTAGTCGGTCGTTTTCTATGGAGGAAAAGTAAAAGTTTGAGATTTCGAAAGGGAGGTTGTATACCTTGAAATTCCCTCTGAGCGTAGCAAGGGGTTATAAAGGCTTAGGTTAACCTTCATCACGAGGAGGGACAAAATGCAGTATGCGTAAGTTCAACTTTTTGACTGGGGGGGGGCAAAACCTATAAGACCTCAGGACCTAGGGAGCCGTTTTACTAGACTGTTTCGAAGGGGGTTCTGGAACCGCAAACGCTTCTAACAGTTTTCCCTATTCGAGTAAAATGTAGGGCAAATGTGTTTTTTTGCGGTTAGTATATGCTCTCAAGCAAAAAAAGGGGGGGGTCTGGGGGTCCTTCCCCAGAAAATTCTGTGAAATTTGATCCGAAAAATTTGTATTTTCACGCATTTTTTGGATATTTGGAACAGGAACCTTTCTGTTTGGCTGACAAGGTTTGGGCTGAGGGGGGGGGTCTGGACCCCCTAAACCCCCCCCTTATATACGTCCATGCCCCTTAACTAATAGATAGATACGTATTTTTATCAAATACTTATATATACCCCCTAGCTTCTCATTTACTTACACGAGCTCCGTACTGATTAACTTTAATGCCATTATAAAGGTTTCTGGATTCCTTGTCTTAACAAGGTTTTATTATCCTCCATACCCTATCTTCCAGTTCTTTGATCTCAGACATGAATTCATCTCGCATGTCTCGGTCTTCTCTCTTTATCGTGGCTTCGCTCTTTTTCATCTCGTATTGCTCCACGAAAGAGATTAATCCCTGAAAGAAAAACACTTTATGGAGAAGTGCAGATGAAGTCCTTTTCTATTTTAAGTTAGGGTGATTGAATGGAGAATTTTCGTACTTGTTTTGCCTTATGTGCTTCGATAGCCAAAGCAGTCGCTAGTGCGGTAGTTGCGTCCAGTTCTTTGCGCAAGGAACCTACTTTCCCTCGTAGAACTTTATGACGATCGTGAAGACGAAACATGAGTTGACTTGCTTTCTTGTACCTGTGGGGAAATTATAATTAAGGTTTTGCTACACTCTCACTGCTATCTAATACTATGCTGCATTGCAATATGCTACACTACTGTGGAGGAATATTACCTAGATTGCGTCTGCAATATATTTTTTTGTCGCTCTCTTAGAGCTGATACTTGCTGGGCTTGACTGAGTTGCACCACTCCTGAGCACACCGACTGCAAGCGGTTGTGAAGTAAGCCTTGCAGCCTATGTAAAGAATAATTGTGTAGGTAAAACTTATAATACATACACAAATGCAACGGTTATTCAAGAGTAAACATTTCTCACTTTTCGTATTTATTCTTTATCTTCTCCTTGGCATCATTCAAGGCGTGTTCGTGCTTCTGGTCCTTTAGAGCTATTTCCTTTTTGGCGGCGTTTATTTTCGACAATAGGCTGTCCCGCTCTAACCGCTTTCCTTCTAGTATGAGGAACTTGGTTTCTGTGTGTGGAGGAATTGAAATTGGTTTCAAGTTTAATAAGTTAATTTGAATACATTGTAAAGGATCGGTATTAATTCGATCAGTATTTTGTTATCCTTAACATAAAAAAACTATGAAGCCATTTTGAAAGCAAAAATTATAAACAACCAACTAAAGGTTAGAAATAAATACCTTTAAAATAAGAAAACCTATTTATTTTAATATTGGGGGGAACAACAATTATTTGGTCCTATTCAAAGTGATTTATAGATAGACCATTTCTATTGTTTACAACGTTGAAATTATCTTCTTTTGAGTCAAGATAGACCATTATTATGTTTCTTTTTAACAATGAAAATAGTCTATCTTCATCTCCTTGAGTTCATATTTAAATTTAAAGCGTCCGAATTATTTGGGTGATTTTTAAAGTATGGATAACGAACGGAATATTTTAAAGAAAATTTTGTCCCTATTTTTACTAAAATAAAAATAACGAAAATCTAATGTATAAAGGGAGAATTTTCCCAGCTGCACTCACTTATCAGCACGATACTCTTGTTGAGCCTCTCCTCCTCTTTGGCCCTCCTCTCTGCTCCTTCTCTGTCCTCCCTGCACAGGTGGGCCTCCAAGTCCCCCAGGCGGTCCGCGAGCTGCGCCCTGCGCCGCCGCAGGGCTTCTGCCTCCCCTGCCTCGCGCTCCACTGCGCGCCGCGCTGACGAAAGCACTGCGTCGCAGTCTTCGCGCTCGGCCGAGAACGCGCTGCGCAGACTCTGCACGGCGCTGCTCAGCGCGGAGTAGCGCTCTTCCGTACTGCGGGAGGACAAGTTCAGGTGGGTTAGTCAAGACCTTTTCATACAGGGTGTTTCAACAAGTCCATCCAAATTCCGCACAGCCAGATTCTTTGTATAGAGTACATAATAAACATTAAAAATTACCCCAAAACTGTACCTCTACGACATATTTTTTTAGAAAAAGTTTTTAGAAATGTCATCCTATTTAGGGGGTTCACAATACGACGACAAAAAAAATCTTAACATTTTTAAAAACAACTGTTATTATTGGAAGGATGAATCTATAATGGAATAGTTTAAGAGTGAGTGATAATATTAATCTGTACAATAATGTAACGTTTGTCAAAAAAATAAAAAGGAAATAGAAGAATTAAATATATAGATGAATTCTGTAGGGATCTTTTGAAAAGAGTTAAATTCTCATACAGTGGACGAAAACCAATACAGGGAACTTTTGCTGCTTTCTAATCTTTCAATTCACAGAAATCCCATACCCTACCGTATAACAGTGGCGGATCCATAGGGGTGAGGTGATCACCCCCCCCCAAAAAAAAAGAGGTAAGATCCACTGGATGTACAATGAGTGACCTTATCGGTTGTCACTCTAAAGTCCAAAATGTCGATAAAAATAAATTCATTTTACTAAGATGGGTCATATTTAAAAAAAAAATTCAGAGGGAGGATCCCATAGATCTACCCTTTAGTGCTTAGACCCCCTCCCGAAAAAACGCATTGAGCTACGGATCTGGAGCTAGATTAGAATTAACCCCCCTGATGCAGTACCTGGATCCACCACTGGAGTTGGTTGGGTTTATTTATGGTGCCTTTGCTTCGACTTGGGCCGGGATATAATTAAAGTTTGTCTGTCCTCGCTAGGCACGAGTGGCAAACCTAAAATCAGTACCCACAGCAGAAAAATCAGTGGCGAGTGCACTAAAAAAGCCATAAAGATGGTTATCTCACTTCTATTAGATACCCGATACCCTGCACTCGCCACAGCTTTTTCTGCTGTGGGTACTGATTTTAGGTTTGCCACTCGTGCCTAGCGAGGACAGACAAACTTTAGCAAGCCTAGAGTAGCTCCATGCGTTCTATATGCTGTCCCAACTGGAGTATAAAGCCCGATATGAAATGAAAACAGCCTCCTTACTCTCTGAGCTGGGTTTGCAGTTCCTCTATCCTGGCGCCGAGCGTGTCCCTCGGGTTTCCTTCGGCCTCTGCGGACTCTATGAGGGTGCTCTCCCTCTTGGTGATCCACTCGAGGGAGGCCATGCTGCTCCGCGTCCTGTCCTCCTTGGACAGCTGGATGGACAGGCTCTTGGACTTGCTGCCCGTGCGAAGCGACGACGGCGGACGCGCGGGCTCTTTGGCGGCGATGGCTGCGGCATCCAGCGCCATTTGGCTTTCGTTCTCGTCTAGCATTGTCCTTTATTACAGGGAAATTATTACAACGAGTTCGTTCAAACTCTGCATCGCGATTTTGGCGCACTTGGAGACATTTTCTGGGGTCCAAAAATAGGGGCCTCGGCTTGTAAAGATTAACCCCAGATTCTGATAACTTAGAGAGTTTAAATATTGATTACTTCTTTCCTAAAATTTCATATTCCAGCATTAAAAACAACATATCAGCCCACGTTTTTCTTGAAATTTGCTAATGGGGCATTTCACGGTAATTGTAGAGTCCGTAACATTTCATTTTGTCTTTATATAAATTTCAATTTTTTCAAAATTTTCTATTCTGGTACTAACATAGGCCCGTAAGCATCAAATTAACACAGAAAAACTATACAAATTTGAAATTTATACAACTTTAAAAGACAAAAGGAAATGTTACAAACTCTACAATTACCGTGAAATGCCCCTAATGCTATTAAGTCAAATATATCAAAATGATAAAAATAAATATCTATTTGAATAATTTAACCTAATTTTGATTCATTCCTTTTGAAAAAAAAAGGGAAATTGTTACCATTCTGACTTTTAAGAAATTAAAAATCATAGTATTTTTCAGATATGAAGTGAAGCTTCTTTATTTTTCCGCCAGGTAGCAGCACCACATTGTCAAGTGGCCCCGCTGAACTTAGAAGCGGGAAATAAAGCTTTATATACTCTTCACTAGATAGCAGCACCACTTAGATAAATGGCAGCGCTCTTCCTCTCGGAAAAGTAGCGGTACTAGGAAAATTTATCTGTGATTATTTACAAAGAATTATTTGATTTTGTTAGAATAGATATGTGAGTGAAAGACATGCGCTCAAAGATACGGAACTCAATTATGAAGATATTCACTCAACTTAATCCAAACCTAAAACTTTAGTTTCCTATAGAATTCAAGTGAGTTATGAAGAATTACAACACTTTTAATTATACTTATAACACTAAACAGTATTTAACAAATCCTTTTCTTTTTTAGAATACTTTTCAAAATGACCCTTTTTACTCGAAATATGCATTTTGTATATTAGAGAAATCGGGCTTATATTATACTACTACTAAAAACAGTTATTTTAAACTGATAACTTTGCATAACCTGACTGTCCTACTTATACACATTTCATAACACTTATAAATGTATCTTTGGTTGAGTTCTAGTTTTATGGTCCAAGAACAAATAAATATACGTTGTAACTTAGAGTTTATCTATTAAAGAGAACAAAAGAGACCATGAATTTTCCGTGTAATTTTTTTCTAGAAACTGAAAATTGAAAGAAAAATTTTGTAGAAGTAAATATTAAGGCCTGTGAACAATTTCAATAACGACGACGATTGAAAATGCTTTCTAAAAGTTCTATAAAGGTATGAAATGTCTTCATACCTTTCATACATCATCATCTTCATACCTAAATGAAAATGAAAATCTTTGAATATTATTAGACCTTCTTTTGCAAAACTATTTCTTTCATATTTTAAACTCCTTCTCTGTTTTTCCCTCTATCAATGTTGTTTATGCCATTACAGCAACAGTTTGTTCGTTTATGTTTAGTAGAAAACATAGTTTTATTTCAAATTAAGCTTAAGTTGCACCTTTATAAGAAAATGATAATTATTTTCCCTATAGTGGAAGCTATTTTTAAAAAATATCTTCACTAAAAATAATAATAAAAAGGGCATGACTTAAAAATCTTTCCCCATCCTAGATATTTTTAGTTTTTTTTATTGTCATAATTTTCTATTAAATTTTGTAGAATTAAACAGAAAAATGCTGTGAAAAGAATAAACTTGTGTAAAGTCGTTTTACATATCTTTAAAAGGAATACCTTGTTTCATCGCACGAGGATAAACTTCAAACGTAATTAGAACAAAGAAACCAACTTTGAACTTTGGATCTGAAACAATCAATTACTTTTCCTCGGATGAAGATGCCGTTTCTGCATTGTTTTGAACTCCGACCTGGATTCTCCTCCTTTTCGCAATAATGCATCGGGAAGGTGTCAAGGATGGCTTAAAGTCGATCAGGTTTTCAAAGGGCAAAGGCTAACTGTAACTTTAGGAAGACGGTGTGGGCAATCGCCATCTCCATTTTCGAGCTAATTCTTCCTTCTTTTGGAGAGATATCAGAAGAGGCGAAAAAAATGGTTTCATTCATTAATTTCTACGACTCTCAACAGTATGTTAATCATGGGAACAGTAGTTAAAGGCTCATTCACACTGTTTCATTTTCACTGTCCATCCTGAGGGATTCACTCCTGTGAATCGCTAGTTAGCATCTTACTAGATACTTATACAGGCTAGCCGAGTTTTGAACAATGAAAACCATTTGACAACTTTTCCCGCTTGGATCGCCACAAGTCCTACCTATATCACCCACCGCCTTCAACACTGTGGATATGCTTTGCCAGTTTGTCCAGTATTGCCCTCTGGATTTTTAATGATTTTCGTACTCGGCTAGCCTGTATAGTATCTAGTAAGCCGTGGTGAAACGCTAAGTTGCACTTTTCACTTTGGATTATTCTTCCAAAAGAGACATCAAAAGTGATAAATAAATAAATAATAAAAGGTTCATTCACACTGTTTCCCTTTCAATGTTCGTCTCACAAGTTTCCATAGAAAACAGAAGGAGTAAAGAGTGAAACGCCAATTCATGTACTTCAATTTGAATGCTTCCTCCAAAATGAACACATAAAATGAAAAGTTTGAATGTGCCTTTACTTTTGTTATTCATTTGGAAGTGTCTATTTGGACGGCATAAACGGCAGTTGGCCCATGCGCTGTAGGTCTCGCGGTTACGTAGCAGTCCCGGCGCTCCAATCAGAACCGTTGCCTTGGAAATAAGAGTAGAGTTTAGTTGTATATTTACCGTCCAAATAGACAGTGCCTATTCATTTTGGAGGAATCACCCAAAGAGAAGAGTGTGAATTGGCGTTTCACTCTTTACTTCTTCACTTTCTTATGAAAACTCTCGCGATTCACAGGAGTGAATAACTCAAGTTAAACAGCGAAAATAAAGCAGTGTGAATTAGCCTTTAGTTACTAAATTTTAATCATTCCATTAATCCAGCAATCATCTTTCTATGGAAGTTCCAAAGTTTTCTGGGAAACAAAAAGTCCAATGGTCAAAAGCGGTGTACAATATCTTATTACTGAACGTTTCCTTAATTGGCTAGGGAATCTCATGTAAGAAATTTAATTAATTATTTAAAATTGTACTATTTTGTTTTCGTGGAGAGCCTCCTTTTGAGTTAATTAAAAAATGAGAAGAGCTTAATCCTTAAAAAATTCTTTGTTTTAAAAATTTCTTGTAATTTTAAAAAATGTCTTGAATAACTTTGGTCAACATCTGCTTTAAAGCATATCTAAGTTTTTGGAAAATTGTGGTAAATAAAGAAATGTAAGAATGGTTTTTTTTAGTATTAGATCTGTGGCGTCTTTGAAACTCGAATTCATCGTCTTGTGACTTAAACAAACCTAACTTTTTCAAAAAGCTTGTGGCATCAATTCTATTTTTGAGTATATAAGTGTGTGTAATTTCTGTAACATTATCTTCTCTTTTCTTACTCGCCTACCTGAGTGCAGTGCACTTCCCATGCTGCGTCGCATTTCTAAATTTAATTACAAAATTGCTAATTTTATATATTTCTTTGTCAACATCAATTACAATTTAAAACTATTCATGAAAAACTTCAAAATCATACCTGCAATGACAAGTTATCAAATAATCAAATTGATGAAAAATTTGAACTATGCCGAAACGTGGTCAACTTACCAAATTTCAAACTTTATTAGTATTATCTACTTAATGATTAAATTAATTAGAGTATTTGAATGTGATTATTTGAGATAAATAACAACAAAGCATAATGTGAACAAATAATTTAATCATTCTATGGAAATTTTTACAAAATTGAAAATTGAATTGAATTGAAAATTGAAAAATTTGAAGGAACAGCAAGCCCACCATACCAGCGCCAATAATTAACAATTAATCAAAATAAAGTAATATGTAGCCTAATACATGGGAATCTTGAACAATAAGAACTTTCATTGAATATGATGACAATTGAACACAGTTTTCAAGCAATTACAGACAATGAAAATCCCCGAGCTGACTTATGAGCTCTAACTTTTTTCATGCTTTTTCCTCAGATTTTGCCATGATTGGCACATAAGAACACCAAGTTTGTTTTGCTATTTACAAACAGCTCTAAAACCTCCCTTTTTTAAAATTGTTTGAAAAGCTTAAATCAACAACATGGCATTTTGATTATACTTTTAGCCCATCCAATCCCAATATTGCCATGATTGGCACATAAGAATGTCAAGCTTGTTTTGCTATTCACAAACAACTCTAACAGGTTCCATTTTTAAAACTGTTTGAAAAGCTTAAATCAACAAAATGGCATTTTAATTTGATCCTTTAAGCCCTTCCACCTCCAATATTGCCATGATTGGCATTGTAATATGTATGTCTAGAGGATTTCGGCCATAATATTTCTCTTGAAATCATCATTGAACTTTTTATTGGACTTCAAAGTATCACCCTTACCTACACTATCTTTTTGGATCATTGTTTCAAACTTTTTATCATTGAATAATATTGATATAATTAAATCATTTCTTTTTTTTAAAAATATTTATGCTGATTTATTAAAATGAAACCCGAATTACTTTTATGGATATTTAAGTACGTATGAATAAGTCTGAAATTCTGACTTTTGTGCAAAATTTTTAGAGGTTTTCCTTTGTTCTTTAAGTACCACTTCGATTTTTTTTCAGATCTTTGATGACATTCATTAGGTTTTAATGACGAGTTTAGTGGTAATAAAGACAAAGCTTTTTTACATTCTATCTACCTATTTTTTTGCTAAGTACTTCAAACGGACACAATCAATCCTGCCGCTTTTGGCAAAATTTTTAAAATTCTCCTTTTCTCCCAATCCACCCCATGATCTCATCGAGAGAATCTGTAACATGCTCGAATCGATAGTTTCACTATAACTTTTTATTCTTATTCTTTAACTAAACTTCCCTCCTTAGAATCAATGGATTATTATGATTTCAACTATGTATTATAATCAAAAAAGGTAAGTATGAACTCTGATTATGATGATCATCAAAAGGTATTGTGAAAAATATTCGAGTTTAAAAAAAAAGCCAACAGTGAATTCCGTTGCGAAGTCAGTGAGGGTCATACTAGTCAAATGTTACTTCGTGGCCGATGTGCGACAAAGTCCCACTGTGAGCGGTATGTGCCGACTCTGCGACGTCACAGGGCAGTTTTCATGTGACTTGCTACAGCGCACTTCTCAGGGGCGTTAACAGTGTGATCAAAGTGTGACTTTACCTTGGCATGCATTGCGTAGGAAAAGCAACCAGATAATAGTGGGGATTTTTGTATCTTCTTCGGATTTTTCTATTGATTTAGCATTATTCTCCATTTCTTTTATTGTTGGTATGGAACTATCTTGAGCGCTTTCACGGTTTTGCTTCTCCTCTGCCTCGTGCGTCTCAACGGGTTTGGCAAAAGGAATTCTCGGACCGGGAACAGGAACAAGGGTTTTCATGGGCGACATGTTAGGTTTCTGGTGAACGATAGACGGTTTACTTGGTTTACTCTCAGTGCTTGAGGTGAATCGCTTGAAAAGGGATTTAAATGATACTTTATTCTGACCCTCAAGGTTCTCATACATGTCGAAGCCCCTGTCTATCATGTTTGTAATGCTATTAAAACGGATGCGTTTGGTTCCATCTGTTCCTTTTTGGACATCTGATGTACTTCTAAGCACCTTCGGCTTTTGAAGAGGGCTGTTTGTTTGTTGTCTTTGTGTGGACATGAGTGGTTTGAAGTCATGCGGTACAGAATAAACACGGATGCTAACAGTCGGTATGGTCGGTATTAAGATTTTTGCGTCCTGGGAGCTCTGATCCTTAATAACTATCGGCTCCACATTATCAGTAAAGGCTTTAAGAACTGTTTGAGTGGATTTTTCATCTGTTTCTACAGTTTCTACATCTGTTTGGCTGCAGTTGTTGCCAGTGGCGGCTCGTAGCTAAAATTATTGGGGGTGCTGCTACGGCGCTGATCCATCAAGTTACACCGTATTTTAGATCAGATTTTAAACGATAAAATTACAAATAAAACTCTGGAAAACATGGATAGAAGCAACAGAAATCATACGAAAAGACGCTTACAGATGTAAATCACCAAGCATCATCGTTTCTTTTTTACTTCTTCCTTCACAAGATCGAAGATCAAAATCACACTTTCTTTTAATTACTCTATTTTCTATATTTTGAAATTAAAATTCACAACAGATACGCTAAAAGAACAGAACACGCCTTTTACTTAATAGAACTTTAAAATTAAAATCTTACAAATTATACCATCCATATACGATGAGTTCCTCTCTTGCACGCTACTAGAATGACTGAAAAATTACATTATCCAAAATCAAATTTGAAGTAGAAAAATAATAACATTCGTGAATAATAAAGTAGGAAAAAATAAAACATATCACTGATATGTCAAATTAGCTGAATATAATTATTTATTACTGTTTGAAAAGGAAAAAAAAAGATGCTAAATAAAAATGGCAAATAGAGTTAAGTTTAAGGTTTAAGTAAGAAAAGCTAAAAAGCCAATATGATTTATTATTAGTAGAAATAGAATATTTTTCTTCTTACATCCGTTTTCACTACGCTCGCAAAGAAGAAAAACTATCATTATTTTGCTTGGCGCCAGGGTCAGGGCTGTTGAACAGCCCCTCTCCTCCTTAACAGATTCGCGTGCTAAATTCTTGATATTTTGATTTGATAAGATAGAGCAAAGTTTTGATACCTCGTTCTGTATATTTCCGGGTGCTGATCGACCCGGAAAGAAATTGTTGACGAGACGGCGGAGTGTTTTGACTGCTGTGAAATCATCAATTAAAAAGGGATAATAAGGAGAAGAATAAAGGGAAAAATATATCCTTTTTGAAATATTTTAAAGCTAATAAAAATTGGAATTTGGGGAAATTTGGGTTGGGGGTGCTGCAGCTCCGCAGCCCCTATGGACGAGCCGCCACTGGTTGTTGCTATGGTCCGTTACAGCTTGGGAAGACTGATCAATTTTTGTAGGGGTTTCAGTTTGAGTTCCAATGGAACATTTTGATGATGAGCATCCTACAGAAAGTCAATATTATTGTAAAATTTCCTGAATCGTCAAACCAATTTTTATATCTAAACGTAGCTAAATAATTTTAATTGATATCTTGATATTTTTTTTAATGTGACCCTCCAACTCCTCTTTTCGTAGCCCGCCATGTCTTAAAGGGTCTTATGATTGAAAATTTGATTAAATTATTAATAGAGGTAATTCCATTAAAACGATCCATGTTTTATAGGTTCTTAATTTAAAATCACTAAGATGCAAATCCTATCTAATAATGTATTATAAAGCTGCATTGAATTAATCAAGATGCCCAAATACGTATGCAAATTATTTTGGGTCCCCGGTATAAAAATAAAGTTTTGGGCTTTCTAAAAAAATTAGAGGATATTTGAACCCCCCCCCCCGAAATACACTGGTGTTCAAAATTAAGAGAAATTGAACATTTGTTTGATATTCTCCAGATCAACTGGACGGATTTGGATGAAATTTGGTATGAACATAGGTTGATATAAAATCCAAAAAATAATCATTCAAAAATCATCATACACACGCATGCACGTCAGTAACAATCGTCATAGTTGAGGGGGTATGTAATAGCGGTTCCAGAATCATGCAAAGAGGTGGGTTTATAGGGACAGATAAAAATGTTTCCTGTTCGTAAATCCTTATTTCTCAGAAACGCCGTTTTGAGGCCTTGCATGCATTGTTCTGATAGTTAACAAACACGAAATGGCTTTTTTAGTTGGTTTTCAGTTATGTAAACTTTAAATAATCGAAAATTTATTGCATATTATCGAATTATACATTGAAATTATACTGAAAAAATATTGTTTTGAAAGATTTTTTTTAGCAGCGCCTTGTCGATTGGACGAAAAATGAAATAGCCAGGCATTTGCAGCAATAACTGACACTTTTTTTTTTCAAACGAATTACTATTTTAAACGAGGTTCTAAAGTGAGTCTAGATATTCTGTATGGTAAATAATATGCATAATAGATTGAACTTTTCAACCAAAATGTTAAAATTTAAAAATGAATTCAGAACTCCTAATAACAGAAGAAAAATAAAAATTATAACTTCATGCTTACAAATTCAAAATTTTTCCATTTACGTTATTACAGTTAGTACAAAATAACAGTACTTCTATGTGTCATTATGTATAATTATACATATAATATAATGTTAATGTTAATTCTATTACTCGAGCCTGTGATGAAAAAAATACAAGGGAAGTAAGAGCTGAAGTTTATATATTTTTAGTACTGATTTTAGAAAAAATAATGACAGAAATTGTATATTGTCAATTTTTTTTTTAAATTCAATTTCTACACGCTGGACTTTTTTCCTGCTTGCCTGACCATCATTCTACCATGGTGAAATTAACAGAATAACACTCTATGACACCTCCCATTGTAATCTCCAATCTACCAATAGTTCCAAACCGAAGTTCGAGATCGAGACGTTGTGAAAATTTGCCAGATGACTTTTGTTACATATGTGGCGAAATAGCGATATTAAAAATCGAGTAGCATTACAGACTATATAATAAGTTCTCTCCGTCATGGAAGGAAGTATGGGTATGCATCTGTACCAGTTGGACACTCGGTACATTTAAAAAAACGCTATGAAAACCTGGCTCTCATCCTCAACAAAATAAAGTATTCCAACCACCACAGTTGGACCATTTGCTGTGATTGGAAAATTACCTCCATGCTTTTTAGTCAACAAGAATGGTCACTCAACACTGGGTCAAAAAAAAAAAAAAGAATGGCTGGAAAGACAAAATTTTGAACCAGGCACCAAAAGAATGTGATTCGAAGCAGTTTAGTTGTACCAAAAAAAAAATATTTTTACCTCCTCTGGATATAAAATTAGGTGCAATGAAGATAGTACATGCCAAAATATATAAATATTTTGCCAGAATTTCTTTTGAAATAGGATTTAGCATAAATATCGATATCGATTTTACAAAAATCCTGAAGTGATTGAGAAAAATGGAAATAATTTTCGAAATCAGCACATACCAGATACCACACAAATCACCTAAACTTATTTTGTATTTTTCAAAAAGTTGAATTTCCCAGATATGTGTTATTAGATCAATACATATAATAAGCTTACCCATGATGCAGATCTCAAAGAGATGTAAGAAGACGACTCAGATATGAGGTGTGATATATAAGACGAAGAATAACAGGAAACTGAATGACTGTTTATATCACGAAATGTATAAAGATTTACGGTGAGATATTTTAGACACTTTTATTTTTTATAACTGTTAGCTTTTGTAAAATTATATTGAACAACAATTAAGTAACCCAATAAATGGTATAATTGTTGCAGTTGTTAATTTCTAGATTTCTAGGTATTTAATTTCCAAACAATGAAATAAATCTTAAGTGTCATTCATTGTTATATTCAATTTCTTTTCAGCATGTTTTCAACATGCCCGTTCAGAATTTATATTTGAAAAATTGCAGTTAGAATTTTAATAATAATGTTATTTTATAGGTTTCGAACTTGCCGAATTAGTTTTGAGACACTAATAGTATATTCAAGTAATAGTAATATGTAGTGTACTAGTTAGCAATACTAAATAAAACAACTAGTACACTATATTACATTACTACACTAGTTGAAACACTGTTGTTGGTCATCAACCAAGTTTTAGTTAAGAGTTAATACAGTAAATTTACATTTTTAAAAATTTAAAACATAGAAAAAGGAAACTCCCCATGTACCACCAAGTATGCTACTGGGCTATATAAATCAAATTACAAAGGAAAAACATTACAAGAAAAATAAAGTCAAGGTTTACAGATTTTCATTGGATATCCATAAGTGAAATTACATGTGAATGAACGAAAAATAAATAGAAAACATATTTTATTGGAAACTAATAGTTGACTGTTTTGAATCTCATGTAGTATTTATATCTGGAAGTTCCATTTTCAAATTATTTTTTTTATGGTAAACTTCCTAATTCCCATTCGCACATCCCCATTTACGCTACTATTACCGGGAGTTTCTGAGCATAAATGAAATCCCTTTTAATACTTTCTAAAATTTAAAGTAAGAGCTCATATTTATATTTCTGATGAGATGATAATTAAGGATTGATAATGCCGTATGCAGAGGATTTTTTTTGTGTTGAATTCATGTGATGAAAGAAAATAACTATACTGACATCAGAATAGTTAAACTTGAACAGAAGCTTGACATATTTTTCAATTTTAACATTCCCAATTAAAAGAAAGAAACACTGTCAATGATCATAATTTACATTAAAAAACTACTAAGTAAACGATGCTTAATATAAAATATCTTGTATGTACTCACTTAGCTCTTTAGCTGATACTAATTCCGAAATTTAAGGCTTCTGCTGATGTCTGTAATGATTCTATCCTAAGCACTGTTAGTGTAATCTTTTCCACCTCGAGGAAAAAAATATTCATTTGGGTGATAATATATTAAACATTTTTTTCAGGAGTATACCTACGACTGTTTTTAAGATTTCATCCAACGTTTCCTTTTGTAGTGACTCGGTCTCCATGACGACCGACCCTCTCGACTTGATCCGTTTATGACATGACGATAGCTTCTATGAAAAGGATTTTTTTTACAGTCTATTTATTATTATTTTACGGGTTTTATAATTATTACTTTTTCTATGTATGTGTGTGTTCGTCTTCTCTTGTTTTTTTGTGCTTTTGCTTATCCTCCAGTGTCTGACGAAATCAGACAAGATCCATTAGTCCGTTGACTCTCAGAAAATCTATGACAAGAAGAGAGTATCTATAGATATCCTTTCTTTATCTATCACTAGGATATCGCTATAGACATTATTTTTGTGTGTATTCCTTGCAATTTGTTTTATTTATTTTTGTAATAACAAGTTCTGTTAGTATATTCTGTTTGAGGAAATCAGCACCGTTGTGAAAATGAATGGCTTTTTTATTTACATGGAAAAGAACGCAGTTACAAGAAATTTCGGATTTCTTTTCGATTTTTTACTCTGCAATTTCTTCCGTTATTATCTTTTCCATTTTTCTCTCTGTCTTTCTAATTGGTCTTTTCAGTCCCTCTCCTTATCCTTTTCTCCTCCTTACTCTTATAACTTTTCAATTAATTTCTATTTATCTTTATAGAATTAAAAAATAACTTAAATTATTTCGGGTTGCAGTCCCAGTATCATCCTAGATTTCCCTTGGTCGGAACAGTTAGTTCCATTAAAGAAAGATTCATGTCTGATCTAACGAAATGTTTAAAAAAGATGCGCAACCTACTTACCCACTGTTAAATGCTTTTTTCTCAAGAAAAACAACCTTTATTTTATACAATCAGATAATAACATATACTTGAGAAAACATTAGAAAGTACAATATGTAAGACGAATGAGTTGCCAATCAGTCGAAAACCCATCGAAAACCTATGGGAAATTACAGTGTAAAAAATATTTCTTCAAACAACGAAAATTAACTGTAAGTATGTATGTACTGTTGTCGAAGTTTGTCCAAGCTGTTAGTCGAAACATTGACAAAACATAACACTTTACTAATTTCTTAAATTATTTACTTTTATGAATGGGAGATATATTATGTTTCGTTTGTCCTACCATACATGTTTAGTTGCTCCAACTGTATGGGTGTGTGTCATAGTTTCATAAATCAGAAATTTCCACCTTTGTATTGTTCTGATTATAGGTGTCCACTCCAACAAGTGGGGCCTCGTAAACACGCACAATTTGAGCTAAAAAATAGTTTTGTCAAAGTTTCTTTTCGGACAATCGGAAATTCTTTTTCTCTCTCGACGTAATTCTATTCCAAACGATTTTTTTATTCGCCTTCCATTCCTCTGTCCGAGCACTGACAATGCAAGATCGAGGTCATTGGAATTTGGGACGGAGGAATCGGCTTCCAATTACTATCCTCGGAATCAATAAATCGAAAATGTTCGATCGAATTCCAATGTAAAAGCCTTATGAAGAGTGTGGAATGTACTCCTAAATATTTAGTTTTAGAAGGTTTAATGTTATTTTACCTTGCAACTTAACAAATAAAAACTAAAGTTTAATGCTAAAATAGGGTACAGAATAGAGTACCCCCAAGAGTTAGGTATGGTTAACATTTTAGGTATGAGTTGTAGGCCGATGCTAAACGAAGTTTGACATTTTTTAGTTACAAAATATTTTTCTTGTGAGCAGCAATTTATCAACACATTACTCCTCAACTAGGGAGCCAGGGTTTCTTGAGAGTAAAATTTTTGTTGTTTGTAATTCTTTTTCCCCTATTGTAACTTCTGATGATTTACTAACCAAGATAAAAGTTATAACATGCTAGAAGAATGTAACTCTTCTGGAAAAAAAAGAGCGAGAAAACAGTTGTTTTCAACATTCTATTGAGATTCTATCTTAATGGATGTAAGCGAACACACTGTGTTCCATTCTCATATTGAAATACGACGGGACTATTCTGAAAACAGCGAAACACGGTGGACAATTATCACCGGAAATCATTCGCGCAACCTCGGTTGAAAGTGTAGCCATCCGAGATGCAGTTTGATCTTGGGGATTCTTAGAGCGTCCCAAATGAATGCGTTTTCTCCCATTTATGCATGCTTCCAAGTGTCATAATTAAGGACAGGTGGCGTGTTTATCATGGCTTTTTCTCATTCCGTGAGAACAAATGGAGATGTCTGCGTTTCGCCTTCAGATTGATATTCATAAACTGCTTTTTTTTCGAAGATGCGATTCATTTTGTGTTTGCCTTACTCGCAATTTTCGCTATTTTTTCATGGTGGGAAGGCCGTTTAGTGTGTGATGGTTGAAAACAATTTCTGGTGGTTTATGCAATTTTTTTTTTTAAATCCGTGAGTTATGTCATATTGTAGAACTTACTTTATAATGTAGATAATAGTTTCTATGAAAAACTGCTAACCTGTTGAGTAAAAAATAAGAGTTTCCAATAAAACAATTAGGATCTCTGAAACTTATTCAAAATTTGAACTGAACTCTGACCAAAATATTGTAACCAGAAAAATATTCTGTAGGGGATTTATTTAGTCATAAAAATTTTTGTGGAGTTGTTTTAAAGGAAGAATATACATAGAAATACATAAGAATATACATAGATAAGATACTTGAAAATTTTTTCGATAATCTTATTTTTCATCACCCTACAGCTGTTGAATAAATATTTATTATTCCTTTTGAAAGCTCAATACTCATCTGCAGTAGCGGATTTCTAAATAGGCTAGCTAGGCTGAAGCCTAAGGCGGCAAATTTTCGTAGGCGGCGAATTTTTGACGGTGGAATTTTTTTCCGCAAAAAAAAAAGAAGACAAAGGAAACACAAGCACTGGAAAGAAGGAGAACGCTCTTTTCAAGTAACCAAAATCCCAACCCCCACCCAGAAGTTTTGAGTAGTTTGATTCAGTAAACTAACAAATCTATTATTCAATACTTTCTTTAGACCACATATGGGTAACCTCAGCCCGCCTCTCCATTTGTTTCGGCCCGCGGAACATTTAAAAAATTGTCATATGGAAAAGTCAAAAGAAAGACTTCAAAAAGTCTCAAAAGGACTAAAAATTTATTTTGAGAATCAAATTTCAAAAATTTTCTGAGGGAGAACCCCTAAACCCGCTCCACAATTTGGAAGTCTGTTATATAGTGTTTTTTCTTTGAAAATTTTGCCGCTTAGAAGAAACGGTTCCCTTTGAGTATTTTTAACTTTTAGTGGTTTTAAATGAGATAAAACACTAGTTTAAAGGGGAAAATTTAAAAATTTTCCTGGGGGGGACCCCCAGCCCCCTCGAAATTTTGACGCCTATTTATATTTTTTCCCCTTGAAAATTGTGCGGTGTACAAGGAACCGTTCTCTTCAAAATGTTACCCAAATAAGGGTCTCAAAATCAAATAAATCACTACTGTTATAGGCCAATTTCAAAAAAAAATACTGGAGCTGACCCACAGACCCCCATTTTTTCTTTCAGCTAACATTGAAAATTTTTGACATTATGTGCACACTTTAAAAAAATCCCGTAAAATTTACAATTTTAAACTGGCAGCTGAGTTGGTTGTAGAAAACCGTAAAAATTACGAATTAAATGCGCAAAAACAACGGTGTTTTACCTTATAAAACAAAAAAACATGGATTAAAATGGTAAAACAGCACCGTTGTTTTTACGGATTTATTTCGTAATTTTTACGGCTTTCCACAACCAACCCAGCTGCCAGTTAACAGTTAACTCTAAATTTTACGGGAATTTTTTACAGTGTATAGGCGGCAATTTTTGGTTCAGCCTATAGGCGTCACATTTGGAAATCCGCCACTGCTCATCTGAAGGTGAAAACTGGCAAAAATGTAAAATCCAATCTAAGAAAAGAGTACACTATGAGATTTTTTTTTATGGATTTTTCAAGAAGAATGAATAAAAATGGATTTTATGCTAAACGCTAAATAAACACAACAATGCACAATCAAAAGTATTTTGATTGTATTGCGATTGTGTTGTGTGAGAAAAAGATAGTTCTATAAAAGTGTTTGTAAAAATTACAGAGACAGAAAAGTGTTCCTTAGTGTTTCGACCCAAATTTAAGAACACTTTTCGATTCTAAACACTTTACGACACAATTTTTAGAACATATTTATAATACTTTTCAAACATATTCAGAAAACTATTAAAACACACTTAGGTATTAAGGTGTTCTACCGAACAACAATTGCCTTGAATTAATATGGGAACAAAAAAAGTATTCTTAAATTTGTTTATTTTTATGTGGAGCATTTGCAGTGAAGCTTTCCAGACGGTTTCTCAATCTTTAAGATATTTTGGGGTCGTTGATATGAAACGCCATCTCAAAAATTTCAAAATTTTCTTAGTTTGCATACTTTCTTTTTTTTTACACAGGTAGGGTCAACCTCTCGAGTGAACTGTCTCATGCGGTCGGGTTCACAACCCTTTCGAGCAGCGAAAGAGGTCAAGTCAATATTTGCGGTTGCTTTGTCTCAAAGTCAAACATCCGTCAGATTTTATGGAGGAGAAAGTGACACGAAGCGTCAGAAACGCCGACGCATTGTGTTTGCTCTCCCTGCGTTCTGATGTATGGATGAGTTTGGAAAGAGCCAAAAGAAACTTAAAAGTCCTTTCATTGAATATCTCAACTAATATTTGCGGATCCTTAATGTCGAAGTGAGGTTTAAAATAAATGCCATAACCGATTCAAAGATGATAGTTAATTCTTCAAATTTATTTTAATATTTATTTTCTAAGAAATAAATTGCATTCTTATCCAAATAAATAAGATAGTGTGACTTTGAAAATCATGATGATACTATGGGATTTACCTCAGTCAGCAACACTGTCTCAATAAATATTAACCATCAACAGTACCAATAGTGATTATTTTTTATTTTTTATTGAAACCCCTAAAAATGTTTGAAACTTTAAATTTAATTGCTCTAATACTAATTAAAAATTAAAAAAAGGGTCGCTTAGTTCACATCTTCATACATAAGATTATGTTATACAGAATATGTATGCTGATAGTTTTCACTGAGGGCAGCTCGGAGTAGAAAAATTATTCTCCAGTGACATTTGTTAAAGTGACATTAGTTAACTCCAAAACAAAAATTTACATAAATTAAACTTTTGTATCAGAATATTCTTCAAACATTTCTCTACTAATGTGCAAAATTTCATAACTTTCGATCCAATAGTTTCTCTCTATATTAAAAAAAAGTAACAGTCGCCGCCGCTGCCGCCGCCGCCGCTGTTTCAGAAAATCTTCACTTTGACAATTTTGAATTGTCACTTTGCAAAAACTATGTAACGGAAATTATTGAAATTTTGACCATTTGCAGACAAATGTATAAGGGTCCTTTTCGTTCCAATAGCTAATTAATGAGATAATTAATTCTGGAATTATTTAATGTCAAAGTCGAAAATTATTTTTTTCTGCTGCGAGTTCGCCCCCAGCAAAATCTATTCGCAGCAGAAATATGATTTTTTGCAGCCGCATTCTCTTAGATGTGAAGTTTTGCACCTCGTCGCTCTTTTTTCGAATTTCGAATTAGTTTTGGAGTAATTAAGTTTTAAAGTTTCGAAATTTTTGACGGGTTTTAGGTTTTTTCGTTACAAAAGAAAAACTAATCACAGTAGAACTATGATATTTTAAACACACATACAACTATTTTTTATAAAAATATTGGCGTTTTGTTTTTCAAAAAATTCTAATTAGTTTTAGAGTTATTAAGATTCAAAGTTTTAATTTTTTCTTCTCTTTCTGTTGCCGTTCACTAGAGAAACAGGCGAGTTTTATGATGAGTCTAATTTCTTTTATTTTCAACAATGTTTTTTCTACAAAATGGTTGATGATTATTAGTAGACTTGCTGGATATTTCTTAACATTTCAATTAAATTATTGATAAGCTAAAAAAGGAATATATTTCAGCAACATTTTTGTTGTTAATTTAGGGGAATGATACGAATTAAATTATTGATAAGCAAGAGAGAGGTATTTTCGGTATTACAAGAGGCTTAATTAAGTCGAGAAGAGTGTTAGGCTGGATTGTTGAGATGAACAAGCGAGCTCTGCTCGCTAAGATCGCGAAGCGATCTGAAAAGAACTGCGAAGCAGTTACGGGGGTTGGTGAGCGATAGCGAGCAGGGGGCAGGCCCCCTATTGAGCAAAAAAAAAAAAAAACCGTTTTGAAAATTCAAAGTGAAAATTTTCTGAAACAGCACGGGCGATTGTTCTTTTTTCCCAACTGGCTTCCATAAGTTTTGGGAGTAAGAAATAATAGGAAGAGATAAATTTTTTAAGCCTTTTTGAAAGTCCCAAAATTTTATTTCCTTTTGAATAAATACACCTATGACAATGAATCTTCAAGGAATTTATAAAATTATGAAGTTTTACCGTGAATTTATTTACATTTCAAACCTTGTCACCTTTGTTTACTTTGAACTATCCAATGAACTTAGAGAAACCTCGGTCGTAAAGTAGTAGGCAAGGAGAAATTTGACTAGGTATAAAACCTCACCTTGGAGTAAGTAGAGTGTTTCTGGTAGCAACAATTGCGAATTTTTTTTTGTGTCTCTTATGTTTAATGTTTTCGTTATGGCATAAAACACATTCCTGTGTAATAGAAAACATTGAAAATTTTATAACTCACTTTTAGAAAAGACCGTGAATTCTGTTGAATAACTTAAATGAAGCGTGTTTTTAAAAAATCACAGGTTTTTCTTATTTGATATTTTATCTATCTCTACTATTTAAATTTCAGTCTTCAAATTAACGTTAATTTTCTTTACATAAAGAATTTTGTTATCCTACGCCTTCTTGCTTTAGAATTGATGAGAAACTCATCAAAATACCAAAATGTTTCTTGACGAGATTTCATAAAATCTCAGACTAAGGTTTACAAAATCAGATATAATTTCAAAACTTAACAAACATTAGATAAAAAAAAACAAACATTAGATGCGGGATCCTTGTCTTTAATATTTAAGGAATTTAAGTATAAATCTCAATTGACCAGACAATATGTGCAATTTTGAATGCACTTGATTTATTCTGTATTCTTAAAGGCAAAATGTATAAGTAAGGCATTGTTTTAAGCAATGCTTAAAGTGTAGTTTTGAATTTAACGTCTTACCTACCAACGTTGTCTTACCAACTTTTATAAGTTGGAGGAAATTCTAAATGCAACACTCAAGTAAATCTTATAAACATTTCGAATATAAATTGGAATTAACGCTAGTCATATAAGTACTCGTCTGAAACCCTCACATAGCGTTCTCTTCAAGTTATCATTCAAACTAAGAATCCTTTGTATCAGTTCTTGAACATCCTGTCACGCGTAAGGCATTAGATCTCAGTTACATTTTGCCTCACTGAGGTCACGTCCTCCAAGAGTCCCTGCTGTGTATTTTCTATAACGTATTGAGTTGAATAGAGAATGAATTTACCAAACAATACGTTAAGTTCTTATGTTTATAACGGTAATAATCTAAATTATTTAAATATTTTAGAGATAAACTGTAGACGGTCGGAAGATGTTCTTAAAGATCTTAGAACGATGAAAATAACCAACTGGAGAAAAAAAAGGCGTGTAATAGAGTTGCCTGCAGTAGATTGGTGCAGCAGGCCAAGGCCCATCAAGGGCGTAGAGCCGAAGAAGAAGCCTTTAATTTGTTGTTAAAAGTAAAATTAATATAGTCGAAATAAATTAAAATTAATCCCTGAATAAATAGTTTACTATGTAGTGGAGGTTCACTATCCGTTATCATTATAACATTAGTTGTTCGAACTGGGTATAAATATAATCTCAATATATAATAATATACCGGGTTCATAATTATAAATCATTTAAATATAATACAATAATATAGCAATAATATTAGTATCAAATGATAGGTATATCACATTATAATTATTTTCAGTAACTAAATATAATATCTTACAGTAACAGTATCATTATCATTAGCACTAATTTCATTTGGTCTTAACTCGTAACAGTATTCTGGAAAATATTTGGGCTACTTTCCTTCTTCATCTCTTCAATTTTCTCATACTCTCCTTCACTCTCTCCTACATTCCAAATTCAAGTGCAAGGGGAAGGGGGGGGGAACAATAGTGAAAAGACTAGTTATCAAGTTTAGAAAATGGGGACAGAAAATTTTTTTCACTTTAAAATACGAGAGTTTTGTAAAATATTTTTTTCAAAACTCTCTTATTTATCAACAAATCCTTAAAATTATTCTATTTTTCAAGATTTTTTGACCATCAATCAAAAATACGTAACCTTATATTCAACTCTTATGTAAATAATCTGTTTAATCCCCCAATTACAAGTTGTTTTAGACAAAAAAAAAACACGATCGCAAATTCGCACAAGTTTTTTTTTGTGTTATCATGTAGTTTTGCTTTTTTTAGTTAAATAAAAGACAAATTTTAATTTTAAAAATCCAATAAACTTGCAAATTTGCGAACTTTTACTTAATCGAGGCCTGAAAATTTTTTCACATGATAATACCTCCTCAGAATATTAAATATATTTTCATGAATTATTTTTTCTGCGCGTTTGTTAAGATACTGCTATCACTTTTCTCATCGAAGTTTTTGTTCTACCTCCTTTAGATTTTAATTTTATTTTATAACTTTCTCATTTCACCGCTAGGGGCACTGTATGCTATCTCAATGGATTCCGCATGGTCATTTACCTAGGGCTACACCTTACTTCCATGACCCTGAGAGATGATGTTGGTTCCATTAAATAAAAGATGAGAAACGGATTTTTGAAGCATCCTGTATAGTTACCTATCTGTAACCATTATCAAGCGAATCACTCCCATTACTCATCCGTTATTAATAACCAAGAAAAATATGGCAACTACTTTCTCTCCTGGGGAACAGGTTTGTGGAGCAAATGTCATCATCGCGGTTTCGGCGGACAAAACACATGGCGGCCAGATGAGGAGAATTATACTTTCAGGGTCAAGAAAGGTTCGTCGTGACCCAGATAAATAATTCAAGATTCATTCGCTCATTTCCTATGATATGATGCATAGGGATTTCCAACGAATTCTCTCACCCTCCGAAATCTACGCATTCTTTTTTGGTGATGAATGTAGAAGAATTTACACACGATTAGGACAACCCCTGGAAAATGAGCATGTACTTACAATTTTATTGCTTAAATAAACTTGTTTAAATTTACAGATCTCATGTATAACTTGAAAAATTTTGTAAAACAGCAGAAACTGTTACGCTCGTAATGAAAATGGTCTATATGCAAGAGAAATTTTAAAAATTAAGGAATGAAATAAATTGAGAAATTCATTTAAGATACACCAGGTTTCAAGCATTAAAATTGAAGTTTTAAGGTTTTAGGATTCAATAAAAATAAATAAAAATTTTAAAATTAATTTTTGGTAAGAATTGCTCGTTAAATATTATTTTGTAACCAGCTCCTCAGCTCCTGTACTAGTATTCATTACCAAGAGCGCGAGCTAACGTTTTATTGTCCCGTGCTCGCGTGTTTTCAGTGAGTTTTTTAAAAATGTTTTAGAAAGAGAGAGATCAAAATTTGTATCAATAAAGTTTGTCCGCCTTTTTACTGGCCTGTAGTTTTATTTCGGAAAATAACCCCAAGAACCTGAGGTTAAGAGAGACGGGAGAGTTCAGGACGGAAAACTCCCGTTACAAATTGGCGTCCCAACGAGTGGCTATTCAAACTACAGTTCCAGTAAAGGGAATATCTAGGTCAATCATCTGCACGGATAAGAGATAAGTAAATCATATAGTATCCTAAGATGAAGTATATGTTTGTTGTTTGAGTCATCCTGACTAATAATGTTGAGTGTAGAGTTTTGTTAAAGTATTAGTAGTTATAGAAGGATTAGTTTCCTAACTTTGAAGAAAAGCAGAGTTTTAGCATTAGTGGTATTTGACGGTATTAAGGGTTACATAGTTTTATTTAGTTACTTCGTGAAAGTATAGTTTAGATATGGCATACTTCGGAAGAGGGAAGAAAATTGATATGATAGCGTTATGCGAAGAATTGGAGCTGGATGTAAGTGAGAAGATGACGATGGTAGAGCTAAAAAACTTTGTCGTAAAATCAAACGGATACGAGGAAGATTTTATCAGAGAGTTGTATCTCAATCTAGTAAAAGAAAGAAAAACCAAGGAAGCCAACCAGTTTGAGTTATACAAGTTACGGCTTCAACTTGAAGCACAGCCTCACACCGCAATGTCTTCTGAAAGTCGGATTTGTCCCACACTGATTCTTGACCAAATGGGGAAGCGTGTCCCATCAGAAACTAGGGAGCGTTTCTTCGACACATGTAGTGGGTGGGCCGCCCCAGATCATCTGGTGGAGAGGTTGGATACATGCGACGGCTTGAGAGGTCACGAAAATGATGCACAGTCGTCTGCTGATGCCAAGAGGTTTCAACCGAGGCGAGGGGAATCACCGATGGGTTTCCCGGGAAGCGATTGCGATAGAGCGGCAGATCGGCAAACTCCTGCATGCATCCCCTTTAGCAGTAGGGGGGATCCAGGGGTCCCCAGTCAAGGTAGGCGGGACTCCTGTTGCGGATGTGGAGCGCCCGGTTGCATCGGGGCAGATTGCCCCGGTGGCTCAAAGGGAGAAGAAACAGAAGTAAGCTGCATCCCACGAGAGTCTACCACAGTCTCTGCTAGGAGCATGGCCCCTGTATTCAAAACTGGCCAAACTTGCTTACAACTAGGGGGAGAGGCGAGACCTCAATGTCGAATTTCTACAGTCCGACAGGAAGTTGGAGAAGTCATCGAGAGGGCACAACCGAATGTTGACCCTGCGTATCGAAGTAATCCTGTTCATCCCTGGCGGGAGCAACGTAGACCACCACCCTCATCTCATCTAGAAACGTTTTCCCGACGGCGACCACCACCATGGCCTCACCTAGAGATTTTTCCCCGACGGCGACCATCGCCACCCCTGCCATCCCGACAAGGACTACCACACCAGCAAATCCGTCAACCCGACGACTTTCACCAGCAGCAGAGCCGTCAACCTGGCGACGTCATTCCTGGTATCCAAGCCTAAGACAGAATTTTGTAACCAGCCTCTCGAGGACGTATGAGACTGGTTAAGGGGGAGCTTGTAACCAGCTCCTCAGCTCCTGTACTAGTATTCATTACCAAGAGCGCGAGCTAACGTTTTATTGTCCCGTGCTCGCGTGTTTTCAGTGAGTTTTTTAAAAATGTTTTAGAAAGAGAGAGATCAAAATTTGTATCAATAAAGTTTGTCCGCCTTTTTACTGGCCTGTAGTTTTATTTCGGAAAATAACCCCAAGAACCTGAGGTTAAGAGAGACGGGAGAGTTCAGGACGGAAAACTCCCGTTACAATTTTAATTTAGAACTTACAATTCTTACTGCTTTTTTAGAAATGAGGATTTAACTTTCCCCCTTTTTAAACTTTTACTTAAGAAGCTCTTGAAGTAAGGAACATAAATGAGGGTTGTAAATTAGTATTTTTGAAAGGAGGATCAAAACTTGTTAGGAATGGGAACAAAAGCATCTAGAGAAAAACGCCCTTTACTCAATTTGTCTCCTCAAAATAAAAAAGGAGAAAAAGTTTAATTAGACTCACATGTTTACCCTACAATCCTTGTTCCTTAAAAATTCTATGAAAAAAGTTAGAAGTGTTTCAAACAATTTTAAATCAAAGTTTCTGTTTTGATTCACTTTTGGCTTTTATACCATTTTAAAGAACCATGTAAATATTCTTCTGTTTGACTGAATGATTGAACACAAGGATTATCAATAGGTACTTATCCTTAGTGAACTACAAGATAATTATTTGGTGCTGAGTAGAATAACTATATTAGCATATATGGATTAATAAATGTTTAATCAACTACTAAAGACTTACAATATTATCGATCTCTTTGGCTTAATTAACGTCATAAAAAATTCATCTCTGTAAATCCCTTCCCCAGAATGAGCACGGATAGGGTAGACTGTTTAAAAAGAAGATTTTACTGCATTTACGATAAGTTTCCTTATTTTTTTTACCTATTAGTTTGATCTTACTAATCAAAGATGTTTCACCAGTAAACATACATTTAGTTTTTTACAGTTGAGTTGCGAGTTTTATATATTGGTGATTCCACTTAAGTTTACCAATATTAAGTCGTATAGAATTGTGATATAAAAATTTTCCAGATACCTACTATTTTGATTTCAGATTAAAAGAATAGGAATTAACTATAAATGTAGTTGGTACTCACGAAGAAACAAAAATTTGAAATTTTGAAATTTCAGCTCTTATGTTTCTTATTTTCAGATTTTTATTTCATAAATATTTGTTATCATAAATGTAATATTGCACTGAAATTTTGTGAAACACATTTGCAATGCCAAGTAAACACAATAATAAACACTTCTAATTAAAAGCGTTTTGATTGTATTGCTATTGTAAGTGTTGCGGTTGTGTTGTGTGAGAAAAAAATGTTTTAAAAGTATTACTAAAATATTTCAGAGACAGAAACTGTGTTCTTATAGCATTTCGATCCAAATTTAAGAAATTTCAGATTCAAAACAGATTTAACAACATTAAAATAGAACACTTTTCTGGATAGAACACATTTTTAACACTTTTCAAACAATAAGGGTGTTCCAGAACACTATTACAACACAATAAGGTGTTAAAGCGTTCGACCTAACAACACAACTTAAGTGTTGTTAGTTTGGGAACAAAACATATTATTAAATGTGTTTATTTGTGCATGGAACAATTAATTAAAAAATAAAAATGCATCATTGCAATAAAAACAAAAATTTAATATAGCACTTAAAACATAAAAATGTAATATCGACAAATGATGATTCAGCAATTAGGATGTAATTTTTTTTTCTACATCCTATGGGAGTTTCCCCTTATTTCCGAAATGGAATGTTCATTTTCAGATATCCTCCCCTCTTTGCTATTTGTCTTTCGGATGTGATGTGTGGTTTTGTTTGTGGAGAAAGAAAATACAACCATGCGCGAGCTATTAGGAGATGCTCCCGTTTCGAACGACACAAAAAAAATTATCTTACACCCAGTTCAACAATCTTCACACGTTTGGTAAAGGCTTGAGAAGTTTTGAATAACTACTATGGATGATACTACTCAATAGTTGAAATTCCTGATATTGCGTAAAAATTCATGTAATTTCAGAAGTGTTCTAAAAGTGTTTTTCCTAGTCCTAGGAAAAATAAAATCCAAAAAATATTTTTCAATTTAATTTAAAACTACTAGGTCATGTTTTATTAATGGTATACCTTCTTTATCTCGAAAACCTTTATGTATCGAAAAATTATTTTTCCCTCGAAATAAAGTACTAATTAATTTTATGTTTGGAGTAACCCTCATTATCTCCAAAACTCGATACTTCTATTTTATTTTGGGTTCCTTTGATTTCGAGATATTAAGGTTTCATTGTATTTTAATCCTTTCATGTATTTATATTCAAGTACTATAAATAACGTTTCGATTTTTCGTTTGCATTTTTGCGAAAATGTTCTAAAATATTTTAGCATTCTGAGGAGTTTCTGTCGCGTTTTGCGAAAAAAAAACACCATAGCGAAATTCCTGGTTAGAGAGTATAAGAGGGAATACCACTTTTGTAAAAATAAGAGGGAATACCACTTTTGTTTGCTTTTTGCCTTATTATTATTGCCAGATTCCTTTCCTACTTATTTCTTTATTCTTTCCAAAAAACACACATTTCCTCCCTTCCGCAAGTTTAATTTTAAAAATATAAATTAACATCTCCATATTTTTAAGCTGGATTCACATTTAAACCTAAACTGTCTCTACAACTCTTCAAATTACAATGTAAAAACACTTAAATCGCAGCAGGATATTAATGAATCAGACATTCTCCATTCAAATGCACGCATTCTCGTAGCAGTAAATCACAATCCGTAATTGAGGGAAACCACCAAGAGGCCGCTAAATAACCGGATGGGAGGAGGTAAGGAGCAAGGATCTTACTCAGAGAGTGTAATAAGAATGGTTATGAGGCTAAACCACTGTGTGGATTTCTTATTCATTGTAGTAATGTAGTAGGTTTGTAATTAGTTCATGTATAATCTATTCTGACTAATAAAACTGCTTGCATAACAACCTAGCACAGTTTAAAACCGGCACCATCTTCTTATTTCACAAAAGAACGTATGAAAAACCATTTAAAATGTGTGGTTAAAGTGAACAATATCCCTTTTTAGGCATGATAATAAATATTTTTCGGTGAGGATTGGACAATTTAGTAATTATTTCTTAAAAATAATTATCATCACAGAGCATTAGTACTCACTCTTAAGATAACCAGGTTACGAGTCCTCTCTCTCCTCAAAACAAAATATTAATTTGACAGACATTTAATTTAAGACATTTTATGTGTATGTATTACTTTATTCATCAAACAAATAACAGGCAATTATAGGGACCCATAAAGATTTATTTGTTCCAATCACTAAATGTTAAAAACTAAAAGGTATTACTCAGTTACCTATTCAAACTTAATGCTAATTTTATAAGTTTTGGGTATTTGTTTGGTTTGATAACATTTTTATGATTTTGTGATTAATTTCTAATATTAACACTGTTAAACTCTCGGTAAAAGTTAGATTACATCTAATACAGAATGACTAACATATGATAGATAATTAAGGTCTAAAAACATTGCTATTTTAAACTCTTTTTATAATCACACTAATAAACTAGGATTTTGAAACTCTGATTTTATATGAACTATAAGTTTGCCCTAAGTTTGTCAATACTTAAAAAGATAATTTATCTTCGAACTAGTCTGTCTAGCTTAAAATTTGATCAGACGATGAGGATCAAATAAAATCCTACGCATAGTAATTAGCGGATATCCGGATCCCTCAAAGCCCCCCCGTGTCATTCTGGGGGGTCTTTCCCGAAAATAATCTGACATCAAGATCCATCCATGTGACCACAACACAGGTGTGTCGGTCGACCTCGATTTCGGACGACACCTGAAAGCCCCAAGGGAAAGACGGGAAATCTTCAGTTACTCGGTAGACAGGTCTTACTTTCATCCTGAAAAGACATGTCAGCAACTGGCAAGCGAGTTACTAGATTTAATTTCTCAGCCCCTTACTTCTCAATGGTGCTGACCCTTGCAGGTCAGTGACTGGAAAGCGAGTATTGCCTCACTGTTAACTTTTGGAAATAGCCTGTGTTTCTGTGGTGGGCCTCTCTGTTCGATTTTTTCTGGGTTAATTGAGCTTACATCGATTATCCCCTTGTTAAAGGGAAAGTTCTCGGTGTCAGTTATAATGAGGGGAATGTTAGATTGGAATGTTAGATTGGAATGTTGATAGAGTGATGGGGGTCGGTGAAGGTGGCTGGGAATGGGCGGAGGACAATTTAAACTTCGATTTTCCTCTAAAACTGTGTCTTTCTCATTAATTTTATCTATGGGGTGTTCTGCTTTTATTTCGGGGAAATAATTTAAGAGTTTCTAGCGAGATGAGAATGCTTTAGCTAAGGTATACAAATATCCATCTAAATATTACTCTAACCCTCTTGCACAGGGAGAGTTTTTCAAAATAAATTACCCCTTTAATTTAAAAAAGGAATTGTTTATCTGAACAACAAACAGACTCATTAAGAAGTACGTAACTCTTGCCTTAGTTTATACTAATATATATATTGGCAAGTTCTTTGGTTATTTGAGTTCTATAATTTGGAAATTCCCTTTGACACAATATTCTAAAAAAATCTTTACATAGTTAATGCGATTACATTAGGCATTTAAATATTATAAATGCATTAAAAACCTAGATCCATACACAATCTATGTTTTCAAAATTTTACTATCTTTCTAATTCTTTTCAACAAGCTTTAGTTAGTTGCAATTACAGATTATGATAATAATGTATAAAATTAAGATGTAACTGCACGTTACAAAGTATAATAACAATATTTCAATAATTTATTCATTAAAAATAAACCGTATGAAAATAACGTACTTTACTTTATAAAGACAAATATTTTACTGTCATACAAAGCATAGTACTCCACCTTTGACAATTTAATCCTTTTAACTAGGGATTATCCTATCTTTACAATACTAGAGGCTTATTGTAAACTGTGTCAAGATCGCGAACGCCTTTTTGTTCATGAACTCAGACCCAATTGTAATCGAGAGGATGCTACAAAAGAGATGTCACAGCCTTCGGACAGGATGTCCGGAGGATTCAGACCTTCGAGAAGAAAGCTCAGAGAAAATATACATTGGTACTTCGGAACACTCAGGTATTCACATCTACGTTCACTATCCAGCTCAAGACTAGAGTTTTTGACTATAAATCTAATATAAAGTATGATATACGTGTACTAGGATTTTTGTAATGTGAATAAATTTAAACATTCTTTATTTAAGCAGTTTTGATATCAGCATTGGTTTTCAGATTGTTATTTGCAAATGAAAGAAATGCTCAAAAAATATATAAGAATCACAAGATGCCCTGAATGGTTGTTCTAACTATTTGTCAAGTTCAGTTTTACTTAAAACACTATTACCAAATTATCATTATTTTGAAGTTTTAAAATAAGTTTTAAATATTAAATCCCCCCCCCCTTTAATTCGATCCACTTCACCTTTCACCAATAGATTCAGCGAGTCCATTTGATATTGTTATTAATATTCATGTAATTAGTTGAAAATATGAATTTGACTCTTCTTTTCAAATTTCAGTATAATCCAAATTCAGATAAAATTTTTTATAAACCTTTTAAATTAATTTAAAATTAACACCTTTACCATAATTATGTAGTATAATTCAGAATCAGAATAATTTATGTAAAAATAATAAAATTTCACTCCGTAAATTTAAAGTTATATTTCATGTAAACTTCAACTTAGCATTTTCCAACATTTGATATATACATAGGTCACACATAGGTCAAAAAAGAAATTTAGAACCCCCCCCCCCCTCCCAATGAAGCAATATTTTGTTTTTGCTAAAAGATGAGTTACAAATATATGACTTTTTTAGCATATTAAAGTGCCACTTGAACCTATTATACACTAAAAAAATTCAAACGATAGTACTGAAGATTCCCCATCTTCACCAAATGTTTAGATAGGTATTACTTTTTTCTCAATAATATAACCATATCCTGTAAATGTGTTTCACTGCAAGAATACACATGCTGCAAGGAAACTTTCTACACATTTCTCCAGGTTGTAGAAAAATTCCAACGAGTAAACAATTAGAAACACATATTTTTTACTTTCTGGACAACACTTTTTCTCCTCCGGGAATTGAAAAAAAACACTCGATTTACAATAGTAAAATTAAATAGAATCAAAAATAAATAAGTACTATAATGACTAGTAATTTAACTATATGTAGATTGCAAAAAAAATATTAGCATAAGTGGGATCGTCTGGTGCTAAAGAAGATTCATCCTCGAGTTCTAAAAGTGAGAGTGAGGGTGTGAGGAGGCGGGATTCTCCACTCTCTCTTCATAAAGGCCGGTGAAATCGTTTGGAAGCTCATTTCATCCTTCCTCCACACACCTGTAGGATGAATTCCGTCGTGCTTCTAGCGCTCGTTGCCTTCACCGTGGCCTCAGGTGAGTCCGGATCTCTTCTTCCTCCTGTAACTCATTACAGGATGATGTTTTGGGTGTTGTTTCTTAAATATACAATTGTCTAGTGGTTGTGTTAGTCCCCTCAATTTATTTTGTTCTTTTGAATGGATGTTGGGTTGCGGTCATTTTTCTGGGGGATTTGTTGTCTTAAAAAATTTTTAATGATTGTTTCATATGATCAAGTAGTGTTAGGGTGCCTTTTTAATAGTAGTACTATTATAAGATTGTATTAGAGTGATTATATACATGGAAGTGGCTATTGCATTTTAATTCCACACTGGTGTCCAAAAATTAAGGATAGTTTGTAATTTTAAGAAACAGACACAAATGTCAGTAAATGACTTTGCCAGTTTTGACTTTATTAATGGCTTTCATGTATAGAATCTTCCAGGAGTGGGAATATATGCCTCGAGATCAAATTACCCTAACAATAGTTTAAGGGGGTACAAAGACCCTCCATTGATAATGAAGTTCCAAACACATTCGGGAAAATTATGTTTACAGGTATTCCACGCACTGAAACCTATGCCTGGATATCAGGAATATCATATTCTTTAGAAATAACAAGACAAATTTTGATTAATGGCCTCTTACTTTAATTTTACTGTTCCCAATGTGCGTGGAATTCCATTTTCAATGGAGGGCCTCTGTACCCTCCTTAAATTATTGTTAAAGTAACTTGATCCCGAGTCACCATATTCCCTCTCCTAAAAAATTTTATGGCATGAATGTCATCTGATCTTATTTTAACTATATTACCTAAAAGCTTATTTTAAACTTTTTAATTGTTATTTGAGTTTAACATAAAAATATTTCATAATGTAACGTGTATATAACTTATAATTGTTCAAGTTTCATTGCTCTTTATCCCTCTTTTGAATTTTTAAAAAGAATTTTACTTTAAATATGACACTAACTCTTTTTTTTTAATCTTCTTTTCAATGTGCTACCTTTTAATACCAAAGCCACACAATGTAATACAATAGAATTATTTTTCTTGATTTGATGGAAATAAATTTTTTTTTACATGGTTTATTATTCCCAATATGCGTTTTGTCTAAAATAATGAAAATCTTCAGCAAAACAATATAAATTTAAAACTCTCATCAACTTAGTGAAAATTTTATCATTTTATGCTTTCTTCTATTTATCTAGTGCCTTATTTTTTAAATGAACAAATTAAACAAAATTGTTTAACAGGTATACACTGTAAAATTTAGGGATTTATTCGTAACTTATGTTTTAAATAATTGCACAAATAAAACTTATATTTTTTCTTTGAATCTACGATCTTTTGGCTTAAAAATTAACACACATAAAAAAAAGCGTAAATAGTATTAATATTTACTATAATCTACTCTTAGGTGAATTTACCGACTTAATATTTTATATCTTTAGTGTTAGTTATTTTAATATCTATCCGCATCAATGGGGATTCAAATGATATTGGCAATATCATGGAGCGCATCTTCTTCCATCTTCAATATGTAAATGGATCAAGTTTATTTCGGATTGACATATTGGGTGCTGTGACATACTGTGCCACATACAATATGACATAGCTTAAGTTAGCCTTAACTTAGTCACGTCGATCATACAAACTAAATTTTCTTAAAATCTTGTGTCACACACAAGAGATAAATATACCATAGTTCAAAGGGCAACTTACTATTTCCTACACGTAAAGTATATCACTCTTGTGTCCACCGCAAATAACAAAGAATATGGTAATAGGAGACTAAACAAAAAAAAGTTTTTTTTTTTTCAAGTATTTCATTCTTAAGCATGGAAGTCATAGTGCCAAATAGAAACCAAATCGTATGTTCAACTAGGCCAGGGGTGGCCAACCTTTTCAGGAAGAGCGCCAAAATTTGCGAAAAAGAAATCAAGCGTGCCACTTTGAGTTTTTCAATCTCATACTGCCAAATTATATAAAGAGGTGAAACGTTATAACTTATGATAATTAGTAGATTATTACACAAATAACACATTTTTTCCTTTATCCAAGTTTGAGAAGTAGAGATTTAAAAATTAATATAGAAAATACAACAAAACATCAAATTAAAGTTTAATTTTAATTCAATACAATTTGGAGTAATTGCACTGAATCTACGAACAGCTCCTTATTATTTGCTTTTCTTTGTATGAGGTTGTAGGTAGGATATTAATTTTTATTTGGATTTAAGATGGGTAACAATTAAGGCTTTGAAGAGAAATTGGGGGGGGGGGAAATGTAAAAATTTGGTAAAGTAATCCTAGAAAAAAATGGATACTGAACTTTAAATCCATCATAGTTTGAAGCATTATTGACTTAGGTAGTTAGTTCCTGCATTGATGTGAAACGCTTTATTCTTTTTTTTTTGTGAACAAAGTAAAAGTTTGTTCATAAAAGAAGATATACGAATTACCAATTAGAATAGAGATAATAAAATGTTTTTCCTAGATTATTAAATTTAAATTATTTTACTTATTACATTATTTATCATACTAAAATTAATTTTCGAAATTTTTAAATGTCTTCGCGTGCCAAGTTTTAATTCCGCTGTGCCACGAGTGGCCATCCCTGAACTAGGCTGTGACTTTTTCCCATTTCAGCTCAAGGGCCACGGGTCATGAACTTAGACATGTAGGCTATGCTAATGTCGGATTCAGTCGGAAAATAAACAATCTGGAGTAGGACAAGGAAGCCAGAAATCTTGTTTGTGTGTTTGAACTTTCGCCTTTTTCGGCTAAAAATAATGTAAAAAATGATGCCAGTTTAAAAGATGAAACTCTACACGAGGGGTAATTTGCGGCGTTCAAACGGGAGGCGGAATTTTAATGACTTGGGGGAGTTCTAGAATTTTTTTAAAGCGGTCGAAAACTCTATTTGGGTGAAGCTAGTTTTGATAGTTTATTAGAAACATTTTATTTTGGGATTCAATCAGATATAACGCTTTGAATGAACCTGAAAGATTAAAGATTATTTAACAGAATAAAATGTTATTGCTTTTATTAAATCTATTTTATGACAGGAATGTTTTAATTATACTATGTAATAATAAAAAAATTGCAAAGGCATTAAAATTTCTTGGGTAATAATTTCCAAATATACTTTCTGCTTAAAATTCAAGTAGAGATTTAAGGCCAAGAATTTTTACAAACTATTTCTACATCGTCATACATAACCTTTTAAGCTACTTGATCGATTTTTGATTTTGATATACTATGTGCAATACAACAGTTTATTTAAAATATCTTATGTAACATACATTCCTGATAATACCTGATTCTTTTTTTTTAAATAATTATAACCGACAAATAAATTTTTGACATTTTAGTAAAATTCAAAGATAGTCACTCAAACGTCAAGTATATAATCAAATGTGTGCTTATTCATGAACTGTCTAGACGCTTCCCCTTCTTTGCATAGTAGTAAAAATTGCCTCGAGAATGATAATGTTTTGGAAGTCACATTTTTTCCATAAAAATGATGGATGGGTTGTAAAAAGGAAATATTTGAATATCTATACCTTCATGCATGGGAATAAACTCAAGTTTCTGTACCAAGAAGCGTGTAAATGTTAATAAGAATAAACTGCTCAATTCGGAATATTTTGCCAAAATATTTATAATAAAGACTAAAAGTAATTGTTATAACCAAATTATTTTACCATCTCAACTCCATTTTGCTAAAAGGAATTTTCAGGAAAGGTTTCAGATATATAGTATTTTGTTCACTACTGAGTTTTTTTTTATAAATTATTATGAAGAAGTATTACAATAACGAAAGAATGCGAGAAAGTGAGTTTAACTTCGTTTTCTTTTGTTTGTTGCTCGTTAACCCACTGAGAATTAAGGCATACACCCATCTTGTTTTTCCAACATCAAGTTTAAACTATTCTTTGACATCTTTGTTTGGAATCTAGGTAAAAATCCTCCGTTCGAAATAGAGATGATAGGGAAAAACAGTAGTTGATAGACCATTTCTTTTGGAGGTTGGGAGCATAATATAATATTATTGTCGCTTGAAGTACCTATTTCTCAAACATCTTAAATTCCGGGTGCCTTGTAGAGGCTCTTGAAACTTAGAAAGAAGGTAATAATAAAACCAGGGTGCATTTGTTTGAAACTAGTGTTTCTTTAATCCATTGATGATTGAAATGATTTATTTCACTGAAATCTGCATAACTTCTTACTAAAAAAATATGTTTTTACGTATAGTTAACGCATTAGAATTCACATCAAAACTTAAGCAAACCTTCTTTACTTGGTATGGTATACTTGTGTCATGCAATTTTTTTCACTGTTCATTTTCAACTACTCTTCTTTAACACATTAAAATTTGTTATAGCTTTATTTTAAAGGAAATGTATTATTGGCTGGAACGAAAGTTCCAAAATAAGATACTTAATTCACTTTATAATTTTTAAGAAATCTTAAAGTTAATTCGGTTATAGCTCCTCTTGCCTCCGCTTACAATTCCCCGGCTTTTAAATAAGGTGACTCATAATGGTAAATTTAAGAGAGTTCCTTAGGTTTACAAAAAAAAAGGATAGAGTATTTAAATTTCCCTTCATTCATCTGATGCATATGTTCCTAAGCACAATGGAGATACCTCTTTTGAATTTAAAGACATTTTAGAAGCATTATAGGGGGTATACTGAGGTTATGGGCAGAGGACATCAGATAAAAACCTTCGCATGTCTCTTAAATGTCACCTTAGCTCATTAGTGCCGCATCGTGTCTTGTTGAAAACCGGAATCTAGTTGTGATCAAGGAGACAATTCGACATTTACTCATTGTTGTCTAGAAAAATAATTACTTGAATTTTTTTTTCAATAGAAGCGTCCAGATGTATACTAACAAAGCAAGCAGTAATGTCTTTGTACTTGAACAGTGACGACCATATAGTGGTTATACAGTCATGCTTTGTTTATAAAATCTTATATGTATTACACTACATCATAAATATAATTATAAAATAAAATGAAAGAAATAGTACGATTTAGACACAATTCATTACCAGAGAGAAACTTCTTTTCGTTTCAGTACAAGGTTTTTAGGTGTTAATGAGCGTGTTTTACAAAGGGAACTCATTATATCCCATAAACATTTAAACAATCATGGTTATGAAAAATTTTAAGAATGGAGTCTTTACACTTTCTCGAGTCACAATTTACACATGATTTGTGAAACGCTGGTTTAGGGGGGGGGACCAACCCAATGACCAATCAAAGCAACTCGGTAAGATATGATGCTGTATTTATTTTAATGTATTCACTAGTGATTATTTCCTAGATTGCTGAAGGTTATTCGAAATTGAGGAACTCCTACACGATGCCCAAAACTCACTTTTTGTACGGTCACTAGCAACATATTCGGGTGTTTACTTTTACACCCATCCCCAAAATTTCCCAACTTCAGCAAACCACCTCAATTTCCCCAAACAACATAGGGCGTCCGTTTCCAAAATTTGCCACTCATATATACTTCGAAAACAACAGGGTGGCGTCACAACATGGAGATGTATGTATTGTCAGCCCTCGAAACTCTGATGGCATTCGGGTGTTGAACATGATGTTCTCTCGGTGTCTCATCCTCCATCCCACCGTTTGACCCACTTTGCTCCGGGTGTGATGCTTCCGGTGATTTCAGACCACCAGGGTGGAGAGATTGACGGATTTGTACTCGGAAAGAATGGATTTTTGTTGTAAACACGTAGCCAGTGAATGGAATGATCATATGCTATTATCCACGACGTCCTTGGGAAAGTTTTTTTTTAGGTTGTTAAACTTTTTGGTAACGATTGTTCCGGTGGTTTTTCAGAATTTTTTTTTAGTCGTGGGCATCCGACGATTATGTTTTTTGAAATGGCCCCCATTCCTTATCGAGCATGAAACTGCAAAGAGTTTATAATGAACAAAAAGTATTTTATCACACACAATTACAAAATTACGGCATAAGATAAGACTAAAATGGGTAGTGGACCCTTAGTTTTCTAAATTTGATGTCAAATTCATGCGAAGGAAATGAAAACATTACAATCATTTCGTTAATTATAATTGTTTTTGAGGTCCCCTTTAAACTTTAAACATAAAGGTTGAAAGTTTTAAGCTTTAGAAAGTGCTAACGCGTTTAAAAGATCAATTTTAACTGTTTGTAATTCAAGCAAGCTACTTTAAACTTATAAAAAATTATAGAAATATAAGTATTTTAAAAACATAAGAAGGATGCATAATTTTTTTTTCATATTGTTCAATTCCGTTTTCGTATCCCATATATAAAATTATAATTGGGATAATATACTCCTTTTACTTTTATAATAGTTAGTAATTTAAATACTAACAGTACATGACACAAAAGAGTTCAGTAACCGCTTACTCATGAAAAGAAGCATATTCCGCTTGAATCAATAAATTTCAAATAAAAGTAACACCATTTTTAATAAAAATGAAGCAATCATGATTTTGTTATAAACTAATTTCTTTTTGAACTTCGTGAACCGAATGTTAATTCTTACACTCATAAAGGTAATGCAAGACCTTGGACGCTTAGAGGGGCCTTTATAACTACTACCTTCCCCCCAGATTCCCAGACAACAGGTTGCATCCTCACGTTCCCATATACCGATCGAGTCACCTCCAGACCACTTTCTCTGAAAGCGGACGGCCTTCGGGCCACGCTCACTATTTAGTTATTCATGACCTTAAACAACATCTTCCGATAATTCTCCCATCAGAGAAAGTTCTAGAATCAAGGACTGGATTCTTTCTTATTCCCCGTTAGCTAGCACCCCGTTTTCATAACGATTAATCGTAATTAAGTTCTGTTGTTTCGTGTTGTTGCTTAAATTAATGGGTTCATTTGCTTCGATCCTTTTGACAAGAATGTAGTTGTCTTTTCTATGAATAAGTAATTTGCTTTATCATAAAGTTTTTTTTAATATGTAGTTTTGGAATTTTAAATAAAATGAGTTTGTGGGGACCTGGAATTACTTTGCAAACTCCAGTTGTTATGGGCCAGATAAGAAGGTCGTTGTGGAGAATTGGGGAGGGAAGTAAGGCTTTTTTTAATACTGAGATTTTATGATTTCTAGGAACGATTTAAGGGGATGGTTTAGTTTGAAGTTTAGGAGAAAAAAATTCTTCACAAAAGACTGAGGATTTTAAAGAAATTATTTCAGTTAATTGGTTTGCATGGGGAATCCTAATCTGTTAATAACATAGATAAAAAAAGCTATGATTAAAAATATTGAACTGGTTTTGAAATTTTATTCCTACCTTATATTTTTTTTTAGATTCGTATTCAGTTGAACCATGTTTTAAGGGAACTGTTTCTTTTACTGGTTCCGACTAAACAATTAGAATTTTAATAAAATATAGGATATAGTGAACTATTTATAGGTATCCGTGAAATATACACTATAAACCATAGCTTTAATTATATTTCTATTATTAAAACACACACGTTGCATCAAGTGTATGAAAAGCCCAATTTTATAATACTTCAATTTTAATAAAATTATTTCTATCAATTGGTTTGGTGTCTTTTGGGAAACAAATCAGTGGACTAACAGCAATAATTAACTTCTAAAGAACCGCAAGGAGAGTTCTCAAGGACGTACGGAACTAGTATAACGGCTTTACGATGCGCTATGGATTGCGAAACGAAGTCATTATCTGATATTTTAGTCTTGGGAGATCATTTCTTTTTACTTGTGATCTAATCATGGCTGAAGGTCTCCTAGCGGTCAAGTGAAGAGAAATTCATGACCAACCAGACCTTTGTAAGGGAGGAACCAAGAACGAAAAGTTATTGCTGAGTTAAAATAACTGTAAAATTCGAAAATGGTAGAGTTTGAAATTGTTATACTATTTTAATTTTGTTCAATGAAGTATCAAATATCTGATAGGAAGAAAATTTATTGGTTGAGAATATTGAAATAATTACTGCCCTCTTTTTGTATCTCTACAGTCTTGAATGATTTTAGAATTTTAAGATATAGATAAGGATAAATTTTTAGTTTCGCCATAGGAAAAAGCAATCAGTATAAGAAAAAGTTTTTCAATTATTTCTAAATGAAGAGGTATCATTCAAAAATTTAACAAAATTGGCCATTCGTCGTCAAAAATATAGAAACTTCATTGAAATTACAATTTACCAACTAGAAGGATCTCTCGAAGGAACATTATTAAGTTTTCTCTAATTTCTATATTCTATTACTTTAACTTCCCTCAATGTCACGAAGAAGAAATAAGGATTTTTGTCTTTTCTTAGCTTGCGAGATTGGTTAGGATGTATTTTTTTTTTGGTCCGTAGCAGGTAAAAATGAAATAAGTTGCCGCAATTATTTGCATCACAGTTATAGCTGTGCAGGTTTTATGTAAATGATATAGAGTCGAAATAGCTTTAAAACGTAAATTACTAAAAATGATTAACAGGGTTCAAACATTTTTAAGTAGTAAAAAGAAATTTAAAACTTGGTAATAAAAACAGAGGAAAAGTCATACATAAGGGCAAAAAAAAAAAACCGATCATTGTATCTTTAGTATATGCTTCGGAAATAAAGATTTTCTCTTTCCTCTTTTAGTGTCAGCCCAAAGCAGCAGCAGCACCACAAACAAGAAAGACAGCAAAATCTGCAAGAAAGACAACGGGTTTTTCCCTCATGAGCAGTACTGCGACTACTACTACGAGTGCTTCGATGGGGTGCCCTATCTGCACGAGTGCCCCAACGGTCTGGCCTTCTCTGGGGCTGGAAGGGGGATGCTAGAGAAATGCGACTACCCTCACAGAGTGGGCTGCCCCGACCCCGATGGAACCAGGGTCATGGGACGTAAGTGCAAACTGAGTACTTTACTTGAGTATAATGAAAGCAATAAAAAAAAAAATAAATTACCATTTTCTTAGGAGGCTTTCACGTGATAAAGTAGTCGGTTTTATATCCTCCTCCCAAGTAAACTTTTTTTCGTACTTCAGTGAAGCCTCCCTTTCCCATTATGATGTCACTCTTATGGAACTTAAATTTACCATTACGCGTTACACAGTTTGTTTGATTGCTGTTAAATGCAAACTAACTGGGGGAAAATATTTCTCTTAACCATTCGGTTCAACTCCTTTATCTGTCAAGTTAAATATCCCCACGCTTTTTCAACGTCAAAGAGAAACCAGCTCATCAAAATATCAATGACAACACTAAAAATTTTGGTTGATATTTGAATACTTAGAGTCCAAAATTTTTTTGGATATTTTTAACGGAAAAATAACAGAATTAAATTAACATTGTGTTACAGATACAGTATTCTTTCACCCTAAATGCAAGATGTTATTTGTGTCTGGCCCTTACAGCAACACACTAAAATATTTATAGCGGAATAGGAAGCTGATGCACTTGTAGCAAAATATTTGTAATTTCGAATTCAGATAGCAATAACATTCATTTAAAGCAGTCTGGTTTCCAATTTTAAAAGTTCACAGACCACTAAGTCTAAAATTGGAATCTTAACGTTTTTAGTAGTGAAAAATATTGCCAAAAATTTAGCGGTGACTGTGGTCCCTAAAAATTAAACAGCCGAAAGTAATCAGAATGAATATAATTCAACCATTTCCGTTCAATTCGCTCAAATTTCTAATCACTGGAAACTTTTTGTGTTATTCTTCACGGATCACCGGTTTGGAACTACTGATTTATAGGCTTAACTTCATTTCTTTTTTTTTGTTTCAGAACCTCCTCGAGGCAGTGGGAACTGTCCCTATCTGTACGGCATCAACCCTCATGAGAAGAGCTGTACTAGGTACTGGCTGTGCTGGAACGGTACAGGTACTGTCCAGATGTGCCCCTTCTCCCTTCTTTACAACGAACAAGAGCACGCTTGTGATTGGCCCGAGAAAGTACCTGGATGCCAACAACACCGTGAGTACTACAACATTATTTAAACTAAGTCGACAGATTTAAAAAAAAATTCTTGGGGAGGGAATACAGAATTTTTTTTGTCATTGAGAAATGTGTACATTAAACGAGGCGAGGTGCTTATAGTAATTTAGCATCAAAGTTTAAAAATTATTATATGTAAGAAGCACAAATACAATACTAAAAATTTACAGTGAAAATTGTTTCCCAAAACTTATAGTAGGGGAATTTTACGGTATATTAATGACATTTTGACATCTGTTATAACATTTAATTTTGTCTGAACTATTTTAAATTTTAAACATCGTCTAAGCTAATGTCTTAGGTTATATTAATATCAGCATATTTATGCAACGTTAAGAGACAAAAGTTAAATTTTATGAACACTGCAATATATCTCAAATGCCTTGCAATGCCTTTTTCACAAATGATCGTAAAGCAAGATTTGCTGAAGCAGGCAAGTTGTTTTTGCTGCTTCAAAAGTACCATCGTAACGAAGAAGGATTTACAGGGCATGAAAGGGGTAAGGGAAAGTCATCTTTAAGGGACCGGTTGGGGTCGGTTACAACGGGTTATTGGTGTGTTCAAAAAATCTCATGGCGACACCTGTAGGGTAAATACATTATTATTTTTTGTTATCAAAAATAGGTCTTTGTCATAAGTTTTGTCACACTCAAAGCAACAGTTTTATCATCATTATTGCGTTATAGACAAAAGAAATTTTTGCATTAAAACATATTTGGGCAAATTTAACCCCATGAATTTACTGGAATATTTAAGTTTTAAAGAAGGGAGGAAATACCGAAATTATTTCCTTCTCAAACTTTACACGGTATTTTCTACAAGTTGTAAGGATGTAAATACCGGTAAAATTGTTTTATATTGACCGGAATTTTCGTACAACCGTTGTAAGAGTTGGGGAAAAGTTATATTTAATTTGTCCCTATATTTCTTATTTGCTCAAAACAGAAAATTATGTTTAATTTTACCTTAAAAGGTCATTTTTTAACTCTGATGGAACTTTTAAAGTTTTAGGAAGAAAAAAATTTCTTTTTTACTTTATAAAAATTTTTTGCTTTATTTACATCCTTTTTACTCTTCCTCGTAATATTCACCGAATCTTTTCTCCGTAGCCCTCTGCCAGGATGAGCCGAATGGCGTAAAACCGATTCAAGGATCGTGCGTTCGATACTGGCTGTGCATGGGCGGATACCCTCGCCTCCAGCGATGCCCGGCCGGTCTCGCTTTCAGCCAAGAAACCCTCAGGTGTGATTGGGCCGGCAACGTACCTGGATGGTGAGTGTTCACAGTTTTACATTATATTAAAACTTTTAAAAATTACGATTTGGTAAGGAATTAACGTTTTAATGAAATATTTAAAGGAGGCTGTACCCTGATAACTTAGTTGATGGAAAGGGATTGTCTTTTTGGAAACTTTTGGCCATCCCAGGATTTTGAGACAAAATAAGCGCTAAGGGATTTTTTAAAAATTATAAAACTTGTTGGGAAAACTGCTGAATTTCGATTGTTGTATCAGAAATTTATACAGTTAACTTTGCTTTACTTTTATCACTATGATACAGGAAAATTTCAAACAGTATAATTTAAGTGTTAGCTTTAAAATCACAACTATGTAGTCCTAATTGAAGTATTTATAACGATTATCTAGTATGTATTTGCAACTTTTACATTCTTAAAGAAACATACAAGAGTAACATACAACAATAATAAAATAATGACTAATTTTGTATGATTATGTATTAAAATTGGGCTTCAAACAAGAAATAAAGGATTTCTTTAGGGGATTTTACCAGATTTTGATAACATTAAAAATATATTGATCACATAAAAACCATAAATTTCACATTGTGTTAAATAGGAGTGATCAGGACCAGTCAATTTTGATAACATTAACCATGATCATGATAAGTGGAGTCAACTGTACTCTAAGGAATTAAATTCAAACTTTTATAACCTTACAATTTTTTGGATAATATATTTCAAAATTATATAAATGTCAAGGATTTTTACATGGCTTTGAATTTAGGTAACTTTTTAGGGCTTCTTTTCAAATTCAAAAAGAAGCAACAATGCGTTAGGTGCACTCATATAAGACAAGATATTTTTCTTATAAAATGATAAGAAATGCCCACGAGAGAAGTCCCAATGAAAGAAAAAGAAATAAAATTGCGTAATTAACCTTAACAATTATTTATATTATTAATAATCAAGCTATACCAACAGAGACCACCTACACAAACTGAAGCCATTCCAGTCATCAGCTAAATATGTACACTTCATAAAAGTTCAAACTGAAGCAAATTGGAGTAAAAGAGTAAAAGTTAGCAAAAAGTAAGACCCAATGACCTCATCTAAATGTCAACCAGATCTGATAATTTTTGGTCCAGTATTTTTCTTTTCATTGCCACAACAAAGTTGAAATTTAATTTAAATACAAACTATTATCAATTTTGCAATAACATTTTCCAATTGTATTAAAATTTTCCCCTTTCTAACTCATTTCTCCTTCAGTGAACCAGAACCTGTACCAGAAGAGGAGGAAGAGGCTCTTCAGAAACCCACCAGATCACAACCACAGGGCAGGAGAGCATCTAACAACAATGAAGAAGATTCCTAATTAGGAATTTTTAGACACAGGACTATATTGAATGATCTTTGATACTGGGTATCCAGGCTTGTTCTTATGTATCTCACTTTTTACCATGAGCAGAGTTGAAATAGTACATAACTTCTTGCATTATTGCAGCTGTAGGGCTGCAGTGAGTTTTCGCGTTTCATGAAGTATTTACAGGTCTAACGTGTTCTCTAAATTTAGTTTGGAGATCAAAATGTTCCTCATTTTCAACCTTGGTAAAATTAGGAAGGAGATTATAGGCCTTAAGTTTATGTGTGCAAGATTTTGTTGATCTGTTTTGTATACTACATGTTTCCTTTGATTTTTTAATAAAATCAAAAACTAAATTGTTCTTTTATTCTTAAAATCCATGGATTCTATACTTACTAGGTCTTAAAAATTAAATTCAACTGATAGAATAAAACAATAAATGAACTTTAAAAATATTAAATATTCTTCAGAACAAATAACAATTTGAGGTAATAGAAAATCACAAGAAAAATTCCAAAATTAAACAAAGAATCATTTGGATAATTATTTATATCTAAATTTATTGTATGCTTTATTTATACATTGAAAGCCTTGTGCAAACAAGGGGACAACTCCAAATTTGCCACTCCCAATTTTAAAGGCTTAAGAACTTTTGATTTTATCATTTTCAAAATTGCATATTGATTAATTGAATTCAGATTTAAAAAACCCCAACTGAAAAGTACAATTTTTAAAAACATTTACCCCATATTCTAGAAAATTGATTTGGCTTGTTGCTGCTGTGAGGTATTCGATTTTCTTTAGAGTGAAGTATTCAGCAGCACTATGTGTGTCTCTTTACTACCTTCGTAAATTTTGGAAAAGGGTAAAAACAAGCACATTCTCTAGATCAGTGGTTGCTAAAAAGTTTTAAAGTAGTAATTAGTAAAAGTTATAAGCAATTCAGAAGAAAAAATAGAATCCAAAATTAAGAAAATAACTTTATTGTGGCACATAAAGTTAAAAATTCAGAAATACTTAACATTGAAACTTTCACATTAAAATCATTCAATCAAACACTAAATACACTTTTGCAATAGTAAAAAACTAATTTTCTTATGGAAACTTAAAGCAGATTTTTTACTCAAAATTAAAAACTTCAGAAAATATTGTCCCTTTTATACATGCATTCATATCAACATTTTAATGATTATCAGACCAATAGATTTATTAAAACTTTTATAGTAGTTTGAATAAAAAAAACCTGCAAGCATAATTGTGTATGAAAACTTATGTAATATATATTAAATATAATTTAAAATATCTTAAGTAGAATGCAATATCATATGTATATATTAAAATTCCCAAGAAACAGTGATTTTCAGTTCTTCATTCAAGAAGAAAACTGCTTAAAGGTATTGAAGTGTTCTCGAGCGATAATAATCCTTTGAATTTGAGCAGTACCTTCATAAATCTAGAGAGAAAAGTAAAATAACTTTTAAAAATGGAAAATTTCAAATTGATAAATAATTTCAACTGAATATAGTATTACACTAAACAGCAGTTTGTAAAAGGTTTTTTAAAAGGTTACTAATTGACTTTAGGCATAAACATAAAAACAAACCAAACTTGCAAATGAGTTAAAGACAATTTTATAACTAATATTTAATCTGATCTAAATAAAAAAACAATTAAAAACTGTTAGCACCTTGAAAAGTCAATTACTTGGAAAAATTACTTGGAAACACTTGGAAAAATGTAATCTCCTTAAATTTAAAATTAAAATAATTGAGGCAGTAATTTTTTATAACTTGTAAAGCATTTATGTTTTATACTAAACACCAAAACAGCAGGGCCTCAATTACAAATTATAATTTCTTTAACTGAGTACAATGTGTAGGCATTTCTATACAGAAGTTCATCCATACACTATTTCATACAAGAGTAAAGAGCAACATTGTGGTAAGAATCATTATTTACTGAAAATTAAGGGGAATTCAAATTCAATTTTATAAACTTTAAAACACATTTCATTGAGGGATCTCAGAGAGGTAAGTCAGTTCTGTGAACTTAGTAGTTGACTAGACTAGACTTTAATAACTTTCATTGCATATTAACTGCATTTCCTCTCCCCCAAAATACTCATTAATACATTAATATAATGAAAGAGTGGAAAAATATACAAAAGCACACATTTTCAATTAATTGACAACAAGTATTGAGTTTTGGTGCATATACCTGAAATATTTTGGCATCTCTCATAAGCTTTTCAACTGGATATTCACTGTTAAAACCATTGCCACCAAAAATCTAAAGACAGAAAAATAATCTTACTGCATGTGAAAAGTTGAAATTAAAAAGAGAATAATGATATGTAAAATACAACAGGAAAATTCCTTAACAGAATGGGAAAACAGGAAGTAAACAACTTTAAAACAGCATAATTTCAAAATCAGGGGGAAAATTTTAAACTGTGATGAATAATAATTGAAAGAGCTACATAAGTTTACATGATTTTTCTTCTGTATTAATTCTAAAAATATAGATAGTTGGATTTATGGAGTCATTAAAAACTAGCTGAAAAAGCAAATATACCTGAACTGCGTCAGCAGCACACTTGTTGGCAACATCACCAGCAAAGGCCTTTGCAATGGAGGCGAAATAAGTGTTTCGCTGACCATTGTCAGTCTGCCATGCAGAACGCATCCACGCCATACGAGACATTTCAATTCCAATGGCCATTTCTGCCAGCATGAACTGGATTGCTTGGTACTACATAGAGTAATGAGACATTAGCAAGGAATATGGCATTGCAGATATGAAATTGGTAAATGAAACTAAATGAATAACAAACAATAAAAATCAAAAGCATAAATTCTTCCTTCTGAACAAAAAGCTTTTAAGTTAAGATAACTTTCTAAATTGACAAACCAATAAGAATTTTAATATCAAAAATTATTTTTACTGGAAATTTTAAACTATTAGCCCATTGTATGAATTTATAAAACCCAATATGAGTTTTTGAGAAAGTGTTACATAAAAAATGAACACAAGAAAAGAAAAAACTTAAAGCATTTGGAAATTAACAAGTAAATATCTTACATCAGCTATTTTGTGCCCAAATGTCTGCCTTTCCATACTGTATTTAGTAGATTCATCTAATGCTCTCTGAGCCAATCCAGTAGCAGCAGCAGCAACCTAAAAATAAACATAAATAACAATAGTTTTATTTTTAGAAGAAAAATAAACTCCTTCACAAAAACTTCAACAACATAAAAAAGGCCTTGTTATAGTTATTTCTGAATTTCTTTTAAGTTACATTAAGAAATCTATGAGCAAAAAAGTACAGTGGAAGCTCTTATAGCGTAATTAATCCGTACTGAGTTTTTTGTCGCTATAAGAGCAAACTTCGAGTGATACACTCGAGTGTAGAATATCACTCGTTTAAAAGCAATAAACTCGTTAAGCTAAACTATCAATTTTGATGCTTTTCGGGAAGGTGGACTCGATTCCCTCAATGATGTATTTTTAGTAGACTGATTTATAAAGTCTGGAGGAAATCTCAACCTGAAAACGATATCATTGGGATTTAGAACACAGTTCGAATCATCCAATTGATCTTTCCTCACTTTAAACAATTATTTCTTATTTTATGAAGTCTTGATACTTCCAATTTCATGTTATATTACCTTATCTTTTGCTTTTATTTTAATTTATATAAAGTTTAAGATCAATATTTTACAGAAGATAAATATTTGTGTTTGGTTTTTAAATTTTGATATTAATTTATTGCATAGCTTAGCTTCCTTAGAAAGGTCTGATGCTTAACAAAATTTATTACATCAATTTCACCTGCATCTTCAGGCAATTTGAAAAATTTATGTCTTAAATATAAGTCAAAAAATTGGAAATAAAGAAAGATAAATGAATACGCTAATAAATTTAAAGTCTAAAATCAACAAGGACATTAGGTAGCGAAAGGTTTCGTTTGGGATTGTAGCCAGTTACCCCGGGCGAAAGCAAGCGAGAAGAAGATGCGATCGTTACTTGATGCTATTTGTCATACTCCGATATTTGTTTATTGGCTAATTCTTGTGTGACGCACACAAACCGATCCAGAAAAGTATTCGATAAGCTGAATCGATTTGAAGATTAGTCTTTATAAGAGCACAAAAGTGCTTTTATAGAGACTAATTTTTGGGTCTTTATAAGAGAGTATTTTTATAAGAGCAGGTCGCTATAAGAGCTTCCACTGTACATAGAAGCACGATCTTACAGGTGGTCTAGTCTTATCAAATGCTCCCATAGCAATCTTGAAGCCAGCTCCTTCCGCCGTGAGAACATTCTTCAAAGGCACTTCTACATCTTCAAATGTGACACCACATGTGTTGGAGGCTCTCTGGCCCATGTTCCACTCCTTCCTTCCCTTGGTTACTCCCTTGCTATCTGCATCCACAATGAACCCAGTGAAAGCTTTGCTGGCAGGGGCCTTGGGATCAGGAGAGGTACGGGCAAGCACAAAGTACCTGAAGAAGAACAAAATTGTAAGTAAATTGAACGGGTAAGAAGCCAAGGTGCACAAATGACATTATATTAACTTAAGTTCGGAAGTTCAGTTGGCAAGGTTTTTCTTCCAGTTCTTGATAAGAACTCACAAATTCACCTGGAATGCCTTATTTAGTGCGAGTAATTTAATTTGCATGAAAATGGTATCAGACCTAACTTTGGTAAAAAATTTAACATTATATGTGAAACATTAAAGGAACTGCAAGACCAAACAAACAAACAAAAGAAAAGAAAAACCAACTATCATTAGTTACATGGCATTGGGCTGCAGCATGGTCTAAAATCTGATTGATCCTTAAATAAGCTATGATGTGTTATGTTAGGGATGGTAATTGTTGGATTCTTTCTCATGTTTTTAAGTCAATACCAACTAATTTATAAAGAAATATTTTACTGAAATAATGAATAAAACTATTTAAACAGTTTTGAGTTTGAACTTTTTAGGGTAATACTTAGAAAATTGTCTACACACATAAATTTAATGACTTATTGTACCCAACAGCTTTCTAAAGTTTTGAAACAATATCACTTGTGCCCCTTGGGTTCTAACTCACTCCATTGATTTTAACTGCCCCCCCCCCCAAAAAAAAAAAAAAACAAGGTTTAAAATATAGGAAGAAATCTCTTTTTTAACTTGAAACACTTATAAGTGTTCTAGTCACTAGCAATATTATTAGTGAGTTAATGAAACTATCTTGCAGAATAAACATTCTGCAAAATCATAGTCCATGTTATTAAAAGGATACAGTTTATGATTTTGGTTGGTTATTTTGGTACAAAATGAATTATCATCTACATGCAATAACAAATTAAAAAGCACAAGAAGACAGCTTATATATAAGATTAAAATGTAAGTAGCACAACAGAATTTATGGTTTCACAGCAGGTGCCAATGGGATCCATAGGTCCAACTTTGCACTTAATCTTAATTAAAATGCTTGACAGAGTCTAATAGCAATTAACACATCTTGGAACAACTATTGAATCTCAGTTTTTGAAAGCTGAAGTTTGTTTAATGTCTGTAATTAGCCCTCTAAATTTGTGTTTCCTGACCCATGAATCTTATTACATGACCTAGTAAAATTTGCTCCAGTCAAGTTTTTGCTGTACAATTAAGCAGAACAATAAAGAAGTAAAATTTCACCAGTTGGCAACTCCTCCATTAGTTATCCACATTTTCTGACCATTTAGAATGTACTTGTCTCCTTTCTTTTCAGCCCTTGTTTTCACACCAGCTACATCAGATCCCGTACCTGGCTCAGTGACACAGTATGCCTAATTAGGAAAAATGCAAAATGTTGCATAAATTTTAGTGTCCAGTGTTAAACTAGAAATTTTTAAAGAAGAAATTTAATTGCTTTGACTGACAACCGAACACAACACTAATATAAAAGCAGTTTTTATCAATCTTTTACTTTAAATGATTATAAATAAAATTGGCCAACAAAGGTTAAATATGCAGTAATAAAAAAACCATAAGCTGTCAGCTATAAATTATAGCTTTTTTAAATTGTTTATGTATTTGTTAAACTGCATTTAATTATACGTATTAAATACTGTTAAAATTGTAATTAAGAGACAGTAGCTAAACAAATGTTTCTATACCAGTTTCATTTTGTATATTACTTATTAGAATTAAAAGTTATCTAAATATTTTGAATAGCTATTTGATGAGTTCAGAATCTTAATCAGGAATATTGCAAGGTTTACTTACACACATAAGGTTTTCCTTTGTTACTCTACCTAAGTATTCAGTCTTCAGCTCTTCAGAGCCTCCCAATAAAAGAGGAGCTTGCTGAAAGAATGAAATATAACATTAATATAAATTTTTAAAAACAAGTAATCAAAGACAAATATGTTTGAGCTTATTTATATTCATTATTTATTTGAGCTTTTTTTTAGTAGATTTGGATACCAGATGATAAATTTGCAGGTTCAGTGCTGACAGCTTTTAGAAATCTGTATGAGTAATTCAAGAACCTTTTTGAACATATGATTTTGATACAATAACTGATCATTATAAATCACTAAATAGTTAAAATTTAAAGTTAAAAGAACTGTGTTGGTCCATAGTTTATGACCCCATTACATTTTCATTCATTACAGAATGAACCAAATAGTAAGAACTTCCAAACTTATTTACTGGTATAGCTTATTCTTTAAAGTAAACAAAACCAGGGAATATAAATTAATTAATTAATTACATTAAAAATTAAAAGAAAATTAATTAAATTAAATTAATTAAAATGTAATTTATTGAATTGAATATAAAAACTATAGCATATTGAATTAGCTAAAAAAGAAAACATACACCTAGCTCATTTGCTACAATTGCTGTAGAAACCCCAGTGCAGGCATATGCAAGTTCTTCAGCCACCAAGCACCCATCAAAGAGACTGAGACCAGTGCCACCTAATTCAAAGGAATGCTTTCATGATGAAAAGGCTCAGACTCTTTGGTTTTGACAAGTTTTTTAAAAAAGTAACTAAAGTGTTATTCTTAGTAAACATAATATTTAATATTTATATTGGAATAAAATCTTGTACATAATTCATGCTAATAAATTACTTTATTTGGTACTTGTCGGTTTCATCTTTAATGCATGTAAAAGCATCCATTTAATTTAACTGATAAATTTTAATTATAAGCATACAATTTAGTGAATTAAGTGATGCCTGTTTATTAAAAAGGTTTAAAGAATTTAATTAACTATTTAAAGTATTTTCATAGGTGGGAATTTCAAGCTTAGAAAAATAGGTTGATACAAATACACAATGCAATTGAGGGCTCAGGTGCAATTCGGTTGTCTTAATTAGCAGTGTATCTCTAAATTGGCAAATCTCCTAGTGAATAAACTTGCTGGAGTGTGCAAAAACCTGGTTCTTGCCCCAAAGCCCTCAATTTCTTACTGATAATATGTCTGTATTTTTCAATCATTTAATAGTATTCTTGTAAATTGAATTATTGGTTTTAAGGCCAATTAAGTAATTGTACAAAGATTTTATACTTAATAAAGTTCTATTAAGTGAAAATATATGTGTTACTGTATTTTTAAAAAGTAAAGGTCTCAAATATAATGCATGTGTTAATGAAGTTTCACATACAACAAATATAAAATCAATATTTTTTCAAACAAAAAAGCAATTTTACCATATTTTTGAGGGACTGTACCATTGACTAAACCCAACTCCCAGGCTTTTTTGATGATATCTGTGGGATACTAGAACAAAAGATTATTTTAGAAATCAGTTGTTTATACTAATAGTAACTAACTTAATACAACAGTAAAACCAAAAATTCATGCATTGCAAAAAATTGTGTAGGTATGCAACGTCAAACTATTTTAACTTAATCAACCATTTTTAAATATTCTAAAGTATAAAATAATAAAAATATTCAATTAATGATTATAAATTTACGTGTGTATTTTAGAAACATACCATTAAATGGTTGAATAAAGAATAAAAATTAGTTTAAAAAGTATTAAATAATGTATAAATTTTCTTTACTGAAATAGAAATTTATAATTATTTTTCAAGTAGCATTATGTATGACAAGATTTGATGAACATGGTCAAATTTTCAGGTACAAAAGGTTTGGCTAATGATGCAAGTACTAATAGTAGTGAGAAAATAGCTCGAAATAAGGTCAAATGCGGGAAACAATTCATACCCAAGATTTTTCATCAGTTTTCAACTCTACCAAATGAATGAAAAAAACTATAACTATATGATGAATGGAAGGGTGTTTTTTCGCAAGATGGTGGCCAATACTATTAAAAATCAGAATACCATTCAAATTTTGATTTAAAATAGGAGTAATTTTTAGTCCTAAAAAAAGTAAAAGTAAAAAGAAAGCAAAAGTAAAGTTTGCTAAAGTAATGAAATTGAAAGTATTTCTCTAATACTATTTCTAGATTTCAAGCTCAATGCGCAACCTCTAGAAGTTGTTTGATTCCCTCCAAATTTTGCACATGTCCAATACACATTATGCCACCCCAGCCTCTAAAGATTTAGAAAAAAAAATGTTGATCCACCCTACTAGAGGTGTGTCTAGGGGGTCAGCAGTGAGAGTGCCTTTGCACTCAAGGGTAAAATATTTGGGTAAATTCTTGGGTAAATTCTTGTAAAGGTAAATTCTTGTAAGGGTAAATTCTTGTAAAATATTTCAAAATTGCAAACAATTTTGCTTAGCTTTTGAGAAAACAGATCTTGAGGTTTGATAAAGACATGCCAGGCATCTTAGAAAACTGCTGAAATAAATGAGTGATCAATCAGGGAAAAGATTTTGTTCAATTCAATAGTTTTATCTTCCACTTTGATTTTTCTGGTTTTAATATTAACTACAAAAATAACTTAAAGCTATAAGTGTATAACCATCAATTAAGTTAAGAGTTTTTGCACATAAAAGATTTAAAAGGAAAAATAAATAAATGTATCTACCTCTCCAGTTTTGTCAAGTTCGGCTGCCTTTGGCAAGATTTCTTCCCTGGCAAACTTACGAGACATCAACTGTATTTCCTTTTGCTCAGGGGTGAGCTCTGGAAATAATTCAGGAGGTAATAAAATGACATCAGTTTAAGGGAAGATAACTAAATATGAGACAGATAAGTAACATAGGTAGGTGTAAGTAATGCCACAAGAAAGATATATAACACAATCTATGAATGATGGTGGCACATACCTACTATTAGTAGAGCAAGTAATTTTTAAAAAGGATTTCGGCCTGCCCCTGTACTCTTGTCAGCACAAATAAACAAATAGAAAAACCTAATCCCATAATTAAATAAGCAACTCTACCCAACTTCTCCACCATAGTATTTTTTTTTGTACAAAAATGCTACTTGAAAGTAGGAACTGATCCAATTTTAAAAATTTAAAACTATATTTACAGTAAACTTACTGATCTTTAAAATGAAAAAATGTAGGCTTAATTTCATACTTTCATTTTTTGAATTTAATTGTTTTTGATGATAAGAGATATTTTCAAAGTGTTTTTAAATGTCCAGATCATTTTTCTTATCCTCTCAGAATAAACAAGCAAATAGCAAAATCCCTCTTCCTTAAGTGCTAATACATAATTATAATATTTGAACAGCATGAACTAGCTTTTATAGTATAAACCAGGAGTCTTCAAACTATGGACTTTGGGGCAAAACTGGCCTGTGGCATTGGGGGTCAAATTTTCATGTTTTGTTTTTTTGGTCCAAAGGCTGGAAAACCCCATAAATCGAACATTTCTTTCGAACAAACGAAACCCCATAAATTCATACACTTTTGGAAATTAGTGAATTTAAATGAATTTTAACAAAAACATTTCGGTATGATTGCCCTGCTCACTACTTAAATTAAGACTTATTAAAAAAAATTATAAAGTTGTGACTGATAAGGGATAATCCTTTGGACTAACCTTCCCCATTTTTCCAAATGCAATGATAACAGAACCACTGATTAATTCTCCCACGATAGTAGACTTGTAATAAGAGTACTAAATCCATAAATGCAGTTCATTGGGGATATTTATGGAAGTGGAAAAACCTTGAATAATAATTATTTTAAACAGCAAAAATTGCTTGGTACATTGTTTGACCACAGGGTTGGAATATATTTTTAATAAAAAAAAATCATAATTCTTTTTGTTTAAATTTAATTCTTGGCTCTATTATTATTTCAATTAAAATGTGTAAAGATAAAGAAAATTTTGTAAAAAGGAAAAAATAAGCTTGTTAAACACTATACATACCATTTACAGATATTAATAATGCATGATATTTCAAACCCATTAAAATAAAAAGAAAACTTTCTAAGCAAGCAGTTACACATGCAGCCAATTAAAATATGTTACTAATGTAACAAATATTTCAAACTTATATGATTCCGACAAAATGTTTTCTAAACAAGATAAATTTATGGGCCAAGGCAAGCAGTTATATAATTTAAAAGTAAACATACCAAAATTAAAGCCACTGCCTCCATTTCCTTTAGTAGCAGTTTCAGGAACAGCAGAGAGGAATCTCAGAGGGGTTTTAAAGAAATGAGTTTGACGAAGAACCTACAAAAAATGTACTTTTTTACAGTTGGCAGTGATACATAAACTATTTAGATACCCTACATTTTTGGCAAGTTATTGTCTTAACCCTTAAAATTTATTACAATATACCTTTGCAATATATTTGTATTGCAATAATATTTTAATAGTTTATCTTTGTAAACTATTACTAGTTATTATAATATTCTGACTTGAACAGAATTGGATAATGTCAAATGCAAGGCATCAAATTCATAAAGTTAAAGGGAATTTTAGCTCTCTTAATTTATTGTTCAAAGGGGCAAGCAAGGGGCTATTGGATTTTCCTCCCCTTCCTAAATTGTCAACCATTGACAAATGTGTTGAGTTCAAAAAGGCTATTAAATAACAAGCTTACTCCAAAATATCTACAAATTACATAAAGTTTCAAGACCTTAAACCTAAAAAAGTTATAGAAAAATTATAAATTAACTTCCAATAGCTAAACGGTACTGATAAATAGACTTAAGGCAGAGATAAATACATTGATAACAATGCTCGAAAGTCCTTTTAACTTTTATTTTCATATTTATCAGTTAGCATCTTGAACATGAAGAGTCAAGGGTTGAAAACCTCCTACACAACATTATTATAGCTTGTAAAGCTTTTAAATTTAAAAAACTTTCATCATCTTACAACAAAACTAAAGCTAGGCCTCTCGCCCTGCTCCACAATTATAGAATCTTTGAGGTGGCATAATTAAAATAGAAAAATAAAACAGGTAGTGCTTTTTCCTGTTTCATACAAGGAAAAGAATTGCAGCGCCAAAATTTTGCAACATTATAAAAAGTCATTAACTCGCAAGCTAGAAAGAATTATCAAAATTATACAGAAATATTCCAATTAGTAGTTATGTAAATTCTATTAATAGTCCCTTAAAACGAAATTGCATATGCACGATTGTGAAACATGGGATTAATGACATTCGTGACAACAGATTTTAAAGTTAGCAGAAAAGACGCACATAGCAAAGGAATTATTAAATGACAAATAAATTACCTTAGATATATTCATAACGAAATTTTTTTAGTTGAACTTCAAAAGGCAAGAGAAGACTTTCGCTCGAGAAGGAAGATTAGATAAGTAAACAAGAAGTTATGTTATGAAACTAAACTAGAGATTTTTTATAGTCATTTCATTTCAGCCGGAAAATTACCATTGCCACCGGAGGTTAAAAAAATACGGTTGATGATTTTGGACATCGGTGAATGAAAATTCAGAAATAAAAATTATTCATATTACTCTTTTGACTTTTGTGGATGCTTATAACCTATAATAGACCCATATTTATTAACACAAAAGTAAGTTTTTTTTGCTTAAATCGTTGAAAAATCGGTGCATTTGTTAGTTTTGAACTTAATACTCACGTAGCGTCCTCCTGCGGAGGTTGTTAAACTAAAATTAATACAGAAGGACAGTCTCCCAATGAAAAGTCTCAATTTCAGATATATTTTTAATTGTAACTAATTGCTTTCTCGGGGGGGGGGTAGCGGTAGCCCCCCCTTAAATCCGCCCCTGGGTTCTGGAGGCTGACTACTCAGCTAAATAAAGAGGTGTGTTTCTCTATGGCTCATCCTCACAACATCCGGAGTTTTCTTATTTTTTTTAGACGGCTGATTGGTTAGGTAGTTTTTAAAAATCTACGTCCAAAGTACTAGAACAGAGAGCCCATAAGCCATAGGCGATAATGGAAATGAAAAAAAGCATGGGGTATGCCTTGTGTGATAGGGGCCCTGTTTGTGTTGGAGCGGGGATCCCTTCAAACTCACGCCTTCTTTGCACGTCACAGAGGCAGTCCCAATCGTCGAATCCTGTAATACCCCTTCGAGAGTGACTGATTGAATGAACGCACGTCACACAGTCAATCACAGCTTTTATCTCCAAATTGTACAGCCTACCCTTCTGTCAATCATAGACATTTTCAGTGGTGCCATATATCATATACATTTGAAAATAGCATTTTGGACCCTCTGTTATTACTCTTTTTCTCTGTGATCAGGTCAACCCGAAAGTTTTGTCACTTTTGGGAGCGTCTGTATCTACTCGACAGCAACGTTTCCTGACCCTATGTGGCGTATTTAAGGGGGGGGGCGAGGGGGCCCTGCCCCCCCCCCCCGAAATTCGGACTAGGTGTACCAAAACAAGTTAAAACACTGTATTTTAGTGTTAAATTTCAAAAAAAATTCTGGGGGACGACCTCCAAACCCCCTTTAGTACTTGGAATTTTATTATTAACCACTTTATTATAATAATAAGTTCATCAATATCAAAATCCTACCAAAAAATATATGTCCTAAATTCGGACTAAGTGTTCCAAAAACAAGATAAAACCATGTTTTTAGGGATAAAGTTCCAAAAATTTTCTGGGGAAGGACCCCAGATCCCTTTTGTACTTGGAACTCTATTTTAATAACTTTTTAAATATTAAGTTCATAAAAATGTACATCCAAATTCGGACTTAGTGTACCAAAACTAGTTAAAAACCTTTTTTTTTAGTCAAACTTCAAAAAATTTTATGGGGATGGACCCCCAGAACCCCCTTCGGTACTTGTATTTTTATTACTAACAACTTTTCCAATATTGAGATTTTAGAACCTAAGTTATCACCTAAAAAGCAACATTGGACAGATGAAATATGTGGGGGAGGGGCTGGGGAGTAATTTTGGGCCCCTCCCGAAATAAATTCCTATATACACCCCTGCGCCCTATGATACGCCACTACGCGGAAGGTTCGATCTGGTTCGGTCACAACCATTCCAATCTAAATTGGTTGTAATCAAGCATCTGACCCATCCATTCGGAAAAATCCGGAGTATACTAATTGGAGTCTGTCCCTGAGTATCCCAAGAACTTGCCTCATCTATATAGCTCAGTGGCTGGGTCTAGGTAGATGCACAACATACGGCCCACAAGGCGCATGTGGCCCGTGGACTATTTTTTGCTTTCCGACAAGTCTGGAATGAATTAAAAATTTTATGATTTTGGAAAAGGACATGGTTTGAAAAGGTCAATTGTCATCAATTTTTACAAAAGAATTCGCCAGTGTAAAAATGTTGAACTATATTGAAGTAACTTTCAAAAGTTTAATAAAAAACCTAATCGTCAAAAATATATAAATTTCATTTAAAATGAAATTTTAAGTATGTTTTTAACACTGATTATACATAAACCTTTATCCCAATAATTCAATTATTTTTAATTTTTCTCAATGTCCAAGCAATAGAAAATTTAAATTGATCTTTTGGCCCGCAAAGATCGTCCCAGATCTATTTTTAGATAGAAGTTATAGTTCATTTTGGTTTTATGTAACAGAAAAGTACCGTAAAAATAATCTGTGTACGAACGCCAGTGGCGGATCCAGCCAGGACCTACGGGGGGCAACCACATTTTAAGAAGGTTGGGGATTTCCCAGAAGAATTTTAAAAATTTGACCCTTAAAACGATTTTAGGTCGTCTACAGGGCCAGACTATTGTTTTTCGGGAAGGGTTTGGACACCCAATTCTTTCCTAAGGTCTTCCTAAGGTTTATATTTCAACTATGACCACCTTGATTTAAATATAGCCAGAATAATATTCCACCAAATTTTTTTTCCATTCGCTTATTAAAATATATTAATTAAAGGTATTTGCTAGTAGCTTCCTAATACTCTGAATTTTTTTTAATTTTTACCCGAATTTTCTTCTTTTATTTATTTAAATGTTTTTATTTATTGAAGTTACATTACTGGCAAGATAGCTACTGGTATCATGTAAATTGAGCTTCATGTTCCAATTACGGAACTGCCAGTCACTCCAACGCGTAATTCCTCTACTTAACACCTAACGTATACAAATTCAGCCATTAAGTATCTAAAAGTAATGGAACTAAGTTTATGATTATTCTACCTCTTATTAATGGATTCAAAGCCGCATCTTGTTTTCTTCTATCCTTGCCGCAAAGCAGTGCATGCGCGCCATTTATAATGAATTTAAGTATTTGTCCACTATCCAGCTGCATCTCCATTAAATATATTGGCAAGATTATTCGTTTATAAATTCATTAAATAATTTCTTCTGAAATGTTAGCAGACTTATGGGAAAGAATATTAAAGGGTTTGGAGCACAAGTAATAATATCTTTTTATAGGTTTGTTGACGATCTCTTCCCCTAGAATCCCGATATTTGATTGAGTTTTAAATACTACAACTAAGTTGCACGTCAATTTAACCATAACATTTTACATTGCCATGGACTAAGCAGTCCAGGCGCTCTAATCAGAACCGTTGCCGGGTAAAAAAGAATAGAGTTTAGTTGTAGATTTGCCAGCCAAATAGACAGTGCCAAGTTCAAAATAATATGGGAACTATATTACAGTAACCTACAACTACTATCCCAAGTCCAACATCGTACGGATTTAAGTTTCCGGTCCATATTTGCCTCAATATTTTCTTCAAATGTTTGGTATACCTACAAGGCACTGTCTTTTGGCCGGCAAATCTCCAACTAAACTACTCTTTTTTACCCAGCAACGGTTCTGATTGGAGCGCCGGGTTACCGCGAGACCTACGGCGCATGCGCCAACTGCCGTTCAAATAGACTCTGCCCTTGCAGTTCCTGTTTTATCTCAATTACTCCCAGCTAATTAATAAACAAGACATACCTATTATGGTGCTTTCAGGTTGCGTCACTACCAGCTATTTGCTTTTAACTGTTAACCTTTTGCAGGGCTTTTAACTGTGGAGCATTTTCAATCACATGACTCGGACCTTAGCAACGTTGTTCTTGTCCTCCACGTCGTCACGTATGACGTCATGTGCGAATGCTTTCCGCACCTATAACCTCTGTAGCAACGGGTACATCCCTCCTAACAATAGCCTTACCAACGTTGTTCTTGTCCTCCAAGTAGTCACGTATGACGTCATTTTCGAATGCTTTCCGCAACTATAACAACCTCAGTAGCAACGGGTGCCCCCCACCTAACGATCGCCTTAGCAACGTTGTTCTTGTCCCCCACGTCGTCACGTATGACGTCATGTGCGAATGCTTTCCGCACCTATAACAACCTCTGTAGCAACGGGTGACGTCATGTGCGAATGCTCTGTTGCTAAGGCGGTTGCTAGGTGACGAGGTATTTATTGTTATGGGGTCACGTGATTGCAAATGCTCCAATAGAATAAATTCCACGGCCACTTATTTTCTGTAACTATTAACCTTCTGCAGGGCTTTTAACTGTTGCTAAGGCCGTTGTTAAGTCCGAGTCATGTGATTGAAAATGCTCTATAGATACCGTAATAAACCCATTTCACTAAAAAAAGTTAATACTACTTGAGTTGGAAGAAATGAATTACGGAAACAAATAGATTTCAAAAATATGGCAACGAAGTTTTACCTGAAAATTACCAAGCCGTGTATTTTGGCGTTGATCCATCACGATCACTGAAATTTAACTCAATGTTACATGTGCTCCGAACCCTTTCAGTTTTGACTTGTCATGTTACAGCAGATCCAGATACACAATGTATCTACACATTTAGAAAGATTTTCAAGCATACCTTTACCAGGATTGGTTTTGTGAAATAATATAAAAGAATTCTACTTTCAGTTACTTTATGGCTGTAATAAAAAAAAAATATTTATAATGATAAAAGGATGGGCAAAATCGATATATTTAAATTTCGGTACTTTACAAACTGCTTAGTTAGAACTAGAATAGGTAATTAATGTATCGTACTTTCAATAAAGAGTCTTTATAATTTTTTTATCCATTTCTCAAATTGATCTTAGATAATTTCTTACATACTGTAAATTACTCAATGATCAGGTTTTGTTTAACCACATCAAATTAACTTCAAAAATTATACTATTGAGCAAATTGTTTATTTTTAATGGTTAATTTATCCAAAACCATCTATAAAAATTTGCCTTTTCTCCCAAATATTTTATTACTGTAAACAATCTTCAGTTTAGTCGATATCTCATTCTCATATATCGATTAGCCCAAAACCCTTACCTTTTTTTTTTTAACATAATTCAAAACACCGATCCGAGGGTCTCCCCCTCGGACAATAACTAAATACTTTATTCAAATTTAATCTTGACATATCATTTAAAAACAAAAAATATGTTTCAACAAATCATTCATTCAACTATTGCTTTTACATCCATCCATAACAAGACAGTCTCCTATACTTAAAACTCATGACACGAGTTTATTCATTCTAAATCTCTTTTAAGGACTTCACTAGGTTCTTACCTTAATCTTGAAAGTACTAAAAGGAACTGAAAAGAAAGTCATCTCATTATAAACTTTCTAAAATACATATTAGTTAAATTCAAAATCAGTAATGTAAGAACAAAATGTAGGAACATAGGTAGGTTCCTTAGCTATAGAAAATAAGAATACAGTGAATCCCCGATTTAACGTTTCCCGCATTTAACGTCAGATTTCATTGGTCCCAAATGAGTATTACTTTATTGTCCTACCCCGATTTAACGTTTTCCCGCATTTAACGTTATTTTTCTTTGGTCCCTTAGAAGATGTTAAATCGGGGTTTCACTGTATTTTCATTTACTTATCTCCATAATTAGATATCACAATAGTATCGGTTCTTCCGACAGGATGTATTTAATATTATATAAGAAAAATCGATCGCGGTTTGAAAATATTAAAAGAAAGAATTTTGCAAAGGTAGGGATATAGAGGAAGAACTTACGGAAGTGGATAGGACTACTATTTGAAGAGGGAAAGTGTACTTTAGAGCAGTGATTCTCAACCTGTGGTCCCCGGTTCTTAATCTAGTAATAATATTTCTTAATCTTGTTATTATAAAACAAAATAATTAAACTCTATTAGTGGAAGAAATGAAATCCAATATCTTTACTTTTGTGTGCACCTACACCATTAGGAAAAAATAGTGCCCTATTATAGTAAATTTAGCACATCATTTGGGGGGACTGGAAGGTGAGTTAACTACATTCACGAGAATAATGAAACAATAAGGGTAAAATAACAGAATAATACGCGGGGAAATAATAAATTGGGAAATGTAAGAATGAAAAACTCTTTTTGGACTTTCAAAATGGCATATTGAAAAAAAAAGTTATATCAGGAGTCACCCTATACACCAGAAATTTCAGCAGAATCAAAACGTATTATGTATGATTGGGCCAAAGGTTTTGAAATTTTGTCATTTTTTTAATAAATTGACCCAAATTACCAAAATAAAGTTTATAAGAAAACTTCATAATTTTTAACACGAAATGCTATAACATTTTAATACCATCATATTTTTTAACGTTAATAGGATACTCGTAAAGTTCTTTTCCCCGCATAAAACAAATTATGTTTTATGAAGTTCTCTCAAAATTAGAAGGTTGTAGTTTGTCATTTTTTACAAGAATTTTTTCCTTCAATGTTTCCTCAACTCTAAGCAAAATTTTCATGAAAAATGGTTAATCTGTGTATCGTTTTTCATACTTCTAAAAAAAATGTTTTTTTCAAATCTAAATATTTACTGAATACTTATTTCTATTGACCATTAATGCATAAAAAAAGATTGGCGCCTCTATGATTGCCTATATTCTCCTAAACATAAAACTAATATCGATAAATTTAAAAAATAAAGGTTAAAGTCTCATTGGAAATCCTTGACACGTCTCATCTTTGCTTTTATTAACCTAATGATACCAATCATTTTTGCCTCATGACTATCCTCACCTCATGAGTAAAATTGCGAAGTAGAGAGACAACAATTAATAAACGACCAAACTGTTTATCTAAGTTTTACTATTTTTTTAGCCCAAATTAAATAGTTACTATTTTGAAGGAGGTTAAAAATGAAATAATCTAATGATACGTAGTAATATATAAAATAAGCTAATAGCAACTGCAATAAACTGACCGGAAAAACTTGAATATATGTCATTTATATTTTAAGCCAAAAGCACCTTGTTTCTTTTTATTTGAGATTTCACAAGAATCTACATCTTAAACTGAGTGATATAACTATAGATCCACCCTAAATTCTTCGAAATTTTGAAGTTGAAGTAAAATATATTCGGGTGGGATAAAATGGAATACAGGGATTTTAAGAAATTTATATTTCTATAAAATTTAATGTTTTTTGGCATGCTGATTTATTTTGAGTCTAAATAAAAATTAGCATGCTCTCCATCATGTCCCAAAAAAAGTTTTGCTTCCCAATTTCAATTATAATTATCTAATGTTTTACTCTGAAAGTTTGCGATGGTAGATGGGCTCATTAGAACTGTTTAAAAAATGCCTTCCTTTTCCTTTCTTAAAGGCATTTTTTTAAGTTAAATGTAGTATTTTAAATTGTTTTTAATTTAATTAATGAATTTATTACCAGTATTAAACTTTAAATTCAAACCTATTTTTTTAAGATTTCCTTAGTTTTAACTTATATGATAGAACTTTGATAAGTTTTAAAAAAGATGGTTTTCAGTAAAAAAAATATGCATTTATTTGATATTTTTTAATATCAGTTCGATTTTATGCATTTAGTTTTCTAAACATTTTTAAAAGCAGCTAAACAATATTTTGTTTAATTGTAAATAATTAGTAAAATTTTAAATTAAGTTTATCTGATTTAAGATATATTTTGTGATTCTTTATCTTTAATTTTTCACATATCTACTTAGAAATAAATTGATTTATTCTCAAGTAAATTAATTTAAAGCTTTTCAATAAAGCTATCTGTAAATGAATGAATAGGTTACGATTTATAACGTATGATTAGAACAAGGCACAAAACACTAAAAGGAAAATCATTACAAAACCTTCATCTATTTACCATGATATCCTACTAAAAATAAATCCAAACCATCAATTTCAAGAGATGGTTATTGCGTTGCTCTAGCTCACTTTCCTTAAAAACTTTATTAATGGACAATATATTCGTTATGATTTTTCTCTCCGAGTACTTTTTTTCTCATCAAAAACTTATCTACCTCTCAATTAGAAAACTTATTAGATTAGATTAATCTACACTGTAAACTTGAATGTACAATGAATTTGGTACCTTCTAAAATTGTATTATTTATGGAGGTATATATGTTACGGGCAAAATGATTAATCGGGCATTATTAATAATGCCCGAAGTGGAGGCGGGCAAATTTCATTGATAATTGCCATTGAATATATCACATTGCCCGCCTCCACTTCGGGCATTATTAATAATGCCCGGATTGGTACAGTGAAAGACCGAAATTGGTGAATACCGTGAAGATACCGTGAAAGACCGAAATTGGTGAATGTCAACATTCACCGGTGAATGTCAACAAACACCAAATACGCCGGTGAAAGATCGAATATTTCATTACATTCGGACCCTTACCGGTGTATGTCGACAATCACAGATATGCTCTGGTGGATGTCGAAAATAACAATAAATAAATAATAATACATAATAAAATATAAATAATAACAAATAAATAAGATTTGAATCACATAATTTAGTAAGTTTTTTATTACGATTATTTTATTTTCTCATTTAGAACCGTACTGTATAATTAAGTAAGTTTTTAACTTCTATTATTTTCCTTTCTAATTTTGAATGTACTGTGTGTTTTAAGTTCTATAGGGGAAAGGAGGGTAAGAGTGCGCAGCGGTTTTTTTTCCATGTTGCCAACAGTATAAGGGGGAGCAAGTATGATCACATGGACAAATGCATCATAGGCTATCACTATCACTATTATTTTCGTACATTCTGTATTTTATTTATCAGGTAAAATATGGTTTCTTTGAGTTAGCATTTAATTTTTCTGCGAAGGAATCTAAATTTTTTTGTAAATGAAGAACTAATGATTGCTTCCAAAGTGAATACTAATGTGAGAACAACTTCTGAACAACTTGACATCGTTAGATTTTAACTGCAGTTTAATTTTAGGATTGATTCAAGGACTTTTAGAGAATTAATACAATGGCGTCTAAGAGTACGCACAGACAAGATAGTTGGAATTTTTGTAGCGAGAATCATATAATTCATCTTACTCTTTACCACATGAGAGTTATGTGCTACAATTGATGAATAAATGCTTAAATTAAACTTTTAAAGCTTACAATACCTCAGAAGGTGAAAACTAGCTCTTTTAAAATCCTGGAAAATTAAAAGCGTGATCTTTCATGGATTTTCAAAAAGATTGATTCCAATGTGGATTAAACTTAAAGAGTGGTGAGATAAGGGAAGGATCTTCCAATTACGAAGTTAGTTGCTCATTTTTTTGTGATTTCTGACAAGCTTTCAGGGCGTGTACTCTTGGCCTCACGTCCTGCGTAATTTTTGCCGACACGTCGGGTAAAAGTAGGCATTCAATTTTTCATTTTCTTTTTGATTTTTAACATACTTTCGATAAAGCCAAGACTTTCTTTTTTTGAAGGTTGATTTGTGAGTCAAGAAAATTACGTTCAGTAAATTTTTTAGGCTCTAGCTTTTAAATTCTCGACTTTATAGCCCAAAATAATTTTTGTGCGTACTCTTACCCTCCTTTCCCCTACACACTGTCATTGCAAAAGGAAGTGTTCCATTAATAAATGCAGTTGTAAAAGCAAAGGCCTCTTGTGCTATTCAAAGTGTCATAATAGTTTAAGTTGTTGCAATAAATAAGATTTGAATCTCATAATTTAGTAAGTTTTTTATTACTATTATTCTTATTTTCTCATTTAGAACGTACTGTATAATTAAGTAAGTTTTTAACTTCTATTATTTGCCTTTCTCATTTTGAATGTACTGTGTGTTTTAAGTTCTTAGTCATTCCTCTCAGAAAGAGAGGCGAAAGATTTATCGCGACTGAATTACGGAGAAGAAAATATAAATCTCGGACTTGTTCAACATTCACCATTAGTGCATGGTGAATGTCGACATTCACCGGTGAAAGTCGACATTCTCCAGATTTCGGTCTTTCACCGTAACATATATATGCAGGTATCATACAGAGTGTCTCAAAAGGTCGAGTACAAACTTGAAGGGATGATAGTACTCATCAAGACGAACAAGAATTGGTATAGAAAGGGGGGGGGTCGCAAATGAGTTTTAAGGGGTGAAACCCCGGGGTGAAAATCAGCAACAAAACTTGCATATTTGTGCAGGAAGAGACACAATGGTTCAATTCCGTAATTTTTTACATCAAAATAATAAAACTAGTACTTGCAAAAAGTAATTTTAGCTGTAACGTTTTCAGGAAGTTATCTTTTCATAGCGAAAAATTTATTTCGATCAGTCTTCTTTTTTAATGCATGTTCAACTGAATTTGGCAACTTTTTAGCCATTTGGTGCAATTTTTTTCGATTCTTATTTAATCGTTATACCTTTAAGAATCCCAAAAAAGTATTTGGCGATCACGGATTGGCGATATTTTTTCCCCTGTCCTGTCGAATGCAAAAGTGGTGGGAAAACTCGCTTAGTAGAAGAAGTTATAATATTTGAAGCTGTTTTACAAAATAACTACCGGAATCGAACCATTGTGTCTCTTCCTGCACAAATATGCAAGTTTTGTTGCAGATTTTCACCCCTTAAAACTAATTTGCGACCCCCTTTTCTATACCAATTCTTGTTCGTCTTGATGAGTACTATCATCCCTCCAAGTTTGTACTCGACCTTCCTCCACTGGGGCATATTTGAACATAATTTCTCAATTATTAGAATGATGATTCAAGTTGGAAATTTTTGATTAATGCATCTAGAAAGGGTAACAAAATTTCAGGAAAGCTATAACTTTATGAATAAATTGGATTTTGTTTCAATGTCTTAAAACTATAAGGAGAAAAGTCAAAATATGTTCATTTGACATTTTGTTCAAATGTGCCCCCTCTTCCCTATATATGGCCATCAGACAATTTTTCCAGTATGCCTTTAAATTTTTCGAGATACACACTATTTTACAAGCTGAATGCTTTATTTGTTTTTTTTTTTTGTATTACTCTCCATAACAGGCGTGGCCAGGCTTTTGCAAACCACGCACTCACTAATATTTTAGCACGAGTTCAAATACGTCTTATTAATTATCCTTCTAAGTTCAATGTTTATTGTTGGTAAGGAAGTATTTCTCATGTCACAAGTTTCCCTACTTCAAGGTCCCAGCACTTCTCTTTGTCACAAATTTGAAATTAAGATAACCTTCAAAACATCAAACCTTTAATTTTTTGTAATACGAATTTCTAAACTAAAACGGATGGCCTTGGGATCCCCCCAGAATTTTTTTTTAAGAATTCGTCCCTTTAGCTCATTTTTGGACATTTGGGAGTGGGGCGTTTTGGAGGAATTGTATGTCCCTTACACAAAGTTAAAAAGCAAATACTAATTAATTAAAATAAGTTTTCTAATTGAGAGGTAAACAGTTTTATTTAATTTTCTATTAATTGATTCTATTTATTAAATTAGTTAATTACATAATGGGCCACTATTCTTCTAATGCACAATGTTTGGCGCATGGGCCACGTTTTGGTCACCTTTGCTATATAATATACACCAGTGTTTTCCAACCAGGGTTCCGCGGAACCCAGAAGTTCCTTGAAGCATTTTCAAGGGTTCCACAAACAATCTGAACACCCAATGACGGTTTAAGGATGCCTTTAAACATCACAAAAAAAAGGAAAAAGCCTAAACAAAAATACTTTACCTAATGTCAAGAAGAGTCAGTATTTGATATTTTCTTTTGAGAATTTGTTTCATTTTTTAGGTTGAGCTGCATTGTGTAGGTAGTAATTAATAAGTGTTTAATTTTTTTTTATCAAGTAAGTATGTCTTATGTTATACCGATTGCATTTGTTTCAAAACGAGCCGAGTCCAGATATTTTTCCTGTTGAGCCCCAGATGTCCAAAAATGAGTTAAAACACTATTTATAAGTAGCGAAAAATTCAAACATTTTTTGAGCGAGTGCCTTCTCCAAGACCCCCTTACTTTATCACACACTTTTGAGAATTAAGAATAAAAATTTACATATTTAGTGCTCCAGACTTTATAACCTTTAAAAACATTAGAAAAAAGGTTATAATTAACCTAATTGTGCTTTGAATTTGTGTTGAGTATAAATAATTTTGGTCGAAACACCCTTGAACTAGTCCCGAAAGATATTTAATCCCTGATGTCAGAAAAACAACCCCCAAATACACATTTGAAGAGAAGATACCAGTTCATTATAAATAGGTATGCAACTTAATGGTCAAAAGCGTGGAGGTACCCTCAGACATTATTTCTACACTTTGGGGTGCATTCGTAAAAAAAAAAAAAGGTTGAGAACCAATGCTCTCCCCTTAGTCCTTTCTTACACTTTAAATAACTTGAAATGAAAAGAACAACCTCAAGACGTTTTAGTTTTTGGCCAATGTTTTCAAGAAATGTTTTTAATATCCATTGTGACTCAAATAAAAAATTTAATTTATATTACTGATACTATAATCACGTATAAGAAACTTTAAAAAATTTGTTTTTTAAACTTATTAAAATTATTATTTCATTAAGCTTTTTACTAAAAATATCTGCCAAAAATTTAAACGTCTTATGATTTAATATTTCCAATGGCCCCTAACAAGAAATGCAATATACAAATAAGTAGTATTGATACATACTATTAAGCCGTCTTCCGGATGATAAGGGAATAATCTATAAGCCTGGAAAAAAATTGGGTTGTTAAAGAATATCATTCATTCAATATCAGTAAGGCAAATATGAGGACTGTAAAGTAACTTCTTAAAAGCTCTTGGAAAAATTTGGTACTTAAAAATATATTTTCTTATTTTTAAAGGTTTTGATAATAAATTATTTATTCTTTCGTATAGAACTGGAGAGCTGCAACTTTACATCAAAAGAGCCACATGCGGCTCGCGAGCCACAGGTTGCCGACCCCTGGGTTAAACTAAATCCCCAGAAACATGTATTCAAAATTTAAAGATTCGATATTTACAAAGAGACGTTACAAGAGTAGACTATCAAACTTTTTAATAAACTTTATTTATTCTTTTCATTTAATCTATACTGATAGAATACTTTACTGAAAATTAAATAGAATAACAAGAAAATCTGAAAAACCAAAAATATATGTATGCGACCGCTGTGTCACGTCGTCTGCACTATGCACCCCTGACGAGTCGTCAGGCCGCTGTGTTACGAGCCGCTGTGTGACGTGACACAGCGGTCGCATATATGTATTTTTGATTTTCTTGTCTTCTATTTAATTTTCAGTTACAAGAGTAGGGTATCTATGTTGGGATGAAACTTGGTATATTAGTAGTATAGTAGTATTAAATTTATAGCACACAAGGAATACTTTATTCCCAAGAAATATCCCTCCAAGCTGTTTTGTCTAAAACAGTAGAGCTCAAAAGAATTTGAGAAATAGTTTCTTGGATCTTAAGATGTTTACAAATTTTCACAATAATTTCTTTGAGATGTAGTAAATAAATGAAACGCTATAAACGGGTGTTTTAAACAAAAATTATTTTTTTACTGGATTAAAAAAACATAACTCCAAGGACTCCATTGCAGTCAAACCTATTTTGATAAACCGTAATAGGGCCCATGGGCATAGTCAGCAACAGAATATTGAGGTAATGGTCCATATATCAAATCAGTCAAATTTTGCCTAGGCCTAGTGGCCCATCAGGCGATGCCCATCTCCGTTTCAGTAGCCTTCGGGCCTGGGGGTGCTAATTACTTAGCTTGTGTCCAGGCCAAGTGGCCGTTAAGTTAAGAGTGGCTAGCCCGCCGCTGGACCACCAGTTGATTCCCAAAAGCGAGCTTGGTGCTAATTTTGTCGATCCCGGAAGGATGAAGGGCTGAGTTTACCCAAGTAGAAGCCGCGAGGCATCGAACCTGGGCATGGGCGCCCATTTGTTTGAATTCAGGAGGGGGCCCAAGAAAAATTTTTGCAAGTTAGCCAGTCAAGCTCATAACAAGACTTAAGTTTATTTTCTAAGGGAGTTTCAAGCAAAAAGGGTGTGATAAGAGTCCTCTCCAGAAAAAGTTGTGTAAGGCTGGGCGCGCACGAGTGACTAAAGTCACGGCGACCAGGATTACTAGTATCAAAAATATCAATAGAAAACAATAGAGCATTTTCAATCACATGACTTTACCTAACAACGGCCTTAGCAACGTTGTTTTTATCCTCCAGTGATGTCATGTGCGAATGCTTCTATTGGATGCTTCTATTTCCCGCCCCTAACAACAGCCTTAGCACCGTTGTTTTTGTCTTTGTCACCGTGACTAAAGTCGCCCGTGCGTGCTCGCCCTAAGTAAGAAACTAGTTCGTGAATACTGGTCAACATTATTAGAAACTGTTTTCATTTAGCTTTTGAATTAGCTTACAATCATAATAAAAATATTAATACAGTTCACAATTTAAAATTAAAAAAAATATATGTAATAAAAACCAATTTACTATAGTCAAAGGAAGATTTTACTTAACTTTCCGGTGCAAGGGGGGGGGGCGGGCCCCCCTTTGCCCTTATGTATGGGCGCCCATGAACCTGGGTCGGTAATTCTCCTATACTAGGTTGCAACTTAAGTTGACCCTACGACGTCACTAATAAACAAAGTAGTTCCAATTGCGGTGTCTGAATTTTGAGTGAAATAAAGAACGTCAATTTAAAAATACGATTATTTTGTTAAACCCATGCATTTATATTGTGCTTTTCAATCACGATTTGCGTACCGAAACCCCTCCTATCAACACAACAGGCTGCGTGTTTACCGATTTCTCCCTCCGCGTTTGTGACGTACTGGGTTCAAGAAACGTTTCAATCGAGTATAGCCAAGCCAGGCACGCTGACCACTACTCCACCGCGGCCACTAACGGTCCACATATTCCACACATATTCCCTCCCTGAAAGTCCTTCTCCCGACATTGATTTATACACTAATTAAAAGATAATATATGTTTCACGTTTCAGACATCCCCTTCTATTATGTGTGGTTAAGGTCGAAACCATCAAATGAACCTATCGTATTAGCATTTTCATATTACAAGAGGGTTCTAGAAGTGTCCCCCTCAGAAAATATTTGGAAATTTGACCCTAAAAAGCAGATTAAACTAATTTTTGGTGTGCTAGGAATGCATATAACATATTACAATTTACAATGCTAAACTATAGTGCTGTATTTGGAGAACAAAAAAAATTGGAGAGCTCTCCTTTTATGGCCAGAATCTAAATATTTCAAGGGGAACAAAAAATTTTATGGCTGGCGTCCCCCCCCTAATCTCATAACTGGTTTTAACCTATCAATTAAATTAGGTTCAAAATCAAAGGTTGTATGTAGGACCGTCCCCCCAGCTCACTTATGACCCTGATATTTGATGACACTGGAAAGTTGGTACCTTTCTTTACTAATTAAAGATTCGAGTGACTTATATCCCATGAAATATGGGTCCCTTCAATTGAAAAGTTTCGTTTTTAAACAATGCCCTTAATTAATGGGGAGACGCGTACCCTCTGTCCCCTCCGTGATCGACGCTTTTGATTGGCCCCGACTTTGCCCAACCTGTGTCAAATTGTGAAAAAACGCTGTTTAAGGGTTGGCAATGGAGTTTTTAGTGTTTCATCCAATACTTCACCTCACAACACTGTTTGATGAAATATGGATAAACTTTTCTTATTATCTGTAATGATAGCCCAGTAATTTTAGGCGAAAAAAGGGGTCGATAGCTAAATAATTTATAATTAGCTGAAAATTTCAGGATAAGCTCTCTATGATGTGTACAACCCGCCCTGAAAAGTCCCCAAAGATCCTCCGTCGGCGTCATTCCAAAATGGCGGATCAAAGATGGCCGCCCAGCATTTTTGCCGATATTTTCGCTCATATCTAAGTCAAAAATTAATATTTTTTAGTTCTGTAAACGGATTTATACTCAGGATAGATGCCGTTTTCGAATAAAATTTACAGTTTTGCGATAAAAACATATAAATGGAGTGTGAAGGGATTTTATTCATGCCAAACTGCAAAATTTTCATTGTTATAATGGTATACAATAGCATAGTTATATGGCGTGCTTTGCCATATAACTGTATACTATTAGAAAAATCGATCGGAAAAATACGATTGGTTTTAGTAGTACCATTATTCAGGATAATTTTGAAGAAAAAAAATTTGAAATCCGCTGAAAATTGACAGAGATGTTCAATTTTTAGTAAAGTGTTGTGGTACGGATGGTATTGGGTAGTATACGTTAGGAGTGGGTTTCGCACTTGATTAATAATTGTTTTCGGCCATTATCTTTAATATCTTAGTTAATACCGTTGTAACGTAAAGAAATCATTATGGTGCATTAAATTTTTCTTACACAAACATTTAATTATCAAAAAGTTCATTAAAATTAATAAGGTCTTTTGGACCGATTCTATATTTCGGACCCTATAGTATAGAGTCATTGTTTTTTTTGTGTCCTCAAACAACTATTAGAGAACACAAGTGCTACGACATCTCTAAAATTCAAAACACTCTTGGCCCAATAAAAGATTCAATTCTCTTCCTACATGCAGCTATTGGATGCGATTCCACCTCAGCAATTTTTAGAAAAGGGAAATCTTCAGCTTTCAAATTGATAAAGAAAAATCCAAATTAAATGTTTGTGTAAGAAAATTTATGCACCATAATGATTTCTTTACGTTACAAGTTACAACGGTATTAACTAAGCTATTAAAGATAATGACCAAAAAACAATTATTAATCAAGTGCGAAACCCACTCCTAACGTATACTACCCAATACCATCCGTACCACAACACTTTACTAAAAATTGAATATCTCTGTCAATTTTCAGCGGATTTCAAATGCTTTTCTTCAAAATAATCCTGAATAATGGGACTACTAAAACCAATCGTATTTTTCCGATCGATTTTTCTAATAGTATACAGTTATATGGCAAAGCACGCCATATAACTGTATACTATTGTATATATAACAATGGAAATTTTGCAGTTTGACATGAATAAAATCCCTTCACACTCCATTTATTATATTTTTATCGCAAAACTGTAAATTTTATTCGAAAACGGCATCTATCCTGAGTATAAATCCGTTTACAGAACTAAAAAATATTAATTTTTGACTTAGATATGAGCGAAAATATCGGCAAAAATGCTGGGCGGCCATCTTTGATCCGCCATTTTGGAATGACGCCGATGGAGGATCTTTGGGGACTTTTCAGGGTGGGTTGTACACATCATAGAGAGCTTATCCTGAAATTTTCAGCTAATTATAAATTATTTAGCTACCAAACCCTAAAATTACTGGGCTATGAATGGTATCAGAACCACTAAAACAAGTGTTAGCTTTTTTTTCCCCACTAGAAATACACGTGCAAAATTCATTACTGGTTGACGTCTAAAGCAAGATATATGGAAAATGCTTAAACACTACAGTGAAAATAAACCAATATTCTGAAATTACTAATAGTTTTTACATTTGATTTTTAATGAAAGTATGTTAGGGGAGAGAAAATGAATGACATTTCCCCACCATAAAACTGAGAAAACGGAGATGCGTAAAAGTGAAGAACGAAGGATATTTATTTAAAAGACAAGGTGGACAGTTTGCTGCCTGAAGAAGTCCAATAAAGCTAATTTCTGTTCCCTAATGGAATGAACTTTACTACTTGAATCGTCAGTTTGAAAAAGGGGATAAGTCCAAAACATGAAAAATTGACTTTTGGTGCTCAAAACAATCTCCAAGCTTTGCTCTACAGATGAGTGGAGAGAGGGGAAAATAACTGCCCCCTATACTATAGGGAGATATTGACGGTGAAGAAGAGAAACCTCGTATCTCCAAAATCCCAACTTTTCAGGAGAGCAAAAAAATAAAACTGTTTTTGGGTGCATTGGTAGGTAGGTAGCAATAAAAAAAAACTCAATTTCGGAAAAATTGGAGATACGAGGTTTTTCGTCTTCACCATCGATATAGCCCCTTGAAGTTGCGAAATGAAATCGATGTCCATTCATAGTATTTTTTCAGTTAATTTGGAATTAAAGTTAATTTGTCTTTCTGTTCTTATTTTTTGTGCTGAAAACTAAACCAAAATAAAATTTAAAACTGCTTTTAATTTTTTTTTTCAAGGGAATGTTTGACTCCGATTGACTCTTACTCCTTTGATCGTGCCCTAATGACCCAGTTTCATAATAATTTTGAATTTTATTTGTCTTGGTCTGTCTATTTCTCACTTTTGTAAACTAAGCCGAAATATAATTTAATTTAAACGATGAATTTAAGAGGTTTTTAAAATTGTCCTTCACAAGGTTGAAAAAGTTCATCAACTTTTTCCAACTGTAAAACACTTTTGAATGCTCTTATATTTCTAAAAAGGTTCCTGAATTTCCAGTAAAAACACACTCCAGTGTTTTTACAACAAAAATTCCATTATTTATACAGTTTTTTTTTCTCAATTTTCTCAAAACTTGGTTTTTGGACTTATTCCCTTCTTCTAACTGACGATTCACTTTTAACCAAGTTTAATCCCAATATCAATAATAAACCATCACATCATCCCCTTGTAATATAAAAAGTACTTATTATTAAAATAAAAAGGTATTGGATGCATCAGAAGAAAAGTTAAAATTATATCTGTAAATAAATGTATTATATTATATACAGAGACCTGAAACTATACTCACCACGGACCAGATAGTAATCCAACGGATTTCATCATCCACAGGCCAGTATATTTTCGTCAAAAACTTTTCCGATGCTCCTTAACCTATTTTAATTTAAAAACAATTTTAAGAACTTTGTCTTTTAAAATATACGTCAGAATTTTAAAATGACTGCTTTGATTTAAGGAAGATGAGAATGAAATCGTAAGGTAAAATCTTTTGAGGATCAACTCTACAATACTTGAGTCCTAAGTGTATAAAGGCGTATCTCACAAGAACTGGAAACTTGATAAAACACTGAGGTATGGGAATTCATTTAAGACTTTAATAGTGTTTAAAGTAAAAAAAGGCTTCAATAAATCCATTCCCGTATAAAATGCAGAATTTTGTTTGCTTAGGAATAGTGAGGAAGTTGAGAAATATATCTCCATTAAAAAATAGAGGCATACATTTTATGCTTAGATTTAGAACGTAAGAATTAGTCGAAAAAGTGCCAAATTCTGAATGGGATAGTATGAAAAAATTATTACACATTAGTACAGGGTGATAATAACAAAGAACTGTATTTTCAAAAAAAACAGTGACAAAATAATAAATGGATAAAAACTAACCAGTTAATTGAATCGCCTGTTTAATAAAGGGAATAAGTCCAAAAAATGGCAAATTGACTCTTTTTGTGCTAAAAAAATCTCCAAGCTTTGCTCTACACATGAGTGGAAAGAGGGAAAAAATAGCTACCCCTATAGGCAGATATAGCCTCTTGAATTTGTGAAATCGATGTCAATTCATTGTACTTTTTAATTTCATTTAGAATTTAAGTTCATTTGTCCTTTTTTCTTATTCGTTATGCTGTAAACTAATCCAAAATAAAATTTGGTTTTAATTTAAAAGTATTTTTAACTATTTTTTATCCAGTAAATGTTTGACTCCATGCATATTCACTTACTTCATTGATTTTTCTTTAATGGCTCAGTTTCATAATAATTTCGAATTAATTTTTTTTTGTCTTTCCATTTCTCACTTTTGTGCTATGAACCAAGCAGAAATAAATTTAAATGTCAATTTATTAAGTGGTTTTTAAGATTTTCCTTCAGTTGAAATTTCATAAGGTTGAAAAACATCAACTTTTTTCAACTGTAAAATATTTATGAATGTACTTATAATTCTTTTTATGATTGCTCTGTTTTTTAAATAAGGTCCTGAATTTCCAGTAAACATTTGGTGGTTATACAACGAAATTTCTATTATACAGGGTTTTTTTTTTCGATTTTCTCAAAACTTAGATTTTAGACATTATGTACAATTTTTCAAACTAAAGATTCAATTAGAGTCGTATTTTTTAATTTCTTGATGATTTTCGACAAAGGTACCTTTGAATTTTATTCAACTAATTCGGAAGCAATTACAATATATCTATGAAAATTTGCATCTTACGGCTGTTTCATTCTTAAATTAACAACGTTTTTAAAATCCTGGTAGAAATACCAGTTTAGTACCCCTTTCAAATGAGCACTCTCCAATCATATTTCATAAACGCGGTTTAAAAGCTTCTGAATGCGTTTACTATTACGAAGAAAAATCATTATTAAATTCAATTATGAAATTTTTTGTGGCGAAGACGCTACTTGTTTAAATCATCCTAATCCATTATTTCCCATCAAACCTTCTTTAAGTATCTAAGCGAAACACGATGCTATAATTTTCCTCCAAATAACTGTAAAATTATGTATGGCAACGGCGGAATATTTATGCTACACCATGTTTTATTATGTGATCTATGCTTGAAGGCATTCTAAATAAATACTTCTAAATTTCATGCCTAAATGATTAATTTATTTTGTCATATTACATTAAATATATAGTGTTGTCCTTTAAAAACAACCCACTCCAAATTTTACCCTAAAAACAACCCATTGAGATTTTTTAATTAAATAATTAAAATAATTTTACCGTTTCATATATCCTGTCCTTCTATACCCTTTAGAGTGTCAGGGGTGTAAAAACTGGTCAAAGAACGGTTTATTTACTTATTTTTTAAACAAACTGAGAAAATGTAGATTTTTGACAAAAAATGTGCTTCAGATTTACAAATTTTGTTAAAATGTATGTTATAAAGACTTTAGAGCATTTTTCGCGCGTTTTTATGTTATCCCATTACTATGAGAATAAAATATTAAAGTTTTAGCTCAGTCCGCCAATTAGAGTCCTTCTAGGAAAAAGTGGGTTTTTTTCAAATTCCTACTTAATTGGCTGCCAATTTGTAATGGATAGTTGGAATTAAAAATGCTTAGCACTAAAATTTTAGGGAGGATGAGCCGCTAGTACAGTTTTTTGTTCGATTTAATTATCCTTTTTATTAAGCTTTTAATGAAGAAAATATGAAACAGTGGGTTGTTTTTAAAGGACAGCACTATACAGTATGTCATGGCCCCTATGTATTTCTTAAAAAAGAATCAACCCAGATTTTTATGATAATATTCGTGTTTAACAGGTCAAAATCAATATGAAATGGACATTTTCATTAATTTCACGTGAACTTTGTCAAAAATTGTTTCCCAGTGTAATCAAAGTTTGAGGCCTTGTACTGTTTTGTTTTAAGGGTATTGCTATCATACTCCCAGGAGAAAAACTTCGACAGAAAAAGCAAGTTTGAAAAGAAGGAAAAAGCCAAATGATAGCCACGCAGATTTTGCACAAAACGTTCGTTTATCGTTTATGAATTACCGTCCCCCCTGAATTAAGTGAAAAAATCTGTTCCCGTAACAATATTGTAAGACGTCAAAAGTTTTCTCCTGGCGGTATGACTATACTTGCAGCTAGTGTAAATAAGCCCTGATATATGGGTCATTCTACAGAAATCGCTCTTTTTAAAAGAGAATTTCATGAAAATAATTTTTTTTTCTTGAAAACTTTTATTATTTTTAGAGACTTAACACCTTTTGTAAGTTATTATGACTAATGGTCCACCTACATTTAATTTATTTTTCTCAAAAATGCCATTTTTAAAAAAATTTCATTCATGGAGTTCCAGCTATATGCTAAATTTAGACTGTTTATAATGGCAAAGGATAAAATATCTATAATTTTGTTAGAAATACAACTAAAGGCAATACTTATTAATAAAAAATAATTAGGGGGAAATTTTTTAAGATTTTATACAAAAATTAAACATTTACTTCTTATACAGTAAAAATTGAATATTGTTCACTATTATTGATCATATTATTTCTCAAATTATAACTAAAATTATAATTTTATATAAAACAGTACTACCATTCACTGATTGACTATCAAACACTGAGTATCTGTAACCTACTAACACAAATAGCTCTTCTGATCCACGGAGCTGAGTTCCACGGAGCTGAGGAACACGCACTAAATTAAATATTTACGCCCTCGTAATTTGAGGAAAATCCTAATTTTTCATAATTAACATCTGTACACCTAATTAATCAAGCAAAAAATAAGTATTTATTTTTAGTGCATCTTTAACCTCCTTTAATTTGTTTCCATGGAGCTGAGCATCTAGCAGAACCGTTTTGAAAATAATGGACAAAACTCTCCCTCAAACTATTAAAACCAACTTTTCTCGCTCGATTTCGCTGTAAATAACACAAAGGCTCTTATCAAATCAGGGTAGAAGAAAACTTTCACACCCGGTTTCCATCTAGACACTTTCAAAGGAGTTAAAAGTTGGTTCCAAGGAAAGAGCCAAAAAACAAGGGACACTACTATACATGATCTAAAAAAATATAAAGACATGTTAAAAAAATTGTCTATGCCAAAATACTAAGCTTCTAACTTAGAAGTAATCGAAAAAATAGCATTTAACTCCATTTCACAATAATTAAATTATTTATCTAACCATCTTTAGAGTAACTTTGGGCTAGGGACATGGTACGGAGCTGAGATTTCACTGTTGTGACTAAAATAAAACGAAATAAAAAACATCGGTGAAAAAAATTATCAGCTGCACTCGTTTAGGCTTCTACCAATACCAATAAAAAACGTGAGTCCAAAAAAAAATATTCATATTAAATAGTGAAAAAGGCTTAGGGACAGGAAAAGAGCGTTTTCTGTAGAATGACCCATATAGGTTTTACACAGTTAAGAAAAGTAACATACTGGGTCAATTTATAATTAATCCAATCGTAAAAATTACTCACCCAATATTGATGATAGAAGACGCCAGGATGTTCCAATTTGATGTCAGGATGTTCCACGGAGGAGAGAAGCTCGCATCCAAGGAAGTATGAGGGACAGAAAAATGTTAGAAAACGTCACGTACAGAAAGGTTTCAATAAAAACTTTAAGAAAATACTTTATTTTCAATGAGTAAACTGAAATTTCAGTAATGATTCTTTATTTAACATTAGTTTAACTACATATTAAAATTAACAATACAACTTAATTCTAATTCAGGGTGAATTTAAATGAACTTTTGAGATAGCATAAAACTATTTTTGCTTTCTACAATCTACAAAAATTTTGATTTAAAACATTTTACAATATATATATTTGTGGCAAGATATACGAGGGTTGTTTTTTTTTCAACTTCCGTTTTGCTCCTGAAAAAAAAGTAGTAGGAATTTCGAAATAATTTTGGTACTGGTAGTTAGGTACATTCTTCAGGATCAATTTGCATCTTTACTGCATAAAAATCGGACATTTTTTATGTTAGTTATCGAATTTACAAGCGCGCTCCTCGAACTTATTTCCCGCTTGTCCATAGAGAATTTCGCTTTCCCCTCCTGCAATTTTCACCTGCTCACCCATTGTTTAATGTTAAATGCTGGGCGAAAGGAGCGGTCGCGCGAAGAAGAAAGTGAAATTCTCTATGGGTTGGCGGGAAAAAAGTTCGAGGAGCGCGCTTTTAAATTCGATAACTAATAGAAAAAATGTCCGATTTTTATGCAGTAAAGATGTAAATTGATCCTGAAGGATGTACCTAACTACCAGTACCAAAATTATTTCGAAATTCCAACTACTTTTTTTTCAGGAGCAAAACGGAAGTTGAAAAAAAAACAACCCTCGTATATTTATGCTTCTTCAAAACTTCACTTAAATTCACCCTCTTTTTTTCATTATTCCCCAAAAATAGCACTATAAAGACCCTAATCAGGGCATAGAGTGGCAACACAGCCCAACTAATAATGCACGGTTACATTTTCTTAATGAAATGCTTATCTGAGTCTCAGTTTATCCCTCCTTTCATTCTCGTTAGTGGTAAAAATCCAAAAAGTTTGATTTTCCGAATACATCGATAACAACTTTCCCAATGAGTAAAGAGCTTATCCGTTTTGTGCATTGGTGGGTTTGGGTTGCATCACCAGCAGTTCCATCTTTAGGAAGTGGAGCGCGAAATGTACGGGAGTCGGACGTTTTCGACCACCTGCGAAAACAGTTGCAGAGCGCCGAGATCGGAGGGATGGAAAGGGAAACCGGGGTGGAACGATTGCATGACAATTTCCTCGAATCGGAAGGTGGGCAGAGCATCGTTGAAAACAAAATGACTTCCCAATACGTTGCTTAAAAGAAAACCCTAGTGCACGAGTTAAATCCATGAAAATTATATATAGACAGCCACGTTGCAAAAGCCTGTAAGTGCAAAACCTCGAAGTTTTCAGGAGACGAAAAATACCAAACTATCGCAAGTTTGATTTTTGGCAAGCATGGCGATGATTTAATGATAAGCATTTTAAAATAACGCTACTAACGTTTTTCTGAGGACGACACGGCTTCCCCTCAGCGTCACTGCAACTTATAGAGTTTTGCTTGGTGATTGGGAGGTTCTCAACTTACAGGTTATGTTATTACAAATCGTCATGGAGAAGTTTTGAAGCGTCTTTGGCCGATTTTGGTGGCACTGAGATGTGCGCAAGGCCATCTTTAACAAGTACAACTCAAAACCTTATTTTCGCCAAAAAATATTCTTACAGGCTTTTGTAACGTGGCTGTCGATATGAACCTTATTGAAACAACTTAATTTGCTTCTACTCATAAGTTTTAAGCGCTGATTTTAAAAAGATTTATGCACCAGTTATGTATGAATATGATTGAGAACAGCTACAAATAGTGGCTTCGAAATATTGTTTATTGATCAACAAATACTATATATTTAGTTTTGTGGGATTTGTAAGGTCGCTCAATATGAATACAGTTAAGCGTTTAGAACAATAAATTCAATTTAGCGTGAATAAAGTTGAATTTTAACTGAAAATATTAAATTAATTTAATTGAAATCTGAATTAACTGAAAGCAAAAGAGCAAAAATGGGGTGGTCCTTGTAATTTTTGTGAAAACTAAGTCCAATTTATATATAAGCAAATTTAATGGTTGGATTTTTTTGTTATGATACTTTTGGTTTTTAACTGAAAAAGTAGCAGTTAATATTTTTTTCTCCAAGTTGTTCTATGAGCTGCAGTTATCAATGTTATTCATAACAGTTCACCATTAAGAGATTTAACTGAAGAATATAATAAATATGATCTCACGAAAGTGAGTAAACTTAATTTTTAATAGCCATATTATTCAAAAAAATTACAGCCTTCTCCTTAATGAAGATCATAATCGGAAAAAGAATTAAAAATGCTATCACTTAGTTTTCTTATTATAAATAATGTACCTTAAAAGAAGATTTTTCCTTACAGAATCTCAATTCAGGAATTTAGGCATAAATATTCTTTAATGTAAATCAAATGAATAAGGACTTGTACTCACATTGTATTTTTGCCCCAATCAACTTTTTTATGCTTTTATTAAGATCTTTTTGAGAAAGTAACTGGAAGTAGGTTAGGTGTGTATTTCTAAACAAACTTCAATTTACATTCAATTTCAAGAAAAAACTTCAAAAGTGGTTTTATCACTATTCCTTTAAAATGCAAGGACAGAGTTCTGATATTTTCAAAACTAGATGATAATCAGTCATTATTTAGACCCTTATATATCAGGTATCAGTTACATATATATTCTTCTCATAAATGTAAAAATTGAAACTATGTCTATTTTAAAAATAAATTTTGATCAGTTAAACAATTTAGTTTCGATCAAACCATTTTTTAAAATAAGTTTCACGATAAAGTCTCTATTATAACTGCAATTAACACAAAGTTTTCAAGTGAGAAACTGCATTATGCACACCAACTGTCTATATAAATTGTAAACAAGGTATCTATTATTTCAACTTCGTGAGATTCTTCACAGAACACTACTACCACTCTAGACTTTTGTGTTGTAGTGGGGTGAGAAGGGGGTATGGGGTAGTGTAGTGGTACTGGACACAGGCTTCTGAAAAGGAGTCTCCACCCCTTCGCAGTCGCCAATCTCCCTAATCTTCGTGCTTGAAGGATTCTGAAAAAGAGTCTCCACCCTTTCGCAGTCTCCAAAGCATCGTTTTCGCGAGATGCCCCCACTACACATAGGGAGGGTGAGAAGGGGTATTGGGTAGTGTAGTGGTACTGGACACAGGCTTCTGAAAAGGAGTCTCCACCCCTTCGCAGTCGCCAATCTCCCTAATCTTCGTGCTTGAAGGATTCTGAAAAAGAGTCTCCACCCTTTCGCAGTCTCCAAAGCATCGTTTTCGCGAGATGCCCCCACTACACATAGGGAGGGTGAGAAGGGGGTATTGGGTAGTGTAGTGGTACTGGACACAGGCTTCTGAAAAGGAGTCTCCACCCCTTCGCAGTCGCCAATCTCCCTAATCTTCGTGCTTGAAGGATTCTGAAAAAGAGTCTCCACCCTTTCGCAGTCTCCAAAGCATCGTTTTCGCGAGATGCCCCCACTACACATAGGGAGGGTGAGAAGGGGTATTGGGTAGTGTAGTGGTACTGGACACAGGCTTCTGAAAAGGAGTCTCCACCCCTTCGCAGTCGCCAATCTCCCTAATCTTCGTGCTTGAAGGATTCTGAAAAAGAGTCTCCACCCTTTCGCAGTCTCCAAAGCATCGTTTTCGCGAGATGCCCCCACTACACATAGGGAGGGTGAGAAGGGGGTATTGGGTAGTGTAGTGGTACTGGACACAGGCTTCTGAAAAGGAGTCTCCACCCCTTCGCAGTCGCCAATCTCCCTAATCTTCGTGCTTGAAGGATTCTGAAAAAGAGTCTCCACCCTTTCGCAGTCTCCAAAGCATCGTTTTCGCGAGATGCCCCCACTACACATAGGGAGGGTGAGAAGGGGTATTGGGTAGTGTAGTGGTACTGGACACAGGCTTCTGAAAAGGAGTCTCCACCCCTTCGCAGTCGCCAATCTCCCTAATCTTCGTGCTTGAAGGATTCTGAAAAAGAGTCTCCACCCTTTCGCAGTCTCCAAAGCATCGTTTTCGCGAGATGCCCCCACTACACATAGGGAGGGTGAGAAGGGGTATTGGGTAGTGTAGTGGTACTGGACACAGGCTTCTGAAAAGGAGTCTCCACCCCTTCGCAGTCGCCAATCTCCCTAATCTTCGTGCTTGAAGGATTCTGAAAAAGAGTCTCCACCCTTTCGCAGTCTCCAAAGCATCGTTTTCGCGAGATGCCCCCACTACACATAGGGAGGGTGAGAAGGGGGTATTGGGTAGTGTAGTGGTACTGGACACAGGCTTCTGAAAAGGAGTCTCCACCCCTTCGCAGTCGCCAATCTCCCTAATCTTCGTGCTTGAAGGATTCTGAAAAAGAGTCTCCACCCTTTCGCAGTCTCCAAAGCATCGTTTTCGCGAGATGCCCCCACTACACATAGGGAGGGTGAGAAGGGGTATTGGGTAGTGTAGTGGTACTGGACACAGGCTTCTGAAAAGGAATCTCCACCCCTTCGCAGTCGCCAATCTCCCTAATCTTCGTGCTTGAAGGATTCTGAAAAAGAGTCTCCACCCTTTCGCAGTCTCCAAAGCATCGTTTTCGCGAGATGCCCCCACTACACATAGGGAGGGTGAGAAGGGGTATTGGGTAGTGTAGTGGTACTGGACACAGGCTTCTGAAAAGGAGTCTCCACCCCTTCACAGTCGCCAATCTCCCTAATCTTCGTGCTTGAAGGATTCTGAAAAAGAGTCTCCACCCTTTCGCAGTCTCCAAAGCATCGTTTTCGCGAGATGCCCCCACTACACATAGGGAGGGTGAGAAGGGGTATTGGGTAGTGTAGTGGTACTGGACACAGGCTTCTGAAAAGGAGTCTCCACCCCTTCGCAGTCGCCAATCTCCCTAATCTTCGTGCTTGAAGGATTCTGAAAAAGAGTCTCCACCCTTTCGCAGTCTCCAAAGCATCGTTTTCGCGAGATGCCCCCACTACACATAGGGAGGGTGAGAAGGGGTATTGGGTAGTGTAGTGGTACTGGACACAGGCTTCTGAAAAGGAGTCTCCACCCCTTCGCAGTCGCCAATCTCCCTAATCTTCGTGCTTGAAGGATTCTGAAAAAGAGTCTCCACCCTTTCGCAGTCTCCAAAGCATCGTTTTCGCGAGATGCCCCCACTACACATAGGGAGGGTGAGAAGGGGTATTGGGTAGTGTAGTGGTACTGGACACAGGCTTCTGAAAAGGAATCTCCACCCCTTCGCAGTCGCCAATCTCCCTAATCTTCGTGCTTGAAGGATTCTGAAAAAGAGTCTCCACCCTTTCGCAGTCTCCAAAGCATCGTTTTCGCGAGATGCCCCCACTACACATAGGGAGGGTGAGAAGGGGTATTGGGTAGTGTAGTGGTACTGGACACAGGCTTCTGAAAAGGAGTCTCCACCCCTTCGCAGTCGCCAATCTCCCTAATCTTCGTGCTTGAAGGATTCTGAAAAAGAGTCTCCACCCTTTCGCAGTCTCCAAAGCATCGTTTTCGCGAGATGCCCCCACTACACATAGGGAGGGTGAGAAGGGGGTATTGGGTAGTGTAGTGGTACTGGACACAGGCTTCTGAAAAGGAGTCTCCACCCCTTCGCAGTCGCCAATCTCCCTAATCTTCGTGCTTGAAGGATTCTGAAAAAGAGTCTCCACCCTTTCGCAGTCTCCAAAGCATCGTTTTCGCGAGATGCCCCCACTACACATAGGGAGGGTGAGAAGGGGTATTGGGTAGTGTAGTGGTACTGGACACAGGCTTCTGAAAAGGAGTCTCCACCCCTTCGCAGTCGCCAATCTCCCTAATCTTCGTGCTTGAAGGATTCTGAAAAAGAATCTCCACCCTTTCGCAGTCTCCAAAGCATCGTTTTCGCGAGATGCCCCCACTACACGTAGGGAGGATCAATTAGTCTCATAGTGGTAGTGGTGCTTAAGAAGTTTACAACTTATTCTCAACAACCAGAGAAAACTACGAACTTAATGTACATTAAATTTTGAATTTAAGGAATAGTTTTAATTTCTGTTTGTGTGCATTTTTGTATCTTAATTTATGAGCAAATATGATGGGAGAATTTTATTGTGTAATACATGCAGATATAATAAAGAACTATTATAAAGCCAATTTGCTCGGTTTGCTTTTTTAAAGTTTATACTTTAGAGTTAACATTGTTTCAAATTTTGATATGAAAAGAATACATATGAACTCAAGTGTATTTAATATGCGTTTAACACGCATCGGTTAAATACATAGAAAAGGCTCAAAATTGAGATTAGTTTCTTATAAATGGTAACTTTGAATTTACAAAATTATTTCTACTTCCAAGTTTTTGCATCTATGAAATTAATTTTATATTTACTTTGCTTAGGATTGATAAAAGTACTTTTGATGCTTTTAAAAACCAAACAAAATTTTAAAGAATACCAGTTACTCTATTCCAAGTACTGCGCTCTAGAAATTATTTAAAGAAAAAAAGACTAGGGTATATTTAAAGAGTGTTTGTTAACAACTCTTAACTTAAATATTTGATATAAATATAATTATCGTATCAAGATTTAAATGAATTTAAATTTAAAATGAATCGGTGGAGAAAACTGATTTAGGCTTACGTTGACAATGAGAGTACAAGAGAATATTTTTTTGATTACAGTAAAAAAAAAATTACACTTTAAATACATTGGGCGATTTATTTTTAATACGTGATAATACACAAAAATTTGAGATTTTATCTTTTTACTGCTTAATCTTAGTCTCTAAAATCTTATTATTTAAAAAAATTCTATACAATAATTAAAAGATCTTGATGTAGAAGTTGTTACATTTCCCAAGTTTAATTAAAGTGTGAAAATCAAATTGAAAAATTAAAACTGAGAGATAATTTAAGATTCAGGACCATAAAATAAAAATCCAACGGCACTTTTCACATTTTAATGTAATTTTCGATGTGAGTTCAAATGAAAAGTTGTTCACTTGAAAAAGATAAGTTTTAAAAAAAATTTAATAGTATTGAAAGAGTTGGTGCACAATTTTGAAACATTTTTAAAGTTGAAAATTCCTAAGAAAGATATAAAAATCCTTCTCTGCAGTTTATTACATCTTTATATTATGGTAATAACAATTTCATTTCCCATATTGAATTGAGACCGTATTGAAACTTCTAACTATTAACATTTTGTATCAAAACCCTTCTCAAATTCGGCCGAAAAAAATATTGTCATCAATATTATTCATTCATAAGTTAAATATTGAAATCATAATTAGATAATTGCAAATAAGTAATGGTTTTTCATGGGGTAAATTTTAATAAACATTCTAAATTTAAAATAAAGTAATTTTTTTTTTTTACTTTTTACGCATTGAATATCAATTAACAGCTAATGTTTTTTTGCCAAAGTGTATTTTTCTTCTAATAGATTATATGCGCACTATTCATAGCTTACAATCATATTCTAAAACCTTAAGTTTTCTAGTGTGTGCGTTTACAAATTCCTACAACTAAATCTAATTAATTTCCTATTCGTCATCTGAAAATTTATCTTTTTTTATTGATCACGTTTTCCTTTTAAATATTTTTATATTTTGTACTGAAAAACTCCTTAATAAACTAAGTCTTATCGATTTTATTGTGATTTTTTAGGATGTATTTATTTTTCTGCGTTGTTCTGCAATTTTATTATTAGGAAAGAGCAGGGACTTTTTATGAAATAAGAGATGTTAAAATACTTTTAAACTATCTAAATTTAAGCATATAAGATAACACCTAAAATAGTTTTAATTCATTTCTCCTGAGAAAATTATTCGTAAAACGATTTGGAAAATGGTAAGTTATACTTAAATTTAAGAGCTTAATGGTAGAATATTTAAAAAAATTCAAGTTTAACATAGAGAGCTTAGCCAAAATTATTGATTTTTGAAAATAATTAATAATTTTTTTTTGTATTTATTATAAATTTCCTTAAAGCATGCCAATATAATTGATTATTTCTATTTTTTAATTAAAATTAAAATCCAAATTAATTTTCCAATTAAAATTTGGAAAGACTAATAAAAGGGATTTCCAAACTTTTATGACCTCAAGTACCCTCAGACTTAAATTCTGGATATCTACTGATCTGAAGGATTTACAGAATAATTTCATAATTAATTTAATTAAAGGTCAACTATAGGGGAGGAGCTTATATTTTTAGAGGTTTCATGGATCTAACTCTTACATTGGTTACACAAGTAAAGAAAATACCAACAATAATAAATCAATTTTGTATGAGCACATTACATACGAGTTGTGTTCTAATGATGAAATAAAAGGTATCAAAAGTAACTTGATTTCCATTAGGTAGGAGTTTAGAGTAAACATAATTTCGTTTAAAACGCATAGAACATTGATATGAACGTTTCCCTATGCTATGCATATTTCTTCATGGAATATGCATGCACCAACCAAAAAAAAAAAAACTTTCAAAATATGATACATCTTCTATAATATCATAATTGGGTAAAAAATATTTGGTTAATTTATGCATTTGATTATAAAAATTGCACTTTGAGACTCATTTGCTAAGTAACAATTTCACAAGTAAATTTTTTTATGGAAAATTTGATGGAGTGTACTTTTAGTTGAGAATTTATGAGAGTTATTGAACTCATATGAAATTAAACAAGCAATACTTTAAACTTTAAATTACTGCCTCTTTCGCAATCAAGTTTTTTTGTGTAATTTGGATGAGTAGAAATGTCTGAGTTGGTTTGAGGTCAGTATGGGGTGACAGCTTACTATTCACTTTTCTGAAACATAAGAATGACCTCTAGTTTTGTCTAACATCTATCTCAACAACCAAGTCGTATAAGTTACAAAGATTAAAACCAAGTAGCATGTATTTTTCATAGAAATCATTCATAGGCAGCTAGGTTTACTTACTATTTGCTTTTTATGTAACAAAGTGAAAGTGACGATTGATATTGTGCTCATACAAAAAAGATTTAATAAGGATTGGCTATCACAAGTGTACCCAATAACGCAATATAAGTTTTCTGAAAAGCAAAGTATTGGGAAGCCATTCAGCTTTCAACAATGCTATAACCACCTTCCGATTTCTGGAAAATTGCCATGCAAAATTCCACCACCAGGTTCCCTCTACAATCTACCCCGATCCCTGGAGCTCAGCAGCTGTTCCCGCAGAGGGAGGAAAACAGGCGACTCGAGCACATGTCACGCTCTACCACCGAAAGGTGAAACGGCTGCGTTGTAATCGAAACCCACTAATTCACAAAACGGGAAACCCCTTGAACATTGTGAAAGTTGTGATCGAAATATTTAGAAAACAAACTTTTTTGGCCTTTTCCCTAACGCGAACGAAAAAAAGAGGAATCGACTGACAGTACAGATAGGCATTTGATAAAGAAAATAGCATGCCATAATCAAATGAAAAAAATTGTTTGTCAATTCCTGGATTACGGTCATAGACCATATCACTCTCATGGTTTGGTACTGGATAGTATGGAAACAATGTCAAATAAATTATTTCTCCTTCCTTTTAGAGAAAGACTAACTTTTTCCGATGGGGTTATGCATTATAATTACGACTTTATACCCATAATTGGAAATATCACTGTTTCCATCCTAGCCATACCTCTCCAACACTACACCATCTCTGATACAAAAAAATAACAAAATACAACTAACAAAAATATACCTAAGACCTAAATATATTGTTTTTGTAACTAAATTAAGTAGTTGATTTCATAAAAGTTTCACGGTAGTAAACTTGGTAACTATAAATAGTTTTAAATCGAAAAAATAACGATCTGAACTTTGGTCAAAATTTTGAATGGATCATAAAATATACAGTGTAAAAAAAATTCAAAAGGTAAATTTAAAATAAATTATTTGGACTTTCTTTTTGAAACACGTCTATTTTAAAAAAGTAAACTGATATGAACCTTTTTCTGAAATCAACTATTCAATTTCAATTTTAAAACATAATAAATACCACGTCCATAAAAAATTAGAAAAACAGATATAAAATATTATTGTAAAACGTAGGAAAATGAAAACAGAAGGTAAATTTCAACGCCATAGTTAACACCCATCTCAGCACAAAAATGCTGAAAATTTCATTAGAAATGAAATTTTGACATAACAGATTATACGGATAATACCCGTCAGAATAATAAAGATTATTGTCAAATTTCAAAAAGGGGAACAGATTTAGAAAGAGTCCTCCAGCCGCCATGTTTACCCACAGCTCAAATGAGGACACTTGACTTAAGCAAAGCATGTTGCTGTGGGAGCTGTGGTTATACATGGCGACAGTAGGACTCTTTCTAAAGCTGTTCCAAAATTGCATATAAACAGTTATTAAAGCAGAAGGGTGCAGAAGTCAAGTAACTGGTGTATATGTTACGGACAATGTGATAAATCTTGGCATTATTAATAATGCCCACGTATTTCGGGTAATGTAATAAATAATTGATAAATGCCATTTAATTTATCACATTACCCGCCTCCACTTCAGACATCATTAATAATGCCTGGTTTATCACTTTGCCCGTAACATATACACCTTCCCAACTACTTATCGTATGCACAAAAGAGAATTAGACATTAAAAAGAACTGAAAAGAGGAAATTCAGGATACCACTCTTGAATAGATTAAAAACCTCATTATGAACCACTTGAACACAAGTTAAATACATTCAGATATTGAATTGATATGATTTAATTATATCAGTACTTCGTATGTCAAATTGTATATTATTTTCCCTAATTTACACCACACATTCATTAAAGTCGAAATATAATGTTCAGATAAAATAAATTTAGAATATCAATTTTCATTGCTAGTTAAAGGTGCAAAAGATACTTTAATACTTTTTCATAGTTGAGTTTAGTTTTATGGAAAAAAATTCCTTAAAGAGTTTATATTATATTATTAGGTCTACTTCACTATATCCAAGTAGAACTAAACAATAATTTACAAAACGTTAAATAATAAATTATCTAATCTATCTTATAATTCTAAAAACAAATATTCGAATACTAAACTGACACAAAGTAATCAAAACAATCTCGAATATTCTAAATTCGAAAAATAATTTCACAAGAAAACTTTTATAAACGAAAAATATCATTTTAAATAACCCACTTACCTTGCATTTTCTTTAAATTTATCCGTTAAAAGAAGGAATTCATCGCAAAAGAAAGAAGTACAGACCTCACGTTAACCAGTTCCACTCGCAAAAGAAAAAATGGCTACGTAATCGTCAAAAAATCATCAGATTATCTGCGTGCGCATCTTCTTATAATTTATGCAAACTATTTTTTCTCGGAAATATTTTACGCAAAATTAATGTAATAAACTAAAATAAATTTTATAAAATTGTTTGGAGTTTTAGTAACCTTTAGAAAATTAGACTTTATTTTTCTTTAATGTATAAAGTTTAATTATACGGGTCAGATTTTAATTTTTTGGTCAAAATACCTCAAGTCAGCTACGGCGGGCATTGGAATTCGAGTCTGGAAACTGCCATGGCTTCTCAAATCAGCTAAGGCGTTGGGGTAGCTGGTTGAGCTTGCTTTAGAGTCAGGAATTTGTAAATGATGAATTTATAATTTATTCCACTGCTTTTGAACTAAAACATATGCATTTTCAACATTCATCTCTCCACCTTTCCACACAAAGAACAAACACGCAAAAGGAAAATAAATAGTTCGAACCATCTGCCCTTGAGACATCTGCAATTCTCTACTTCTGTGAACGCGATTGGATTAATAATGGAGCTGTTTTTCCCATAGAGCTGTTTTTCCATTTTTGTTTCAATAAAGTTATCTGGTATTTTTGTTTCTGGTAGAGGTTGGTAAAAATTGCACGGAAGCTTTCAATTAAGAACTGTAGCAAAAAATTTGAAAAGAACTATTTTTTTAAATAATTTTTTTAAGCTTTATTTTCTATTCAAATGAATTAATTGTACAAAAAGATTACAATTTACTAAAAATCTGAATTTTATTTTTTTGCTCCCCGAACTTTGGCACAGTTCAGTTTCATTAAACACTTTTAAAAAAAAGTTGCTGTTAATTTGGTCTTTCCAGTCTTCTTTCCGTGTTTTTAAGTAAAATGTGAATTACATAATAGACGACATTAGTGTGACGTCACTTGCTTGTTTGGAAACGTTGATTCTATCCGTGATTGGTTCCGTGATTGGAAGTAAATCCGTACGGATCCGTACGGAACCAATCACTGATGGAATCAACGTTTCCAAACAAGCAAGTGACGTAATGACTAATGTCGTCTATTACTAGCTATAAAGCCAAGCAGATATTCTTCGAAAACTATCAAAATCGCCAATTTAAAAAAAAACTCAAACTAGTATCCTTCTATAGGTAGCTTAAAATTACCCAAGCAGCTCAAACGTTCAAAACTCTCAATTTTTGTCATGTATGGCCATATTTCGTTAACTTCTAGTTACAATTTCGTAAACTTAACAAATTTAGTGTGAACTCGCTGTGCTCTACTAGGGTATAGTACGAAAACAATTAAAAAACCAAGTTAAACGCACCATTAGTTGCCTTAAGGATTTTTTTTTACCTGAAATTTGAAAAACCTACCTAATTTTGAAAAAATATTTTTAACTTTGAAAAAACCCTTTACTTTTAAAAAATTCTTAAATTTTAAAATAACTTTAATTTGATAAATTATTCGATTTTCAATCATTCCTATACTTGTTCAACCTGCAAAATGCTATTATAAACCAGGAACTAAATCGACATCTGCATAAGCAGTAAAGAAAGAAAATGCGTTCTTCCAAATAAAACTGTTTGAGATCATGGGAGATGCATTTTCCCAACCACAAGAGCCTGCAAAAACAATAGATGCATACAATTCAAAATGCATAGAATGCATTCTTAATTAAAACTGATTTCCGAGGGTAGGAAAAATCCAACTTGCACGTTCCATTTCCATTGCTGTGGGGGTCACTTAATTGCAACTATGCAGTTCAATTTTAAGTGCGTTATTGCGTTGTTTCCTTAAATTTGAAATGGGCAAAAATGTGATTTCTTTATGAAAAAAACTCAAAGTGGGTAAATGCAATCCCCCTGAAAAATTAACTCTAGACATTTGGTAAATTTTCTTAAAAAAAAAAAATACACAAACACTCAAAACCAATTCATACTGTGTAAAACGTTTATTAAAAAGTAGAGTAATTAATTCGATACAATACATAGATCAATAAATCTATCTTAGTCATAAAACTGGCTTTGTTCAACCACATAAAACTCAACAAGAGAAAGAGTTACAGTGGAAGCTCTTATAACGACCTGCTCTTATAAAAATCCTCTCTTATAAAGACCCAAAAATTAGTCTCTATAAGAGCACAAAAGTGCTCTTATAAAGACTAATCTTCGAATCGATTCAGCTTATCGAATACTTTTCTGGATCGGTATGTTTGCGTCACACATGAATTAGCCAATAAACGAATATCAAAGTATGACAAACAGCACCGAGTAACCATCGCATCTTCTTCTCGCTTGCTTTCGCCCGGGGTAACCGGCTACAATCCCAAAACGAAATCTTGCGCTACCCAATGCCTTTGTTGATTTGAGACTTATTTATTATTATTATTATTATTATTATTAGCGTTTTAGTTTTATGTAAGCATCCGAACATTCTAAGGAAGCTAAGCTACGCAATAAATTAATATCAAAATAAAAATTTAATAGCAAACACAAATATTTATACTTTGTAAAATATTGATCTTAAATTTCATAGCAAAAAATAAGGTAATATAACATTAAATTGAAAGTATCAAGAATTCATAAAATAATAAATAATTGCTTAAAATGAGGAAAAATCAATTGGGCGATTCGAACTGTGTTTTAAATCCCAACGATCTAGTATCCTACTGTTTGGATATAATGGTAAAATATGCAACCAAGGGTAATCCATCACTTTGCCTTTGACGATTGAGGGTTGGTGATCGTTTTCAGGTTTAGATTTCCTCCAAACTTTATAAACTAATCTACTAAAAATATATCTTTGAGGGAATCGAGTCCACCTTCCCGAAAAGCATCAAAATTGATAGTTTAGTTTAACGAGTTTATTACTTTTAAACGAGTGATATTCTACACTCGAGTGTATCACTCGAAGTTTGCTCTTATAACGACAAAAAACTCGGTACGGATTAATTACGTTATAAGAGCTTCCACTGTACTATGAGGAGTCTCACTTTGTTAAAATACGCGTCTCTTCACGCCGTCTGCACGATTCAAAACTGACCTACAAGTATCCAAGATCAGCACCTTTCGGCTTAACCCCCGAGAGTTTCTTCCCTTCGAGCAGAGGTGATATGACCCTCCTCGAGGGGAACCACGGCTTCGATCTCACGGAAGGCAAGGCTATAATCGCTCAATATGTACAGCGATCCGTAGAGGGGCAGCAAAGGTGTTAAGGAAATGTCTCTATAAACAACGAAATAATACAGTGCTCGGAAGAAAAAATGGTATAGCATAGCTTTGATTTCAGGAAACGGGGGCTTCCTCTCGTCGTAAAAATAAAAGCATAACCCTAAAAACACAAATACTAACGTAGTGACGATTTTAAAAACATCATGCTCCAATTCCTCTTTTAGCATCGTCCCAAAGAAATTCACTTGTGTCATAAAGTCAGGAACCTCAAAAGGGAAAATTCCCGGGGATAACAGGTGGAAAAAAATTACGGCGATTAGAAGGTAGGAGTAGACGTATAAGGCGTCACATACACCCTTCCTTGGGAGATTCCTCTCAATCAGATCTGGACAGAACAGGTTCAGCAGTGCTAAAGGGTACAACGAATATCTTGCAAGATCTGCCGAAATTACACCGGACTCAAAAACCTGGAAAGAGAAGAGGAATTAATACGCTATGAATTGAATTATACTCCTTGTAATAAGAATTGGAGCATCAGTAATAACGATTTTCCCATTCTTCACACTTTACTTTTCTTAGTTACCATGGTTTCAGATCGTTTTATTTTCCCTAAGCCAATCCAATACGTTTCAGTTAAGAAACAAAGTACTTTAAGACAAATTTTTTTCGCCAATGTGCAAAAAAATAGCATATCCTGTTTTGACTGATTAGTAAAAATTAAAGTGTTATCTTATATTTGCCGCATCGTAAACATCCAACTTTTTAACATAGCAGTATAATCCAATCAATTTACGAAGCCACTTTAAAATTATAACTGTCCAAAATTAGAATGATTAATGAAACTTTACTTTTAATTCTTCAATGACAAAAAATACTATTCGAATAAAAGAAATTACAATAGAAAACATTTCATACTCACCGATGGAAACACCATTGTACTTGTCTTGGTGTAGAAACCGACAAACCTTATTAACCGACTATTAATGAAATCCAAAAGTGTGCGTGTATGGAGGTACTATAGTATATCTTATAGTTGGTTGGTTGGTTTAGTATATCTTATAGCTTTTAACTGCAGTACTTCTCTTATTCTAAAGTTACAGCTAAAGAACAGTTTTGTGAAAATATAGGTTAAGTGTGCGTACTGTATATCTGTAACATTATGTAGTAAATTGCTCTAATCCTTTCGGCAACTTTTTGAAAGCATTACTCAGATTCAGGCTTCCCGGTTGCTATATTGTATACAGGGTGTTTCAGATAAGTGTTTCATAACTTCGAGGGAAGGTAGGGTACATCAAGACGAACAAGAATCGGTATAGAAAGGGGGGTCTCAAGTGGGGTCTAAGGGGTGAAAACCACGGGTGAAAATTAGCAAAAAACCTCGCATATCTGGGCAGAAAGGGATACAATTGTTCGATTCCGGTATTTTTTACATTCAACCAATTCAAATGGTTCCTGTAAAAATCAGATGCAAGTGTTTATTCTAATCAAAAACAGACCAATAAATGAAACAGGCATGCATTGTAAGTTGATGACTGCAATAGAAAGTGTCATGACAAAAACATCTTAACTAGAGTTTTGTTGGTTCTTGGTTGGTTGGAGTTATATTGCGCAAAGAACTAAAGTCTGACCAAGGGACAATTATTACTTTAATCTACCAACAAAACGCATGCCTTATTCAATTATTGGTCTGTTTTTTATTAGAACAAACACTTGAATCTCGTTTTTACATGAAAAATTTGAATTAGTTGAATGTAAAAAATACCGGAATCGAACAATTGTATCCCTTTCTGCCCAGATATGCCAGATATTTTTTTGCTAATTTTCACCCGTGATTTTCACCCCTTAGACCCCACTTGCGACCCCCCTTTCTATAGCGATTCTTGTTCGTCTTGATGTACCCTACCTACCCTAGAAGTTATGAAACACTTATCTGAAACACCCTGGCCCTGCATAATTTAAATGTCAATTTAAGAGGTTTTTAAGATTTTCTTCAGTTGATATTTCTTAAGGTTGAAAAAGGGAATAACTCCATCAACTTTTTTCAACTGTAAAATATTTTTGAATTTACTTTTATTAGTTTTGGTGATTGCTCTGTTTCTAAATAGGGCCCTGAATTTCCAGTAAAAATTTGGTGGTTATACAACGAAAATTCTATCACACACAGTTTTCCGATTTTCTCAAAACTTGGTTTTTGGACTTATTCCCATTTTCAAACTAACGATTCAATTGATTACTAACCTTTCTCATGCCGGCCGACGATTTACAGATTATTTCTCTCCACAACGGTTCTATACCAACGGTTCTAACTAAAACTTCAAAACAAAAAAACTCAAAATCAATTTTATTTGTAAATAAATCTTTATTAAAGTGTGTAAGCATTTAATTTAAACATTATAGATCAATAAATCATCGTTCAGAAACCTTCTAATTCAGGCCTTGTTCAACCACATAATAAAAACGCTATGAGGGATGCTACTGAATGAAGATCGATAAAGAAAAAATACATTTATCTTCCCATTCACTCAAACACATTTCAATACACTTCTCACACTTTCACAAACTTTTCAAGGTTCTCTCCGATATCGGGACCATCTCCGATGGTTTCTTCGCCGAACGCCACTGAAATTAACTAACCCTTCTTCGTTGATACCTTCATGTACACGCAAGTTCATGTTTCCGGAAAGGGTAATATCACATGATTTATAGAGTATTCCTACGATGAGCAACAAAGGCACAGCCAACATTGCTCCATGAACTAAGCAAAGATACAATTCTTGGAAGAACGAATTATGCAACATCGCTTTCAGTAGATAGTTTTTGTGTTCTTCTTCGTCATGAACATAGTAACATAACCCTAGTAATACATATAGTAATGCAACGATAATATTAGAAACCATTTGTTCCAATTCGTCTTTTAGCATCGTCCCCCAAACATTCACTTTTGCCAAAAAGCCAGGAACTTCAAAATGGAGGATTTCCGGGGATAACAGGTGGGAAATCATTACGACGATGAGAATATAGGAGTGTATATGCAATAAGTCGCATAGGCTCTTGGTTGGGTGTCTACTCTTACGACAGATCAGGATAAATAGTGCTAGAGGGGGCAACGTATTTCTTACAATCTGTTCTAAAATTACTCCGCATTCCTGGAAAGAGAAGAGAAATTAATACCATGCGAATTGATTAAAGTATACTCCTTGTAATTAGAAACTGTGTGCTTCACACAAAAAAGGTCATACGATTTTCCCACTTTCCACACTTTCCCTTCCTTCATTACTATGACCCTTTGAGACCGAAAAAAAACAGGCAAAATGGATCACTAGAACTAATATCTTACCCGTTTTAAGTTTGGTCTGAAGGTTTTATGATGAGTACATTCCCCTATCATTCAATTTTGGTAACATTTGCCAAAATGTATCAAGTCATTCTATAACCAGTGGTTCTTTTTTTTTTTTACAAGAATTAAAAATCGAAACTTTAAATACTATTATCACCCTGCATTTTGGCAAAAGCATTGAATTAATGTTAAATTACAAAATATAGAGTGACCTTAGCGATTTTGATTTCATTTTAGAAATTATTATAAAAAGTTTGTTATTTCAACAATGGTTTTTACCTACAATATGATTCAAAGATTTGATCTAATATTACTCGATAATAGAGTACATTTTTAGAAATGGGATTGCTTTTTAAAGCTAACGATTTCAATGTTGCAATTAAGTAAGGCAATATCAATTAAAATTTAAACTTAGCGATAAAAATAAACAGAAATCTAAGTGTACCAAACTGATACATAACAAAATTTAACATTTTTGAAAAAAGAACAAATCGTTGAATATTTTGTTTACTTCAATTATAACCCTGTGCATTTAAAAAAATCTCCTTTTAAAGACTTTAAGAGTATACGAGGATAGTTTTATAGACTGAACCCAATACTTATTATTAAAATTTTATATTAAATCCATTCTATATTTTCGGATTGTTTGAAAAATTTGTTAAATTGGGATAATTTAAACGAATAGACTTCAAAAGTTCCGATATTTACACATTAAGTTAATTTGTCTTTAGATAGCCAATTCTTTAACTACTCAACAATGAAGTAATTAGTATTAAACATACTCTTTATTTCTAATTAGTATTAAACATACTCTTTATTTCTCCAGTAACATAAAAATAATACTATTTAAAATAAATAACTTTCTCTACATTCACACTCACCGATATAACCTCCATTGCACTTTTTTGAAGTAGAAACCCACAAACCTTCTTATCCTTCTAATTATTGTAATACAAAATGCATGTGTATTGTGTATGAATATTTTATAGCTGCATCTTCAGGGTTTCTCTTATTCTAGAAGTGCAGCTAAAGAATAGTCACAGAGTATTAGAACAGGAAGTCCATTGGCCATAGGTGATAATGGGAATCTAAAAAACAGGGGGTATGTATGCCTTGTGAAAGGGGCCCTAGTGGCGCTGGGATCGCATCAAACTCACGCCTCCCTTGATACGTCACGAGAGGTGGAGAAATATGATCTCAATCCTCGAATCCTCTAAAACCTCTCCGAAAGTGACAGATTGAACGAACACGTCACAGCCAATCACAGCTGGGACCTCCAATTTGTACTGCCTCCCCTTCTCTCAATCAAAGATATTTGCAGTGCTGACCTCTAACATACGATGGCATTTGAAAATAGTGTTTTGGACCCAAGTGTTTGGCTTATTCTCTGTGGAACAGTTCTGTTTAAGAGTGCATACTGCATATCGGTTACTTTATGTGGTTAAATCTTCCAAGAAATTTCTTTGAATTCGAAGAAATTCTTGAAAATGAAAGAAATTTGATTTTTACAAATTACCTAAAATTACAAAAAAAAAAAAAAAAAAAAAAAATAACACCTTGATTTTAATAGCAAAATTTCAAAATACTTTCAGGTAGTGGAACACTTTCTTGTGTAAAACTCAGTTTTACCCACAAAATTTAAAATTTTATGCAATAAGTGTTTAAACCTACCATTTTAGTTTCTTAAAAGGCTACATTTAACCTTGAATGCTCGCACTACAGGTAATATGGAACTTTAAAAAAAAAAAAACTAAAAAGATAGGTTTAAACTTTAAGCGCATTGAAGACTTGTGGTAAAAAAGGCTAAGAAATATTGGTACGCTTTAAAATAATTAAATTAGGTAACAATCTAGGTGGATAATAACAAAAATTTTCAAAAGAAAAACAGCAAAAACAAAAGTTAAACATAAGAACATTTAAGTTACTAATCTATGAAGATCTAGAGGAGGATTATAATTATGTCTCAAGAGTCTAAAGTCTTATTAAAAATGACAATCAAAATCAATTCATTGTGAAAAACTTTATTAAAAATGTGTAAGTATTTGTTTGGTAAAATATATGGATCAATAAATCATAGTCGATGAACTGTTCATGTTCATTCTGGCTTTGTGTTCAACTACATAAAACATTATTAGGGGATAAGTCGTCCTTCTTTGATAAAATACATTTATCTTCATCCCGTTTATAAGTTTTATAATTGATTCATACAAATCTAAAGATTTCATTAGCTCAACCCCCGAGACCTTATAGGCATTCGCCAATATTCGAATTGCTCTTCTTCGTCTGTGTCCTAGTCCTCGTCTCTCTCAAGCCAGTTCCTTTTTCCTGGAAGCGTATGCTCGCATATGTAATAGAGTAGTATGACGGGCAAAGAAAGTAGAAAATAGTTTTCTCTATAAACATAGTAATCAAATAAGATTAGGATAAAAAAGTGGTATGAAATCGCTTTCATTGCAGAGACCTTGACCTCTTCCTCTTTCTCGACAATTGAGCATGACGCTAAAAATACATATATTAATACGTGGAAAATCTGAAAAGCATCCTGCTCGAGTTCGTCTTTTAGCATCATCACCAAAACCTTCACTTTTGCCACAAAACCAGGAGCTTCAAAAGGGAGAATTCCTAAAGATAAGTACGTAATCACTACGAGGATGAGGAGGTGGGTGGAGACATGTACGGAGCCGCATAAGCGCTTGGTTGGGAGTCTCCTCTCGTACAGATAAGGCCAGATCAGAATAAGCAGCGCTAGAGTGTACAAGGAATATCTTACATCTCTGCCGGATTACACCGGACTCAAGAACCTGAAAAGACAAGAAAATTAATTATTTATAATACACTATTAATTGAACTAAACATCTTGTAATTAGAATCGGAGCATTAAAATCACTTTTTCCCTCTCTTCTCATTCTACCCTGGTTACCATGGTTTCGAGTTATCGTAATGCGTTTCCTACGCCATGCCAATCCCAATTACATTTCAGTAAGAAACACGTACAGCCTTTTAAAAGACAAAATGTAGAGATTAACTTATAAAAGTCATAAGTTAATCTCTACATGAATTAATATATAGTGTTTTCAGGTGACGTCACAACCGGTTATTTTCTTTTAACTGTGTACCTTCTATAGGGCCTTTAACTGTTGCTAAGGCTGTTGTTTATCTGTTGTTAAGGCGGTTTTTAGGTAGGGGGTCACGTGATTGCAAATGCTCCAATAGAATAATTCCACGGCTAGTCATTTTCTGTAACTGTTAACCTCTGTAGGGCAAAAAACTGTAACACCTTCTGTTGCTAAGGCCGTTGTTAGGTCCGAGTCATGTGATTGAAAATGCTCTATACTCCTTGTAACTAGAAACGGTGCTTTGTGTTGCACAAAAAAGATCACCCGATTTTCCCACTCTCCTCTCTTTGTTACCATGCCCCTTTGAGACCGAAAATAAAAAACAGGCAAAATGGATCAATAGAACTGTAATAGATTAGATGTTTTAAGTTTGGTCTGAAGGAGTTATGATGAGTACAAAGCCCCAATCGATCAATTTTGGTAATATTTTTTAGGCCAAAATATATCCAGTCATTTTAACCAGTGTGGTTCTCTTTTTACAACCTATACAAATCGAAACTTTAATTACTATTACTATAATGGCCATACCTTGTATTAATGTTAGTTACAAAGTATAGCGGCATTAAGAAAAACCATGATTTTATTTTAGAAATTAATATAATAAGTTTTTATTATTTCAGCAATGGTTTTTTTCCAACAATAGGGGAGAGTGGGGCACCTTGGGACATGGCCCACCTTGGGACACTCCACTTTTCAGACGCAATTTTATAGTTATGAACTCGTGCATATATGTACTAATAAATTATTCTAAAATCTACTCTTCAACGTGTTTTGGAATCTTTGGTGCGTCTGGGTCATTATTTACATCAGTTTTCTTGTTTTTCATGATGAAAAGTTACAATCACTTGTAGTTTCAAAAGAATTTTTTTAATAAAAGAGGTTTATTTATGTCATTATAATTATGTTGAGATTAAAATATGTGTATCCATTATTATTTTAGAAAAGAAAAAGAAATTTTTTTGCTAAACCTAAAAGAGTAATTAAGTTTTATATTCAAAGTGTCAAGTGGGGCACCTAGGGACATATCAAAAGATACCCAAAAATTTTCAAGAATAAAACATAGTTGTTTTTTTTATTCAAAAATTAAATAATTTAAGAATTTAGAGGATTATAATTTAGAAATTGGTGCAAAAATGTTTCTGGAAGGAAGCAAAAAATCAGGGATTTACGTCATGGCAAAAATGAGGAAATCAGTGAAATATTTTGAATGTAAAATATTATTGACTAGCTGATATGCCCGCCGTAGTTCGGGGGAAAAAAGGCTTATCAAACTGTGTGTTAAAATAAATAAGAATTATCGTTTAGATGCAATAAAGTCAATAGTCTTCCCGCTAGGATTCATTTTTGATGTCATACCACTTCGTTAAGATGTAAAATAAACCCTTTAAAAATACCACCTGTTTAGATTTAATGTGTGAAATCCCCAACCCTGTTTTTAAAGAGTAATTTTTCAAAATAGAAAAAAAGTCAGGATACCTTCTGAACCCCACTATTTTTTCTCTTTTGTCCTTTTCTCCCTCCATCCATTTCTGCAATTGGTATAAATGTATATTTGAGGCAAATTTCTCCGCCTTCGCTTCACAATAAAGATATATTATTGAACAGCAATGTCTATAGATAGAACTTATTTCCCCCTCATCCCGCTAAATTTTTATAAAATACAAAAAAAATTAAATGTACTACATACTTTTATACTTTTTTAAGATCTTAAAAAACCGGTTTAGAATTAGTGTTTATAACCATTTTTTAATAACGATAATTTTTTTAAAAATCAGGGGGAGACCCCCTGAACCCCCCTTTGCTGATTTATCACCAACTCATTCATTGAAAGAAATTTCAAACATGAAATAAAAGTAAACATCATTTGAATCGACAATGAAAATGCCTGTGATAAAATATTGTTTAATTTGAACTTTGCTGGAAATACTTAAATTTGATTAAATAGAAAATAGAATAAAATTTTTCAGTGGAACGGTTTTTGGTTATCATAAAAAAAATTATTTAATCATTAAAAATTGTTTCTTTATCATATTTTTTAAAAATTCACCTGTTATAAAACATTTCAAAATAAATATTTCCAACAATAGAGGTTTTGCGTGTCCTGGAAAGAGCAATAACCGCAATAAATTTAACATTGAAGGCTGAGCATAAGAATTTAGAAAAGGGACAAAAAAGGCTCCTTGGAATGTTTTGATTCAGAAAATTCTTTTTTGCAAACCTTCCTGGTTGTGTGAGGAACAACATGCTAAAATTTCATAACAATCCCATTAATAATGTGGGTGCTAGGATCCAAAAACTAAAAACGGGAGTGAATATTCAAACCCCCGTGCACCCCCTCCAGAATGGAATATCGAAAAATCCAGAAATTACTTTCTTTGAAATTCTCTCAAGAAGGTATTACCAACAGTTCAATTCGTAATATCGATTTCTCGGTATTGTTTTCTTCGAAAATATAAAACTTGGTTTATGCTCAGCAAAAACGGGTTTTTGGAATATTCAGACCTCTTAAAATTCGAATATCCAAAATCTGAAAAATGCCTTTCTAGAAATGGTTGCTAGGTACCTTCCTGCGAAATAACAAAGATCTGGGGTCATTTGGGATGCCGCTGGGCTCGAAAACGTCAAAAACGCTCCAAACCCCCCTGTGGGTCAGAAAAAAGATATTTCGAAAAATCCCTTCTTAGTGCGCGTATACACCGTAAGGTCTTTGACCCTACCAAGTTTTGAGTTCTTAGCCCCGGTAGATTTTGCTGTGCGTTGATGAGTGAGTGAGTGAGTGAATGAGTGGTAAAGCTCTTTTATTATTATAGATGACCAATTTAAGATTCTTAACCCATAACTGCCTGGAGGCCCTTTTTAGGGACGTTTTCTAAAAACGCTCCTATTTCTACAAATCTCGTTCTTTTGGATCAGAATTTGCACTGATGAATCTCTGATCTTCATAGAACATATAGAGCACAAGAAGAAAGCAAAATTAAAATGTTTTTTTACTTTTTTTAAAGTTAGAAGATAGAATTTTTCAACAGAGTGCTTTTTTAAAATTTTTAAAAGAAAAAGCCTAAAAATCCTATTAATTATTTTAAAATATTTTCAATTCTGATACATATTATTGTTCATACATTAAATCAGTTGGGGTGTTTTTTTATTTTTCCAAAATATTTTATTTTGACCTTGTTTTGGACCCTCGAAAAGCGTCCCTAAAAAGGGACGCTAGGCACGAATGCCCCCGTGTTTGTTCCTTATTGTAAAATGCTAGTGTTTCCTTAATTCTTTCATGAACACGTATTATATTCTTATGAAATGTATTAAATGACTAATATTTATAAAATTACTTTCATTTTAGGTTATAAATTTATTATTTTTGTTTATTTCTTTGTGAAAATACTGTTATTTTTGGCAAATTATTGACATAAAAGCCATAAATTATAAGAAATTAGTTAATTTATGTTAATTAAAAGGAATAAATTATCTATTTAATTACATTTATTACTTATGTAAGAATATCCAGGTTAAATTTTAGTTAAATAGTAATTAATTAGCAATTTTAATTACTTTTTGCCATTTAAATTGTCGCTTTTGTGATAAATTTTGGACCTTTTTTTGGTAATTAGAGGTCGCTATTCATTGTGTTCTATGCTACAGATCAGTCATTACCATACGGATTGCTAAAGCACACCCAACTAATGCTTGATTTTCGCGGAAAAATTTGTGTTTCACACAATAAAATGGAATAAAATGAAAAAAGTGGGGCCATTTGACAGACTTAAATTATAAAAATTAAGATATTCTGATGGATTTAAGAAAGATAAAAGTAACCATTACCCAAAAGTAGGTGAGATATATGTAAGGAATGTCTTTTTCAATTAAAAAGCTTAATTAAATTGCAATTAACTCATATTTATGGAGCAAAAACGTCTTATACAGCACATAAAATGCTCCAATTACGCTAATTAAAGATAATTTTACAGTTAATTAAATAAATAATTAATGTTTTTTGTTTATTTTCATGTTATAGTATCTTTCCGATCACTTTCTTTGCACTTAATAAGGTAGAAAATGTTTTTGAGGTATTAAAACAGTTTTCTACAATGCGTTTACTATGGGATAAAACACGGGGGCATTCGTGCCTAGCGTCCCTTTTTAGGGACGTTTTTTAATTTTGGTGTAAAAATTAAAATTTTAACCTGGGATTTTTTTCACTATTTTTCCAGTTGTTTTGGGGCTATTTACTATGATTGTACCAAATATTTAAGAAAAATAAAAAGTCAGGCATTAATGGGTTAAGCATAGTTTTATCATAATTTAACTAATGTGTTGTTTTTATATTTTTCAAAATAACATAAGTTTTTATGTTATTATTGAAAGTGTCCCAAGGTGGGCCACTCGTGGGGCACCTTGGGACATTAAAAGAGGTTTTTTAAATTTGTTATTATGAATTCCTTAAAAGAGATAATTGGTTGGAAATTTTTTTATTAGATGCGCAAAGGACTATATTTTATATATTAGCTGAGTTTGAATAAATATAGCGGTATAAATAAATTAGAAAAATAATCTAGTAAAAAGTGTCCCAAGGTGCCCCACTCTCCCCTACGATTCAAAGATCTCATCTAATATTACTCGATAATAGAGTACATTTTTAGAAATAAAATTCCGCTTTTAAGCTTACGATTTCAATGTTGTCGTTAAGTGATGCAATTTTAACTCTAAGTTAAACTTTGTGATAAAAATGAATAGAAAGCTAACCATAGCAAACTGACACATAACAAAATTTAAGAACAAAAAATTTAACATTTTATTTATTTCATTTAATCCCCAGTGCATTTAAAAATTCTCCTAGAAAAGACAAAGTACTATTCGAGGATAATTTTAAAAACTAATCAAATACTTATTATTGAAATTTTGTTGTAAATCCATTCGATATTTGCGGACTAGTTTGTGGCTAAATTGTGATAGAATGATTGGATTTCAAAAGTTCCGTTATTTTACACATAAAGTTTATTGTTTTTAGCTAGGCAATTCGCAACATCACTTATAATTCCCAACAATGAAGTAATTAGTGATATTAAATTTACTCCTTTTATATCTCTAATAACAAAATTAATTCCATTAAAAATAAGGAACTGTTACTACTTACACATTTCTCACTCGCCGATGTAACCTCCATTGCACTTTTTTTTTGAAGTAGAAACCCACAAACCTTCTTATCCGTCTAACTACTGTGATCCAAAATACATGTGCATGAAGGTTTTGTATATTTTATAGCTTCACCTTCAGCGTTTCTCTTATTCTAGAAGTACAGCTAATTAACAGTTTTGTGAATATAAAAGTGAACAGTCCATATACCGCATATCTGTAACATTATGTGGTGAAATTTTCTAATCCCTTGGGAATCTTTTTGAAAGATTTACTCAAATTCAGACAAAAATTAAAACAAATAAAAGTAAGTATTTTTCTCTATTAAACATCGTTAGGCATGTATTAACTCTATTTTACTTCCAGGGGATGAGCTAAAATTATTATTAAGTCCCTTTTATGCATATATAATGAACAATAATGATACTAAATGTTAAATTTTTAGGTAGGATTTTATGTTGATGGGCACAGTGTTCCAACTGAAATAGAGGTTGTAAGAGTACTCAACTAGAATATTTTTTTTTTAATTTCACACTTTTTAAACCAGTGCTAACCAGTGTCGGTACGCAAATCGTGATTGAAAAGCACCATTTATACATGGGTTTAACAAAATAATCATACTTTTAAATTGACGTTCTTCCTTTCACTCAAAATTCAGACACCGCGATGGGAACTACTTTGTTAGTGACGTCATAGAGCAACTTAATTTGATGTCTAGTATACGTAAGTACTGTGTATGTGCGTGTATGTGTAAACTTGCAAATGCACTATTTCCAAGAATGGAGTTAGATTAAAGAATCTACATTAGATCTAGAGAAGGTCTAAAGTCTAAAATGTCAAAAAATTAGTTGAAACATTGTTTTTTTCAGAGTCAAATTAACAAAATATCCTGGGGAAAGACATCCTCTAAAACACATTTTACATTGTTAGCGCTCTAGAAAGAATATCAATTATTATTAATTATTAAAGAATTTTGTTTTAATATTATTAGAAAAGAATATTAAAACAAAATGCTACAAAATATTTTAAGTAGCAGGGTCAATCTTTTTCAAATGGTCCAGAAAAGTGAAATTAGTTGCTCGACCTTATTTATAAATTCTGAAATCTTTTGCACATTAACCTTAACCTAAAAGATCAAACCAACCATTATTATTAATTTAACCTATTTTGTTTGTCCGCTGCGGATCCACTCAGCTGATAAAATATATATTTTTATAGGAGATATACGCATTTTTGTAAACCCTTGAATAAGCGAAAGCTAGTCAAAATGAAGAAATATCGATGGCTGAGGTAAACAAACAAAGTTAAATTGAAAAATACCAATAGTTTTAATTTTCCTTTAGGTTAGGGTTGATAAACAAAAATTTCAGATTTTTAAACATGGTGGAGCAACCAGTTATGGACCACTTAAAATGGATTGACCCAGGATATTTTACCAATATTTACTTGTGAGAAATCTGAAATTCTTGGACCTCTTAAAACTTTTCAGTGATAGTATGTCCCAATTTCTAGTTTGAAAAATTTGGTCATAGTTTAATGCAATATGGTGGCCGTAATTAAAAAGAAAACAATCATTTTACGTATTGGGTCTTTACATCAAGTATCGTAAAGTTTTTGCATTCCCAACAAAACAGTTTGAGTTAAAATAAAAAAAGGACCTAAATAAAGAACCTAAAATAAAAGGCAAATTTTGTACTCTTCTTAAAATAAAAATTGAGTCAAAATCAAAATATTGTGATAAAAAACTTTATTAAAATGTGTAAGCATTTAAGTAAAATATACCATGATCAAAATAAATCGTAGTAGAGAAACTGTTAATGCAGGCTCTTTTGTCATCGTATATGATCCTCTGAGGCAAATTCTCATCGTGCACTTATAGTATGTTCGCGTAGGTAATTATTTAGTATGTCGGGCAGTACAAAAAGCCACTCGGTTAATCCGTAAACATAGTAACAATATAATAATGAGAAGAAACGAGTGTAAAACATCGCTTTTTTTGCCGAGCTCCGCTCCTCTTCCTCCTTTTCAAAAAGGGAGCATGTCGCTAAAAATATAAACATCAACATGTAGATTTTTAGAAAAGCCTCCTGCTCGAATTCGTGTTTTACCATCAGCCCTAAAACCTTCACATTCGCCACAAAACTAGGAAGAGGGTGAATTTCCGGGCATAAGCACGTAATTATTACGAAGATGAAGAGATGGGTTATGCCGTATACGGCGCTGCACACGCGCTTGGTTGGGAGTCTCCTCTCATACATATCAGGCCAGATCAGAAAAAACAGCCCTAGAAAGTAGAGGGTATATCTGACGAACTCATCCGAAACTACACCGCATTCAAGAACCTGGAAAGAAAAGGGGAATTAATACACTATGAACAACTATACTCCTTGTAGTTAAAATCCGAGAATCAAAGTCACACGATTCCCCCCCCCCTCTTCTTAATTACCATGGTTTCGTTCGGCATATCTTAATTTGTTTTCTACGCCATACCATTACATTTCTGTAAGAAACGCGATATTTTAAAAGAAAATGTATTTTGCAATGTCGAGATTAAGGGCGAGCGCGCACGGGCGACTTTTGTCACGGTGACAAAAACAAAAACAACGTTGTTAAGGCTGTTGTTAGGGGCGGGAAATAGAAGCATCCAATAGAAGCATTCGCACATGACATCACTGGAGGATAAAAACAACGTTGCTAAGGCCGTTGTTAGGTAAAGTCATGTGATTGAAAATGCTCTATTGTTTTCTAGTGATATTTTTGATACTAGTAATCCTGGTCGCCGTGACTTTAGTCACTCGTGCGCGCCCAGCCTAACTGATGAGAGTTTAAAAGATTAACTACCAAGTCTTGCATTTGCATCACGTGAGCTCTAGTTTGCCCCCTCACCGAGAGAGCGCGCTGCTATCGCTTGGCTCTTAAAGAAGCGACTGTTTCTCCCATTGGATTGTCATCGCTTTACTATATATACGCTTTGGTAGTGCGACAAGTTTAAAAGGAAGTTTAAAATTGCAATTTTGCATTTCACACTGCATTGTGGGTAATGGGTATTCTTGATAAGTATCCGATTTAGCAGTTTAGTTAGCTGGATTCAGAGTAAATGGCGACACCGCATCTGATGTTCTTTTGAATAAAATATTTTTAATAATGAAGGCCAAAAACACGAGGATTCAAACCATCATTCACCGATTCACATCAGTTGCCTATAGCGACACCGGCACCTAGTGTGCTTGTAGGGTAGATTTATTGGTAGATAGGGTAAATACATCTGGATGTGGATTTAGGGTAGATATATCTACCCTAAATCCAGCGGTACCTACGTATTATCCCGTCGACCGTGACGCTTAATCCGAAAACGTTATTAAATCCCATTGACTTTACTATTACTGTGCCGCTGAATTAGACGGCCGCTGAACGGTCGACGGGATAATACGCAAGTATACCAATCCAGCTAACTAAACTGGTAGATTGCATACTGTAAGAATACCCTGCATTGGTTTGTTTTTAACATCTATTTTAATGTTTTATAACAATTTAGCAAGGTATGATATAACCATCTGGAACTTAAATGACTACAAAAATCAACTTAAAGTCTAGTTCGTGATTAAAATGTGCATTTGTAGCAGTCAATTGGCTTCAGTTCATGATTGGTTATTCAAAGGGAAGTTCATAATTAAAACTGAAAAATTAAGTTAAATTGAGAGCTACTAGGTTATTCACCCAAATCGAAGTGCCCTACCGATTCTGCTAATTAAAGACAAGGAAATAGACCTCTTATCAATGGCGGCTCGTGAGTTATTTAACAGGGGGTTCATTCATACCCACTTTATATAGGTAAATTAAAATTCACACAAAATCTAGAAAGAGAAGGGATGTTGGATGAATACACATAAATCAAATTTCTTTTAGTTGAAATTTATCTCTTTCAGGAAGTAATTTTATGTACCTACATTCACTAACATTTTTTTTAAATTATGTATTAAATGGAAATAAACAAACATTAATAAAAAAAGAAACTATTTTTATACCACTTATCCTATTTTCATAACATACTACCTCAAAAACAACTTTTATACACTCGTTTATCTTTTTTAAGGCGAACAAGTTGAAGACACTTTCATTGAAATCAGGCATTTACCAATCATATTTTTTAATAGAGAGCATGGCAAGAGTACAGGCCTGTCCTTGCTTATAGTGCTTCTTAGAATCCATTATATTGCGTATTCATTTATATTTGTCATAAATAACATTCTTAAATTCTTTTTAAAATCTTTCCCTTTGGTAATTTGGACAATGTTCAGATTAGGTGTTGGTTTAAATACTTAAAACTTAATTTTTTATCCAGTGACAACCGTGAAAAATGCAGATGCTTCAGTTCACAAACTGTAATTTTACTCAACGTCATTTTGAAAAATTCATAGCCAATTACAAAAAAATTAATCATTAAAAATTAATTGGCAAGAAGATTATAGACATATTTTCATAAAGAACTTCTCATTTTCCAATTAGCCGAAAAAATCCAAACGACAAATAAGCAGAGCCTCAAAAACGAAAACCACGGCGCACAAAATCTGTGCGATCGGGAATCCACAAAGTGAAGGGGTAAGCTCGAATATTCTCCCTGAAAACAGTCGAGGTTCCTCGGATTTTCAGGGTTTTTTTGTCACACGTGCGAATAAGGAAAGGAAAAAAATAGTCAATTCTTTATTAGATTAAAACTTTTGAGTTTCCAATATTAAATTTTTCTTACTGACATGAAGAAGGAAGGGGTAGAAAAATGATTCCGAGTTATGAATAAGGAATTGAAAATAATTTATTGCATTTCATTTAATATTTATACTAATATTCGATTTTAATTCCACATTTTACAAGGGGTTCATGTGCTCCTATGTACGAACCGATACCGCCTCTTAGTTTATTAACCAGAGTAGTCGTAAAAACTTTTCTGACAACATTTGGTTCCCAGTTTGCCCCTTTTAAGTAATATTTTAGAACACATACAAAATATTATACTCACCGATGAACACTCCATAATCGTGTTTGTGTTCAAGAATAACCGAGAAACCTCCGACTAAAACTAATCTGTAAAGGCGTGTGGATGTAGGTTATATAAATACTATTTAACAGCTTTGACTGCAGTACCTCTTCTTCTGGAAGTAATACCTGGGAGTACAGTTAATGAACAGTTTTGCAAAAATAAATGTAAGAGCTCATATTTGTTGCCTTATGTGGCAATATGCTATAATCCTTTCGGAATATCTTTGAAAGCGCTAACAACATTCATACATAATGTAAATTTTGTATTTTTAAACATTTTTACTGCAATTATAATCACAAACTACTTTACATCTCCCTCTTTATTCCTCCCATCATTTTCTTTCCTATTTTTTCTTTTGAGGTTGCTAACGTGGTTGGATGCACGTAACTCAACCAGGCCACCCGGCCCCCAAAAGGTAGTATAGATGTTTATTCAAACTATCGAGTCAGGTACATAAGAAAAAGAAATAAAAACTATCTCTACGAAAGTACACAATTTTTTTAGCAAAGGGATAGTTATAATTTCTTTTTTCTTAAGTGTCTGATCTGATATGATTGTTGGAATAAACATTTACCCTCTAGGAGGGGCCAGGAGGGCCTTGTTGGATTACGTGCAGCCAACCACGCTAGCAGTCTGCGCACTGTCCCTGTGTCGATTCGATTCCGACCTCGGCCCTGGGTGTATTTTCTCTCTCTTGTGTCAGTAAAAATTCTGCTGTGTTTGTCTTACTTGACGAGGTTTATAAGTGGATCTTGAAAAATAATATATGTAATATATATGTAACCGGAAAACATATGTAACCAAACCAATACCTTCTAGGGACATGTAGTGACGGTCCAAAATCCCAAGCAAAAATTTTGGTAAATTAATTAATTTACTAATTATTTTGCTTCAATAAAATTACCATCCCTTCATGCTCTCTTTAAAATATCAGATTTTTTGGACCAATAGTTTTGTCTGTAGAAAACTTTTAAAGTAGGATCATTATTTTATGACCACCCTGCATATATTGACGTATTGACTTAATTCATCTCTCTCACCCTTTAGAAGCCTCACATTCTCTTCGTTCTTCATCTCTCGCATCCTCTCACTTTCCTCATACCTCTCATCCTCTCTATCCCCTCTATCCTCTTATTTATACCTCATCTTCTTCATCGCTCTTTATCCCCTTCACGTATCTCTCATCATCGAATATGGTCCTCTCAACTGAATAACTGTCTAATCTTCCTCCTTTTTTATATCCTTCTCCCTCTCTATCCATTTCATCCTTTATCTCTCTCAAAAAGACTTAATAATCTCTTGTCTTGTACTATATTACTACACTGTATCGTTATGAGCATCACGCAGAAAACCTCCCTAAAGGTATTCTTTTATAGGCTACTAAAAGGAACAAACTGTCTATGTGCAAGGTGCTCAAACAAACCAAGTCTGCTCTGATTAGATGCAATTAGAAGTCTGCGCTATCTGAAGACTTTTGCTGGTTACCATCTTATTTGCTAATCAAATCATAGCTGGCCCAGTTCGATCGTGTAAAAAATCGGTTCAATTCCGTTAGAGTCCCCGCTAAATATCGCCCGGTTCTTTTAGACAACGAAAAGTAGAAATATTCTAATTTCAAACTCCTGAATTAAAATGTTTAATTAGATCAATAACTACTCACTTTATTAATAAAAGTCAGAATAAATTTGTTGATATTTGGATATATTTAGCAATTTGGATATTGGCGATATTTAGCGGGGACTCTAACGGAATTGTACCAAAAAATCTAATTGGGATTTCTGGCGTGTCTCTAACAATATCTGTACCCCGTTAACATTTTTAAATAATACATATAATGAATCTCATTAATATTTATATTTTATTAAAATCAACCAAATTTCGTTTGAGAGGATATGATGTTTCTCCAATAAGTTAAAAAGGCATATTATTCAGGTAGATGATAGAAGAACCTTTTTACAGTCCATGGTTCCCTGGTATGATCTGTAGACTGTTATCATAGAGTTTAATAAGCAGATGCAAAGATTAACTCGAGCAGAATTAAAAAGAACTCAAGAAGAACTAGAAACAATTATAACAATGATGATAATAACAACAACAGCGAAACCGATTGCCCACATCTTAAGATTTTTCCACCAAAATTTTCTTTTAAGATTGTCTGCTCGTTGTTCAAATTGTAAGGCTCCTTGTTCCAAAGCACTTGCACGATCATCCAGTTCTAACAGTTTCTGATCCCTTTCTAAAACTTTTTCCACGTTTTTGCGCATGATATCCACAACCTCGTCTACTTGTTGCTGCGTCTGCTGCAGCCGTTTGGAGGCTGAAGACTGATGATGTGAACGCGATCTATTCGTTGGAGGTGACAGAGCTTTATTGCCTTCAGACATTGTCTTTTTACTCTAGGGAATGTGTAATAATCCTAAGAGAAGTTTAATTAGACTGTAACTAAAGTATAAGGTGAAACAGACTTTTTCATCCGATGGTAAGATTTTCAAATCTCATTATTTAATTAAACCACGTGTTTAAACAAACAATGTACTGGCACAATTGTTGCCAAAAAAATAATCCTAAAAATATAAGTTTAAGTTATGTTATTAAAAAATAAAATAAAAACTATTTTGACACTAGATAATTTCAAATCAACACATACCCAAGTCTTAAAAATGCAATAGAATTTTTTAGGTTCAATCCTGTTAAATGCCTTGTTAAATATCGCAAAGTTGTTTTAAATGTTAAATATTAGAAATAGTATTGCCAAATACTTCAAATTTCAAATCAACCGATTAAAATATACTTTATAATCAATAACAATGAAAATGATTAAACATTGACTATATTTGGTTATATGGCGTCCAAAACAGCTTGGCATTATTAAACGGGACAGTTAACGGAATTGGACCCATTTTTCTATTAGGTTAAGATTAATCATGAGTGTAGTGTAACCAACAGTGTGTTTAACAGCCCCACTCCCTCACTTAGGTTCATTAAAATTGAGGCGAAATTACATCAAAGCCGTTTTTTTTCCCTATTAACTGTTTACATCATAAACAAAGATGATCATATATGCATTCAAAGTGTTTTTATTTACAAGATGGACGCAGAAAATATGAGGAGTAAAAACAATTTGGACCAAAGAGTCACGATATGTTGCGAAAACCAATAAATTCATCACCGAGTCACAAAACTGACGTCTTGATTTGTCCAATTAGCCTGACCGGATTGCCGTAATGCCCCCAAGCTGCCCCTGCTAAATAGAAACTCTCCTTCATTTACAGCTATTCCGCTTGGCTTTAGTCCTTAGGTGTCTATGGAGTAGTTCAGTATGGCTCAGAAGTAATAACCCTCGCTCAGTGGAAGAGTTATGCTTGAACACTGGTTTAGAAGATACTAAGTGTCTATTTGGACGGTAAAACCGGCAGTTGGCACTAGTTGGCGCATGCGCCGTAGGTCTCGCGGTCCCGGCGCTCCAATCAGAATTGTTGTCAGGCAAGTGCCGGGTAAACAGGACTAGAGTTATAGAGCATATCTGCCGGGCAAATAGACAGTGCCTTAGAGATATCGCCTCTGAACAACGCAACTGCAAATGGGTTGCGAACTAAACTATAAGGGGGCAGCTCGGCGGCAAAACTTCTAGATTGGTCGCCAAGGTGAAAGAATCCAGTTAAATGATACATTTATTGATTCAATGGTGACTGGGTTCATCGTCAAACATCGATGGCTAGTTTGGTGTCAATCCTACGGTGGGACGAAGTGGGGAGAACGTAGAACAGATTCTCCCAGAAGTACTTCTCCCCCCACGTCAGGTAAGTGGTACTGTCCAGGTACAGCTGTAAGGTCGGGTCGATTTCTTCAGGTAGGTCACCTAGCCGTATCACCACGATACGGTGCACGTGGTCTGTCAGGGCCTGATTGTGAGCAGCTCGAAACTCCAACATGCACCAATCACTTTCACAGAAATTCCTAAAAAAAAGTATGGTAGAAGAAATAGTTAGATCACTGCGAGTGCTTAGATACTACATACGTACATATACTACAGGTAACAAAATATATATTTTTTTATCGAGATTAGAGAAGTATGTTTCGTTACAGCCAGACTAAGTAAAACTTAGCTGGATCATGTCAATGGAGGGGAGCAGAATTCCCTTTTACACGTTAGAATTGAAATTATATCTCATAAATTATTTTAATCAATATGTGTTAAGTATCTGCTGCTCAAGTTATAAGAAGGAATCCAGAAAAATTAATTTATAATCGCTTGTTTTGATCTATTCCCCTTACCATTCCCTTTTAGGCACCTCTATGGATCCAGAAGCAGGTATAGAAGTATAGATGAATGCTAAAGATAACGCTGATGAATTCACATAGTTAACAATTAATACCAATTTTTAGTAATTAATGAATTAACATAATATTTTCTCTTCGGAACCTCGTAAGTCGTGTGTTTTCATTGAAGATGCAAGCCTAAGTTTTCGATTAGACGAATATCTATATTTGGCAAGTAAGAAAGTAAGTCAGTTAAGAATAAGCTAATAGCGCACGTATCAAAGCTAGGCGAAAATTATACAGTCTTGCAGTCAATAAGCACGAGATGATAAAGTTAAAGGCTCCATCACACTATTTCACTTTCACTGTTTATCGAAAGTGATTCGCTCCTGTGTATCGCTAGACTGCACAGAAAAGTGAAGGATTAAAGAGTGAAACGGCCAATTCACACTTTTCACTTTGGATGATTCCTCCAAAATGAACACAAGAAGTGATAAGTCCGAATAAGCTTTAATATAATTTTTACAGTTTGTTTATAGGGTTTATAAGTGATAAGAAAGTTACAGCAGAGTTACATAAACAAGAAAAACATAACTAGCTTGTCAAAAATGTTTTTCTCTATCCACTTATTGAATAGGTAAATCTATGTTGTCAGAAAACGAAATACCGCAACTGTCGTTATACAACTTATGAGCCTCACGATTTCTCTTTTCACCAGGTGTCAATGTAATTAAAATGGAATGACACTAATGGGGATTGTATTGGGCCAGTCATTCATTTATGAGATCGTAACATCAGAAAATTGTCAAGTCAGCATAAAAATCTGCTTACGTCTATCTTACACAAGATAAAAAAAGTTTAAATGAATTAACTTCATACTTAACCTATCATGTATAATTTATAAATAGTTTCATGTTCTTCGGTTTCTAAAAATTCTAAAGAACTCAGTCAGCGAGTCTAAAGATTTTGCGCCTCTTTAATATATTTTAATTGAGATATTCTTGATTTGAGTCTTATCTAGACCAAATTGTGTGGAAAAATCTATGTCTGAAATTATAAAATCTTATTGCTTTTTTCAACTGGTTCTCGCATATCTTCATATGAGCTGTTTATCCTTTTATGTTGTTCAAAAGTCCTAACCACCCATCGGTGTCTGCATACTACTAAGTTTGAAACTAAATCATGTCCTCCTTATAACTACCTTTTTTTCAGTTATAATTATTAAATAGACAAACGATTGCTACTTATTACCTAGAAATTCTTAAAACGATTCTCCTTTTGGTAACAGAAATAAAAAAAAAAATAAGTCGACAGATAAAATCGTATAGGAAATAGTCGTTCGAGCACTGTTTTTATTACATTAAAAATGCGTTACTTCTTGAATGAAAATTACTGAACGTAACTGATAAATTTTCTTACTTTGAGACTATGAGGACTGTTCTTTTGGACTTCGCTACAGCCTCTTGGATGTTGACATGTATGGGAAATCCTGGTACAAAATCACGGTTGTGAATACATAGCTGTACGTTTGGAGCCTTTGCCTCTATCACTAGAAATAAGAAAAAAAGGAGTTATACTAGCTGTGTTTTTTTTTTAATCTTTACCTATTTTATCTACCTTTATTTACACTGATGGAATTGGCCCAATGTTCTCTAACACAATGATTCTCAACCTGTGGTCCGTGGGACGTTTTCAGGTGATCATCGAAGTATTGAAAGTTTGGCATAATAATACAAAATATTTTGAAATCTTATTAGTTGAATTAGAGTGAGAAAATAAGAGGAATCCCCTATCTTTTAGGCATTTGCACTTTATTTACCTTCTTTAATAAGTAGTAGTAAGTATCCACATCCACCACTATGCTTGCTTATGGAGGTTTCGTTACTATTTAGTGTATGTTATCCGCCATTGATTTGGAAAGCCATCTATAGTATTTTGAATGAGGCATCTATTGGCCCTTGGGTATGGAAAGGTTGAGAATCACTGCTCTATTAGGGTCACTTGGGGTAAGTGGGTCCCTGGGGTAAGTGGGTCACCCCCCTCAAACTAAACTATGTAAAGGACATTTCACACTTATTCACATTGATCATGTTACATTTTGTCACACTGATGGGTTTTGCATATATTAGAGTTTTGTGTCATTTCTTTTTAAGATTATAGAACTATTGTAAAAAAATTTCCATAATTTTTTTTTTCGAGAGTTCAAGATGCATTTTTCCAAGAAGTGTTTCCAGGAAAGTTTTCACTATATTTTAATGTTTTTTCAACTGTTGTACCAGGTTTGACTTAAAATACATACTGCAATTTGAGTTTTCACAAAATATCTTATTTAAAAATTTTTAAGAGGGGGGTCCCACTTACCCCAACCAACCCTATTAATTTAAATGTGAGTAGATATCTCGTACATGGATTAAGTTACAATAAAATATTTTGTACCTAAAACTTCTATACTTTATCAAGTAAGACCCACTTACTCCCTCTTAAGTTTTGCTTGCTTTCAATCAAAATAAAAAGGGGGTGACCCACTTACCCCTTCCTATGGGGTAAGTGGGACCCCCGTCTCATTTTTTACAAAAAGACCAGTTAAGAAAAATGTAGAACATTATTTTAGAACTTAATTATAAATTTTTGTTTATTAATAGTGTCTTAAATAGAATATGTCATCAAGTTCAAATTGAACCTCTTCAAAAAAATTTTATGAACCTTCAAAAATGTACTGTTCCAAAAAGGGGTCCCACTTACCCCAAGTGACCCTAAATAAAATTGCCCTAATAATGGGAAACAAACTGCTACTGTCTATCTACGTAAAAGGATCCGACACATTTACTTATAAAATCCCAATGGAGTATGATAATTACCCTTGATGATGTTTGGCATGACGAAGTCAACGTCCTCGTTCGAGAATGAGACGAAAGCGTCAAATGCCTTGTCCCTATCAATATCCTTCTCTTTCACCCAGGTGACCCCGTGGGAGTAGAGCCACACTTTTAACTGCAACTCATAGCGCGTGTACAGGATCGTGATGCCAGCTATCACCAAGAAGAACGCTGTGGATAAACAACATATTGATATTACTGTTCATAATTGAAGGTAATTTGAGAAATAAAACTATTATATTTTGAAGTATCTTGGAAGAGACCTTGTAGGATCCTACAAGGAATCGAGGAAACTTCCCAGTGAATGAACAGCTGATCACGTAATCTCAAATTATAATGTATTCAATTACTCTGGAGGCTCCCACTAAAATTCAGCAGTTGCAGGAAGACCTCATTAATTTTAGATAATTTTTCAGTGAAGCATAATCTTTGAATTTTGACTTTGAAACTTTTTAAAACCCCTGCCTGCATGTGAACGAAAAAGAGACCCATACGTTGAGGATTGACGTCATTCAGACATGTTTTTTTTTACTTATAATTGTGTAGATTATGCTTTATGTTGGTTTTATGAATTAATCATGTGTTTTTCTTTGTTGAATAATGTAGTAAAATGCAAATTGGTAACTGGGAGAGATAAGGGGGTGCTCACTTACTGGAACGGTAAACTGACATTTACCGGCCCCGCATTTACCCAGTGAATGATGAGCCTACGGCCGGCCCAAGGTTAGTAGGTTGGCTCATCCGTGACGTCACTGCTTGGAAAGGGGGGTGATCTGCCAATGGCAATGCTCGTACAGCTGTGAATCACAGCTGTAATTGGCAGAGCATCCCCTTTCCAAGCAGTGACGTCACGGATGAGCCAACCTTCTCTCTACTAACCTTGCGGCCGGCCTACTGTCGTACCGCGAGGAGAAGAGCTTTGAACAGGGTTGCCGTGAGTAGACGAGTTTAAAAGAAGAGGGAAGCTGGTATGAATTGAACGGCAGTATTTGGCTTTTTAAGCGTACATTTGGCGAATGAGAAAACGCGTTTCGCGAATGAAAATAAGATAATCATATTTTATTAAACTGCATTGAAATATAGATTATCTTTGAAATTTCTCGTAATCGAAAATACCTTTAGGCTTGAAACATTTTTGTACTTTTAGTATGCTTTAATATTGCTATTTTGAGTGAATTAGTTATATTTAGTTTTATATAAAATAGCTCATATCACTTAAATTAATAATTTCATAATTTAATCACCATACTCGAAATTTAAATGAAGCTTTAGAAACTTGTAAAGAGACAAAATATAGAAATATGTATTTATTAATTTTTTAAAAATATTTTATAACATTTAAATACAATCTAATGCAATTCATTGTCACTAGAACTGCAGTCACTGTCAGTGTTTGACAAAGATTCGAATCGCTCTCCGACAAATTAATCACTAATTCGTCTATTATATCTTCGATCAACCCATCTTTTTCCAATAATCGCTTCTTATATTTTGTACAGTCGGGCGAATAAAAAAAAAGTTACAGAGACGATTGTGAACGATCGGATGGGGTTAAAAAGATGAAAGATAATTTAAACGCTAATTTTCATGAATTAACATCTACTTTAAAAGAAGGTATGATCAGATCCAATAAAATTAAAGGTAACTACTTGATAGGATAAATGATAAGCGACTTGAGAGTTCAAAAAGAAGGATTAATGAACATGGTAAAAATTATAAAATATCCAAAATAAAATCAGATAAATTGATGTAAATCGCATAACATTATATCAAATTAAAATAGATCAGATTCGGTGAAACATTTAAGATCAGTTGAAAAAGATCAGATCAGTTAAAATAGATCAGATCAGTTGAAAAAGGTCAGATTAGAAATATTTAATCAAATCAGATGTAATGCGAAAGGAAATTCCAAAATTCGTTACTCTAGAATCGAAAGAAGTACACAGCTGAAAGATACCCACTCAGATTTGGCTCGGAACATTTATTTTAGCGCCAAGTGAATTACCACCACCCCCAAAATTCAGTGGAATAATCCGTTTCTATACCAACCGCAGCATCATCGTATGACGTCAAAAGCTCTTCTCCTCGCGGTACGACAGTATAAAAGGCTAATCTCATGAATCTTTTAAGTTTAGTTGTTCTATAAGGGGACATCCATAAATTACGTGAGGTCAAAAAGGGGGGAGGGGTTCGGAAAAATCTCCCCAAGGGGGGAGGGGGGGGGCGGCCTATAAAAGGCTAATCTCATGAATCTTTTAAGTTTATTTGTTCTATATGGGGACATCCATATATTACGTGAGGTCAAAAAGGAGGGGAGGGGTTTAGAAAAATCTCACTAAGGGGGGAGGGGGTCGATTAAAATCTCACGTCAACTTTTTAAGTTTGAAATTATACTATTTTCTTTTTTTTTAAGTATGAGAAAGGAATACACATAGATAAGAATGATACTGTGATGATGCATCAATTTGAGCGAACCGTTGGCTTTTTTCCCATCTCTTTTACATATCATAAATTTTCTCAATCAAGATAATGCGGTTATGCGCCGCCGCTCGTTTGCCTATTCGTATTCATCTGTCGACTTTCGATGCTCCCACGCTCGTAGCCTTTCTTGTAATATTCGACTCATCCTCTCTGTCGCCTGACTAGTCATAACTTTTCCACCCAACAAATTAATTGGAGGAGATAATTACACTTTGTTGTAACTCATTTAAAATTCAGTAGATCATGTATTTACTTCATCGGCAGTTTTACTGGCGCTTGCCTATGGCATATCATTTAGAACAACCAAAGCGAACTCGGGAACTGTATTTCTTATACATATTCATCGTTCTTATTGTTTCGCATTTGCACTAATGTGAGTCGTGGTAATTTCATTGTCTCATAATATCATGAGTTTGTACCAGGAATTTTACAATGGTGACGTTGAGCGACATGCAGACCAAACAAACGTGCCAGCAAGAGGTCAATTGTTTGTGGAAAAGCGTGAAATAAAAATTTACAGATAAGAAGTTTCTGGATGAGTAAGATTAACGATGGAATTTCAAACCTACAGAATACCACGGTTCAGCGGAAGGCAAAAACAATGTTGTCTTTTATCAGCAAAGTAAATGTTCAATAAAATTATTCAGTAAGAGTTAACTTCTATTTATTGCTGTCATTTTACAAATTTCGACCGGATGATACCATAATGTCCCCCTCCACATCATTAATAATGTAAAGGTTTTAGGTGCTATGAAGCACAAAATGCAACTGAATAGGATAGAAAATCATTTTTAAAGTTCTAGGTAAATCTCACGTGGGGTGAGGGGGTCCAGCAAAATCTCACCAAGGGCGGAGGGGGGGTTCAGATTTTGGAAAACCACCTCACGTATTGATCAGAAGGTATAATTTTTGCATGACGTTTAGACTGTTCATTTCACGGTTTTAATTTTTAACAATGCCTCGATCGCAGAATCATGGAAATAAACTTTACCTATTGTAAAGTGACCAAGTTGAAGAATACATTGAGATGTCTTAGGGCGAGCGCGCACGGGCGACTTTTGTCACGGTGACAAAGACAAAAACAACGTTGCTAAGGCTGTTGTTAGGGGCGGGAAATAGAAGCATCCAATAGATGCATTCGCACATGACATCACTGGAGGATAAAAACAACGTTGCTAAGGCCGTTGTTAGGTAAAGTCATGTGATTGAAAATGCTCTATTCTTTTCTAGCGATATTTTTGATACTAGTGATACTGGTTGCCGTGACTTTAGTCATTCGTGCGCGCTCAGCCTTACAGCAAGTTTAGCGAACAAATTAAATAATCTATCCAAAAGAGCTTTCCTCCAACCATTAAAAAACCTGAATGCAAGGAATAACATAAGAATAAAAATTTTCTACTCACACAGCACTGCGAATGCAAATGACGCGTAGAGACCGATGTCCGACGGACACAAGTCGATGTCCGTGAGACCCCCGATGAGTCGGCCGGTTAGGTGAGGTCCTTCGGAGTCTGGTGGCCCACAACGGGTCTCGTTACCATCCAACAGCTGAAGAGAAGGTAACATTTTTTGGTTATTTAAGACATGATAGTTTGGGATAATTGGGGGAAATATGCTCCAACGCTTTATTTTTCTGATCATTTTATTTTTTAACAAACAACAAACAAATAAATTTATTATTTTCATAAATCATAATTTCATAAAACTATGAGAGAGAAAAAGAACAAAAACAATTCAAATTAGGGAGGGGGGAAAATACATATGCACTGCCAAGGAGTCGCAGACTCATTCAGGCAGCTGAATATGATTATATAGTATACAATATGTAATAAAATGAAAAAGACAATACAAAATTTAAAAAAAAAGAGATAAAAATACAAGATTATTAATGAAATTATTAAATTTTTTCCTTTTTTTTATTATAAAAAAAGAAAAAAAAGGACTTGCTTTAAACGTAATATAAGTATTGTGGCCATGCTGTTAGGTGAATCTGCTGTATGTTTTATCTGCTGATTAATTCTGTTAGTCCAAAAATAATGTTGGTTAAATAAATTTATTCACCCCAATGCCCAATGAAACATTTTTGAAATAATGGTTTTTGAAAAATGTACTAGATACTCCTAGTTTATCATAAAATGGGGTGAATTGGAACAACACTTCCTGGTCGACTAAGTTACATAAATATACTGTGTTAGCTGTCGTTTTAGCTTTCAACTCTTCCCTTGTATATTTTCAACCCAACTTTGTTTCGTTATGCTTAAAAATACTGTGAGGGGGCTCATCCCCTCTTCTGACATCATTGAGTCCATCTGAACTCCATGAATTCGAGTTAGTGTTCTGAATATGTTTGAAAACTGTTGCTATCCAGAAATGTGTTCTAAAAATACTACCCTAAAAGATGTTTAGAATCTGAATCCGTTCTTAAATTTAGATCTATAAACAATAAAGAAAACATTCACTGTCCTTGTAATTTTCAGCAACACTTTGCAGCTCAATTTTTATAACAATTTCTGGATAGCAAAAGTTTTCAAGAATATGCAGAACATTATCGATCACAACAAAATACTACTGTATAAAATTGCTACCAACACAAACTTAAGTGTTGTTAATATGAGGGGGGAAAGTGCTCTGAAATGCGTTGTTAGCATTTACAGTGTAATTTAATGAGATGAGGGATACATACAAACAAAACTCACCAACTCGCCCTTAGTGACGATCCAACTCTTGAAAAGCACCGTTCCGCAGTCGCACCTCCAGGGGTTCCTGGCCACGTTCACCTCCGCCAGTCCTTCGGGGATGAGACCCACGGGGGGAGGCTCCCTCAGTCCGTTTCGGTCGATTCTCAGCCTCCTCAGCCCTTGCGGCAGGTTGGTGTCTGGTCCCAGAGCGGGGCCCAGGTTGTTGTCGGAGAGGTCCAAGGCGCCGATGGAGTCCGACAGGTAGAATGGGGGCTGGGAGGTGGACACCCGAGTGGGGTAGAGGGAGCTGTTGTGAACCTGTGACAGATAGAGGGTCGGTTTAGACTTTTCAGCCCTATAGGTTTTATGGTGCAAAAGCACATCAGGATGAAAGAGGAATGACAAGACATAGAAAAGGGTGGGGAGCTCTTTGTGTGGTTTGGGGGTTTTGATCCCTCAACACTCATGTGCGAAGAGGGCCTACCTTTTTTGGCTATTAGACCCAGACATGCCCGAGCAATAAAGCCAAAGTATAAAACTGAGATATTTTTTCCAATTCTCCTCCATACATTAATTTTCGATTCGTGTATTGAACGAGTTAAAAACTCAAGAAATTGTGTATCCAAATGATCCAAAAGGAGTCAGAATTTTTAAAAGAAGATTTTTTTCCATGAAGAAAGCAGATATTTATCTGTGGATACTATGAGCTTAGATGAAAGGAAGTAAAACAGTTCTTTTCATGGATCATAAACACTGCCGATACAATGTAGTACTAATATTAGGTGTATGGTCAGATACTTTTTGAAAGTAGCATATAAAAACTTAAACCTCCTGCAACGCAAGCTGCTCTTTAATCTACTATTAATCGTCAGTTTAGTCGGTTACGGGGTACCAGCAGCGTAAGCTGCTCATGCCCCGGCAGCTGTCAAGCCTCGGTAGACCCTCATTGGCTATGACACGCCAACACCACTCCCATTAATTTTTAATCTTTTGAGAGTTTAGCCGGTTACGGGGTACCAGCAGCGTAAGCTGCTTCTGCCCCGGCAGCTGTCAAGCCTCGGTAGGCCCTCATTGGCGCTAATCTATTAAGAGCCTGTCAAGCCTTTTAACTCCGTAAACAGGGTGAAAATGACTGGTGAGTGTATTTTTTCTCATTTAAAATTCATGTAATTTAATTATTAGAGAAGGGGACGTCCTCTCACCTGTTCATTACTCTGGTTCTTCGTTCTGAACATGTCCGGCAAAGTTTGCAATCCGGTTCCGCTGCAATCAACTGCCATCATTAGCTCCGAAGGTTCACAACTGCACGAACAAGGTTCCGGACAAGGAGGCGGGGCATCGTCCGGAGGGTTGGTGCACAAAGGAACGTCTGTTTCAGGGTGGTCAGAAGAGTTGAGGTGTTGGAGGAACGGAAACAAGTAGCAGTCACAGCGGAAAGGGTTCCCTAAGAAGGATTTTTATTAGTAGTACAAGTAAAAAATAGAAGGATCGAGTGTCCACGACCAGGTTAGTAATTAATACAAGGTCAGAAGATTAATCAGAGATGTATATGCTTACAGGACATCAATTTTCTGGCACTTATCCTATTTATCGATCCTGTCCTGTTGTCTTCAAGTTAAAAACAATTAATACAAACTTTAACTTTTGTCGCGACACCCACAAAAATCTCGACCTTTTGAGAAGTGATGTTTGAGTGAAATTTCATTAGTGGAATTGATTAAGGGGTTAAACTCATTTTAGGGGATCGATCATGAAAAGAACGAAAATATAGCTATTATTTATTAGAAGTTTCGAAACATAAGGCGGCAAAAAATTTGAGAACCAACCAAAATTAAAAAACTCAATGCAATCGGTATTTGTGAACTCCTTATCTCTAAAGAAAAAACTCAGAAAGAGATCTCCAAGGGATACTTGAAATGTAGACTGGTGTTAATTGGATTCATTTGGATAATCGCCCTAGTCTGCTCACCAGTCAAAGAGTAAATAAAAGTGAAACATTTAGATAAGAATGAACTCTCATCATGTCGTCTACAACTACATTATTTGACTCCTTTTAATAAGTACAAACTTATGCAAAGTTTGTGCAGTTAATTCTAGATCAATGGCTGACTACGAGCTGAAAGCATTAGTTAAGGCTAAGTGAAAAGTGTGAATTGGCGTTTCACTCCTTCACTTTTCTTTGAAAACTAACAATTCACAAGAGAGAATCACTCAGGGTGAGCAGTGAAAGTGAAACAGTGTGAATGATCTACCCCTGTGTGGCTCGTATATCATGTTGAGGGTGCCAATCTAAAGCCCGACTTTCTTTTAAAAAAAAAATTCCAGTTAAAACCTGAAAGAGCAGTATCACCGCATTAGCAAACGAACCTTTAATAACAAATTGGTGGGTACCTGCCAAAAACTAACTGGCGATAATACAGGGTGATTTAAAACTCATGGGGAAAATGATACGGGGTGTAGACAACATTAAGACGATTCAGAATCCTCATAGTTTGGGAGGGCGGCGGAGCAATCCTGAGGAGCTAGAATGCGGACCACAGTTCCCGAAAGCAATGAAAAATTGCTTATAGTGGGTAAACGGTTAGGGTTAGAAATAAATGATAAATTTGTTGTCTTATTTATAAAAACTGTGTGAAGTGTTTTTCTGAAAGGGACTGTCTTTAAATTTCGAAAATATAACTTTGTTAGTGTCGAAATTATTAGTGTAGCATTTTAAAGACCATCTCCTAAGGAATAAAACTTTGCACAGTTTTTATAAATAAGTTAAAACATTATAATTGACAGTTAAATTTTAATTCTAACCCTTACCGTTTGCCCACAATAACCGATTTTTCATTGCTTTTGGAAACTTTTGTCTTAGCACGAGCTCCTCAGGATTGCTCCGCCGTCCATCCAAACGAGGGGGTTTTGAATTGTCTTAGGGTTGTCTACACCCCCTATCTTTTTCCCCCATGAGTTTTCGAATCACCCTATTTAGGTATATCGATTCAGCTTTGCTTCACAAATGTCGACGTTAAAAGCTATCCCTTTCAATCATTAGTAATTCAATCGTTGAATTAATTCTAAAATTTCGCAATAGGTTTGGTGAAATACTCTGCAACTCAACAGGGGATCATTTGCATATGTTTGAAGGTCACAAGCGAACGTTCGATTTTTCCTTTTATTTCGAGAGATGACGCTAAGCATGCGTTCGTGATGTGTATTTGGGGAGAGAATGACAAAGGCTGGTTCTAGGAAATAGACCTTTTCGTTTTCATTGTTTGAATGACAGAGCACAGTGTAGGAGGTAGTCTCATAACCCTTAAAGTTTGTCAACCCAATGAAATCAAATCATGACGCCCACTGACTTCGAATCTGCTTTTTTAAAAATACTCACATAAAATGGGCAAATCAGACGGAAACCTGATGATTCTAACCAGACAAAAGCTTTATACCTCTTAAATTCTGTTTCAAGCCATACATGACCAACTAAGCCTAAATAAGATGCTTAAATTTACCTTAAATAACTAGAAGTCATGACAAGGGACTAAAATACTGAAAATAAAACAGAACTTGCACCTTTACCCTATGTTCCGTAAAAAATAACTGGACCATAATTTAGATAGGAAACGAAAACTAGTTTTTAAGTTGAGGTATATTATAGGTACCTTATTATGAAACGTTCCTACTAAAGAATTATTCCATTACAAATGCTAAATAAAAATGTTGACAAATAGAGCAACTTAACATCAGCGGTAAATTTTAGGACAATATTAAAAAGTTGAAGTTTGTAAAAATTTTGTGTACTCTCTATTAGTACAAAACGGTAACTATTATATTGTTTGAAAAATAATTCATTATTAATTTTTATCAAAAATAACTAGTGAATTCATAGATTTTAAAACTTTTTAATAGAAAACTCTGGGCTAGAGTTATGATATCTATTACTTCTAAGAATGGTGTTAATCCATATCTTTAAAACTGAGAATTTTTGGGAAATGTTTTAATATGAGTGCGTTAAAATTGAAAAAAAAAAAACCCCAACAAACAAAAACATTTATTTCATCTCAAATAAACTTTTCGAAGTTAAATATTCTTTACACAAAATATAAATTTGTAGGTTTGACGGAAAATGAATTGTTCTTTTAGTATTTAAAAAAAATTAGATTCCTTTTAAATACCCCATGAAGCGTTCATTTGTCCAAAAATGTAAATTAAATTAACTTATATATTTAAAACAAAAAACATTATTCCATTCACTTTAACTATGAGAAAACATCGTGAACAGAAACAACTACTGTGTTCTCTGTAGCTGCATCGGAAAAAGCAACGTTTACAGGAAATGTCTCGTTGTTTTCACTGCAATAACTGTTTTATATCGAAAAAAGCGAAGTTTTTATTTCTTATATTGGTAACGTTTCTTTTTTCAGCTGTCATTTTATGTTCTACTTCAACTGAATACAGGATTTTAAACCCAACGCGAAAACTGGAGAATGTCGCATGATAACTTAGTTCTCGTCTCAAATCAATACTTATTAGTTTTTTGTATTGTAATTTAAAAACAACAGAAGATAGTAAATGATAACTAAATTCATTTTATAATGGAACAATGTATTTTTAAGTTTTAAGCCGCGTTTACCTCAAAGTCTTCCATAAGTTGCGGCAATTTGTTGCTTTTTCTACAAAATTTAGCAACTTTTTCTGTCTTCCACTTGTGGAGAGACACATCTTCCACTAAATTTTGGTTTCCCGTGAAATGTCGGTAAGATCAAAGAAAGTTGACCACTGAAAGTGGAAGATTTGTTGTTGCGCGCTTTGCGCTAGCAACTTGTAGGAAACTAGTGGAGAACTGTCCCCCCTCCATCCTTGACACTACTGCCGTCTTTCGCACCAATTCTTTGGCAACAAGTTTTCTACTTGTTGCTCTAAATTTAAGAAGAGCAACTTTTAGTTTTCTACAAAAAACCTTCCACTTGTTTCTCTAATTTGAGAAGAGCAACTTTTAGTTTTTTACAAACAATGTTTTGTCAACTTTGATGTAAACGCGCCTTTAGAATGAGAAGGTGTTGCGATCGAAAAGGAAAGACATTAATATCGATTAACAAACTTCAAATTAATCAAATAATCCCCAAAAGCTATATCCAAATCTTATAACAAGCTCATAATAGATTACGGTAAGTGCGTTTTTTTTTAAATATGTGGTAGGTTATCCAGAAAGGACCCTACGTATCCTGAAAGGGGTTAACGATAGCTACTGTGTGTTGTGTGTGTAAAACTATTATTCTACAAATCAAAATGACGCCAGTTGTTTAATAGGAAGTCGCCTTCACTTCCACTTCTGAAATTTGCCAAGGACCGGAAGCACTCACGACCACATCCTCAGCATTTTCCGGAAAGTTGATACAGTCCACAGTAATGAAGAAAAAAATGTCATTTGTATTACTTCTCTTTTAGTTTTCAAGCTATAAATAAACGATTGCATTTGTAATGGTTCAATCAACAGTTGAAGTAAAAAGGATAGAGAATAGAATTCTGGTTTCCCTATAATTTTCTTTTTTTCATTTTAATTGTGTTTTAGAGAAGGAAGTTGCGTTGAAATTATTACTTGACATCATGCGAGTAAAAATATAACAATAAAATAATTCGATGGTGACATTTTGAAGGGGATATTTTGTAAATGTGTTAATATTGAATTAATTTAGTAAACAAATGTTGTTTCTATATACATATACTTTTAAATGTGGGGGTGGGAGGAGATATTCAAAAAAAATTGTCCAAAAACTGTGAACTTGAAGAGAAGACAAAAGGCTTACCAGTGAAGTACAGGTACTGGAGAGTATTGGGTATCTGTGATATTTCGATGGTTTGTATCCTGTTGTAGCTGATGACTAGGTACTGCAGCTGTGGTAGCTGATGAAGCTCGTGGCCCAGTGTGAGCAGCTGGTTTCCTTGCAAGTACAGCTCGGTGAGTTCGTTCAGCCCAGTGAACTCGCCTTCTTCCAGAGTCTGAAAATGAAAGGTTGCTTCTTATCCCAGGGTCGAAATTACGTTCAATAGATTAGGTATTAGGCAAATAAAAATAAGGGGAAGAGGGTTATATGTTGTAAAACTCTCGACTAGTTTCATGTAAACCTGAGGGTCTAAGAGAATCCTTCATTGGTTTGAAGAGCGAACTCTAGTTGGACTCCCCAAACAAAAAAAAGGGGGTGGAAAGAGGTTTTTACTTATAGTAGTAACTAAAATCTTAGCCTTTTTTATGGAAGGGCGAAGATGACGATAACAAAAGAAATTACGATGGGGGATGGATGGGGAATTACTTAAAAGTTCTCTCTAAATAGCTTGATTCAAAGAACATTTACTAAATCGACGTCATCCAATGTAATATTTTTGAATTCATGGAACTTTGACACATCAACTGAATTCTTGTGCAATCAGGCCCGTATTTAAGGTTTTTGTCATCCTGTGTTACAATTTGCTTTCTGCCCGCTTACTTCAACTTTCCCTTTAGAAAAAAAGAAGCTCTCTTTTACTGACTTCTTATCAGAAGTAACCGTTATGGTTTATACTGATTTTAGTCCAAGTGTGTCACGTTTTCTACAAAAATAAAAGCATAAATCCAGGTTATATGTTTTTTGTTGGTTCCAAATCTACCGTTCTTCAAAACCGTTCTTTCATATGCAAATTAAAAGATAGACATAACTTGGACTGAGAAAATGATGCTTGTTCTTAGTAATATAGTAAGTAGTCTTCTAAATAGAGAATGGTCCTACGAGAGAAAATTATTGAATAATGATAGTGAATCCAATTATTATTCCAAATGTACAATATGGATTTGATTTGCTGAATTCTTTCCGCCCCCAAAAATTATGCCACCTGCTGTGCTATGGCACATGTTGCACATGGCCCCGGTGCAAAACTCTTGTCCTCTTCACTCGATTACTTTCAATTAGAACGCTTTGTCAGTTTGTAAAGTTCTTCAAATAATGATACTGTGAAATCTTGTCAAACCAACAGAGAGAGGGAAAGATGATCAAGTGAACATGTGTTTCAAAAGTCCGCCCAAACTCAGCACAAAAAGATTCCTTACGTGAAGTAGATAAAATTTTCCCAGAGAACATCCCTCCTCGGCCATCTTTTACCGATATCCGATAAAACTAAAATATCCCCTTCTACGATGCGCGAATGCAGGCGCATCAAAAAATATTTCTAACATCTTAGTGTTTAACCCTATCCCCATACCCAAATAACCATGTTCTGTTCACCTTTTCCATAAACCTTTTTTTTAGTGTAAACTGGATGTGACGTCATACGTCTTCTAGTCCCAATTTTCTCAAAAACTATGGGTCGTAGAGGTATAGTTTTCTGGGCATTTTTTATGCACTTCACTCAACGAATCTGGCTGTACATAGTTTGGGCGGAATAAAAACATGAGTTAAAGCAACTACCTGCAGTAAGTTGTCGGTGAGATTGAGTGCCGTCAACAGCGACAGAAACCTCACACTGCCTCTCAGACTTGTCAACCGGTTCCGGGACAGGTCCAGATACACCAAGTCCTTCCTGATGGTGAGGAAGGTTTTCGGGTGCACGGACCGGATCCAGTTGCCCTGCAGGTCAAGTACGAGGACCCCGTGCACCCCTCGGAAGTCTTCGGGGTCCAGCGTCGCGATGTGGTTGTCGGCCATCGACACTTCCGACATCTGGCTGAAGCGAAGTGTCTCGCCCAGAGAGGTGAGGTAGTTCTTGCTCAGGTACACGCGTTTTACATTGTGAGGAAGGTCGGCTGTGGAAGATATAAGATGTTGTTATGTATCTTAACAACATTATTTCTATTTTTAGACAGTCAAACCTGGATAAGTAGAATCGCTTGGGACAGGCATTTTATTCCCCTTATCGATGTATTTTACTTAGACATTTATAGGGGTCCAGTCATTTCTTTTTTTAGATTCTTTTCTTTTATCCTTCCCGTTAAAAACCGCCAAAAATTAGAAACATCATAAAACAGAAAACTTATCGATCTGAACGTAGTTTCACTGATGGAAACAAAAATACATTAGAAAAAAGTTAAGTATATGATCAACTTAATTAATCAATTTATTTAATATTTAGTTGAGGAATAATGAATAGGTTAAAAATGTTGCTATCAACACAACTGCATGTTTTAATCGGTATGCATGGGTTCACTGTTTTTGGTAATGTTTCTAACCTTTAGCGATATTGCGCACATTACAAATCAACGATATTGGTCGCATTATCAAAAATGTCTACTGAGGAAGAGAGACTAACGTTGAGAAATACTTATTGGAATTGGAAGCACTACTTTTGAGATACGTTTTAACTAACAAAAAAAATTATTGGTATGAGTAAAACATATGTTTTGAAATTTTGATGGGGTAAGGCTTATTTTTAGTTTATAAAAGGGATACATAAAGAAAACGAGGGTCTTTTGAATCACTTTAACACATACAATGATATGAAAATGAAGAGACAAAATTTAACTGAGATTTCGAGAGTCATGGTAGAGGAAATTTTCTCCACTAAATATAGTTATGTGTCAAAGAGATATGTAAACCATCATTAACTATCACAAAACTTATCTTAAGTCGGAAACATTTTCAAAAATAATGACTCAAAGCTATTATAGAAATAATGACACTTACCATTGAAGTGCGTGATCCTATTTGCAACAAAATGCATCTCAAGCGAATATCCGAATCCAATCGTCTGGTTCGAGACCGATTCCACCAAATTGTAACTGAGGTCGAGAGTAGACAGAATGGGCAGTTCCGAGAAATGAGCAGCGGAAAAGTTGTGCACCAGGCAGTGGTCCATGTACAAAAAGCGGATTTTGGGGACCTTGCCGTTGAAGGAGCTCGGAGTCACGTGGGATATGGGGTTGTAAGAAAGCTGGACCGTTTCTACATTCGTCATGTTTCTGTGGAGAATGGAATCCAGGTCCGTCAGGTTGTTCCAATCCAAGTAGATGAACTGGAATGGATTTGGGAGTTCAACTTTAGAGCAGGGATACAGGGACAGAGAGAGAGAGGGAGACAGAGAGGGAGGGAGAGAGGGGGAGAGCGAGGGAGACAGAAAGAGAGGAAGAGAGGTAGTAAGGGAAAGAGATGGAGATAGAGAGGGAGTGAGACAGACAGAAAGGGTGAGAGATAGAGAGAGGGAGAGAGAGCGAGAGGGAGAGAGGAGGGGGAGAGAGGGTCGGAGGGAAAGGGAGAGATAGAGGGAGTGAGAGAGAAAGACGGAGACAGAAAAAGAGAGATTTGGAAAGAAACTCATGTTTGTACTATATATTATAGAGTATGCTGTTCCAGTGATTTTAGTTCAACTTAATGGACGGACACGCTCACATTCTAACAAGATATTATGTTTAAGATTTTAACAGAATCCATACTATGTAATAATTCTAGGTCAAACACGATAGGAGATAATGGGGTGATGAGAAACAGGGGTAATAAGAAACACTTTTATTTGCTGCTTTGTGTGTGAGCCTAAAAATCTGAAAAAAAAAATCACAAAATATGTGTAAAACATATTTTATAACCCATAAGAAATTAATACCGACAGAAAAATCATCTACCTAAAGTCAATTTATTTTGCTTTTGCAATTAAATTCTCTTGGACTTTTTTAGTGAAATTTTTAGGTTAAAAGAGGTTAAAAGGGCTATATCATTCACTTTTTTTTACTTTAGTTTAGGGTTGTGGATCATTCTTAAAAAGGTCCTGCTTCTTATTACCCCATTTAAACAAAATTATGGGGTTGTAAGAAACACTAGCATTTTATCCCTTAAAACTTATTTATGTTATTTTATTTTGATTATTACGATATTTTATTGTCTGTATTTTATTTATTAAGTTAAAAAATTAAATTCAATTAAGTTTCTCATTTACTTCATTTTCCTAAAAACTGAGTGGTAGTAAGAAAAACTTTTAGGAATTGATTAAAAACAACGTAAAAACATAGCACAAATAAAAAAAAATAAAAGCTGACAGCCTAATGTGTAACTTACCAAATATGAATTCCAGTTTAATTGTCAATCTTTCTGATTACCGTTAATCGGATATCCAGGCTAATGTTTTATCAAAGAATTGTAATTTTGCTATATCTTCAAAACCCTCAGTACTGTCAATAGTTTCCAGTATTGAGAGATCTTTATAAATTTAGTGCTCTATCACCTGGACAGAAGGATTCTATTCCTCATTTAATTTGCAACACTGTTAACTTCAATAACCACTTGGTGTCTAACTTATCGAAAAAAGAAAAATTGTGCTTGAAATAGATCCGTGATAAACCCGAGTTTGTCATCACTAAGGCCGATAAGGGTGGCCAAATTGTTGTTTTGAATAAGTCACAATATGTGGAAAAAGTTCAAGCTATCATTGATGAAGATCCTTATTCTCGCACATCTTAAAGATCCTAGTAACAGTGATTTGAACAATTTCTTGAACAAACAAACAAACAAAAAAAAATTTAATTCCTCCAATTTCAAACATTCCCAGATTTTACGCTCTGCCAATGGTGCATAAAAAGGGGATTCCCTTCCGACCGATTGTTTCCAATATAGGTACTGCCTCCTACAATCTCTCAAAATGCTTAGTCTCAAAATTTTCCCCCACTCCAATCCGTCACTGTTAAAAATTCCATCGAGTTCATTGATAGACTCAAGACAATAAATTCCACTGATGATATCATGGCCTCTTTTGATCTGTTAAGTCTTTATTTACAAACATCCACGTGGATGGTTCTCTTCGTTGCATTCGTCAAAGACTTAGTATTTCATATTTTCCGCAGACGGAGACTTGACGAATTGGTCTCCCTTACCAATGTTTGTTTTAAATAAAACACTTTTGTACTATTATATTGTAGTAGGGGAGCCCAGAGTGTTTTTGGGTAGTAACTCAAGCGCGTCAGATAATCATAAGGGGGATACCTTGCATGCTTTTGAGTAACTCCACCAAATATTAGCTTTCTATGTAGGGGGGTTTGTCTAGAACAGCCCGTCAGATTTGTAAAAAAAAAATTAGTTAAATGGACATACTCGAGCGCGTCAGATAATGATAAGGTAGGTTAGTTACCAGCTAAAAAGTGTACATTTTCTAAAATCTGCCGATTTGAGCGGTGGGTAAGGGAGCGGGAGGGTTACAAAGTTGCAAAATAAAGCCAAGACCGGTAAGACGCTATCGCTCTTTTTGAGAAAAATGTACGAAACAAAATGTTTTTAGACTAGTAGCCAGGAAACTAGGCTCAACTAGTTGTAAACTGTCTTGGTAGCCAATCTGACGCACTCGAGTATGTCAATGTAACTAGTTTTTTTTTTTTCAAATTTTGACGGGCTGTTCTAAACAAACCCACCAACATGGAGAGCTTATATTTGGTGGAGTTACTCAAAAGCATGCAAGGTATCTCCCCTATGATTATCTGACGCGCTCGAGTAAATCCACATTTAGCATCATGGGCTCCCCTACTATTGGTAAGGGAGAGTATTGGTTGTTTTTAATCAATTCTTATTGATTTTTAACATATGTTTTTATCTTAGAAACAATTTTACTCACCACTCAGTGTCTAACTTACCGAAAAAAAGAAAAATTGTGCTTGAAATATTGATGCTTATTGAAAAATTTATAATTTATTCTATTAACATTTTGCATAAATCTTGCGTATTATGGTGTGTAAAATAGACTATTAAGTAGGGTTTTATGTTCACGTTGCCGAGAAATTAATAAATATATAGAGTTGTGTAAAACTTTTAACTTGTAACTTTTTTAGCCTAATTTTTAATTGGGAGCATATCTTGAAAGATTCTCAATGAAAATTACTGGGGTTATAAAATACATTTTATAGATTATATTAATACTTTTATTTGAGGGTATTTATTAGTAAATAACTTATTAGTAAAATAACTGGCTTGTTTCTTATTACCCCTTGTGGGGTAACAAGATACAGTCGCTTGGAGTAATAAGATACAAGTAAATAATTCATTTCCACTTTTACTTAGAAGGTGTATTATTTTTTCAAAGAAAGCTGATAATGATATAAACATTCTGTTAAAAAATTGGCTTCTTAAACCTACAGGAAAATCGTGTGGAATTTCGCATGTTTCTTATTACCCGTTTCTTATTTCTCCACTCTCCCCTTAGTACTTTAATGGAGATTTGAGTTCTTTTTACAGTGATTTTTACCTCAGGATGAGCGATGGCAAAGAGTTCATTTACGTGTAGCAGTCTGTTGTGAGATAGTACCACCTTTTTCAGATTCCGCCATCTATCCATAAGTCGCGGAGGTAAGAATGTAAGCTTGTTGTAGGAAAGGTCGAAGATGAGGATCTTTTCCGTACCCTGAAACAAAACAACATCTTTAAAAAAACGGAACACAGATAAACTTATACATTACGAAGCTATAGGGCATTTTCAATCACATGACTCTGACCTAACAACGGCCTTAGCAACGTTGTTATTCGTCCAAGTGACGTCATGTGCGAATGCTTCTATTTGATGCTTTTATTTCCCGCCCCTAACAACAGCCCTAGCAACGTTGTTTATTAGTCCAAGTGACGTCATGTGCGAATGCTCTATAGGCTTTCATTATCTGCAATAGAGCATTTTCAATCACATGACTCGGACCTAACAACGGCCTTAGCAACAGAAGTGTTACAGTTTTTTGCCCTACAGAGGTTAACAGTTACAAAAAATGACTAGCCGTGGAAGTCTTCTATTGGAGTTAATTCATTTGCAATCACGTGACCCCATTCCTAAAAACCGCCTTAGCAACAGTTAAAAGCCCTACAGAAGTTACACAGTTAAAAGAAAATAACCGGGTGTGACGTCACCTGAAAACACTCTATACCAAAAACTGTAGAGTACCCGTTATACGAGGTGTGGCTATTAAATAACGAAACTGATGCTGTAAATCCTATTATTTTTAATTAATCTATATTTAATTTATCATTACCTTTAATATGCATCCCTCCTCTACCCCTAGACCACTTTTTGTGATTTTTCTTTTGCTTGAAAAAAAAATTGGAAGCCTTCGTATGAGACCACCTTTAAAACTTTTGCCGGATTTTCTTTTACAACTTAAACGCACTGAAATCCTGATTTTAAAAATCAGATTTAAGCTTGGTAGTTAGGTATAAGTCCTATGGGGCAAGGTCAGGTGAAAAAGTTGGATGATTTAACTCACGGATGTGGTATTTGGCTATTAAAGTGTCTTGACAGACACTACAGAATGAGTTGGCGCGAAATCTTATGGAGATTCAATTACTTTTGAGTTTAAATTGCTATTCAAAACTTGTCTTGAGCATTATTTGTCAATTCAAACAGTTTCAGCAATTGCACAAATACATAAAAACTGTTAAATCAGATCAAAGTACCAACATTTTTAGTAATTTTAGCTGTTTTTTGACGAGAAAGGGCTTGTAGCAGTGTAAATAATTTTCCTTTTCTTCGCAGTCATCTAGAAAACACTTGAAACCCTCAAAAACGTATGTACATGGCAAATATTTATCTCCATACATGTCCTTTATTAAAAAATGAATTTTGGCAGCCATTTTTTGAAGTTTCTTGTGAAGTTTAACGAAAATTTGCTGCCTTATTACTGTGCACTTACCATTTTCCCGGCAAAATGGAATAATAGAGCATTCGCACATGACGTCACTTGGAGGACAAAATCAACGTTGCTAAGGCTGTTGTTAGGGGCGGGACATAGAAGTATCCAATAGCAGCATTCACACATGATGTCACTGGAGGAATAAAACAACGTTGCTAAGGCCGTTGTTAGGCAGAGTCATGTGATTGAAAATACTCTATATGCTTTTATATAAACGTACACTATAGCCAGACGAATTTGCTTAAAAACACGGGGGTATCTGTATTTAAAACATAAAGTTCCATACTAAAAAACTGTTCAGTGTTCAAATTTGTCACATGCTTAGTTCTTTTGTAGGAGCATCAGTCTCGTTATGTAATAGCCACACCTCGTATGATGCACCGTGAATTAATAAAGAAAAATAAAACAAGCGAGACTTGCATTAAAGACATCTGGTTCAACAATGGAAATGGAGTTATTGACGAATGAAATAGTCTCAAGTAGAGGTAAATCTTTGAGTCCGTCTCCAGACAGTGATGTCAGCTGACTGTTGTCCAGGTTAAGGTTTCGAAAAGAGTTGCGAATCGGCCGGAAATCGGGAATATCCTGAAAAAAAGATAACTTAAATATAAAACAAATTATTATTGGGATGCAGGGGTAAAAGTTTTCAGTCTTTGAACAGATTTCTGTAATTTAAAAACTTTTAAACGAAGCCCTACGGAATCATTTTAAAATTTAGAAGAATCTCAAATTAATTTTTTACTACAAAAGTCCATAACTGAAGCTTTTAATGTAGCATTAAATCTGCTCGTGTGTTAAACTACATTTGAATTTTTCTCTTCGTTGGGAATAGCTGATGTAACACAGTATTAAAAGTGGATGAAACCTTTCTAAAACCAACATCATACCAAGCTCTCACATTCGTATTCGGAAAAGAATTGAATCAATTTCCAAACAATAAACGACGCAGTGTACTTGCCAGGTGAACGCAAAAACGAGTATCACAATATCAGACGGTAAACACCATGGTAAACACAGCTTTAAGCAGTGCTATACTATAAAAAAGGAATAAAAAACACTCACCTCCTAGACAGACAACAATAGTTTCTCAGGTGGTCTTATTGCAACGTGAGTGTTAATGCAGCTTTTCTTTTACTGTTGTCAGTTCCGGTTATTAAAAGAGCAAATATATAGGTGTACAGCTACACTTGAAACAGCGAAAAGACATTTGACGATATTAAACACCTTTTCTGTTGACACTTTAATGGGTATTTGCTTACATTTTTGTGGGAAGATACTATGTGAAGCATTTGCAGAAAAAAAATCAATTTTCCAATTGATTTTTAATACTTTTTTGTTTTATTAAGGAAACTAGTTTTGAGCCTTGCTTATAGAATTTCTCCTCTAATGCAGTAAAAAAGTTCTCGGAAGTGTTATTTTTTAATCTGGATTCAAATTTAACTTTTTGAGAAAATATCGGGTCACAGCTGAAATAGTGTAATATCTTCAAGTTAAATGATACGTATGAAAAATAAAAAATAAAATTCAATTACTTTTTACTCAATAGTATTAGGCTATTGCAGTTTTCATTAAAATTATTTGCAATTTCTATGACCCGCCACTCAACCAATTGTACACCTCATTTTTACATACTCATTATAAGATATTATCTAAATAAAAAAAGAACCACAACATTTGAATTGTCAGTTAGAAAAAAGGAATAATTCCAAAAACCAAGTTTTGAGAAAACCGAAGAAAACTGTCTTAAGTAATGGAATTTTCATTGTATAACCACTAAATTTTTACTGAAAATTCTGGACCCTAGTTTGAATACGGAATAATCATCGAAAAAAATGTAAGTAGTAGTAAGTATATTCAAAAACATTTTACAGTGCACTGAAATATGAAAAATATTGAAAACCACTTTAAACGGCAACTATATTATATTTCTGCTGAGTTCACAGCGCAAAAGTGAAAAATGGAAAGAATAAGACGAATATAAAATTAAAAATTATTATTAAACTTAGTCATTAAAACACTATCAATTGTGTAAGTGAATATCAATGGAGTCAAACTTTCATTGGATATAAAAAAAAGGGGAAACACTTTTAAATTAAAATTAAAAAAAAAAAATTATTTTTGCTAAGTTTACTGTACAAAGAATAAGAAAAGAAAGACAAATTAACTTAAATTTTAAATTTAATAAAAAAATACAATGTATGGACATTGATTTCGCCAAATTCAAAGGGTTATATCTGCCGATAGGGGATAGTTATTTTTTTTTCCTTTTTACACTCATGTGTAGAGCAAAGCTTAGAGACTTTTGGCGCACAAAAAGTCAATTTGCCATTTTTTGGATTTATTCCCTTTTTCAAACGTGCTATTAATTTTTTTATCAGTAAAGGGTTTTTCATTGATCAATTATAAGATATGGAGATTGGTAATTAAGATATCCTCTATTTTAAACTTGAATTATGAATTAAGGTTTCTGAGACATTCCTTTCTCACTAATTTTAGCTTTCATTACAGAAAAGTGTTTTTTTTTTTGGTAACGGAAATTCGCGCAAGCAAATTTTCTCTTTCACCTTATTCATACTGGTATATTGTTTTCAAAACCCAGAACTTAACTGAAATATAAAACACTTCACAATGTATACTCTGTGGTTTAATGTCCAGAAAAGTTTTGTATTTTTGTTTTAAAAGCATGAAGAACTTATTTCTCCAAGGTATGACAAGAACTATTGCTATAAAGGGTGATTCAAGACTATAAAAATCCTAGAAGGGGAAGGTACACCTACCTAAGCAGAATTGATGTTTAAGATTCCTCCAATTCTTGTCATGTATGGCCAAATTTTGTTTACTTCTAGCTGCAGTTACGTAAACCTGATACATTTGGTATGAGCTGTGATACTAACTTGTACTTGGTAGATAAACTCTTAACGGCAAGGGGGGTTTTATATAGGGTCTGAATCATTCTTATCCGAAGTTGACCATTAAAACCCTTTAAGAACGGACTTAAAATCATCAAAATCGTTCGACTTCGGTATTTACAATATAAAACCATTAAAAAATCTAAAACTTCTGTGAATGTCTAACCCGCTAAATGATAATTTTTCAGTTTTAATACTAAAATTAAGTTATGACTTATTATAGAGGCCTATAAGATTGAAAAATAACGATACGGTAAGCTAGACATTTCAGAGGTGCCAAGTTTCAAAAAAAGTTTTCAGTAACCAGAGCTGATGTAATCAGTAACTTTTCAGTAACCTTGCTGGTGTCTCACTGTCCTCAGGATCTAACTGCATTACAATTCTTGATTGCGATTCGGGTGATGTGATCCCAAACTTGAGTATTTGCCTGACCCACATTTTTATACACTAAAATTTGATTGGCTTAATTATTTGGATAATGAATTAGGTAAATTTAAATAATAAGTACCTAAATTGGTTTTAATTATATTTCATTAAAAAAAATTAGATTACTTAAATTGGATTTGTTTTTTCTGTTAAGTTTCAAGATTAGTATGAATAAATAGAAATTTAGGTAATTCATTAAAATTTATCTTATTCATTATCCTAAAAGAATTATACTGAATTAAATAAATTTAGAGATATTTTATTAAAATATTTTGATAATAAATTGTAATCTAAAGTATTTACGTATTACCAATTAAATAATTTAACTGGCAAGGTAATTTTAGTTGAATTCTTGAAAACAAGTTTAAGAGATCCACTGCAAAAGAGTTTTGTGATTATTTCTGCAGCCGCGGCACAGAAGGCAAAACCCAAGGTAGAGAAGATTTAACCCAAACGCAATTTGGATACAGTCCCTTTATTCCCCGATTTGCATCACGGATTTATAAAAAATCGCACATGGAAAAGTCCAGGGGCCGATTACAAAATGTGTATCGTAAGGTTGCGCTGGTTGCGCAAACCAACGCGGTGCTGCCGATGCGCGCCGTGAGCCGGTGATTTCACGAACAGCCGGAGAGGCAACCATGTACGACGGCCAACATATTTGCAACTTTAGGAAAGGGAGATAAATCTTCATTCTGATAAAATCATTATGAAAGTGAAAAAAAAAATCACGAATCCGCGAAAGAATAGGTATCCGTAATTTTACATCGATGTCCGTAACACCGTAATTTTCTATCGAATCCGTAACTATTACGGACATATCGTAATACTTGGCACCTCTGGACATTTAGTCATTTACTGATGTTTTAATATTTTCAATTGGGTTTATGTAATAAATGCTTAAAAATACGATTTTGCTGGTTAAAGGGTAAGGGTTCAATTCTCCGTTCAGGATTATTCAACACTTAAAAACCCCTTTCTCGTTAAAAAAGCATTTCTGGCCTCGCTTTTTTATGACATTCCACGTCGTCCAGGTGTACTCACACAACTTCTGCTTGCGTAATTTTCTAATTTTGAATCACCAATCATCACGAAATACTTTGACGATACTTTGAAATTAACGAAATACTTTGATGATCCAATGCGCATGCCTGTGAGCTTGATTTTTGCTGTTTTTTGGAAATTTTAATAAAATAATAACTGAGGATAGAACCCACGAACTGCCGCATGCTACGCAAGCATCCTACCACTGGACCAGCGGAGATTCAATAACTTTAAAACTTATTACAACATCTTCTTTGTTTTGACGCATGCGCATGGCGAGACCAAAATATTTCCTTTCTAGGCGCTATATCAATCCTCCTGTAGTGCAATGCTAAAGGGTTGGGGGGGGGGGGGTAAAATCCCTAAATCCATTTTACCCCACCTGACCCTACCCTCTTTGGAGACCCGTCGACTTAAAAGGAGCCTTTTTTTCCAAATGCTCAACTATTAATTTTAATCAAGCTTTGAAGCTTGGGAAACATCCTCCATCTCCAACCCGTTTATACACTAATTTATGAGTCCAAATCTACTGCAGAAATTTCAAGTTAAGAAATTTCGGAAATCGCAAGATAATACAATTTACAATAATTAGAACACACTAAATTTTTACGCTAGAAACTTTTATCTTAATTCAAAACATAATTATATGCAATACATTAAATTTTATGAATAAAATAATTAAAAGCCAACACTCAGTGGCGATTTATTAGAACACTTTGACGAGTGTCCGGCTAATCGAAAGTACCGAATTATTTCGGAAAAAAATATTGAATTGCTATTTTTATCACAAATCTTAAGTTAGATCAACGATTGATATAAAAACTGGATCCCAGTGCATATTTAATTTAAAAATCACTATAAATTAAGGATTTAGCTAATTGAAAACAATCTTTTACAAAATAAATAAGAAACGCTAATTTTTTTTTCTAAATTTATTCAATATCATAAAAATAATTTCTGATTCGAATAAGAAGTTAAAAGTTGTAAAATGCGAAGTAGTCAAGAACAGGTTTCTGTAAAACTTCAATGCATCTCAATTTCATCCATCATTATTCTTGCCTTCTTTCCAGGTGGCTCACCATTATCAGAAACCAGTTCGTCTTCATCATCAGACGTTGTTCCTTCCTCAGCAGAAATCCTAGAGGCCGTTTCTACCCATTCTGCCTCAGCAGCTAAATATACAACAATAAAAGTCAATACTCCAAGGGTTCTAGTGAGACCCCTGTCTTTAGAAATAAGAAGACTCATAATGCACCTAACAAAATGCCGATCGTCTTCAGTCATTGCTTCTTTAGCAGCAGCTTTAGTTGTTTTGGTCCGTTTTCCTTCAAGAGCTCTTTGGATGGTTGCTTTGACTGATAAAAACAGCGCAAACGTTCTACTTTCTTTTTCGATATCGCATCTAGGAGGCCCTGAAGTTCCGTCGAGATGGGATTCTCTTTCGCTATATTCAAGTTTGGCCACTGCGAAAAAAGCTTTTTCATAATCGGTGTTTAAACCTATATCTGAAAAAGATGCTATCATTTGCTGAAACGCCTGAGAAAACCCAGAACCGACTATTTTTATTTTTGTGTAACAATACACCAAGACAATACTTTTATACAGACTAGAAGTATTTTCGAGCAGTTTTACTTTGGGAATCGTTTCTTTAGCCTGTAAAAATAAATTGATCATAGCTTCTTCAAAACTTAATTTTTCTACAACTTTAGTCGCCGTGTCTGTAATATCGGTGATTTTCTTAAATATAGCACCTCTGTCCTTTGAGCCTGAAGCCAACATATTATTTCTAGTGACAGTTACCACGAAAATCGTGTCTGTAATATCGGGATCATGATCGGGATCCAGGATTTCCTTAAATTGCTTAAGTATAGCACCGCTGTCCTTAGAGGCTAAAGCCGACCAGGCAGCATTCACAGCAGCTGACGCTTCTTCGGCTGTCACTTTTATATTAGATGTCACTTTTCTATCAGCTGTCACTGTTCTAGCAGTTCTGACTCCTGAAGAAGTTGATGAAATATTGACATCCATAGATTCTCTATAATTTCTAGTGACAGTTACCACGAATCTCGTGTCTGTAATATCGGGATCATGATCGGGATCCAGGATTTTCTTAAATTTCTCAAATATAGCCCCGCCGTCCTCAACGCCTAAAGCCGACCAGGCAGCATTCACAGCAGCTGACACTTTTTCGGCTGTCACTGTTCTAGAAGCTGTCAATTTTCTAGCATCTGTCTCTCTGACTCCTGAAGAAGTTGATGGAATATCGACATCCATAGATTCCATAATATTTCTAGTGACAGTTACCCTGAGACAATTCCGAATTGTGTCATGTGCTGACGTTTCTTCGGCTGTCAGTATTCTAGCAGCTGTGACTCCTGAAGAAGCTGATGGAATATCGACATCCATAGATTCCATATTATTCCTAGTGACAGTTACCACGAGTCTATTTAGAAATGTGTCAAGAGCATCGATGAATGTTACTTTAATTCAGACGGCGTTATACTAGACAGCAACTTAAGTTGACCCTACGACGTCACTAACAAACAAAGTAGTTCCCATCGCGGTATGTGAATTTTGAGTGAAATAAAGAAAGTCAATTCAAAACTATGATTATTTTGTTAAACTTATATATATATATATATATATATATATATATATATATATATATATATATATATATATATATATAGTGCTTTTCAATCACGATTTGCGTACCGAAACTCCTCCTATCAACACAACAGGTTTCGTGTTTACCGATTTCTCCTTCCGCATTTGTGACGTACTGGGTTCAAGAAACGTTGCAGTCGAGTATAGCGCATCGGTGATTACGGTTAACGTTAAGGTTAGGTTTATGTGGAGATGTGGAATGATTAGAATGGGATGAAAGGATTGTAAATGCACACTTTTCAATTATACCCAAGCAGCACAAACTTTCTAGTTTCGTCCCATTTTTGTCATGTATGGCCAAATTTCGTTTACCTCTAGTTGCAGTTACGTACACTTTACATATTTGGTTTGAGCTGTGCTTCTAGGGTAAAACTAAATTTTAAATACATTAATTAAGACCAAATGAGTTTTATTTTTAGGAAATAATCTATTTGCACAGTAGGGTGGAGCGAAACTAGCAAAAAATAACCAATTTCGGAAATAGAAAACGCCTGTGGTGGGAATAGCTGCCTTTTATGATAAAACTTATAAATTCAAAACTTAAGTTCGATCAATTTATATCTTCAGGTTCCACATTCACGTTGAAATTTCGAAATTTCATCAAATTTTACACAAAAATTATTATAAACGATTCCCACACAATTTTAGCTCAATTTTCAAACCATAGCTGGTTAAGTTTATATTCTTATGATGCTACATGACAGTTTAAGACTTTCCATGGACCTGAAATGGATGAAATTTCTAATTTTTTAAGCCACAAATAAGGGCGCATGCCATTAAAATAGGCTACCAAGCGAAAACTAAATTTTTGAACATCGGCGCCAAATAGAGCTCAAAAGTTGCGTATTACCATGCTTGTTCAAGGAAAAATAGTAAAAAAATTCGTAAAAAATAATTCAGAAGTGTTTTGGCCCTAGAATTTGAAAAAAATTGATATTTTACCTAGCGCGTAATGGAAAAAATCATAATCATTCAAAATTTAGTTTTAAATGTTCTAATAACCTTAATATTATTTCTAAGTGGTCAATAATGTTTTTGAAATACATTATTAAGTTGTTTCAAATTAAGCTTACAGCCTAGAATCGCAAATTCGGATGAAAAAAAATTTTAAAAGCCAAAAATTTAAATCGTCGTTAAGACGTTAAGTTCAAATATTTTTTTTAGACTGTACTACACATTGTTGTTTACGTAAAATTCTTTTCAAACCCTAAGCAACCCTAAGTTCATATTTTTTTAGGGAAAACAGATGAAACAAAAGTTATATTGCACTAGAGGCATTTTATTCCAAACTTTTTTACCTAAACTACTTCTTTTTATAACAAGTCTTCTAATTAAAATGGACAAACTGATAACAAATATTATGATTTGTGTTAGGTATAATTAGGAAAACAATTAGGAAAAATTATAAGTAATTTTTAAGTATCTGAAAAATAAAACATAAATAAGTATAAAAATTCAATTTTCTCTCATTTGGCAATTCTAAGCTGTATGCCTAAACTCAAACCCCAGTTCAAAACCATTATACATATTTTTTTGACCATTCAGAAACCAATATCAGGTAACTATAAGCTTTTATATCATTTAAAACATAAATTTGAATGATTATGATTTTTATTTATTTATTTATTTAAAATAGATTGCCAAACAGTAGTGAAATTCCAATTACTTGGCAAGAAAAAGACATAAACAGTACATCATATTAAATATAAAAGGACGCACATAACCACAAAAAAATAAGCACTAAATCTACACAAAAGAGAAAAACAAAAAATCATGGAGATACACTTTGCAAATAATCAAGTTTTAATTTAGAGTAAGAATCTAAAAACAGATCACTGGTTGTGGGCAGATTATTAACTATTTTATAAAATTGATAAACAGTTTGGCTTGAAAGATAGTTCTTGACAATTAAAGGAATCGTGAATACTAAATTTGAGTTTTTCCATTACGCGCTGGCAAAATATCAATTTTTTCAAATTCTAGGGCCAAAACACTTCTGAAATATTTTTTACGAATTTTTTTACTATTTTTCCTTGAACAAGCAAGGTAATACGCAACTTTTGAGCTCTATTTGACACCAATATTAAAAAATTTAGTTTTCGCTTGGTAGCCTATTTTAATGGCATGCGCCCTTATTTGGGGCTTAAAAAATTAGAAATTTCATCCATTTCAGGTCCATTGAAAGTCTTAAACTGTCATTTAGCATCATAAGAATGTAAACTTAACCAGCTATGGTTTGAAAATTGAGCTAAAATTGTGTGGGAATCGTTTCTAATCATTTTTGTGTAAAATTTGATGAAATTTCGAAATTTCAACATGAATGTGGAACCTGAAGATAATAATTGATTGAACTCAAGTTTTGAATTTATAGGTTTTATCATAAAAGGCACCTATTCCCACCACAGGCGTTTTCAATTTTCAAAAGAAGGTTTTTCGCTCCACCCTATTGCACAGTTTGCCGCAATTATTAGCGAACCTAAAATTATAATCAATCGGGTTATCAATTATAATCATTAATTATCATCATAATTAGCGGCCGAAGGCGATCGCATTAAGTGGAATCTACTGCATTTTTTGATTGAATTAAAAAAAAACATGTTGGTCAAGAAAAAAAGATCAAATTTATATTTATAGGCAGCGCACAGCACTGAGGCGCACAGAGGAAAAGCCGAACAGAGGGCCTCTGTACGAGCATTGCCATTGGCAGAGACCCCTTTTCCCATGTGGTGACGTCACGGATGAGCCAACCTTCTCTCTCTACAAACCTTGAACAGAGGGTCCATAACAACTTATTCAAATCCCGTCTTATGGTAGAAGGCAGCACTGCAAATGTCTGTGATTGATAGATGGGTTGGCAGTGACCATTTTGGTGATCACCAGCTGATGTGATTGGATGTGACGTGTTCATTCAATCTGTCCTTTCGGAGGGCTATTAGAGGATCAAGCTACTTTTTCTCCACGAAAGAGGCGTGAATTCCATGAGTAGTTTGTTGCGATCCCAACGCCATCAGAGAACCCATCATAGGGCATACGCATACCCCATGCTTTTTCGATTTCCATTATCGCTTATGGCCTTGGACCTTCTGTTCTGGTATTATTATACTCTGTGGGCAGCGTCAACGGTAGGGGAGAAATGGAAGTGGAGTGAACATTCACATTGAATCGATTCCGAAAAAGAGGATAGCTTGCTTAGAAATTTCAAAATTGTTCTTCTATTCTCCTTGGAATCAACAGGAGCATGAAAGCCTAAATGTCTTTCTCTTCTTCAAGAGTTATTATGCGGGCATTTGAATCTAATTTTCACGATACCAGGGGCCTTACCAGTCGAGGTTCCCAGTCATTAGATACCAGAAGCTAACATTATGTTGTAATCAGGAATTTGATTAAGAAGGCTTCTAGGTAATTGGAAGGTCCTGAAAGTGGTATTAATGTATAATATAATCATTTATATTTAAGAACAATCCATCTCCACAGACTACTAGGTAGTAAGTTGACCCCACTATTTAGTTTACGCCCTGGGTTTAAAAGAAGTGTTTTATTCAAGAGATAATAATAAAGCGGTACTACCTGATTAAATGGTAGTAAGGTATGCAAACAGTTGGGAAAACAGAATAGACAGAGATAAAAACTTTGATAAAATACATAAAAACTTTAAAATCTAAAGTAAATACAAATTTAATCACAAAGATTACATCATGCAGTTTTTTTAGAAAGTTGATGATAGAAACACTAGATCAATTTGTTATTTAACCTTATAATTTGTTTCTTTGGTGTAGTTTAACGGGATTTTTTTTTCAATTTAAACAGGGGGTATTTACAAATTTTGGGATTTCAAAAGTCTGTAATAATTTTAATGGATTTTTTTTCACTTAGAATGGATAATTGGGTAACTGTCGTAATTAAATGTGCAACACCGGAACTGGATGGTTAGGTTAGATTTACACAGTTGGAACCGGGAGGGAAAAGGCACAGGGAGCACGGTGATGAAAATGCACCGGGAACACCGAGATGAAAAGGCACCGGGGACACCAAGATGAAAAAGGCACCGGGATATGAAAAAATACTGGGAACACCGGGATATGAAAAAATACTGGGAACACCGGGATATGAAAAACTACCAGGATGATTGTGGTAATTATGGTTACAGAAAATTAGGCATGTAACTTGAGAAAATTTTAATAAATTGATACACTCCACCCGTGCAAGGCCGGGCATATCAGCTAGTAATTAATAAAATGACAACATTTAAAATTTAAAAGACTTTGAATTCTCAAGCACGTGCTATAGTTCACAATGTCACGGAGTTTTTTGAAGAAGAAAAAGCACGAATTCTCTAAAAGTGCCTATTGCAAATGCCATCAAGAGAGAAGCCCAAGCAACAGGAGTTTCAGAGTCGTCAGTTAAGAGGACTTACAAAATATAGAAAGCGATTATTGGAAAAAAGATGGGTTCATCGAAGATATTGTAGACGAATTAGTGATTAATTTGTCGGACAGCGATTGAGAATCTTTGTCAAACTCTGACAGTGACTGCAGTTCTAGTGACAATGAATTGCATTAAATTGTATTTAAATGTTATAAAATATTTTTAAAAAAATTATAAATATTTCTGTATTTTGTGTCTTTACAAGTTTCTAACGCCTCATTTAAATTTCAAGTACGGTGATTAAATTATAAAATTATTAATTTAAGTGGTATGAGCTATTTTATATAAAACTACTAAACTCACAAAAATGTATCATGCTTAAAAGTATTTTCGATTTTTATTAACGAGAAATTTCAAAGATAATATATATTTTAATGTAGTAGTTTAATAAAATATGATTATCTTATTTTCATTCGCGAAACGCGTTTTCTCACTCGCCAAATGTACGATTAAAAACCCAAATATTGCCGTTCAATTCATACCAGCTTCCCTCTTCTTTCGGACTCGTCTACTCACGGCAACCCTGTTCAAAGCTCTTCTCCTCGCGGTACGACAGTACTCACACAACTTCTCCTTGCGTAATTTTCTAATTTTGAATCATCACGAGCGCTTATTAACGAAATACTTTGATGATCCAATGCGCATGCCGGTGAACTTGATTTTTGCTGTTTTTTGGAATAAAATAATAACTGAGGATAGAACCCACGAACTGCCGCATGCTACGCAAGCATCCTACCACTGGGCCAGTGGAGATTCAATAACTTTAAAACTTATTACAACATTTTCTTTGTTTTGACGCATGCGCATGGCGAGACCAAAATATTTCCTTTCTAAGCGCTTTATCAATCATCCTGTAGTGCAATGCTAAAGGGTTGGGTGGGGGTAAAAACCCTAAATCCATTTTACCCCACCTGACCCTACCCTCTTTGGAGACCCGTCGACTTAAAAGGAGCCTTTTTTTCCAAATGCTCAACTATTAATTTTAATCAAGCTTTGAAGCTTTGGAAACATCCTCCATCTCCAACCAGTTTATACACTAATTTATGAGTCCAAATCTACTGCAGAAATTTCAAGTTAAGAAATTTCGGAAATCGCAAGATAATACAATTTACAATAATTAGAACACACTAAATTTTTACGCTAGAAACTTTTATCTTAATTCAAAACATAATTATATGCAATACATTAAATTTTATGAATAAAATAATTAAAAGCCAACACTTAGTGGCGATTTATTAGAACACTTTGATGAGTGTCCGGCTAATCGAAAGTACTGAATTATTTCGGAAAAACATTCTAGTACTATATTTAAAACAAATATTGAATTGCTATTTTTTATCACAAATCTTAAGTTAGATCAACGATTGATATAAAAACTGGATCCCAGTGCATATTTAATTTAAAAATCACTATAAATTAAGGATTTAGCTAATTGAAAACAATCTTTTACAAAATAAATAAGAAACGCTAATTTTTTTTCTAAATTTATTCAATATCATAAAAATAATTTCTGATTCGAATAAGAAGTTAAAAGTTGTAAAATGCGAAGTAGTCAAGAACATCAGGTTTCTGTAAAACTTCAATGCATCTCAATTTCATCCATCATTATTCTTGCGTTCTTTCCAGGTGGCTCACCATTATCAGAAACCAGTTCGTCTTCATCATCAGACGTTGTTCCTTCCTCAGCAGAAATCCTTGAGGCCGTTTCTACCCATTCTGCCTCAGCAGCTAAATATACAACAATAAAAGTCAATACTCCAAGGGTTCTGAGACCTCTGTCTTTAGAAATAGGAAGACTCATAATGTACCTAACAAAATGCCGATCGTCTTCAGTCATTGCTTCTTTAGCAGCAGCTTTAGTTGTTTTGGTCCGTTTTCCTTCAAGAGCTCTTTGGATGGTTGCTTTGACTGATAAAAACAGCGCAAACGTTCTACTTTCTTTTTCGATATCGCATCTAGGAGGCCCTGAAGTTCCGTCGAGATGGGATTCTCTTTCGCTATATTCAAGTTTGGCCACTGCGAAAAAAGCTTTTTCAAAATCGGTGTTTAAGCCTATATCTGAAAAAGATTCTTTCATTTGCTGAAAGGCCTGAGGAAACCCAGAACCGACTATTTCTATGTTTGTGTTACAAGACACAAAGACAATACTTTTATGCAGACTAGAAGTATTTTCGAGCAGTTTTACTTTGGGAATCGTTTCTTTAGCCTGTAAAAATAAATTGATCATAGCTTCTTCAAAACTTAATTTTTCTACAACTTTAGTCGCCGTGTCTGTAATATCGGTGATTTTCTTAAATATAGCACCTCTGTCCTTTGAGCCTAAAGCCAACATATTATTTCTAGTGACAGTTACCACGAAAATCGTGTCTGTAATATCGGGATCATGATCGGGATCCAGGATTTCCTTAATAAATTGCTTAAGTATAGCACCGCTGTCCTTAGAGGCTAAAGCCGACCAGGCAGCATTCACAGCAGCTGACGCTTCTTCGGCTGTCACTTTTATATTAGATGTCACTTTTCTATCAGCTGTCACTGTTCTAGCAGTTCTGACTCCTGAAGAAGTTGATGAAATATTGACATCCATAGATTCTCTATAATTTCTAGTGACAGTTACCACGAATCTCGTGTCTGTAATATCGGGATCATGATCGGGATCCAGGATTTTCTTAAATTTCTCAAATATAGCCCCGCCGTCCTCAACGCCTAAAGCCGACCAGGCAGCATTCACAGCAGCTGACGCTTTTTCGGCTGTCACTGTTCTAGAAGCTGTCAATTTTCTAGCATCTGTCTCTCTGACTCCTGAAGAAGTTGATGGAATATCGACATCCATAGATTCCATAATATTTCTAGTGACAGTTACCCTGAGACAATTCCGAATTGTGTCATGTGCTGACGTTTCTTCGGCTGTCAGTATTCTAGCAGCTGTGACTCCTGAAGAAGCTGATGGAATATCGACATCCATAGATTCCATATTATTCCTAGTGACAGTTACCACGAGTCTATTTAGAAATGTGTCAAGAGCATCGATGAATGTTACTTTAATTCAGACGGCGTTATACTAGACAGAAACTTAAGTTGACCCTACGACGTCACTAACAAACAAAGTAGTTCCCATCGCGGTGTGTGAATTTTGAGTGAAATAAAAAAAAGTCAATTCAAAACTATGATTATTTCGTTAAACTTATATATATATAGCGCTTTTCAATCACGATTTGCGTACCGAAACTCCTCCTATCAACACAACAGGTTTCGTGTTTACCGATTTCTCCTTCCGCATTTGTGACGTACTGGGTTCAAGAAACGTTGCAGTCGAGTATAGCGCATCGGTGATTACGGTTAACGTTAAGGTTAGGTTTATGTGGAGATGTGGAATGATTGGAATGGAGTGAAAGGATTGTAACTGTGCACACTTTTCAATTATACCCAAGCAGGACAAACTTTCAAGTTTCGTCCCATTTTTGTCATGTATGGCCAAATTTCGTTTACCTCTAGTTGCAGTTACGTAAACTTTACATATTTGACTTGAGCTGTGCTACTAGGGTAAAACTAAATTCTAAATACATTAATTAAGACTAAATGCGTTTTATTTTTAGGAAATAATCTATTTGCACAGTAGGGTGGAGCGAAACTAGCAAAAAATAACCAATTTCGGAAATAGAAAACGCCTGTGGTGGGAATAGCTGCCTTTTATGATAAAACTTATAAATTCAAAACTTGAGTTCGATCAATTTATATCTTCAGGTTCCACATTCACGTTGAAATTTCGAAATTTCATCAAATTTTACACAAAAATTATTATAAACGATTCCCACACAATTTTAGCTCAATTTTCAAACCATGGCTGGTTAAGTTTATATTCTTATGATGCTAAATGACAGTTTAAGACTTTCCATGGACCTGAAATGGATGAAATTTCTAATTTTTTAAGCCCCAAATAAGGGCGCATGCCATTAAAATAGGCTACCAAGCGAAAACTAAATTTTTGAACATTGGCGCCAAATAGAGCTCAAAAGTTGCGTATTACCATGCTTGTTCAAGGAAAAATAGTAAAAAAATTCGTAAAAAATAATTCAGAAGTGTTTTGGCCCTAGAATTTGAAAAAAATTGATATTTTACCTAGCGCGTAATGGAAAAAATCATAATCATTCAAAATTTAGTTTTAAATGTTCTAATAACCTTAATTTTATTTCTAAGTGGTCAATAATGTTTTTGAAATACATTATTAAGTTGTTTCAAATTAAGCTTACAGCCTAAAATCGCAAATTCGGATGAAAAACAATTTTAAAAGCCAAAAATTTAAATCGTCGTTTAGACGTTAAGTTCAAATATTTTTTTTAGACTGTACTACACATTTTTGTTTACGTAAAATTCTTTTTAAACCCTAAGCAACCCTAAGTTCATATTTTTTTTAGGGAAAACAGATGAAACAAAAGTTATATTGCACTAGAGGCATTTTATTCCAAACTTTTTTACCTAAACTACTTCTTTTTATAACAAGTCTTCTAATTAAAATGGACAAACTGATAACAAATATTATGATTTGTGTTAGGTATAATTAGGAAAACAATTAGGAAAAATTATAAGTAATTTTTAAGTATCTGAAAAATAAAACATAAATAAGTATAAAAATTCAATTTTCTCTCATTTGGCAATTCTAAGCTGTATGCCTAAACTCAAACCACAGTTCAAAACCCTTATACATATTTTTTTTAACCATTCAGAAACCAATATCAGGTAACTATAAGCTTTTATATCATTTAAAACATAAATTTGAATGATTATGATTTTTATTTATTTATTTATTTGAAATAGATTGCCAAACAGAAGTGAAATTCCAATTACTTGGCAAGAAAAAGACGTAACAGTACATCATATTAAATATAAAAGGACGCACATAACCACAAAAAAATAAGCACTAAATCTACACAAAAGAGAAAAACAAAAAATCATGGAGATACACTTTGCAAATAATCAAGTTTTAATTTAGAGTAAGAATCTAAAAACAGATCACTGGTTGTGGTCAGATTATTAACTATTTTATAAAATTGATAAACAGTTTGGCTTGAAAGATAGTTCTTGACAATTAAAGGAATCGTGAATACTAAATTTGAGTTTTTCCATTACGCGCTGGCAAAATATCAATTTTTTCAAATTCTAGGGCCAAAACACTTCTGAAATATTTTTTACGAATTTTTTTACTATTTTTCCTTGAACAAGCAAGGTAATACGCAACTTTTGAGCTCTATTTGACACCAATATTAAAAAATTTAGTTTTCGCTTGGTAGCCTATTTTAATGGCATGCGCCCTTATTTGGGGCTTAAAAAATTAGAAATTTCATCCATTTCAGGTCCATTGAAAGTCTTAAACTGTCATTTAGCATCATAAGAATATAAACTTAACCAGCTATGGTTTGAAAATTGAGCTAAAATTGTGTGGGAATCGTTTCTAATCATTTTTGTGTAAAATTTGATGAAATTTCGAAATTTCAACATGAATGTGGAACCTGAAGATAATAATTGATCGAACTCAAGTTTTGAATTTATAGGTTTTATCATAAAAGGCACCTATTCCCACCACAGGCGTTTTCAATTTTCAAAAGAAGGTTTTTCGCTCCACCCTATTGCACAGTTTGCCGCGATTATTAGCGAACCTAAAATTATAATCAATCGGGTTATCAATTATAATCAATTGTTATATCAATTAATTAGCGGCCGAAGGCGATCGCATTAAGTGGAATCTACTGCATTTTTTGATTGAATTAAAAAAAAAACATGTTGGTCAAGAAAAAAGATCAAATTTATATTTATAGGCAGCGCACAGCACTGAGGCGCACAGAGGAAAAGCCGAACAGAGGGCAAGGTTTGTAGAGAGAGAAGGTTGGCTCATCCGTGACGTCACCACATGGGAAAAGGGGTATCTGCCAATGGCAATGCTCGTACAGTTGTTGAACAGAGGGTCCATAACAACTTATTCAAATCCCGTCTTATGGTAGAAGGCAGCACTGCAAATGTCTGTGATTGATAGATGGGTTGGCAGTGACCATTTTGGTGATCACCAGCTGATGTGATTGGATGTGACGTGTTCATTCAATCTGTCCTTTCGGAGGGCTATTAGAGGATCAAGCTACTTTTTCTCCACGAAAGAGGTGTGAATTCCATGAGTAGTTTGTTGCGATCCCAACGCCATCAGAGAACCCATCATAGGGCATACGCATACCCCATGCTTTTTCGATTTCCATTATCGCTTATGGCCTTGGACCTTCTGTTCTGGTATTATTATACTCTGTGGGCAGCGTCAACGGTAGGGGAGAAATGGAAGTGGAGTGAACATTCACATTGAATCGATTCCGAAAAAGAGGATAGCTTGCTTAGAAATTTCAAAATTGTTCTTCTATTCTCCTTGGAATCAACAGGAGCATGAAAGCCTAAATGTCTTTCTCTTCTTCAAGAGTTATTATGCGGGCATTTGAATCTAATTTTCACGATACCAGGGGCCTTACCAGTCGAGGTTCCCAGTCATTAGATACCAGAAGCAAACATTATGTTGTAATCAGGAATTTGATTAAGAAGGCTTCTAGGTAATTGGAAGGTCCTGAAAGTGGTATTAATGTATAATATAATCATTTATATTTAAGGACAATCCATCTCCACAGACTTCTAGGTAGTAAGTTGACCCCACTATTCAGTTTACGCCCTGTGTTTAAAAGAAGTGTTTTATTCAAGAGATAATAATAAAGCGGTACTACCTGATTAAATGGTAGTAAGGTATGCAAACAGTTGGGAAAACAGAATAGACAGAGATAAAAACTTTGATAAAATACATAAAAACTTTAAAATCTTAAAGTAAATACAAATTCCATCACAAAAAAGCATAATAAACTTCTGAAATGAAGGCCCTTTTGCATATTAAAAGGTGTTTTATCAAGTTTTAGAAATCCTAGGTTTTCCCCATCAAAATTTAATCAAATCATTCCTGATTTTACGTTTTGAAATAAATATTAAAATGCTATCCACTTTACTATTTGAAACGCGTTCAGTATCTTATATAAAAACATTTTGTTTTCCCCTGAAGATTCGTACTATTTAACACCCAGTAAGATCCAATAAATCTAATAGGCACCTCTCTAACATTGATTTTTTTTTTAGAAAAACTGGAACGACTTGTTCCTCTCGGTCTTGTTTTGCATGAAATGGGTTATCCTGGTCCTTTGCGCCATAAAAATCTAACCAACTAACCCAGGTTTCTTTAATATATAATTCTTTAATTGTATATTTCATATTTCTTATAGCATTTTACAACGAGGAGAGAAGTGGGGAGAGTGAAAACACGAGAGAAAATAAAAAATCATACGAATAGAATATACAGGATGATTCTGAATTCACCATCAATATTTGGTGGGGAGATAGGGAAAGGAGATTTCACATAGGAAAGCACGGCGCATATGCCATGTAGTAGGCGAAAATGACCCCAGTTCAATGATGGAAGGAACACATTAAAAGGGAGTGGTAACATTAATTATCTTATTACGCATGTAACAGCAACTGATGAAAAGAAATGTTACATGCGTAAGATAATAAATGTTTTTTTCCTTACCACTTAATTTTTATGTGTTCCTTCCATCATTGAACTGGGGTCATTTTGCCCTACTACATGGCATATGCGCCCATGCTTTCCTATGTAAAATCTCCTTCTCTTTTCCTATTCCCTACCTCCTCACCAAATATTGATGATGAATTCTGAATCACCCTGTAGAGTAAGAAGGAGCCTGAAGAAGAGTTTAAAAAATAGAGGGGCGGACCTGGAAAAAGTGCCCGAACCTACGAACCTGGTTCGGGGGAAGCCCCTGCCAGCTCCATAGGAGCAATACATTAGGTTCGGGTAAATTGTATTAGGTTCGGGGGAAGGTTACAACTTTTTCCAGGTCCGTAGAGGGGCCAATTTTCTAGAACAACACCGTTCCAAAGCAATTGAATCATTGTATTTAAATATCTGCATGCAAATAAAAAATTTCAAAAATACTCACCGTCAGTGAACTTAAGCGAACGTGGAACCTCCTCAGCCTATACACACCCTCGAACACACCTTCGTCCAGACTGTGCATCAGAGTGTCGTCCAAGTACAACCTGTACACGATCAGACCCCTGAGGGCCCCTCTGGGAAGCCCCTCCACCCCGGTCACCGTGATTTCGTACGTCGTGTTCTTTTCGAACACGGAACCGTCCGACAGAGTTCTCGAGAAGGCGTCGAAGTCGGTGAGGTTTGCACACTCCAGTCCGACCACTTCCTCGTAGTCCAGGCATTGGCAGTCGGGCAGACGAGACTCGCACAGTTCTTTCGGGAAAGTTGATTCGTCTTCGTACAGGTAGTCGTCTTCTTCGGCAGTGGATGATGTGGTCTTCAGGCACAAAAAGAGGATGGTGATGATGCGAACGCTTGAAAGCATGGCCAGGTTTATTTCATGTGTGTATGTTTAACACTGTTTATGCATGGAAGCAAAGGTTTCAGTCAGGAGATCCTGATCGCTTTGGAAAACCGATATTTACAAGTTAATGAGTCGAAATTCCATCAATGCATCGATTGATGTATGAGGAGATTTGCTTGTTTTGACTAGAGATTGCTTGTTTCAGTAACAGAAGTGTAACATTGTTCTTTTGGCAAATGTTCAATTCACTAGACAGTTTCTTAGAGATCCTGCTCTCTACGAAAACCGATATTTACAAGTTAATGATTGTTAACAAGTGATGATGATAAGTTGATTGATGACATGATAGTGATTGATGACAACTTAATAGTTAATGAATTCGTTGATTGAGGAATGAAAAGTATGACTTTCTTTTTTTTAAAGTCTAAAGCTCTCTTATTTTAACAGTGCACGTATGGCATTGTCATTAAGGTCAATGTTGTAGAACAAATAATGCTTGTAAGTGCAATCTAAGATTCGTGAACAATCTCAGGTTCTATCCACAAAGATCACATTTAGAAAAGTATATCATTTATTTTTTCTTATCACTAGTATTTTTAGTTTGGATAGACTAGAAGATTATGAAAAGTGTTTTGTGGATTACATTTAAAGATGAGGTTTTATGCTATCTTTATCATGATTCGAAATTTTTGATTTTCATCAGAACTTTCTTGCCAGCAACTCTGTAGGTAAAACTCTCCATTTCAGGTTTTTGATTCAACATTGTAATGAATATAAATGTTCACAAAAGATATATTTAAGTAGAATTTATAATTTAAACTCAAGATTCAATAAATTTTTCTTAATGTTTTAAATGACCAGATGGAATAGTTCACAGTCATCTTAGTAGGAATGATTTTAATAGGGAATGTAAATTTAGTTATCATATCTATTAGTTAATCTGAATCAAGATGATCAGCTTTCTTTCATGTTTAGTTTCTGTGCAGTGTAATGTTTAAAAGAAAACGACCAATCTAAATTAAATTTCACTCCTCCAGAATTTATTTCATCTTCTAGAAAGTTCCTTCTAAAAAAAAGAAGAAAAACTAATTTTAAATTTAATATTAAAAATTATTGTTGAAATCTGGGAGTGATTGTACAAGTTTAATTTGAAGAATATTCATATTCAAGCATAATTCTTAAAAACTAAATGTCAGCTGATGCTACATAAAAAATTTAACATGTCCCATAAAGGGTTGTGTTGTTAAACGTTATCATTTACACTACATATACTGTATATAGTCAATAATCCTTGTAACTTTATTACCTTTGCACTTGGAAGTTACTAGTTTTCTTTGTCCTATCTATATGTTGTTATAGCAAAAACATTTAGTATGCAAGAAAGCCTTCCTATTTACAGGAAGTGTGACTCTCCTAACCTTGTAATCTTATCTTATCAAATAATATCGAAAAGGAAATGGCAATTATATTTTTTATACAGGGTGTTTCAAAATCCGTTTCACGGCTTTAATTTGGAACTTACGTCTCTTAGGGTTTTGGAAGTAAGGGTTGAATCCATTGAGACCGCTTACGGGGCGCCAAGCGGCGAAATAAGCAAGTTTAAATAAATTAGTTAAAAAACTAAAGGAGGTGGAATAAAAGCTTCAATGAAAAATTGAACATCGTGAAAAGTATAGGCATAGAAAAAAGTTTCATGAAAATATCTTAAGTTCGTGGAGATATTAGCATGTGAAAATAGCTCATTTTCAGGCCTCAAAAAAGAAAGATGGCAAATTTGCAAGTTTTTTCGATTTTTTAATTAAAATTTGTCTTTATTTAATTAAAAAAACCTAAAAACTGCATTATTACTCTGATAACTTGAAATTTGCTGTTTTTTATTTTTTTAGGCCTGAAAATGGGCTATTTTCATATGCCAATATGTATCTCCTCCAATTAAAATATTTTCATGAAACATTTTATCTGAACGTTTTTCATGAAATTGCAAACAATTCTTTATTGAAGTTTTTGTTCTGTCTCCTTTAGTTTTTTTAATTCATTTGTTTAACTTTCTTATTTCGCTGCTAAGCTAACGGCGCTGTAAGCGTTTTCAATGGATTCAACATGGTCACTCACCTTTGGGTACACCTTACTTCCACGACCCTTAGAGACGTTGGTTTTAAATAAAAGCCGTTAAATGGACTTTTGAAAACACCCTGTAGATCTGGTTTCCCCAAGACTATTTTTGGGGTCATAAGTCACCTTGGATACTAATACGAAGCCAAGTTTCCGGAGTAATTCTTGGACACTATAACCTTTTCATAATTACGCTAGTACCTATAAATGAAAATTAATCATAAAATACTCGAAACTATTACCTTTTTTTAGAGTTATTTATTTAATTTTTACATGGTACTACTTCTGAACCCGCCTATTAAATTTCTGTAAAATAACATTTTCTGAAAATTATTAAATCCACTTAGTGACTCCGCAAACGACTCGGCCACAAAAACTCGTGCCTGTGGGGTGGCAGCAAGATGCACTATACCACTAGATTTGTTAAAAAAAATATCGCCTGCTTTTGCTTATAATGTGTTTCCTTTTTCTTTTATTTACTAATTCAAATGTGTTGTGCTCCATCAAAAATAATAAATAAAAAGATAATTGGTCATTGGTCGGAAAAAAAAAATTATTTGATGCGCAAATGAATATAACAAGTTAATATCTGAGTTGTGTTAAAAATATGTAATTGTATAAAAAATTAGAAAAGTAATTTAAAGAAAAGTGTACCAAGGTGACCCACTCTCCACTATTGGGAATAAACAGAAGAAAAACTTTTTTAAATATTTGTTTTTATGTTTGTTATAATATTAAATGTTTGTTTCAATGTATTCATTAAAATCTAAAAAATATTAAGAAACTTATTTTAATGATAGTTTTTTAAGAATCGTTATTTTCTCTATTTCCTAAATAAAATGGTAAAATGGTTCTTACCTTTTTGCTTAATCCTATATTATTTGTAAGAGATTCAGTTGTTCTTGAAAGTAAGCATTAATCCTCTTCACTAATGGGTCTATATGTTGCTGGCCAAACCATAATTAACCAGTAAAAAGGGTAGATTGAAGTAGGTTTTGAGCGTTAAATCCTTTAAGCACAGATTGACTTTAAGATGATGTCAGAGATGCACATCTCTATTTTTCGGGTCTTCACCTGGTAGTAGGCATGAGCTGTTACTTCAATCCGCGTAATAAGGTAAGTTATTCAAAACTTAAGATGAACTATTACACATAACCGTCTACATGGTTGAGATGGGAGACGAGTTCGCAAATGATCATCAGAGATATAGATGATTCTAAGCACTGATAACAAACAAAACAAACTATTACTACGACAATCTACGCAGAGTAAAATTCAAGCGAGAAGCAAAGATGATTCAATTTCTCATGAGCTTTTCCACACGTGTCGAAGACGTTTCATCATGTTGATTTTGAACAGGGTTGAAGGAGGACGCAAAGACGTGCTCGTGCGATTCAAATAAGACTGGGTGAGAACTAGGAAAGAGAAGGTATTTCCCAAGGACTGCAACAACGTCACGTGTGACGGAAGCGAAGGCGTGCACGAGGTTTTGATCGAGAAGAAAGGGAGAGTGAACTGCGTGGACGATTGGTGTGCTGCTTGCTCTATTGTTCTTTCAATATTGGAAACTGTACATTTTGGAACTGCTGAATTCAGGGTTTGATTGAAGCGCAATTGTTTCGTTCACTATTTGATTAAAATTATTGTGGTCATTAGTTGGATTTGAGTGAGAAATGTTAAAACAAGAGGTTTGGGGGGGTCGTTTTATGTTTTGTATGTTCGGATAAACATTTTTATATAGTATTAACACATTTATATTGGTTGGGGATTTCAACTGGATTTTGCTTTGGACATGATTGTTCCAGTGTTCCGTTTACAGATATTGGAATTTATTCTGAAAATCAAAAATTCCCCTTGATCACCTCATAAAGCAATTAAAAATTCTCCCTTTATATATTTTTTGACCTCATCAGATCTGGCCTTATTGTGTAATGAATTCATATTTTTATACTTTTCCCCATTGATTTGCAGCATTTATTGTTGCATGCGGCTCATACAACTTATGTGTATCATTATTGCATTCTATATGGACTGTTTTCAAATTATAGTCCTAGAGAGCTTTATAGAAGTGGTATGCCGAAGGATTCTAAAGCATTATGTAAAAAACTGCAAAGAGGGATTGTGAATGGGGCGAACAATAACAATTGAATGATCGTGAGGGATATATCCGTGCCAATGACTACCGTTTTGGTCGAATTTCCAGAATAACACGGAATACTGGCATGATGCAAATGTACTATGGTAAGGTAACCAATCCCGCAAAGTTTACTTAAAGCTATGAAAAAAATCGAGATAATTGTTTTCACTGTCCTTTTATTCACTTTGAAAAAACATTCGTAATAACAACGTTCCTAATTGAGGAAAACGTTTTCCTCATCTTCCGACGATTTTGAATTTTAAACCAGACAAACTGTAACATATTAGCAAACCGACTTATAGTTAATTAGCCGTGTTCAAATATTGAAGAATTTCGATCTACATAAACTCCTAGTTTGATAAAAGTCTGGCATCGAGTTGATTTGAAGAAACTCCAACCTACTTTCCAAAAATACGTCACAAATCATCTGCATAAACAACACTCTTAAAATGGAAATATATTTATTAACTCTTAACTTATCAGTAATGAAATCAAAATGTAAATGTAATACTCCTTAAAGAGGCTTTTAGCTCCTATGGGAAATTACAAGTAATTTCTTTTCCTTTTTCGTGCTTTTGTGTGATGCCTTCATGTCTGTTTTCTGTGTATTTTGTATTAATTTTTTGTTGATAAATTTGAATTTGAATGTTTTCCTTAAAAAATACCCAGGAAGTCTACTTATAACTTCTGCAACATTCTTAAAAAAAGGTACACAAATGAATCTTTAAAATTTCATATTCTGTATTATTAGTGTTTTATCATCCATATTTATTTATGTTTCAAGTTTCAACCCCCTGACTTGTTAACCAATACCTTTTAAGCCATTGAAAATAATTAAAGACAAAACCTACATTACACTCAATGTTTACAAACTATTTTTTTTATCAGACTAAAAATTATATAAATTTTAGACAAAATGTGTGAAATTCTATATTAAATAGTATATCTGTAAGTTTCTAGAACACTCTTATCAGTCTTGAAAGATTATTTTGAAGTGCATTTTTAAAACGTGAAAGGAATTTGTTTGATCATAAAATATGGCTTCAATTGGTCGTTGTGGTGGGATGGATAAAATAAGTTGTTTGACATCTGCTTGCTATGCAGCTGCAACCTTATCCACAATCTAGAAAAATAGAAATATTTTAAAATTGAGATTTTTCTTCAGAAATTATAATAACTTACTCTGAATTCTCAAAAGAATTCGAACACTTTGATACCAAAAATGTGTTATACGGTTTAGTAATTAAAAAGTTTTCCCTGGAAAGCGTCGGACAAAAACTTTTTTTGAATAGAATTCAAAAATTTCGAAACTTTAAAACTTTATTACTCCAAAACTAATTCGAAATTCGAAAAAAGGGCGACGAGGTGCAAAACTTCATATCTAAGAGTATGCGGCTACAAAAAATCATATTTCTGCTGCGAATAGATTTTGCTGGGGGCGAACTCGCAGAAGAAAAAAGTAATTATCGACTTTGACATTAAATAACTCCAGAACTAATTATCTCATCTATTAGCTCTTAGAACGAAAACGATCCTCATACATTTGTCTAAAAATGTTTAGAATTTCACAAATTTCCGTGGAATAGTTTTTGCGTAGTGAGAGTTCAAAGTGTTCAAAAATAAAATTTTCAAAAGCGGCGGCGGCGGCGGCGGCGGTCACTGTTACTTTTTTTTAATATAGAGAGATATAGAGAGAATCGGATGAATGCATAAAGGAAGAAGGCTCTGCATCTGCAGGCCAGATAATTAAAATTTTAATAAAATCCCAATAGCTCCAAATGTATTAGGAGGTACTTGAGAATGAGTTGCTTAAACTAATTTTTAATAGTTTTCTTATGCAATAATATGCAAATTTCACTGATAAAACCATATTAGCAAGAAATTTTTAGCGATATATTTAAAAAACGCAAAGTATATTTTAAAGACCCACCTTAACATGTAAGATAGTCGGTATTAGAACATCTGAAAATTTTTTAGGAAAAAAAAATGTAAAACGAAAGACACATTTTGGTGGGCCGTAGTTGATCTATAACATAGAATTATACATTATTAACGAGGGAAGTTATAATTATAATAGCATCAACGATTATATATTGCCATTACAACATATCTATTCAAAATTTCCAGCCTTCTTTTAGCTCTTTATGTTTAAAGTATTTAAATATTTAAATGATATCCACGGTAAAGATTTCACAGGATGAAAATTCTCAGAAAACCAATGAACAAAATATAATCTGGTTTGCGGAAAGGAGAGAGAAAGGTGAAATTCTTAGATAAACTGAAAGGAAGAGGAAGACATGGTTCTAGTAAATATTACTTAAAGATTATTTTTGATTATAATTAGTCAAGAGATAATACATGACCTTTACTAAAGACGTGATCTTGAGATAGAATAATATTTTTATAACTGAAATTTAAACTGAAAGGTAATTACGTATGGTTATTTTTAAGGATAACTTATTTTTTTATCACACAAAATATTAGTACCATGCTTTATTATTTTGTATTTCGTGTATGTTTTATTAAATTCTTATGAATTAGCTAAACAGATACAGGAAATACGAGGAATCTTGCATTCTATATTGCTAAATATATTATTAACTGATGTTGAAAATGTTTTTCAGATTAATAATAGTATAATAATTTTGTATAGGCTGAAAATTTTGACTTTCGCTCCGCAGGTGTACTCCTAATTCCATTTCAATGAAAACTGGTGTTTTATTTAGGGCCTCCTGCTGATTTCTTACTTGTATTTTCAAAGCATACAATTCATACTTGTCTTGTTTGTTTTTGTATGTAATTTATAAATTATTTATTATTATCAGAAAAATATTTTTAATAAAAGTTTTAAAGATTGGATAATGTAGCCTAGCGGTCTTCAGAGCTCTACAAAAAATCTTTCCTTTATTGTAGTGTCTCCATCTAGAGATGGAGAAATTATTTATAACTTATAAAACTTCTCAATATTTCTTTGATATCTCAACATTATAAAATAATCAATTGAATCTTAAGTAGGGAAAAAAGTCAAAAACTCATGTTTTTAAAAATAATTAAAACATAGTAAAAAATAATATTTCTTAATAAATTTAATATTTTTACTAACCAAATTTTTCCTGTAACTTCAGAAATTCTTTGAGACTGATTACATAACAGTAATTGAAAAAAAAAAACATAAGTCAATAGAAAATTTTTAGGACTATAAAGAAGCAAATGTTTTTTTTAAACTTATATACACTTTTATTTGTCTAAAAATTAATAAATCAAACGTGAAATTACATTTTTAATTAGTTTACAATACAAATGGTATAACAAAAGCACTAAGAGAGCACTTTCTAGGGGAGATCTTCTAAAAACAAAAGCCTGGTTTCATCAGAACCCCTGGATCTGCACTGCAGGAAAAACAGAGCTTTATTACCTTGGAGCCTCGCGGTAAAAGTTCCATACTGCACATGTGCACAAAGAGAAAAAAAAAATTCTTTGTTTCTTTTTGTAAAATAAAATATGGTTATGGTATACATTACATTTAGCTTAAGGATTATAAATTGTACCAGCTTAAAGATTGAATCTTACAATAAAGAAAAATAAAACATTCAGTTTGGTTGATTGGTGAGTGAGTTTACACAATTAGGAATTCTATTCAATTTAGAATATCTATCTTTTTGGAAAACAATCCAAATATCTTACCACTGCCATGTCTAAATACTTAAAATTATCAAAAAATAATTAAAAAACATTGCCAAATTGCCATATATTTTGAAATTTATAAAATTATGTGTATTGGTACAGTATAACGACAACTTTGTGTTGACACTGCTGACCCTACAATCACCTACATTTGACCAGCCTGAAAATCTGTTTTCTTGCCTGAAACATTTTTTTTATTGACAAAAGTGCTACTCCTCATAATATTATGTAAATATAATTATTTTCTTTTTAAAGGTTCTTCTTTAAAAGATAAATTTGTTATTCTTCTCTATATTATCTTATCTTATCTATATTATCTTATCTATCTTATCTCTATCTATCTATCTTATCTAAACATATTTAATAATTAAATTTACTATGCCGTCGAAAAATAAATAGTTAGTAAGAAGAATACTGTTACTGTTTAAGTTAAAATCTGCAAACGACTTAAACGTTTTACTAAAAAATTGTTTACAGTAAAATGATGAAAATAAAGAAAAAATGAAGTGAAAGCAATTTAAAGTATTAATTGTATTTAAGTAGGAAATATTTCGGATTAAATATCTCTTGTTATTACATATTTTTTAAGCAACATAATTCTTTAAGTGTTCTTAGCCTACCTCTACTTGAGATTTTTCTTGTTAATTTGTGCCTTACTTTTATTTTTATACAGTGATTGGTTAAGTGAAAATACGGCACAGGTTTTAATGTGTCTGGTTTAATATTGATACTCTGTGATAAATAACGTTCCAATAGCCGGTAACACAAAACAGTTAACAAGAAAGGTATTCTACTTGCATTGTTAATTTTCTAAATGGTGTTTAAAGTAATTTATAGTAATCATAATACAGAGTGGATATATAAAGACCTAATTTAAAATGGCAGCAAAAAAAAACTACAAGATCAAATGTAATTAAACATGACCTCGTTGTGTTAAACGTTACTTACGAACATATAGGATGGACATTTGCCCCCTACAATATATTCTGAAAATATCTTTTTATTTGATTTTAAGACATTGGCAGTTAAACAATCGATCCTCTGGAGTTTACTCCAATTTAAAGCTGTTGGAGTTAACTCGTTGTTGCAGAAAGCGTCTTAATTTAAAAAAAAAATATGTCTTCACGTCATATTTCAGTTAAAAATATATCATACAACGCCCTTCTGTTCTGGCGGTAAATTCTCTCCATTGACGTTTGTCTGGGGAATGAAATCTTATGCTCTACTCTAAAATATTACTAAGTTTAATAACATTTGGTCCAGTAGTTTTACTTTTATGACCACTTTGGAAAAAATGACAAAGAAATTTACCCACCCTTTATAACAACTGATAGGCAATGGTCTCAAAATATTGAATTTTCCGAGTTGGAAAAGAAATACAGATACAGTCGACTCCGCTTAATGTGATGACTTCTGTCGAAGCGCAGAGTGATAAAAATATCCTATGGATAATAATAAGCGATGTGATACTAGAAAATTTCAAACAGTGTAACTCGAGTGTTTGCTTTAAAATCACAACTATGTGGTTCTGATTGAAGTATATTTAAAACTATTACCTAGGATGTATATTTTGCAACTTTTCATTCTTAAAGAAAAATATGATGAGTAATACTAATAAATTAATGACTCATTTTGTATGATTATGTATTAAATTTGGCCTTCAAACGGGGAAAAAGGAGGTTTAAAGGAGATTTCACCAGATTTTGATAACATTAAGCGATATATTGATCACATAAAACGATACATTTTGCGTTAATTAAATAAGAGCGATTGGAGTCGACTGTATATCTCATTAGGGGAGAGTGGGGCACCTTGGGACACTCGAATTTTCGGACGTAATTTTATAGTTATGAACTCGTGCTTCTAGGTACTAATAAATTAGACTAAAATTAAAATCTACTCCTCAACGTGTTTTAGAATATTTGGTGCGTGTACAAAATTATTTGCTTCACTTTTCTTGTTTTTCGTGGTTTGAAGTAAGATTCACCTGTAGTTTGAAAAGCCTTTTTGAAGTAAAATAAATATATTTATGTTATTATATTTATGTTAGGTTAAAGTACCTATATCCATTGATATTTTAGAAAAGAAAAAAGAAAATTTATTGCTAAACCCAAAAGAGTGATTAAGTTTATTATCCAAAGCGTCAAGTGGGGCACCTTGGGACACTCAGGTGTGGGGCACCTTGGGACATGTTAAAAGATACCCCAAAATTTTCAAGAATAAAACAAAATTGTTTTTTATTAAAAAATTAAATAATTTAAGAATTTAGAGGATTATAATTTAGATATTGGGGCAAAAAAGTTTCTGGAAGGAAACAAAAAGATCAGTGATTTACGTCATGACAGAAATGAGTAAATCAGTGAAAAATTTTGAATATAAAACATTATTGATGGCTAATTTAAGATTCTTAAGCATAGTTTTATCATAATTTAATGTGTTGTTTTTATATTTTTCAAAATAACATAAGTTTTTATGTTATTATTGGAAGTGTCCCAAGGTGGGCCACTAATGGGGCACCTTGGGACATTAAAAGTGTGTTTTTAAAATTTGTTGTTATGAATTCCCTAAAAGAGATAATTGGTCGGAAAAATTTTTATTAGATGCGCAAAGAACTATATTTAATATATTAGCAGCGTTTGAGTAAATATAACGGTATAAATAAGTTAGAAAAATAATTGAGTAAAAAGTGTTCCAAGGTGCCCCACTCTCCCCTAGTCAAAATTTCGAAGAATCGGAATCTGGATCCAAATAAACAACCCTTCTGACCACTCCACACTCCCACCCGTGCGAAGTTCATTCCTCCCACGTGCCCGGACCATCCCCTCCCCTCCCCATCCTCCCTCCCATCAGCCCCTGCTTCTCTCCATCCGGGAAATCGATCGACAGCCCGCCATGGCCGGCAGCACCGACACAGCACGCGACAAAGGTGAGACATTCCGTCATCCTCACCATTCCAAAACACCCCTTTTTCCGAACTATGATATTCTTTTTCTGTGCGTACTCTCATCCCCTGCATCCTGCGGGGGTGGGATTTTCGAGAGGGGTCGGGGGAGGTATTAGGGATGGGGCAATGATGTGGTGAGTTGCCCGGGATTCTTCTGTCCCGGATGCAGTGTTGTTTTCGTTCGGTGGGTTTCAACAAAGTTCGGGAGAAAACCGGATTGGGAAATGCCTAATTTTAGAATGCATTTTTTTGTGTTAAAAATAATTCATTTCACGAAACACAAGTGAAGGTCAAATTGCAATTGTAATAGAAATGCTTGAAGAAAATTTTTTGGGTGTGTTTCTGGATATAATACATTATTACATACATAAATTCCGATGCTTTAGCGAACCACATAGAAAAGTGAGAATTATATCCCTTTCTTGTTCGAGGATATATTTTGAATAATCTTCTATATGTTTACCGATGCTGCAAAAATCTTATATGATATGGTACAGTATAACATCGCTACCTCGCAATAGAATGGACCAGAGATAACGAGGGAACACTTAATTTCTAGGGGGGAATACTTTTTCGAGTTATTAAAGTGCGAGATAACGACGGTATAACTGTATTTTCAACAGGTGCATGAAAGACCAAGTCCTCTACTTATTTTTCAGCTCAAATCAAATTATTTATACATGGTTTCAATAGAGGTAATCTGATGACAACAATTATACATACTCCTGAAATATTAGACATTTTATAAATCTCTAAAGTTTTACAAAAACAGTAAGTGGTATATTCTTGGAGAAAAGGAAACTATTATAAAATGTCAATATTATATATGGCTTTTGTGACAAAACTTTAAACTTTCTGTTTACATTCCTATTGTTCCTCTAATTTAGTTAAGGGTTTAATTACAAAATTCATCCCAAATAAAACTCATTACAAGTCCAAATTATTGATTTACGATGAATATCACTTTGTTTCAACTGTCAATGAAACTCATCTAACATTAAAAGAACATTTACAATTAACATTAATCTCTTTCGTTCAACATTCATTTTCCTAAAATATTTATCTCTTTTCGAAAAATACTGGTTTAGATCAAATTAGACATTCTTTTTCTTGAGTTATTTACCATCCCTTTCAATCAAGTTTATAAAAATTCAAAAAAGTAGATTTTACAAAAATTTGTTCTTTTCACATTATCAATACTGACGTTTGTATGGTCATATAATTATGTCGTTTGCGCACAGATTTCAATAAATTAGTTTTTTGTCAAGCAAAGCAAATAATTTCTATAGAAGATTTTTAATATGTGGCATTTTCACTCTCTTTAAATAATCCTTAAATTTGTCCTTACTTAATATATATCCTAATATGCCTGATAAAAAATTAATGTACAGATTTTTCTGTATGCTCTGAAACTTTTCATCAACATTAAATGACCACCATAAAATAATTACATCTTGGTTTCTTTTACATATCGATAAACAACTCAAATGTACCAATATCTAAAGATTGCAAATACACACGATGTGAGAGGAATAAAATCTTTTACTATTCCCATCTGTAGTATATTTATAGATTTGATAAATTAAAGACTGTATAAGGATTACCTTTTTCAAGTGTTATTATTGAGCTTAAGACTATGCCTTCATTCAAACTAAACATAAAATAGTAACTTTTCTGCAATCTTCTAGAAAAAGTTCGATTTTAATATCAGAAATAAATACTACAGATAATTGAAAATAGAGAAAAAAAATCAATGAAATAATTTTATGCCCTTATTTAAGTTAACCATTATGTGCTGAGAAAATTTAATTCCCTTATCTATTTACTACAGTAGGAGATCCCTACCTCAGGTAACCATAAAATCATTTGGTAGGCTTGCTTATGTTGGTATTCACGGTTTTTTTTTATAAAAGTTCTTAAGCACTTTATATTTTTGTGCCTAATCAATACTTACCTTTTAATTTCTTTCTGGCCTTCAGAAGAGGATATGAAAGTAGGAGGAGACGAAAAGGAACTCCTCAATAAGACAGAGATGAACCACTATAAGCAAGATCTACAGGATATCATCGGACTTGGTGACTGTAAGTACCTCTTTTTCAATGACAACATTTCTTCTTTTTTAAAAAAATAACCAAGAGTAAGTACAAAAATAGTAACTACATGAGTAGACTCATGACCCCTTTCTTATCATTCTTATTAGAGAACTCTCAGAAATCCTAGTAAGTCCATGGGTAGTAATATCAGGTGTTGTTTCAAAGATTATTCACTATCAAGGTTCATTAAAAGTTATATGATCAATGGTCGATGGTTGACCAAAAAACTCCTTAGTATTATTTTTTACTGTTGGAAATTACAGAGTAAACTTTAGTACGACAAATGATTATTTTATTTGAATATTTCTCCATGTTTGTTTACGTTCTAAAATTTGTCAATTTTATCTCGGCTCTGCCATCTCAAAAAATACGCAAAAATTTAACTTACAATATGCTTAGGATAAATAATGCTGTATAGTGCTGTCCTTTAAAAACAACCCACTCCAAATTGTACCCTAAAAACAACCCATTGAGATTTTTTAATTAAATAATTTAAATAATTTTACCATCTCATATACCCTGTCCTTCTATGCCTTTTAGCGTGTCAGGGATGTAAAAACTGGTCAAAGAATGGTTTATTTACTTATTTTTTAAACAAGCTGAGATAATGTAGATTTTTGGCAAAAAATGTGCTTCAGATTTACAGATTTTGTAAAAATGTATGTTATAAAGATTTTAGAGCATTTTTCGCGCGTTTTTATGTTATCCCATTACTATGGGAATAAAATATTAAAGTTTTAGCTCAGTCCGCCAATTAGAGTCCTTCTAGGAAAAAGTTGGTTTTTTTCAAATTCTTACTTAATTGACTGCCAATTTTTAATGGACAGTTGGAATAAAAAATGCTTAGCACTAAAATGTTAGGGAGGATGAGCCGCTAGTACAGTTTTTTGTTCGATTTAATTATCCTTTTTATTAAGCTTTTAATGAAGACAATATGAAACAGTGGGTTGTTTTTAAAGGACCACTATATATTTATATGGCATAAATAAAACATAACAATATTTAACCCACTATACTTAAATTCTTGGCACTGTTCATAATTTTAAAAATGCATAGTACATTACATACTCATTCATTTGTTTCAATAATATTCAGCTGGAATATGCAGTATATGTGTTAAGATAATTTTTATTCAACAGTAAATCCCCTTGCATTCGGACAACTTTTGTGATTCATGATTTTGATTACTTTCAGTCTTCATAATTTACGAGCATACATAAACTGTCCCATCTTTTCATTGTCTCTTCTACTACCGAGAACTTTATGTTCATAATTTTCGTTTTTAGAGCACTGAAATATAATGCATATTGCATAACACTCTTAAGTTATTCCTGTGTTGTTTGAAGGGCAATATGGATAAGTGTTCTCCATTTCTACCTTTTTAGTCATTCCTATGGATTGATTACAAGTTTCAGATTTGTATAGTTATAACTTTTCTCTAACACTTCCATATTTGTGTTGACGCTGTTTGACTTTAAAAATCGTTTACGAAGTTGGTGATGGAGTAGTTGTCGATTTCTATCTTCAAATCAATGAGAAGTGCTTTGAATCGAGGTGAGTGAGATTATTTACATTGCAAATGTGGATGAATAATATCCACTCCTGTAGGTGCATATGAGATTTTATAATAGTTTTTGTACTACTGTATAATCTTGATATCTCGAAGTTCGGAGATTAGGGAGAAAACTTCGATGTAGGGAAATTTCGAAATAACAAGAGATACTCCAAAACTTTAAAGTACTGTTTTGTTTTTTGTTGAAATACCAATAAGCAATGAAGTAAATAGAATGACTGACTTATTAAGGATTAGTTGTTCGCATTGGAAAGATTTTAGTTGGAAGCTATTCCGTTTATTTTTGGGTATCAGAGAACATCTTGAAAGGGTTGACCAAACAGAAATTTTCTGTAAAAGTTTATTTCTGATTTCAATATAATTTCGACATTCTAAGAGGTTTAGAGAAAAGTCTTCCACATAAAAATATAAATTAACAATAGAAAAAATGAGATAAAAGTATTTTATGGATGTAAAGAATTTCGGGATTAAGCTCTTGTGTAGGTCAATGAGGTATTGATGTGACTCTTTGATCATAACTGATATGTCTGGTTTTTAAAGATGTTGGTGGATAGTATTATATGGTTCGATGGGTATTATATGGTACGATATTAATTTTAGATGTTTGCTCCATTTTTTCAGTAATTAAGGTATGATAATTTTACAAAGCTTTTGTATTAATTTTAAGGAAATACCGTTTTGGGATATTGCTTGTAATTGCTTCTTGCTTAATCATTTTATTACGATTGATAATAACCTTTAAATTACCATTGTAATAACAACTTGCTTTAAAATATTTATGACATGAAAACTACAGAATATGCATTTGCATTTTGTAAATAAAATTACTCCAATAAACACAATGTTTCAAAAACATCGACGATTTTCAAAATTCTTAATGCAGTTAATTCTTTGTTATTTGTTCAATGCTTGTATCATTTATTCAGCTATAAAACAGGCATAAAAAATCGTGTATGGGGATGACTCTATTCGGTCTAGAAGCCAGCAATTTTATGTGGCGTGTATAAGACAACAAAATACTCAAATATATGTAATAACATAAAGCAAAAGAATATTTATTGATTATTTGATTTCAAAATACTATTACTTTTAAAACGCATGTGGTTGCGATGTGCAATTTATTCATACACATCAAAAGTTGCTTAAAATTGTTAACAGAGAATATGACTAGAGCATGTAAAATTTATATGTTCCTGAAGTAATTTAGGATTAAATGGCATTGTAATGGGATTAATAAGGTAGAAAGAACACCTTTAAAGTTCTATCTACACACTAGCCTATCCGTTTTTCCCATGTTATGATCCTATAATACCTCACAACAATGCTAGATGAAATAAGGATCCAGTTAAACTTTTTTATTAACTGTAATCGCATTAGAACCGCTAAAACAAGTATCAGTTTCTCACATTAGGAACACACGCGCAAAAAATTATTTCTGGTTGACGTCTGAAGCAAAATATGTTGGCAAGGCTTTAATACTACCTTAAGAATTAAAAAAAAATATTCTGATATTACTAATGGGTTTTAAGTTTAATCCTATCAAAAGAGTTATATTTAATTTTTTTAGTAAAAGAGTGTGTTACAGAGAGAAAAGGAATGACTTTGCCTCACCATTAAATTGAGTAAATGGGAATGTGTAAAAGTGAAGTACGAAGGATAAATAGTTTCCTGGGAAGATTTCAATTATTTAAAAAGACAAGGTGACAGTTTCTTGAATGAAGAAGTGTAATAAAAGCATGTTCATAACCTGATGAAATGGACTATATGAATGGGAAAAACTTGTTAGTTCTATGACCCCACCTGCACCGCACCACTAAACAATAGGGGAGTGCTAGAACAATGCAGTTTTTAAGTAATTTTTTCAAGTTTTTTGGGGTATTTTCAATTCCTAAAGTTGAATGAAATGAAATTTTTATACCTGCATAATAATATCTTTGAAGACCAAACAATTTCCTATGTTTTGCTGAATTTATTATTATTATTATTATTTTTATTATTATTATTATTATTATTATTATTATTATTATTATTATTATTATTATTATTATTATTATTATTATTATTATTATTATTATTATTACTAGGAGCTACCGCCCCCTGCTCGCTAACGCTCACCAACCCCCGTAAACTGCTTACGCAGGACCTTTGGGATCCCTTCCTCACTAAACCCAGCTCACTGAACTCTCTTAAAAGTTTGAATATTTATCTTATCAATAATTTAATGAAAATGTTTTCCTTAAAAAATATCCAGCAAGTCTATTAATTTCTACTGATAATCAACATTCTGGTAAAAAAACATCATAAAATATGGCGTCAATTGGTCGTTGTGATTGACAGTACAGTGGAAGCTCTTATAGCGTAATTAATCCGTACCGAGTTTTTTGTCGCTATAAGAGCAAACTTCGAGTGATACACTCGAGTGTAGAATATCACTCGTTTAAAAGCAATAAACTCGTTAAGCTAAACTATCAATTTTGATGCTTTTCAGGAAGGTGGACTCGATTCCCTCAATGATGTATTTTTAGTAGACTAATTTATAAAGTCTGGAAAAAATCTCAACCTGACTGAAAACGACATCATTGGGATTTAGAACACAGTTCGAATCATCCAATTGATCTTTCCTCACTTTAAACAATTATTTCCCATTTTATGAAGTCTTGATACTTCCAATTCCATGTTATATTACCTTATTTTTTGCTTTTATTTTAATTTATATAAAGTTTAAGATCAATATTTTACAGAGTATAAATATTTGCTTTTTAAATTTTGATTTTGATATTAATTTATTGCATAGCTTAGCTTCCTTAGAAAGGTATGATGCTTAACAAAATTTATTACATCAATTTCACCTGCATCTGCATGCAATTTGAAAAATTTATGTCTTAAATATAAGTCAAAAAATTGGAAATATAAATGAATACGCTAATAAATTTAAAGTCTAAAATCAACAAGGACATTAGGTAGCGAAAGGTTTCGTTTGGGATTGTAGCCGGTTACCCCGGGCGAAAGCAAGCGAGAAGAAGATGCGATCGTTACTTGGTGCTGTTTGTCATACTCTGATATTTGTTTATTGGCTAATTCTGGTGTGACGCACACAAACCGATCCTGAAAAGTATTCGATAAATTGAATCGATTCGAAGATTAGTCTTTATAAGAGCACAAAAGTGCTCTTATAGAGACTAATTTTGGGGTCTTTATAAGAGAGTATCAGGTCGCTATAAGAGCTTCCACTGTACTTGCTTTGTAACTGTGACCTTATCCGTAATCTAAAAAAATGGAAGTATTTTATAAAATTGAGAATGTTTTAAAAAATCCAACAGCTTTATGCACTTCCTCGAAAGAATCCGGACATTTTGATACCACAGATGTGTCGTTCGGATCAGTAACTAAAAAGTTTTTCTCTGGAAACCATTCACCAAAAGCTTTTTTTGGAATAGAGAAATTATTATATTAAAATTAATACTCTTGTTATCGATGAAATCTGAAAATTTTCCAACTACTACTGTTAATGCGTAAACACATTTTTTTTATCAGCATGAAACATATATATTTTTTAAAAAATTCAATTAAATTGTAAATATTTAAAAATACTATTTTCTTAGAAAATTCATGAAAAAATGGTCTTTATTAAAAAATTAATAAACTTCTTCATATGATATAAATTTAGTTTTAGGTAGTTTGATAGATGTGATAATATCTTGCATATAGTTAAACAATTGCGAAATGAGTAAATTTTTGAAAATCCACCATTTATTCAATTTTCAACAATATTTTGTGCATTGAAATTGATATTTTGTGTAAGGGGCCATTCATCAATTACGTAAGGATCCCGAGGGGGAAGGGGGTTGGAAATATCTCTACATACCTTTACTTGGGGGGTGGGGGGTCAAACCTATTCTTACGTAAGATTTTCCAAGTTAATGTAAACAAATACCAATTAAATTACTATTGAATATCCCCAGAAAAACTTAAAAATGCTGACGATCTCAGTATATTATCGAAGCTTTAATTAAAAAAATGAAGGTATTCAGATGTACCTTTTTTATTGGAGTAGCATTAAGTTAATATATAAAATAAAATTGTTGAATCCGAAAAATTTTGAAAAACGAAATACAATCTTACGTAAGAATAGGGGGGAGGGGTTTGAAAAATCTTACGTACCCTTACATGAGGATAGGGGGGGTCAAAAATTGCCAAAATCGTCCTTACGTAATTAATGAATGGCCCCTAATAAAAACAGGGAATTATGTTAATAATAATCAAATCAATTAAATATCATATCACCTTAAAGGTATACACTCGAATACTAACTCCTATGTAAACTGTCAACACTGCAATTGTTTACTAAGTAAAATTCGCTCTTTCGCCTCGGTATAACGCGCCAGGGTGGATCAACGACTCCATTTAACGGGAAACAATGCTTTTCTTAACAAGGAACCCCCTGAAAATTCCGCTCTTTCTCTAGAAAAAAAAACCGAGAACTTCTCCCCCTAAAAACAACCCGGCAAAAAGAACAATGGCTCCACCGAGCCTCTCCGACAATCAGAAACTCCCGAAATAAAAAGCACCAACTCCCCCAAAACGACGACCGGTCTCGTGCAAAGCGAAAATAAACCCACAACGACTCAAGAAGAAGAAGAAGGAAGCTTGCCAGATGATGTCGGGTTGAAGTCGAAGTGCGACATTTCCATTGTCTGTAGGTAGCGCTCGCCAATTATGCGTCATGCCGTTGTGAATTTTGCTCACCCCGAGATGGAATTTTAGGTAGATGCTATCTGCTTTTTTATAAACTTTTTTTGTAAAGTAGAGTTGGATGTGAGACTGGTTTTTTTATGTGCGTTTCTTTTATTCGAGTGTACTCTTAATTACTTCCATTAAGGTGGAGTTTTTTTTTCTCGAGAAAGGAAGAGAGGAGGCTTTTTCTGAAGAGTTTTAAGTTGACTTGTTTTCGATTTAGAATGATTTTAATTTATTTTCTCTTAAAATAGTTTAATTACGTTACCGTTAAAGCTTTACATTTTTTGGTATTGATTAATATTCTCTCTTTAATTAATTGTAATTTTCCAACATAGATAAAGAGAGATAGAGTTATATAAAAATTTTTATTCTGTTAGGCTAAACCAAATGTTTAAATTGATTATTTATAAGAGCTTTTGTAACGTGCAACTAGAATGCATCGGGGGCATGTTTTAGCAAAAAATTGTTTGTAGTTAAAATAGTTAAAATGGTTGGAGAGCCCCTTTAGAAGCATAATTCATAAAACAAGTCTTTTGTAAGAAAAATATTTTTAAACACAATGTAAATATTAATGCCTTAATTAGGTTTAGCCAAAAATAAAAATGAAAAAAGTATTATAAATTATTGTAAATGATAAAAAATATTAAATTCAAAATTGCAATGCTTAGTCTTTCACAGTTTTTAAAAGCTAAGCTACAATTGTTATTTTAAAATGTTTAACGTTATTTCTCTTATAATGATATGTTATTTTAATTACCATCTAATTGTATGTTCATTGCAAATTTTTAAAACATACATATGAGTTCAAAATACAAATTTTCTAATGATTTAACAGAAGTAGTTACAATATTTATTAAAATGAGATTAATAAATGATAAATTTATAAAAGCATTATTTTCAAGTCATTCCTTTATGATCGTAACATACCTTTGATATTATCAGCTTTTTGCGCAACTCCTACTAAAGGAGTTGACAACAGATCAAGAATATGGCAGAAGGTTCTAAATCAAAGGTGGCAGCATCTCAGGAACCAATGATATCTCCTGGAGTTCCTTTATTGGCTGAACCACCAGGCATCTATGTGACTCAGGCTCAGTACAGAGCATGGACATCGGGATATGATTCCACTTACAGCGGTAGGTTCCATTAAGAACCAAATAAAAACAAACGCAATTATTAAAAAAGTTCCATATTGACTAAAGTTTAGGCAGTTTTAAAGTTGACTATGCCTTAAAATACTTTGCATCAACTTATTACTGCATGCATTCAATTATACTATTTATGCTTATAATAAGTTTCCACCAATAAATATAACGTTATCTGTTGATTCGAAAAGTTAAAAGACATTTTAGAATAAAATTTTACATTTTTTATTAATCGTTTAGTGTGTATAATGTGTATTTTTAAAATATTATCTTTAATGTACACTCTATACTAAAATTAAGAATCATTACAAAAAAAAATCTTAAATTTATGGATAATTATTTTTTTCTATATGTTACTAAATAAGCAGTTTACATGGTAATATTTTTTATTAGTTTTTATAATAGGTAATAGCGTTAATTGACTCTATAAATTGTCATTACCGTAATACTTAATTGCATTCTTGTTGTAATTGCGTTTAAGGTTATGAAAATAATGAACTTTTATTTTTAATAGATTTTTAGTAATTCATTTCTTATGAAGCATCAATTTGGAAAAGCGAATCAATTTCAACAGAAAAAAATAGAAGCATTTTCATGGAGAAAATTATTTTTACTAACATACATTGATAATTTTAAAGAATATAAAATGTTACTAAATTTAAAAAAAAACCTACTGTATTTTATCCTAAAACTGAAATTTACTTAGTACTCAAAAAATATGCGAATACGGATTTTAAAAGTTATTAAAACAATGTAGATGGTCATCAATCCTAGTACCGATATTCTTCAATACTTACAATGTTTAAGGAATTTACCGAAATTATTGATTTCTACTACACCAAAACGTCTAATCAAAACGACATCCTAATCAGATACATGAAGCTAATTTTCGTTGATCAACTGAGCCAAGTCTAATGATAAATCCCCACATCTATTGGGGTCAACGGCTTTTACCCCGTAAAAAAATCCCACCAGTCTAGCAATATCAGTCCGCGTCAATAATAAACTGAAGTGCGCTGATTGATTTGGATGGGATAGGAGAGTGGAGAGGGGGGAGGTTATCTACTAGTCCGTCCGAAATCGAAGTTTATTTCGTCCGCTTTCCAGCCAGTGAGCGGTCAGACATGGAGCAAAACGCTCAAGTGGCTAAAGTCCGAAAACAGATGACTGGATACGATATCTCTTGTGAGTCTCTTTTCTTATTTATGACCTAATGAACTCGGGGGGAAAAGTTAAATGAAGTAACCCGAAATATTAACTTTTGGATGGTTTTAAACTTTAAATACAGATTAAAGCGAGTTAGTTTGTTCAAAACAGATGGCTACAAAAATGTTATAGCGAGTTAAAATAAATTAATGGTTTATACAATGTGCAATATCAAGGAATAAGGTCTTAGCTATGGTTAGTCAAAATATAACTGTAATTTTATATCACGTACCTAATTACATTCAATTTTATAAGGTTCGTGATTTTTAAAATGAAAACGTGTGTTATGATGATACCATCAAATTGAAATCTTAAATCTTATATACTTTAAAACTCTAATATTTTAGTAGTATGAAATTAGAATGAACGAATACGATACTTTTAATAATTTACTGAATCATATTCAATGTTTTACCTGTCATAATATTTTTAATAAAATTCCTATGTTATCACATTTTCCATCATCCATTTCATTGATATTTAACAAACAACATTAAAGCATATTTGTGTATTTCTGATTTTCTTATAAAATTCTAAAAAAATACAACAATTGTAATAACATAGGGATCTAACTAGATCTATTTTGTATTATCAGATATTTAAATAATATACATTAAAGCATTTATCAACTATCTATGGAATGTATATTTAAAAAAATTTATACCTTCAAAACTTCATATTAATTTGAGAAGTTTTTGACTTTATTATTAGTCCTACTATTAAATTAGTTATCTCAGAGAACTATAAAAATTTGTAAAACTGTATATTTGATATTTGAGCATTTCAGACTTCCCTAAGTATAAAAATTATAGTGAAGGAATAAAATTATTTTTATTATACATGCATCATAAATCATATACGTATGATATGACATATTATCTAGAACCCATCAAAGTGATATTTTATAAATTTTATACCTATACTAAAACTCATGTATTTGAGTATTTTCTGATTATACAGTATAGAAAATTATAAGGAATAAGTTCTTTTCTAGCTTTCATGCAAAATTATAAAAATGATTACAATTTCATAGTTTATTAATAGTTTAAAATAATGCTTCTATAGTTATCTGCATATTACCTAGATAATCTTCAGAATAACTTATTTCTGTCCTTTAGCGGTAACATAAATACACATTTAGGGACACATATAAATATAATTATTTTCTATGGTATATTTGTGATTGCAATAATTTTCCCACTTTTAATGTATCTCATGTATGAATACCCGATCTCACTTCCGAAGTTACTAACCCACCTCTTTACATTCGGAATTCTCTTAATATGTCTATTTGGAAATTATTTCTTTTACAATTCTTAGCTTGTTTTTAGATTCTAAGGTCCATTGTTGAAAAACACTGGCCTTAAGTGAGTTTGTTTTTTTTTAAGTTATCCACATGAAGTTTTTTTTTATCTATAGAATATTTTTAGACACTCTATGCTAAAATACTGTTAGATATCTACCATAATTCTTCACTTAGGTATACGATACGATACTTTATGATATCCAATGCTCTTGTACTATTTTATACCTATAATCAACCACATCTAAAAGTTCTAGTTTTCATCAACGCTTCTTACTTTGATATTCCCCCCTTTTCCTTGGACGTTATTTTTTTTCCTTCGAATGAAGTAAGATACTGTTTCCCAAAGGATATTTCCACTGTCCTCGACTCTTCTGACATCGCCGGTGATATGTAACGTTCATTCATATTCCAAAACATTCCCCGCATTGTTGGCTGGGGTTGATGCTGAGAGCGGAAAAGAAAGCAAGCGCTCACGTGACTTTTCGGATTTATGGGTGAATATTTTTAGTGTATTTACCCAGGGACGCTTTCTGGAACCCTTTCCTCTTTTTCCTTCGGATAAAATGGGATTTTCTTTTACTCGGTCTTGTCTCAGCCAAGTTCACAGGTCTGCCGCTTGATTTTGGATCTTCCTTTGGCTGCGATTTGCGGGGAAGAGTCGAATAAATCGGAAGTGTGAAGGCTTTTTGTTTACTTTAGAACACCGGTACCCTAACTGCCTTAACTAACTGCCCTAACTGTTCCCTAGGATGACATTTTATCCTCTTAATTTCTGTTTCAAAAAGTTCTTTCCTGTAATTTTTTCCTTAAAAAGTGCTTGGTGGATATTATTATTTTTTTTTTGAAACTTGACTAAAAAGGTTTGGGGCAGATGCTTCATAAGTTCAGTGTAAGTAAGTGAAAGGAATTGCTGGATTGAATAGATAGGTAGTTGAGTTTTCTGCACAAAATGCATGCATTGAAATCAGGGGTCAGTCAATTATTTAAAACGAATTGTGTCCAACATCTCAGTTTCCGTACCTTGTATTAAAATAAAACAATTATCAACAACATGAACGACAGTGACTCACTAAAAAATAACATTTGAATTTTCTGGACCTCTTTTTAAATATTTTTTTGCGGAACCATGAAACATTGAATTCAGTTTCTCTATTCAAACATGTGTCTCAATCTTATTTGTTGCATGCCAAACTGTTCTAAAAATTCTACTAAAAAACGTGTAAATATACTAAAACCGCTTACTACTGTGAAAATAGTATTGTTCACTACAGAATCTTTATAAATGGATTTAAAAAAGTAACAGTTGAAACACCTTTACAAAACAATAACAGTTGAATCACTTTTAATAAAATATATTTCTTCATTTCCTTTGATTGTAAATATTTATTTCTTAGACTTACAGGCTCCGCCCCCCCCCACCAACTAACCCCCAAAAGGTTTGCAATGTCTTTTACTTTGATTCCTTATCCAGCATTCAATACACTCTTAAAATGACATTTTCAAAACTGAGTATAAAATACTCAAAGCGGAATCTAACGTCACCACACCATAAATTGAGGTACTTTCGATAACTTTCAAAATTGTTTCCAATTTTCAAACATGAACTAAAAATAAGCATAATTTGAATGGTGACTATTGAGTATTTCTGAGCATTTTGAAACTTGGCGCCTTTCGAAAGTAGGTTTTAGATCACGAACACAACAACACATCACCTTCCGCATCCTTCCCATCCCCAAACACAACAAACCTCCCTTCAATTAACAACTCTTCCCGCTCCTGGCGACCGCCAACCGCGCCATCAGAGAAAAAAAAACTCCTCCTCATCCGACAAACGGAGAGAGAGACACAAAAGGAGAGTTTCTTTCGGAAGCATCATCATTGTTGTTGCACCGGCAGAGCCAGGCTTTGCATGTATGAACGAAGTGACCGACACCCCTCCCCTTCACCCCACCCCGTGCCCCCTGGACCCTACTACTCATCCAACGCCCATCCGAGGGTCATGGATATGGAGCAGCTAGATGACCACAGGAATAAGATCCCCAGGGAGAGGACTGGATACAATGTGCAAGGTGAGGTTGTGTGTGTGTTGGGTTGTTGGGTGCCTGCTCAACTTCTACTGCCAAATTATGACCATTAAACTGACCAAAAATATATACAATCACATCTTGTGCGCCGAAAGATCGATTGTTCGAAATTAAATTGTTCTTTCAACTTAGTGACATTAATGGGAATTATAATACAATAATATACAATAATAATAGGAATTATTGAATAATACAGTAAGGGGATCAGATATTTTGTGGGTTCAAAACATTGGTGCATTATAATTTTATAATAAAATTTCCAAATATTTGACAGTATTCATTATTTTAAATTGATAAAGTAAACTGTTTGACAAGTTTTACATTGGTGATTTTTTCTGAAAACCCTAAGGATTTACAAACAAATACATCCTTTTAAGTAAATTTCTTTATTGATTCCATTTTATAGATCCTTTAAGTCTTATTAACCACAAATAGAGGGATGGGGGCCGTATGTTATGTAGCGGTGGATTATTGCAGTGGTTTCCAATTAATTAAGACCCCCGTCATAGACACCCACATATTGAATATGATTGTTATCTGAATGTAGGCAGTAGTTGAAAAAACGCACAGTACTGTCATTAAATCATCATTATCATCTAACTACAATTAAATAATTTTCAGTTTCCAAACACTATTTCTCCCTGGGAAGACACTAATCTTTCTGTATGGCTCCACTCTACTCTACTGAGTGCATTAAAATCAATGGTCAACTTCAAAACATAAAAAAATTCTACGGACTATAGGGATCCCTGGAGCAAAAATACTATGTTCTTTCAATAGAGAATAAAGCAGTGCAGTCCAACCAAAAATAAAACCTTAACAAACCAAAACAATCTTATATTTTTAAATTAAGTAAAACTTTTAAGTATCTATTGTTATATTTTAATTTTTATCCATAAATTAAGATGAAACGATTTCCGGGTATTCCCTATTGCAGTTTAATGGCTCAATCAATCTTCATCTTAAGAAGGCAGCCTAATTATAAGACTATTCTACGTATTTATTATTGAATTCCCTTCAACACACAGTGAGTATGAAAAGTATACTCATTGAGTATGAAAGATATTCTAATGCTTTAATTGTTGAGTGCAACAAAGCTGTAGGGAAGTGGTTTTAAAAGTTCCCATTTCTTTCCAAAGAGAAGATCACATTTTTTTACCTCTCTTCTAGAACCTGTTTTTTTTTCAATACCTTCGTCCCTCACCTTGAATTTATAACTATGTTGATGCGTAAAAAGTAACGTCTCCTCAGTGTTTCTTTCACCTAACGACGTAACTGTTTGTGCTTGTCCTCCAGTGACCCTTTGGAAATAATTTTCAACCAAAAGACATGCATTGCATCGAGTAATGCAATCTCAGTACTAGTTAGTTTTATTTCGGGCTAGTCACAAAGAGATTTTTGTCTTTTTTTATTCATGAGAGATATTTTATTGCATATATTCTTCATTAGCTCATATGAATTTAATGTAGGTATAGTATGGATTGCAAATGAAATGGGGATGCTTTTACTAATGCCATACACAGTACGCAGCGCATTGCATTGGAGTGGGCAGAATTTTAACCACCATTAGGCTTTATAAAGTTCCCAAACTCCTATCTCTTGTATAACGTAATATACAGATACTGCGAATCATTAAAGCACATTAACTTCATTTGTTTAGAATCCAAATTGGAGATTCAAATGCTCTTATGATTAAAAAAAAAATTGGAATTTTTTTTTATAAAATTAGTATGGTATGACAAAGATGTTTTAACTATACCATTAAAAGAAAACTTCTGATGATTTCTCTTAAGTTTAAGTAAAGTTTCTCATACACAGTTTTTAAGAGGAGAATCTGGGAAATAAATTATGAAATTCAAGTAAATAAATTTTCCATAATTATGATTGTTACATGTTTAGAAAGGATAATAACTTCTATTTATAATCTCATCCAAAATATTAAAAATTAAAGAAATTTTTATTTTAAAAAAACTTTCGCAGCATAAAATTTTCTCGGATAATCGTATTTGAAATACTTTTATTCAATATAGTGAGTGAATAACTTCACCCCATTGTTTTTAAAGAACTAAAACACTATCGTTACGCGAATGACCCATAGAATATATTTTTTAGTTTTGAAATAAATTTGATGGAAAACATTTAAACCTCCATAATGGGTAAAGAAAAGGGAATATTGTAATTAATTTTTTAAGTGTATTGCGTCATTGGGAACCTTGTGCCGGTATTTCTGTGACAGTGGGCACGATGTCAACTTGGCAAAGGGTGCTCGGACAGGACAATTGTCTGGTGAGGGAGGATGCTATTTAGAGTGTTCATTTGCTCGTTTGTTATAATATGAGAGTTGTTACTTGATGATACGATTAACCCTGTCAGGTGTCTTCTATGCCGTTCTTTTTAAATCAGGAACTTTTTTTAGTGGTAATGCAATTTACAATTCGTCAAAAACCATCGGGGAATATGTTTAATGTTTTATGCATCTATTAGAGGTTAATTGTAACTTTTTAGAAATTTCAATGGTGTGATTTGAACCCTAGCATATCAAATTGTTAAATTTCGAGGGCATCTATGAATTCCACGTTAAAAAGGAGGGTCTGGTGGTTCTCCCCCAGAGAGATATTTGAAATTTGACCCTTAAAAAAAGAGTTTTAACAGGTTTTTTTTTAGCAAATTCAAATTATTTTCGCAACCCACCAAAAACTGACTGGCGACCACACTTTGGAAACCTCTGGTTTATACGATATTAGGATATACAAATCATATATCCCTACCTCAATGCTCAGGAAATTTCCGTCATCCACCACACTGAAAATGGTCAAACATCATCCGAAGAAGCTAATATCTCTCCTCCAAAATATACTCCCGTTGTTATATCTGAGATTCTCTTCTAAATTTAAAGAATCTTTGACACGTAAATACGGTAATTTAAAAGCTTTCTGTCCCTTTCACCCTAAACTTACCATAGGATTCAGGGGAAACCACGGGCGGTCTAGGACTGAGAGTGTTAAAGTGACATCGAATGGTATCTGTGAAAACCAATGGTTCCCAATCGATGGTCCAAGGGAGAGCCCAAAAGCACAGAAAAACTTCCATTAAATGGGGATTTTGAAAGAAATAAGCATTAAACGAGATTGGGCAGATGCGTCAATGAAGTGTCAATGTTTATTTAGTAGTCTCTACTACTAAAAAGTTATGACAACATTTAACTCGTGAGTATAAATACACTGCAAACACTCACATATTTATGAAGACTTTTTTGTTCTGATGTTAACAATATTTTAGTTTGTGTTGTGATAGTGTTCTGAATATGTTATACTATTGCTGTTCAGAAATGTGTTCTAAAAATAGAGCTGTAAAAGTGTTGCTAAAAATTAATACAGAGACAGAAAATGTGTTCTTGCACACAATCAGAATACAACTATATACAAGTTAAGTAAGTTACAATAAAATATTTTGTATTGAAAATGCCACACTTTGGCACGCGTGCCACGGGTTTGCCAATAATGCTCTATGGGCTGATGTCTGATTATGGAAAGACTAACTTCAATTGCACATCTTTTTGTAATATCTCCGAGGTGCATGATAAAACGTATCCAGCTCTCACCACAACAATGCCCAAAACACACACACACAAATCCCATGACACATACACAACAGCGATAGGTAACTAACGCTTGTGATGACGCCCGGCCTATTTCTAGCCTGCACAGAAGCCGGGGGTCCTCTCTCCTCCTCCTGGCATCGCGACAACCACAATGGCAACGGGAACAACGATGGCATCCATTACACATGGCCGGAGCTGTGTTTATTGGACAAGCATGTGAAATTGGGGTGTTGTTAGTGTTGTTTGGCCTGGAGTGGTTGCAAAATTTCTCGTAAAATTGTTTTCCGAAATTCGGTGGGTTGCCAAAAGGACAGTTTTGTTGAGATGGATAGGGATGAAACAAAGGAAGTATTCGCTCCAAATACAACCTTATTTTGGAATCTAGTAAAGCGTATTAAACTTAAAACTTGTCAGTTGGTGCATACCAAAAGTCCTTAAGCGTAACCCATATTTTGGATTGTGGTGACTAATGGAACATGTTTCAAACATTCAATCTATTATCCGAAATTCCCTAGCGTAATACAGAAAATATTAAGAATAACATATGTGGGTTTAATGATTTTTTACGCATGAAGATTTCTACATAAGCTCACAGAGAGGTTGAATATCTGATTCACACCTTTCCCTTAGTTACTAAATTATAACCAGCAATTATCAGAAAGAACAAGTTTTCATGTTGTTTGATTTCACTCCTTTTAAAAAGTTTTGTCCCTACTATTTTCCGCACAAATGTTATGCTGTCCCAAATATTCAAAGAAACTTGGTATTGATTAGAAAGTTTTGAAAATACACATAACTAATAATCATATTATCATACTGCATATCGTCTTGACCATCTGGTTTTACTATCCCAATTCTCATTTTTTTGTTCAAATTCAAATTTAATTCTAGCCTCATATCAATGTTAAAATTTAGTTGTAAGAATACACAATAAAATGTTGATTTTAAACCAATAAATAAAAATCCCAAATTAAAGAAGAAAAATATTTTGTACATGGGAGATAAAAATGTATTAGCTTAAACTCAATTCTTCTTGCAGAGCTACTAGTACTTTATGAGTATATATTGATATGGGTATTTTCCAACTTAGAACTTCTTCAAATAATTAAATTTTTAATACAAAAATCACATAGGTAGCCTTTGAACTCTCAACTCCAGTCACTGGATGAGCTCTCACACTTGTAGCACGCAATCAGCTGAGTGGAAGATGACCTCAATCACTTTCACCTAAGAGGGTCCATTAGCCCTAAGTGAGCTCGAGTTGGTGACACAGGACGGTATACTCTGTTTATTGCTGCAGTATTCGGGCTTAATTGATTGACCACCTGAGGGGCGGTACCTACTAAGTGACATTAATACTCCATGTAAGAGTTTACGAGAGGGTTTCAGAGGAGTTCTCATCAGAGTTAAAAACCTTTTTTTATTGCCATTAGTTTTGGCAACTATGTTTGACGGTTTTTTGTATGACATTAAAATATTTGTGGCAGTTAGGTAATGAAAGCATTTTTGGAGATTTGTTTTAGCATTTAGTTTTTTTTATATATCCAATGGGCGGGTACTGGATTTTTCATCCTTGACCACTGAACTGCCCTAATAATGAAAAAAAGAAGCTAAGCTGTACAGATACCCTGCCCCAATCTCCAGCGAGGCATGTAAAAAACAAACAAGATAAGAAGAATTGATTTTTAAGTCAGATCTGAAAACCAAAATTCAAATTATTTGGGAGATCTTTAAAGGGGACTTAAATTCTGGAGGCTGGATATCTGAAAATGGTGTCGTGAGAAAGTGTAGACGAGAAAGCTCTCCACCAGCCCATTAAGTTAGATAAGAGACACTTTACGGTCCTCCTAAGTGACAGCTGAGTTCTTCTCACCCATCCGCGTTTACTCTGCTATAGTAACGATATCATGGACCTCTCGATCACAAATTCTCAGTGAACTTTCTGTCACTAAACATAAATTATGGATCCTAGAGTTGACACTTTCTTATTGCTACACTTTTAAAGCAAAAGTCCTATCTGAGGCATATTTTCTTGGCATTTTGTTTGTTAAAAAATATTATAAGACATTGAACTTTTCGTGTAAAAATAAAAGTTCTTCGTGGCACTATTATTTTTGGTCGCATGATTTTGACATTGAAAAAGAGGTATTACAATATTAATTTTTTTTTCTGCTTTGAAACATAATGGGTTTGTTATTCTCTCTTTGTAACAAACCCATTATGTCAATATAGTGGCCATATTTAAGTGACATGTTGGCTTAATTCTTTTATTCGGAATTAAAGCTTAAACAATGAATATGAAACTTTCGAAACCGCCAACCTCTTTTGAGTTAGATTTAATTATTTAACAAAATTTTAGGAGTACAATTGGAAATTATATCGGACTGTGTGGACTATAAAAGATTTTGGTTCTATTTTCTAAATACGTTTTACAATAGCCAATTTCAAAATATTTAAGAGAGCTGTATTTTAGAGAGACTGTCTCTTTTAAACTTTACAAGAACAAAAGGGGTAACCTTTCCTCTGATTGATTCACCTGACAATACGAATGTCATGCACGAATTGTTTTAAAGGCTTTTATAACCTGCAAATGAATCTATAGTAAAAGAAAAAAAAACATGTCTTAAAGCGATGATAAAACTTATCTTCTTTAAAACAACTTATTCTATACTATTATATTATGAAATAGTAAAATACTTCTATTGATTTACTTATACTACAAATAAATAAAGATCGTTTCATTGATTCATCCTTTGAAAGCCGTATTTTATAGACATTGCAGCTGCTATACGAGTAGAAAAATATATCCATAGGAAATACATTTTTATTATCTTTATTATCTTATATTTCTTATTATCTCAAAATGGAATACTATACATATGTTACCTTGGGGTTTTTAATAATATATATCACTAATATTGACTTTATTTCTCTAATACAGGGTGTTTCAAAAGTCCCTTTCACGGCAACTTTTTAAAATCGCCACTAGGCGCTGTAAGTCATCTCAATGGATTCTTCATGGTCACTTATCTAGAGGTAGACCTTACTTCCATGACCCTAGAAGACGTTGTTTCCAAATAAAAGCCGTGAAAGGGACTTTTGAAACACCCTGTATGCAATACTTGATAGCAAACTTAATGCTGTATTTTTATCTTGGATGAAATCGGTAATAAAAACTAGCTCCACCCAAATTAAGAAGTAAATTTTCCACCCAAAATAAGTGGTGGTATGGCGAAATATTATTTTTATATCACGAATCTCAAATTACTTATTCAAGCACACTTCCTCGTTCTGCGCTACCAGGGGACAATTTTTAAGAAGTACTACATCCAGAAGAATCACCCGCCTCTTAAATCTTCACCCTTTTTCCTCAGTTCCCGCGAATCTCCCGCTTCTATCGTTGTTTCAAACTTTTGGCAGAGCGGCCCGATTCTCTTTACGGATGGGACATTCGAATCAGGATGACGTCATTCATGTTTTCAAAAATAGTTGACGGCCGAATGGGACACAAACGAGAATTTTTTTTAAACACGGGGGTGCTTAAAAGTGTCACTTTATAAATATTATGGGTTTAGAGTTTTCTTATACCTCCCCCGAGAAGTTTTTAATTGGCATGGTGTCTCGTAAAAATTCTTTATGCTCTCTTCTTTTCGCTCTTAAATACGTTCTCGTATTTACCTTAAGATTCACAAATGAAGGCTTAGTTTTCTATAGTTACCTATATATTTTTTCCTGAACTTAAATGCGTTGTGTGAATGAAGTTTTGAACCAGCATATTAAAGATTAGTTTTTCTGGTGTTTTTAACCATTTTAACCTTTGAAAAACATTCACATTAAGTTTCTCAATTTATTTTGTTTTTATTATAGCATGTTGAGGACATGATTATGTAATAAATGCAATTAAACTTTCGAAAAATTTAATAAAAACATTAAAAAGTATTTTTTTACAGTTTAGTCTACGATAATGGTTTGATGGTTACGATGATTTAAATAATAGGTTACAAACCATTAGAAAAATATAGGTTAGCAATTTCTTAATGTTTTATTAAATCTTTCGAAAGTTTAATTGCATTTATTACATAATCCTTTTTTAAAACCATACTTATTTACTTTTATAAGTCACCTGACTTTGTTAAATGCAGATTGCTCTTGAAATTCCCTTTCATAGGCAACAAGTTAGATGCTACTTTCTTACCTACGAAAGCATTTAATTATTAATTATTATATCAAACATTTAATTATCTTTATCTCTATCAATAAGCTAAAATTTTGTGTGTATCATTCATGAACCCCGAGTAATAGGTATTTTCTTTGGGTGACTAAAAATGTAGGGTATTAACAAAAGGGTACTCAATCATTTTTTACTCAATCAGATTTTTAACATCATTCTTGAGATAAAAACTGATTTTTATTCAAAATTTTTTAAAATGAAATTAGATTATCCTGTGAATTGGCTAACTTTTGGTTATAAACTTCATAAGTTATATCTGGTCACTTCATAAGTTATCTGGTCACTTCCTAAAAACAGTTTCTAATAACTTTTTATAAGAAACTTTTTTTAACCTTTAAAAAAAGTAAGTTTTTCTCATGTTACTAAACTAAACTAACATTTTTCTAAATTACGCTTAAACTAGAATAGTTTTAAAGTTATTTAAATTTGGAAGTTATGGAGTTAATTGGACACCCTGTATATTTTTGTCAGTTTCCATAAGACGAACTACGATTTATTGCATTTACGTCATGCAACAAAAATCAGAGTAAACCTTTTCAATTTTACACAGTATCACTTTCTTGACCTTTTACCGTTAGAAAAATTAAGTGTCTTGCTGGGTACTGATCCAAAACCTAGAAGAATTCAATAAAACCGGCAAAGCGTATCTTCTGGAAAGGAAAAACATTGACTCTCCTACGTTTTTTTAAGCATATAGATTCAAAATACCACTCAGAGGGGGCAATTTGGATAAAAATCATTCGATTCCATATCTGATCGATTCCCAATAATCGATAGAACCTCAAAACGCCATCTTTATTTGGTTGTAGTTAATGGAACATCATTGTCCTTTTCCAAAAAAAAATCACTGTGAAAGCATTATTATAGTTATTTTACATTATGCAATCAAAACATTCGTCTAAATAAACAATTTTCTGAGGTATCTTTCAAACAGATCAATGGTTGAAGCGCTTTTGGCAGTGTGAAATGTTTAGACTTTTTTTTAAAAAGAATGAATTGAGTGACTACTAACTCGCTACAAATGTTGACTTAAAGTGGCAAAACTAGAATTTGAAAAGTGTTAATTAATTCAATGGTTTACAAGCAATAAAGGAAATATCCCCTTAAAATCTCCTATTACTTTTTTGCCATTGTCAAAGGATAAAAAAAATATCGCGTGAGTCTGTGAAGTCAGTCTGATTTATTTCGTTTATTTTCCGAGCTTCTGTGTCACGAATCATGGGCATCTCCATTAGAATAATTGTATGCTGAATGAATTAAAAATGGCGCTTCAGGTATGGTCATTCATTTCAGATTAAGGTCGAAAAACATCGTATACTGATACCAAATGTTTTTTTTCCTCCAGATCGTCCGTTGTAAAAGACCTCGTCAAAGTTGTAGTCAATAGCTAATGCGTTCCATTTGCCCGTGTACTATGTGGGAATGGCTTTTGTTGAAAGTTTTGAATTTGTAATCAACTTTTTAGTTTTCATGCGTAGCAGTACCGAAAGGGGTAGAGAGGGAACGAGGTACGGAATGGAACTGGATGGTTCCATTATTTTTACCTTAGGTTGAGAGACAGATAGATGTATAAAGCTTTTTCGATTTAGAATGGGAATTTCGCCGCTCATTTTTTTTCTAAGTTATGTTTATTAATGGACAATACTTATATAATACGTAGTGTTGTAATACATAATGTAAGTATAAACTTAACTGGGAGTTTGAAATTTACCCCCCTTGTAGTGTTCTCTATTTATCTAACCAATTATTTTCATTTCACTAGTTTTTTTTTTCCTTTTTTGCAAAGTTTCTACAATTTTTCTACAACAATGGTATATTTTTTGAGCCATAGAGCATTCGCACATGACGTCACTTGGAGGACAAAAACAACGTTGCTAAGGCCGTTGTTAGGGGCGGGATATAGAAGCATCCAATAGAAGCATTCGCACATGACATCACTGGAGGATAAAAACAACGTTGCTAAGGCCGTTGTTAGGTAAAGTCATGTGATTGAAAATTCTCAATGGACTCTAACCGTCTGACGTCACACGGAACCAACACGTGACCTACTGAGCTTGCTATTGGTTACCACAGATACTATACTAGTAGATGTTAATAAAATTACTAGTGTAGTATCTGTGGTAACCAATAGCAAGCTCAGTTGTAGGTCACGTGTTGGTTCCGTGAAGTCTCGAACCAGATAAGCGGTTAGAGTCCATTGTGACTGAATTTGTTTAAATACTGCGCGAGCTTTGGATCATACTGATTCTTCCTAGTGTATCTTTTTGTAAACGTCAATTATAAAAGGTTGTTTTTCGAAACCATCAATTAGTATCCGATATCCCACGACGACACAAAGACAGAGCGGTGGAAAGACCCACTCGCAAGGAGAACAACAGTGTTTCGACAATAGATTGCTGGAGCTGATTTATATTTATCCCCACCAATGACGCTATACGGAGGACTGTTGCCAAGACAACCATCTCTCCTAAATCACATTGTTCCATTCATCTTAAGACTTGTTAGAATTGGACTTAGTTCGAGATGAGAAAAATCTTGTAATTGAAAAACTACAGTGAAAATTGATACTAAACAGTTTGATTTAGTTAAAAAATATATTTATGAGCCAAATTGCAAAACATAGTCAAAGCCAGGAGGTATTTGTTCAAACCTGCGATATTGAACTAAGATAAGACTTTGTGGTAGGTACTCAGTATTCATAGAAGAATACTGAAGATGAATATTAAATGAAAATTCATTCACGGAGATATCATAACCATTCAAAAATGGCTTTTCCATTGTCTTGAGAGAAGCGCATTCGAAGTTTTCAATAGTTTTCTATTCAACAGAGACGCGAAACTGACTGTTCAGTTTTCGAATTTCGGCTCTGGAATGGGTTGAAGCATCCTTCAGTATCTCCATAAATGCATCTAGATGCAAATGACAAAAAGACCAAGGTAATTTTTCCGTGGTAATAACAATATAAGCTAGTACAAGCTGGTATTAACAAACTTGGATGCAAATTTTTAAGTAGAAGAGTAAAAAATATTAATAATGAGTAAAGTTACATTCAAACAACGCAAAGCAAATGATTGATAAATGCGCAATGCTTGACTCATTTTTTTACCTTATTTCACAACTAAAACTCCATCATACATTTTCAACTCAGCTTCAACCACTTTGCTTTCTATAGGTTTCAGGGATATAAGTATATCCCTTAAGCATGTAGAGAACATAATTATATTTTGTTTTCGCATCCTTCTTGATATAGTCGCAAGTTATCGATATAGTCGCAAGTTATCGATCTCAGCAGAGTATAGGGGATTTAAATAATTTTTCAACATTAATTAAAAGCCTAACCCATTTCTTTATGTTCCACTTAAAATTAAAATCGATATCAAATACTCATATGTATCTTTATCTAAATGCACAAAACTGCATCAATTCCATTTTTTACGATTGCTATTTTTGATGCAAAAATCAATGACGCAGCCGGAAAAAATATGGAAGGGGTTATTGGAATTTCTTGGGTATATGGGGTAGTTTAGTCCTTTTTTATGGTCAAAAGAGAACGATTTCTGACTTTCGGGGCAGTTACATGCTACATGGGACTTTAACATGCAGTTATACTTGTTTTAAAATGCTACAAATACGTATCCCCCCAAATCCCCTCTTGGCTAACCACTGTTTACTATCACGTTAATTATGGACTTTGATACCGGTCATGTACCTTTACGGCTAATTAGAGAACTCACTTTGAAACTCGGTCGCAAGATAAGACAATCTGTTTCTTACACCCTCGTCGCAAAGCATCTTCCTCTGGCAAGCGCCGTGCAATTTAAAAAGCCGAAGTTTGGCTAAGTTTAGATCTCGGCAGCCATTGTTAGAGATGAAATCCATTTGTTCTCATTCTGAGGAACAGTTGTTCTTTGATAAGAAGAAGGGAATAGACTTGTGTCATAAAAACGCCCAAATAAGAGGGTTTTTTTGCAGAAGTTAATTTTAAGTTTTAGAAATTTTTGATCTAATGTATGGTTAAATTCGCATTTGGACGACAGAAATACTTTTGTTGGAAATTCTGCAAATATAACTTTTAAAATTTCTTATGGAAGTGTTTCCTATTATACTATTCAAAAATTACTTTGTTATTCATAAGGATGTTAATGGAAAATTAGAAATAATATTTCATCGTATTTAATCACAGATATGTGTTTGTTCGAGGTAAAAAAAAGGTGTAAATTTGGTTCAGAGTTTTAGTAAATTTTGTTTTCAGTGCAATGTATAGATACTAATTATAATTATGCTAGATGTGATACTATTTTAAATGAGATTGGGGATTTTAATATAGATCATGGATTTTTCAAATTGGCATATCTAAGAGGTTTTAATAGCTGTGCTAGGTTCATATATAAAGCAAATGTTTTCTAATATTAATGACTAAATGCTAATAATAATTATGCTAACTAGAAACAAGTTAATGAAAAAAATATACCACCGGTCACGCCCCTTTAATATTGAAATAATTTTCATTGTTCCTCAATACAGTTTCAGTAGTAAAGACCAAATTTATATATGGCCTTTTGAATATTTTTACTTACCGCTTAAGTTTTATTGCTTTCATTTAGTTCTCTAATCAAAAAATTTAGTTGTAAAATTTATTTCATTTTATAATTGAATTCATCGATGAAAACACTTATTTTTGTATTTGTGTTTTATTAGTGGTTTACTTGTTTCATTCATGCAAGAAAAGTTGAATTCAATTCTCCTGGAAAACACTATACCGATATAAATAAATTGAAAAAACACCGATCAATTTAGTTCCTTCACTACAAATACTACTCCCTTATCTCAAAAACAATGCATTTCAAAAGTCTGAAATTCCGTCCGCTTCCGAAATTCTCCCCTTAAAACATCTTAACTCTCCCAAACACTCTCCGTAGTTTCGCGTTACAAAAAGGGACAGGAAGAAAAATAAAATCCGCTGCACCAAAAGAACTCGAATTGTCATGTCTTCTTCTTTCGCTTCGCCAGAGAGCAATTTTCGTGGTGTCGGGTGTTGTGGCGGCAGAAGTCGGCTTCTGGCAAAGAGAAAAAACCGCTACCGATTTTTCAAACATTGACGTCACGACCGCCCGGAAAAGAACACCCCGCCCCACTTTTGTTTGCAATGAGCGAGGATGGATGGTGTTGACCTCAAGCATCAGCTACGCTATGGAATTGGAGGTCCAAAAGCGTTTATAAAACTACACGTTTTGTAAAAATTTTGCCTAACATTTTAGATGTTTGAATAGCAAAATTTTCCTTTTTGATGCTTTGCTAAGCTTTTTCACACAATTTTTCTTTATATGTGATTCAGTTTGATTCGAAACAAAATTCTGTAGTTTGTCTCTTTTATATCACTCATTTTTTCTCTCACTTAATTTATATCTCGCTCTCCATTTTATTGTCGGTCATCTTTTTATGCTCTTTCTAACACACATTCTCCTTTCATCTAATATTCTCACTGATCTCTATTTCTCGCAATGATTTCTCTCATTCTTACCCTGATCTTATTTTGAAAACTGAATAATAAAGATTTTATTTTGGTCGTAAAACGACGAAAAGCAAAGATTTATATTATTGAATTTCGACCTCATATAAGGAAAAGTTTTACTCCGTTTTTATAACAACTAATAGCCCAATAATTGACAATGGAATTTTAATTCTACCCCCAGCAGTAGCCCATTGCAATTTTTTTTTTTTTTTTGGAATTTCCCAGATGCTCCCCTCTTATGTTGTTACAAACACTGAAACATTATTGCCTTCAAAGTTCCAGGTCTCTAGCTTAATTTTTGACCCCCGCGCCCTTTAAACGTAGGTTTCCCATGTTAAAGTATAGGGAAAATATTGAAAATATCTCCATTTTTTTATGTTTTTAATTTAATAAGCCTGAACGCTGTCAAAATTGATTTAAAACCTATATATCACCTTTGGGATATCATTGTCCAAAGATCCTATAGGAAAAACATTCAATGGCACCTACTGGGGTATGTTCCCCGAGGGTTAAAAGCGCACTCTCCGCGAGAAAAGAGACGGCTCGCTCGCCGTCAAAAAAAAATTAGCTAAAATTTAATATACATTATTTTTTTACTAATAGGGACAGGATAGAATGGTCCACCTGAGGAAAAACGTTCAATAAAAAACTCAAGTAGCCTCCAATAAACCATCTTTCATTGCATTTGGCCACTTTTTTCTGCACTTCAGCTTCTGTGGGTCGGTTCTGTGACCATTCTTGATTCTGAATTGCCTTTCGGTTATATTCCCCTCTTTTTTTAAAATTTGGCCACATATTTTACCTATCTCCCTGTAGTATTTGGAAAACAATTTTGTTTGACTATAAATATAATTTTATAAAATTGTTGAAGATGATTAACCAGTAGAAAAACCTTGCTGACCCAGTTCTTTCTTCTCAGAATCCCCGCTTTATCCCCATCAGCACTAAGACTCATCTTCATCAGTTAAAAGACGTTGCCCAGACCTAGAAACCAGAGCGTTCTTTGTTTGCGTCAAAACGTTCCACCCTGCTGCCGAAAAGAACATATCTTTTCCACGGAATTTACACAAACCGAGAAAAAACTCCAAAGAAAACACAGGTTGATTCACTCAGGCTTTCCTCAGTCTCCCTTCCAGACATAGCATTTTACTGCAAAAAACATGTGGAAAAGTAGCAATTCTTGACAAAAATATGGCACTAACTATTCTTGGGTGGTTCTGAAAAATACTTCTCAAGTATTCACTCAAACAGATACAAAATATCTTATAAACTTCATTAAAACTAAAAGGTTTCACATCTTTCTTTTAAAAGATTGAGCTCTAGATATTGAATTTTTAAAATTGTCTCCTCTTCCCAAATTGTATGATATAACAGAGTCACTTGACTTCTCCATGGAATGAATCATAGTAATGGATGGATTAAGAAAGTAGGATTGGAGAAATTTCTATACGTATAACAGATCCTTAAAGCTGCAAAACATAATTATGTTGCTGAAAAAACATATAAACCCTAATATTTTGAAACCTTTCTCAGATTTTAATTCGTAAGATTTATGCCTAAACCTTATACTACACACATCAGGAGTAAAATATAGATTAACTTCTGTGGTGTGTATACCTTAGAAAAGAATATATATTCTTTGTATGTACTATTCTACATGAACTGCTCTTGTTTGATTCAAATACCATGTAAAAATAATAATCTCCTTTGCAGTTCAAATTAAATTATATTGTTACCACCACGCCAAAAACACGAATCTGCTATTCTTATGCATAGAAGATTCGTGTTTTTGGCATGGTGGTAACCAGTGTTATTCCTAGAATTTTTTTGGTGGAGTAAAAATACTCCTTGACTTTTTTAGGAGGAGTGAAATTCAATTATGAGGAGTGAAATACGGAAATAGCGTAAACTACATATACAGAAACATTTCTATTAAAAACGCTTTCTGTTGAAAATGAAATGCAAAAAAATGAGGATGCTATTTTGGGTTTCAATCAAACAAACTCCAATAAAACCTAAGCATCAGAACAATAAATAAAAAAATTACTATTGCTATATGAAAACCCAATTAAAAAGTATGATAATTAGGATGCCGTGGCTGAAGGTTAAGCTAAAAACCTTTGTGAAAAATTCAAAGAGTGAAAATACTCCTGGCCAATTTTTTAAAGAGTAATTCCGATTTTCAAGGAGTGAAATACTCTCTCAGAGGAGTTAAAAATATCTCTGGTGGTAACAATATGTAATATTTCTACTGAATTCTGAGTAATACTACTTTCGACTGAGACATTAGAGAAGGATAATCGATAAATCAGGTATTCTCAATCAGTGACATAAATAAAAACAGTAATTTTAATTAATCAATTAGCATGTCTGGATTTATTTTTGTAACAAACTAAACAATGTCATTTTCCAGTGTCAAAGGATTCTTTGATATGTTTTTAAGTGAGTTCACCATTATGGAATCCCTTTCCCATTAGTCTGATGTGACAAATTTTTTGAAGGTTAAAGCCATTGCTTGATCACTTTTTAGCTCTAATAACTAATAATGAATGATTAACTCTTTTTAACTGATAATGAACATAAAAACTAGCAGTAGAAGTAGTATGTAAAAGACTTTGTCTTAAAATTTTAAAGGATCTACATGGAATAATCAAAACCCTTCACCTCAATTTCTAACCTTGTTTTAAGGTTTTTCCGTAAGGAAACCGCTAACCTTACAGGTGTCAACTAGCTCAGGTTGCTTTTAGGTTGACACAAGGCTACAGGATGCCAATGAAAAACTTAAAGGGGTTACGCTGTAAGGATACAACGAGGTTTATAAAAACTTACAATGTATCTGTGCTACCTGGGAAGATTCTTTATGTAATGTTATATGGTCAAAAGCATTAAATTCTGATGTAACACTTGAGCACACCAAACGCTGCTAGTGCACAACCTCTCTGTACGCATCTCGGAGAATGAGGTAGAAAAAGAAAGAGAAAGAGTTATAACGAGAGGGGAATGTTCCGGTTTCACTAAATCATTGTTCTAACGTCTGGTCTGTAAGGCAGCTATGAAAACACGGTGAATTATGGGCACCCAGCGATTCATAGCCCTTTCGCAGAACTCCCCTAAAACAAAACAAAAAAATCCCTTTAAAATATACGAGGACGGTGGTAAAAAGCCTTCTTCCTCAGGCGCGAAGAGTAGTGGGTGCGTGAGAAAAACGTAAAAAGCTCACGTCTAAACACAAACACTCTCCGGCCTCTCTTGAGCCTCAGACAGACGCTGAGCAGAGAAAGGGACGAGAGAGCACTCGACGTCGGTTTTAATGAGAGGTAAGGTAGAGTCCCCTTTTATCTTCAGGGGGTCAAGGGTCGCACTTTTGGAGTGGTGATGATTAATTTGAGGGCCCGGGCGAATGAATAAGGGTGACAGTTTAAGTGCAGGCTTTGCTGGAGGGGTTCTAAATTTAGAAGATTTTTGAAGGGTGCCATGTCGACAGGGCAGTTAGGATGGGAAATGCCTGTCATGTATGAAGGATTGAGTTTAGATTGGAGGGAATAGTATTAGTATAAGCATGCGAAAGCGGTTTGTTTAATTTTTTTTCTCTATGGTGAAAAGTATCGCTTTAGTTTTTTAATACCTAATTCTAAATTTTAGGATGAACTGTTCAAGGTTCATTAGACGTGTAGAGAGTCGCTCAATTCGATTTGTGCAACGATTGGATACTTCTTATGGGATTTTCAAATTGTTTCAGTTATGTTCTGCGTTCTATAGGCACAAAGAGAAAAAGGTGGGTTGGGTGACCGATGGTCATCGCATTGTCCATTGGCATCCATCCTTGTCTTAATTTGTCGCGAATATTGTTACAAAATTGAGTTAAGTATATTGGTAACAGTTTTAAAAAATGACTCCGTTTACCTTTAACTATAGTTGTCTCTATCAAAGGATGAATAATAAGCTTTATCCCTGTATGAGTTGTTATTATATTCTGAGTGTGGTTGATGTGCGGTGTTTTGTTTTCCAGCGAACACGAACGAGGGCCCGGGTCTGTGCGCCCTCCTCCTCACTTGCTTCTCCTACCTCATCATCATCATCACTTTTCCGGTCTCGCTCCTCTTCTGCGTCAAGGTGAGGCACTCTTCTTTTACTTTATCTCAAAATAGAGATAAAAGGAAGATGTACAATGAAAGAGATTATAATCCTTTGATTGAAATATTTGAATAATATAAACTCTGTTGGCTAAGTTTTCTTTTATCCATGTATGAATATGGACAGAGCTTGGATAGAATCTCTGGTTGAGTATGAGAGTATAACCTATAAAAGCATTCATCTAAGTTATTTATGACAATGTACGACCAATCAATTACTAATTCTTTGCAATTGCTAGATTTTAAACTAATTAAAGAATGAGCTATAAACTGTACCCACCCATTACTTTTCAATGTACGAATATAACCATGAGTACCCTAAACAACTAAGGCAGTATTTGTAGTATTTCAACAATTAATAACACCTATCCCTCAACTAACGAAGGATTTTTGAAGTGTCTCCTTTAGATAGTTTTATTTTCAAGTAGAAACTTAGACTATATGATAGGAAAAAAAAATTGAGTTTATTGTGAGAATTATAAAAACTATCAAAATTAACCACAATAATTTGTGCTACCAAACACTGGATAATTTATCATCAAAATTTTTCCCGAAAAATAAGAACTTAAAAAAAGTTTTCATATTTGAAAAATGATCCCTCATTTGGGTACAACTACACACATCCCACACCCGAGTCATCAAAGATCAAGCTGGAAGCACTTCAATCTCCATAAAACATCCATATACTTCATTTTAACTTTCTTCTACACTACAATCCATTTTTCACTACAGCCAATTCTTTTTTTGAAAAAACCTACCAGTGTATGTTCATTAACTTAATTGTTATTTTTTTTCTTGCTCTTCAGGTGGTGCAAGAGTATGAGCGAGCCGTCATCTTCAGATTGGGTCGACTGATGAAGGGCGGAGCCAAAGGACCCGGTGAGTGCAACAGAAATAGCCACACACACCAATCAATAACTCTCTCTACCATTCGCTCTCTCTCTCTCTCTCTTTTCTTTCCTTCGTTCTCTCTCGTTCTTCGAGGGCTCTTCCGCAAATCGATCGATGGAGGGTGGACAGTGGAATGTCTTTTGGAATTTCACTTCGGATAATTAGTGGGGAGGAAAACGCGTCCTTGATGGTGGTTTTGTTGTTAACCCACTATTCGGTTGTAACTGGTTCAGTTGGTTCCTAAACTGTGCGCCCCGGCAACTTGGGGCACCGTGAGCTTTTAATAAAAGGTCTGAATAACAAATTTATATGTCCTTTTCTTATAGAGGACAATATTCTTTAAAGCGATTGCAACACTACTAATTTTGTTGTATCCGGTGAAAAAAAACCTTTTTGCAATGAAAAAAAAATGAATTTCTCATGATACAACCAACACATATTGGTTTTGTATTTATTGAAAGATATTTCTTTACTTTTAAGAACCAATTTATTGGTATGTTTTGAATAATAAAATTACTATAATAGGGAATTTTACAAGGTATTAATTCATAATAAAAAAAATTTCATCAGTACCTATTGGGCAAGATTATATTTCAAACAAAATTTAAGTATTTCACATCAGATAGAGCCTCTTGCAAAAAGAACTATCGTAATAAAAGTTTCGGGAACAATAAAGATGTTATAAGAGCATTATTAGCATCACTCTTCAGCTTCTACGCTTTGGAAGTATCCCTCGTGCATTGACTTCAGACTTGATATAAGCCTTTTATTTAAATGTAGTATTCCTTAAAATCGGTTAAACAGTATTAAAAAGAATTGATTAACTGGCTTTTAGAAAAAAGATATTTGCACTGGAACTAATAGAATTTGAATTAACTAATGGCACTGCAATGATTGCACTTGACCTATGTTTTGAAAAAATTATTGTGCCCTTTTCAACCTGATGAAAAGCTTTTAGCTAGCTCTTGCGCAGTTCCTAATTGATAATTCCTAGTTAGTCTCAACAAACAACAATCATGTTATGTGAATTCTCTGCTGTCGATTGCTCACGTGCACGTTTTCCTCGTCAGTTCGCATGGCAGGGAATAATTCACTCCGAAAGACGACAAATCGCCCTTGGTGTTTTAGAGGTTGGTGCTCCAGACGCAGCAGGCTGTCTCCTCTACAAGAACTAATGAGGCTATTTGTTTACACCGTTATTAATCAGTCATCTCTGGTTTGTGAAGGACTCTTCTTTTTAGGAAAAGGAGAGTTTTAGCTATGTACTGGAACCCATTTGAACAACTTTCTGCGAAATATTTGAGCGTCTCTCTCATTCTCTCTCTCTCTTTTATTCTTGTTCTCTTCTCTCATTCAATACCTTACATCTTATCATACAACTATCACTTATTTTCTTTAATATCCTCACTCTTAACTTTCTATCTCCTATTCCTATCCTATTGTTTTCTCAGTCTTTACCTTCCATCTCTTTTTCTTTCTCATTCTCTTTCCCTTTTCATTTTTTTTACCAAATAAACAAAAATTTAGCAAACACACACAAAAAAACAACAACATATAATGCCAATTGGAAATGAAAGTCCTGTTAAGATATCAAAGAGAAAGTTTATTACATTTTAGACAAAAAAAAAGTATGTGATCAGATTTAATTTTCATATAATATACAAAATTATGAAAACTAACAAAAACTGCAAAAAATAAAAGAATATGTTGTTGAATATATTCTTCTGGATAACAAAGAATAAATGTTTCAATGAAGTGAAAAACCTTAATCGAGGTCGTTATATCGTTAATTAAAATTCAAATAAAGTTCTTTAAAAAACAATAAAATCATTTATGTTAATGTATAACTTCAAATATTTAAAGGAATTAACAGATAAGACTAAGAAGTATGACTTGTCTTAATAGGTAGCACAGTAATTCAAATAACAAATATTTTTACAATATTTAGTTCCATATCCTGTGTTTACTTTTTCAGGTATCTTTTTCATCATCCCATGTATTGACACATATTGTAAAGTTGACCTTCGTACAGTCTCGTTTGACGTTCCTCCTCAAGAGGTTAGTCCCACTTCTTTTGTCACTAAACAATGTCCTTAAAATGTAGGCATTTTTTCTGGGCTTTTTATGTAATGTGATATTATTTTTCTTCGTGATAATATTTTCACCAATCGTTGTAGGAGAGGAAAACTTTAAGTACCTATTTATTTTTAAAAGCATATAGTAGAAGAAAAAAAAACCTCGAAGAAATACATGGATAGTAGATAGAAGGAGCTATTGATAGAAAGAATAAGGAGAAGTGAATAGAACAATTATATTTGAAACATAATATAAGATATTGGACATTTTAAAAGATAGATACATCACGATTTTTTCTTTGACTATCCCTTAGACTTATTATAACTACCTCGTTAATGAGTTCAAAAAGCATCTTGTCTTCTTGTAAACCCATCAATATAAATAATTTATGTAACACAGGTAGAAAAAATAGTTTGGTTTTGTAACTTATTTTGTACCTGTCTTCTTGAGATGGTTACGTCTATAATTTTTAGGGAGGACTTAATACTGTTTCTCTTAAATAACCATGTAAAAAATAAAACTATCTTTATAAATTGTTTTGAAAAGATAACTGTTGTTCATCACATCTTCGTTGCCTTGTTCCCATATCGTTTTTAAAAAGGGCTTTTATATCAATGCCCTTCGTTTTAGCCAAATGGGTATTATAAATACTTTGATGAAAATATCTGATACTGACGTTTAAAAATGTTACTTTGTGTTAACACTCAAGTTACTTGGTGTCTTCATTCAAAAAAGCTTTTAGCTTAGTTAACATTTTATTTAACCTGCAAAAAGTTTTCGTGACCATTACTTACCTAACAAATTGAATGAATTATCCGTGTTGCCATGAGCATTAAAAACAGTAGGGTATGTTTAATTAAACCACTTAAAGGGTTAAACTAAAACTACCAAATATTAATGGTAAAACTTTTATCCCAGCTGCTCCTTCTCAAAGCGGTGTATTTATGAATATAATTTTCAAAATAGAGGTAGATTTGTATGGATTAATTTTGAAAAGAAAATGAATTGTGAGTTTTCAGCTAGAAAAGTAAAGTTTGGAAAACTACATGCATTAATCAATTACATTTAATCGAAACTTATCAAACTTGTAATTGTGATTGATTTTTGGGACATTATCATCGTATTTTAATGTCAAAGCCCTACTCAATTGCGTTTTGCATGCATATGAAAATAAAGATTCTTTTTTGTGTTGTGTTATTATCTTTTATTATATCAAGATAAAAATTATTGAAAAGAGTTAAAGGAGCATAGAAATAATTTCACACTTGTCATGAAATTTACTGTGGGATTTTTTTTTCCAAATTGACACTTTTTATCATTTAAGTCTTAAGACCAATGAAATGATTGATTCGAGGATAAAACTCTAATTATTATGCAAAAAAAAAAAATTAGACGAACTTATGACTAAAATAATCTTGAAGTAAATTGTAGATTTATTAATTATTGTATCCCGCGTATCAAATACCATTACACTCTTTTCTATAGTAGGAACAGGAAGGAACAGGTTATTACATAGTTTAAGTAAAATTTACCCTTTTTAAATCAACAAGGTTGACAAGTTTCTATCTGTTTCAAACTACTAGAAAAAGTGTCAAATCAGTAGATTAAAATAACCATTGGTAATATACGTATAAAATGGGAAAACAATTAACACCTCTTAGTATGGTACAAGAAAGGAACGGTTTGAACCCCAAGAAAAATCTTCCACTTCTAATTTTTTACCTTAAGAACTATATAAATTTTGTATAAAACAGCTTAAAAATCACGTATTATTCGATGTAGTCAAGTCAATTCTTTGTTAAATTAATTAATACAAAATATTTCGCATTGCATAGCTCTGTATTTGTATTTACTATAAGTTACTGTTACTAGTTTATCCCGGATTTGGAAAAAAGAGAGAAAAAAGTTAAAAAAAATTTCAACATAGTTAAAAATATTGTAAAAGTGGTAGCTGTAGCAATGATGTCTATAATGACATAATGTTTTTAATCTTCTAAATTTCTCTCTTGTTTCCTAATTTAGGACAAACATAACAGGAAATCAAGGGACATGGCATGGGTAATATTAGCATGTTGCCACTTCTCTTGGTGTACTCCTTTCTATATAGATGTTTTTATGATGCATGATTCGAACCAAACCATTCAGTATTTAAGGTTTTTCATTCTCTGTATTACGATGATAAGCGTTTATGTTTTAATAGAAAAATCTTTAGATTAGGTAATTTAGCAGTTTTGTTTCATTGAACTAAAGATATTCTTTATTGTCTCTTATTTAAGTAACAACTGCATTTGAAAAAAATATATGCGTTGTTTTTTTTAATAATATAGTTTTAAATATTTTATTCTAAGATTTACAAACAGAATTTTTAAATACTTTTTCATAAGGGAAAGGAATTTATTATTTTTAGAAATCTATTACTCGAATCTATTTTTTATCAGCGTTATAAAAAGGAGTTTTTATAAATATGTTCGTTATTCAATTTATTGTTGAGAAGTTATGAAACGTTTATATGCTAGCCAATATTGAAGTTTTTCTGAGGTAAATTAACTGTATAACATATACAAATCGAACTTTGACGAAAAACTAGTTTTAGTTTAATTGGAACTACATAGTTTAATTACTAGTTAAGTTTTGAAGAATCGAGTTTGTTCTAAATGTATATCCTACTGTCTTTTTTATTCTAAAACAATTTATTATTTTTCTTTTAAATATTACATTTTTGAAATTTTAAATAGTTTTAATTTACATCTTAGTTAACTTTTTATGTATAAGAAAATATTTATCTGACAAGAAACATAATTTAGAAAATACAGATTAATTTGACTTATAACTGGTATCAAACCTTTTGTACGTAAAACTTCAAACAGTTTTCAGTTTTTAAATTTTCATCCAAATATTTGTGGCGATCAACATTTTCTCCCATGGTATTACATGAATTCTAAAATAGCTAATTTGTTAAGTTTTGAAATAAGAAATAATAATTTTTTCCCTGATTTTAGAAAATTAGTTTTTAAAACTATTTCATGTAGAAAATATTTTTTGTATGGACAATTTTCTTCCTAAATAATTAAATAAAGAACCCCTGAAAAGAAACTTTTTCTCACATTATTTTCATAATTAGCTCAATAAAATCGATTTCAACCTGTATTGTCAGGACCGCGACGTTGGAGCAAAAGGAAAAGAAAAGCGAACGGAGAAATCGAAACCAATCCCCGCGCGAACCGAAACCTAAAAGAAAAATGTTACTCGCCGCACAACAAAAATGTTGATCACCCGAAAATGAGCACAGAACGTTGTTGTTTCTTTAAGAATTTCTTAAAAGCAAATCTACTGTGCATCTTCTTTTCTTACTATACTGTTTTGAACAAGTTTACTACTCAGTAAATTTTTAATACATCGAATATGTTTTAACATTGTGATTTCAAATTGTGGTACTATATCCCTAATTTAATTCATAATCTCAAAAATTTTTAATATTCCTTCTACTTTTAAATAGTTATGTAATTTATGAGCTGCTCAGAATGACAACAGTAACCTATATCCACTAACCTTAGTTTTCAGAGGAAACTAAACGTTTCTAACCAGCGCCTGTGTTTTTTCTGTAAAAAATGAATTTTTAGGGCTGCTCTTTTACAGGCTAAATAATGATTTTATATGGTACACTGCAAACGCTCATACACATTATAAATACACACATTTTTTTTATCCTGAAATTAATAACACTTACAGCCATATTCACAGCCATCAGCGTCGGTGTTAAATCCTTGGTCAAAGAAGGATTCCACCAATCAGAGTAAGCGAAAAGCTAATTTTTCTTTCTTTAGCTGCTAGTTAACACCGACGCTGATGGCAATGAATATGGCTATTAGTGATTGTAAGTGTGAGTAATCCGCCTGGCCGCTATGAGAAAAATCGGCGCTTCAATCGCAGGCTGTGAATCACTCTTTTTGTATACTTTGATGAGTGAGGTTGTCTTGGAGGACGCTCCGAGCAACAAATAAAAATTGATGTGTAAATTACAGTCCCCGCTTCTTTAATTGAGTAGAGTGGAACTTATTTTAAATTGAGGAAAGTTTAATTGAACTAACGATGGACCAACAGTGATAATATTCTGAATATGGTAAAAAGTGTTGCCATACAGAATGTGTTTTAAAAATAGTGTTGTAAAATATTAATCCGAGTGTGTTCTTAAATTTGGATCGAAACACTATATACGAACACATTTTCTGTCCCTGTAATCTTAGCAACACCTTTACAACACTATCTTTTTCTTCAAACACAATCGCAATAGAACCAACACTTTTGGTTGGAAGTGTTCATAATGTGTTTGTTTACTCAGCGTTGCAAAAGTATTTCCATGCATTTGCAGTGTAAGAAACTATTCACAAGAAAAAGAGTCTTACAGGAAAAACGAATCTATACTATCTCAAACTTAGTAATTTTAGAGTTGGGATATTGTCATTCCGTGCAACTCATACCGTTACTATTGAAAAACTTCTATTACTCTTATATACTCAAGACAGCAACGTTACTTGACCCTGGAGAAACAAAGAAGTTCCCAGCGCGGTGTCTGAATTTTGAGTGAAATTAAGACCGTCAATTTAAAAATGATTAGTTTGTTAAACCCTTGCATAAATTATAGCGTCTTTTTATCACCATTTGCGTACTGAAACTCTTCGTAGCAACCCAACAGGCTTTCTGTTTACGCAGTTTTTCCTTACACATAGTCGTGATGTCATAGGGCCAGGAAACGTTGCTGTCGAGTATAGCCGTTTGGTTTTGTTTCTCTTCGTCCGCACATTATTCTTGCAACATGGCATAATGTCATGTTCTCCGTTTTAAGATTCTGTCGAAGGACAGCGTGACGGTGGCGGTGGACGCGGTGGTGTACTACCGCATCAGCAACGCCACCATCGCCGTGTCGAACGTGGAGGACTACGGCCACTCGACGCGCCTCCTGGCGGCCACCACCCTCCGCAACGTGCTCGGCACCAAGAACCTCTCCGAGATCCTCTCAGAACGAGAGTCCATCAGCCACGTCATGCAGGTCAGATACAGAATTCAATATTAAACAAACATTAATGTTGTACTCTGACTAAAATCATTTCTACAGTTTAATGTGTTTATCAAATATTTGTTTCCTTTTTTCAGTCAAGTCTAGACGAGGCGACAGATCCATGGGGTGTGAAGGTAGAACGAGTCGAAATGTAAGATTTTTATTTCATCTGTTCACTCATAATATACTTCAAACGTTTCAATTTATTGATAAAAATGAGCATATAATAATTAGCAAACAATATTAAATGAGATTAAAAATAATGTAATCTTAGTTCATTTTTACTAATATTGTTATCCCCTCGTAGTACTTCATTACATTATTAATATTAAATTAACCACAAATATATTGTAAAAGTTTTACAGTTTGTAACTTTCACATAGATCTGGAGTACATATAACCTTTTTCCATGGTCGAAATAGGAACTTTTTAAAAATTTTGATAGGGAAGTTAACCTAGGGTTCTTTTTATCGTTTTCCATGGTTAAGAAAAATGAATTTTAAAAAATGATAGAGATTATTATGCATCCGCTTTTGAATTAGACAGACGCCTCCCCTGGGATATTGACATATTTTATGCTTTGACTTATAAAATGTACACAAAATATTTCACTCAGTTTTTTTCCCAATTTTCGGAAAGCAGAGTAAAAATTTGTGAAACCTTCTCTCTGCAAATATTCGTAACCTACGAATAAAACTGTCAGTTAAGATTTAAGTGGTTGAATCTGGAATTGTTTTTGACGTGACTTTCTTATATCTTTGCAGTAAGGACGTAAGACTCCCTGTACAGCTGCAAAGAGCAATGGCCGCTGAAGCTGAAGCAGCCAGAGAAGCGAGGGCTAAGGTCAGTATTTTAATGAGGAATGGTTTTTTTTTCTCATTTCTACGCAACTAAAAAAGTCGTTGCATCAAATATATTGTAGCCTTACTGCCGTATTCTGTGCTTTCTGACAAATCGCCCGATCAACTAATCAACAAAAATTTGTTAAATTCATGTTTGCTTGATTCGGCATTCTGAGCGCAATGATCAACTAACAAACGTTTGTTACGTTTGTCAGTGGCACCAGAGCTGGCGAACAAGCGAAACCGTTGGCGATAAAAAAAAGCTCAATCGTGATTGGTGGAGATCTTTCAGTTGTGAATAGGATAGGAAAGAAATTCGCGAAATAAAAGCGCAGGAAATAAAAGCGTTTTTGACTGTATTACTTTAAAAGTCGATGATTTTTAATGAAGATTAATTAATTTTTTATTGTTTTATAATCTTTTATAGCTTAAAAAATAACATTTTCTTTTAATATTAAACTTAATTATTATTCTTAAATATTAAACTATCTATACAAGAAAGAAATATAAAATATTTTTATTATCTCAATATGGAAATGTCTTAAATTATAGAAATAATTTCATATCTTTTATAAAACGTTACTGAATTGAAACAAATTCTCAAAATAATAATTAGTTCTTTAATTAAAGAATAAATTTACTCTATTGGATTCACTTTTTACATTTAAAAAATAATATGTATAATAAAAAAACTCAACATTTAAAATCATTTGAAAAATCAGAAAACTCAAGAAATTTATTTAAAGGTGATCAGAAAGATTTCGAATTAAAATTAAAACAGCCTGAAAAAATTAATTTGCTTTTATTATATTTTGTTAGCTGATTATAATGATCGCTTAGCTATCATTATCAATTTAATTAAACTGGAAAATATTTTCAATAAATTTATTTTTAATTGGAATTTATTATTCTGATTCAATACTTTGATGCGAATTTTTTGATGAGGGTAGTTTAATTCTAAGAAAGAAACAGGTTAAAAAAAAATATATTTTTGTGTCTTATTTCTCTAGAAATCTATATCTATAAAAGCCAAATACCACTGACTGACTCACTGACTGACTGACTCACTGGTAAGTGACAAACACTCAACACGGAATCTCCGAAACTACTGGACCCAGAGGCTTGAAATTTGACAGAGACGTTCCTCTCAGCTATGCGACGCGCACTAAGAAGGGATTTAAAAATCGAACGACTCCTTCCCTGTTTTTCGGCGCTTTTTCTACTCCGTTTTTCCCATTGAAATAGCATTATGCATTGTTGAAATGCGTAAATTGCAGTAGGTTTATTTCTCTCTTGAGGTTTCGTCTGGCCTCATGTGATAAAATATAATTTCATAATTTATAACAAATTAAGTCGAAAAACACAGTGTAAATTTCTATTTCAAAATTATAACAATTTTCAGGAAACATATAGATTCAAATAATTAATTTTGAAACAACATTTTCCTTTATTTGTAATTTTAATTTTTTTCTAAAATAAATATATTTATGGAAAGGCAAAAATAAATGGTTTCCATGGAAACAGAGCTGAAATTATTTCATTGTTTCATGGGGCATGGTTTACTAGACTTATCCATTCACTAAATTTTTATTGTTAAGTACTAGAAAACCGTTTTTACTAAGAAGTTGGCTATCATGATAAAAGGAAAATGAGATTTATCAAGCATTTTATTGTTTTGATAAAAATGTTTTTATTTTTGGAGATGTAGGATCATGCAAATAAAAATGGATTCTTTATCATTTTTGAATATAAAATAAATTAGGTATAGTTAAATATTTTGCTTTGGCGGCGGGAGTTGTTGACTGAATTACACATAGGGATTATTTTTTGATTAAATTAATATCATTTTTGTAAAACGATAGAAACTTCATATACGGTTTGTAACATCCTGTTAGGAAATTATTCCCAAGGGGCTCAAAGAGGGTTGTGATTTTTACTTCCTAAGTTTTAATCAAGGGATTTATAAAAACCGAAGCGTAATTTTTGAAAAGGACATCGGAAATACTTCATAGACATTTTGTTTAAGCTTTCAAACTATAAATTTCAAAAGACTGATGATTTCAATTGGATTTTTCTTTTACAGCCACAGTAATATGCGGGACGGGATACGTTAGGGTATATTTTCACAGTAAGAACCGGGATGAAAAAGACGACGGGGATGACGGGATGATAAGTGATTGCTAACCAGGAAAAGAAAAACCATATAAATCAATAAACCTGATGATTTAAATTGGATTGTTCTTTAACTGCCAAAGTTAAAAGCGGGGCGGGATGAGTTAGGGTATATTTTCAAAGTAAGGAACCGGGAAGAAAAACACGACGGGGGTGACCGGATGATAAGTGACTGCTAATCCAGAAAAAGAAAAGACATATAACTTGATAAACCTGATTATTTATTTCAATTTGATTGTTCTTTACAGCGAAGGTAACAGCCAAATTTAAATGCGGGACGGGATGAGTTGGGGTATATTTTTACAATTAAGAACTGGGATGAAAAAGACGACGGGATGATAAGTTCCAGAAAAAGAAATCCAGAAAAAGAAAAGACATAACTTGAAAAACTTTTTAAAATATTTATGAATTAACTCAACCCGTGCAAGGCCGGGTAAGTCAGCTAGTATTTGTATAATTCCAAGATAATTTTCTACTACACACAAAAAAAATTTCAATGCTCTGAAAGAATTAAAATAAAAACAGCATTTGCTGGACCCGATCGCATAACCTTCGGGTCCGTAGTCCAATACCATCACCACCATACTACTTTAATCTTTGTCCAGGGAGAAAGTTTTAGTATAAAAACATTGAAGAGAAAAGTAGTGCCAAGAGTTTAGATTACTTTTAAGGTTTTAAGAACATCTGAGAGTGGTTTCCTAGTTGTTTATATGGATTTCCAAAACATTTAAATATATCGTTTTGGAGAATGTATTTTTTAGAGATCTTAGTTATGAAATAGTTCTTCTATCTGGGCGGACTTACACGTTAGAAAAGAGCTGTTCTGCGGATTTTAATTGATGTGATTTAAGAATATTTTGAGTGTTAATTCACTGTTATACAATTGTAAACATGGGCGTAGCCAGGGGGAGGCAGGGAGGGGCAGCTGCCCCCCCCCAAAGTTCTCAGTTTGTTAAATTTTTTGAAAAACTTTATTAAAGCAATAGTGTATTTAAAGCAATAGTATATAATTTTCCTTGAAAATTGTGTGGCTTACAAGAAGCGGTTCTGTTCGGCCCAAAGTCTCAAAATGAGCTAAAACACTACTTTAGAGGCGAATTTTAATAAAATATGTGGGGGAGGACCCCCAGACCCTCCATTTTTAAGCTCACATTCATTACCCGTATTTTTACTTTAGGTATGCAAAAGTTCAAATCCTTTGTTTAAGTACCCTAAAATTTAGCGTGTAAAAGTACTCGCCATGGGGTATGGGGGTACCTGGGAAATATGTTGTTGAGTCAACCCCTAGTCACTAGTATTCGCAACATCAAGAGCAAAGGTAAGTATCCTTGCCCCCCCCTAACATGAAACCTGGCTACTCCCATGATTGTAAAACTATTTTTTCTCTAATGATAACACTTTAACAATGAAAAAATACTTCCAGAGTCTCAAAATGAAATGTTCACGATTTTTCATAGGCCTAGGAATAGACTGATGAGAGGACGCCATTTTTTCTATTCTCGATTCTGATTGGTAGTTCAACTTAAATCACTCGTTTGTTGGCTGATTTGTTAAGTAACAAATATTTGTTAATTGAAGTGGATTAACGGTGGTCAGAATACCAAATCAAGCAAATCAATGTTTGTTAGAGGTTGCCAGAGGCTCAGAATACGACCGTTAGCCTGCTACGATTTTATTTGTCCTGTAATGTTTTTTTTTTTCTATATCCCGGGATTTTTTTTTTTTTTTTTTTTGGTTCTGGACCTTAGGATCCTCAACTGAAATTATGATATGGTTTTTAACTGTGCTTTTGTTAGAGAAACTCCTGATATTCTTCATTACTCATATGAAGGAATAGTAAGGGGGTCTGCGGGTTGACCCCCAGAAAATTTTGAATTTTTAGCACGAAAAAAGTGAATTAAAGCTATTTCTTATAGCTTCCTTCTCGATCCATCACTGTTCCATACCCATCGCCCCCTTACCGCCCCCCTACTGCCCAATACAGGTTCACCGCCCCTAAGCATCCTCTCACCGTCTCCGAGGGGGTGAAAGCGCCCCCGTTGAGAACCACTAATTTTTGCAAACAAAAATAGTGATAGTATCTCAGAATAACCGTCGAATTTGTTCGAATACAATTCAGTCTCAAATGTTGTACTTGGTGTCAAGTTCTTACATCAATGTCATCCATCCATATTGTTCACATAGCATGAAAACGATACATTTATCACTGTCATTTCACCTGAACCCGTCCTCTCTTCCAGGTGATCGCCGCGGAAGGCGAGCAGCGTGCCTCTCGTGCTCTGAAGGAGGCGGCGGAGGTGATCGCCGACTCCCCCTCCGCGCTCCAGCTCCGCTACCTGCAGACTCTCAACTCCATCGCCGCCGAGAAGAACTCCACCATCGTCTTCCCGCTGCCCATGGAGCTCTTCAGGGGAATGCAGAAGGCATCCTTCTAACACACTCCTCCACTCGATATGCTCTCTTTGTGTAAAAACGAAGCGGCCCTTCTGATGAAAAGAGCCGTGAGGAGGGAATCATTTTCGATGACTCATTTTCATATTTGTTTCTTTCACTGTCATTGCCACACCTCACAAGGATTGCCATCCTACTGCTCAGCCAGTCGAGAAAAGGGGGTCACGTGGTTTTGGGAGGCGAGCCGATTGCTTTGGGAGGGGAGATAGGAAGTCACGGATGGGTTTACGATATGGTCGCTATACTTTCCGTCATTATTTATAGAAATTGAAATGGTTTTTACTGGGAAGAGATGGAATGAATGCTAGTGAATAGAAATAAAGTTAGGGTGTGAACAATTACTACAAAAGTAACTTTTGTTGGAAACTGAAGGTAACAAGATTCCATTCAATTTTCTTCGCAGCGCACCAAACCAAACCCTGTTTTTCTCCTCCAGCTGAGCAATTCTCATGGAAATGGTGATACTATTTAGTAGAGGGCGGTTGACGAAACTGTTGTGTTAGTGTATGATACGTGATCGGGAAGATACATTACAAGTAGATAATAGCAGAAAAAATTTGGTTTGTGCCAGTTAATGTATGATACGGTATACCTCTTTTGTAAAGTGTTGTATAGCATAGTAGTGTGCAAGAGAAGGTTTATTCCAATGTTAATCCTTTCGATCTTAACTCTGACATATGCTTACATTTTATTCTTAAGTGGTTTTGGCTGGTTAGGGCTGAAAGGGTTAAATCAGAGGTGATGCAGGATGAGAGCAAGCATCGTTTAACGGTGTTAATGAGGTCGTTAGCTTACAGAGGAGTGCAATCTTTAGAAAGTCAAGGGCACAGAGCAAAAGCCGAACAAATATGGTCCAAAACGCTATTTTCAAATAATGTCTCATGTTAGAGGGCAGCCCTGCAAATGTCAATCATAGCTGTGACATTATAGCAGTACAATTTGGTAGTCACAACTGTGATTGGCTGTGACGTAGTTCATTCAATCTATCACTTTCGGAGGGGTATTGGAGGATTGAGATTCTTTTTCTCCGCCTCTCGTGACGTGACAAGGGAGGCGTGAGTTTCATGAGTAGTCGATGCGATCTCAGGGCACCTATTTCATGGCATACCCAATGTTTCTTCGAGTTCCATTATCGCCTATGGCCGTGGACCCTTTGTTCTGATGGATTTCCCCTTGCTATAATAGTGGGTGGTTTTATAAAGACTAGAGCCTGTTCCTCTGCTGTTTGTACCATGGAGATTTAAAAAGGGGTTGATTTAATTTACGTCCACTCTACAAAACCAATAGTTGAAATAAGGTAATTTAAAGACCTGATTGGTTGACCAGTTAGATGATACCTCAGACCTTATACCTCTATATTTGAAAGGAAGAGCTGAAGTAGAAACGTAACAAAAGAATATGGAAGTAGCATTTATTTAACTTTGAGAGAGAGAGAAAGCGATGGTGCCTCTAACAAATAAAAGGAGGTAATATAGTATAACTCTTTGCTCTTGAATTGTTAAGATGTGATCTTGAACTTTCTATTTTCAAAGCTGATATTCCGTTGTCACAATTGTGTACCTATCCAAATGCAGAAGCATCCGAAGTTAGAAGAATGGTTTACAGAGGATTATCTAGGAAATAAAAGTATCATAAAAGAGGGTGATGAGCTAAACCGATAACTTCAGTTATACAATAGCATTTAAAGTTTAATTGCGGATACGGAGCCTGGAAAGTATAAGACCCGCAACCTAGTTTCAAGAAAAGACCTAGGGTTTAAGGTTTTTCCCATCACTCTTCTCAACTTATTCCAAAATGGCGTGTTCCTTTGATACTTTTCTTTTCTAGACGGTTCCTTGGTTTTAGGTCGCTGGTATAGGAAAAGAGAGACCATGGAATGCATTCATTGCCATAATCATTCTTGTGTCATGCTTAATGTCACCCAAACATCAGGGCGTTGTCGAAGCTATATGTCGCTTTTTGGTCATGTGACCTTCTTTGTAAATAAGCCTCGCCCCTGCTTTAGTTTTGTAGTAATCAGACAAGTGTTAATGAGTTGTTTTTCTTTCGGACGGAGTGTAATCATAACGCTCTAGACCTGAATTTCAAGAACTTCTTTTATGTAGATAAAAATTATTTTGATTTTTACCTAAATATCTCATGAAACCGCAATCCATTTGGATCCCCTGTATAAACTAATTACTTAAATTTTATGCGTAAGACATGTTGAAAAGTTTTCAGATTCATGTGCTCTAACACAGATTATATTCAAAGATGGTAACATAAAATATTTTTTAATTATTCCTATATGTGCATTAAAGACTGAAATTTAATTTTCACTACAAAGAACAGTTTGTAACTGCCATTATAAGATAGTAATACTTTCTGGGAAATTGGAACTAGATATTTTATGGGATTAATTGATCGTTTAATCGTAAAACAATCAATAATAATAAATATCTAGGCTTTACAATATTATCTAGTCAATGAGTATACCTATTTTTTACTGAGAGGAAGGCTTAAGTTTTTTTTTTTTTTTAATCCCTAAAAGAGAATTAACTTATGGTTCCAAAAGTATGCAATTCACACGGAATATTCAAATTCAGCACTTAAATCTGAAAACTTATGCATCCAAACTGTTGATAAAAAGTACTTCAAGTGAAAAGAAAATGCATTAAGAGCTTTTTAAAGCCTGAATGCTAAAGATTTAAATCCTCTTGATCCCATTAAATTATTTCAAAAAGAGATTTTCCCCTCTTTCAGGGCAATTTAATTTGCTTATGGGTGCTATTAGTATCTTTTGTACTTTTTGTAGGTTACAGATGCAGCAGAATTTAACATAAGATAAAAAAAAAAAAAAAATTCTGCATTCTAGCCTTTTTATCTGCTAAACTGAAAGTCTGGTAGGTTATGTTAAAAAAGAGAGAGACACAGAAGTTAGAAAACAATATGGAAATTCCAGTTTAATAAAATAACTATATTAACACAAATCTAACAGGATGCGAAAACATTAAAATGAATAACATTTAAGTTGAAAAGCACTAGTTACTTACTAAATGAAAAGCTCTAAATTAGTAAAATGTACATAAAATAATGGTTTGAATAAATCACATACAAATTTCCAGATAAAAATTAATTCTTATACTATTGAAATAAACTATATTTTTTGTGTTAAACATTTCTTTTTAAATTTAGATTCATAAAATCAATTTTAAACTTCCATTTTTTTTTAATTAAATATAACATGTTTTTTTGGGGGGGTAAGCATTATAGATTATGATTATTATGATTTCTATTCCACAATAAGCTCTTTAATAAGTATTCAAAAAATAACATATTATTATCCGAGTATGTTTCTTGTGTAAAATTGTTCAAAGAATATTTTAAATCCACAATTTTTACAGCTGGAATAACATTTATTCTATAAAAGAACAGTGAGATTGTTGTGTAATGAAATAATCACCAGGAATATATATAAATTTATATCTATATATAGATCATATGTCCAGTTTAAAAATATTGTCAAGGTATTTTAATAATACTACTTTCAAAAACAAAGGAAATGAGCTTTAACAAAGATCTTATAAAATTTTATTAAAATAAAATGAATGTTATTATGTAAAAATTACTTTGTTAACCATTTGAAGAACTATTAACTGAATCTCCAATACTAGCTTAGATTGTGTCAGAATACACTAATGTTACTTTCAAAGAGATGTTGGAAACTCTTTTTACTTAAATACTTATACCTTTTATGCTAATAAAATATATTTGTTTTCTGGCAATAATGAAAATAAAAGCAAGTTTAGATTTTAATTCAAAGCAATTGAGTTGAAGGAAATTTATTGTTTATGCTAAATGTATGAAAATGCAAATAAAATGGTTGGTAAATTATTGCAAACATTTTTAATTGTTTTTTTTCTAATTTTCTTTTACATTAGTATGCAAATAGCACTTTTAAAAACTTTATAAATACCTATATAAATTCCATCATTAAAGAAATTATACATCATTCCTATTTGAAGTAAATATCATAGCTATAAGCTTACAATTTCTTAACCGTTAAGAATTTAAGTTCAACTAAATAAAAAAAATTACAAATCCAATGCACTGGTTTTACAACCTTTAGCCTACTTCTACTTGCCTTTTGAGTACTGAAGATGATATTTTTGAGGAATTGAATAGTCTACTTTGTGTGTCAAATGATAGGGCCAAGTTAAACTTTTACAGGAATTGATTTTATGGCCTAAAAGGCATCTTCAAGGCAAAAAGGTAGATAGTAGCACACAAAGAAATGTGGGAAGTCTTTGTGTGGTTTCAGTGTTTGCAATTGAACTCCTGTGTGGGAGCGGGAGGGCCTTCCTTTTTTGGACTATTTGACAAAGAGCACCTTTTTGGAACACCTTTTGGACCATAAAATCACTGGTTGAAAAGGTCTAACTTGAGCCTTATGCTTAAAATAAGATTCACAATGTAACAACATAAAAAATAGATAAAAATGATTCATAAACAAAAAACTCTTTAATCCATTCAATCCTAACTACCCCAAATTTTCTGTAGGTTTCAATGGCAATGGAGGAAAAAAAGAGTTAAAGCAACTTAAAACTTCTATTTACATTCAAACGCTGATGCTTAGTAAATTGAAATAAAACCTTAAAATTATTGTACTACAGTTTTTAAGTTCAAAAATGCAACAAAAAATTGGCAGAACTTTCTTTAAAATGCAAGAGTAAATAATAACAATTTACAAAATGATCACAGTAAAGGAAAAATCTTCAACTGAAGAAAATGGAAACTCTCTCATTATTATCCTGTATAATATTGAATTATATTATACAAATTGATTATATCCTGTATGTTTCCCAAATAATAAAAATAATTATCATGTCAAACCAAATATAAACATTATACCATAAGACTTTAGGTAGATTAACCCATCAACCATGTCATTGAATTTGAAAATGTTGCCAAAAGGTGACTTTAATGCCAGTAATAGAAATAAGTTACGTCACAACTCAATGAGGAGCAAAATTACACTTGAGATTATGATTTATAACAAGACACAGAATACTTAGACTGATATTTTATGCTTTAAAATTAAGAAAATTTAGGACTTGCATAAAGCATAAACAGGTGCAAAATATTTAAATTTACTCAACAATGTATTCAGAATCTTGGAAAGCATATAAAAGTCTTGAATTATAAGCCATTGGATTTAGTAATTTGTTTATATTTTGAAAGACCTAAAAGAGTTTTTCCATCAAAATGGATATTTATGATTACTTTTTAAAATCTATGAACTTCCAATGGATTATTACAAAACTTTTGGTTTATTTGTTTGATCAGTATAGTAGTTTCTCTTAGGCAGTATTTTTGGTTGTAGCCAGCACAGTTGACAGGCTAATACATAAGAACCAAATTTAAAGACACATTAGGTTTAAAGAGAATTAATAAGCTAGTTTATAGTTAAACACAAAAACAAAAATATGGAAGACTGCCATTTGAATTAATCAACTTAACAATTATCTCCTTCAGTCCTAGCTGCCCCAAATTTTCCATAGGTTTCAATGGTAACTTCAACTGACTGGTTAAACTTATTCCCCTTTGGAAAAGTTTGGCTCCATCACCTTTAAAATTACTTTATCTTGATTGAATTTATACAACAAAACTTCAATAAGCAAACAGAAGGGAACTGTTGGTTGTAGGCAGAAAGTTTGCAGAGTGAGGTTCTTTAATGCACAAAATATTAAATAATATATCCAAGAGTAAGACAAATTTAATTGGGTGGAAATTTATCCATTGTGTTCCCCACAAATCATACAGCCCAAGGGAAGTTACACAAATCAAGAATGAAGGTAAGTGGGTGACATTACATATTTACACAAATTGATTTCTTTAGTTTCACCACAGTATGTCCTAGCTATAGTTTTTTTTAATGTCTAAGTGTTTTACATAACATATGGGTTGGAATAATTTCCTGATGCAAATGCTGGCTGTATATGATGTACATTGCTCTGCACATGCTGTACATAGCTCTGTACAGGTGGCTGTGCATGATGTAAAGCTGGCTGCATATTAACCCTTTCAGTGCAGGCTGGCCCATACCTTCCATAGGATTCATAGGCAACCTCAGGCAGTCTAGGATTGATAGGGTTAACAGTAGATTTATTGCATTTTCTTGGTTTGATAGGGCTAACAGTTTTTTTGCTTTTTCTTGGATTGTTAGGGTTAGCAGTAGTTTTACGGTTCTTCCTTCTCATTTTACTTTTATTGGCTTTTAAAGTACGCTGTACAACAGAATTTGCAGCGAAAGTGTGCATAGCAGTCACCAAACCTGTTTCTGTAGCACCAAATTTAGATGCATTCTGTAGCATTTTTTTAGCTGCTGGTAAAAATACACTGGGATTTGATTGTATACCCATTTCAATCCGACTAAATATTGCCCTAATTCCTGTTATTGCATCAGACTGGTCAGCACATCTTGTAACTGCTTCGTCTCCAGCAATTTCATTCACAACCATATCTCCATTTTCTATGTCAGAAGAAAAATCCACATCATCATTGCATCTACTATTTTCTTCAGATGCATTGTTGGGTAATGGGAGGACCCAACCTAGATCCTCTACCACTCCTTCAGTAACATAAATAATGTCTTTTTTGGGCTTTTTCTTCTTTTGACTTCGTTTGAAATTTGCAGCAAAAATTTCAGCATAGTCAGTAGAGTGGTTGTGGGGATTTTTTATCCTTATGGTGCACGGGTAAGCCTTTGCCAAATAGTTAGGTTTCTTTGATTTTTCGTTGAATCTGAAAGTATAAAATATATTAATAGTAAAAGAATTGATGATGTATTAACAATATTTTTCCATAAATAACTGGTACCATTGAGGTTTTGAAAATACTTACAAAACTACTTAAAGAACATGCTTGCGATAGAAATTGAAGCAAGCTTTATGGTGGCACTGTTTCAGTTAAAAATTAATATTTTATGATAAGAAGTAAATGAAGAAACTTTAGGTTTTAGTATAAATTAGAAATGTACAACAAATAGTTTTATGACCTTAAATTATAACTGAAATCTATCCTCATATAACAAAAAGTTAAACAAGGCCTCTACCTGCTTACTAAGATGGATATTTGTGCTTGACATCCAGTATGCTTTGATGGGTGTATTCCACGCACTCTTCTGTCTGTAAAATGGCAGCAGCGATAATCTTTCTTAAAAATAACAAATAGTCCCGAGCATGAGTAAGTTCTTTGAACTCTCCAATCAGTTTTACTCAGTGAACTGTACGCTTTCAACCATTTCTAAAAAGGTATTAAAAAGTAACTATTACACTATTCCAGACAATTATGAAGAGAGCTTGAAGAAAGAATTAAAAATATAGGGGAAGGTCATGTACCTTAGACCACGGCTTACTAGATACTATACAGGCTAGCCGAGTACGGAAATCATTAAAAATCCAGATGGCAATACTGGACAAACTGGCAAAGCATATCCACAGTGTTGAAGGCGGTGGGTGATATAGATAGGACTTGTGGCATTCCAAGCGGGAAAAGTTGTCAAATGGTTTTCATTGTTGAAAACTCGGCTAGCCTGTATAGTATCTAGTAAGCCGTGCTTAGACCTATTTTTACTCTGTATTTTTTTTTATTTATTGAAAATAAACTGATAACACAACTTTACCATGATACTTTAGCCTTTCATACACAACACATTTTTTTTTTCAGAATTTTAATTGGAATATTTCAGTACATAATTAGCAAAAGTTTAAACCAATGTAGATAAGTCCAAGGTACAACACTGGTATTATACCTAGGATAAAAATTAAATAAGATTCATAGAAAGACTGGAGTTCAATTCCGTTAGAGTCCCCGCTATATATCGTCCAGTTCTTTTAGACAACAAAAAGTAGAAATATTCATAAATAATTTCAAACTCCTGAATTAAAATGTTAAAAAGATCAATAGCTTTTCAGTTTATTAATAAAAGTCAGAAAAATTTGTTGATATTTGGATATATATTTAGCGATTTGGATATTGGCAATATTTAGCGGGGACTCTAACGGAATTGCATCGAAAGACTATTACACTTAGAATAAAATATCACTAAGTAATTAAAAAAATTTTCAAATAAAATTTATCATACCTCGGCTGAATCTTGGTCGTTCACTTCTTTAATTCTAAAGTTATAGTCATCAGTTTTGTATGACAACTTATAATAGGTGTAATCAGATGGTAAAGTTATTTCTGGATTTTCCGACATTTAGTTCGAATTTGGTACGAATCAGAACGAAAAAATCACGCATAAAAATTGATTTATCCCAATGAAGTGTTCACACGATCAGTATGGTGAGGTAGCAGGGAATCCTATAATGGAATCAATTTGTACACGGGAATAACTATTTAATTTTCAAATAAATCTATTCAATATCAGTCAGCTGTGCGTTTATAGAACTGTTTGGAGACACTTGCTGACCAAACCAGCTGTGCGTTTGTTTATTATGATTTTGTTACAAGTATTTTTCTATTCAGTTCAGTTTTTTAAGTGGGAACTTGTTGCCATCTCTTATCTAAAATGAAGTTCACTAAGAAAATTAAAGAAAGTTCATTAAGCTCAGTCTTAAAATTTTATTAAATTAAAGATCTATAGTGAAATATTTATTTTTATGGTTATTAGAATATTTATTACATACTTTTCTTTTTAGGAATAAATGAAAATATTGAATTATAAATTAGCCACAGAGTAAAAGTTTTTGAATATGGCAATGATTTCAGATTGGGTTGTTTGTTTTCGATTTCGCCATGGATTTTAGATTTTAGTTATTTTATAGAAATCTCATTTTTATTACACTAAGATTTTTTTCCTTGGGGGTGCTGCTCCGGTGCTGATTCACCAAGTTGACACCGTATTTTAGTTAAACAATAAAATTCCAAATAAAACTCCATTCACAAGATCGAAGATCAAAATCACACTTTTTTTTACTTACTCTATTTTCTATATTTTGAAGTTAAAATTCACAACAGATACGCTAAAAGAACAGAACACACCTCTTCTTAATAAAACTTTAAAATTAAAATTTTACACGTTATACCATCCATATACGATGAGTTACTCTCTTGCACGCTACTAGAATGACTGAAAAATTACACTATCCAAAATCAAATTTGAAGTAAAAAAGGAATAACATAAAAAAAGGTAGGAAAAAATAAAATACATTACTGATATGTCAAATAAGCTGAATAGAATTAATAATTACTGTTTAAAAAAAGATTTTAAACTTAATTCACATTCCAAAACATGTCACTTACCTATATGTAACTCATAAATTACATCTTAAAAAGACGAAGTTTATTTATTTTATACAGTACCTCCAAGCGCGCTGAGAAATTTCGAATCCCAATTTGTTATGTATAAAAGAGATAAAAACCATTGTTACAAAAAAAGTAAACACAAATCTTTATTGAATAGCCGAAACTGCTGAAGAGAATTGTTTCTTACTCTTGGAAGGAAAAAAAGAAGCTAGAAATAAAAAATGCAAACAGTGTTAAGTTTAAAAAAGCTAAAAGCCAATGTGATTTATTATTAGTAGAAATCGGTTATTTTTTTCTTACATCCGTTTTCACTACGCTCGCAAAGAAACTATCATTATTTTGCTCGGCGCCAGGGTCAGGGCTGTTGACACAACAGCCCCTCTCCTCCTTAATAGATTCGTGTGCTAAATTCTTGATATTTTGATTCGATATGATAGAGCAAAGTTTTGATACCTCGTTTGGTATATTTCCGGGTGCTGATCAACCCGGAAAGAAATTGTTGGCTAGACGGTGGAGTGTTTAGACTGCTAGCATTATGACTAATAACAGAAAATTATAAATTAAAAAGGGATCATAAAGAAGAATAAAGGGAAAAATACGTCCTTTTTAAAATATTTTAAAGCTAATAAAAATTGGAATTTTGGGAAATTTTGGTTGGGGGTGCTGCAGCTCCGCAGCCCCTATGGACGAGCCGCCACTGCTTACCATATTTTCTTGGGTCCAACCCAGGACATATTTTCGAAATTAAATACCATTCGAATATAAGTACCATATCGATTCATCAAACATTAAAAACTAAGTAAAAAAACATTGAACAGAAAAATTAAAGTTCATTCCTTGTACTTTTTCTTTGACAGAATATTTTTAAAAATTGTTTGATGTATTTTATGTCAATTTTATGATGAAATTAAGTTCTAAGAGTAAAATAATGCAATTTCAAGCATTTTAGTCAGAATTTTTTAACAAAAATGTCTCGCAAATCTTAAATGCATGAAACCCCGGACATTTTTGCTTCCTAGGACATTTCCCTGGACAGCTCTAAAAACTCCGGACTGTCCGGGGTGCGTATTTGACAAGTGCACATTCATCTTGCAACAGGGGGAGGGATCTCTCATTTCAACCAATCAGAGCGCAACTGAAAGTGTGTAAACAAAACAAACGCTTTGGCGCGCTGTTCTGATGTCTATTCGCGATTCTTAATAGTGCTGATCGTTGTGTTCTTAAATTTTTACGATGTCTCTAGAAGAGTTATTGCCGCCTGATTACGTTTATAAATTCGTAGAAAAAGAATTTAAAGCTCTTTCCGAGTTTAAATGCGTGATTCGAGCAGATATAAATTCCAGTAAAAATCGCTATTAAAGAAATTTCTAGCTTAGAATACAGCTAACTTAGGTTCATCAAAATTTTTTCATCACTTATAAAACATATTTATATATAGTAGTGTAATTTAAATAGGTATCTTCTAGTGGACATTGTCTACCAGTCACAGAAATACTTTATCAATTGAACTAAAACAGCAATCGAGCATTTTTAAGTGCCTTAAATAAAAACACTTAAAAGATTAGGTAATAAGGGAATTCTGCTCTATTGAAGATCACTATTTCTATTTATTATAAAGATGTCTTTTTTTTTTGTTTACATGTATGCTAAGTTAAAAGTACAGTGGGAAAACGTAGTCCATTATTGATTTATTTTTATCTGGTAAGTTCAAAAAGACTAATATACCACAAGCTAGTTTTGATTTCAAGTAAAAAAAAATTGCGCTATTAAAATCAATGACACAATACCTAAGCATGGTTTTAAATGAGGTTCATCGTTGATCACTAATGTTATATCCACTGACATGTTTTGGATAACATTTACAATTAATAAGCGTTTGCGTAGTGTTAAGTTGAATCTGTATACTTATTTATTCCACATATCAATTTAGGAAAGCAACAGTACCACTCAACTCTCTACTCTTGTTCTATTATGATTGATTAGTTATTCCAGTTCGAAACTGAATCTAGAATGTGTCTGCTGTCCTATTCTGATTTATTAAAAGTTCTGTTATCACACTGCGTAGTTTTTTATTAATTTCATCAGGTTATGGGCCCAGAGCTCATGTAAAAAGGCCTGCAGCAGGGAAAGTAGTAACTTATAATTATTTTGAAAGTAAAACTGAACTTAGAACGTTTGAACAGCAGTAATGGAAGGTAGTGGCACATCGATTGTTCTGAAAGGACAGCAGAACTGGAATGTTTGGAAGTTTCAAACGAAGATAGTCTTGGAAAGTAAAGGATTGTTTGAGTCAATTGAAGGATTGTTGCCGAGAAAGAATGGAGAGACTGAGGAGGCATTTATTGCCAGACAGACGGCTTTTATGAAGAAGAACTTAAAGGCTCAGGAGGTGATAGTTAGCAGAATTGACGATGGTCCGATGGCGCATCTCCTCACCTGTGAGTCAGCACACGCAATGTGGGAGAAATTGTGCAGCGTGTATGAGCACAAGTCCGAGGTGAGCATCCATATGCTTCAGAAGAAGTTCTTTAACTTCAAGTGTGATGGGCAGAATATTTCTGATTATGTTTCTGGATTGGAGGACATACGCACTCAGCTAAAACAGAGAAAGGAAGAAATAACTGATCAGATGTTTATGACAAAAATTCTGATGGGATTACCACAGCGATTTCATTATTTCATAACAGCTTGGGATTCTGTCCCCCATGAAAAACAGTGCATCAACGAATTGATCAGCAGATTGTCAATAGAGGAAGAAAGGATCAAAAGTGCGTCAAGTGATTCAGAACAGTGTTCTGAGATGGAGGCTTTCGCCAGCGTGAGGTGGCAAAGAAGAGGTGCAGTTGGGAGAGAGAGACAGATCCAGTGCAACATATGCAGAAAAAAGGGTCATATAGCAAATAATTGCCCTCTTAAAGAAAATTTCGAGCAGAACCTTTGTTTTAATTGCAACAAGCCCAATCATAAAGCTAGAGATTGTTACTTAAGAAAAAATGAAAACAAAAAGCAACACAGGAAGCCGGGTCTTTCTCATAGGTCAGCGTACATATCTATTGCTCTGATTTTGGATGATGATTGCTTGAATGACACTTGGTATTTCGATTCTGGTGCCAGCGAGCATATGACGTTTCGTGAGGATTGGATCCAGGAGTTTGAAAAGTTTGATGATCCGATAAAGGTTAAAGTTGCTAGTGGTGAGGTGATAGAGGCATTAGGACAGGGCGATGTGGAAATTTCGACATTTGATGGACAAAAATGGACTCAAGGAGTTTTAAAGAATGTTTTATTGGTTCCAGATCTCAAATGTAACTTGTTCTCTGTGGGATCCGCCACGGATAAAGGTTATGTGTTCGAAACTGAAAGTGACCAGTGTAGACTAATTAAGAATGGCCAAGTAATGATTCAGGGGCAGAGAAAGGGGAAGTTGTATCAAATGAATACAAACCCGAATGAACAAGCCTTCTTATCGTCTGACATGAAGACTAATTTGGTGCAGTGGCATGAAAGACTTGCACATCAGAATGTAAAGCACGTAAGGGAATTCTTGATCAAGCATGACATCAAGTTTGTAGATACCAAGGAGTTTTTCTGTGATGCCTGTGTAAAGGGAAAACAACATGTCTTGCCATTCTCACAGTCCCAAACCGTTGTCAAGTCCTGTGGAGAGATAATCCATGCTGATGTTTGCGGACCGATGGAAGTGCAGTCAATCGGAAACTCAAAGTACTTCTTGTTACTGAAGGATCACTACAGTCACTTCAAAGCTGTCTATTTCCTGAAAAACAAGTCGGAGGCAAAGGTTCACATCATCAAGTTTCTGAACCTAACCATGAACGTTACTGGACACAGAGTGAAGGTACTCAGAACTGATCAAGGACTCGAAGAAGTAAATCACACAGTTGGAGAATTTCTAGAGAAGAAGGGGATTCAGCATCAAAAGTCGTGCGTCTACACCCCTCAACAAAATGGAAAGATCGAAAGAGAAAATAGAACTGTTGTGGAAATAGCTCGAACTATGTTGCAGGCAAAGAACTTGGAAAAAGAGCTTTGGGCAGAAGCAGTCGCTACAACCGTGAATGTACTAAACCTAAGTGGATCTAGCTCTGTTCCAGGAGTGACACCTTTTGAATTATGGCACGGAAAGAAACCAGATGTCACCAACTTGAAGGTCTTTGGATCTGAAGCTTATGTCTTAATTCCCAAACAGAGAAGAAGAAAATGGGATCCAAAAAGCAAGAAAGGAATTTTCGTCGGATATGGAGAGAACATAAAGGGGTATCGAGTTTACCTTCCAGAAGAAAGAAAGGTGGAAGTGTCGAGGAATGTTATATTTAAGCCCGATAAATCAGATCCCATCGAGGAGGAAGAGAGGGAAAAGTCAATGAAGTCAGATGGAGGACAAAGAGCAGAATCCAGCGGTAATAGAAAGCACGATACCGACAGTGAAGATGACAGTGAGACAGAGGATGTGAGAGACGAACATGAGCCAGAGGAGGATTCCTCGGATCTTGAAGATGACAAAGACTCGCCAATCAGTCAAGTAAATGAAAGTCGACCAATTCGAGAGAGAAGACTTCCGGAAAGATTTAAAGATTATGAACTCTACTCAGCTTACAGTTTTATAGCAGAGATCAAAGATCCAACCACATATGGAGAGGCCATCCAGAATCCTGAGTGGAATGAAGCTCGGAAAAGAGAGCTGGAATCTCTTAAAGAAATGGACACCTGGAGAGAAAGCGATTGTCCACCTGACAGAAAGGTTATCGACACAAAATGGGTCTTCAGAAGCAAATCCGATGGGACTAAAAGAGCCAGATTGGTGGCCAGAGGATTTCAAGAAGATGTAAATACAGAGCTGTATGCACCGGTGGCTAGATTGTCAACAATTAGAATGTTAATATCCTATGCCCTCCAGAAGGATTGGACTGTTCGTCAGTTGGATGTTCCAGTAGCATTTCTGAACGGAACACTTAAGCAAGACACCTTTATTAGGCCACCAGAGGGTGTCAAAGTTAAGAGAGGGCAGAACTGCGTGGCCCTTTCCTCAACAGAGGCCGAGTATGTAGCAGCAGCATTGGCTTCTGCAGAAATAGTATCCATTGCTCGTCTTGCTCAGGACTTTGATCCAAGTTTTGACTGTAAACCTGTACTTTTTCTGGATAATCAGGGAGCAATTCATCTCGCTAGTGGATACGAAAACAGCAAGCGCTCTAAGCATATTGACATTAAGTATCATTTTATTAAAGATTTAATTGTAAAAGAAAAAATTCAGATTGATTATGTACCCACAGTGGATAATGTGTCAGATATTTTTACTAAATCTTTGTCAACAGTGACTTTTAATCATTTTAAAGGGTTAATGAACTTAAAATAAGAATGAGGAATTTCAATTTCTTGTAAAAATTTTTAGAATAGATAGATATTTGAGCGTATATATAGTGCCTACATGTATGAATTTTGATTTCGAGTTTATGAATGTATGTATTCTTTTGGCTTTAAGTTGATTGCATTAGAACAATTTTAGCATTTAAATTTCTTTTTGTAAATAGCAATTTTATCTTCCAAAAGAAAAAATTGAGAGAGGGTGTTAAGTTGAATCTGTATACTTATTTATTCCACATATCAATTTAGGAAAGCAACAGTACCACTCAACTCTCTACTCTTGTTCTATTATGATTGATTAGTTATTCCAGTTCGAAACTGAATCTAGAATGTGTCTGCTGTCCTATTCTGATTTATTAAAAGTTCTGTTATCACACTGCGTAGTTTTTTATTAATTTCATCATGAATGCAGCAATGAATAAAGCAAAAACACGCTTGCATGTTTATTTACTATCTTGTTTCAGTCTTACTTTGATGCCGTTGCGCTCTGATTGGTTGAAATAAGAGATCCCTCCCCCTGTTGCAAGATGAATGTGCACTTGTCAAATACGCGTCCGGCGTAACCTCGGACATATGGTAAGCTCATCCGTGGTCTATGCCAGTGTACTCTGAAGCAAAAGCACTAACTAAACCAACAAACCAACTATTTATTTTACTAGATCAATGTTTTTGCATTATTGTTGATTTTAAATAACTTCAAAACTATCTCTATTATTATGAATACTCCTGATCAAGAGTTTCAACTTGTAAATTCAAAGAAACTGGGCCTGTTCGAAATTTGGTGTTGCCAATGCCGTTTATTGGTGGGTAGTGAACTATCCACTATAGCCCAGTCAAATGGGGTTCAAAAGTGACGTTTTCAAAACTTTCATATAGAAGTTTTTTTTTCGACGGTTTTATATGTTTTCGAGGTCGCTGATTACGAATATGAAGTTTGCTGCCACGTGGGAGGTCGGCTTCATATCGAAAATCGCAAAAAATCGCAAAATTTTTGCTCTTTTTTCGATCTTTTGCTTATACATCAAAAACTATAAGTTTCTCGAAGATAATCTCAGTTATAAAGTTGAAGTAAACAAAATTTCCTACAAAATGCACTACTCAACATTGATTTTCTGAAGAGTGGTTCTGCCGCTAGAGCGCGCTGAAAAACAGCGATTTTTTGGCCTTTCCGCAAAAAAATGAAAAGCGCGCGCTTCTACCCTCTACAAAAGGAAAACTATTCACGTTACCAACAAAACTTTTATACCACGTGAAAGAGAATTTAATTGCTTAAAAATAACCTACCTTACATTATTATTTTTTGAGAATGGGGGAGGGAGCGAAGCAAAGATCGGAAATAAAACTTTCGCGCCTTACAGCTAAAATGAACTCTCGCAGTTGTTAATTTCAAATCTGCGCTTTAATTCCGGTATATTACCAATAAAATTGGTTGTTTTGGGTGAATAGATGACTAAGCATGTTTAAAAAAATAATTTTTCAAATTTATTTATGAAATATTAGGTATTTTAGGCGAAAATTCAATATTTAAAAAAAAATGATAAATTAAATTATGGGAATTTTTTAATGAACGAATTTATAGGTTTTTTGCATTGCTGAATCCGAATTTCAAGTTCATTTTCATTTCAAAAGTCATCTTCACATCAAAAAATGCAAAAAATCTCAAATTTTCGCTCTTTGGTTCGGTTTTTCATCGATTTTCTCAAAAAATTATTCGTTTTTCGAAAAATAACAGTATACCAAATTAAAGTACATAAAATTTGCTATAAGATACACTGGTTCGTTTTTATTTTACAAAGAGCGGTGTACGCTTTAGAGGGTTTTAAAGAGCAGCGATTTTTTTTCTTTTCTACAAAAAAAGTGAAGAGCGCTTGCTTTCCCCCACTACAGCTCTAAATATATACACGTAACAGACACATATTTTATACCATAGGAAAGTACATTTAATTTCCTACAAAATGCACTACTCAACTTTCATTTTATAATGAGAGGAATTGACGCTAGAGCGCGCTGAATTACAGCTGTTTCTTGACTTTACACAGCAAAAAGAAAATCATTTTTCTTCAGAACTCTCTAAAGCGTACACCGCTTCTTGCGAAATAAAAACAAACCAGTGAATCTTATAGCAAATTTTACGTACTTTAATTTGGTGTACTGTAATATTTCGAAAAACTAATAATTTTTTGAGAAAATCGGTGAAAAACTGAACCAAAGAGCAAAAATTTGAGATTTTTTGCATTTTTTGATGTGAAGGTGACTTTTGAAATGAAAATGAACTTGAAATTCGGATTTAGCAATGCAAAAAACCTATAAATTCGTTCATTAAAAAATTCCCATAGTTTAATTTATGATTTTTTTAAAAATATTGAAATTTCGGCTAAAATACCTAATATTTCATAAATAAATTTAAAAAATTATTTTTTTAAACATGCTTAGTCATCAATTCACCCAAAACAACCAATTTTATTGGTAATATACCGGAATTAAAGCGCAGATTGGAAATTAACAACTGCGAGAGTTCGTTTTAGCTGTAAGGCGCGAAAGTTTTATTTCCGATCTTTGCTTCGCTCCCTCCCCCATTCTCAAAAAATAATAATGTAAGGTAAGTTATTTTTAGGCAATTAAATTCTCTTTCACGTGGTATAAAAGTTTTGTTGGTAACGTGAATAGTTTTCCTTTTGTAGAGGGTAGAAGCGCGCGCTTTTCATTTTTTTGCGGAAAGGCCAAAAAATCGCTGTTTTTCAGCGCGCTCTAGCGGCAGAACCACTCTTCAGAAAATCAATGATGAGTAGTGCATTTTGTAGGAAATTTTGTTTACTTCAACTTTATAATTGAGATTATCTTCGAGAAACTTATAGTTTTTGATGTATAAGCAAAAGATCGAAAAAAGAGCAAAAATTTTGCGATTTTTTGCGATTTTCGATATGAAGCCGACCTCCCACGTGGCAGCAAACTTCATATTCGTAATCAGCGACCTCGAAAACATATAAAACCGTCGAAAAAAAAACTTCTATATGAAAGTTTTGAAAAAAACCCCATTTGACTGGGCTACTAATTTATCGCCATTTTTGGTGCCAGGCCCAGTTTCTCTGGATTACCCAGAGCACTTTTCAGGGAATTAGTCCCCGGCTGTTCACCAAACAACTAATAAACTAATTTGGATCCTATCTTAGACCAGTGGTCATAAAATTCTTGCTGTTTAGCTTTATAAGTATGTGCATTTAGGCTTTTAAAATCTCTTAATTTAAAGAGTTAAATTCTCTTGAACTCTTCAATTTATTTTGAAAAGAGATTTCCTCCTCTTACTGGGAATTTAATTTGCTTATGGGTGCTATTAGTATCTTTTGTGTTTTTTGTAGGTTACAAATGTGACAAAATTTTGACATCAGATAATAGAAAAAAAAATCTGCACTCTAGCCTTTTTATCTGCTAAACTGAAAGTCTGGTAGATTATGTAAAAAAAAAAAATAGTTGTTAAAAGTATGGAAATTCCATTTTATTGAAATAACTGTTTTAATTGCTGAATAACTGTTAAATTCAATATGAATTTAACAGGGTGCAAACACATTGCAATGAAAAACATTTAAATTGAAAAAAACACTTTACTTATCTACAAAACAAAAAGAAATTCCAAGAAGCTTACATTTAAATTCAGATGCTTAGTAAATTAAAAGAAAACCTTAAAATTATTGCATTAAGGTTTTTAAGTTCAAAAATGTAACAAAAAATTGCCAAAACTTCCTTTAAATGCTAGAGTAAATAAGAAGTTATAAAATAATCCCAGAAAACAAAAATGTAAAGGGTAATCTTCGTCTAAAGAAAAGAAGAACTGTCTTATTGCTTGCCATTTTGAGTTATATCATACAAATTTATTTAATTCTGTATGTTCCCAAATAGTAAAAATAATTATGAAAATAAATCAAGTTTTAAAAAAATTACAAAGATTTTATTTACATATGTATTACACCATTAACAATCACATTGAACCTGAAAATTTTTCAAAATGGTGGCTTAATCAACAATATTAAAAAAAGCCATTGGATTCAATCATTTATTTCTATTTTGAGGAATCTAAAGGAAATCTTCCACCAAAATGGTTATTTATTTCTTTATCTAGGATCATCTGAGGATTATTAAGTATACTTTAGATTTTTTTTATTAATATATTAGTTTTTTCTTTATCAATGTTTTTGGATATGACAGAGTTGACAGGCTATTACATAAGAATCAAATTTATAGACACATTTTAAAATTACACACAACAAAACACATTTTAAAAGAAAGTGAAGAGTCATTTAACCATTAATAAACTGAAAAATTTAACTCCATCACCTTTAAAAATTAATTCATGTTGTTTAAATTTATTCAAGAAAAACTTCAATAAGCAAAGAGAAGAAATGTTAGGTAACTGTTGATTGCAGGCCTTTGTAGAGTAAGGTGTTTATATACTGAATATTAAATAATATAGCAAGGAATAAAATTAGTTGGTAGTTCTATTTTATCCTGTCAAATGTGCCACCATAAACGAAAATATATGGCCAAAGCCCATTAACTTTGCTGCTGAACTCGATGGTCAACATGGTAATACGTAAGAATCAAAGATTTTAATTGGATGAAAACTTACTCATTGTTTCCCCAAAAGTTATAGAACCCAAGAGAAACTGCACAAATCAAGAATGAAGATAAGTATAGCTGACACATTGCACCAAAGACAAATGGTTGCAGTGCTAGGGCTCCCGTAGTTCCCCCACCATAAGTCATTAGTAAAGTGGCTGATGACATGTTTACACAATTCCCCGATATTCTGACCAGTGGTTAGAGCATCTGACTGTGAAGCGGTATGTCTGGGGTTCAAATCCTTGTTTGGTATGAATGTTAGTATCTCTCCTTGTGTGATGAATGAATTTGGCACCCAGTAAAAAGGGTTTGTTGGAGCAAATGTGTGTGTGGCGTGGGTAACAATACCTCCACAGTAGCTTGCTGGGTAATACTGAGTCAGGTGCGGATCCAGCACAGTTCCAAGGGGAGGCACTTTTTCAGACCATCACCTTTACCTTTTGAGAAAAATGTCAAAATTTTGGGGATTTCCTAAAAAGTATCACTCAAGAAAGATCCCCTTTTGGTACTGCTGGGGGGTATGAGGGTCCTCCCGCTGAAAATATTTTGAAATTTGAACTGTAAAAGTAGGGTTTTAACTCATTTTGAGACATTTCTTGGTACTTATGAGTGATTTTTTGGGTCCAAGGGGGGAGACACTTTCCAGAGAGCCACCCCCTGAATCCGCCACTGCACTGAGTAGGTATTTTTAGAGCGATTTAATGCATTCAATTTTTTAGTTTCACTACAGCATGTCCTAGCTATCGTTTTTTAACATGTCTTTTTACATGACATATGGCATAGAATAATTTCCTGAGGCAAATGCAGTTGGCTGTACATTTACTCTTTCAGTGTAGGCCGGCCCATATCTTCCATAGGATTCATAGGCAATCTCGGGTGGTCTAGGATTGGTTGAGTTAACAGTAGTTTTACTGCTTTTTCTTGGATCATTAGAATTAGCAGTAATCTTATGGCTTTTCCTTCTAGTTTTGCTCTTTTTGGCTTTTAAAGCACGCTGTACAACAGAATATGCAGCGAAAGTGTGCATAGCAGTCACTAAACCTGTTTCTGTAGCACCAAATGTGGATGCGTTCTGAAGCATTTTTTTAGCTGCTGGTAAAAATACATTGGGATTTGATTGTATACCCTTTTCTATCTGGTTAAATATTTCCCTAATTCCAGTTATTGCTTCAGACTGCTCAGCACACCTTGTAATTGCTTCATCTCCAGCAATTTCATTCACAACCATATCTCCATTTTCTATATCAGAAGAAAAATCCACATCATCATTGCATCTACTATCTCCTTCAGATGCATTATCGGGTAATGGGAGGACCCAACCTAGATCCTCTACCACTCCTTCAGTAACATAAATAATGTCTTTTTTGGGCTTTTTCTTTTGATTTTGTTTGAAACTTGCAGCATAAATTTCGGCATAGTCATTAGAGTGGTTGTGGGGATTTTTTACCCTAATGGTGCACGGGTAAACTTTGGCCAAATAGTTGGGTTTCTTGGAATTTTCGTTGAATCTGAAATGTATAAAATTTATAAACAGTTAAAGAATTGATGTTGTATTAACAATATTTTTAAATAAATAGCTGGCATTTTTGAAACTACAGTTTACTCTGCTTAATGTGATAAAATTTGTCCCAGATAAAACTGATATTATCTGATTGATAATAAAAAGGGATTCAATAATTAAATAGAGGAAAACAGTGTGACTTGGTTGTTTGCAAATCACAACTATGTAGCCCTAATTGTAGTACTAAAGTTAATTGAATTAAAAGGATTCCTTAGTACATATTTTGCAATCTAAATAGTATCCTTAAAGAAAATATAAGAATGTGGAACATATAACACTAATAAATAATGACTCATTTTGTATACTTATGTACGGACCTGGAAAAAGTTTTAACCTTCCCCCGAACCTAATGTATTGCTCCAATGGAGCTGACAGGGACTTCCCCCGAACCAGGTTCGTAGGTTCGGGCACTTTTTCCAGGTCCGCTTATGTAATAAAATTGGCCTTTAAACTTGATAGATGGTTTTAAGCGATTTTTCACCAAATTTTGACAATATGAAACGATTTATTGATCACATAAAATGATATATTTGTTAAGTAAAATAAAAATGATACATTTTGTGTTAAGTAAAATAAAAATGATCATGACCAGTTAATTTTTGATAACATTATCTGGATCTGGAGTCAGCTGTACTTTCTAAACTTAGCTCAAAGATCATGCTTGTGATTAACAACTAGTGACTAACTTGAAAATAGAAGCAAGCTGTATGGTGGCACTTTTTTTAGTTAAAAATGAATTTTTATGAAAAAAAATGAGTGAAGAAATTTTAGGTCCTTGTTAAATTATAATTTTACTGCAGTTAATTGTTTTCAATTTGAACTATAATTGAAAGCTATCATGATAGAACAAAAAGTTAAACAATGCTACCTGCTAACTAATATAGATAATTTTGCTTGACATCCAGTATGCTTCGATGATTTTACTCCACGCACTCTTCTGTCAGTAAAATGGCAGCAACGATAATCTTTCTTAAAAATAACAAATTTTCCTGCACACAAATAAGTTCTTTCAACTCTCCAATCAGTTTTACTCAGTGAACTGTATGCTTTCAACCATTCCTACAAAAATAATAAAATGTAATATACATTACTCCAGCCAGTTATGATGAGGCTTGAAGAACAAATAAAACATATGGTCCGAAGAACAAATAAAACATATGGTCCTAAACTACACATTATGTATACAATAGGTTTGAATATGGTTTACAGGGTACATTTCATTATTCCTTCTGTCCTTCTCTTTATTATGTCTCTTAAAATGTCTCTGGTATTTAAGATTGGTGCATTAGAATATTCTAATAACACAAGGTAAACCAATATAGTTAATTAATCACATTTTTATAATAAGTTTATTAATGAATTTATGATGTAAAAGTTTTCAAAAGAAAATTTCCAGGTCACCAATACTGTCCACAATACTATATTTTAAAAGATCAAGATATTACATTAAACTAGGATTTATTGAGCAAAATGACTACAGGATATTATGGGCACTATAAAAAATAAATACAATTTATTGGAGATTGAACCCTCTTTTGGATCAGATTTTTTTTCAAATTAAATGTACCATCATACCTCGGCTGAATCTTGGTCATTCACTTCTTTAATTCCAAAGTTATAGTCATCAGCCTTGTATGACAATTTATAATAGGTATAATTAGATGGTAAAGTTATTTCTGGGTTATCCGACATTTAATCTAATTTGAAAAGAATCGAAAAGGAAAAACGCGCATAAAAATTTATTTGTGCTGCCAATGAACTGATCACACGATCAGTATTGGCGAGACAGCAGGGAATCCTATAGTGGAATCATTTTGCATAAGAGAATAACTGCAAGAGAAATAATTTAAAAATTAATCTATAATTATATTTTGCACATCTAATCAAAATAACAATCAGCTGTGCTCTGTTTATTATGATTGTTAAAAGAGCGCAGTTTCAGTTCAGTTTTTAAGTAGGAAATTGTTGCCAACTCTCTTCTAAAATTAAGTTCACTATGAAAATTAATTAAAGAAAGTTCATTAAGCACACTCTAAGAATTTTATTGAAATAATGAAATAAAATATTTATTTTTGTAATCATTAGATTATTTATTACTTCTTTTTAAGCAATAAATGAAGTATATTGAATTAAAAATCATCAGTTAATATAATAAGTTTTTGGATATGGCAATGATTTGAGATTGTGTTGTTTTCGTTTTGGCTGTTGCTATAGACCCGAGTACTCGGGTATACAGCAAACGACACTGTTACGCCGAGCATGGCAACAGCGCCACTTTAGGGGAACTAAAGTGGCCGACCATGGACAACAGCGCCACTGTAGGGGAACTAAAGTGGTCGGCTCCCAGCATTTTCGCAGCGCCCTCTACACTGATTTTCGCCGACCATGGACAACAGCGCCACTTTAGGAGAACTAAAGTGGTCGGCTCCGAGCATTTTCGCCGACCATGGACAACAGCGCCAATTTAGGAGAACTAAAGTGGTCGGCTATAAGAGCATTTTCGCCGACCATGGTCATTTTTATCAGTCTTTAATCAAAAAAGTTTTAATATTTTAATTTTCTTGTCATGTCGTAAAAATTAATATAAGAATTCAAAATAATAATTCAAACAACTCTTTTGTTTTACTAGTTTTTTTGTTCTTTGAAATAATACATAAATAAGTGATATATTTGCTGTAAATATATTTTCAATAAATATATTTAATTTTTTATTTTTTAAAAGTTTCATTTTTGGCGATAAATTATTTTTTTTAAATTGTGCCCTAAACTTTCGAGGCTTTTGAAGAGGTCATTTTCCAATGGAATTGTCCTCAGGTAGTTATATAGTGGAAAACCTGTGGAATTAACTTTAACGCATAATTAGTTAGTTAATTAATTTAAAATTTTGAAATTGGAAATTTCCAAAGAAGTAAAAACCGGAAATACTTTGGCATATTTTCATCAGAATTTATTTAACTAAGAATAAAATTATAATAAGAATACATAAATTACAAAATTTTTAAAATTTTAATAATTTTTTTAATAATTAATTTTTATATTATAATATAGGCTAAAGGTGGATATTTAATCCTATCACATAAAACTATTATTTTTGCAATTAAAAATTAAATACTTTCATGATTTTAAAATTGAAAAAAAAAATCTTAGTTTTATATGCTTGAATTTTTCTACGCTCATGCAAACACTCGTGTCACAATGTTTGTCATTTTTTAGTATAGAACCACTTATTATTATCAACCGTGTCTGGATATCACTCTGATCTTGGGCAAATGTGATAACATTAAGCCGGAGTAGACTGTATTTGAGCCAACTTATTTTAAGAACTTTTGAAAGAATAGGGAGATTGTTTGGCAAAAAGCGAAATATATTTATCTGGTCAACCAACTCTCAAAATATGTACATTTGAGAAAACATTTACACCAAAAATGAAATAAAAAACACAAAAATTTAATTTGAAAAAAAAAAAATACACAATCTACAAAACAAAATCAGTATGAGCGGCGGTCCCTGGACCCGTGCGTGCACCAATGTCGCAACTTTTACTCAAATCAAAAATCGAAATTGTGTTTTCTACCTTAAAATCTTAAAATATACTCTGCCATATACCTCATATTCGATTTTGGTAAAAATGGGTTGGAAATTAAGGCAGTAATTGGAATTGGACTTTGAAAAAAGTTCAGATCTCAACGAAAAAAACACAAGTCCAAAAAAAGCTTATAAATTCGAAAATATTAATATTATTTTTTTTTGTAATTTTTTTATTGTAACTAATTGTTATGGCATAGTTTTTCCAGAATTACGGGTTTCCATGGGAAGTTTTATGTCATCCAAGATTTTTAGAACAAGATCGGGGCTTACTTACATTTAATGCCTAATACTCCATTTTTGGTGGCAAGTCGCGTTAGTAGAGTTTCGGAAAAAATTCTACCCTACCCTAAATGTCTTACATGTATAAATCGGGAATTTTTAACAGATTACGAAAATGTAATTCATTAAGGCGTGAGATAATTACTTCGGGAGTTTTTCCTGAAGAACCGATATTCCCTAATGTCCGTTTTTTACCGGATTACAGCCGAACCGCTTGCTCCAAGTTTCTGAAATTTTGGTATATGGTGTACCCTGAAACTAAGGAATTGAACTATGTATTGCATTAGGGGTTGAGTCAAAATTAAAATTCCTACTTTTCCCCGCCAAAATACTCCTGGACCATTGGCTCCTTTTCCAAGCACGCCCAGGATAGTGCAGTAACACTTTCCTGGAGCGATTCGGTCCCGAAAATTCGAAATTTGTAAATTCTCAGCTCTAACTTACTTAATTCCAGAGAAATTAACGAAAAACCATCGTATTTTGAGCATTTAGCCATTTCATTTCAATATCGCTAATTTAATAGGATCCCTTATAGTCCAAGAGCTGGCTACATGGGAATTTAACAGGAAAGACGTAGTTCTGAAAATTATATTCCTGTTGAAAATTCCCACGTAGCCAGCTCTAGGACTGTAAGGGATCCTATTCCGTCCTTGGAAAAGGAGCCAATGGTCCGGGAGCATTTTGACGGGAAAAAAGTAGGAATTTTAATTTTGACTCAACCCCTAATGCAATACATGGTTCAATTCCTTAGTTTTAGGGTACACATATACCAAAATTTCAGTAATCCGGTAAAAACGGAGGTTTGGGAATATCAGGTTTTCAGGAAAAACTCCCGAAATAATTATCTCACACCTTAATGATTTACATTTTCGTAATGTGTAAAAAATTCCCGATTTATACATGTAAGGCGGTCGAATTCTTTCCGAAACTCTACTAACACGACTTGTCCCCAAAAATGGAGTATTAGGCATTAAAAGTAAGTAAGCCCCAATCTTGTTCTAAAAATCATGGATGACATAAACATCCCCATGGAAACCCGTAATTCTGGAAAAACTTTGCCATAACAATTAGTTACAATAAAAAAAATTACAAAAAAATTAATATTAATTCTTTCGAATTTATAAGCTTTCTTTGGACTTGTGTTTTTTTCGTCGAGATCTGAACCTTTTTCAAAGTCAATTACTGCCTTAATTACCAACCGATTTTCACCAAAATCGAATATGAGGTATAGTATATGGCAGGGTATATTTTAAGGTAGAAAACACAATTTCGATTTTAGTAAAAATTGCGACTTACGCACGGGTCCAGGGACCGCCGCTCATACTGATTTTGTTTTGTAGATTGTGTATTTTTTTTCAAAATAAAATTTTTGTGTTTTTTACTTCATTTTGATGTAAATGTTTTCTCAAATGTACATATTTTGAGAGTTGGGTGACCAGATATTTCGCTTTTTGCCTCAAAATCTCCCTATTCTTTCAAAAGTTCTTAAAATTAGTTAGCTCAAATACAGTCTAGTCTACTCCGCTTTATGTTATCACATTTGCCCAAGATCAGAGTGATAACCAGATACGGTTGAATAATAAGTGATTCTATACTAAAAAGTGACAAACACTGTGACACGAGTGTTTGCATGAGTGTAGAAAAATTAAAGCATATAAAACAAAAGTATCAAGAAAAATGCTTCAATTTTTCAACACTTATTCTAAATTTTTGTTGAAAAATTCACCTGATATTCGTTAACAGCCTGTACTTCAGAATTTTAAAAAATTTAAAATTAAATTGGAAGGGCCGTATTCAGAAACTTATAACACGATTATGAAACGAGTCGATAAAGATTCGAGACCAAGAACGACATCGAAATGATATCGAAACGATCATTTTCAAACGAGTACTTCAGCTACAGAATACCCATTAACCAAATTGGAACATTATTTTTTTCCTGCTTTAATTAATGAAATGAAGTATACTAGAACATCTACAGCTATATGGATGTTTTTATTCATTTTTTTGATAAAATTTTTTAAACTTCATAAAAGAGAGAACACTTTAAATGGGTTTTGTGGCAAGTTTAAATTAAACTCACTAGTTTTAAATTGTATTATGATATACATACAAAGAAATTTCTTATTGTTTTCATTTAATAAAATAAATTTAATAAGTTTATAGTGTACTACTCAATTATTTTTTTAAAATCATAACATATACAAATCAAAGGATCTCTTCTTTTTTTGCTTTGTTAATTTTTAATACTATCTGGTATAATCAATATTTAAAAAGTGATTATATTTTAAGAATTTTTAAAAAGATATGCTATTTAAAGTTTTTAAATGAATTCTGAAAACTAAAACTATTTAAAGTCATATTAGAAAAGTATTTCAGTGATTATTTCAGATTTTAACTTTTTCTACCCATGAAGACAAAAGGTTCCTCTAGTACAGTAGAACTATGGTATGGTCCAGTGGTTCATTACATGATTATTTTTTTTCTATTAATTAATAGATATAAACTCTAGAAAACAAGTTTATTATTATGCAATTATTGCATTTAAATTTTTAGGTTTTAAAACTTTGTTAGTCTTTATTTTCTTTGTATCAAGTATTCTGGTCAACACATGCTTTCACTTTTACTTTCAATAAGTAAAATTATTACAACTCTTAATTAATGTTGTTATTGGAAATAAACTCTAGAAAATCTGGTACTACTGGTATGGTAGGTGACAATTTTTTTCTCAATAAAAAGGAGGACGAAATAATTTAAGAAAAAGGCACAACAATAATAAATGAAACATTTTATTAATTCAAACAAAAATACACTAATTATGCCTTACATATCTTTCAATTATAAACAAGTATTTTCCATTAAATGAATATTTTTTGTTGATGTATCTATTTTTTCTAACAATATATAGGAAATTTCAAAACAACAAGTATCCTTCATATTGAATTTTACATAAAGTTCTGCAGCTAGAGTATCTACATTTAATCTTGATTTCTTACTTGCCCAAAAATCATTAGCATTACCCATCTAAAAAGTGCTTTCAACTTAGGCTGTATTAATTCCAGGGCAACACAAAAAGTAAATTCAACAAGAATAACTAAATTTTCCTGTAAAATGTGTTCAGTTTTGAACTGGTTTAATCATGGCTTGGGTTAAATATTTCCACCCATCTTTTATCAAAAATATTAAAACAAAACTGCTTATCTTTCCTGTAATAACAAAGAAAAACTACTTCCAAAAAGAAAAAAACCCACTGAAGATATGAAATAAAAACAAAACGAAGGAAATATTTCAACCCAACCCCCCTCTTCCTCTATTTCTTCTGTGCCTTGGAAACTAATCAATGGATTAGTTTTAAAATAGTGAAAAGGAGCACAGAACTTAGAAATGGAGGACGCTTGGTCACCTTAGGTATATGGTAAATAAGTTTTTTATTTTTGCAATTATGATTGAGGTTAATGTATTCTTTGCTGCATAATTTTAGATTCTTTTAGAATTACTAATTTAGGAAAAAGTTAATCTTATTTATAAAATATATTGTACGTGCACAACTGCATCAGAGAGTAAAAGACTTATCCCTCTGCAAGCATTTTTTAAAAAATTATTTGATTAATTTCAAATACAAAATATTATTTGGTGAGGGGGATAGAATACAATTGTTAAGTCAAAAATTTGAAACCTGATAATTTGCAGCAGAGAAAAAAAATTAAAAACTGAATTGAGGATCAAGTGTCCGCAGTCTTCCCTATAGCTTAAATGTGGTAAAAACTCGGAAATAAACCAAATAGGGTCGACCGGGGTAATTACCGGACAAAAATCAATAACATCCTAATATTTCAAAAACTATCAAAGCTAGAGTAATAATTTTTGGTATGGAATAAGTACACTATACAACAGTTCTACACAATTTTTTGTTACATTGTCTCTTGCATAGAATTTAAGTAAATAAAATTTATTGGTGTCCGGGAATTACCCCGGAGACGGGGTAATTCCCGGACAGTTGCTAATGTAGTGCAAATTTGTATATTAACTAAAATATAGTGTTATAATTGTCATATTAAACTATGGTATGCAGCATTTTAATCATGTTTGACTAATTAATCATAATTTATATGCACTCTTAACTTATTTTAAAGATAGATATCCCACTTACCACCCTTTCAAACTCAATATCATTGAAATATTTGTAAAAGTATTTTTATTAACAAAATTTATTTAAAAATATCTTTTCCTACTTAAAAAAGAGTACCCTTTTGTACAATTAATAAGTTTTATTTTAAAATATAAATATTACAAAGGGAAAGTAGTACAAAGTAAAATTAATGAATATTGTAGTTTGACAAGTTTATCAAGTTACAAGGACACCAATAAATTTTATTTACTTAAATTCTATGCAAGAGACAATTTAACAAAAATTTGTGTAGAACTGTTGTATAGTGTACTTATTCCATACCAAAAATTATTACTCTAGCTTTGATAGTTTTTGAAATATTAGGATGTTATTGATTTTTGTCCGGTAATTACCCTGGTCGACCCTAAAATGCAATTATTTGATTTCAAATGTTGAACATTATTATCAGAATATTATTCTGAAACTTTTCTAATTAAATTTATAGAATAAAAATGATTTCTGCTAATACCCTTAGGCAATTAAAAACAAATTAATAATACATAAGGCATAAAAAGTGTAGTGTCCGGAAATTACCCCGGTGTTCGAGAATTACCCCGGGGACAAGAGGCAATTTTGGACACCCCCCAGTTTATTGTTTGAAATAGTTAAAAAAAATTAATGCCATTTTTTATGTAGTTCAAACAGTTTAATAATTACTAGAAAAGAAATTTTAGAAAAAAGGATTAAAGTATAGCTATGAGAACAATCTTTGTAAAAAGTGCCAAAACTCAGACCAATGTTATTTTACAGATATTTAACAAGCAGTTTGAAAAACATTTTTTTTCACTAAGTAAATATCCAGATAATTATGAATTGAGTTATGGACCTTAAAGATGATAGTTAAGAGTACTGCCATGAATTTTTTCATTTAGCTGAGAAGCTTTTTTAAATACGAAAAGGCCAGTGTCCGGTAATTACCCCAGAAACTTGGTGTCCGGGAATTACCCCGGTCGACCCTATGTAATATAAAAACAGTATATCAATCCAAATTTCCTAGAAATGAGAAGATTAAGAGAATTCTGCAATATCAAGTTTCTGAAAACAAACATACTTACAAGGAAATCATAAAAATTACATGAGATCACTTGCTCTCCGCTCTCTTGCGTTGCCTTCCTATGCCGTGCTGATGAGTCCTAACAAGGACTAAACCGGTCCATGGCTGGAGTTGACGCTTGAGAGTCGGAGTTTAACCTATAGTTCGGCTAACCAGCTGTAACTGGTGAAATACTCCCTCTTTGAGATCACTTAGCCTTGAATCCTTATGGAGCTTGGGTATTTCTAGTGGCACACAACGAGAAAGCCATGGTGATCACCCTTTAATTAAAGCCTTCTATTATAGGACAATGTTTAGAGGGCTTTCACCGGGCAAGAAAGATTTTGTTTATTCTATTCTAAACTTGATTTTTTGAAGAACAACAACTGAAAACATTAAATTTCATACATCACAATAGTATTTAATTATCTACTCAATTACAACATATTAGAACCCCTTTTAGTTTTTAATTAAAGTATACTTATAATATAGAACACAAATAAAGAAAACTTTTGAGAAAAAGTATTTTAATTACAAATTGGAAGTAATTTAAAAATTACTGTACATACATACTTAGGTACTGTTTGATACAAAAATGTAGTAGAGTTAAATAAAATACAGTTTTATTAATTTCTTTTTCAACTTAATGGCTTTCAAGCCTACCATCTTTTTGGGACCTAAACTAGTCTTTAAATCTAATATGCTATTGGTTTGTAGTGATTCAAGATTGAAGCATTCAGTAAACTTGCAGTGAGTCCAGAAAGTATTCGTTCGTACACCCATCAAATTTGCAATAGTATAATACCTATTACGCTAACTGCATGTGAAAAATCCAAACAAAAAATATCCCAACATGGTTTGTTATCCTACATTACAATCTACTAAAACAAAGCATCAAAACAGAATGAAAAAAATTATTATCCAATATGAAGCGATTTCGAAAACCAAAAAGTATTCGTACAGCCATAGACTAACATGGGAAACAGGGGCCGCAGCCGATTTTTCGTAAAAAAAATAGGAAAAACAGGAGAAGTAAAGAAAAAATTCGAAAAAAATAGGAGAAAAAAGGAATTTTTTTTCGAAAAAAATAGGAGAAAAAAGGAATTTTTTTCGAAAAAAATAGGAGTAAAAAGGAATACAATGTGTCCCAATAGACCGCCACAGCTCTTGTAAATTCTACATGCAACATGGTCCAAAAAATTCCTTCATTTTATTCGAAATAAAAAAGCAGGCGTCACGAAACCATCAACACTGTACTGAAATAGCAACCGATAGCAACTGCAAGTAAAGTTGAGTTTTGTTTTCGTTTCGGAAAAGCTTATTTATTTTAACGCCATTCATAAATTCACAGTACGTATATTCTTTCAAGGCCTTCTCAGTTCTCTACGATGATTAACGGATGACGGATGCCTTCTCCGCGAGGCTGACAGGGGCGTATTTAAGAAGGATTCATTATTAGGGGGCGTGTATGACGAATTCGCCGATTAAAAATCATACTGGTCCGCAACAAATTTCTTAAGAAAGTTATCTAAATATGTATTTGTATTGCTTCCCCCAGTAAGGAGCCCACGTTTAAAATCACTGATTAAAAATGTTATTTCAATAACTCAACTGATCAATTTTGCATTATCAGCACAATAAAGCGTGACACACATTCACATATATATTTTATTTTATTTGGTCTTTGGCGTTTGACACACAGTAGGGTATTTTTTTCTTATTCCTTTTTATCTTTCTTACTACGTTATTAAATAATTAACGACCCACTGATTGGCGGCAGTTTGAGAACCTCTGCTCTACGGTATTTACAAAACAGGAGTCATTAACTCTTTTGAGCTCAATCATAACTTACGAAAATAAAGCATTTGAATGGGATAATTCAAAAAGGTACGAATTCATGTTACTTACCTAAAGAGGCTCTTGGTTGAACAATACAATAATAGGAAGATATCAAAATATAATGTAAAAAACGCGCCACTCCACAACAGTCCCGGCTACTAATGTCAAGGAGGCAAAACAAGCAGGGCTTCTGTCCCTCGATTTCAGGGTGGCTCCAGGACGAATGCACCTTATCTACCCTTCTCTTAGTCGACCCATGGTTGGGTCTCGGACTGGCGACAAACAGTCGGTCACTTCTTTGGAACAAAAGGGCTTGATGGCATGGGAATCCTCTGTTTCGAGTCAGCTTCTTGGAACAACCTCGGGGGCGCGGTAAACGCCCCGTGAGAACCGCAACGTGGAACGGTGGTGTCAACTGTCAACTCTACCTCTACTCCTTGGGGAGTGCAGGGAGAAACCGATTCTTATGGTGCCGCACACACTCCCCGAGCAGTTTTACGACTTTTAATAATAATAACAACCACATAATTATAAACCACGTAATTTTCAAAGAAAAATTAAAAGTCAAACTCAAAGGGGGCTGGGGTTCCTCCCCCAGAAATTTGCGACTTTAACCTACTTTTTAATCTTATTTTGAAACTTTTTCTTTGGTTTTCCTTACGAAAACACGCGGACCCCCTAGAAAGGAGTTGCGGTGGGGGTCCGCGGACCAAAGATTAAGAACGACGGTCTTAAAGCAACATAACGTTTTCAAAGAACAGGAATAAAATTATGTTTGAGTCATTTTCTGAAACATTCTCCCATTCATACTTACGATCCTTTTCAAACAGGGATCAATTGACGATTTTGAATTAAGGGAGGGTCTGAATTCTATTAAAGAGGATTACAATTTTGAAACGGATAGATCCAAACGAAGAGCGTATTTTTATAAGCCAAAACGAGATGTAGAAAACTCTTATCCAGTTGAGTTATGAAACAATTTTCAGGGTAAGAAACACACAGCCTTAAATTCATCATTTCTATGTTCGATTCTTTTAAACCTACTTTTTTTTATTAAAATATACATTAATTATCTCTTAAGTACGTTATTAATTATTTAAAATAAATATAACAAAAACATCCTTACCTCTTTTGGGTCAAGCATTTTTCAAGAGAAAGTAAAAAATATTAAAGAAACATCTTCTTTTCTGAAAGAAATTGTTGTTCCCCTAACAAAATGTCCCCTCCCTTGGCCATGTGGGAATTGGGACCACCCACCACCCAGACAAGCTCCCCTCAGGAAGACAGCTGTTTGCCTCCGGGCGAGGAAGCTCCGCGGCCTACTTCGCGTCCCGCTGGAATGGAAGGAAACGAAAATGCGTTGCGTTGCGTTGATGCCGATGCGTTGACAACGGACCGAAAGTATTGACATCGATCCCTACCCACAACAAAACGTAAACGGAAGTCGATCCCAAGGGTAAAAAAATAGGAAAAAAAGGAAAAAAAAGCTGAAAAAAGGAGGAAAAATAAAATTGACAGTAAAAATAGGAAAAAAGGAGCTTATGTTAAAAAAATAGGAAAAACAGGAAAAACAGGAGCGCTGCGGTCCCTGGGGAAACTAATGTCTAGCCCCCACATACACATCAAATTTAATTCTTAGGAGACTCTTGGAATGGAATCTTCACAATCAATGGGTGTCTTTAAATCAAAGGATTTTAGATTTAATGTCTGTGGGAGTGCCAGACAACAGTTACCCATTGGTCTATGGTTGTACACTGGCACTCACACTTTTATGGTTTTCAAACTCGCATAATTTTGGATAATAATTTTACACTCTTTTGATGCTCTTTCTGGTAGATTGTAATGAAGGATAACAAATGATGTTAGGATAATTTTTGTTTGGATTTTGCACATGCAGTTGAGCCATTATAGTTGGTTTACTAAAGTGCAAATTTGTTGCCGGTGTATTAATACTTTCTGGACTGACTGTTATCTCAATCTCAAAAATTTAGAAAATAGAGATTTCGATGGATAATTCAAACCACCTTTTTAATCAATAATAGGTAAAAAGAATTCAGATGGAATGGCATTAGGCTACTATTTGGGTCGCGATCTAGGAGTGAAACTTCTTTCCCATCTCTGACAGTCTTATAATATATATTTATCTTTCGGGCAAAGTGATTAATTTGGTATTATTAATAACCCAGAGTGGAGGCCGGGCTAAGTGATAATTTTCATTGATAAATGCATTTCATTGATTATCACATTGCCCTCCTCCACTTCGGGCATTATTAATAATGGCCGATTTATAACATTACTCGTAACATATTATGAAATTTGTCCAAAATAGGGATTGAATTTACCAACATTTTCTATGGGCTTCCTTTAGAAGAATTTAAAAAAGAGAAGATAGTTTCTTTACCTTTGTTATGGTAGTCCATATCACATCCCGGGACGAAATAGTGCCTTTGAGCACGTTTTTTCTCTTACAGATGATGACAAACTCATCTCGGCGTCTTGCATTTTTGACTCGTCTACAACTAACACAATAACAACTAAGGAAAAATTAAAATTCATTTCTAAAACACGATGGAAATGGATGCAATGGAAATGGTAAATGAATGGACGCGCGAAACGCGAAAATGAATCTGGATGTGACGTCACACTAACTAAGCTTTAAAACTGCGCAGTCCCATACTGCGCAATACTCGGCGTAATACTAGAAATATGCAGTGAACCGAGTACTCGGGTCTATAGACACTCCGTTTCGTTTTCGTGATCGTCATGAATTATTTGTTTACTGGGTCAATGTTTTTGCGTTGTTGAATTAAATAAGATCAAAACAATCTCTGTAATTATGAATACTCGTTATCAAGTGTTTGAATTTGTAAGTTGAGAATGGGATGTTTGTTTTTCTGTTTATTATGTTTAATGTTATTTATTATCTACTTTCTAAGCTGGTATTTCATGTATTGTGTGTGGAATTTTTTAAAACTCAATTAGGATGTCACTATTAGAAAACTAATTTGGTTCCTCTTTTAGAATACAGGGGTCGTAAAATCCTTGCTGTTTAGCTTTTTAAGTGCGTTTTATTTTCTGCACTCTTTTTATTTAAAATGAGTGAATAAGTAGGGTCAGCTCCGATAAAGAGTCCTCTAGCCACCATGTTTACCCATAACCTCAAATAATTCCAACACTTAAGCATATTGCTGTGAGAGCTGTGGACAAACATGGTGGACTGGAGACTATAATTAAAGCTGTGCTAATAATTATAAGGCTCATCCAAAGAAACCAGGTCTGGTGCCAAAAATAATGATAAAATAGTGAATTCTGGAAACAGTTCAATAGAGGTTGAATTGCATACTCAACAATAATCGGCATCAGCGACACCCAATTTCGCCAAATAAAAATGTCGGTGAGGCCTGATTTTTTTGGATTTACCAATTTTAATATATTTTGAACTCTTAATAACTTTCTTTCTTTTAGTCTGTAGAAGGACGTCAAGTTCAAGAAGTGGTGGCCTCCATTTTCCACACTCTTCTATTTCATAGAACTTTGGGAAAGGTAAGTATTTATTTCTAGTTAAATTAAATGTACATTTTCTTAGATATTATTCAATAAGGTTAAGTTCCTATGCAGTGGCGTATAGGGGAGACCGGGGCAGGGTGGACCACTTTTGAAACATTTGACTCTTTAGGGGCAAAATAATTATTTTTTCAATTAGATAATATGCATACATATTAACCATATATTCAGGTTTATAAAACATCCACTGAAAAGTAAAAGTAAAGCTTACTTTTTTTTATAAAATTTTTTAAATGAAAAGTGACAAAGTGGTCCATTGTACCCCGGTACCAGGGTACAATGGACCACAGGACGGGGCACAATGGACCATTAGGACTTTTTTTGCAATAAATGAAGTAAATACATTTTTTAATAATACAAAACATATAGTAAATGATTATCTGGTTTATTCTGATTATTTAATTTATTCTAGTTTCATAATTTATTTAAACATATTATCCTAATTTTAACGGATGTTAAACCCAGCAAATGAAAATCCGAAGGATTTTTGTGACTGATAGCCTACTGTTCTCTTTTGGGTCTGGTAGACGCATAACGATATCTTCCAACATTAATATGATATTCATCAACATTCTCAGGGAAAACAAAAACATTTTGGTTAGGTTTAAGCAACCAATCAATAATAAACACTCAATAAGGACAGTAAAAATGTCCTTATTCAAATATAGTAATAGTTAGTAAATAAATAAAAATATTAGTAGAATTAATTGCAACCACATTATCTTACAAATATTCACTTTGCGATTATATTTATTTTTTAAATATGAAATGGGATTAAATTTATAACAAGACTCAGTTCAGTAAAGAAAAACAGTTCAGCACCTAACTTTCTGAAGCCCTTACATTTAAATGAAATTAAGTGTAAAACCAATGGAAAATGTTATACTAGAATGAATAATTAGTTATTATGCAAGTAAAAAAGTAAATTCTTAATTCCACTAATTTTGTTCACTTAAAAATGAATGCATAACTAAGTGGTCCATTGTACCCCGCACCTAAGTGGTCCATTGTACCCCGCTTAGAGATTTAGGAAATATAATTCTTAAAAATATATAAAATGTAAATATAACTTTTTAACTTAAATTGAATATAATAGTTTAGTATGATTGGAGCTCAGCAAAGTTTTTCAAATCCAAAATTTTCAGTGAAAAAACGCAGTTAACTTTGAAGGGAAAAAGTTACTTTTGCATACCTTAAATAGACTATCAGGAATAAAATGACTAATTAGTCAAATAAAAACATGAATTCTGGTTTATTTTAACTGCTTTAGGGTGGCCATCTAAATGACAAAATTTGAAACACATATACATAAAATAAATATAAAAAACAGGGGGTGGTCCACTGTGCCCCGTGGTCCATTGTACCCCGGTCTCCCCTATAGGAATTTATTTCGGGAGGGGCCCAAAATTACTCTCCAGCCCCTTCCCCACATATTTAATAGGTCCAATGTAGCTTTTTAAGGTGATAACTTAGGTTCTAAAAACTTAATAGTATAGGAAAAGGTGTTAGTAATAAAAATACAAGTTCCAAAGGGGGTTTTTAACTAGTTTAAAAAACAGGTTTTTAACTAGTTTTGGTACACTAAGTGAAAGTCCGAATTTTGGATGTACATTTTTATGAACCTAATATTTAAAAAGTAATAAAATAGAGTTCCAAGTACAAAAGGGGATCTGGGGTCCTTCCCCAGAAAATTTTTGGAACTTTACCCCTAAAAAAAGGGGTTTATCTTGTTTTTTGAACACTTAGTCCGAATTTTGGACATATTTTTTGGTAGGATTTGGATTTTGATGAACTTATTATGTATATAATATAGTTGTTAATAATAAAATTCCAAGTACAAAAGGGGGGTTTGGGGGTCCTCCCCCAGAAAATGTTTTGAAATTTGACCCTAAAATACAATGTTTTAACTTGTTTTGGTACACCTAGTCCGAATTTCAGGGGGGGGGGCCAGGGCCCCCTCGCCCCCCCCCTTATATACGCCACTGTTCCTATGATTGTATTTAGTAGGTACTCTAATTCTATATTTAATTTGAACAAAAGGTCATGGGAAGCAAAATTTCCCCAGAACATCAACCCCAGATAATCAACATTTTAATGGTAAATAAGGCTTTTAATGCAATGAGGGGGGACATTGCTATTAGAATTCCTAATCTAAAGCAATGTTACACACTGGAGAGCCATAAAAATGGTATATGAAGAAACTGTTGTGTGAGGCCCTTGCTAGCATGCTGAGTGCTGCAAAAAGACTTGGAAATGTCTAGACTTAAGATGAGTATCATCATCTCTGAAATAGTGAAAAAATTTCTATTTTTGCATATGACTATTTTAGTGTACCATGACCATGAATATTGGAATCTGGTAAAATATTAAATATCCAACACCATGTGACTTGGAAAAGACTAAATGAATGAGGCTGACCAAATGATGACTGAATAGAACCATTAAATGTGATAGACATGCAGCTCTTTCTCATACTGGCACAAACTGCAATGCTTGAACTTATTAATGATCTATTATTGAAATTTAATAAAAATATTGGAGTCACTCATTGTGCTTGCAAGGGCCCTACATGATATTACATAATAGGTGTACTAGTTTCTTAGGATCTTCAGCATATTTCTGTAATAGTAGCTAGTTGAATTGAAAGTACATTCCCATTATATGTTCCATTAAAAATCTTAAGCTGTTTTAGATAGTATATATTAAAAATGTCACCAAAAATAGCAAACATCAGATTATATTGATGGAAACAAAAATAATCTACCATTATTTGCAAATATGTATTATGTAAAGTATTGATGATTTTAAATGGGATGGTGTAGTTGGTACCTATTCTAAGTACTACAAGAAGATTTTTTTATTTAACCTTTGTTTTGCTCTTGAAATCATAAAAGTTTTGAAATTTCTGTTCTAGTTTACATGAACTGAGAAAGTTACATTGGGGACAACCTATTGTGTCATTACCAAAACAAATTAAACAACATTTCTATATGTAGTATAATGCCTTCAAATCTCATTAAAAATTTACTTTGTTGATAAAAACAGAAACTTTAATTGGGCTTGTATTAGATGATGCATTAGAGAATTGTTAAATGGAAAAAGCCATTTTTTTTTTCATTTTTTTACTTCTTTAGAAGAACATGTCAATTAAAAATTATTTACAATAGAAAATCTATTTATATCTACTGCTTTTAATTTAAAAAAAAAATATTTATATTCAAACTTTTTTGTGTTACATATAAGTTCTCAAGTTGCATATATTTTCAGTGCCACTTCAAAAATGAAGGAAATAATTACACTGTGAGCACCATGAATTTTGAAGATGTTTCATGTGATTTCGTCGATTTTACTTATGTAAGTTTTTCTAAGTCATACCTAAAGGTAAAGGTATAATAAATGTAAATTACTTTTTGTTTCATGCTAAAATTTATCCTTGTAAAGTTAAGCTATTTCAAAAGAAAAGAATCCTGAAAGTGAAGTTTTACAAGTTAATTCCAATTTTTCTTCTATCCCTCTTCTATAAAACTTAAGGAAATTATCTAAAATAACTTTAAAACGATTTTCTGTTGGGAATCTTTAATAAAAGTAGTATCAGATTATGACTAATATGATCAGAAGAATTATTACTTTTTATTTTTTTAGGTACGATGTGCATCAAAGGAACTAGATACTTATGTGTCAGGAGAGATAAACAAGTTTTGTGCAGCTCTCAGGAGCAAAGAGGGGCCATACAGTGGACAGGTAAAGTAGAGCTGTAGACTCTATTTGCATGTTTGTATTGAATAAATTGGGAAACAATGCATTTAATGGGCTTTAGCTTTGTGTTACAGATGATTTTCTTATTGTTTCTCATTGTAGAAAAAATGGTTTTCAATGGCATAAAAACATTAACATTAATTTCCATAGAGTTATCTTAAATGAAGTTGGACTTCTTTCCTTCCAGCAGCTCATATCTCTCTATATTAAAAAAAAAGTTACCGTCACCGCCGCCGCTGTTTCAGAAATTTTTATTTTTGAACTCTTTGACCTCTCACAACGCAAAAAGTAATTGACAGAAATTTATGAAATTTGAAATGTTTGGAGAACATTCTCGAACGGAAAGCTAATTGATGTGACTATTAGTTCTGGGGTATTTTTAAGGTCAAAGTTGAAGTTTTTGTTTTTTTGCCGCGTAATCGAGTTCAGCGAAAACTATTAGCAGCAGAACTATGATTTTTTGCAGTCACATACTCTGATGTATGAAGATGTGCACTACGTCGCCCTTTTTTCGAATTTCGAATTTGCTTTAGAGTAATTAATTTTTAAATTTTCAAAAATTTTGACATTTTTTCGGTTTTTTCGGTCTAAAAGAAAAACTAATCACAATAGGAGTATGATTTTTTAACCAATTATGCTCTTATTTTTTAGAAAAAGATTGGCGTTTAAGTCTTTGAAAATTTTTAATTAGTTTTGGAATTATTAAGCATCAAAGTTTCATTTTTTTCATAGTTTTACTAGGTCTTCATCAGACATGTTTAATGTTTATTGGAGATTTTTTAAGTTTTATTTTTGACGGTTCACTAGATTGTTGCGAGCACGCGTGCACATTATAAATTTAAATGTTTCTTCATAATATGTTTTTTCTACAAGATGGTTGATGATTTTTAGTAGACTTCTGGATATTTTTTTAACATTTTAATAAAATTATTGTTAAGCAAGAGAGGTATTTTCCTTGTTACAATAGGCTTAATTAAACGAAGAAAAGGGTTGTGCTGGATTGTTGAGATGAACAAGCGAGCTCTGCTGGATTAAATTATTTATAAGCAAGAGTGATATAAGTAGTTTCGGTTGTAAAGGAGCATTAATTAAGCGGACCAGCGGGGTGTGCTGGATTGGTAAGATGAAACTCGCTGAGATCGCGAAGCGATCTTACAAGAACTGCGAAGCAGTTCCGGGGGTTGGTGAGCGATAGCGAGCAGGGGGCAGGCCCCCTAGTAAAGTATTTTGAAAGTATTTACCTATTGCAGATTTTACTTAAGGTTTAAAACAAAGCACAGATCACAAGCACTTGTATGCATGAAATAATTGACTTTCTTAAAACTGAAAATAAAAAATTTAAGTATTGATATTTATGTTATCATTTTCATTTTTTAGGTTTCTCTTGAATTTTATCAGAAAAAGAAACATTGGTTATTTACACCTGACTGTCTACCATGGGAAGTCTGGACACTAAAAGTCAATGTAATTTGCCTCCCAAATGAACATGGTAATGTTTCATAACTTTAAAAAAATCCTTGTGTTAATCCTTTACTTCTTTATTTTGTTATTTTTGTAAATGTATTTTGCATAAATGCCCAATGATATATTTCTTGTGGAGGAATCATGCACAACTTTAAATTTATCTTTACTGTCTTAAAAATTAAGTAATACTGCTAAGTATGGTTATAAATTGATGAGGTTTTTTTTCATCCAATGAAACCGAGTCCGAGTATAAACATTGATTTACTTTTTTCAGAAAGACAAGTCTATCGAGAAAAGATGGGTGATGTACTGGCTGAAAAAGTGTTTGACATTGTATCAGCCATGAATAAGTATGACTATGTGCCCAAGATACCCAATCAAGATGAAATTGATCTATACTTTGATACTTCATATACAGATATTCAGCCATACCTTTTCAAGGTATAGCTTTTCTTATTTTAAAAAATTCATTATGTAATGTATTTTAACTTAAAATGAGAGGTTTGTAGGCTAATCATTAAAGAAGTTTTATTTTCTAGCTGACTATGAGTAAATTAATTTTGATTCTTCTAAATTAAAATAAGTTGTAGGTTTTTTTAAAAATTGCTCCTCTGTGTAAATTATGTATAGCATATTTTCAATTTCCGATTGTTATATTAAGAAAACTATTTTTAAATCAAACAAACCAATAAAGATTTTCAAAATAATTAGCATTAATGTTATGTAGAAGTTAAACTATAGTAACTTCAATTATTTGATCTTCAATTGACTGCCTCATTTGATTTTTTGACCATCAATCTGCTCTCCTCATCAATAATGATGTGATACAGCTGCAAAGTCAAAGTTCAAGAAATAAATACCAAAACCTTTTTTACTTTAAAAAATAAATTTCAGTTTCTAAAATGTTTTGGTTTCTCTCTTTTCTCTGTATTTTCTTTTTTAGTAATTGAAATGTATTTCTTTAATAACCTATTTATTTTCTTTAGATCTCCCATAAAACATCTGGGCCAACAAATCCTTCTGTTGGAGATTCAGTTCGAAGACTTATCAAAGACACTTTAGCTCTCTAAAGGTAAGATTAAAATTAGTTCTCTTTAAAAATCAATTTATAAATGTAAGGAATATGTGTTTTATGGGTATTCAGTTCTTACAAACATTAAATTTATTAGTGGCAACCTTCAGGTCCTTGTCTTGTGTTTGGTTTGAAACACCTTTTTAAACACATAATTTACTTGCCAACCTTAAATATTTTCCTCAGAACTGGCAAGTTGGTGAATAAAAATTTTATGTGTTCAATGAGACGTTCCATCCGATTCATGCATGTTTCATAATCTCTAACCTGATAACTCAGTTCCATTTAGACCGGCAAATACTGCAGTTTCATGATTCAATGCTAGGACAGTGCTGGAAATGGATGTGGTTGATCTGTTATTAATTTTTCATTTAGGATAGCAAGAATAGTTTTTCTTTCAATGTAACTTGATTCTGTCTAAATAATTTCTTTTCTATTGTTTAATAATAACTAACTTTCTGTTTTCCATCTCTTTCAGTCTTTACAGCATCTTTCTTAGAGACAGAAGCCTACTGAGAAAAATCAATAGTTTAAGCCTTCTTCCTGTTTATGCTGTATGTCTGTATGCAGCAGTTCTCGCAAAACATCCTTAGTAACCCTAGTGCTCTATATTCACATTTTCTGGTACTTTTTGATTTTTTCTTCCTATGATGTTGTCAGTATGGGTATGGGTAGGCTAATGTAGACAAGATAAATATTGATATAAAATATCCTGTTTGTTTGCTTTATAAGTACTTTAGATTTCTTTTATAGAAAGGACACATTTGACAAAATAACTGTTAAGAACAGTGGAGAAAAGGTTTTAAAATTTTTTTACTTTGATTGCTGATTTTGATACTTTGGTAAGAAATTAATAGTTGGTAGTAAATGCATATAAATAAAGCAAGATTAAATTCATCTAAACTTTTTTGTGCATACTGTTTAAAAATAAAATAAACTCTAAAATCACTCAATTTAAGGAAATATCAATAAGTACTAGGATTTCTTATGTTCCTATTATATCTCCTCTTCCATTATGAGCTATGGGTAACTTAGAATCAAAACATTTAATGAAAGAATATTGAACTATAATATCTTCTGGTGCTTTTTGTGTATTGTTTGAAAGTATCACATTGTATCAGTGATTATTCACTATTTAAATGTTTCCTGAATATTTTAATCTTTAAAAATGTAAATATATGTATAATGATTTTTTTTGTTGGAACTTCTAAGTATATATGGTACTTTTTTTCCCTTAGCTATTAATTATCTTGATTTATACTTTGACTTGCAATTATATTAGAGCATGTTTAACCAGTGAAAATACCAAGACATTTTGTTATGAAATCCTATTTATGTTTATTGAAATTGTTAATTTACAATTCATTCAATTAAAAATATTTAACGGGAAAATCCTTTTCGTAACTTTAAAATATTTGTATGATAATTTGTGATAAAAGCAATTTCATTAAATTCTGATCTTTAAATTACTAGAATATAGCACTTGTAAATACTTTAGTTTTCTTTGTCTCAACTGTGATGTGTTTTTATCTAATTGTCTTTTTTTATTTTCTTTTAAAATGGATGTAAATAAAGTGTTTCAATAATTTATGTGTTTTATTCTTTTAAAACTATTATCCAAGTATAACTCCACCCTTCAGAGGCCCTGCTATTCTTAGATCCTTGATATCTTCCAATGAAGTAACCTGGTCGAAGGGAATGTAATATAGGATGCATATAATTAAAAACTTTCTAAAGTTCATTTTAAAATGTGTATTTTTAGAAATAAATTCAGAAATGATGTACTAGTTCCATACTCGACTTTTGGTTTCTAGTGCTTTTTCACTTGAACAGGTTTTGCTTACCCTAATCATATAGCCTTAAGATATGTTTACTTATATTAGTATGATCCCATTATTGTATTTATATCACTTAAACATCAGATACAAAACTTAAAAATCTTTTTAAAAAACTGTTACTGGTGAATTTTATCATGTTCTATGAAACTTTTCTTTTTATATTAAAATTCTAAATTATAGTTAATGACATAACTAAGTTTTGCATAGCTTTTAAATTTATTGTCATACATTTCATCCTACTGATTCCTGTTTATTCAGTTATAAAAGGTCTTCTGAAGAGTAAGAAAAACCATACCACAATGTTATGGTTTCATAGAACATGAAAATAGTCATCAGTCATAGTTTTGACAAAATTAATTAAGTTTCATTAATCAAAAGGAAGTATTATACAAGATAGTCCACTGAAAATAGCGAAAAAAAGGGCCGAACCTCAAACAAATTGCAATAAAAGGTTTCTCAACGGTTTTCACTTAGGAATTACCCCAATAATAACATACTAAAAATCGGACAAAATCGGACCATGGGAAATTTAATTTTTTTTAAATTTTTAAAAAATGGCCGAAAAAAAATTTCGAAAAAAACCAATACACAAATACAGACATGTGATACATGTTTATAGGTTATTTTTGAGTGCTGAAACCGAATACAGCCTTTAGTTTTGAAAAAAAATTGAAATTTCAATTTTTTAAATTAATTTGAATAATTAGCTATATGAAAACATTAAAACACCCCTAAAAACCTAACTAAAAGGTCAAAAGAGATAAATCCAACGGTTTTCATTTAGATATGACCTAAGTATTAACATACTAAAATTTGAAAATTTTACAAGTGAAAAAAGTTAATTTTTTTTTAAAATTTCAATTTTTTTTTTCGAAAAATGCATTTTTTTTTCAAAATGGTGCCATAAACTTTTGAGGCTTTTGAAAAGGTCATTTTTCAGTGGATATTGTCCACAGATAGTTATATAATGGAAAACCGGTGGAATTTACTTTTGACTAATTAGTTAAGTAATTAATTTCATAAATTGAAATTGGTGAAATGTAGGTCTAACTTCCAAACAAGTAAAAACAGGTGATACTTTGGCATACTTCTATCAAAAAGTTTTGAAATAACAATTACATACTATTAAAAGCAAAAACTTTTCAAAAAAATTCAATTTTTTAAAAGATTCAAAAATTTTAAAAATTTAAAATTTTAATAAATTTTAATATTACTATATAAACTTGTAACACATGTTTATAGGTCAATTTTTAAATGTGATGCCGAAAAATGTAATGTTTTTACAATAAAAATTGAATTAGAGTTTAAAATTTAAAATTTTTGAATTTTTTTTTAATTATGTAAAACTAGTCCCTACACCTGTAACAAATTGCAATAAAAGCTTTTTCAACGGTTTTCACTTAGAAGTAGCCTAAATAACAACATACTAAAAATCGGACAAAATCGGACTATGGTAAATTTAATTTTTTAATTTTTTTTTATAAAAACAGCCATTATAAAGCAAAAATTTTATTTTTTTTCGTAAAGGTATGTAATGCATGTTTATAGGTTAATTTTCTATCAGGATGCTGAAAAATTAAATATTTTTGCCATAAAAATGGAAAGATAGTTGAAAATTTTAAAATTTTAAATTTTTTTTTATTATGTTAAAAACTAGCCCCTACACGTGGAATAAATTGCAATAAAAGCTTTTTCAATGGTTTTCACTTAGAAATAGCCTAAATAACAACATACTAAAAATCGGACAAAATCGGACTGTTAGAAATGTAATTTTTTTAATTTTTTATAAAAACAGGCATTATGAAATAAAAAAATTTATTTTTTTTCGAAAAGACATGTAATACATGTTTATAGGTTACTTTTCGATTATGATTCAGAAAAACATCATATTTCTGCAATAAAATTTAAAAAAGAGTTAAACATTTTAAATTTTTAACAAAGATTTTAAAATTTTAAAACTAAATTTCTTAGTTCTTAAAATAGTCCGATTTTTTCCGATTTTAAATATGTAGTTATTTAGACCATTCCTAGGTGAAAACCGTTGAAAAAGCTTTTATTGCAATTTATTCCACGTGTAGGGACTAGTTTTTAACACAATAAAAAAAATTAAAATTTTTAAAATTTTCAACTATCTTTCAATTTTTATGGCAAAAATATTTAATTTTTCAGCATCCTGATAGAAAATTAACCTATAAACATGCATTACATACCTTTACGAAAAAAATTAAATTTTTTGCTTTATAATGTCTGTTTTTATAAAAAAAAGTTAAAAAATTAAATCTCCCATAGTCCGATTTTGTCCGATTTTTAGTATGTTGTTATTTAGGCTACTTTTAAGTGAAAACCGTTGAAAAAGCTTTTATTGCAATTTGTTACAGGTGTAGGGGCTAGTTTTACATAATTAAAAAATTTTTCAAAAATTTTAAATTTTAAACTCTGTTTCAATTTTTATTGTAAAAACATTACATTTTTCGGCATCACATTTAAAAATTGACCTATAAACATGTGTTACAAGTTTATATAGTAATATTAAAATTTATTAAAATTTTAAATTTTTAAAATTTTTGAATTTTTTAAAAAATTGAATTTTTTTGAAAAGTTTTTGCTTTTAATAGTATGTAATTGTTATTTCAAAACTTTTTGATAGAAGTATGCCAAAGTATCACCTGTTTTTACTTGTTTGGAAGTTAGACCTACATTTCACCAATTTCAATTTATGAAATTAATTACTTAACTAATTAGTTAAAAGTAAATTCCACCGGTTTTCCATTATATAACTATCTGTGGACAATATCCACTGAAAAATGACCTTTTCAAAAGCCTCAAAAGTTTATGGCACTATTTTGAAAAAAAAATGCATTTTTCGAAAAAAAAAATTGAAATTTAAAAAAAAAATGAACTTTTTTCACTCGTAAAATTTTCAAATTTTAGTATGTTAATACTTAGGTCATATCTAAATGAAAACCGTTGGATTTATCTCTTTTGACCTTTTAGTTAGGTTTTTAGGGGTGTTTTATTGTTTTCATATAGCTAATTTTTCAAATTAATTTAAAAAATTGAAATTTCAATTTTTTTTCAAAACTAAAGGCTGTATTCGATTTCAGCACTCAAAAATAACCTATAAACATGTATCACATGTCTGTATTTGTGTATTGTTTTTTTTCGAAATTTTTTTTCGGCCATTTTTTAAAAATTTAAAAAAAATTAAATTTCCCATGGTCCGATTTTGTCCGATTTTTAGTGTGTTATTATTGGGGTCATTCCTAAGTGAAAACCGTTGAGAAACCTTTTATTGCAATTTGTTGGAGGTTCAACTCTATTTTCAGTGGACTAAAGATGGCTGTTAGTCAATGTGATAGTTATACTACACACCTTGTTGCTTCAGTGATTAAATCCATGTCCTCTCTACATACTCTTATATACATGGGTACAACAAATAAGTTGTAACCAAACCATATTGCTTGATGTTAATTTAAAATGAGATTTTATATCTAGGTTTCTTTTATCTTTGAAGATATCTCTTTTTATCTTTATCCCCCCCCAAAAAAAAATGGACAAATAAGATGAATGACTAAGGGAACATTTTGTACTCTTGGAATGATGGTTTTGTGTGAAAAAGGGGGGGGGGTTGGTCAGTTTGCTTACATAATTATAAAGAAGGGGGTTCGATTCACTTATTTTTGCTGAAAAGGGTGAGAAGGGGCTTAAAAATTAACAAATAAATGTTTGCTCATAATATTGGACCGGTCCCTTATTTATCTTAACTTTCTTTCCTTTTCCTCCTTTTTTCTTTTTCATTTCTGTCTTGGTTTCAGGGATGGGAATTCTGTGCCAATTGCGCCAGAGAGCGCCAAAAAGGGTAACCTGCGCCAATCTGATACAACTACCTAATTTTGAACGATTTTGCGCAAAATCACGATGTATTGCGGAAAATCGTGACTTCGCGCGAAAGTTTCTGCTCGCAGAGTGTTGATGCCAAGTTGAAGTCGGCTTCTTCTCGCGTGGTTATTGCGATGTTGAAAAAACAACTTAACCGTAGTCAGGTCAGAAGCCAACAAGTCCGTCGTTCCGGAAGTCAAAAAATAGCGATTTTTCCCGAAAGTTCCGTTTTTCCCGCGACTGCTTCCTACGGGTGCTTGTTGAAGTTGGCTTCTTCTAACGTTGTAAACGCGATGCAAAAAAAACAACTTACTGTGATCAGATCACTCTAATAAGTCTAATCTTGTGAAGAATCGCGTTTTTCTCGATTTTAGTCAGTATTTTCAACTCATGAAGTTTTTCTGAGTTGTAAATTTTTTTTGAAAGGTTTCTTAAAAGCAATTTAATAAGAAAATAATACAGTTTTTTTAAATCTTGTTAGATTATAACCTGTTTTAGATATCTGATATGATTTTAGATTCTAAAAATATTTTCAAAAATACAAACTTTTTATTTAGCAAAAATGATATTGGTCAAAAGATTTTTGTAATTTCATTATTATTTAAGTAATTATTAAATTATTCTTGTAGGTATTAACTAATTTCCTAAATTTTTTATTTGCTTCCAGTTATAATTTGGTTATTTTAATTTGGTTCTTAAAATCTTCCTAAATATAACCCACGTAAATTAAAATATGTTCATTGTTAAAATTATTCATTAATGCTGAAAAAGTTACATATAACTAAGCTAGCACGCTTTTTCCTCTTTTTTGGTCTTTGGGCAAACTTATCCATGCATAAATCATAATTTTAGCTCCAGAAGTAAAATTGTACTGTCCAATTATTGCGTGTTACTGCTAAAAAAGGAAAATTTTAATGCTCCAATTTTGCGTGTTACTGCTACAAAAGTTAAATTTTGCTGCTCCAAAATTTGCTATACAAAGTGGGTTATACCACTTCTCATCCCTGTGGTTTTCTTTTTCTATGTTTTATTTGTTATCTTTTTACTATTTTCTCCTATCCTTTAGTTAAAAAATAATAAAATAGAAAAGCGAAAAATTAAAAGAGAGCGATAAAGCAGGAAAAGTGAAAGAAAGAGGGAAAAAAAGGTGAGAAAGTTAAACAGAAGAGAAAAAAAGCTGCCAGAAAATGAAAAAAAAAGATTCAAAGAGGGGAATAAGGAACAAAATGAAACAGAAAGAAGAAAATGAAAAACAGAGAAAACACAAGAAGGAGAAAATGAACTAGGAAAGGGAGAAATAACGAGAAAAGAAGAAAACAAGGAGCAGAAATTACGATAGAGCAAAATAAAGGAGGAATTGAGAAGATAATGGAGAGAGTAGAAGAGAGAAAAAACACTCGAAGGACTGTTTTTCCGAGTGCCACGGCTACAACCCAAAGTTCGCGTCATATGGTCGCATTGGCTGGGTTTTTTTTTTTTACACTCTATGAGCGATTTCGGTCTTAGAGCATAACATACTACTCATCTACTAAAGTCCAATTACGTTGAAACTAACTTTGAAAACATGACAGGTGCGAAGTGTTCAGATTTGTGATGCTTAATCACTTCAATCGAAAAGTTCTGTTGATTGCTAAAACTGTGAACATGACTAAACACTTAATGAATGAACACATCTTGTTCGATGGATATAATATAACGAGCGTTTCCATGACTACTTGCAATGAGTCTTGTTAGAAAGAATGCTATTTCTGCTTCTTATATGACCACTTGTTAAATACCAAAGCCATCTTCATTATAGTATAAATGTATAGGAACAAAGTTACTTCATTATAGGTATTTTTATTCGCTTTTCATTTGAATGTTAGTGAGGTTACAATTTTATGACTGGTAGATTCAGCTTGCTGTATTTCTGTGAAGTAGAGTTCTTGCTTTTCGAATTTGATGGAGACTCGTTACTCTTTAGTGATATTCCTGTAGTGATTTTGAATTAAAATTTCTTCAATTGTACAAATATTTCGTTAGAGTTTATTGAAAGTCATTGAGGATTTTAAGCTTCCCTTCATAGGTTAAATAGGATGACTTCTTGTAAGTAAATGAACTCAAATACAACTTCCCATTTTATTTATTCTGTTTAAACCTGTTGTTATCACACATTTATATATTCACTCTAATTCACTTATGAAATGTATTTTCCCTCCGGTATAAAATGAGACAAAAAAATCGTGTACATTCTCTATAGATTTTCACTCTATAGGTTTATAGTATTTTGTCGTCAACTTTATGAACGTGCTAGTGCGAAAATTTTTCCAAGGTGGTAAATGCAATCTGAGATTTTTCTACGAATTTTGGGATGATGTTTTATCGTACCATGATTTTGTTGCATAGGCTATATGCAACAAGGGCTTCGAAAAACATTTTTCTTCTAATTTTAAAAATGTACCCAGAAAAGAACTTTTAGAATGTAACGAGGAAGAAAAGTTAAGAAAGATTTGAATCGTCAGTTACAAGAAAGGAATAAGTCCAAAAACGAAGTATCGAGAAAATCGAAGAAAAACTGTATAAGTAACGGAATTTTTATCCCATAGCCACCACATTTTTACAGGAAATTCATGACACTGTTAAACATACGGAACAATCATCGAAAAAATTATAAGTGTACTTAAAGATGTTTCACAGTTAAAACAAGATGATGGACTTATTCCCTTCTTCAACCTTATGAAATTTCAACTGAAGAAAAATCTTAAAAACCACTTTTATTGAAATTTAAATTGTATTTATGCTTAGTTCACAGTATAAAAGAGAGAAATAGAAAGACTAAAACAAATAAAATTTAAAATTATTATGAAACTGAGTCATTAAGGCAGTGTCAATGGAGTAAGTGAATATGAATGGAGTCAATCATTCCTGTGTATAAAAAAGTTTTAAAAACTTTTAAATTAAAAGAACATTTTAGTTTGACTTAGTTTACATCACAAAAAATAAGAAAAGAAAGAAAAATTAACTTTAATTTCAAATTAAGTTAAAAAATACAACGAATGGACATCGATTTCGCAAATTCAAGGGGCTATATCTGCCGATAGGGGACAGTTGTTTTTCCCCTCTTTGCACTCATTTGTAGAGCGGATAGCCTGGAGATATTTTTGAGCACAAAAAGTCAATTTGTCATTTTTTGGACTTAATCCCTTTTTGAAACTGACGATTCATTTATTAAAATCGCTTAATATCTTCACTCAAGATATTCACAAACTGAAGATTATCTTCAGGTTGTGCTTTGCTTTTAAAATTTTTTTTTTAAAAAGCGACTTTTTTACTTAACTTTAAATGATAGTTTGCGTGATGAGATTTATACGCCTTGAAATGCTTTCCAAATTTTTAAGTAAGTCAAACTAATTTTCATTTAAAAGTTTTCCTTGCTCTAAGTAAGTTAAAAAGAAGTAACGTGACTTTCAACGCCTGTAAAGCTGCTATTTTGCTCGTTTAGTTAGGAAAAGACCTATAATTTACCTCCAAGATAGTAAAATAGGTATTATTGGATACCACCCACATATCATGCCTTTAACTAATTAGATGATTTTATGGAGGGTCCATGACCACTGTCAATTTAGAAGTTTAATTCACTTTACTTTCTTAATAAAGATCCCAAATGCGCTAGTTGGATAAGAAGATGATTATCCCCCTTGAATAAAAAAAAATATTTGTAGCTCTGATGAAGGGTTTTCCGAAACACCTGACAATTGCTTTCATGAACATCTCGAACATCTTCGAAGTCTCCAGCGACGGTCAATCAATTGGCGGTATTGAAGGAAACTTCCTGAAACTGCTGTCTCAAGCACTGGGCTTCAGCTACAAATTAGTCCCTCCGCCAGACAGAGAGTGGGGTAGACCGATTTCGAACGGAAGCTGGACAGGTAAGAAGCTGCTCCATTTTACAAGTTCCTCAGCTCGATGGGAAATGTAAAATGAAATTAATATTATTTGCTTCGTATTTATGTTGAATTAAACATTGGCGAGGAATTCATTGAATTTAGACTTATACCAAAGCATAAGCTTTCGAAATTGTTGAAATCCCACCTTAACGTATTTAGGAGGAAACCGGAATTCGTTGGCAGATATTGGCTTTGTGTATCTATTTTTTGTATTCTGGTGAATGTGCGACAAATTTTAAATTCCCATCCGTTCAGAAATTTTATAAGTCATATAATCATTTGTTATATATCATTTTTATCATTTGTTATACTTATTTTGTCATAAGTAGTTTTAAAAATTCCATAGTCCGGAATGACCGGGGTCCTTTAATCAACAATAGGGATATAATAATAATAATAATAATAATAATAATAATCTTTATTTAACACTATGGAAATTACAAATAAATATATAAAATAATATGAGTTACCAAGGGGAAACAGTCCCGTTCAGGTAACCAAAAAAAGTGCGAACATTGAGTGATATTTAAAATGAAATAAATAGATAGGTGGGTTGAATTACATAGCAATAATAATATTCAAAAATGCAAAAAACAAAACATAGTACAAATAACAATAATAAATTATTAATTTAATTTACAAAAGACAGAATTATTTAAATTAAAGTTTTACAAGTTGGCAAACAGCTAAGGCAAAAAAAATACATTATGCTTCCATTAAAATAGGTCTTCAATATTATTTAAAAAAATTACAAAATTATGTAAACAACGTTTGAATGAGGGATAGGAAGAAATATTTTGTAGCTCAGCAGGTAGACTATTAAATAACTTAGGTGCAAGATAAAAGAAATGTTTACGATATATCTCCTTGTAAAAGCGAGGAATCTGATAAATTTCATTTATTCTCCTTTGGTTAACCGTATTTTTTAGATTACATATATTTCTATTGCCAAATAAGTAAAGTGTAATTCTATAAAAAACGAGATGTCGCACGGGGAGTAAACCTAAACTTTTAAAGTCAATTGAGTCGGAATTATTTAAACATAAGATTTTGAAACACTTATTATAATACTTCCTCTGATCTAAGTTCACCATTATAAAAGTTAACTTTTAAACATTTGTCCAGTTCAAGAACACTTCAAATCAATTTTATACCTTCACGAAGGAGCCCTGTAGTGGTAGTGCATCTTGCAGCTCTACGCCATGCACAGGCCCGAGTTCTGTTCCCGGGTTGGATAATAGACAGACTCAGCCTTTCATCCCTCCGGGGTTGATAAATTGAGGACCAAGTTGACTTGGGGAAACAAGGGGCTTTCCCTCAGGTGACTGTAACCATCATTCCCACATTCTATAGCAGCTCTGCTCATGGACACCCAGTGAGGTCGGTTATACTGGAGTTTGAAGATCTAACGACCTAAGTACTTCATGAGCATAAGTACCTAAGTACCTAATGATCCTATCATGAACCTATCATGACCTAAGTACTTCTTAAGCACTTCTTAATAGTCATGTACGGTTGTTGCAAGAAGTTATGTTTGATGGCAGAATTAAAACAGAGATAAAGCCAGAGTGTTGGTTGCCAAAATCTGAATAGTCGTTCTTTCAGGGATGGTGGGCATGCTGATGAGAGGCGAGGCTGACATCGCCGTCGGGATGGTAGCCATCTCTCCACTTCGCGCCAAAGTGGTCGATTTCTCGCTGCCCTACACCGAGAACCACGTGACCTTCGTGACCCGGTTCCCTCAGCCCCTGCCCAGGGCTTACACCTGCCTCCACCCATTCCACTGGACCACGTGGTTTGCGACGGCCGTTCTCTTGGTGGCCATGCCCTTCCTGTTCTGGATATTCAATCGGCGAGAAGTGGCGTATGGTGACGCATTTTTCAGAGTGTTCGCTGGCTTGCTGAGACAGCCGTTGAACGTCAAAGCTGACATGGTAAGGGGGTGTTCTTTCCAGAGAAACTATTTTTTTGTGTGTTCCATTGGCAAGGCAGAACAGTATGACCGAAGCCATTGTCCCAAAGTTCAGACACACGCTGATATTAGTACTTCTTTTGGGGCTTACTTACTGTGGTTTCAAATTCATGCATATGGGCAGCAGTACCAAACATTAACATCTGAGATAAAGGAAACTTGATGGGTACAGCACAATAATTTTATTACGGGCCAAAAATTAACTATTTACACAAAGAACTCCATTTTTCCCATTTCCAATTGATCTAAAACATTTTCATTTCCAAATTTTTACAGCTCACCAAAAAATATCACGCGTCACTTCCTGGCTGCCAAAAGGTTTCTAACTAAAAATAAACAAATAGATAGCTGCTACTAGTCCGATTTCCAACATTCTCCCCACTTTGAGTTTGAGAATGTCAATTCAAACTCAAACCCCATGTTCTTCCTTGTCAAACTTCTTGGGGGGGAGCTCCAAAACATTGAGTGGTTTTTCCATTTGATAAATTTTCGTCCAATTTTTACTTGTTCAAATCTTTTTCCCTCAATTTTTTTCTTTTCTCTTCCACTTATTTTACATTCTAGTGTACCTTCATCATCTTCTTCTCTACCTTTAGAAATCATCACTTCTTCCTGAGTCTTCCCTCTCTTCTTTTTAATCAGATTTTCAGCTCTATCAACAGAATCATCTTCCTCCTTTAAGTTCTTCAAGTCTTTCTCTATAGTTTCGTCCAGGTCAACTTCTTTCTTGTTCTGTTTCTCATCAGTCTGTTTTATTTTAGAATCCTTCAATCTTCTCACCAACACCTTCATAGGATGGTTCTCTTCGTCTTTTTGACCGTCTATCTTTTCTTTTCCCTTTTCAGTTCTTTCTCCATCTTTTACCGGCATGGATTCATCTCCCTTCTTTCTTCCAAACATCTTTACGGTCTTGAACTTCTCGGTTTCTTCATCAACAAATTCTGGTGGTTTCTTATCCCATCTATCGACCCGCTTTTCTATTCTCTCTTTCTCCTCATCTTGCCACAACTCGGGTGGTTTCTTGTCTTTTGGGGACCACTTGGATTCAATAGTCACATTCTTTATAACCTCACTGGTTTCTTTTCCATCATCTTCAACCTGTTGCTTCAATAGAATCAGGTCTTCATCTTTCCGACATCCCATCTTCATCAAAGGTGATGACGTCTTGAAGATCTCTGTCTCAACAGGTGAAGAGGTGACAGGAATCTCTGGACATTCTTTAACCCCTTTCTCCCCTGTTGTCTTCAGCTTAACAGCTCTTTGTTTTTTCGAAGCATCATTTAATATCCGTTCTTTAGTTTGAACCATTGTAAACAAGTTTCTATTTCTTCTACATCAATAATATCCTCAATTAATAATTTTTCGAGCTGAGTGTACGCCTTACCAAAAGCCTTTCGTTGCGCTGGTTTATTTCGTTTAATAGTTTCCATCTTTACTATCTATCTTCTTAAATTCAAAAATACATAACAAAATATCTTCAAGATGGAAGTCAGTTTTCCATCTTTACTATCTTCTTAAAATCAAAAATACACAAAATATCTTCAAGATGGAAATCAATTCTGTTTAAAACTTTCCATCTTTACTATCGTCTTAAAATCAAAATACAGAACAAAATACTGCTCTGATCTTCATAAAATTAATCAAACATGTACTTCAAAATCTTCAAGATGGAAATCGGTTTCTGTTTCACTCACCTGAGTCAATGTTCAGTACGAGGCCGCCCACCCGGGGGCGCCAAATATGGTTTCAAATTCATGCATATGGGCAGCAGTCCAAACATTAACATCTGAGATAAAGGAAACTTGATGGGTACAGCACAATAATTTTATTACGGGCCAAAAATTAACTATTTACACAAAGAACTCCATTTTTCCCATTTCCAATTGATCTAAAACATTTTCATTTCCAAATTTTTACAGATCACCAAAAAATATCACGCGTCACTTCCTGGCTGCCAAAAGGTTTCTAACTAAAAATAAACAAATAGATAGCTGCTACTAGTCCGATTTCCAACACTTACTTTACTTTTAGTGAGCACCTGTGGACCGAAGCCACGGAGGTAAAATAATGTTGTCAACGTCGCACACACAGGTTCGTATGGACAACCCCTTTTTACAGGTGGGGGAGCACATTAATCCATCTCCACACACAAACACCTATGCCCGAGTGATGATTTGAACCTCATCAGATGTCTGAGTCGCCAGAATCAAGTATCCAACCACTAGGCCAGTACACCGACTTTGAGAAAACAATAAAGGGGGAATAATGCATAAAAGAAAACAAGAACTAGATATAAAAAATACGAAAGAAAGGAACAGAGAGACTAGAGTAGAATTGTTGAAAGAATAAGAGGTATAAGAGGCCATTCATTAATTACGTAAGGGTCCCGAGGGGGAGGGGGAGTTGGAAAAATCTTTACATACCCTTACTTGGGGGGTGGGGGGTCCAACCCATTCTTACGTAAGATTTTCCAAGTTAATGTTTATAAATTCCAATTATTCTAATCAAATTATAATGTGTAGTTGACAGCAAGAATAACTTATCTGTTGAAAAATAAAAATCTTTGATTTACGTCAAACAGAGTGTTTTAGTGTAACTGATCCTTTTCTAACATTTTATTATTTTGAAAAACTAAATGGAATCTTACGTAAGAATAGGGGGAGGGGTTTGAAAAATCTTACGTACCCTTACATGGGGGTAGGGAGGGGGTCAAAAACTGCCAAAATCATCCTTACGTGATTAATGAATGGCCCCTAACTTCATAGGCATATTTAAGAGTCTTATATAAGACTCTTCATATAAGATCTTCCTTATAAGGCTCCCATATGGGGGCATTACCCTTCCTAATTTTAAGGACTTTTGCTTTACTTAATGGCAAAAGATGTTTTAAGGTCTCATCTTCGACAGGCCCTAAACGGCTCCTGGTGGATCAGCAGCACCATCCTGTCCCTGTGCTACGCAGCCGTGCTTTCCTCCGTCCTCACCTTGCCACTGATGGAGGCGCCGGTGGACACCTTCCCCCTCCTGGCCGCAGGAGTGCGCAAAGGTACGCACAAGGTGTACTCCTCCACCGGATCCACAATGGCGGAGTCGCTGAAGCGCGGCGGAGCACCGCACTTGCGCTACATCGCCGAGCAGATCGAGGAGAATGGGTGGCAGATGCCCATGGGTCTACCGCCGGTGAGGGAGCTCGAAAGAGCATTTCTTGGGGCAACAAAGAGCTGATTCTAAAGTCGTAATAGATTTATGCATTTCCAATCGTCTTATTCGTTGCAGAGACCAATGGACGAATTGCGTCATTTTGTGATTTGTAGTGTTCGGCAACTAGTGGTCAAAAAGTAGTTAACTACCAACTACTAACTAGTCTGGGAAAATCTAGTTGGAACTAGTAGTTAACTATTTTTTCCTGGGACTAGTTGCAACTAGTAGTTAACTATTTCCCAAAGTAGTTAACTAGTCTATTTAATTTCATAACCTATTTTTTTGCCCAAATTCTAATACATCTTTCTTATCTATATCACAAAAAACTTTATGCTTCGCTCAAAACGGCGCTTTATTTTTGGTTATGGTATTTGAGTACTCTACCATGACACTGTAGTTATAAATAGCAGTGTAATTTTTGTATATTTTGATAAAAATTTTAAATATTTTTGAAATTTTAAACAAAATTTTTTTTAAAGTAGTTGAAAATTTGAAAGTAGTTTCAACTAGTAGTTATTAAAAAAAGTAGTTCAACTACTAGTTGAACTAGTTTAAACCAAAAGTAGTTAAACTACTAGTTAACTACTAGTTGATCGGTAGTTAACTACTAGTTGCAACTAGTTCTAGTTAACTAGTGCCGAACACTAGTGATTTGTCCTATAAGTTACCCCGGATTGTCGTACCGCAACAGATCGGATGAGGGGAAACGCTGAGGGGGCAGTTGGCAGTGGTTGCCAAGGTGAATTCTTAAGGAGTGTTCCATCTAATCCGTCTTGCTGCGGTAGAGCATATTAGTGTTCGGCACTAGTTAACTAGAACTAGTTGCAACTAGTAGTTAACTACCTATCAACTAGTAGTTAACTAGTAGTTTAACTACTTTTGGTTTAAACTAGTTTAACTAGTAGTTGAACTACTTTTTTTAATAACTACTAGTTGAAACTACTTTCAAATTTTCAACTACTTTAAAAAAATTTTGTTTAAAATTTCAAAAATATTTAAAATTTTTATCAAAATATACAAAAATTACACTGCTATTTATAACTAGGGTGGTCCAGGTTAACACGGGGAAAATTTTTTTCGTCCAAAGTTTCGGGGCACCCCCCCCCCAGAAATGGGACCCTCGGTATAAAACAAATATTCTAAAAGTTTCAGCTCAAAAAAATAATATTTAGACCCCGCCCCCGAGCGTCAAAGTTCCAAAAAAACTCGAAATTTTGCACGTTTTCACCTATAAAATCCGAACCGGTTATTGTTGTAAAAATACAAGACAGGTTTCATTTTGTAGATTATTTATTTAGCTTCAACTTTTCTAATTGAAACTTGTTTTTAGAACTTACAGATCAAACGATACAAGGGGTTTTACTAATTCCCCCCGCAATATCAATTTTTTAAGGAGTGTCAGGAAATTCCTTAAAATGTTTCAGCTACCGTAAAATGGTTCAAAAACATATAAATAATGGTTATTGACTGCATAGGTATAAAATTTAAGAGATTTACAAAGAAAAAAATAATTTTTGTTCTTACCTGTTAATTTCTTAACTATCTTAAAATAATTCAAATAAATACATAAATTAATTTTTTAAACTAGTTAATAAATGCATAAGGTGTAAAAGTTGACAAATAAGCAAAAAAAGTTCAAATTTATTAATTTTAACCCATTTCCAAAATTTTTCTCTTCACTGAGTTAGGTGTAAGAAGACTGAATAGTGTATTTTCCCACAAGATCGCCCTATTTTAGAAGAAGTTTTGAGAGCGGTATTTGACTTAAAAAATGGGATCAACTACAGGACCTCCACCTGAAGATTTTAAAAGTTTCAATTTAAAATGGACTGAAATCAATTAAAATAGCTACGGACCATGCATCATTCTAGATGGATGTCAAAAGCCCTCTACTGCGTGATAATTTTCTGAAACTATTAGCTAGTATTTTGATTAATGGAAACTTTTCACTTTCACTTTTATTATTCTATTTTCCTCACTATATGTCTTCCTCTAGTATTCCCCATTAGACAAAGGCATGTTAATTTTAATTTCTTTTATAAAACTTTCGTCAAAAATTCAAATGTCTCAGGTTTTAAGACACCAAGTTCTTAAACTATGGTACTGTGGTTATAACTCTTGATACTTCTACATATATTTTTCGTAAATATTTGCAGATTTCTTTGGTGCATTTAACCAAACTTTAATTTTGATGTTTATTAAGGTAATACAAATACTTCTAATGGTATGTATCTATCTCTGTAAGAGTTAGAGGGAATTCGTACCCGAAAAAGATAATTTTCACTCAATAGAGGGCATTTGTCATCTATCTAGCACTAGCATGATGCAGATGCATGGCACCTGGGGCTCTAATTGATATTTGGTTCGATGTATCAAGCCCAGTTATGAAGCTTCCAACATTTCCGATACCATTTTGATTTTAACTTGACCTCTTTTTATCAACTCTTTTTCCGTAGCTATTTGTATTGATTTAAGTCCATTTTAAATTGAAACTTTTAAAAACTTCAGGTGGAGGTCCTGTAGTTGATCCCATTTTTTAAGTCAAATACCGCTCTCAAAACTTCTAAAATAGGGCGATCTTGTGGGGAAATACACCATTCAGTCTTCTTACACCTAACTCAGTGAAGAGAAAAATTTTGAAAATGGGTTAAAATTAATAAATTTGAACTTTTTTTGCTTGTTTGTCAACTTTTACACCTTATGCATTTATTAACTAGTTTAAAAATTAATTTATGTATTTTATTTGAATTATTTTAGGATAGTTAAAAAATTAACAGGTATGAACAAAAATTATTTTTTTCATTGTAAATCTCTTAAATTTTACACCTATGCAGTCAATAACCATTATTTATATGTTTTTGAACCATTTTACGATAGCTGAAACAGTTTCAGGAATTTCCTGACACTCCTTAAAAAATTGATATTGCGGGGGGAGTTAGTAAAACCCCTTGTATCGTTTGATCTGTAAGTTCTAAAAACAAGTTTCAATTAAAAACGTTGAAGCTAAATAAATAATCTACAAAATGATACCAGTCTTGTATTTTTACAACAATAACCGGTTCGGATTTTATAGGTGAAAACGTGCAAAATTTCGAGTTTTTTTGGAACTTTGATGCTCGGGGGCGGGGTCTAAATATTATTTTTTTGAGCTGAAACTTTCAGAATATTAGTTTTATACCGAGGGTCACATTTTGGGGGGGGGGATGCCCCGAAAAAAAATCGGACTTTTGTTTTTTTTTAGACCACCCTAATAACTATACAGTGTCATGGTAGAGTACTCAAATATCATAACCATAAATAAAGCGCCGTTTTGAGCGAAGCATAAAGTTTTTTGTGATATACTGATATAGATAAGAAAGAGGTATTAGAATTTGGGCAAAAAATAGGTTATGAAATTAAATAGACTAGTTAACTAGTAGTTAACTACTTTGGGAAATAGTTAACTACTAGTTGCAACTAGTCCCAGGAAAAAATAGTTAACTACTAGTTGCAACTAGATTTTCCCAGACTAGTTAGTAGTTGGTAGTTAACTACTTTATGACCACTAGTTGCCGAACACTAGAGCATATACAACTAGACTTAGAGAGCGAATTACAGCGATCCTGCAAGACTAATGATCAATTGACGTCATTTTGTGATTTGTCCAGTTGGTCCCACTGCTTAGAGTATCGTCTTTTTTCCCTGTTATTCGTTCTTTTTGTTTTTGATATGTAGAAACGCTTCATTATAGTAAAGTACCTCTTAGTTTTGATTTGAAGTACGCTCGTTGTTGCTCCATTTGTGTTCTATAGATAATAAATCCGCTACTAAAATACATATTTTAAATGGGATTTCTTGTGCTCCAATAGATCCAATCAACCGCCACGCAAAAAACACAAATCTGCTATGTGTGAGAATAGCAGATTCGTGTTTTTGGCGTGGTGGTAACAATATTATATTCCATGCAACTTTTTCCTTTCCAGGCTGCCCTGTACAAATCCGGCATGTCATCACTGGGCGTCCGGATCTACCTACACCTCCTCTTCGGCCACGCCCAATTTGCCATCCACCTGGTCTCCGAAGACACAGGCTCCGCCTACAACGTGGGATTCATGCTGTCCAAGGACTTCTGTTGCAAGCGACAGATGGACAAGATCATCTCCAGAGCTGTGAATGGTGGACTGTACCTACGGCTGGTGGAAGAGCAACTCTACAAGAAGGGGCTGGTCCAAGCTCAAGCTGTGGAGGAGGAGCCAGGGTACAGGGAGTTGGGAGCGAGGGATGTGGCTGGGGCGGGAATGGTCATGATGGTGGGAGGGACGTTGTCGATCGTGGTGTTTGTGATTGAAATGTTGGTGGGGAAGGCAGGTAAGGGCGGCAAGACGCATAAAGCCTTACTTGAGAGGAAATGCTCAAAAATTGAATTCCTAAGAAGTTAATTGATATGCTGGTTGGATTTGAAATTTTGTTTAATTTGTGCTTAGAAAATCTATTTGGCCATTTTATGGTTATTTTATAAAAGCTTCTTTTGATTCAATTATGATTCAATCGCACAGGAGTAGCGAAAGGGGTGATTTGGAGATATATCCCCCCGAAAGTATGAAGTTTGTTTCCTTACTTTGACAATGGAATATGGACTATCAGATGGAATATCGGGTACATTTTCCATAAGGAGTATATATGTAGCCGAGTATGTAGTAATTATGTAGCTGATATTCCCTGCTCTAAAATCCAGTATTTCAGTTAAAAATTATTTCTTGACTAGTCACTGGTTCCACTTACCACGATTATGATTTTGTTAAATAGAACATTCTCATGAATATTTTTAGAACTATAATGCACATTCACATATCGTTAATCAATATAATGCTTTACTGCTGTAACATCATCTACTTATTAATAAATATTATTCATGTTTATTATTATTTCAAAATATTTATCTGTGATTCCTATAAATTTTTCATGTCATGTAGGTACTACCTCTTTTTTCAAAATATAATCTATATTAGAAAATTAAAATTATTAACAAATTTTGATCATATTACTAAACATGGTTCTCCTATGAACTAATAGCATTTAGATGGTAGTGTTATTAAATCTTGTTTGTCTTTAAAGCTTTTATAAATCTATAATTAATATATTTTTGAAATTATTCTCGTATTTTTCATTTATTTTTCAATTTCATATTTTTCACTGTATGAGAAGCACTATCATAATAAACTATTATATGGTCCTTTTTCGAGAATTTATGCTGCTATTACGAATAGATATTACTTTAATCATAGTAAACTATACTTTTGTTCTTGCTTAAAGGTGGGTTAGTTCACTGAAATTATAACCATGATTTGCATAAAAGAAGATACCTGCTGTTAGATGCAATCTTCAAAGTCTTTTACGCAGTGGTGGATCTAGAACATGAGCAAGGGGGGGGGCTAACTTAATCTGATTGAGGATGATAATGAAGTAACAAGCCGTGCTTTTTACAATATTCATTAATGTCTTAAATATTGAGGGCAGTGTTGATTGTAAATGACTAGCATTATTAAATATAACTAATTAATTAGTAATTAAATTAGTTAATCATTAAATATATCAAAATAATAAGGGTGTGTCAACCGGGAGGGGTTTTTTACGATGATTTGAGTCAAATATTTTTTTCCAAGAATATAGATCAAATGTGAATTTTCGTGCACTTAATTTCAATGTTTAGTGAATAATACATCCATCCCGAGGCATAAGGGGGGTTTGGGGGAACCTCCCCCAAGAAAAGTTTTGAAAATTTGACCCTAAGAAGTTGTGTTTTGACTCATTTTTGGTCATTTGGGACTCTTTGAGTGTCACACGAAAAAGATGATTTCTTGTACTCGTTTTCTAAGGAAAAAACTGTTAGATATAAGAATTTCATGGGGGGTGGTTTGAACCCCCTAACCCCGTCTCTATTTTAACAGAGTAAATGTTTTGTAAGAGACTATTAGTGCATTAGACCCTTTTAAAAAGTGAATCTTATAAAAACCAGGGAGTTAAACCAGAGGGGCTAAAGCTCATAACCTTTAAGATGTGAAACAAATCAATAAAAATGTAAGGGGCTAAGTATTTTGGAGGTTATGCTTTGTTAGGCTTAGAAAGCTCATTGGAATCTACAAGTTCTGAATCGCATTTATATTAAAGTGCTGAAAGCTAAAGATCTTGGAGGGGGCTAACGCTTTTAGGCTAAAGCTCATTAAATTGCGAACAAAATACTTTAAAACATCGCAAGGAGGCTAATTCTTTATGGGGGCTAAAACTCATTGGCCCCTTTAAATTGTGAATTGAATCTACACAAACTCAGGGCTAAAAGCCTTGTAGGAGCTAAAGATCATGGAAGGATAAAGCTCATTAAATAGTGAACCAAATATATATTTAAAAACGCAAGAGGGCTAAAAGCTTTGTAAAGGCTATTAAAGAGCATGGAGGGGGCTAATGTTTCATAGGGCTAACGCTCATTAATTTGTGTAACAAACATAAAAACGCAAGGAGGCTAATGCTTTTAGGGGCTAAGCTCATTGGATAGACCCTTTAAATTACGAATCAAACCTTCAAACATGCAAGGGGCTAATAATTTGTAAGGGCTAAAACCTCTAGAAATCCTTAAATAGTGAATGGAGTTTATAAAAATGCAGGGGGCTAAAGATCTTGGAAGGGGCTTAATGCTTTGTAGACTCTTTGAATTGTAAAAAAGGCTACAAAAAACTGAAAAAAGTTTAAAATTTTGAAAATTCAAACAAAATGTTCTAAAAACTTAAATTTTTTTTCGAAAAAGTTCAATTTTATGTAGTGTAAACTTAAGTCCCAAGGGGGGGGCTATAGCCCCTATAGCCCCCCCCCATAGATCCGCCACTGCTTTTACGTAATTAAACCCATAAAAAACTTAATAATCTAAATGAATTTGATAAACCAGTCATAGATCTATTTCATGTCTTCGTGGGATTTCTCGCGAAAAATGCGTGACTTAGTCGGTGTTGACAAGTGACGTTTATCCTGAGAAGTAAGATTTCTCCTGCCCCCCGCACTTTCTCAGTGGGGGGTGTTGGACGTTCCTGGGCACCCCGCCAAAGGGAGAGGGTTAATTTTGGAACAATCGACGGTGGCGACACCTGGCGGGAGGCAGGGTTCGTTCCCTTCGAACGCACCTGATGCACCGGGCGCAAACGATCGGCATGAGTTTGACGCGCTCTTGGCAACGGGGAGAGGGACCCTTCATGGAGTGACGAGGTGAAGTTTTTATTCTTTTTGTTTTGATTCTTAAGGATTTGAACTCCTCAGGGAGTATGGGAGTGGTCAGGAAGGAAACTGCCCTTGTCTGGATCAAGAGGTGTTGAGTTTATCATACTTTGAAAGTGAACCACAGTTAAATGACTTGTGAAATTAGGATGATTTTCGTATTAGTATTTAGGAAGATGGGGGCAGAAAAAAAGTAGAATTTAAGTTTTTTTATGCCGATTTTTTACTTGTTTTCGCAATTATATAACTTATTTTCAATTTTGCACTACTCTTTTTTGATGAAAGCATTATACATCATAAGGTGCTTCAATTTCTTCAGTTTTTAAATATGATTACAAGTACTTTCTTAAATTAAGTAAATTCCCCTAGTTTAGAATTATTTTATTCTAGATGCTTTGATTTTGAAATGAGAATTGATATGTTTCTTCATTATGAATCCTGACTACTTGAATAGTAGACCATATAATGTTTATTGTAAAACCTTGACACTAGAAGACATTAAGTTCTTTATAATTTTCAATCGGTAGTTGTTAAAATTTAGCTGTAGGTATACGATGAAAAATATGTTGTTGAAGGTGTTAATGCTTTTTGTGAGTTTTAGTAACACCAGGAAAAGGTTCCCTCATAGATAAAAACCTGTTTGAAAAAATATTTACTCTAACAAGTTCATCTTATTTTTAGGATATGTCTTACTTGAAATAAAATTCAACACGCTCCTCTATCAAAAAAAATTTTTATACCCATGATAGAATCTGAAATCCTGAAAAAAAAAAACTTATAAGTAGAAAGTTGTATGAAGTTGAAGGCATATTGTTACAGAAAAAAGATGGTTAGCTTTCAGACTATCTTAGTTTGTTTTTAAGGACTTTTAGTGCTATATATACATTTTCCTGTTTTACAACGACTATTTAAATTTAAATTGAAAAGAACTGATAAAACTCTTTCTTAAAGTTTTTGTAAAATTATAATTATTTCGCGATTGGACTTTCTACACAAAATCATCATTTCATAGTGAAAGTATCTCAGAAGTAAGAATTTACCAAAAGTATGAAAAACTATCTATTTTAACAAGTTTATATTATAAATTATCTTGAGCAAATTTTTCTGGTCTTTTATGGTTAACCGCAGAAAAGACAACCAAGCTAAATATATCCACAATTCTTAACTCTCCTTCTCTTTTTTTCTGAGAGAGAGACTGAGCCAAAATATGAATATAAGATCAAAAATGAAGCAGACTTCTGTTCAAGTTGAGAACACAATCCTCATTTTGAAGTAGCGCGTTATTTCATCGTGTATCTTACAAGTTTAAGTTCTCCATAACATTTTATAGATTGTTTCTCCATTCAAAAAATGTATGAGAATTCCCCAAAATATCCTATGAACCCCCTGAAATAATGTATAATTTTTTTATCTTACCAATCGTACCTTTTTACCAATAATTAATAGAAGGATTCCAAGATCTACCTAAAGGCAGTGATTTAAAAACTTAAACTTTAATATTTCTTGACAAAACCATTCATATAAGTAGAATAGAGCGAAAAATAAGTTTTAGTTTAGTTAGTAGATATCTTTTTATTATCACTTCTAACTTAAAGGTTTAGGCATGAGTTGGAATTAAAATGAAAATTAACTAGCATAAAACAACTTTAACTCCTTCAGTCCGAAGACTACTTATATTACTTATATACTACTTACTTCTAATACTTATATACTACTTATATTAGACTTAAGACATTTTCAATAGCAAAGTGTGCTTGCGAAACTAGCAACTACAATTGCTTTACATTGGAACTACCTTGTTGTTTTAGGCCAGTCACTAACAACACCAAAGTTCACAAAAAATCGCGTAGTTCCAATTTTTTTCTTATGTTGTTATGACCCATACCAGGAGTTACCAATTTTGCAGCTTCGAAAGCCCTTGTGCTAACTGCGCAATCCTCGAAAAACCTCAAAAATTGTCGACTTTTTTCAGTTTTTGGCTCATAACTCATAAAAAATACATCCCCCGGAAAAGTTTCAATTATCTCTTTTAAAGTATATCAAATTTGTAACAATTTAAGACCATTCACATGTTTATAATGGGTCCAATAGATCCATAGAGATAGGAGGTTCCACTCCTGGGAAAATCCTATTTCCCCAATTTTTTAATTTTTTTTTGAAGATAAAGAACTATGGGGCCAACAGACTCCATTATGGGCTTAAATTAAAGTTAAATAACTGCACTACAAATTAATTACCCTTAATTTCCCTCATAAATGAGTATTATAGCCGATTGTTTGCTATAAAGACGACTTAAACTCAAATTTTTGACTTTTACGAAAAAATTGCTCATTTTTGAAGCGATGCTACTTGGATCTATTGGACTTATAAGTAAGTGAATGGTCTTAAATTGTTGAAAATTTTATCTACTTTAAAAAAAATAATTGAAACTTTTCCGGGGGATGTATTTTTTATGAGTTATGAGCAAAAAACTGAAAAAAGTCGGAAAGTTTTGCGGTTTTTCGAGGATTGCGCAGTTAGCACAAGAGCTTTCGAAGCTGAAAAATTGGTTACTAACTCCTGGTATGGGTCCTAACAACATCAGAAAAAAATTGGAACTACACGATTTTATGCGAACTTCGTCCCTTTTTCATGTCGTTAGTGACTGATGGCCTATTTCCACAACCGCCTTATTCGAAAACAAAGCGAGTAAAAGCGTCATTTTTTTATCGTTTATTGCAGATGTCTTTTTATGTTACAGAGTTTTTATCACAAAATAACTAGTATTTTGAATTCTCCATGGATTTTTTAAAATTATAATTACCCGTTTAAGTGTAGAACAAGGTTAAATCGGTGATTCAGTTGGGATTGATTTTCTAAAAGTATACTGTCATATAATCATTTTAGTTACAAATTAAAAAAGAATCAAACTGAATTTTCGATGTCAAAACCTTGAAATTAATAGTCACCACTTGATAAATTAAAACTATAGTTACATATTAATTGCTCAACAATTTCTACTTGTGTTCTTGGGTAACTTTTAAGTCAAATTTTACCAGAGGAGCTAGATTTTACCTAAAACATAAACAGAAGAAGACCAACCATTCGAGTAAGTATCAATGATTGGAGATAAAAAAAAAATATTTTGAGAATGAATAATTTGATTAGGTACTTAATATGCATCCCCCAAAACCGTTTTATAAAGATTCTCTTTCATGCCTAAATTGTTATACCTAAAAAATGTAGAAAAAAAATCTTACTCTCTGCAAATAACTTTACCCTTTTCTGTTGAATGCTACAGACTGGCCTCGCGAAGTCCTTCTAAGTGATAAATATGGCTCTTATTTTTATTACAGCTTTTCTAAAATAAGGTTACCATTTCTTGTATATGTCATTAAGGCTATTTTTCGAGGACAGGTGTTAATCACACCCTATGAAATGCCCCGTAACTATGGCAACCTCTTTCAGCCATTGTTTTCCTTGTCCTGATGTATGACAGTTCGCTGGGGATGTAAAGAAAAGTAGTTTTGGAGAAAGGGTTTACTGCGGAATTGAAACTTTTAGGATATTTAATCTATAAGAGCTAGATTATCGTCCAGGAAATTGCATCTTTTAAATCTTTTAATTAAAATTAAAACAAAAACATTATTATAAATAAGACAAAAAGTTTAAAACTTTACTGAAGTAAGGATTAAATTACAACCCGTTGAACTCCAAACATTGTATAATTAAGGGATGATTAATAAGATAAACAGAAGATACAAGATAAAATAGAATAATATTACTAAATTATATAAAATATATTTAAAGTACTTAAGAAGTTATAATATGATTGTCTACTCTACAACATGGTGATAAATCAATGCTCAAATAGCTAATGTATATCCTAAAAAAGTTATAATTTTCATTCAACTTCAAGAACCTATTTTAATGGAGGGAAACTGTTCCTTTTGTTGCCAATAAGAAAAAAAAATCCTTGCTCATTATCTTTACATATGTATGTATATTACCTATGTATATTATAGGTCGAGTGAGACATCTGCAAACTAAACAAAACAAAGTAAAATAAAAAAATACCCTTTCCTATATAGAATGAATTATATATTTCTTCTATTTCTCTACATTTATATGGAAACAAAAAAAAAAGGTTTGGGTTTTGGATACAACTGAAGACATTAAGATACCATTTCAATACAATTTTTTACATCTTATTAAATTTTAATAAAAGTATATATTGTTTGCAATGTTAAAGCTGCATTTACTGTATCAAAGTAAAAACTTTTGATAACGTTTTGCACTAACGTTTTACGTAGTAGAGAAATTCGATTCTTAACTCTTCTTATTAGGTTGTGTTTATTTTTTAGATGTATTTGCAAGAATTTTACATCATCTTGCCTGGTAAACAGCCACTAGTTTAAATGGGAGATCCCAAGAAAGTGAAAAGGAGATTCTTAAGAACTAACCAATCTTCTCACTGATTGTCCTATTTATAGACCACCTGATAAACACCCCATATTGTTATACCATAATGAGTTTCTTTTGTATGTTTTAAGAATCAATACAATTGGTGTATTTATGCTCAGTAGCATCGCCTAATGCATCCCTGGGGCTGTTGTTGCCAAGGCAACGGATGGCATTTGGAAGCCAATCATCCATCCCAGTGGGAGGGACCTGATTAGTATGCAACATTAAATGGGTCAAAACACTTCAATTTCTTATCTCTTGTTTTTTGGAGCTGATAGAGGTGAATGCTAATAAGTGGGACTGACCAATAGTGATGAAGGTTAGTTAAAAATATAAACCAATATTGTTCTGTTTTAGTTACAGTACTAACCTATATCTTTAACCCTTTCCTTCTAAGGCTGCCGGAATTGCCATTGAATCCTATAGATATCAGGACAGAAAGTGTTAGAAGTACTCTTTAAATTCTTTAGAAACTTATCTTTTCCAGGCAGTGTAAATATTAAAAAAAAGTAATGTTTCAGGATGGTTTTGGATGATATACTCAAAACGCAGCCGAACCTGGAGTAAATAAGTCAAGGTCCGATTCAACCCAAGTAGCACAAATGTTTAAGATTCCTCCAATTTTCGTCTCACATGGCCCAATTTAGTTTACTTCTAGTTGCAGTTACGTAAACTTGACATATTTGGTACGATAGGAAACCTCAATATTGTTTATTACTTAAACAACCTCTTCCGTCTAAACTATTCTAGTTTTAATTGCTGAAAATTTAGCATAATACGTTTATTCAACCCAACTGATTATATTTCATTCATTACAATACAGTAAAGACCGGGTGTGAGGCGAGAGCAGATTCCTATCATGGCCAGTGCAATGCAGCAGGTGTTCAGGTGAAGCCTGTGAGGAGGAGAGTTGCACTTATTGCATGTTAGAAACCTTTTCTGTCCTTTTTCAAAAGCGAGATATTTAATGAGTCAACTGTCCACTTGCAAGCCTACTGATGGTGCTCTGTACTATATTCTAACGCTAACCCTCTTCATGGTAAGGGAACCCCCTGGGGCCTTCCTTGGTTAGATAGGGGGAGTTTTTCATATTAATCTGCTTTGCTTATTCGTTTTGAAGTATATGTCTCTAAAAATGTCGGACTATAGTTGGATGTAAAGTTAGAGGAGTCCTCCTTAGACAAAGTACCAACAATTGCATTACCGTAGATTTACCGTAGATTCCTATCCATTGTAGATAGAGTTCCTGATTTTGGGATAGTTTTTTGATAGATAAGATCAAGGATAGAGATAGATATCTTCAATCTTTCCCCAGTTACTCAGGTGCTGAATGGCACTTCGGTTGTCCAGATGTCTGCAGATGATGTTAAGGTTTTTATATCTTTAAATGCATCTCCTATAACAGTAAGTTCAGCCCTGAATACTGAGCAGAAATCTAGATTCCTTACCTTAAACTTTTGTGTGAATGTGGGGGTATTGGTGAACTTTGTTAGTTAGTTAGTAGTACAATGTGTATACTATAAGACGTAATGTGGAGATGATAAACATTGAATACGGACTTTCTCTTCCCACAGATGGAGTCTCCGAGCGGGTGGGGTGTGCGTCTGGTGCCCTACAGCCGCGCATCTCGGGATGCTCGGGTCCGGGGGGCACCACCACGGGGCGGCTCGGAGCGCGCCCTGCCGGAGAGGGAGGGAATCAGCGTGGCCCCCGGGACCCTGCCGCCCCACTTCCTTTGCCTGCCGCTGGAGGACATCGGGCAGCATGGCACGGACCAGGTGAGGTAGTCCCTCTGAAAATAGAACTGAACCTCGGACAAACTGTAATAAAAGGTATCTCAATAGAGCATTTTCAATCACATGACTCGGACTTAACAACGTCCTTAGCAACGTTGTTTTTGTCCTCCAGTGACGTCATGTGCGAATGCTTCTATTGGATGCTTCTATTTCCCGCCCCTAACAACAGCCTTAGCAACGTTGTTTTTGTCCTCCACGTCGTCAAGTGTGACGTCATGTGCGAATGCTCTATGGTTTTCACTTAGCAATGGCCCCAATAATGGCACACGAAAAATCAGACCGTGGAAAATTTAATTTTTTATTTTTAAAAATGGCTAAAAATTGTTTTCAAAAAACCTAAAACGATGATACAGACAGGTGATACATGTTTATAGGATATTTTTGAGAGCTGAAACCAAATACTGTATTTAGTTTTTGGGAAAAAAAAATTAATTCGGCTATTTCTAAAAAATTAAATTTGCTATGGTCCGATTTTATTCGATTTTTAGTATGTTATTATTGGGGTCATTCCTAAGTGAAAACCGTTGAGAAACCTTTTATTGCAATTAGTCCGAGGTTCAGTCTTTTTTTTTTTCGCTATTTTCAGTGGATTATAAAGTAAGGAGTCAATGAGTATGGTGGGGTAGACAGTCGCCAGTAAATAGTTTAAAAAAGAAAAATGGTAATCTGTAGAAGTTTTCGCTTGTGTTACTAATAATTTTAAGTAGTATGACAAGATTTGAAAACTTGCTCCCGTTATGACGATTGAGCATGCATAAATTGACTGATCAGTTTGAAAAAGGGATAAAGTCCAAAAGCCAAGTTTTGAGAAAATCGAAGCTGTTTAAGTAATGGAATTTTGTATAGCTACCAAATTTTTAATGTAAATTCAGGAAACTAATTCGAATGCAGAACAATTATACTAGATAACAATAATACTTATATTTAAAAATATTGTACAGTTAAAAAAAGTTGATGGACTAATTTTTTTACACTTATGAAAGTGCAGCTTTAAAAAACCCTTAAAATCGCTTTAAATAAAATTCGCCAAATGCAAGGGGCTGCAAAAAAGTACTTTTTGGTTCAATAAATATGCTGTTATAAGCTATAAAGTAACACACCATTATCGTATTTACAAAAAGAGAAAACTGTGCATAATCTTTAGTGTATATTAGGACAATAGGGTCTAGGTTTTAAGGAAACAAAAAATATTAAATAAAACATTCTTATTAATAAAAAATCAGTATCTTACAGAAAGATACGAAGACAAAACCTCAAGCTCATTCAGGTAACTAGTTTCATTTTTGACATCCCTAGTGGCCAAACCTTCCCGTGAGAACCCTTCAACAACTTTATTGAAACCGAATTGATCGAACTTCCGTTCCAAAAAAGAAGCCCTACTTTCATTTTCCCCTGTAATTCTTTTTTCCCTGCCAAACCCATAATGAATCGATTCAGCAACTTATTCTATGCTGATGAGGATGACATGGCTTGGCTCCTTTCACAACCCCAATGGAGTAAGTCATAGTAATAGGATAATCGGAATATCCTGACATCAATCCCAAAATTCATCAATAAATTTTGAGTTAGGAGCTGTCTGATATTGTTTGATGATCTTTATCAGATTTATCAGCATTATATTGTGAAATATTGCACACTTTAGACAGTAAGGATTCAATTTTTGTTGCGGTTTGTTAACAAATTAGTTTGAAATTATTTGATTGTTTGATATTTATTGTTGTTATGCACAAAACATTTGTTACCTATGTTTTTGGAACTATTTTAATCGCTCAAAAGTCCAGATATGTTTTTCTCAGGTTAATTAGCTTGATAAACCTAATTATCCTTGTTCCTCTTCAGCAACCTGGAAATGATTATTTTTCAAGGTTTTTAGATTGTTTACGTTAGAGTTTTTCTTCGAAACTTTCTTGCATTTATAACAAGAATAGAAAGAGTGAAAATTAATTTGAAACCGACACAGTTTGGGGGTTGTTGGGGACACAGTTAAAAGATTTAGATTGTTTATTAAGGTGGTAAAGTTTTTGAGGGCTAAAATTCCTTACAGACTACAGTTCTATATCCTCTCTTACAAGAAAAAAAAGGGAAACAAAGAAAGACAGAACTTTGTTGATAACTTATAGTAATGTGTACCAATTTCAAAATACTTGCGAATTGTTTTAAAGTTTTATCTAATTATTTTCACATAAGGTGTGGTGATATTATAATAGTTTACGTACAAAATAAGTTTGAATTTAAAACATTTCATTTCATTTATAAGTAAGTAATTTCTGTGTTCTATTTGTTTGGGTTCAGTAATATATCTATCGCCAAGGCAATTTTACCTTATCACTGCAGCAGCATTTCTAGGGGAATATTATTTTTATAGAACTGGTTCAGAGATTTCGTATTGAATGAACTTTAACATAAAATAGTCAGATAGCACAAAACACTCCAGCGAATATTGTTCTGTCAAAATGACCCTCTATGACACATCGGCGACATTGCCCAGCATTGTTATTTGCTGACTTATATCGTTTCTCCGATATTAAAGTAAAAAAAGGATCTACTTTCATTTTTTCAAGTTTATTTCTTTCAAAATAATGTTATTCAAAATATTTTTAACCTTTTGTAATAATTAAAAATCCCTCAAAATGTGTCTGCTATTTATCAATATAGCGATATTGGCCTATATTGTCACAAAACTGCTGTGCTATCTGGATAGCATGCATCCTTCAGTGACTAAGTCCACTTTCGCGATGAAAAAGACCTGTCACGACAGGACACGAATGTCCTTGTGACAAGTCAACCCCCACCCATCATTTTAAAAGGGCATCTGGCAAGGCAGAGCGCCAAGTTCTAAGACTCTGGAATTGAGGGTTTTATCGGCTCCGTGCGATTAAAGCGAATGAATAATAATAAGGGAGGAATTAATTGGGAAGAACATGCAAGGTTTAAAGTCAAATGTAGAAATAGATTTCGATTACCTTATTTTTAATATACGTAAATTGCTTTTATGGAGAAAGAATGACCACGACTTGTTTGAAATGTTCTACCGATTTTATATGCATGAGTAGTACCAATTTGATTTGTCCAAGATAAGTAAATTATTAAAAGTAATTAAGGGTTAGTTCTAGTATTTAATCTTTATCTTTGACAAAAAAAATACAGCAAAATATTAACTATTAGTTTACTATAACCATGGTTATAGTAAACTAAAGGTTAATAGTATAAAGGTATAAAAGGTTAGTAAACTAAAAGAATGGCCGCAGCCATCCTTTTTTTTAAACAAAAAAAAAGCTATGCAATGCATAGCATTATGTAGGTATATAATAAGTCCAATATATAATTTACTAATCATAAAGGAAGTAACTTGGACTTCATAATGCATAAAAAAGTAATATTCACTATAAAACTAAGTCAGCAAAATTTAGTACTACAAATACTGTTAATTAATCCTTCTTAAGATTGGCAGTGGATATGTTACAGGCAATGGGATAGATCCGGGCATTATTAATAATACTCGGTTTTTCTCTTTGCCCATAACAGGCATACTTATTCTATAATAATAAAACGATGATAGTGTTTGTTATATAATAATAAAAAAAGTTGAGTTTCTATAATACTCTTTTAAAATTATGCGCAAAATCGAAACTTGATAATTTGGGAAGGTGAGTTTTAAATGTCTAACCTCTCAGGATATTCAATTACTATACTTTGGTAAAGAGAAGTTAGGATTCAATTACTTTTAGATACCTAGATGTAATTCATTATAACACTGATTCTTATTCACTGCACGTGAAACGTATAGCCGATGCCTAAAAATTATTAGATCCCTGACCTATAAAAAGTTTACATTTTCCATCCCTTTCAACTCTTATATGTTTTTTCCACTTTCTTAGACCTTCTGTGTGATCGCGAAGCGGTCTTCCAGCTACTTTTTGTACAGATTTTCAGCAGAAGATTCACTGTTTTTCTTCAGCCCGTGGTCATCAGTGCGGAGATTCGCCATCAGAATATCGTGCCACAGGTAAAAAAAAAATAATAATGCACTTAATAATATTCATAATGCATTTTTTATAGTTACGTATAACACGAGTTCATTCAGCGCAGTTGAAAATTTTTGACAACGTAACTCGTTAAACACTTTTTTGAAAATGTAGTTTAAGTAGCAAAATTTGATTTTTTACATTAGTACTTTTAAATTTCAAACGTTTTCGAAGAAAAGAATAATATATATTCCTAGTTTAACGCAATTTCAAGAACATATTCTTGTTATACTAGTCTACCGCAAGTGCCATGTTGAGGAACAGTATCATGATAATTATTATCGTGTAATTTGGAACATTATTTTTCAAATGAATTCAAATAAGATACATTTTCTTCCTTCTTCAATTAATACTTTATTTTATAACGATTAAAGAAATAGTACAATTATTTAAAACTGCATTTCAAAAAAATGTTCGGGTTTTCTTGTGATGAATAAAAAATCGAATTTATTATTATTTAATTAATCACTGAAAATAAATTAAAACAGGAGTAATTGTAGATACTCCGAAGATCTTTCATAAAGTAAATATTAAATTTAAATTATAAGAGCTGGTAGACATAATTCCAATTGAGGCATCCTGTTTTATTAAATATGTAAGATTATGATGTAGTATAGGATGAGTGTTTGCTGGTAATGATTGAATTAAATAACTTATATGAATCCTTAATTTAAGGTACCAACTTTATACATTTTAAAATAGTATTAACTTATCTAAACTCAATCATAGACACTTTTTAAATGAAGTTTAAGAGTTAAGGAGAGTCGGCACCTTTGATATCTTCAAAAATTCCATATTGAGATTTTAAGTGTTCTAGATTCTACATTTAAAGACCTTTACAACGATGCCTCATTTATGCAAGAATTCAAAGTAAAAGTACAGTATGTTAAATTGTCTTTTAAAAAAGCACAGAGTTTCATTCATTTGAGATGCATTTTTCTCAGAATGACCTGTTTCAAACTGCGTGTACTTTTTTATCATCATCTACTGTATGTATTTCTCTTAAGACATATTGACAATATGTACTTTTAACTATTTACATGCATCTTTTAAAAATGTTTTTGGTTAAATAAGTTTTCATAGAAAAATGGCAATTTTGAATAATTTTAAAGTGAGGGTCAAGTAACATTTAAAAAATATCTATATAAATATTATATTAATAAAAGCTCATGTCGGTTTGAAGACTAATAAGCATTGATTGCATTTAAAAATTTTACGCTTTTATGTGCATTTCTGTGAAAAAGGTACATAAAAGTTGTGGAACTAAACATTATCAGTATAGAAGGTACCGACTCCCTTTAAAACTAGATTATTAAAATAAGTAAATTTTATGTGATCAAAATTCATTTTTAAATGCCTTACAGTGATTCATATTTCAGATACTTCGAGCTAGTTGTCATGACTACCATTTTGTTGAATTGTGTCTTCCTTGCTCTTTCACAGCCAATAGAAGAAACAGAGTAAGCCTTTGTTAATAAGTAGAACTAAAACCAGGTTAATTGCATTAGAAGCAAAGGTTAAGATCGATAAACATTTAGTATATCCTTAAAAGCTACACGGGTTTTTTGTACTTTATAATCACTTAACAAATTTATAAACGTTAAATACATTCTAAAACTTTTAACTAACATTTTAAAGTGTTTGTTAAAAAGTATACAAAAGGAAATTATTAGAATTGTATAAAAGTTAGGGACGATGTATAATCTTAAAAATTTATTATTAGAAACTGGATCTCAAGTTTCTAATTTAAAAATGTTTTCGATGTGGAATTTTTTTATAAATTTCTAATTTCTAGAAAAAAAAAAGGTATTTTTAGAAGATATTTAAATTTTGGCTTAGGATATTATAAACAGTAAATAAAAATTAAAAGTGTAACCAGCTGAAAGTTTCACATAATTTATTGGAGGGTTTAATTTGAGGCATCATTAACTAGACCAGTCTAAAATTGTCCCCTTTTTGAGTGTTTTAAGTAATTCAAGTAATTTCCTTCCTGTCGTTTTAGGTATGTTTTCCTCATCATTTATACCATCGAAATGATCATCAAGATCATTGCCAAAGGTTTCATCTTGAACAAATATTCATATCTTAGAAATCCATGGAATTGGTTAGATTTCATAGTTGTATTTTCCGGGTAAGCAACTCATTTAAAATTTTTATTTATTCATACTATATACTATACTTCATACTATAGGTATACAAGATAATTCGGATTGCAAAGCAATAAATTAACTTAAATTATAATACCTAGGAATTTAATAATTTTCAAGATATTTATTTAATTCAGGAAATTATTTTAATAATTCCTACTAAAAAGTAAATAATAAAAATTACTTTGATATTAAACATGTGGTATCTAAAAAGGATTTTAATTACACTAACTATGTAAGAGACTCCGACTATAACCGACTATAAACACAAAATATTAAAATAACATTGAAATTATGATAAGTTTTGGTGGGGACGGAAATTCCTATGTAGGTAATATAACATCACTTATAAAAATATCAGAAAGAATTTTTTAATTCGTTATTCATTTATAAATATTTCTTATCATTGTTAGGTACATTACCTTGAGCTTACAGGCCATTGGGGTGGCCATCGGTAACTTATCCGGCCTTCGTACCTTTAGAGTTCTCAGAGCTCTGAAGACTGTTTCCATTACACCAGGTAAGTTAAACACGCTTTCATGTATTTTTTATATGCAGTCAATAGAAAACTTCAGAACTCATAAGTTTTCATAGTTTTTTTTTATGTTTTTCACATTTTTTTTTTACCCACCCTTGCGACTAACTCGTTTGAAAAATTTACAACTTAATAAAAATCACAGAGGGCGACCATTATCACATAAGTCAAGCTTTATGTTTATGATGGTGGTTTTGAATATAGGGCATTGAAATTTATTATTTTAATTGTCAAATTGGTAAAACTTGCAACGTTTTCACTGTAACATTAAAAAAGAGAAGAGGAATCACTAGAATATACAAGGAATCACTTGGCGGCATGACTTCTACATTAGGTAATATTAAGGACTCAATGCCCATGGCCACCTAAACTAATAAGGCCGTAGAAGCTTGAAATCTTGAGTGACGTCATGCCTTCTATTTCACGTCATCGACGCGTTTAAGACAACAGCGCAACTCCAGTCTGGAATCTTGATCGCCCCACCCTTTACAGCCTGATTGGTCTACTCAACTACGGTGAAAACGTCACTTGAATTAGCCACACCGACACACGTGCCGAATATTTCAGATGGGAAAAGCGTTTGATCTGAATTAGGATTGATTTGACTTAGGATCGCTAAGAATTACTCTCTTAATGACAGAGGGGGTTAAAGAGCAGAATAAATCCTGATCTGAAATTTGCACCCAATCCTTGGATTGGACACCTAAAAGATTGGACCTAAAACCAGCAAAATCTTTCTGTTGATGATAACATAAAACTGATCGAAAAGAGGAAACACCAGTTAATATTTGACCCCCCCCCCTCCATTGTAATCGTAAATTTGAAGGCTTAAAATATGTCCGATCATGAGTTTTAAACCTGGCCCTATTTTTACAATTTTACTCAAAATTTAATCATTAAACCAGATTTTAGTGATCAAATATGATCATTAAAATTAACTCTGCTTAAAACCATTTTCAGGTCTTAAGGGAAACCTCTTTTTCGATCTGCAAAACGAAACTACACAACATAAAATTGTTTATAATAGAGCACGGAATCAACTTGAGGTTCGCGATCTCTAATTCACTTTCTCACTTCTGAAATATTCGACACGTGGTGTCGGTGTGGCTAATTCAAGTGACGTTTTCACCGTAGTTGAGTAGACCAATCAGACTGTAAAGGGTGGGGCGATCAAGATTCCAGACTGGAGTTGCGCTGTTGTCTTAAACGCGTCGATGACGTGAAATAGAAGGCTGACATCACTCAAGATTTCAAGCTTCTACGGCCTTATTAGTTTAGGTGGCCATGCAATGCCTCGACTTTTTCGACTTGGCGACCAATTTAGAAGTCCTGTTGCTAAGCTCCCGTATAGTAAAAACTCACTCATTTGCAGCAGTTCCGTTGTTATTTCTCCGGAGAGGCAATATGCGGAATGTATTTGCGAAATATCCTTACATATCAAACACAAAACTTAAAGGTGTGATTATTTGAAAAACAAATGTTCCAATAGGTCTGAAGACGATTGTGAACGCCATGCTGCATTCTTTAGGGATGTTGGCTGAGGTTATGACCCTCACTGTATTCTGCCTCATGGTATTTGCTCTTCTGGCCCTGCAGGTAATCCTAACTTCAGTCATTATTTGCATGCAGTTTCAAAAAACAAAGTATAAAAAATCAACAACGAAATATCATTAAAAGGCTCCAACTTGACACAGACACAAGAATGCTATCTGATTGTATGACTCTCAAGTAGACATATTATATCAACCCCGAAAAAATTATGTAGGCTTTTCTGTTTCGACCACTAAGAGTCAACAAAACTACTTATGTATGACGATATACTGGAAATTAATTCAATGGATACTTCAATTGTTTCCCGATTTATTTTAGCTGTATGTGGGGTCCCTTCGGCACAAGTGTGTGCTGGATTACCAGGAAGGAGCATCGAATGTGTCCTACTCTGAGCACGTGGCTGACCGGGGCTCGTGGCTCATTGACGCGGACGGTCAACCAGCTGTCTGCGGGAACAGGACAGGTGCAAGGTATATAAAAATTAACTCACTATAGTACTTAAAACTAGACATTCAACTGGAACTGGTAACGAATGTATTCAGATTAATTATCTATGATCTTAAAAATTTGTATTTGCCAACTTTTCAAAGCATTTATCCCTGAAAGAATTATACCTTTTCTATTGACCGTTAACTTATTGAACTCTGCTAATTCGGTATAAAAATCTCATCGATAAATTTTAAAATTGTTTAATATAAACATACGATGTACGGAAACTGGATTGTATTAAAGTAATTAATTGTATGATTTTTAGTAATTTTTTTCTATTTAAAAAAATGCGATGGAATTTCTACAAAATTTCCTCTTTTTCCCCCTACATAAGAATTGGTACTTTTAGCTTTCGATAAAAAATTCCTTATTTTAAACTAAACTGTTATTTAAAAAAAGCTTACACTATTGTGTATTGACTGCAAAAAAAAAAAAAAAAAAAATCAAAGCTCATCGCTATGAAAAAAAATGGGACATTTGACAACAGCCACCACTAAATAAATAAAAATGCTTATTAATATAATACGTATGATCGTTATACATAGCTTGTAACATATTAATGTTGTAATGTCAAATTCAAACAGTACAGCTAGCAAAGAAGTTGGCTGTACAAGTTTTGAAATAATGAGACTAGTTTTAAACATGTAAGTAGTTAAATTATATTCTTTGGTTGAATACTATTTAAAAAAAATGGTTTGAGGATTAAAAACGGTATTCCTTTTTTATCATCCCTACCTACATACAATAAAACTAATAGTTTGAAAATGATAAGGAAAGAAGCAGTAAACGCGTTCATTCAATTTGTCACTTTCGGAAGGGTCTTAGAGGATTGAGATTCTTTTTCTCCGCCTCTCGTGACGTGACAAAGGAAGCGTGAGTCGTAGGTGCGATCCCAGCGCTACCAGGGCAAGATTAGCCTTTCCTGATGCGAATACTACTGTGTTGCAGGCATTGTCCTTCCGGGTACACGTGCCTCGGTGGAGTGGGCGAGAACCCGAACTACGGGTACACCAACTTCGACTCGTACGGCTGGGCTCTCCTCACCACCTTCCAACTCATCACTCTGGACTTCTGGGAGGACGTCTACAACAAGGTGATTAATTCTTATTTCTATTAACTCTCCATAAGAGTGTTGTTAATTAATGACCTTCTTGGCGTGCGGGCTAGGATATCGACAAAGGGGCCGTTCAAATATTACGTAAGCATGTTTATGGTAATTTTTGGCCCTCCCCCTTGTCAGCAAAGATAAGCAAACCGCAAACCCCCTCTCCTAATTACGTAAGAAAACTGCCCCCTTTGTTATTTTTATCTACAAAATCTTTAGTAATGCTTAGATTTCTGAAATTCATTGTTCTCATGAATATACTTAACCTATCGTGAATGAAAATGCTTGAATTTTTTTTCCTGGTTCAATTTTATTGTAAAATGTATTTTTGGTTGAAGCGTTGAAGTATGAAATTATTTATGCAAGAAACAAGAGATTTTCAAAAATGCAGTGTTTGCAATATCTTACTTAAGCATCACTCATACTCCCCTTCCCCCTTGTCAGGAAAAATAAGCAAATAGCAAACTCCCTTCCCCCCTTTAGGTGCTTACGTAATACTTGAACGGCCCCATAGATTTGAGAAGAAAAATTCAAAGTTCAGGTTAGAATGCTCCCAGCTTACATCCACCTTGTATCTGGATAGAAATTTTAAGTATTTTCCCTCTTTAGAAGAAATATTTGATGAGCGAGCTATACTGACATATACCTATAAAATTCAAAATCGTACACTGGAAGTTGTAGTTTTTTTAGTTATTTGACTATTTAACTGGCGAGTGTGCTTTCCACAAACAATAGGAAAACAAGTAATGTTCATTTCTGCACTTAAAACTGCATTAAAAAGCTTCTTTAAAGAGCTCTCCTTTCTTAGAAATTAAAAAAACCCACCGATACGCAAATTGAAAATATATTAACGACTTAAAAAAAGCCCGCTTAGGATTTTTTCAACTCATTGTAAAAACTCCTAAGGCTTTGTTTTTCATCTACTCAATCTAGTTCTATCAGTAAACTAAAAGTTCATCATATCAGTGCAACATTAAAAGCGAAATACGAACAATTTCCTTTGCAGATAAATGACTCCACGGGTCCCACGAGCGTTCTTTTCTTCATGCTGGTGGTGTTTTTCGGCTCCTTCTACCTCATCAACCTCACTCTGGCTGTGGTGGCTATAGCGTACGAGGAAGAGGCAGCCACCACTAGAAGGGTATGCCTCATATATCTCTATATCCTCACACGATAAAAGCCGCAATGATTTATTTAATAGAGATTTAGCTGATGAATTTAAGCGAACCGTAGGTAATTTTATTTCAGTTTTAGTATAGGTAGAATATTGTGGCGGGACATGCAAGGGCTATCTCTGCTGTTAAAGAGAACACACCTTTAAGGGAGCACACATTTTAAAGGGAGCTAAACTAAAACTAAAAGGGGAGTGATTGTAATTAAAGTTTCGATTTTAAAAGGATATAGGGAGTCATTGGTCAAAATGGTATCATATTTCAACGGGGATTTTTTTTGGGGGGAAAGAAATAAACGGTGGCAAAAATTGATCAATAAAGTGAGCGTTGTTCGTTACAAACCCTTCAAACTAAACTTAAAACATGCAAGATAGTTCTAGGTATCGTTTTGCCTGTTTTTAGTTCAGTCTTATGGGGGCTGTGGCGAGAACAGCTCCCCCTGTCTGTCAATTATGCCATTGGTTCTTGGCTTTTAGTGCGTAGAACCTTATAATGCCATGAACCAATAGCAGGGCCTGAACGAGTTAACCGCTTCGTTTCACGTCCATCCACCCTAACTTTAAGTAAGAACTAAATCTCGGAAATAAAGGATTAACATCGAAAGAACCACCGTTACATTTATCCTTAACCAAGTTTCTTACTCATGTCTAACTGTTCTTTGCAGGAGCAGGATACGATCCGCCCGTTCAAAGTTTCGTTTCCCACCCGTGTCTATTCGACCCTGCTTGCTCTCAGGGCGCAAGGGCGGCTCTTCCAAGGCAAGCCCCGGCGTTGGTGCAGCCCTAGACTGGCCGCCCTCACTGTGCCCTTGCAGAACCAGCCTCCCCATGTGAGACTGCCCCAGAGGATTCCTGTACCAAGGAGCGAAGCTCTGACCAGGGCTCCTTTAGCAAGTGAGTGTTTAAATGGTTATTGATTGAGGCGATCATTCATTGCTCTGAAAGGTCATTGCAGGAAGTCAGTACCTTATTTTTTATTTCCTTTTTGTAGTTTTCCTCTATCGTCGACTATCGATGTTAGTGTTCTTCTTAAATATTGTCGACTTACAGGAAAGAGTCACTAAGGGCCGTATTTAGAAAGACAAAACAAGTAGAAGAAACGAGAACGGTACAGAAACGTTGAAAATTCCATTGTACGAGAGATTTGACACGGTAACTCCGGAGCTCTCCTCCGCCATATTGTTCCGAGATTCGAATCGCTTTTACGCATTTTTTGGTCCCTTAAATAGTTCCAAAAAATCTAGAAAACAGCTACTAATTACCAAAAAAAAAAGTCTTCAGACATTAATATATTACGAAAGTAATGGACATCTAGTGTTAGCGGCATTTGTAATATCAGTGTATAATTGCTTGTAAGGGTGGGTGACAGGTGGAGCTAAGAGCACACGAGAGAAAGAAACGGCAGCTCTGGACCTGCCGTGTCAAATCTCTCGTTTCCGCATCGTTCCCGTCTCGTTTATTCTTTTGAGTTTCTGAATACGGCCCTAAGTCACTTAACAATCAATTTCTTTGTATGAGGTTACGTTAAATTTAGCCTTGTCCAATCCTTATCTTTTGCGCCATGCAATTTCCCCAGCACACACAGATTTGTTTTTAGCTTGACGAGATTTTGTGCACCCGCTCGTTCGTTGGCATAAGTTCTACCTACCACTTGCAAAAGATTCTCCAAGAGTGGTTTAGTGGCTTAAAATGTAGCAAATATTAAAAGGTATTTCACTTAAAATTTCGGCTATCAAGGTTGAAGAAATTACATTTTCATTGTGTAACAACGTGTAAGAATTTTATATTTACTATTATAGAAGCAGTCTGTAACAAAGTGTCAGAAATTTACAAAAGAAATAACTACGTGTTCTGTTTTTTTTTTTAAAGGAAAAGATAACTTGTGCCATTTTGAGTAGTCAAAAGATTTTTGAAATAAAGCGGTGTATTTTTGCATTGAATTTTCTTTACTACTTTACATTAGCTAATTATAACCCAAAAGTGTATTTGTAATTGTTATACTTGATTAAAAAAACACAAACATTTTAATAATCTTCTTCGTATTTAAGTTTTGGTAACAAGAATGTAATTTATATTAAATATTTCAGTCAGAAATAGAGGCAAGAAGATGATTAGGACGAAAGTTTCAGCAGTTTATGGATTATGATTAATGTGGACACTATTTCTTACAGATCGCGTGTTTTGTCCTGGGGAGACACTCCAAGAAGAAGACGAAACAAAGAGGGAATGTTGGGGAGAGGCCCCAGATATTGTCGTCAGCACGGGTGGAACACTAAGGACGAACGATTCCCCATCGGTAAGGAATATCTATTTTATAAAAAATATTTCAGACAGTCACCACTAAATTAATAAAAAAAAAATTTGTGTAAATTAAATGCAAGCCCATTTTATAGACGTCTCTATACTGACGCTATGTTCAATTTTTATAAGCTTAGCCAGCATATGATTGCTAGCTTTGCAAGTATTAAATACAGTGGAAGCTCTTATAGCGACCTGCTCTTATAAAAATACTCTCGTATAAAGACCCAAAAATTAGTCTCTATAAAAGCACTTTTGTGCTCTTATAAAGACTAATCTTCGAATCGATTCAACTTATCGAATACTTTTCTGGATCGGTTCGTGTTCGTCACACCAGAATTAGCCAATAAACAAATATCAGAGTATGACTAACAGCACCAAGTAACGATCGCATCTTCTTCTCGCTCGCTTTCGCCCGGGGAAACCGGCTACAATCCCAAACGAAACCTTTCGCTACCTAATGTCTTTGTTGATTTTAGACTTTAAATTTATTAGCGTATTCATTTATCTTTCTTTATTTCCAATTTTTTGACTTTATTTAAGACAAAAATTTTTCAAATTGCATGCAGATGCAGGTGAAATTGATGTAATAAATTTTGTTAAGCATCAGACCTTTCTAAGGAAGCTAAGCTATGCAATAAATTAATATCAAAATCAAAATTTAAAAAGCAAATATTTATACTCTGTAAAATATTGATCTTAAACTTTATATAAATTAAAATAAAAGCAAAAAATAAGGTAATATAACATGAAATTGGAAGTATCAAGACTTCATAAAATAAGAAATAATTGTTTAAAGTGAGGAAAGATCAATTGGATGATTCGAACTGTGTTCTAAATCCCAATGATATCGTTTTCAGGTTGAGATTTCCTCCAAACTTTATAAATTAGTCTACTAAAAATACATCATTGAGGGAATCGAGTCCACCTTCCCGAAAAGCATCAAAATCGATAGTTTAGCTTAACGAGCTTATTGCTTTTAAACGAGTGATATTCTACACTCGAGTGTATCACTCGAAGTTTGCTCTTATAGCGACAAAAAACTCGGTACGGATTAATTACGCTGTAAGAGCTTCCACTGTACATGCAAACACAATATCAATACCCCGTAGGGGTTCCGGGGGGCTGTGCCCTTAGAAGTAATGGTGTGAAAGGGTGCATAGCATACCCCTGGGGAACAACGCTGTAAACCAACGCCAAGAGGTTACAGCAGATAAAACTGAGTTAAAACATATATTTATTTATGTTGGAAAGATAGAATGTTATGTAAGAAAATTATTGAATTTTTCTTTTTAATATACTTTTCTTCTCTAAAAATATATATTTTTTAATCCAATGGGCGGGACTGGAATTATCATCCTTGACCACTCAATTGCCCTAAGAACTACCATACTCAGCGTTACCCAGCGGGCACCTTTGGACCGGAGCCACGAAGGTGAGGTACTGCTACCCGCGCCACACATACCATTCGCTCGCACAACCCCTTTTTACTGGGGGGACGGCCACTTTCATTCAACACACAAAGACAGAAACTGACATCCATGCTAAACGGGGATTCAAACCCCAGACGAACGGCTTCGCAGTCAAATACTTTAACCACTATGCCAGTCTGTCGAAAGGTATTTTATATTAAAAATATAATATTAAAGTATGCATCGTGAAAACTGTAGAATTAAAACTTTACTCTGCGCAACGCATCGGGTTGCTGTTCAGCTAGTATATATATGTGTGTGTGTTGATCTAATGTGCCCCCTCTCCAAAAAATAAAAAAAGAGCTCTTAAAGTCAGATTTACGATAGGAGACCAATTTGATTTATAATCTTTTGACTGAGATATGAAGTGTCTCCTAAAAAAGCTTGTTCTTGGATATCATAATTTAAAATTAAATTACCTAAAATACAAGAAAGGTTCTGTAAAAAAAAATATGTTTTTCAAAAATCTGCTTAAGTTTGGGGCAGATTTTTTGGCCTAATGGCATAAAAGAACGTATAAATAAATTTATCTCACTCCTTTTAAAATTGATCCAAAGTTATGTAAATTGGAATTTATTTTATTGATGAAGAAGAAATTACGTTTCATGAAATTCTAAATACTTTAAGCTACGAGATGATAAAATGAGCATCAAACTCTGACCTGATTCAGAGCTTTAAATCCCAGACGAGATAACAAAGACCTTTCTTTTTTATTAATAACACAATCCTATTTCTAGGTTCATTCTCTCCTTTCATTTAAAAAAGAGAAATAAATACACGGGATTGAAATAACGCAAGGTTAGTCAATTAATGACCTCAGTTAATGACTCCCTTTGGACTCAAGTCCATCTTCTGATTGGATGTTGCTTTCAGAGCCAACTGTTTCCATTGCGATTTGTCAAAAGGTTATGCTAAAAGAAAGAAATATGTTCCAGTTTAATGTGGAGATTTTATTTTTGTTAATATTATGTGTAGGATTGACTTGCCTAAGAACGATTTTAACCGTTAATGAGGTTTTGAAGTTGTTGAAAATCAAATTTACTTCAATATTTTTTTGTAAAAAGCAGTGACTTGTTGCAGGTAGAGTGGACTAGTGTAGTGAGGCATATCAGAGTAGAAACATTCGTCCCTAAAATTATTATAATATTGTTTTAATCCTTTCAGCCATAGCCGCCCCAAATTTTTCATAGGATTCAATTTTAATCTTGGGCGGCTTAGGATTGAAGGGGTTAAACCCTTTCTCTTATGGCATTTTGTATTTCAAGTTAAAACAGTTGGGCTAAAGTTTGATGGTTGATTTCTGTTTGGGTGTTCTTATTTATCGTGCTATGACTCCAAAAGCGAAATGTTCAAAGATATTTTTAGCAAATACTGCAATTTTTTTTGCATAAGTATTAAATTCAAGTTTTTATACGCTCTTCTTCTTTTATCTATTATCTTTAGTTCGGAAATATGTATATTTATGAAACAATGCAAGTGTAAAACCAGGTAAAACTAAATTTTCTTTTCTAGAGAAACTGGTTGTATCAGATATATAAACTTGTGGGGATGGTCAAAACAATACGTGTGATAAAAATGGGAAATTTAAATTTCATACGGTTTTCCTGTAGCTATCACTTCTTTGAAAAGCATTCATAAACTAACATCTTTGCAACAAAAAGCTCAACGTGGAGTGAACTGCCCAGTGAATGAATGAATGTAGCACATTTGAACTTAGATTTCCTCACTTTAAATATAATTTTCTTGGTGAATTCTTTAAAATAAGATATGCTTTCATACAGACTTTTCTCCGCAATAGGGGGGAAATACTTTCAGATCTAGGAAATTGATAGTTTTGAAGTTATTTGATTTTAGTGAAAACACTACGATATACCCAGTAAATGAACAAAGTTTGCTCTAAATAATGAGCACCGTTTTTACAGTGAATAAATATCGAAATAAATAAGTATGAATGACCCTTAAGAGGCGTTGTTGTTTAAAACGAAACTCCTGAAGCCGAAGCACCATGTATTAACATAGACTTTCTGATCAACACACCCCGTTCTTTTAATGGAAAGGCACAATTTTAAGTTTTGGGCATTATATCAGTTAATACAATTATAGATCGAATAAGCCTAAAACCACGAATATTCACAAGGTAGGGCTTTTTCCCAGTGAATGAATGGCCTTTACTTAAACTGAAACACAAATATAATCAAAGGCCTATCCGCAAATTATCTACAAATTTTCTGAAAGGAAAAATAATAATGCAAAAATTATGTCTGTTGGCCAGATTCTGCCTCATTGGCTGTAGTTTTCGGGTATTTATCAGGGAATTATTTTTTTTAATTTCTTTAGTTATCCCCCATGCATAGAATATTTATCTCATTAATTGAAATTGTTTTTTTAGGTGCATGTGATGGGGAATCACGACACGGCGAGTCGTTCCAATGACCAAAGCTGTGATAGCTCATGGAGAAGAGAGTGCTGGGGTGAGTTTTGCTTCTTTTTAAGATATATTTGAGAAATTTTTAGATGACAATACATTTTTCCGTAAGACTGTGCACATGGACATAAGCAGGGCCTTTCCTAGTTTAGGGTTTGAAATTGATGATTATGGAGATTGTTCTGAAAAATACTGAAGATAACGCCTATGCTCGAAAAACTGGATTGGTGGTTTTGGGGAGGTGTGAACGATATATTTTAGTGCGGTTTGAATATTATTTTTTCACCGAAATATTTTTCATCATGAAATTATGATTATTATCTGAGTAATCATGATTTTTAATTGGAACCAATAAAACTCTAAATCCGATCATTAGTTTTTTGCCTCAAACCAAGCCCGATTATAAAGATATAACTGAAAATTAAATAATTAAAGCAGGTTTTAGCAATAAAGTGTGGCCATTAAATTACTGGAATAAATTAAAACCCTGCTTAGTTTAAGCAGGGCTCGATTTGATCCGGAACACATCTCCCAACGGCATTCCGGTTCATACCTCTCTCCTTAGTAATGTGGCTAGATGCAAGCCACTTGGAGATACCGTTGGCCGTTGGGATTTATATTCAAGGGAATATAAATTTTCCATAGAATTTCCTTACTGTAGAATTCTACCACCTATCAACTGAAACGTTACCGTTACAGCACCGTATTTCTAGAAATCGATTCTTGCATTTTGGTGTTCCTAATTTGGTGACTTTTCTATTTTTTTTTGTAACTCGAAAGAGAAATTTAAAAGTAGAAAATATTGGGGTTTTTTTCTTCCTGAATTATTACTAGTATTAGCCAAGCCCGGTGGCGCAGTGGTAGCGCATAGCTCTTCCGTGCCACAGGTCCGGGTCCGGGAGCTAAACACTGGGGGTCTCGCGTTAGACTGACCACCTAACCGGGACATATGCTTTGCACCCCAGGCCCCACGGTCATGGAAACGAAGGACATCGTAGGCCTTGGCCCACTAGGGCTGTTGCGCCAATGAGTTTAGTTTTTATCCAAAAACACATTTAGAAAATCAGAACACATAATACCAATCTATGACATAACAGAAGATCCCATTTCAGAACCCCTGTGCTCGCGGGTTCGTCCCGTGGCGCTGCGCGGCGTGTCCTGGTGTTCCCTGCTCCGCCGCCATGTCGCGTCGGTAGTGAGCGACCCCCTCTTCGATCTGGCCATCACTGTGTGCATCCTGCTCAACACCGCATTCCTGTCGGCCGAGCACCACGGCATGACACCGAAGACGGAGCGCATACTCAGGCTGGGAAACTTGGTGAGATAAGTCACTACTTTTTAAATAGTAATTACACACAATAATATGTAATTAGTTTTTAACTGTAGTAATAAATTGTAGTTTAAGTCATTTGAAGGGTTTGGAGTTTGGACCACAAGGGGCAAAAGTGACATTTCGTAGTCACTTTTCTACAGGAGTGTTACGATGGCAAGTTTTCTTTCTTCCTTGCCGTTGTTCTTGATAAGAAGTTTCGCTTTTATTTAGAATCCCGATTGTGAGTGAGTTTTTAATGCAAAAAAAGTTTAATTGCTCAAAAAATAAGGCTCCAGAACTTCCAATTTAAGCATAAAATATTATATTGTATGCCAATCATTTGAAGAAAATATTGAAGCAAATAAGGACCGTAAAAATGTGAGGGGTTTGTTTTTCATGACACCCTCAGACTCCATTCAATCAGAAGGCGAATACAAATTTGTCTTTTCTCGGTTTAATAACAACACACACACAACTACATCACAAGACTACTACATTACAAGACAACATCAAGAGACTATGAATACAGAAGATGGAATGAATTTCCTCCGTCTGCTCCCTGACTCTCGGGGGTCTCGAGTGGCTCTCCGCCCCACTACAAATTCTATTGGTTAAGGGGTTGACGTCATTACTTTGGTTTGCCCAATCTAGTCGAGGCGGTTTTAAATTTGGAAACGGGGTGCTAAGAATTTATAGTGGGAACTGTCACGACGAGAGGGACCCTTGGAAGAAATGTCTCCCTCGCTGTCAACCGGAGGTCAGAGAGCAACAGAGGGTTGGTGTGCAGGTGCGTTTCCTGTGTTGATGATGCACCGCAAATGAATTGCATAACAAAAAAAAAACATCTAAAACCAGCTATATGGCATTGGGCTGCGGCATGATTCAAAAACTGTGATTGCTCCTCAAATCAGCTGTACCACACGTTGGACCCAGGATTGGAAGTCGTTGGGTTCTTTTTGAGTTCTCATATTATTTCAATTTTTCCCAGCTAATTAATAAACAAGACACATTATAAAACCGTGAATAAAACGATTTCACCAAAAAAAGGGAATGAATACTTTTGAGATTGAAATAATGTATTACAGAAAAAAAATAGACTTTAAATAGATGCCAAAGAAAAGTTGCCTGAAAATTTGCCAGCCCGCGTAGATTTGGTGATTTGTCGTACCCATCAGGATCAGTAAAGTTTTTACTCAATGTCACTTGTACTCCAAACCCTTAATTTACTCTTTACAGTACAAGGGCCATCCATCTAGGTAGTAGGACCCTTTGTTGAAAGAAAATCCATCCACGAAATATTTACTGATGTAAACAGTCTGGATAACACCGTTGAATTTTCCTTTACATTTTTAAATAATATCCACCTTCATATAATAGTGTTTCGTACCCGCTTTTGGAGATTTAGAATTTCAGTGTCGTACTCTTCTCCCGTCGGCCTATAGAGCCAAGTAGTCACTACATAGACCATGGTTTTGGGGGAAATTCATACCAAAAGGCAATAATGAAATCAATGGGAATCGTTATTGAGACACTGTTAGATAACTACGGGTAGATATTTAGAATAAGAACCAAGAAATGCTTTCAGGAACACTAGTGTTTTTTTATGTCAATGCCAGTCTTCACACAGCTGCTGCTAGTCACACACAATTTTCAACACACATCTCCATAGAAATTTAAAATCAGTTTAAAAAATACTACAAAACCCCGTCTTTGATGATGACTTTTGAGTATTGACTCGTGTTATCATTTAGTGATTCTGAGGACAGCATGCAAAACTTGTAAACGCTTCCTACAGGTGTTCACCGGCATCTTCTGCCTGGAGTGCGTCGTGAAGCTGTTGGCGCTGGGGAAAGGATATTTCGAGAGCAACTGGAACATCTTCGACTTCGTCGTGGTCGTTCTCAGTCTGGCTGACCTCAGTTTCGAGACGGTCGGAGGGCTCTCCGTCCTCAGGACCTTCAGACTGGTAAAGGACATTTATTTTATTCACCGCTGTTTTACGCAGTGATATTTGTGAGAATTGCTGACATCAATTATTCTGAGTAAAAAAAGGAAGAATAACTTTCTTTAACATAATATACATACTTATAATACTTAAGAATATTTAGATATACTTAAGAATGGGGTTAGTCTCTTTGAGTTTATAACTTAATAACTTAATATATTATATTGAGTTATAAACCCAAAGAGACTAACCTTATTATGAAGTATCTTCATAAAGAAATCTAACATTTAATTCTTGAATATCCGTACAAAGGTTGCATTTAAAGTATTCATGTTTGAAATATTCTAAATATATGACTATATAGATCTCATTGACTTTTTATTGTATTATTGTACTATTGAAATACACTGCCCTTCAAAAGTTAAGGGGAAAACGTTTTTTTTTTTGTTATAAGAAATGATCCGTCTGGTTAAAAATCATACTATAAGATGGGTACACTCGCACTCCATTGATAGAAAAGCTCTATACCAATTCGGAACGGTTAGAGAAATCTCCTCGTAAGTAGAGTCAACTACCTAAAATGTTCCTGTAATAGAGGAGGATTATCATGATCCATGATTTCAATACTGGGTTTAAAAGTGTGTGTGATGTGTATGCTATATGTGAGTAATATATTTTAAATACCATTGAGTGATACCGGTTCTACCTTCGTTTAAGGAAATTTTAGCTCCAGGAGCTTTTCTAAGGAACTAACCATATTTTTAGCAGCTCTCAAATGTGCTCTATTGAGTGTAGATCTGGGGACGCGCTGAAAGTTAATATAATCTTTATATATCATGACTCTTTCAAATCTTTGAGGTAACCACAGTATTATTTGGTTCAGAATTACCACCCATAAAGTGAAAATTTGAATCCAAATTGCATTTTGAAAGATGGAGGATGATGAGAGAATCGGGGTACTATTGGACATCAGAGAAAAATTATCTAAAGCAGGAGAGTATTCAAATTGCTAATAAGGATGGTGCTGTCTCTAAGAGGAAATTTGACTTTAAACCCAATCCTTATGAGAACTTGGAACATTTAAATGATCTTTATTTCTTTGCAGACACAAATAAATCCATAAGCACTAAAAATGCTTTTTTTATCGTTAAAAGCAGTCTCATTAGAACCTGGTACTATCTTATTAGCAATAGCAATTTCAACACCCTCCTGCCTCTTGTCTGATGTCAAATATTTGTGTTCAATGGTTCTCTTGATCCTCTTTCACCTTTTAGAGTGCAATTAGGATCCAGATGTTTAATCTATGGGTGACAGTTTTCAGCCAAATCCTGCTGAGGCTATCTCAGAGTTTTGGTAGTAGAGTAAAGATATCGATTCAATTAAATTAACTTTCAGCCTCCCCAAACCTAAACTCAATTGAACACGTATGATAGCATCTCAAAATATGGTTAGCAACCCGTAAACGTCCCTCACGAAAGCTCCTGAAGCTAAAATTTGCCTTAAATGAAGATAGAATCGGTATCATTCAATGGCGAGTTTAGGATAATGATATTCCACTCCAATGACAGGAATTTTTAGGTAACTGCCTCTCACATGGAGCACATGTATCAATGGAGTGCTTCTGTACCCCATAATTTTTTGTTAAGAAAAATTTGATCACATATCCTATATTCCCGCTATATGAGGATATTATGGCATGATTTTTGTCCTATGATGATTACTTCTGCAAACATTAGACGTTTTAAAGAAAAAAAGTTTTTTTCTCTAACTTTTGGTGGGCGGGCAATGTAATCCAATATAAATATTCATTTTGCCGTCGGAGATAGACCCCCAATAGCTAGACCTCTCTGCTTGTTATTTCTTATCAGAGTTCAAATAAATATACAAACTCTGATTCATAAAATCAAGGGGAAAAAATTCAATAGAACTTGAAATAGGGGTCGAAGGAAGTTGATATTACTTCTATCTTTTTAGTGGTGACTCAAATTATCACTAAAATTATTGGTTTTAAACTGATTGTTATTATTGCAGCTCCGCGTGGTAAAGCTAGCCCAGGCATGGCCCACCATGCGTCTCCTGCTGACCATCATTGCCAGCACAGTGGGAGCGGTGGGCAACATGACACTGGTGCTGGCTGTCATCGTCTACATCTTCGCCATTTTGGGAGTGCAGCTCTTTGGAGACACCTACACGCCGGACAACTTTCACCCAGATCCCGTTCCCAGGTGAGTCAAGTTTGGAGTTTTTCAGTGGAAACGCTTGAAATTTAATAAAATGATAAGTAGCATCGTTGTGCTTTAAAAAAATATTTGATTGGCATTTACAGAAGGAAAACTAGTTTTCTATAGGTTTGACTCCCGGTTAACCGCCACGGTCAGGTTAGCTGTGATTATGTGATTACGGATGTTAGACTTCAGACATCTAACGTCCGTAATCACCGCTTACCTGACCGGCGGTTAAATTTCTGATTGGCAGTTAAAGAAGGAAAACTAGTTTTCTGAAAATCAGCGGTTTTACTCCCGGTTACCCTCCACGGTCAGGTTAGCGGTGAATACGAGCTTTACGACCATTAGATGTTCTTAAAAATATCTATTGCGCATGCATGCGCACACCGTGGACTGATCAAGTTATTATCGTAGATATAGTTCTTTGGGGCAAATTCCACGCAATAAGGAATGTGGACTCTGAAATAATAGCCTTTCTCCTCAGGTGGCACCTTGGGGACTTCTGGCACTCCGTGCTGGTGGTGTTCCGCATCCTGTGCGGGGAGTGGGTGCAGCCGCTGTGGGAGTGCATGCGCGCGGCGGGGGAGCGACGGCAGGCGTGCGTGCTGCTCTTCCTGGGCGCCTTCCTCATGGGCAACTTCCTCGTGCTCAACCTCTTCCTGGCCATGCTGCTCAACTCATTCAACACGCAGCAGCTCATGGTGCACGACAGGCGGGTAAGACGCTATATTGCTAGCCTTCCTTACGGGAGAATGCTTTACTAACAGCCATATTCACGGCCATCAGCGTCGGTGTTAAATCCTTGGTCAAAGAACATTCCACCGAAGATTTCCAAAGAAGATTCAGAGTCAGCGAAAAGCTGATTTTTCTGTTTTAGCTGACACCGACGCTGATGGATCTGAATATGGCTGTTAGTCACTTTTGGTGACCCTTTTGATAGCGGTAGAACGGACCAACGAACATGCAGATCCTCTAAATATCATCACGCTGAAAAGCGTTCAGTGACTGCAAAAAATAATCCTCCAGAAACAGAAAAGCTCTGGCAGCAAAAGTTGCCAGAGCTTTCCTTTACACGGGATTTCTCTGTTGACTGAACCTTTTCTGTATGCTAAAATCTTTTCGCAAATTAAGGGAACTTATCCATCGGAAATATTCTATTTATTTTTAACTACATAACCCCTCTCTACAGACTGTATCTCATTTTCCCCCAATTTCGGAAATTTCAGTGGGTTACCTATGTCCCTAAATTCTTTCGCAGAAAAAGTCGTAGCGTACAGAAAAGGTTCAGTCAACAGAGAAATCTCGTGTAAGGGAAAGCTCTGGCAACTTAAGAGCTTTTCTGTTTCTTGACGATTATGTTTTGCAGGCAGACGATTATGCCGAATGACTCTTGAATAGTGATGGGCAAAATCGACAATTTTAGGTATCGAATACTTTGGTATCGAATACTTTTAGGTATCGAGTATTTTCAAGTATCGAATACTTTTTTTATTGAAATTATGGATTAAAAGATTCAATAATTCTTAAAGGATGCACATGAACCTATCTATACTATCTATCCTATCTATACTTGTGCTATCTATAAAATCTATAGATAGGGACAATCTATAAAAAAAACCCTAAAAATTAATGAACAGCGAATTTAAAAGTACATTAAAACCCAAGGCTAATAAAATTAAAAAAAGAACCTTAATGTTAACCACAATTTGCCGCTTGAAGCACTCACCGCATGAGCAGAAACTCACACGTGAGCGACGTGAATTTTACATAAGAAGAAGAAGTATAGTACTTTTAGTGGTGAGTAATAATGATTTAAGTAAATGAGAACTCTTTTGAAGTAAATGTGTTATGAAGGTTCCTTTTCTCGAATTCTGTAAAAGGAAATCAAACTTGAAATTGGAATGGTAAAAATGGGGTTCACAGATCGAAGTTTTGTAAATTCAAACCCTCTCCGAATGATGTATAATATGTATACTAATGTTACGGATTGTTCCAGTTGTGAAGGGGAAATTGTCGCATTGGTTTTGCACCCTTAGAAAACCCTTAACTTCGACTTTTTAAATTAAATATCGTATTTACTAAACTTCTATCTATGGCAATTCTTTTAGATTATAGAGAACCTCAAATTTTTAAACTAAATCATAGCTAAAATAGTTTATTCAATGCTTATGTTATAAAAATGAAGTTGGTAACCTAAATACAAAAGAATTAAGATATTTATATTTAAATTTACACACTCACCACTAAAAAGTTATTAAATGAAGACCTTATTTCAGAATTGAAATTTTATCATATATACTCTTAATATAGTTTTGCCTTAACCAAATAATACGTTCAGGTTTAATAATTATAAAGGTCTAACAGCCATATTCATAGCCATCAGCGTCGAGGTTAACCAGCGGTTAAGAAAGAAAAAGTAGCTTTCCGTTGACTCTGATTGGTGGAATTCTTCTTTGACCGAGGATTTAACACTGACGCTGATGGCTGTGAATATGGCTGTTAGTGTAACAGCATTACTAGTTACTGTAATACCAGTATCAATTAGTTGATTTTAATTAAAACAATAGTTAAGACCATTAAACATAATGTATTTACAAAAATTGACTAAAATATTGGTGACTTTTCTAACCCTAAATCCCATTTTAAAATAATCAACGTCATTCTTCCAATAATTTAGCGCTTAAAACAGTACTCGATTAAAAGTTCGAACCAAAAGTATTTGTATCGAAAAAAGTATGAGTAGAAGGTTCGATTACAAAATTAAAAGTACTCGAAAAATGTATTCGAATAAAGGTTCGAACGAAAAACTACTCATAACGAAAAAGTATTTGTATCGAAAAAAGTATGAGTAGAAGGTTCGATTACAAGTACTCGAAAAATGTATTCGATTACAGGTTCGAACCAAAAACTACTCATAGCGAAAAAGTACTCAATAGAAAGTTCGAACCCTCAGTACTTATGGGACAAACAGAGAGTCAATGTGGAAAGAGTCAAGAGGTGGATCGCAAAGCGCGAGGATCTTCGGAGCGATTTGGCGGGGGAAAAACCAAGGCCACGTCGAATTTCGATAGCGGAAGATAAACGACTCGGGTTTGAGCGTTGCAAAATGAAAACAGGCAGTGTTTAATCTACAGTATATATTTTGAATATTATTTCATTGAAAAATTTAAAACGAAATATGTCAATAAAGTATCGATACTTTTTTGGGTATCGAATACACCTGATACTTTTAGGTATCGAATACTTAAGTAATTGGTATCGATACCTGCCCATCACTACTCTTGAAGCGTTTGGATTTGGATATAACCAAATTTGGCGTAACCTAGTATATAATAGTTGAGTCACAAGTGACTAAGTGAATTTCTTCTATTAAGTAACGATATTTGGTCTGTTATAAGGTATATGTCATGCGGTTTGGTTTATTAAACTTCTATTACACTATTGCTTTTGCTCTCTGTAAGGGAATAATAATATGAGAAGAAAAAAAGAGAAATGAAGCATTTGCGTGAAAAAATAGGAAAGTATATGTTTTTTCATTTGAATGAAGTAAAAGGAGGCAGAATGCGAATAAGAATAACATATTAGTTTAAAGTGGTGACAAACACATGTCAAGGTCGGCAGCTGAAGGAATTGTCATATCGAGCAGAAAGTTATAAACGTTTATTGAAGCCATTTAGTTAAAATATGCACTATACCCAGACTAAAAGAAATGTTTTTTCGACTCATTCCAATGGTTCCTAAATACTTACTAATAGTTCCTAAAATACTGCCTACATTGACGGTAGTATACAGAATTGGTCGTTAAAGGGAACTTCTGGAAAAGCTCTTATAATTTAAAGGGTTGGCTCGATGTGTTCCCAAGGTTCATTCAATTGAAATCCTTTATTAACTAGACTAGACCAGCAAGTATTAAATTTGATTGATACACCAATACAGCTTCTTTTCTCTAGGAGAAAACCAATTCCGACTCCAAGCTCTTAAAGAGCATCCGCCGCATCAAAGGCGTGATTCGCAGATCGAGTCCGAACGGGCCGAGTCCACTTTTCCAGCGGAGGTGGACCGAACCCGGGATCGCACCAGTCTCTCCCCCCAGAAGAGCCAGCGAAGGACCCAGACAAAGCAAACAACTCAAAAGTGAGGTTCTTTACCCTTCAATAAAGCTCTGCACAAAATACGTAACTTAGGGTGTTTCGAAAGTCTATGGTAAAATTTTTTTTTTCGAATTTCCCAGATGCCCCCCCCTCAAGTTGTTACAAATACTAAAACATAATTACCTGCAAATTTTCAGGTCTCTAGGACGATTTTTGACCCCCCCCGCCCTTCAAAAGTAGGTTTCCCATGTTAAAGTATAGGGAAAATATTGAAAATATCGTCATTTTTGGTTCTTTTCAATTTTACGAGCCTGAACGCAATCAATATCGAATTAAAACCTATACATCATCTTTGGGACATCATTGCCTCAAGATCCTATCGGAAAAACATTCCATGGCACCTACTGGGGGGTAGTTACACGGGGGTGAAAAGCGAGCTTTCACCGAAACAGAGGATGCCTGCCGCGGGGTGCTGGTTATGCTCGCCGGCGCGTTTGCGGAGGGACCTAGATAAAAGCCTATTTAAGTGTTTATTGAACATTTTTCCTAAGGTACCTCGTTCTATTATGTTTCTATTAGTAAAAACCCATTAGTTAGCTCCCGCCGCTAGCGCCCGCAAGCATCCTCGTTTTTCGGTGAATGCTCGCTTTTCACCCCCGTGTAACTACCCCCCAGTAGGTGCCATGGAATATTTTTCCGATAGGATATTGAGGCAATGATGTCCCAAAGATGATGTATAGGTTTTAATTCGATATTGACCGCGTTCAGGCTCGTAAAATTGAAAAGAACCAAAAATAACGATATTTTCAATATTTTCCCTATACTTTAACATGGGAAACCTACTTTTGAAGGGCGCGGGGGTCAAAAATCGTCCTAGAGACCTGAAAATTTGCAGGTAATTATGTTTTAGTATTTGTAACAACTTGAGGGGGGGGCATCTGGGAAATTCAAAAAAAAATTTTTTTTGAAACACCCTAGTAACTTTTATAAAATAGCATTGGTCGATGACACATTGTACTCATTGTCATTGTATTGTTATAGGTCATATCGTGCATCTCAACAACTGCAAACCACAGAGCTTAGCCGTCAAAGATGTCCAGAACAAGTCTCTAACTATCCCAATGGAGGTAATCGATTTACAACTATAAATAATGTTTTATAAAAAACAACATGGGAACTAAAAATTTAGTGTTAAAAAGTTAGTTTGATTCTGTTATAATTCGAATGAAGTTTATCTATCCCTGTGTTTGTTAGCATAGGAGCCCCAGAGCGACTCGAAGGACTCCAGTCCTTTCAAGACTCCTGAGAGGACTACAGAACCTCCTGACTGCTTCCCAGACTTCGTCTACAGGTTAGGAATATTACACTTATTTTATATACAAACATGATCACCAGTAAAGAGATATGCGAAATCTAATTTTTTTGCGAATTTCTGTGGAATATAGCTATTGCATACCACATATTACTTTTCGATATGAATTAACTTTTCATGATGGTGCATTTTTGCTAAACCGAGGGTGTTTTTCTTAGGTATGGATGTGACATGAACGGCAGGCCTTTCTATAGGTACTGGAAGAGAAGCAGAAAGTTTTCTCTGTGCATAGTTGATCACAAGGCCTTTGAGTGGATTGTTCTTTTGCTCATATTCAGTAGCAGCATTGTGCTCGTAAGTCGCTTCAATTTATTTTCTTTGTGCAGTTATGTAACATTTATATATTTCTACTTGAACTGCTGTCCTTTGAATACCAGTGCTTCGAAGACGCGTTCCTGCCTTCCAAGCCCGTTCTGAAGAGGGTCCTGGATCACCTTAATATTTTCTTCACTGCCTGCTTCGTGCTGGAAGTGGTGCTGAAATGGTTGGCTCACGGACTGAAGCGATACTTTGCGAGCCTCTGGTCCACCATGGATTTTATCATCGTATGCGTAAGCTTGCATTCAAATTAATTATAGTCTTTTAAGTGAGGATCCGGGCTAAAGGTATTTAAAGTTTATGGATCTTGTGATCCGAAATCTCTTCAAAGTTTTTTTTTTTTGGTACAGGCGCATGTGTAGAGAAGTCAGGAAATTATAATTGCTTGGATGCCCAAGTCTCTAACTTAGACACCTTCAGGCTTTTTTTTGCTTGATCATTCAATAAACTCGTTGTGTATCAACGAAATATTTAATCTGTAAGGGAGTAAAATAAACATTTAATAGTCAAAATTACTGTTTAGATATTTCTTGTGCTACCAAAAACAGGCCAGATAACGCACAGTAAAATCTATTGATGTTTTAAAACTTGATTATTGGTTCGTTCACCATCACTTCTTGAAATTTCTAATGTGTAGTTCCATTAAAATCACCCTTTACATTTGGATACTTAAAGCTCAGATACTCTGCAGTTTTAAATGAGCGAAAGTGATTGTTTTGTTTTTAATGAAGCTGAACTCGTTTATTTTAGGTGTCCGTGGTAAGTGTTGTTGCAGAATCGTCTGGAAGTGGCCTCTACGCCCTTCGTGCTTTCAGAACTCTGAGAGCTTTGAGACCTCTCAGAGCCATCTCCAGATGGGAAGGGATGAAGGTGAGTGCATTCCATCAAAAGATTTTCAACACTAACTAAGTGTAGTTATAGTAATAATATAGCATATTTTTCCTTATTTTCTCCATTTCCCCATAGATCGTAGTGAATGCTCTGATGTCAGCCATCCCGTCCATCTTCAACGTACTTTTGGTGTGCGTCGTGTTTTGGCTCATCTTCGGGATCATGGGGGTGCAGTTCTTCGGTGGCAGGTTCTACCGCTGCGTCGACCCCTCTGGTATGACCCTCCCTCCCAATGTGACTGCCGACAAGGGGCAGTGTCTGGAGGCCAACCAGACTTGGGTCAACCGAGACGTCAATTTCGACAATGTGGGGAATGCCTATCTGGCCCTCTTCCAAGTCGTGAGTATGAGTATTGTTTATAGGACTAAATTATATATAAGAATGATTTTCCACATAAATAATGTTAGTTTTAAACCCTGAAAAACAAGAGTAGAACCAGAATACACTTTCTTTTGAATCTTTTTGTACCCGATGTACATTAAAACATGGGTAGGAGTGGCACCTGATGTTGTTTCTAATGCCACTTGGAATACCCAAGCTCCATCCGCAAACAGTAATAAAGGCAAAGGGGGGAGGCTCCTGAGAAAGTGATGCCCATTAATAGCAGGAGTCCGACTTAAGCTTCTAATGAGTGAATGAGAGATTCTATCGCCACCATCACAATTTTTCCATGTTTCTGAAGGGTAGGGAAATAGTCTACAGAAGACCTGAACCCATGGTAAAATTACAAAGTGACACCTGATAACTATAGTATTAGTAACTATCCAAGCCTAATGTCGGAATTACCTACTTAACATTTACTAGTGTTGATGTTCCTTCCAGGCCACTTTCGAAGGGTGGACGGAGGTGCTGGAGCACGCTGCGGACGCTCGAGGGGTGGGCCAGCAGCCGCAGAGAGACGCCAACTTCCCCGCCTACATCTACTTCGTCACCTTCATCATCTGCGGCTCCTTCTTCACCCTCAACCTCTTCATCGGAGTCATCATCGACAACTTCAACATGCTCAAGAAAAAGGTGAGGACGAATACTAGTTCAGTTAAGAATAAAGCTCGAGAACTTCTTTTATTGTTTGTTTTAAAATATTCCGATTTTTTTTTCAGTACGAGGGAGGCATCATCGAAGTCTTCTTGACTGAGCGTCAGAAAGCCTATTACTCGGCCATGTTGAGGCTGGGGCGCAGGAAGCCCCAGAGAGTGGTGCCCAGGCCGGACAACCCTTACCTCAGGGTGTGTTACGACATAGCCATGAGCAGAAAGTAAGTTCTTTTTTTAATCCTATGCATTATAAATAAAATGTGGTTTATACCTTTTTTACCACATGTTAAATCTTTACTTAATTTTTCTAGTGTTTCCTAGTTCTTTGGTTTATTTTTCCACTTTATGATCATTCTACTCTTGCAGTTCACTTACAAAAGCATCTTACCACATTTTTTAAATCAATTTGCCTACTTACCTGTGTTTTACTTTTACATTATTATTATTTTTATCATTTTAAAAATGGAAAGAACATTTAATTTAGCTTTGCCATCATTAATTTATTTAGTTACATTGTATTACTCTAATAAAACCAACTTTTAGTCTCTACCTGTATAATTCTCCTTTTTATTTCTTTGTGCAAAATGTATTCTTCCCATGTTTTATTCTCTTCTCCCCTGCCATATATTTTTCCTTTCCTTTTCAATTTTAAAAATTGTTTATTTTCTTTATCTCTCTATCGTTCTCCACATCCTAACTCACTTATTGTCATTTTATTCTTGTCTTTCTTAACCTTACTCTAACTACTATACATGCACTATACATGCTAACTACTATAGGCATTATTACTCCTTTTGCTGTCCTTAACCTGATCCTTATTCTCTCCTACATAGATTTGAGGTGTTGGTGTTCGTCCTGATCGTGCTGAACATGGCGTCGATGAGCGTGGAGCACTACGGCCAGTCGGAAGGGGTGACCTCGGTCCTGGAGGCCCTCAACGTCTTCTTCACGGCCGTCTTCTGCGCCGAGGCCGCCCTCAAAGTTCTCGGCCTCAGGCACTTCTACTTCACCTTCCCGTGGAACGTCTTCGATCTCACCGTCATCGTACTCTCCGTCATCGGTAACTCGGTTATTCAAAGCATTTTAATAACTTACTCTAGAGAAGCGGTGCATGTTTTTTCCACTTTTATTCCACTATAAGATTTCCAAGTTGCGTAACAGTTTTAGGAATATTTACACCCCTAACCCACCCTCCCCTATGTTAGTATAGTTATGTCCTTTCATTTGCCCCCTACCCCACTTTTGAAACTTTTATACAATACTTTTAAAATCCATTTTTCCAGTTTTCCGTCTACAGTTTCATTTTTTAAAAATAATATTACGCTTGACTTTATTTCTGTTTAATAATTCAGTAGTATGAAAGTATTTCCCTCGTCGTTATAATTGAACTGGACGAAAACTGTTTCTAAAGAGTGTACTGTCACAAAAAATTTAACTCCTCCTTCCCTCATTTTAGCCTTTGTCACTGTCGCACGTATAAAATTCCCTTTTACCCCTAAACGTAAGACCTCTAAAAGGGTTAACAATACTCAGAGTTTTCCTCACCAAATATAAAAGATCTCCATAGGATGTTTTCGCTTATGAAATTAGATTCTTTTGTTTGCAACTGCAAAAAAACATCCGGGGGCGATAACCTAGTCTTTCCGAAAACATATTCTAAAAAACAAGCAATCAACATCAATAAATTTCATCCCCTCATCTTCAGAAATCATTTCTTAGAGTAAAACACGGTATTTTCTACTCAAGACAATGCTGAATGTCTTCCGTTATTTATTGGAATCCAAGGAAAGAGAAACGTTTCCCCAGAACCTTCGCTTCACTGCCTGCCCAAATGATGAGTAATCTAATCTGACAATGAAATTGCTGTTACTGACAATAGCGATCAGAGCCTGACTTTAAATAAATCACCACCTAAAATAAATCTGAATTCCTTTTTAGGATTAGTAATTTGATTAAAAAATCAGTTTAGAACATTTCTCAGGTAATGATGAATTTGAAGTATGAAAAAAGGCTTTAAAACCCCCGAACTAAACGTTTTAAGTACGAAGATATATTAAGGATTCATTTAAATAATCCGATAGGGTTTTCATGTTGTATAAATGTGTTTACAGTTCTTTTATAGTTTGCGTATGCGTGAATGCGTTTTTAATAATCATAAATTATTTCAACCTTTTAAAATTGAGTGAACGTTGGAAATAATCTTTTTATATGATTAAGTAAATCTTGGTTTTGAAGCTTTAATTGTTTTAGTGGAGTAGGTGACAAATTAACAAACACATTTTATAAAATATTAGCTACCGGATAATTGTGCTATTTGTATCGGGAAGTTTTGCAATTTGCTTCAAACCCTTATTTGGCTCGAAGAAATTTATGTTGTCCTTTTTATAAGTCACTTCAGTCGTTCTCCTTGACTCTCACCTTGACATTGAAGAGAAAAGTAAACCCCGGTGTTTAGGTCTTTCACTTGTTCTAAGAATTCGAATCTTAAACAAAAGAACGAATGTTTATGCGTTTATCAGTAAGGAATTTTTCTAAAAAAACACTCGTTTTTATTTTCAAACTATGCTAACAATATAACTCACAGAACTTTTTCATAAAACTACCTCAAAGGGCTAACAATTCTTTTTCTTTTTTAATATACGAAAATTAAAATTACTTTTATAAATACGAAGTGACAAAAGTCACACTTGTGCTCTTTTTATGGTTTCAGCCATAACGAAAGAAGGAAATTGATAATTATTTAGCCGTATTAATTATTTTGGATATTTTTACTTTATCCTGTACAGAAAATGCTCTCTACTGAATTAATTCATCATTTTACTTTTCTTTTAATAGGTTTTCAAAATATATGTTCAGTATGGACTAACTGTGGGTTGTAGATAAATAAAATGTCTTTACAAAAATAGAATTTTTCTATTCGATATAATGATATGGAAGGATTTCTTTGAACCAAGAGTGATATTGGATAACGTTGTAAATAAAATCTACAATGAAATGGGAATATCCGATATGGTGTAGTGATTTTTAGGGGTTCTATTCAGTTGAATATTCTTTTATTGTAAAAGATGGGAAAAGAACCCGATATGAGTGTGCTTTACTTCATTATAGAGAAGTGGTTCCCAACTTGTACAAAAACCACTTAGCTTTAAATTTGATTCATTACCGACCGCTATTACACTACACTCCTTTAGAACTCCTCACCAGGAAATAGATTATCGTCAGATGTTCATTTGACACAATTAAAGATTTTATCATTTTTATATGGCATTCTACAAATGCGGATTTAAGGGGGGCACTCGTTAATTTACAAAAATTTATACTAGAAGAAATAATTGTTATTAATTTAGTGGTGACTGTTATCCACACAAATTACATATAGCCGAAAGATAATTCAATCTTGTCTTGTTCAATTCATTCAAATTTCTATTATTTATAGAAATTTTTTTGTGTGCGTTTCACGGACCACTTCCAAGACTCTCACGGACCACCAATGGTCCGCCGACCATCAGTTGGGAACCACTGGTGTAAACCGACCGAGATTTTCGTTCGGCAGACTCCGTTCGACAAACTTCGGAAATCCCGACCGTGGTCGATCGGATCGCTCATTTGATTGGTTTTGATTTCTCCAGCTCGATGATGTCAGCGCTGACGAAGCATTCAAAAGAGCTTCTCTAACGATCCTAATTAGAGCCTAGAGCTTCTCTAATCCGATCGCCAAGGATGAGGATTCCCAAAGTTTGAAGAACTGAGATAGTAAGTGTTTGATTCAGTCTGTAATGAACTCTCTCCCACAGGCCTGATCTTCGAGGAAGCCCTGCAAGGGCTGGTCATCAGCCCCACCCTCCTGCGCGTGGTGCGGCTGGTTCGCTTGGGGCGTATCCTGAGGCTGGTGAGGGCCGCCCGGGGCATCCGGAGGCTCCTCTTTGCCCTGGTGCTCTCCCTGCCCGCGCTCTTCAACATCGGGGCGCTGCTCTTCCTCGTCACTTTCGTGTACGCCATCATAGGTAAGATTATCATCTCTGTATTTACGACTTCATTGTGCTGCATTTACGACTTCATTCACGATTACTTCTTTCCAGGTATGTCCCTGTTCGGTCATGTCTCCATCCCTGAGACTACAAGCGGGAGTGGTCTGTCCCAGACTGTCAATTTCCAGACCTTCTCAAACAGCATGGTCCTCCTCTTTCGCCTGTCCACCTCCGCCGGATGGAACGACGTCCTGGACTCTCTGTGGGTCCACCCCTCATTGGCCGTCCCTTACCTCGTGTCCTACATCGTCATCACCTTCATGGTCGTCATCAACATGTACATCGCCGTCATCCTGGAGAACTTGAGACGCGAAGAGGACGACGGTCCAATGGACATCGAGGGATTCTACGCGGCGTGGGCGGCGCTTGACCCGGGTGCCACCCAGTTCGTCCCACTGGACCGCCTTCCCGAACTGCTGCGGTCTCTCGAACCGCCTCTGTGGGCGGGACGACCGGACGGCCCCGCCCTGGCAGCTCTGGACTTTCCGGTGGCGAGCGGTGGGCGGGTTCACTGCCTGGACGTGCTTCACGGATTGGTCCGGCTGCAGTTGGGGGCGGGGCTTGCCGACGAAGACGCGGAGGCGTTCCGGACTTTGAAAAGGAGGGTGGACGAGAGGTTCAGGAAGACGTTTCCGACGAGAAATAGAGTGGAGATCGTCACTACGACTGGGAAGATGAAGAGGCAGGAAGCAGCAGCTAAGGTCATTCAAAGAGGGTTCAGGAAGCACTTGGGAAGAATGAAGGAACCACCAACCGATGCTTCTGAGGACAATAGTTAGTGAAGGTTATTTGCGGTGACAAACTTTTCAACGTGTTGGTTCTCCATGTGTACAATACATGAAATCATTGATATTTTTACGTATCTGATGAATATCGCTTTTTACTAATATACTTGTTTTAAGTTGCTTTTTGTAAAGATATTGGCTTTAATAACACAATTTTCTTCTTTTGTGTTGTATTTCTTTGATAAAACTTCTAAAGAGTATAGATAAATCTCAAATATATATTCACACGAGATGGTATGCTCGAGAATCTTTTATGATGTGATCAATAATAAATGTGGAGATGTGCGCACTAAGGGGTCATTAGCTGGACTAGTGTGAGGATTTATCTTATTCTTTCTTATCTGTATTATTTGTATCTGACTGCTTTTCCTCTTGAATGAAATTTCATGTTAGGAGTGAGGTTATTTCTTATTGAAAAGTTAGCTTAAAGGTGTATACTTGAAGCATTTTATTCACCGCTTTTAAAATTAGGAAAAAATTATTATAAGTTAACCATTCTTTTCTACTAAGCCTGACGACTTCTGGGCAGGCAACTACTCTAAATCCGAAATGGCTCTACTTGATAGATAGAGATATGCTTTAATTATTCCATTATCATGACTAATAGTAGACGAAACAAACTTCTGTTACAGTAGACTACAAAGTTAAATTGATATTGTCTTCAGGATGTCCAAGGGTTTTTTTTAAAAAATATTTCAAAATCACCACTTATAAAATTAAGAAAAAATTCTCAAGTAAAATGAAACGCCTGGGTTGGTGGTAGGGGTTTGTGGATGGACTAATTCCTTAGTTTTGTCCTGTTCAGTTTTCGTCGTAGGCAAAAGGGATATAGTCTTGAAATGTTTTCAGAAAGAGTTTAAAAGTCTTCAAAAATAGTGCTATTTTTAAATTTCCATGTGGGCAAAGGAGATAAAGTCTTGAAATACTTAAAAAAACCCATAAAAATAGTAATATTTTCAAAGAATTTTACTGCTACGGTTACAGTTAACTTTGAAAAACAGAAAAATTAAGACTCCCCGTGAATTATGCAGGAACTAATTTATAAATACCAATCAGTATTTATTTCCGAGTGCTATACCCGCTGAGAAGGCTCAGATTCGATCTGAGGGCCTTTAGGATGGGATACTGGTGGGCGAACCCACCAAGCCATCCGTTCCTGCAACTAGTCAGTTCTTCTAATTAATTTGAAGTTGAAACTCCATCATGTTGTTAAATATTTTATTTTACTTCTAATAGTATAGATGGCGGCAGCATCGGTTGACGCATAGAGGTTAAGCTGCTGCGCCGCGTCTACTGCACATAATTTTATTATTTATTCTATGTTACCTTGATACATCATCATTTAAAAAATGATGAAAAAATGAAATTACAGAATCCTGGGACCGAACCGTGAACCTGAAGAACGGCATACTAGTGCTTTAACCAACCATGCCATCGGGCCTGACGCTCTAACAGGTTTTCTAATAAATTTAAAGTTAATAAATAATTTCTGAAATTATATTAAAAAAATTCTAAACAGCAGGAGGTAGTGTTTGAACCGAGAGAACCTTCTGATTTCCAGCAAGACGCTCCAGCACACTTGGCCATTCGGTCATACCCAACCGAAAACTTTAAGACTACTCATTACTTTTATTTTTAACATAGTAATAAAGAATCTTAATCGAATTTCAATTAGATTTTGTATTCTAAACCTCACCACTTATTTAATTATTATAGTTTTAACATGGTTCCCAGAGTCGCCTCCAAAGCAATAGAAGCACTTTTCTGCATCTGTATTAACAGTATCATGCAGTTCAATTCCTTATTAGAATTAGATACTTAACTTTAGGTATGGCTAACTTCTCTGAAAGCTCATAAGACAAGCTAGTTTTTAAATATTGGCAGTTACTAAAATTTAAGCCGTTTAACAATGCATTGAGAATGAATCTCAGATTTTTGGTGATATTTTTAGTGGTGACTGGAGAATACAGGTAAAATATGAATGTGTAATATTTATGCAAACACAAACCCCGAGAAACATTTTTTTATTTGTAGTTCAACGGTGAAAAATATATTCTGCAGCATCGTCGTATCTAGACATTATTAAGTCTCTCAAATTCCATAGCGAGTAAAGAACCATCTCCGCTTATTCAAGATCCACAGCAGTTTCTATCTGGAAAAAAAAAGGAGAAATTAGTTTTGAACAGCATGGCCGTAACCAGACTTTTGTGTTTCAGGGGGGTATTACTAAAGTTTTGACTCAACCTTTAGGTGCACCGTAGACTTTTTCCACTGGATGTAATAAAACACTTATCTCCAGGAAGAAACCTGAGTTTATGGCGCCGGTGACTTTGTGTGGTGACCAGGCGCGAGTGCGAGGGGAAATACAAAGAGATTGGGGGAGATAAACTGCTGGTGGTCCGGCCGCAAATCGTTTTATTACATCCAGCGGAAAAGTTTACGGTGGCCCTTATTCTAGCAGTGATGGCGAACCTAGGGCACGGGACATTCACTAAAAATAAAGCGAAAAAGCTTCTGTTCTAGACCAGATATTATCCAATTGGTGGCTTGTGAAGTCCCCTGCACAACACTTTTTAGCATGCTGAAATTAAAAAAAAATTAGGGGGAGGACCCCCAAACCCTCCCTATTTGCCTCTTAGGTAATGGAGTAGTTTTGTCCGTTTCCTATGGTAAAAAATGGAAGTTTGAAATTCAGGAGGAGAAAATTTCCTCTTGGTGCAACAAGGGATTGGTCAGATCAACCTTATCATAAGGGGTAAGTATCCTAAAATGAGTAAATAAGGTTACATTATTTTTAGGGACATTTACAATATTTTTCTGGAGAAAAATTTCTTCCCCGATTTCTTTCTCTTCAGTATTTTGCAAAATAGTAGAGGTATTTCTCCGTCGGCGAATCGGCGATCTTTCAAACGACAAAATTGTTTTTTTGATAATCATTAACTTAATGATCACCAGTAATAATTAAGTCTTTTTTTTGCAGATCACCAAACGGTGACCCGTTTATCATGAAAAACGTCGTCTGATTTTTAAAAGTTGTAAATAAAAATATTTATCTGATTTTGAGATTTTTTTCTGTCAGTCTCCATAATTATCAATTTCACTAAACCAGTGGTTCCCAACTCAGAGAAGTTCGCGGACCATTACGTCCAAAATAAGAATCCTTACGGACCACCCTTTGTAGCAAAATTTCAAGATGAAAGTTTGCATGGAAATTTATATAATAATCTGAAATCTACCTTTATTTTTTTAATGACAACTCACCAGATTTTGTAATTTTGTTGTGAGATAAGTAAATCTTTGGGAAACCACAAAATTGTCCCCAATTTTTTTCAGAACTCCAAAATTCAATTTAAATATTTATAATACAAGAAAGTATTGTTAAGAATTTAGTAATGACTGTTATTCCCACAATTTAATTGCCGAAAGTATAAGATTATCTTGTTTTTCTGTTCAATTTATTCAAATTTATATTAAGTTCTAGGGATCCTTGAGATCAAGCACACATATCGGAAAATATATGTAACCAGAACCCAGAACCAGAAAGCTAAATTACACAAAAATGATTCTACTATAACTTTCAATTCAAGCATTAAATATATTAGCAACCCTATACAAGCATTATATAGCAATACAAGCATTATATTTGCGGTGCATCATCAACACAGGAAATGCACCTGCACAGCAACCCTCTGTTGCTCTGACCTCCGGTTGACAGCGAGGGAGACATTCTTTCCCACGGTCCTTCTCGTCGTGACAGTTCCCACTATAAATTCTTAGCACCCCGTTTCCAAATTTAAAACCGCCTCGACTAGATTGGCAAACCACAGTAATGACGTCAACCCCTTAACCAATAGAATTTGTAGTGGGGCGGAGACAAGCCACTCGAGACCCCCGAAAGTCAGGGAGCAGACGGAGAACATTCATTCCAATTTCTGTATTCGTATAGTTACTTGATGTTGTGATGTAGTCATGTAGTTTTGATGTTTGAATATTAAACCCAGAAAAAGACAAGTTTGTCTATGCCTTCTGATTACTTGGAGTCTGAAGGTGTCAGGAAAAAAAACACCTTCATATTGATTGCATTTCTGAAATAATACAGTTTGGGACCACACAGAAGCCATCCCATCAAACCTTCATTATTTTAGTTATACGTACAAAAATTAAAATTCATACATGCTATTCCCATGGATATCACTGTTCAACAGTGAAAAAATTTCTTTGATGAAAATAGTCATTTCTTATAGATTTTGGGTCGCTGAACACGAAAATCACCATCAAAATTCTCAATTGGTTCGGGATTTCCGGGGAACGGCCCCTCCCCCTTTTTACGCTTTTTGATGACTTCATGACTTTGAATTCGATTTTCAGGGTCAAAAAGCATTACTCAAGTCTTTAAATTACTCCCAAAGGGACAAGAAAGGTTGAAATATATAAAATATGAAATTTTGTAACAAATGGATATGTTTAAAGGGTTATTACCCCCCTTAAAAGGCAAAAAAATAGCTAAAAATTATACAGATTTTTATACGATATTTTTTCCTCTTAATTTTTACGCATTTCACCTTTGAAGGGTCCTAACCTTTCCCCAAGGACCTATATTTAATGAAAATATGCAGCAATTATTTTTACTAAAAGCGGTTGAGGTGTTAGGGTCCCCGAAGCACCCGCGAAAGGGCTCGGAAGAATCTTTGGCGCAAGCGCGCTTAGTAAATAATTTTCATGCTTTGAAAAGTTTAAAAATGACAATTTTCTTACATTATAAGTCTTTCTTAAGTGAAAATTCTTCTATTCGGTAGTAACTGGCTGGTTTTATGGGGGTATTCGATGTTTCAAGCTGTTCGCTTTTGCGGATAGATATCCGCCATCGACTACCCCCATAAAACCTACCAGTTACTAATGAATAGAAGAATTTCTAAAAAAAAAAAAAAAAAAAAAAAAAAAAAAAAAAAAAAACCACGGAAAGGGGAAGGAAAAAGATGATGGAAGGAATGGAAGGAAATTTGGTGTCTCGGACGTTTCGCCGACAAAATATTTCCTCCCCCCCACGGGTTTCCTCTTTAATCTTTGCTTTAGGGATGTGTAAGACCAACAAATGAGGGTAGGACATTTCCGTGTCGGCGAAGCACAGCACCGGAAATTTTAGCACCGGAATACAGAAAGTGATACTAGACCAATTCTGTAATAAAATCAAAACTTATCTTCATGAACTAATTTGATACATTACTCAACGATTGATTCCAATAAAAACTTTCCCGTCATCTATCATCATGAATGTTGTTGCCATTAGACGTTATGAATTTTTAACAGAATTCCAAATGCTTTTTTAACATGAGTGACAACTCATGCGATGCACCTATATTTGGAGGGTTGTTAATAGAATACATATATGTATTTTCTCTTTGCGAAAATACACTGTCAATATTTTCATTTCAGTTTCAAAGAGTTTGACGAGGAAAGTTAATAATATATCAATAAACGGTCAAACAGTGTATACTAGCGATCATTTTGAAAACTTCTAACTTGCTGGGGTTGCAGTAAGAGGGGTGAACGCTGTTGAAATTATTATTGTCCTAATCAGCTTATAGAGAGGGAAATTAAACCAACCCGCTTTTTTTTTCGGAGATTTAAAAATTTAATTTAAATCTGTTTATTTATAATAAGCTCAGAAATTAAAATTAGCAAACATTTAAAAGAGCTGAGAAAAAAGAATTATAATTGAAAATGGTGAGTAATTTTTCAGAAACTAACTTAAGAATAATAAAAAAATTTAGAAAGATCAAATGAAAAGATCTTTCAGATAGAGAAATTAAAAGAGCCATGCATTGATTCGAGAATAACAATGTTTTATCCCTCAATACATTGTGTAAGCATAACTAAAAAAATTACTTCCTTCCACTTAATATTAAAGAACGAATGTTATCACAGTGAATATTTTGTTCCTGCTAATAAGAAAAGCCTTAAAACTAAGATTTTTTATATAGGAAGCTTTAAAACTGAAGTTTCGGTAGCATCATCAAATGATAACACATTTTTGACATTATTTTTTAATGACGGCATAATTTTTCCTGAAAGATTTACACATATTGAATAATTTGTATAGATTGTATTAAAATTACAATCCGAACAGCTGTACCCCCTCTCTTCCCCTGTACTGTGTTATGGCTGGATAGGAAATTACTATACAATAATTGTAACTATTATTCAATATTGAATAATAGTTTCGAATTTTATCACTGCCCGGTAAATATCGTTTTATACAAAGACTTTTGAAAGTATACTTTTCAATGCATACTCTTTCCTCAAAAGCATAAAATTAGAGATGGACCACACTTATGACGTCAGCCCCTAGTTCTATGGCCTTATTGTAGAAGGCCTCGGTATGAGGCAAAGATCTATCTCAGTCTTTTACTAATATTTGATGAACTCACACATTCTACATTTGCAATTCCACAAATAGAGAATAGAATCTACTTCTTTCTTCCAATCTTTGCGTCAAACACTACAAAAAGAAAAGGAAATTCTTTTTTTTTCTTCTGCAAATTCCTCTTTTTGAACCAACCAAAGGAGTGACACAGAGTAAGTGTCACTCCTTTTTCTGGGTTAGCTCCCTTCACACATCGGTCAAACGTCGAAATAGTTAAAAAAAAAGAAAGTTATACTCTCTGAGGGAGACAGACCTCCGAAAATACACCCTTTCGTGAGAGAAAGTCCAGCTATTGAATTATTCATGTTCTATAAATACGAACTTAATGGGGAGAATCACCAGAACATCGAACATTCTTCCCAAGAACAATTGCCGCTTGGGCCAAGGGTGGAACGGAATCTTCTTCGGAACACTCCTCAGGTGGTCGCGGTCGGTATCAAAGTCAAGGACCTTGGCTAACAGTTGTCGCGTGTGTTGTTGTTTTTTTTTTCTTCTCTCCATTGTGACTCGAGAGTCTTGTTCAGCGGAAATCGAGAATCGGTTCTCTTAAAATCGATTTGTTTGTTTGTTGGACTCTTGAGGATGGAAATAATAAAGAGGGGAAGTTGGAGCATGTGAGAAGAATTCGTAAAGGTGTCTGATTGTTCGGTTTTGGAATTTTTTGGGAAAGTTGGTGCTAGGGAGATGAAATCGTCTGCAAGGATTTTCGTACTTGTAGCGAGCTGTTGGGTGGTCTACTTGCCTGTTGCCATTTCTAGTAAGTTAATTTTTTATGAAGACTATTATTAATTAGAAAAATGGGAAGCACTAATTATATTATATTAACCGAAGTCATATGCATAAAACATAATGTAATAATAACTTAAATTAGGGGTTTGGTAGTAATGCTTGTTTTGATAACTTGTTTCGATTTCTTTTGTAATTAATTTTTTGTAAGATAAATTATTCATTTATCCATATATCCCACCTGTATTGTGGGAACTGAAATTTTTCTCTAAAAATTTATTTTATACTCGCGCATTATAATTATGCATAATGTCTTGAAAATTTACAGCCTCCTTATTCATTCCTTTAAATTGTTATTCTTACTGCTGTATTCACCCCTAACTTGACCTAAGGTTAACCTGGAATCAAGCTTTTTCGACATCTCTGATTGGCTTAAAACGTGTTTCTCTTTTTCTACTACCAACTAAAACTTTTGATTCCAGATTAACCTTAGGTTAGGTTAGAGGTGAATATAGTCGTTAACCTCAGATAAATCAGTCTGAGTGTCTCTGTTAGTCTGAGTGTTATAGCGGGGTAAAATGGATATAAGTATTTTAGCAGTTTATATTTATATAAAGTTTAATGGTTTTTGGCTTGCTAATTTTTCTTAAGTCTCAATAAAAATAAGCTGGAAAGAAATTACATTTTATAAATGTAAACTGCTAAAATTCATATCTATTTCACTCCGCTATAAGGGGCCATTCATAAATTACGTAATGATGATTTTGGCGATTTTTGACCCCCCCCCTACCCCCATGTAAGGATACGTAAGATTTTTCAAACCCCTCCCCCCTATTCTTACGTAAGATTCCATTTCGTTTTTCAAAATGATAAAGGAAGATGGATTCAAATGTTTTATTTTTTATCTTAACTTAATGCTACTCCAATAACAAAGATACTTCTGATATACCTTATTTTTTTTAAAAAACTAACGCTTCGATAATATACCGAGATTGCCAGCATTTTTAAGTTTTTCTAGGTTTATTCAATAGTAATTTGATTGGAATAATTGGAATTTGTTTACCTTTAGATTAACTTGGAAAATCTTACGTAAGAATGGGTTTGACCCCCCCACCCCCCAAGTAAGGGTATGTAGAGATTTTTCCAACCCCCCTCCCCCTCGGGACCCTTACGTAATTAATGAATGGCCCCAAACCATTTTACCCCACCTGACCCTAGTCTGTTTTGGAGTTCTTAATCACCGTTTACCACCTTATTTTGTGTCATTTATTATTATTAAAGGTTTAATTTGAACAAATAGGAATCAAGAATGACGTAAGCTGGACTAACGTTCTTTTTTCGAGATAAGAAGTAGGCACCAATAAAGTACGTATTAAAATGAAAGCAAAAAAGCCTTGTAATACAGTTTTTCTGAAGTTTGAGCAACTTATTTAAGAGATGCACGAAAACGTGACACGAGTAAAACTTGTTTTTAATTATCGAACGGAACATAATTAATTCACGACTCTGGAAGGTTAATTATATCTCTGACTTAATATGTTTCTATCCTTATCGTATTTTCAAGACATTCTTCCTGTTTCACATAATCAATGCTTAATAGTATCCTGAAGTTATAAATATTGCTGTTTAACATACTTGATATTTGTACATACAACATACGATAGCAACGTATAACCGGGAAAAAATGTAAAATCCGAAGAAAACTTTTCACCCATAGAAGAAATCGTTCTATTGAATTGCCTGTTCTATATTCATAACAGATTGTATCTGTTATGAATTATTTATTCCTCATGCTCAAATTATCAAACCTTCTAGCTTTTTATTAAAGAAACGACCAAAAACCTAGATTTTCACAGATATAAATAAATAATAAAATATAATTAAAAGCCGGATCTTTCAAAATTAACAAAACCTACATCTACAGCCATTATATCCAATGCTAGAGATAATTTTAAAATTTGGGATCTTGCTGTGATCCACCGTGAACACACGGATCCACAATTCGATAAACCACAAGATAATAAAGTTTACTTTAATTCTAAAATTTCAAGAATGGCTGAATAAATAAGAACCTTACTGACTATAAAGTACCTTATTTTCAGGCGTGGCTTCTTATTCTGGCCGTCAGCAGCAAAGTCATCGTCCAGTGGTCGTTTGCTACCTCGGCAGTTGGGCCAACTACCGGCAGGGGGCTGGGAAATTCCTGATCGAGGATATCGACGGCAGTCTCTGCACCCACCTGGTCTACGGCTTCGCAAAGCTGTCCCACGACAACACCATTGCTGCCTACGATCCCTATCTGGACCTCAAAGAGAACTGGGGACTTGGTAAGAGATAGAATAGATTGCAACGTTTCCCCTGTGAAAACAGAAAGAATGTTGGGTTGCTACAAGGAGTTTCGGTACGCAAAAAGTGATAAAAAGGCGGTATATGCATGGGTTTAACAAACTAATCATATTTTTGAATTGACGTTCTTAATTTCACTCAAAATTCAGACACCGCGCTGGGAACTACTTTGTTTGTTTTGTTTCTCCAGGGTCAAGTAACGTTGTAGTCTAGTATAGAATAGATTTTTTAATACGTTGATAAAAGGGTCGTTTGTATAAAAGGATCTTGTAGGCCTATACACAATATTAATACAGCCTAGGAGAGGTAGACGAGAAAATTGAGAGATAGGGATGGCAGATGAGGACGAACCCTATAACTTCCATCAAAAGAAAATAAGTTCGTTCACTCTGTGAACTTTGAATTCGTCACGAAAGTTGAAAAATTTTATGACCACACAACCATCTCTTTCAAAAAATCTTGGATAACTAACAATTGAAAATATTACACGAGTTCTTCTCTACTCCCGTACATAACTGAGGAAAATGACTGAAAGTTTATAGTGTGAAAATAGCAATAAAACTCAATGCGTGCAGCGGTATACTATGATGGTGGATGTTACTTCTGTGCTATGAGAGAGGTGATAGAGCTCACTGCAGTTTAAAGCGTCGAGTGCTTTTTATAGAATCTCATATATGAATTAGGTCTTGGTAAAAATATTGTGTTTAAGATTCGTATTTATTTTAGGAATCGTAAGAAAACTGGGGTACTATTAGTAAAGGAATCCATAAGAGGTATTATTGTTTATCGATTAACTTACCATTGGAAGTGTGAATGAACCTGTAGCACAAATTTTCATTGGTAACCCAACAATAATGTGACAATTAACTTTGAAGAATCGGGTTGGCAATCAAGTATGAATCAAGTCATTGATCGGTTATCTGATTCGTCGAGTCTACGTCGCGTTGCCAATAGAAACTAACTCTAAATCTCAACTTATTGAATGGTTGGGATCAATGATCTTATAAAGCAAGTGATTCAAGAAAACATTAATGAAAATTTTATGATAATCTTCTCCCATCCAGGTGCGTTCGAGCGTTTCACTGGTCTCAAAAATCAACATCCGCACCTGAAAACCCTATTGGCCATAGGTGGCTGGAACGAAGGGTCCACCAAGTACTCCAGAATGGCCGCTGACCCGTCCACCAGAAAGAAGTTCGTTGACAGTTGTGTGACAATGCTGAAGAAGTATGACTTTGATGGACTCGATCTCGACTGGGAGTATCCAGCGGCCCGGGGTGGAAAGCCTCACGATAAGCAGAACTTTGTCAAACTGCTCAAGGTAAGGCTGGATTTCCCATATTGTTCTCTAGTGGTTTGGGCTTTTAGTTGTAAGCTACTCTCTCGTTATTGTTTAGTTTTAAAAGAATTTTATAGAGATTTCAAATACATCAATACAGGTATCTATGCTTCCTGGAGTCCATATTTTGGAAACTAAATGTTTTAGTGTTTTTCTAAACGCTAATTTATTTCGTATTTCCCTCCGAAAACCCCTTTTTCCATAATGAGGGAGAAAGAGAACAACGAAAAAAAGAAAAGAAAGTAAATGAGGAAGAAGGAGAGAGAGTTTGAGAAGGACTGAGAGGAAAAATTAGGGTGAAGGTGCAGAATTTAACTCATTTTCGGAACACCTTTCCGTTGCGTAGCTTTAAAGCTTAACTAATTTGCTAATTAATAAGCGGAATATTTTAATAATGCAAATCAGCCTTTTTTCCACTGAGCCAGGAAGCAATGTAATATATTTAGATTTTTTTTAAAAAAAAATAGGAACTGAAAGATGCATTCAAGGCTCACGGATTTCTTCTAACTGCAGCTGTGTCAGCTGGAAAAGACACAATTGACAAAGCATATGATATTCCAGCTCTTGGTCGGTGAGAATATCTATCCTCATTAGCTAAATCTTTTAATTAATTCTTAGTAATTTATAGATCAATTTAGTAATAAACATAACCTCAATCAAAATGTTCTAGAGGTAAATACTAGTGTCAAAAAATAGTTAACTACCAACTACTAACTAGTCTGGGAAATTGTAGTTGTATCTAGTAGTTAACTTTTTTTTCCTGGGACTAGTTGCAACTAGTAGTTAACTATTTCCCAAAGTAGTTAACTACTAGTTAACTAGTCTATTTAATTTCATAACCTACTTTTTGGCAAAAGTCTAATACATCTTTCTTATCTATGTCACAAAAAACGTTTATGATTCGTGCTCAAAGGGCCTTCATTTCTGGGACTGATTTCTGGTTATGGTATTTGAGTACTCTACCTTTGATAAAAATTTTAAATATCTTTTTAAATTTTAAATAAAACATTTTTTTGAAGTAGTTGAAAATTTGAAAGTAGTTTTAACTAGTAGTTGATTAAAAAAGTAGTTAAACTAATAGTTGAACTACTTTAAACTAAAAGTAGTTAAACTACTAGTTAACTACTAGTTGATCGGTAGTTAACTACTAGTTGCAACTAGTTCTAGTTAACTAGTGCCGAACATTAGTAAATACCTAATATAATAAGTGATTTATAACTGCCTGTTTGTACTCACATACATAACCTATAGTTATCATATTTAATCCTGAAATTGTTGTCAGCTACCTTGACTTGATCAATTTGATGGCATACGACTTCCATGGAGGATGGGACAAAACTACAGGTCACAATTCTCCACTTTACGCCAGACCAGAAGAAGGGGAAGGACCCAACAGACTCAATGTGGTCAGTGAAACTATCTTGTACAACTTCCTTGTATTCATGTTAAATGAGGGAAACAATTAACTGTTATTGACTACTCCCAATGTCTTTAACATACTATTAGTCATCCACTTTGTTAAAAAGGTATCAAGGTTAAGAAGGTAGTATGATGGGGATTCATACATAATACAATGTTAAAATAAGTTGTGTTGTAGATGCCTACCAATGTGTGCTCCCCAATTATAAATAGTTATGCAAAGAGTTTTCAAAGGTTGCGTCTGTTTTGCTACATATTAGCGCATTTATTCTACGAAGCCTGCATGTTAAGACTTAAGATGAAAAGTTTGGGGACTCTCTTAATGAGAAATTTAGTTGTAAAATTATCATCTTTAATATATCTTCCCCGAGTATTTAAACTAGTTTCAACATTGAACAATTTTCCCAGCAAATACTTTTAAAAGTTTATTATTATTTCAGGACTATGCCGTACGGTACTGGTTGAAGGGCAGAGCTCCTCCTAGCAAGCTGATCCTAGGAATGCCCTTGTATGGGAGGAGTTTTACATTAAAAAACACCTCTAACCACGCTTTGGATGCCCCTGTCACTGGAAAAGGCGTGGCTGGAGAGTTCACTAGGGAGAGGGGGTTCATGGGTTACAACGAGGTAAAGGATCCCCATTTGTAGTTCATTAATTGCCGCAAAAATCTAAGTTCTTTTCGGCTAATTTAGTCTTTGCCACAGATTTGTCACATGCTCCAGAAAGAAAAGGGATGGAAACAGACACTCGATAAGCACGTACAAGCTCCTTATATCGTCAAGGGGACCCAGTGGATTGGATTCGATGATGTTAAGAGTATTAAGGAAAAGGTAATTTAGTCTCTAAATAAGATACTGTGAGATTTTTGTGGTCTATGTACAACATGTAGCTCACTATTTCATTAAACATTAATTAGATTCAGTGAACTGTAAATAAGGGAGACAAACTTTGGTGCATAAAAAACCGAAACTTATTTCTAATAAAATTTTTCAGACCACTTACAAACTAAAAATCCTCATAGTAGAATATTTAAAACACTGAAAACGCAAATCAAATCAATATACCACTTGACAATTTGTTTTCTATCATACAACTGTTATTAGTTTATTGGATTGGTGAAAAAATCATTTAAAATGCATCTAAAAAAATTGACCTTTTCCAACTTACAGGTAAAGTATTTAAAAAAGATGAAACTAGGTGGCGCAATGATCTGGTCCTTAGAAACAGACGACTTCCGGGGTACATGTCACAACCGTAAGTATCCCCTCCTCCACGCCATCAACTCTGCGCTGAGTGGCAACCGGAAACCAACTTTCAACATCCCCGAGGACAATAACATCTCCCCAGAGAACACATCCACAGAACCGACCCCCAAAATCCACCCCAAGTCCACAACAGTGACAGCAAAGTCCACTAAAGTAACTACCAAGTCCACAGTGACTAAAGAGGTCACAACGACGGAGCCGATATCGTCCACATCTGTGGATGCGTCCACCAAGAAATGGGCCGCGAAGGACCTGACGTGTAGTAAAGGGGGGTACTTTCGTCACCCAGTGGATTGCAATATGTTCTATTTGTGCCAGCCCTTGCGACCGGGTACTGACGCTGGCTTCGTCAGCTACCTGTTTGCATGTGGGGTGGGGACCGTCTTCAGCCAGGAGTTGCGAACGTGTGTCTTCCCCAGGAGTGTACCTGAGTGTTCTGCCAAATAAACTGTTTTATGTCTGTAAACGTGTATCTTGTTTCTTTGTTTAAATGATAAAGTGGTTTAAAGTTGGTCCATGGTCCAACCAGAAGATTCAGAAACATAGGTAAAAAAAGTTGGTATGTCTGGGGATTGCGAAAGCGATCAGCATTCCGGGTGGGGTGCTCATGTAAAACGAGATTCCGATGACTAATAAAGCTGTTAAAGTTTGTTGTGGTAACAGTCACCACTAACTATAAAGTATATAAGTTAGAAGCAGCAGTAGAATTTTAAATATTAATAATTTAAAATAGATTTGTATGCCTTTTACATTACTTTTTACGACAAATGCTAAAAATATATGAAACAGTAATAATAATAAATAACATTCCAAAGTTAAGTAATAAATAGTTTGATTATCATTCTATTTTTAAATGTCACAAATGCATCCTTGAATTTGATAACAAGAAAAGGCCACTAAGAAGTAGCAAAATGCACTATCAGTATAAATTTGCTATCAAAACCCTCACTCCAAAGAACCCCTCTTTGAGAAGATCTTTTTCAAATGAACATAAATGCCCAGAGCTAAGTTACTAACACGTTCTTCATACGTAAACTATAAAATTTTTTTAAAGGTAACTTGAGAATTTGAGCTAATATCCTGGTGAAGATTGGAAATCATTCAATTAAAATCAGTTGGACCATATAATGAAAAACGAACTTGCTAACATACCTTTTATTGCTTTTATTGCAATATGAAAAACACACATACCACTTCAATACTAAAAGAAGCTTACCTAGTGCGCCCTATAAAATGATTACTGCTGGGGAGTAAAAGGAAAATAATGGTTATGGAAGAACTTGTCAGTTAAATTCTTAGTAATATGAGAATAAAACATTTTATTGAGTCACTGTTTCTTTCATCTAAATTTATCTGTTTTAGTATTAATTTTGTATTTAGCTTTAAAGTTTACTTAAATACGATATTTTATCACATTTTTTAGGAAAATGACATTTTTTCGTTTCAAATTTTTAATAGTATAGAGTTTTTGATGTTGGGAAAATCAAGTTCTTAATCAAGTTCAAAATCAGTTTAGTTTTTCATTTAGTTTAGTTTTCAACTTGTATCATAATTGCTTCCAGCGTTCATTTTATCGAAACTTCAGAAAAAAATATTCCTAATAATTTTTTTAGAGCTTTCAGTTCGTTTCTAATTTTTTGCTTTCAACGCGGCGCGTGGGCCATGAAACAGGCAGGCAGGAAAGCCCTCGCCCAGCAGTGCTCAAGGAGAAAATTTATTTCCTTCGTCGACGCATACTTTCAGTGTACCGCAGCCGTTTTAGCTTTATTTGCGTGTAATTTTTTCACGCTTTTTCACAACATTTGGTTATTTTTTCTAAAAATCTTGAGTTTGTGTGTTTTTTAAGTGGTTTTAAAAGTAAAATTACTTTAAAGAATTTAATTTTTTCAATGATATTTAAAAATATTAAAATCTATGAAATATCGGCAATTTTTGGGCCTATGTTCAAATGGAATCTTTTTTGAACAAAATCCTATCTATCAAAGTCAAGGACCTTTACGAACAGTTGGCGCGTGTGTCGTTTCCTCTCCACTGTGACTCGTGTGAATCTCGTTCAGCGGAAATATAGAATTCTAAATCTCTAAAATCATTTTTTTTGTTTATGGGACTTTTGAGGATGGAATAAATAAAGATTGGATGCTGGAGCATGTGAGAGGATTTCGAAAAAGTGCCTGATTGTTCGGTTTTGGAATTTTTGAGAAGTTGGTGCGAGAGAGATGAAATTGTTTGCATTGATTCTCTTGGTCGTAGCTAGCTGTTTGGTAGTCTACTTGCCTGTTGCCACTTCTAGTAAGTTTATTTTAAGTTTTACTCATTATTAAGTTTATCTTTTTATGTTTGGGTTTAATATTTCTATACATAAATTTATCATACATGATTTTGGTTCTTTAAATTCATACGATACAGAAACTGCATTAATAACTTAGGGATATAATGCTTGTTTTGATCATTTTTGTTCCAAATATAGAATTTCATTTCAATTGTTTATGAGATAAATTATTTATATATCACACATGTATAGTGGGAACAAAATATTTCATTTAAAACCAATTTTATACTCTAATTTTGGTTTTGCATTTAAAGTTTAAAAAACATACAGTTTTTATCCATTTCTGTAAGTGGAATTCGCAACCTCTTATAAGACATTAAATTTTAAATTTTTTTAATAAATAGGAATCAAGCTAGGGGCTAGGCTACTTGACCTAACCTTGGCAGTCATTCTAATTTTGAGATGAGATGAAGATATCACTATAATATACTACGTTACAAACAAATAAATTAAAACATTTTAAAGACCGAATTTTTCCTGCAGTTTTGAGCATAAGAGATGCACGAAAACGTGATGCGGATAAAACTTGTTTTTAAATATCCAACGGAGAAGAATTAATTCGCCAAAGTGAAGTTTTATACACCCAATAAATCTTGCGCATCTTTACAGTGTTGTTATTATAAATATAACTGTTAGTTGTAAGAATAGTTTGGCCTCTCTCACTAAAAATGCTGTATTTTCAGGAGTGGCTTCCAATGTCGGCCGTCAGAAGCAAAGTCATCGTCCAGTGGTCGTCTGCTACCTGGGCAGTTGGGCCAACTACCGGCAGGGGGCGGGAAAGTTCGTGATAGAGGACATTGATGCCACCCTTTGCACCCACCTAGTTTACGCTTTCGCGAAACTGTCCAACGAAAACACGATTGCTTCGTACGATCCCTACCTGGACCTCAAAGAGAACTATGGACTTGGTAAGAGATTGCTGTTCCTGCGCATGATCACTAACCTGGATATCTCAAAGAGAATTCGGGATTTGGTATAAGGTAGGTATTATAACGTTTGATCCAAATCTGGATATAAAGAGAACTGGAGAATAAGGTATAAAGTCCATAATAATCGTTACGTATAATTTATATCTGGATCTCAAAGAGAAATAGGGAATTAGTAAGAGATAGTTATTGTCCTTACCTGATCCTTACCTGGACCTAAAAGAGAACTGGGGCCATCGTAAGTAATAGATTTTTTTATAACGTTGATAAAAAATAACGTATAAAGCACATATATTTCTTGTAGATCAACATTAAAAAGCCTTTGAGAGACAGTCGAGAGAAAAGGGGCGGGAAAAGATGATGTTCCCTATTTTCCCAATATCTTTCAAATAGTAAAAAAAAAATTCATTTACTCAATAAATTTTTCCCGAAAGATAAAAATTTTTATGACCACACAACCATCTCTTGCAAAAAAACTTAGATTATCAACTATTAGGAACTAAAATGATCTTATGTCTCAAGCAATTAAATTATTTATCACTGAATATCTTTATTTCTTCTCCACAATCCCTCTACCAGGTGGATACGAGCGCTTCACAGGTCTCAAGAACCAACACCCGCACCTGAAGACCCTGCTAGCCATCGGGGGATGGAACGAAGGGTCCACCAAGTACTCCGCAATGGCCGATGACCCGTCCACCAGGAAGAAGTTCGTCGACAGCTGCGTACCTTTTCTAAGGAAGTATGGCTTCGACGGACTCGACTTTGACTGGGAGTATCCAGCGGCCAGGGGAGGAAAGCCCCACGATAAGCAGAACTTCATCCAACTTCTCAAGGTGAGGTTGGATTTTTATAGCTTGGAATTTTTTACTGTTAAGTATAAAAATAGCCACTCGAGTATATGCATCAGTTGAGGTGTTTATACTTCGTTCTTCCTGGTGGATTAGCTGTTCGTATTGGGTAAGCTAGATAGGGACAGAGAGAAAAGATTAAAGAGAAAAAAAAGAAGGGAAAGGAAATCAGAGGAATAGAATTTTAGATGGACCGATAGAAAAAAGGTAGTCGGTTGTTGAAGCAACTGATAATCACAAAATTTGCTCATGCGCTTCTATTAAAGACATCAAATGAGAGACCATACAGAGCAAATTTTGTGATTCTCAGTTGCTGCAACAACCAACTACCGAGAAAAAATTGGGGTAGGAGAATGGAAAAGGGAATACGTAAAGAATTTAAACCCTTAAACATTTTTGAAACACTGTTCCGTTGCGTTACATCTCGACAATTTACTGATGATCACGTCAAATGAGATAATACCATCACTTCAACTAAGTCAAGAAGCATTCTAATATAGTACATAAACAATTTTTTTGCTGAATTAGGAACTGAAAGAAGCTTTCACGCCTCATGGATTGCTTCTAACTGCAGCCGTGTCAGCTGGGAAGAGCACAATTGACCAAGCTTTTGATATTCCAGCTCTTGGGCGGTAAGAATCCATTCCCATTAGTTAAGTCCTTCAATTAATTCTTGGCAATTATTAATAAATATATTTTAGCAATAACCACAATCAAAATAAAAATGCTTTAAAGGTAAATACCCATAAGATTTTTAAGTTCTTTTAAATTCAATTAGCTAAATTATTTCAAGTATTAAACGTTAAAATAAAAGTTTTTACGATTTTGCCAGTTTTAACTAATATTATAGAGGTTTTATTTCAATACATAACATATATTATAAATATATGGAGAAATAGTGAAAAATGTACTTCTTGTTCAAATGTGTTCTCCTCTCCCCCTGTTACTCACTTACATAACTTATAGTTAGTATATTAATTCCTGAAATTGTTGTCAGCTACCTTGACTTGATCAATTTGATGGCATACGACTTCCAAGGAGGATGGGACAAAACTACAGGTCACAATTCTCCACTTTACGCCAGACCAGATGAACGCCAGAAGGAACTCAGTGTGGTCAGTGAAACTCTCTAACATTTCCTTGTAGTAGTTATGTTACATAAGGAAAGCTGTTTGGGAAATAATTAACTATTATTGGCAACTTCCGCCATGTCTATTTAACCAACACACTAGTCAACGACTTTGCTAAAAAGATATCCTTTCATACCCTAATGCAAGGGTTTAATTGAAAGAATGTATAGGTTTCTCTCTTTTCATACATGATACAATTTTAAGCAAAATGGACAAAATTAAATTAAAAAAAAAAGGAGGATGCTATTTTGGGGTTCAATCAAACAAACTGCAATCCAACTCCCTAAGCATCAGAACAATAAATGAAAACATTACTATTGCTGTATGAAAACACAATTAAACAGTATAATTATTAAGTAAAAGTATGATAATGCCGTGCCTGAAGGTTTAAGCTAAACCTTTGTGAAAAATTCCAAGAATGAAAATACTCCTGTCTAGTTTTTTAAAGAGTAATTCCGATTTTCAAGGAGTGAAATACTCTCTCAGAGGAGTTAGAAATATCTCTGCTACGAAGTATACTATACGTTAAGACTTCAGATGAAAAGTTTGGGAAACCTCTCTTAATGAGAAACTCTAAAAATAGTTGTAAAATTATCATCTTAAAAATATCTTCCCTAAGTTTTTAAAACTACAATAGTTTCAACAATGGAATTTTTTCCACCGAATGCTTTTCAAGGTCTTTTTTTTTTCTTTTCAGGACTATGCCGTACGGTACTGGTTGAATGGCGGAGCTCCTCCTAGCAAGCTGATCCTAGGAATGCCCATGTATGGGAGGACTTTTACATTAAAAGACGCCTCTAACCACGCCTTGGATGCCCCTGTCACCGGAGCTGGAATGGCCGGAGAGTTCACGAGGGAGAGGGGGTATATGGGTTACAATGAGGTAAAGGATCCACATTGGAAGTTCAATCAATAACCCCAAAAATTCTAAGTTCTTTTCGGCTAATTCAAACTTTGCCACAGATTTGTTACATGCTCCAAAAAGAAAAGGATTGGAAAGAGACCTTACATAAGTACGTACTAGCTCCTTATATCTTCAAGGGGACCCAATGGATTGTATACGATGATATTACTAGCATTAAGGAAAAGGTAATTTAATCACTAAACAATATACTATACTCGACAGCAATGTTTCTTGAACCCAGTACGTCACAATGAATGTGGAAGGAGAAATCAGTGAACACAAAGCCTGTTGGGTTGCTAGGAGGAGTTTCGGTACACAAATCGTGATTGAAATGCACTATTACATGAGTTTAACAAAATAATCATACTTTTAAATTGACTTTCTTCATTTCACGCAAAATTCATACACCGCGATGGGAACTACTTTGTTAGTGACGTCGTAGGGTCAACTTAAGTTGCTGTCTAGTATAGAAGATTTTTGTGATCTATGTATAGCTCGCGATTTCAGTGATATAAACAGAATTAGTTTTAATGAACTGTTAATAAGGGAATATAAAGGTATCAAACTTTGCTGCTTATTAAAAATTATTTAATTTTTGAAGGCTTATTCCACGCGGGAGAACCCCCTAAAAATGAACTAAATTTGAACCTTAAAATCCCAACTGAAGGATTATTATTCCACGCCATCAATTCAGCGCTGAGTGGCAACCGGAAACCAACTTTCAACATCGCCGATGACAATAACATCTCCCCAGAGGACATGAGTAGTCATAACATTTAGATTTAGATTTCCAATTAATTTTTTCATACTACTTCTTACGTACTAAAAAACCTCATTGTAGAAAATTTATAACTCTGAAAACGCAAATAAAATCAAAAAATCATTTCGTCACCTTAGTATTGAAAAACCACTATCTCCGAAAAATCCCACTGTAGTCGTCCAGTTTGGATCATTTCATTGGCGTTGGTGGTATTGGCGTTGTTAAAGGGTTGCTTGCAGGGCATTGTTACCCCTTTCAGTCCTAGCCGCTCCAAATTTTCCGTTGGATTCAATGACAATCTCGGTTAGCACGGCCAATATACAACTAAACTCTACTCTTATTTCCACGGCCACGGCAAACCCATCACTAGGCGCCGGGACTGCTACGTAACCATAGGCGTAACGAGGGGGGGGTTATTGGGGTTGTAACCCCCTCCATTACATCGACGGTTTCTAAAACATGAAAAACTGAAAAAAATTCCCTTTACACGGAAAGCGGTTCACAAGGAACTGTTCTTTTAGGACGTAACCCAAAGGGCCTCAAAATGAATTTAAACACTACATTGAGAGACGAATTTTTAAAAAATTTATTTTTAAAAAATTTCTGGGGGAGAACCTCCAAACCCCCCTCTAAAATTTTTACGTCTGTTATACTGTGTTTTTCCCTTGAAAGTTAAGCCTCTTAGATGAAGTTTTCCCTTCGGGAGTTTTGCAAAAAAAATTGTTTACATTATACCTATATTATGAGACATTTTTAAAAGAGAGTAATATGTTGGAGGGGTTGACTGGTCGGAGTAACACCCCCCATGAGTCAACTCTAGTTACGCCACTGTACGTAACCGCTAGACCTACGGCGCATGAGCCAACAGCCGTTTTGGCCGTCCAAATAGACACTCCGATCTCGGTTTGTCTGATGTGGGAAGCAGGTTGCCATAACAGAGGGGCAACATATTTCGCCATCTTAGAATAAAAAATAACACTGTGTTCTGGTCTTCATCGGGAATATTCGGAATTGCAAGCGGAGAAGCTCATTTGATTGGTTCGTGGTTCGTAAGTGCTGATATTATCGAGCTGGATAGATTCAAACCAATCAAATGAATTTCTCCAACGATCTGAAGAAAGAATTATTATTATTTGATTTAGTGTAATTTGGATTGGTGGATTGGTAATGGGTAGTGGTTTCAATTGGTTGCTGGTGGTCAGTCGCCAAGAATCGGGATTACCGAAGTTTGCCGAATGGAGATAGTAGTGTTTGATATTAAGGTGACGATTTGTCAAATTTGTTTTCTATCATACAACCGTTATTAGTTTATAGAGTAGGATAAGTAAAAAAAGTTTCGTTTAAAATGCATCTCAAGAATAAATTGACCTTTTCTTACAGGTAAAGTACTTAAAAAAGATGAAATTAGGTGGGGCTATGATCTGGTCGTTAGACGTAGACGACTTCCGGGGTACATGTCACAACCGTAAGTACCCCCTCCTTCACACCATCAACTCTGCGCTGAGTGGCAACCGGAAACCAATCATCTCCTCAGAGAACACATCCACACAACCGACCCCCAAAATCCGCCCCAAGTCCACAACAGTAACAGCAAAGTCCACAGTGACTAAAGAGGTCACAACGACGAAGCCGATATCGTCCACGTCTGTGGATGTGTCCACCAAGAATTGGGCGGCGAAGGACCTGACGTGTCGCAAAGAGGGATACTTTCGTCACCCAGTGGACTGCAATATGTTCTATTTGTGCCATTCCTTGCGACCGGGTATGGACGCTGGCTTTGTCAGCTACCTGTTTGCATGCGGATTGGGGACCGTCTTCAATGAGGGGTTGGAAACGTGTGACTTCCCGTGGAGGGTACCTGAGTGTTCTGCCAAATAAACTGTTTTGTTGTTCTTTGTTTAAATAAATGTTTTTAAACGTATATCTTTTTTCTTTGTTTAAATGGTTAAAAGTTGTTAAAGTGGTTAAAAGTAGGTGGTCCATGGTCTAGCGAAAGGAAGATTCAGGAGATTTGGTACAAAAAAAGTTGTATTATCTGGGGATTACGAAAACGAATCAGGATTGATGGTGGGGGTGTTCAAGTGTTCATGATAATATGTAAAACTAAATTCTAATGACTAATAAAGCTATATTTGTGGCGATAACAGTCACCATTAATTATAAAGTATATAAGTTAGAAGCAGCAGCAGAATTTATAATATTTAGAATTTACAATATTATTTGTACACTTTTTTATTACTTTTAACGACAAATATGCTAAAAATATATGAAACAATAATAATAAATAACATTCAAAAGTTAAGTAATAAATAGTTTGATTATCGCTTTATTTTTAAGTGTCACAAATGCATCCTTGAATTTGATAATAAAAGGTCACTAAGAAGTAGCAAAATGCATTATTAACATAAATTTGTGATCAAAATCCTCTCTCCAAGGAACCCCTCCTTGGAAAGATCTTTTTCAAATGAACATATTAGCTACCATAACTGTCCAGAGCTAGGTTACTAAAACGTTTTTCATATGCAAACTGTGGTAACTTGGGAATTCGAGCTAATATCCCGGTGGAAATTGGAAATCATTCAATTAAAATTATCTGATATGAAACAGGGAGCATATAATGAAAAACGAACTTGCTAACATACCTTTTATTTGATATAAACATTTTATATGATATTTTCGTATAAAATTTTGAATACTTTAGAGTTTTTGGTCTTACTTAGGAAAATCAAGTTCTTAGTTTAAATCCTATTTACCTTATGTGATTCAACTTGGCAAATTCTTCCACTTACTCTCAGTGGCGTAGACCGAAAAAAATTTCGGAGGGGGATATTGATATTTCGGGGGGGGGGGGGGGGATATGGGGTATTTTTAGTGGATTTATATGTACAAAAAAAGAAAATTTCCAAATTTTGGGGGGGGGGGGATATATTCCCGAATCCCCCCTCTGGCTACGCGCCTGCTTACCCTTAAAGGGCAGGGGAAACAGAACCGGAAAAAACTGAAATAATAATTAAATTAATAAAACATTGCTGACATCATCGGAAAATATATATAATATATTGTAGTAGAGTAAGTATAATACTAGTAGTGTAGTAAGCAGTGGCGGATCCACGGGGGGGGGGGTGATTGGGGTGATCACCCCCCCCCCCAACAAAGTGACCTCGCCGAATTTCCGGCCAAAAATCACATCCCCGATAACAGCGATTAACTTGACTTATGAATAATCTCTACTGAGAAGCCGCTGTCACCATCTGAGCGAGTATTTTTTCCGGTTTCTCGCAGTGCCCCTTTTCGGCAATAGTAGCAACTCGTTAAATGATAACTTCAATGCATCGATCACTTTTCAGAGGGCTCCCTTCCCGAGCCCTGATAAAAGGGTTGACAGAGGGTCCGCGCTAATGACCACTTTTTCCTCTCTTGGGGTTGTTCGGTACTCTTTGGTCACCGGAAATTTCAGCCGGTGTTAAAGAAATCTGTATCGGGGTGAATTGGACCTCATATCGAGGCTGATTACTGGTATAATTGCACACAAAAACCAGAGCGGGCGGCTTGTTTGTATATTTTCTAATCTCTCTGTTTTTCAACATCTATTTAAGGGCCAATCAAAGCTTTTTCAGAGCGATTGGCAATCCCATATTGGGAGGGGATAACAGCTATTTGTTGGCAGTGGGATAGTCAAAACTTGTGGCGGAGCATGTCGTACATATGCCAAGCTGTACTAGTAAAAAATTTAGTTGATTTTCTTTCCGACGTTTGACTTGTCTCGTTTTTTTACACTGATTTGCTGTTTTATTAAAACTTGGCGTTTTACTATCACAAAAAATGGATTCCGGAAATAGTGAACATGGTCGTGCTCAGAAACGAACAGTGGAACTCAGCTTTCGTTTTTTAAGAAAAAGCCAAGAAATGATTTTTTTGAAGATAAAGCTGAGGTAGTTTTGCCATTTTCTGCAACTTTTCTTTTTTTTAAAACTATGTTTCGATGTTTCATAATTTTTTAAACTCAAGTATATCACTGTATTAATTATTAAGAGAAATTGCTATTTTAAATTTTCTTCTTGGTTGCTAAATTCGGAATACATATACAAAAGAAAATTGTTTTTATCATTTAGTAATAGATTTAATATTTTTATGTACATTTATTAAGTTTTTATTATTATTTTGAGAACTTAACATTAACAGGGCAGCTTTCAATGTCATTATTACTTATCATTTCAAGGTTCTAATGATTTAATTCGGTTTACTAAATTTCTAAATTGTGAAAAAGCTAAAAGAAATAATTATAAACAGAAAAAGGCATTCGTGGATTTGCGGTAATTTTACTTTTAGTGACTTTTCTGTTTCTCTAATTTTTCTTTATTTTGGTCTGTCTTGTTATATATTAGTGTATACTTTATGCATTTAAGTAGAAGTTCCATTTTAAAAAGGGAAAATGAATTATTTTAATCATGCATTTAATGGTTTACAATTAAATCAGTAGAAAGTGGAACTTTCCACCAAATATATTTTATGTGTCTTCCTCTTACGAATTGAATGTAAAAGTGAAAATTGATTGTAATGTCGAATGCGCATATAGGTAAAATCACCCCCCCCAAACCAAGTCTCTGGATCCGCCACTGGTAGTAAGAGTATTCACACCAATGAGGTCGGAATCTTGGAATACCGTTGCGAATACTATTTCATAAAACCTGACTACCCCCAGATTGACGCCAAAACGGGGATTTTTGCGGATCCCCTGGAAACATCAGTAACACTGTGAGGAATAACACTTTAGTTTTTCATTTAGTTTAGTTTTCAACTTGTACCTAAATTAGGAAGAGCTTCCGGCGTTCATTTTATTCTAAACTTCAGAAAAAAAAATTATATCATTAAAAAATTTTTGAGAGTTTTCAAATCTTTAACGAATATTTTGCTTTCAACGGCACGTGCGACCGTGAAACAGGCAGGCTTGAAAGCCCTCGCCCAGCAGTGCTTAAGGAGAAAATTATTTCCTTCGCCGACGCTCACTGTCAGTATTCCGCAGCTTTCTTAGTTTTAGCTTTATTTGCGTGTAATTTTTTCCACGCGTTTTCGATACAATTGCTTATTTTTTTTTTAAAAAAAATCTTAAGCTTTATGGTTTTTAAAGTGGTTTTGAAAGGAGAATTATTTTAAAGAATTTCATATTTTTAATATCATTGAAAAAATATTTCGGGTCGAAATACAATTTTAGCGGCAAACCAGAGATTTCAAAGGGATATTTGAACTGATTTTCATAGTATATCGGCAAGTTTTGGGCCAAGGTTCAGATGGAATCTTTTCGAACACTCCTCTCTATCAAAGTCAAGGACCTTGACCAACCTTGACGAACAGTTGGCGCGTGTGTAGTTTCTCTCTCCACTGAGACTAAGTGCGTTTTGTTTAGAGAAAATAGAGAATCGGTTCTCTCAAATCGTTTTGTTGGACTTTTTAGGATGGTAATAATACAGGTGGAAAGTTGGAGCATGTGAGAAGAATTCGAAAAGGTGTCTGATTGTTCGGTTTTGGAATTTGTGGAAAGTTGTTGCAAAAGAGATGACATCTTTTGCACTGATGCTCTTGGTCGTAGCGAGCTGTTTGGCAGTCTACTTACCTGTTGCCACTTCTAGTAAGTTTATTTTAAGTTTTACTCAGTATTAAGTGTATCTTTTTATGTTCGGTTTTAATATTTCTATACATAAATTTACTATACAAGATTTTTTTTTCTTTATATTCATACTATACAGAAAATGCATTAATAACTTAAATTTCGGTAAAGGATAATACTCGTTTTGGTCATTTTTGTTGAATAAATAAAATTCTATTTCATCTGTTTACAAGATAAATTATTACTTATATATCACATATGTCTATAGTAGGAACAAAAATATTTCATTTAAAACCTATTTCATACTGTAATTTTTAAAAACTTTACAATTTTTATCCATTTCTCTAAGGTGGAATTCTCAATGTCTTATAAAACATTAAATTATCAAACGTTGGTCTATTTTTTGGTATTCTTAAGCATCGTTCATAGCCTATATTTTGTTTCCTTTCAACCTAACTGAAAAAATCAAAGATTAAATTTTAATAAATAGGAATCAAGAGCTAGGGTACTTGACGTAAACTTGGCAGTCATTCCAATTTTGAGATGAGATGAAGATATCAATATAATATACTACGTTACAAACAAATAAATTAAAACGTTTTAAAGACAAAGCTTTTCCTGCAGTTACGAGCGTAAGGGATGCACGAAAGCGTGACGCGGGTAAAACTTGTTTTTAATTATCTAACAACGGAGAAGATTTTCCAAAGTGAAGTTTTACACCCAATAAATAATCTCTCACATGTTTGCAATGTTGTTATTATAACTATAATTATAGTAAATATAACTGTTAGTTATAAGAATAGTTTGGCCTCTCTCACTAAAAAGGGTGTATTTTCAGGAGTGGCTTCCTATGTCGGCCGTCAGAAGCAAAGTCATCGTCCAGTGGTCGTCTGCTACCTGGGCAGTTGGGCCAACTACCGGCAGGGGGCGGGAAAGTTCGTGATAGAGGACATTGATGCCACCCTTTGCACCCACCTAGTTTACGCTTTCGCGAAACTGTCCAACGAAAACACGATTGCTTCGTACGATCCCTACCTGGACCTCAAAGAGAACTATGGACTTGGTAAGAGAAAATTCACAAAAAGTGGTCTAGGGGTAGAGGAGGGATGTTTGTTAAAGGTGATCATAATTAAATATATAGATAAATTAAAAATAATATATCCAATCAGTCTCGCGATTAAATTATTTATCACTGAATATTTTCATTTCTTCTCCACAATCCCTCTATCAGGTGGATACGAGCGCTTCACAGGTCTCAAGAACCAACACCCGCACCTGAAGACCCTGCTAGCCATCGGGGGATGGAACGAAGGATCCACCAAGTACTCCGCAATGGCCGCTGACCCTTCCACCAGGAAGAAGTTCGTCGACAGCTGCGTACCTTTTCTAAGGAAGTATGGCTTCGACGGACTCGACTTTGACTGGGAGTATCCAGCGGCCAGGGGAGGAAAGCCCCACGATAAGCAGAACTTCATCCAACTTCTCAAGGTGAGGTTGGATTTTTATAGCTTGGAATTACTGTTAAGTTTAAAAAAATAGCCACTCAAGTATATGCATCAGTTAAGGTGTTTATACCTGTGTTAAGGTGTTATGTTATTATGTTACCAGTTAAGGTGTTTCGTATTGAGTAAGCTAGATAGGGACAGAGGGAAAAGGTTAATAAGAAAAAAAATAAAATGGAAAAGAAGGAAAAGGAAATCAGAGGAACATAATTTTAGATGGACCGCGAGAAAAAAGGTAGTCGGTTGTTGCAGCAACTGATAATCACAAAATTTGCTTATGTGCTTCTAAACCCATCAAAGAATTAAATGAGTGCCCATAGAGAGCAAATTTTGGGTAATTCTCAGTTGCTGAAACGACTACCGAGAAAAAAATTGGGGAAAGAGAATGAAAAAAAGGGAATACGTAAAGAATTTAAACCCTTAAACATTTTTGAAACACTGCTCCGTTGCGTTACAGCTCGACTAATTACTGAGTTAATAATAAATGAGTTAATAGCATCACTTCAACTAAATCAAAAAGTGTTCTAATATAGTTAAGCATTTTTTTTGTTAAATTAGGAACTGAAGGAAGCTTTCACGCCAAATGGATTACTTCTAACTGCAGCCGTGTCAGCTGGGAAGGCCACAATTGACCAAGCATATGATATTCCAGCTCTTGGGCGGTAAGAATCTATTCCCATTAGTTAACTTCAATTAATTCTTGGCAATTAATAAATATATTTTAGTAATAACCACAATTTAAATAAAAATGTTTTAAAGGTAAGTACCTAATATAATAAGTAAAGTATAACAGTATGTTTACCCATTCCCCCTTGATATAGGGGAGAACGGGACACGTTTGAACATGGGGCACATTAGAACAACCCACATTTATCTATGTTAAATTTAAAAATCTGAAAAAATATTAATAGAAAGATGCATTAGTACCATCTTTTGACTAAATTTTCCGCATTGAAATCTTTTGAGTTAGGAAAATTGCTTGCTTTGGAAGATGCAAAGTAAAATTCCGTCTTTTATTCGTGTAAAAATTTAATCCAGAAAGTTTTGCCTCGCATTCATTTGTGGTATCAATAAAGTTAAGTGTAAAAAAGTTTTGTTTTAAAATTTTAATTATAAATATCAATTTTTTTACTCTTTAAGTTTATGGTAGTTGATAAGGCGCATTTGAACACAAAAAGTTTGGGGCACATTTGAAACAATTCAAATGTGCTTTCTAATTCCTTTTCTTGATTTGAACGCACGTTTAGACTACAAATGCAGTATTTTAAGTTTTTTAAAATTCAATTAGCTAAACAATTTCAAGTATTAAACTTATAAATATCTTATAAATGTATGGAGAAATAGTGAAAAATGTACTTCTTGTTCAAATGAGTGCCCATCTCCCCTATTACATAACTTATAGTTAGTATATTAATTCCTGAAATTATTATCAGTTACCTTGACTTGATCAATTTGATGGCATACGACTTCCACGGAGGATGGGGCAAAATTACAGGTCACAATTCTCCACTTTTCGCCAGACCAGAAGAACGCCAGAACGGACTCAGTGTGGTCAGTGAAACTCTCTTTCTCTTGCACTTCCTTGTATTTATGTTACATAAGGAAAGCTGTTTGAGAAATAATAAACTATTATTGGAAACACCCGCAATGTCTTTAACATACTAGTTATCGACTTTGCTAAAATATATCTTAAACTTTCGTACTCTGATGCAAGGTTTTAAAGAATGTAATGGGGGATTATTCACACATGGTGATACAATTTTAAGTTCGTCATAAAGCCTCGTTATACTAATGCGTGATCCCCTATAGTTACGCAAAGTTTAAAAGTTAGTTTCAAAAGTTCCATCTGTTCTGCCACATATTATTAGCGCGTCTTTATTCTTAGTAGCTACACGTTAATACTTAGTTTGGGGAACCTCTTAATGAGAAACTATAGTCATAAAATTATCATCTTAAAAATATCTTCCATAAGTTTTTAAAACTAGTTTCTACATTGGAAATTTTTTCAACGAATTATTTTCAAGGCCTTTTTTTCATTTCAGGACTATGCCGTACGGTACTGGTTGAATGGCGGAGCTCCTTCTAGCAAGCTGATCCTAGGAATGCCCATGTATGGGAGGACTTTTACATTAAAAAACGCCTCTAACCACGCCTTGGATGCCCCTGTCACCGGAGCAGGAATGGCCGGAGAGTTTACAAGGGAGAGGGGTTTCATGGGTTACTACGAGGTAAAGGATCCTCATTTGAAGTTCAATCAATAACCCCAAAAATTCTAAGTTCTTTTCGGCTAATTAAGACTTTGCCACAGATTTGTTACATGCTCCAAAAAGAAAAGGAATGGAAAGAGACAGTGGATAAGTACGTACTAGCTCCTTATATCTTCAAGGGGACCCAGTGGATTGGATTCGATGATGTTTCTAGCATTAAGGAAAAGGTAATTTAATCACTAAACAATATAATATAGTCGACTCCGCTTAATGTGATCACAGTTAATAATATCAATCGGATACTGTTATCGAAATTGACAGGTCCCGATCACCTGTATTTAATTGAATGTAAAATGTGCCGTTTTATGTGATCAACATTTCGCTTAATGTTATCAAAATTTGATGAAACTACATAAACATACAAAATGAGTCAGTAATTTATTAGTAATATCTGTTCCACTCTCATATTTTTCTATAAGAATGTATAATTTGCAAAATACAAACTATCGTTTTAAATGCTTTAATTAGGACTACATAGTTGTGATTTTAATTCAAAATTTTAATTACACTGTTTGAAACTTTCTTGTATCAAATCGCTTATTCTTATCAATCGGATATTGTTATAATTCTACTCTTGGACAAAATTGATCACATTAAGAGGAGTCGACTGTACTACAAGATTTTTGTGATGTAGCTCACGATTTCAGTAATATAAACATAATTAGTTTTAATTATCTGCAAATAAGGGAACATAAAGGGTGTCAAACTTTGCTGCTTAAAAACTTATTGAATTTTTGAAGTATAATTCCAAGCGTGAGACCCCTCTACAAATGAACTAAATTTGAATCTTAAAATCCCAACTGAAGGATTATTCCACGCCATCAATTCTGCGCTGAGTGGCAACCGGAAACCAACTTTCAGCATCGCCGGTTACAATAAGATCTTCCCAGAGGACATTAGTAGAGATAACATTTAGATTTAGAGATTTCTATGATAAACTTTTTCAGACTAATTCTTACACACTAAAAAACATCATAGTAGAACATTTATAACTCTGTGAAAACGCAAATAAAACGCATTTTGTACCTTAGATTCAGAAAACCACTATTTCCGAAATATCACACAGCAGTCGTCCAGTTTCGATCATGTTATTGGTTGTACTGGCATTGTTAGCCCTTTCAGTACCATCCGCTCCATATTTTCCATAGGATTCAATGACAATCTTGGTTTTTCTGATGTTGAAAGCACGTTGCCACAACAGGTCCAACATATTTCGCCATTTTGGAATCAAATAACACTGTCTTCTGGTCTGCTTCTGGAATATTCGGAATTGCAAGCGGAGAAGCTCATTTGATTGGTTCATAAGCGCCGATATCATCGAGCTGGAAAGATCCAAATCAATCAAATAAACTTCTCCAACGATCTGAAGCAATTATTATTATTATTATTCGAATATTAGTGTTATTTGATTGGTGGATTGGTTATGGTTAGTGGTTGCAATTGGTACCTTGTCGTAAGTCACCATGGGTCGGGATTACCAAAATTTGCTGAACGGAGATAGTGGTGTTTCATATTAAGGTGGCGATTTGTCATATTTGTTTTCTATCATATAACCTTTATTAGTTTAGAGCAGACATGGGCAAATTTTTAAATGGAGGGCCAGATAAAATAAAAAAATTATCTAGGCGGGCCGGAAACAAAAAATTTAACAAAACAAATTTTTATGAGTGATAATTTTTAAAGTCGATTTTTACATCACACAAAACTTATATTATATGCTACAATGGTAAAAAATTTGGGAAAAAAAAAAGTTACAAAACTGATTGTTCTTTAAAAGAGTAGGAAGGCGCATGTGACTGATGAAACTGTGATACTGAGATTCTAAAAGATTTTCATAATCTGGTAGAAACTGGGATGAGCAGATTCGCAGTAGTGTAGCTAAATGGTGGTCATGTAAAAACATATTGTCCTATGTGTAATTGTAGGGGTTATTCAAAACCATGCCGCGGGCCGGATTGACTGGTGGTCCGAAGGGCCGCACTTGGCCCGCGGGCCGTACTTTGCCCATGACTGGTTTAGAGTCATTGAATTGGTAAAAAATTAAAGTGCATCTCAAGAATAAATTAACCTTTCCCAACTTACAGGTAAAGTACTTAAAAAAGATGAAATTAGGTGGCGCCATGATCTGGTCATTAGACTTAGACGACTTCCGGGGTACATGTCACAACCTCAAGTACCCCCTCCTCCTCGCCATCAACTCTGCGATGAGTGGCAACCGCAAACCAACTTTCAACATCCCCGACGAGATTAACATCTTCCAAGAGGACTCATCCGCACAACTGACACCTAAACGTCGCCCCAGGGACACAAATTTTTCCAAAACAAAATGGGGGGCAAAGGACCAGATTTGTGACAATCCTGGGTACTATCGTCACCCAGAGGACTGCAATAAGTTCTATGTGTGCCAGGACATGGGGCACGGTGTTGGCTTCCACAGCTACCTGTTTAGATGTCCGTCGACAACCGTCTGGAGCCGGAAGACGCTATCGTGTAACTACCACATTAAAGTGCCTGAGTGTCCTGATGACAAATAAACTGTTTTATGTTTGTAAACGTATCTTGTTTCTTTGTTTAAATAAATGATAAAGTGGTTCAAAGCTGGTGGACCAAAGGTTCCACTGGTTCCAATTCCTGGAAGACCAAAGGTTCGGATCACTTATACAGCATTTTTTACAGCCCACGCCTAAACCGGCCGGTTTCAGTTTGCGCTTTAGCCTAAATCGGGAGAATTAGGGTTTTTTTTAAACAAATTTAAAATCTCCCCATGCTCCACAAAGTATAACATGGGGAGGCTTAGGGTTACAAGAGGAATGTGGATGATGCCGATTGCCTTATTTTAGATATTTTAAGGACTACCTTTAACATTCTTAATCCTTTACCCAGACTAAATTCCAAGACAGATATTCAATTTCCACTATTAAATCTACTATTTAGAAAATTTATAAGTAAAATATCCCTATTTTGTGTGCATTATTGTATCACCCCTAAATCTTCGCAACCAATATAATTTTTTCTCTTATTTTATACACTTTCACATTGCTCTTTGATATTATACTAACTATACAATACCAAAGAGTGTTGTTCACAATTTACTTGTGACTGTTATTATCTCCACAAATTCAACAATCGATAATAATTAATTAGCACAAATATCCTTAACCCCATCAACTCCCACTAATTTTAAATTTTCTAATTATTATAAACGTTTTGTGTGTGCTACCAAACACTTTCGTGGATCGCCGGTTAAGAACCACTGGTCTAGCCAGAAGATTCAGGAACACAGCTTTAATAAAAAGTTGTAATAACTGGGAATTATGAAAACGAATCAGCATGGAGGGTAGGGTTGTTCATGTGTTCAAGTTGATGATGTAAAACGAGGCTCCAGTGACTAATAAAGCTCTTAAGTTTGTTGCGATAACAGTCACCTAACTTATTAGGAGCAGCAGCAAATTTGATTTAAAGCTTAAAGAAATGCATTTGTACGATATCTTTCTAATGAGCCTGATTCGAAATTCCGATAATCAGTTCCCCGACAGGTACGTTTGCCCGACATCATCATCATAGCCAATGCGAGACAAGGAGAACGAATGGAGTCGAACTGTCGAGGGAATGAACGTCGGACAATTTAGTGTCGGGGAAATGAACAGACTCCCTTTCTCATTACTTTTTAAGACAAATACTAAAAGCATCTGAAACATAATAATAAATAAAATTCTAAAATTAAATTACATAATATTTTGATTATCATTATATTTCTAACTATCACAAATTTATCCTTGAATTTGATAAAAAGAAAAGATAACTAAAAAGTAGCAAAATGCACTATCAACAAATTAGTTATTCAAGGAACCCTTTCTTGATATCAGCTACATATAACTAGCCAGAGCTAGGTACGTTCTTCATGCGTAAACTGTAAATATTTCTTCACAGTAAATTGGAAGTTTGAGCTAATATCCTGGTTAATATTAGAAACCATTTAACTAAAATTCTCCTAGTAAATAATGAAAACCGAACTTGCTAACATACTTTTTATTGTAATATGAAAAACACAGATACACTTCAATACTATAAAACAAGATAAACAAAAGGGAAAAGCTTCAAAGGAAGCTTACCTAGTGCGCCCAATAAAAGCATTACTGCTGGGGAGTAAAGGGAAAATAATAGAAGAACTCGTTAGTTAAATTCATAGTACTTAATGAAAATAAAACCTTTTAATGATTCACTTTTCTCTTCTAAATTTATTTACTTTAGTATTAATTTTTTATTTTTAAGCTTTTAAGTTCATTTAACTACGATGTTTTATCACATTTTATAAGGAAAGTGATACTTTTGTTAAAAAATTTGAACAGTTTTGGTCTTATTAAAACCAAGTTCTGTTATAAAATCCGAATTATTTGATGTAAGTTAAATAAAATTTAATTTTGTAGAGTTCTTCCACTTACTCTTCAACCAGAAAAAAGTTTGTTGAACTAAACTATGTGACACTTGATAAGGCCAATGTGTCACCTCAAAATAAATATTAAGATTGCATTTTATGCAAAATAATAGCGCACAGAAATAACAAAAATAAACAATGCAGTTGTGATATTTGTGCAATAATGCTTCTTTCAGTGATGATAATATCCCACTAAATGTACATGTTTAGTCAAAAACAACTTAATGGGTATACTTTAATGAAAGTTTTGTGATATTTTACGACTTTTAATGCACACTTTACGAAGGTTTGTGAACAATATCCAACTATTTCAGTTCAGTCATAATTTTCTTACCTTGAAGCAAACAAGGTTAAACCACCGTTTTTCTGAATAGAAAGTATAGAACTTATTATGGTGGTTATGCCATTAGTATTTTCATAAATACATTGAAACGTGTACTAAAATAAAACATTATAACGATATTTACACAAAAGAGTTTTAGAATTCAACCTTATTAAATCTACGTTTTGTGTTCATTGTGGAAACTTGTTCAATCTTTGTAAGCTTTTAGGTCCTTTGATATTTTTAGTCCTTAACATTATACTTTTTCTTTTAAAAGCCAAAAGATTTGAATATTTTTACAATATTAAAGTAAGATAATGTAGTTTAGATCCCCTTTACTTTTTCTTTTTAAAAAACCAAAGAAATGAGGAATGGTTTATGGAAAAGCTCAAATGAGATGGGGCTGTGAAACAAGAAAAACTTAATATTTAAGTTTTTCTAACTTATAATAATTGGTCCGAAATTATTTATCCATAAAGACAAACGCATTGCATTAAATATTTAATTTTTAAGTAACGAAAAAAATCATTCTTTTCATGTTTTTGAAAAATTAAATGATTTCGGATTTTTTAAATTAATTCCATTTATATCATTTTTAACATAATACGATTTTGAATAATTTTAGTTTTTGATTGAATAATATTAAAGTTGAATTAAAAACAAAAAATAATAAAAAAAAATTAAATCAAATTTAAAAAGTTACTCTTCATACGGAAGTGCTTAAATAAATAAAAAGTGATAGTATTTAAATAGATTTAAAGCTTAGTATTTTTTTTTAAATTTAACCATTTTAAACTACGCAAGTATAATAAAATTTTAAAGATAATACTTAGATACGAGTAGATGGAATGAGTTTAAGGAAACTGTTGGTTTAACGATGCGTCCTTTTAAAATGAACCTAAGCTCTGAGTGACAAAAAAAAACAAACCACAAAAATATAAACAAGCAAATACAATATATAGAAAACATAAATAGAGAGAAGTAAGGAATATAAATATGACGAGAAAAGCTTTTTTAGGGACTCAACATATTGGTCCTTTCGTCTGGAAATATAGTCCCTTTTGAGTCAAGTTCAATAATACTTGATAATACTTTATCCTTTTTGTACTTTTTAGCATTCACTTTTAGTTCTTTAATAAGTGGGAACAGTTCCGGTAAAGTACAAATAGGGAACATCTTCGTAACCTAAAATAAAAAAACGTCATTTATATCTCACTGAACTCCCCAAGAGCAAGCCTATAAACGTTGATATTTTTGATACTACAATATATGAATCTAGAGACATTAAATGCTTGCAAAAAAACCCGATAGATCTTATGTTTTTACAAAGTATAGAACTTATGATACAATACTGATAGCTTTGTAAATCTTGGATATATTTTTTTTTAATTTCTTTTAAAGAGACATTTTTACTTTTTAAAATAAGCTAGGTTTAGAAATAAAAAAAAATAATGGAGATACTCTACCCATTTTTGCTATCTTAAAAGGTTAAATCGGCAAGGTACTACAATATCTGAATCTAGGGACATTAAATGCTAGAAAATAGACCCTATTGACCTTATGTTCATCGAAGTATATAATTTATGATACCATACAGATAGCTTTGTAAATCTTGGTTAAATTTTTAAATTTTTAGATACCTTTTTATCTTTCCCTAAATCTTTGTTCAACTTAAACTAAAGGTATAAGAATTTCTTTTTATTATTACGCAATTCATTCAAACTCTATAATTTCCTGAAAAGGCAAGTTCAAGGCTTAAACCTTTAGAACTTTCCACCGCCTCGTAATTTTTACACCTTTGCCCTATCTCGAATAAGTAAGGATCGTTACGAATTCACATCAGTATCAGAAAACAAATCAGCTATAAGCTTTGGATAAATTGAAAATAAGGCTCACTGTGATCAGAATAATAAATTTTTGCAATACATTAGCGACCAGTAAGTTTTTTTGAATCATTACAAGCATATACAGTAAAATGTCTATGCAAAAAAAATTGACCTTTTCCTTAAAAAAATGCAAACAGGATTGAACAAAAGTTTATATTGGTTATATTTGATTTTTTGGCTTCACTTCAAGCGTTTTCAGGTAACTTCCGAAACGTTAATTGGGGTTATTATGGGCCATTTATCACTTAAAGTATGAAGCTAACTTGGCACGTCTTCTATCCAGAACTTACGTCTAGCGATAATGATTTAGATATGCAATTTTTATTCACAGAAATAAATTTCTTTGTGGGTTTTTATGATTTAAGGAGCAAATTAATAGTTTTTTATTTAATTGGATTTGTAAGGATTACATGGTTGATTCTCTACTTCACATATAGGTAGAACATGAGAGCAAAACAAATTCTGCTGATAAAAGTAATCACACGAAGACATTCTCTTCTTCATGTTAAAATCTTCAAGAAATAAAACTTTTGTCAACTATTTGATTATGTTTCAGACAGTAGATGAAAGGAGAGTACAAAGATGGGGAAAAGGCTAAATGTATGAAAATTATAGTAATATTTTTTTTTCTATCTTTCTATAAATCACAATGCACAATATTCTAATCACAGTATTTACATATAAAAAACTGATTTATGAACCATCCGTATGGGAAACGAAGTACTAATTAAAAAAAAGGCCTACCTAATGGAGGAGGTGGGTATATAAATCCAGGATGAGCCACTCGGTGGTGAGGAACTAATGGGGGACCGGGTACTGCCATGGGAGCTTCTAGACCTAAACGAACAAAAAAGTTTCCTAATAGAGGAGAAAAGAAGTTGCATAACAATAGGATGATTCAGTACAAATGAAACATCACTTGTTCAAATCCACTTCCACTTTGGTACTTGATACACAATTGCCCCAACTGAACACAGTCTTTATCCTTTTTATGAAATATTTTTTTTTTAATTTACAACAAACTTGTTTTAAATTTATTTCAAAAGTCATCGGAAGTAATAAGAGAAAAAAAAACTATACAACATTTATTTGATTACAAACAACAATGTCTCAATTGTCTCTTACATTAAGCAGCTTGAATATAAATTAAGAAAACTGGGCCAAAAGAATTAAACTATGATGTAATAAAAAAAAATTATAAAGTTCCTCAAACGCTTTTATCATACCTGTAAAGTTTTTTTTAGCCCGATTAGTTACAAAATTACATTTATGTGCATGAGCATGATAGAACGCCCCTTTATACAGATGGCATGGCACTGATGACATCACACCCAAGTTGTATGACTTTTGCTGTTGCAGAATTTTTTTTGTTGTTGTATGGCCCAAGTGCTTGTATAACGTAAAATGACGTTATACATTTTAAGTTTTTTTCTGATTTCATTAAAATTTATTAAAGTTTTAGTTTAACTGTTCGTCACCTAAAATGCAATGAGAAGTTAAGTATTCTTACCTTCTGAATTCGCTGGCATGGGCATAAATACGTATTCGTGAGGTTCTCCTTTCTCGTTGTTTCTGGGCAGTTTGTATGAGGATGAGTACTGACCGTGAGGACCAACCTATAGAAAAGAAAACTTTCAGCATTGTTTCTAAAGAATAAAACATGTTTCATATGCTATGAGGTGTGTACCTGCATCATAAAAAAATAGAGATTCTATGAAATACCTTCAATAATGAACATAAAAAATACTCACTTCCTGTGACTTGAACGCTCCCATGTGGTTTGGATGAGGTACAAAGCTCCTGAAGCGGCGAATACCAGCAGCACCCCTTCCTCTGCCCCGAAATGGGGACACTCGATGCAGCATGCCTCCCCTCCTGAAAAGGACAAATAAGTACTTTTACACAAACCACATATAATTCTTCTGGGGAAAAATTTTGGGATGCTTTAAATAAATCTGTTAACAGAGATTCTCTCTCAGTTTTAGCTTTTGGAGAAAAGACTAGATCAACCTAGTATTTCTATAAAAGTTAGTTATCCTGGTTTTTTTAACCTCACTTTGGAAAAAAGGTGAGAATGAACTAGGCAACTAAGGAGTGAGAGAGAATAATGATAGGGAGAAGAGAGAAAAGGAATTCCTATGAGAAGAGAATGTTTGAGAAAAGAAAATTGAAAATGATAAGAGAAAAGAGAGATTGGGAAAAATTATAATTTAGAGAGAAAGGGAGTGATCAGAAAAAAGAAAGATTGAAAGAGAATAGGGATATTGATTGAGAGAACTAGAAAATGATGGGGAGAATGAGAGAGAAGGAGAAAGAGGAGAATTCAGCTAAGAGAAAAAATAGAGAATGGCTTGGAGAAAATTAGAGGAGAAAAATAGTGGTAGAATTAACAATATGAAAGAGATAATTTTAAAGAATGAAGATAACTAGAAGGAGGATGCTATTCTTGATGCAAAAGAGAGAAAATGAGAAAAAAGACAAAACATTTTCCTTAAATCTTACCCGGGGCAGTTGGCAAAGGGGCCTGAGAAAGAGGGATCGAACCCGGGTGGTGCGAAGAGGAAAGGGGGAGGTGCAGGTGGCCCGTGCTGTCCGGAGGGCCGAGAGTGGCAACGGGGGCGGTTGAGGCGGTCGGCAGGCTTGGCCCATGTCACCTCCAGGGTGCTACCGTCCAGGTCGGTATCTGGAAGAAAAATTGTTAAAATAATTGGAGGATACTTGAGTTTTAAATTACAGAGAAAAAGGTCTTTGCCAGAGAAAAGAAATAATAAAGGGTTAAAAGTTTTGGGAAACTTGAGGGTTGGTTTTGGAAACTTAAGACATGGGCTAGGTTTAAAAATTCATTTATTAAATTCTGAATCAAAATTTCCTTTTAAACATTTAGAAATTTCCTTTTATCTATAAAAAAACACTTGAAAAACTCACATTTGGTACATACTGAAACATTTTTCTAATAGCATTTAAATGGTTTATAATTTACTATGTTAACTGCCAGTTAATTATGCTGGGATTTAATTCTGATTTGTAAATGAGTAATATCTCCGATTCTTAATTTATTTTTTTGGATATTGAAAAATTATGGATGGAACTTCAAAAAGCCACGCTATTTGTGGTTGCTAATGCTTACTGTTGAGTTTCTCTAGTGCAGCTTCTGCGTCTTCTCTCGTCTTGAAGTGCACGAAGGCGAAATCTTTGAGTTTCTTTACTTTCTCCACTTTCAGACTGTCGTCCATTGAGAACACTTTCTTTATGTCTTCTTCCGTCGTGTTCATCATCAGGTTGCGGACGTACAGCACTGTCACCTGTTAAGCCAACCAAAATTAATCCACTTTATCATCTTGAGTTACATTTAAAATAAATTCTGTTTATTCCCATTAAACTCTTGCTATTTTTGAATGAGGAATGAATGTTTGAATGAATTTTGATGTTATTTCTAATACAGGAAACTTTATAAACAAAAGCGCGTAAAATCTAAGCCATTATCACGACTTTTATTTATGTTTGATCAATTCTAACAATTTTTTAAAGGAGACAAATTCATATTAAGAGTTTCAACTAATATTTATTTATTTTAAACACTTAAATCAACAATAAAATTAAATAAGGTTTTTGGTTAAATATCCAACCATTTACAGATAGCATATTTACAAAGGCTCAAGACTGGGGAACCATTGGAGAATTGAAAAAAAAAATCATTTTATTTCATTTAATGAGTTATGAATGGAAAAAAAAATAATGAAGTTCCCCAGTCTTCAGCCTTTGTAAAGATGCTTACAGATATTATACTGTTGCCATCAGGGAAGAAACGGCTGCATACTTTAACCCTCCTTTCCCCTACTATTGCTATAATAAAACCGTGACATAGCTGCGTCAGACAATATATCCTCACGAAGAAAAAGTGTAATTGTTTCTCGAACACATATTTTGCTTATTATGCGACTTTATCCCGATTATCAAGTTAAGCTTCGAACCCAAATTATTCTCCACATCAATTTTAAGTTGATTCTAATGTTTTCAGTTTACTCAGTATCAATATTAGCAACAGGAAAAGAGCTGTTTCAAATTTCATTGAATTTTTATTCAGAGCTATCGAGTAACATTTAGAGTGTTAACACTGTAAAACATAGACGAAATTAAAGCCCCAAACAAACTAAACTCTGAAATAAACAAGCCAAGAAAAGATTGTACAAACAATTTTGTTTGGTAGTAGTCTAGATACTTTTTAGGGATACATCTCTACCACTGATCTTAATATTTCATCGCTTCAAGCAATGAAATAAAACCTTAAAATCACGATAACAGTGAAAAATAAGTTTTTTTTTTCCAACCTAAGAGCAATCATTAAACAAAATTAATAAAACGAAGGATACTTCACTGTTGTTAAAGCAAAGTACGTTAAGAGAAGGGGGATGAAAAAGAAAGTACTCTTTTGTTCCATAGGATAATTCCGATAGCATTGTCTCGCCTCAAGAGAATCTTATCAGACGACCGTTTGATTTGACTACTACTGTAGGCCCTCCTTCTTATATCTTTATCATGAGGATTGTTTCAGTCAGTTTCAAGTCAGCATGATATCAGGATTTAGCATTGGAATTGGGAGAGGCTTTTCATATATTTTTTTACGAAATATAAGGGAATGAAAGTAAAAATTAAGTTCCTATTTCTATTTACAAATTTTATTTTTATTTACTTTATTTTTATTACATTAAAAACAAAGAACCGTAACATCAGAAAGATGTTGTACCAATTAGAAACTTTTGGAAGACATTAATATGTATTTTAATGGGTACTAAGGCAGAAGCTTTCAGTTAGTAAGAGAAAAATTAACTTAATTAAGGGATAATTTGTTAAGTAAACTTAAGATATTCTATCCCCTTTAACAATTCTATACTGCTACAAATTGAAAATATGCCTGTTTATCAAAGTATTTAATATTAAAACTTCTACTTCTCTTAATTTGAACATTTTAAGATGTATGATCGAGAGTGATGAAAAGTACAAGTTAATTTAGTTACTACGCTTTAAATTAATATAGCCCATGTAAAAAGAACCAGGTCCATCTGATTAATTCTCATTTTCTATAAGGAAATAGGAAAATTTCTTTGTTGTTGCTCGAAAAGATATTTATCTAATGATTATAGTTTGCATACTTGGTTTTTAACCGAAGGTTGGTCAGGGGGACACAAAAACAAAAAAAAAAATTTTTTTTAATATATAAGAACTGATCATTGATAAATTAAAGAATCTAAAAAATTTAAAATTTCAGATACTGCTTTATTTCTCCCCCCCCCCCCTGAAATTTAAATGTATGGTGCACGAAACAACTCAACAACGGACTTCGTCATTTTGTGAAAACCATATTTGTTGAGAGAGCAGAACTTCCCGCTGACATGAGACATTTTTTTGAGACAGCTTAAGACAAAATTTGGTAGCTTCAATAGAAGTGAAATTCAAAAATATTTTTGTGGGAGTGCCCCTATACCACCCTATTTATCACACATTTAATGTGAGGATTCAGCACCAAAATTTACATAATTTGATGCAACACGCCTCAAATCTCAAATTATTTTTAACATTACACAAAAGGGGATAGATTTAACTTAAAATGTGTGTGTGGAATTTGTGTGCAAAAATAATATGTTTTATATAAAACCCCCTTGAACTAGTTACGGGCCTTAAAGCATCCATATCAATACACATAAAATCTTTGGTCATCATATAAATAATTCCAAGAATCGCTTTTGAAGAGATAAGTACAGTTAATTATTAAATAAGTAATTTTATCAGGGAAAACGCGAGGGCATTGCTTACACACTTTAGGGTACAGTCAAAAAATAGTTTGATCCAGTGGGGGCATTACCCATAAAGCCGCGTATAGTTTTTACGCAAAACTTTTTTGAAGGTTTTAAGTCATCAGATTCAAAGTTAAACTGTGTTACTTTTAATACTTCTACTCAGAGATATTTTTAACTCCTCTGAGAGAGTATTTCACTCCTTGAAAATGGGAAATACTCTTTGAAAAAAACTAGAGGAGTATTTTCACTCTTTGAATTTTTCACAAAGGTTTAGCTTAAAAAATGCACCGTGACCCACCGGAATTTTTTTTGGCAGTAATTCCAATCAAACAGACTTTGTAAGTACCTATGAAATTTAACTTTATATAAATGGTTTGTGGCCAAAGTGGCGTATCTGGAAAAAAATTTGGAAAGATTGGATCGACATTTGTTCGTTTTAGGAGATGAATAGATTAATATTTTTTCACTTATTTTTTCTGATGCTTAGGGAGTTTGACTACGGTTTTCGTGTCTCTGTATAAGTTTATGCTATTTCGATATTTCACTCCTCATAATTGAATTTCACTCCTCCTAAAAAAGTCAAGGAGTATTTTTACTCCTCCAAAAAAATCCTAGGAATAACACTGCTTCTACTATACTTGCCTCCAAAAAAGAAACAACTTTTTCTATGAAACTTGTTAATTTGCATTTATTTCCACAGCTACAAGTCTGATGACTAATAACATATACTAATAGAAGCCTTCTCAAACAGATTAGGTAGTACAAGTTTTCAGAATTATACATTGATAGTTCTATTTTTCAAGCGCTGAACCGGAGATAAAAACCCTTAACTGCTCGAATGAGCCATTTTAGGGTAGATAAGAGCAATGTTTGTTCTACAAACTTGTGATAAGGTTCTTTTGATTATAAATGGAACAATGGGGAACAGAAAGGGGATTAAAATTGTAGCATATTTTCTATTGAAAAGAAACTGCATTTTGATCTCAGGTTTTATTAAAAATGAATGAATGTAATTCCTTGAACCTTTAACTTTTTGATAGGGATGCATATGAATAAAATAGTAATTGAGATACACCTTGATCCCGATGTTGTGATATCCGATGTTGTGAACTTGGAATGTAGGAAGCTCTCGATTATAATCCGGAGGAAATTTAAACCCGTGATAACTAAAACTTTCAGAATATAAAGCCTCCAATTTTTTAGTTAATTACAATGACTTCACTGAAAATTTTGAAAGCTTTTATATCCAGTACATTTTTCACTCTAATACTCAAGTTTAAAAGACTTGAATTAATCTAAGTTGGCCATGGTATAGCTCGTTGTCCATTATTTCTTTTACGACCTGATGAGGATTGACTTAGTTCCTGATTCTGCCTACAGAAAGCAGCACTACACCTTTAGGGGTGCCCTGATGTCTGATTCAACATAAAGATGGCAGCACAAAATTTAAGAAGTGAAAGGTTTTTATCATATCAATGAGATACAAGCAACGCAATTTTAAGATAAATGATAAGTATAATTTATTTAAAGCATTGGGTATTTCTTTTTGTAAATTGTATGAAGGTAAAGCACCGAAAACATGGGTTTTAAAATGACCGGTTAAAGAGAAATGGGACGTAAAAATTTAAAAAGGTTCTTAAAATTTAGTTTTTATTAGTGATTTAGATATTATTCTTATCTCGTACAAGTCTTACAAGTAATTTATGACTGGATATTCACGAGTATAACAAAATATCAGGTAGAATTAGGGTTTATTAAGCTTCATATAAAATTTTCAATATAGTTTTATAATAAGATATACATATAAGATATTATTATATGATGATTTAATATAAATTACATAAAGTTCTATGATGTTTTAAAAATAATCCTTAAATATGTAGAAATTATTCCGCAAATTATTGTTTCCAGTTGATTCCTTTGCTCTTTTCATAATCATACATAAGCAAGTTTTCAAATATTATGGAACGAAAATTCACAATAACAAATTATTAAACTTTCTTGAAACTTTAATTATTTATAACATAATTATAAAAAACGAAATTAAATTGTTTCTTTAAAAAAATTAAACAGTTATGTCTTTTAAAATTAAATAATATTAAACTTTTCCTTAACATTTTGAATCATGCAGTAAAACTAATCCAGTACATTGGTGAGAGACATAAATTTAGCGTCTCTTTCACATCTCTGAATTTTTCGGGGGTTAACGAATGTTATTCAGAATATATTATTTAGTCTACATTAACCTTATTTTACATAAAAGGAACAGATTAAGATATAAAGTGAAGTGGTTTTCATAATATTAAGCAATTGTGACCAGCCTCTTCCGGCATCAAGATTGATAAGGTGAAACCATGTGAATTAAAGCTAATTTGTTTTTTGAATGGAAGATAGAAAAATCTACACATATATTTAAACTTGACCCTGAACATAACGATCACAACCTGATAAGTTCATTAGATAGATTGCCATAGATAAGGAAATCGCAAACAGAAAATGTCATTCATAGGAATGAAGTTGACACTGATTTCCAAACAGTTGAGTATAGATAAGTTAGTATCAGAGTAGAAACTCGGTGCCGTAAATAATCAATCATATCTGCTGTAAACCTACTTCTATTGAACCAAGTTCAAAGTTCAATACCTTTACAAGAGTACGAGAAAAGATTAATAAATTGTCTAAATTCAATAATAAATTAGGTAACAGAGTAGGGTTTAGAAATTTGTTTTCTTACATAGCATGGGAATATTTTTTACACACGAGAATTCAGAATTTAACATAAGTCATCCATAAAAAAAGAAAAAATATCAAACCTCTTCATTTTATCAGGTAGTATAAAACAAGCAAAATAACTTTCTATGGTATCTGATTTGGAAGAAGTAAACTATTTTGCAATCTGTTGGTATGAAATGCTTTTATATACGAAAAGATGATTACTTTTAGATCAGTAAATTGCCTAGCTCAAAAAAGTGTAATCTTCCCTTAAACTGACCGGTTAAATTATTTAATTCCGTTTAAAGTTACGTTGACATTTTAGACTTACTTCTTTAGAATGAGATGTGAGGAAAATTGGAAATTAATGTAAGGAAAAGTTAAGGACATGAGCAGAAAATGAACGGAGAAGTGAAAATGAGAGGGAGAACAAAAGATAAGAAAGACAGAGAGATGAAGACAATGATAGGGAAAGAATAAAACAAGAGAAGGCGTGAAGAAAAAGAAACAAGGATGTATAAAAAGAGTAAGAAAGAGAGAAAAATGAATTAGAAAGTAAGATAAATGAAGAGAAAAAAAAGAGGCATACCAATTCCAGAGAAGAACTTCCAACATCAGGTCAAGGTTTCAGGTAAATCACAACATATATCGATCTTCTATGACTCATTACCTCGAAGTATTGACAGTTTCAGTGAACTCAACCATAAATAGAAAATTTTATAGTTTTTTAAGTGGTGAATATGCTGTTAATGTATCTGTTGATACAGTGCTAGAAGTATATGTTAATTTTAAAATTTAGAAACTCAATGTGGCATAATTTTCGTTAATCTGCAAAACTGTGAAATTGTAATACTGGCCTTTACTAATGCATGAAGACTGGTGTTTTAAAGAATTTAAATTGAAATGGATATAAAATTATTAGTACTGTCAATGTTAATAGACAAATCGAAAAATAATTACAGCTTTTTTTTTTAAAGATTAAGATCTGTTAAGTACATGCAATTAATGATATCTTCAAATGGGGGGGATGATATATTCAATGGGCAGTGAGTTTCTGAACTCTGATATTAACATACTTCGAATAAAACGTATAAAAAACGATTTCCCACTGCACTATATCAACAGATACAAACGCAGGAGGGTGGATATTGATGTCTATCGTGGTATCCCTGGCAACTTGACAATATTCTAACTAGAAGTAGTGTTTGAAATTGATAAATATGGAAAAAACTTGAAAAACCCTAGAAATCGGATCAAAATGTTTATTTGCTACTTCTGGTGACTTTTTCATCCATTGTCCGATCACAAGAAAAAAAAACCCTTTTAATCACATTCAATGTAACCAAAATTTTTAATGATCGTGTACGATGACTTATTTCCCGAGTAATATTTTTTGAATCAAGCAATATAAATCGAAACATTCTCATAAAAGTTCGCCAGTAGAGAGATATCTAAACTATTTTACAACTGAAAATGTTTATCCTCGAAAAATTAGATAGTAGGCGGCTTTGACGAAGAGTGAACGATATGTTTTGGCACTATTTAATTTTAATATTTTGATCAAGATATATTTTTAATCCTTCTTATCTGAGTAAAAAGTTATCACTCAAACGTAATCATTGAATTTAATCGAAAATCAATCAACAAAAAATCAAGATCGGATCAAACTCAAGAACCAGACGCACGATTTTTAAAAAAAATACATTAAACCAAGATTTTGCTATTAAACTCAAACCCTGATAAAAACAAAAAGGCTTTACCTTGGACATAGTCTCTTCGTCTACTTCGGGCTCGGGTTCAGCCCAGTCGACAGCAATCTCATGTCCGAAAAGCGGAATCTTTCCAGGTATGAGCTTCCTCCTGGCCGCAGCGGCCGCCTTGTGGCTCTCGTACTCGACGAAAGCGAAGCCGCGGTTCTTGGACTTGTCTGCCACGCTGCTGTACAGAATGACCTTCTCCACAGCGTCGGTCACCTTCTGCATCTCCTCCAGAATCTCGTCGCGGGTCTTGCTCTTCGGGATGCCCCCTACGAACAGCCTGCAGTTGTCCACCGACTTGCACACCCCGATGAACCTCCCCTTCCTCAGCTCGTGTCCGTCCAGAGAGTCGATGGCCGCGCGGGCCGCGTCCGGACTGGTGAAAGCCACGAACGCGAAGCCGCGGTTCTGCGGGCCGGATTCCATCATGAGGCGGAACTCGCGGATCTGTCCTGCTTTCTCGAAGAGGGGGACCAGCTCGTCTTCGAAGCAGTCCCTGGGCAGTTTGCCGACGAACACCTCGGCCCCTTTGGTCGGGGGGTCGGTGTCCGAAGGGTGGGAGTAGCGGCGCTGTCCGTTCTCGCTGGCGATCACGAAGCCAGTTCGGTCCAGGAGTTGCTCGATGGCTTCTTCCTTGTGCTTGGGCGGACTGCCCGTGGGGAGTTGGTGCTGCTGTGGTTGTTGTTGAGTCATGGTTGAGTTCCTGTGGAAGAAAATTAGTCTCGTTGACGTTTTTTCTGGTATGGTTTTGACGACAGAAAGTATCAAGGAAGTGTCTATTTGGTCGGCAAAACCGGCAGTTGGCGGTCTCGCGGTTACGTAGCAGTCCCGGCGCTCCAATCAGAACCGTTGCCGGGTAAAAAAGAGTAGAGTTTAGTTGTATGTTTGCCGGCCAAATAGACAGCACCAAGTATCAATATCATCAATCAAACCTTTTACAAGCTTATATTTTTTTTAGAGGAGTGCCTAATGAGACAAGATCCTAATCGGAAAGTGGTCATTCTAGCGAAGTCTTCTCTGATTGGTTGATGTTTATGATTCTGATGGTTCTGATTCTGTGTTGACATTTTCCAGCCAATCAGAGAAGACTTCGCTAGAATGAACACCTTCCGATTAGGGTTTGTATAAAATAGTTTGAAACTCATGAATGAATGTTCTTTTCTTATCAATTTTGTAAATAATAATAAGGAAAATAATATTGAAACAAATTTCAAAGGAGACAGGTTTCTGGGATCTGAAGGTTCCAGATCCCAGATTATAAAATTTACGTAACACAAAATTAAGAAACTGGCAAAAATATTTTGAGGGCAGTAGCATACATTTTTAAAACAGTATGAATGAACTTCAAAAATCATGAACGATTTTCAGTCTGAGAAACCTTTTAAGAATAGTCTATCTGTGTACAATTACGTACAGTTTGATAAAGAAAAGGAATTAACATTAGACAGTGTAAAACCTCAAAGCAAAAGAATAAACAACAATGATCCGTACAGAGTTTCACTATTGGAAGATAGATAAACCCTCTGTGATTTCACAAACTAATATTACCTTTTCCTATGTTATAAAATACCCAGTCCGCACATAAAAAGTACTTTAATCACTAAACGTTTCACATACACTTCTAGGGTAGTATAAAAGAACTATTAAGTTAACTTCGCACATATCTTCGTAGTAGCATGAGATAACTAACTAGGAAACGCCTAAGATTATAGACAGACAGATAGTTGATTTAGAAAAATACTTAACAAAGAAGGAAACTCACCTTGGTAGTAGACCTTTTTCTTTAGGTAGGGGGTGACAGAGTGTCCAGCCCACTGACCAAGAGCGTTCTGCAGACCCTTCGACTTGACCGCGTCTTGCACACGACGAGGAGGTGTCGAGAGCACCTGACTGTCGCAGAGGCGGGTCCGGACCTTTGCTCCCGATTAGATAAGCGCCGCCATTGTTGCTGCTTGAGAGAACCGCTATCGCACGATAAGAATTCTTACGGTGACGTGTGCTTTGATTACAGCAAGGGTGGTTTTGAAGGCTGCACTACAAAATTCAATAGCCACTGGCTAGGAAGGTGGACACACACTGAACCCAACTGCGGAATTCAGACTCGATGCGCATGATTCGGGGAGTGGTAAGTCAGTGTGATAGTCCCTTTCTCAAAGCCGCGAGGAACCCAAGCCACGAGTCCGTATTTGGCCCCTCAAGATAGAAGGTTATCTTATCATGAGATCTGACTTCTCATTCCCGAAGTAGGACGTAGTGTGTTTCCACCTTCCATGCCCTGCAAGACTCCCCTCTTTTACTCCAGCATCCTTCGAAACCACCTGTGCTGTGGGGAGTTCTGCTGGTAACATGCGACTTATTTATACCAGGTGGCTATCGGTTGTGGAATTTGTAGTGATTACAGTCACCAGTTGAATATGTGTTGTCGTCCATCTCTATATAGATAAGCAATGATACATATAGTTGAGATTTTTGAAGACTGGGATGACCACGAACAACGAGTTATTAGGTCCAAATCGAAAGAGATTCTCATAAAAACTTCTCTGAGAACAAGACTGAGAGAAATTTATTAAAATAATGCTATATAATGCTTCATATATGCTAATAATATATATAATATATATATAATAATATATATAATGCTTCATATATGCTACTTGCCGTCATCAGTAGGGTTTCTGATTTCCCGGTGTTTTTGTCTTCCCGGGAAATTCCGGGAAATCCCGGGAAATTCCGGGAAATCCCGGGAAATCCCGGGAATAAGAAGATCAATCCCGGGATTCCCGGGAATTGATCAAAATTTTAAAATTCTTTATTTTTAAACATCAAAATTATTTGAAGGTTCCTAGGGTGCATAAATATTTCCTTAAAAAGGGATTCAATTTGAGTAATATTACTATATATTAATTCGTTTTAAACAAAAAATATTTTTTCATGATTTCAGGAAGGATTAAAATCTAATAAAACTGAATACAAGTTTTTGACAAGCATCCATTCTCCAGGATTGGCAATAATTTCTCTGGAAAATATTCCCTTGAAAATACTTTGGCATTTCCCGGGAATAGTTTTAATTTGAGAATTTAATATTTTTTTTCGGGGAATGCATTTATAATATTCATTATGAATATCATTATCAATCATTTAAATGATTTAATTTATACTTGTATAAATAATAGTATAAATTTATACTTGGTCAAATCAAAGAATGTATAATACTCTGAATAGGTAACTTTTGAAAAAAAAAAATATTACTATATTAGTTAATAAAATTTGAAGTAATCCACAGAATCCACATTTCACATGTTTTTTAATACTAATTAATTAGTAATAGATATTCAACTTCATAAATCTCCAAAAATAAACTAAAAAGATTCTACCCGGATGAGTAGATCAAGTAGTATGCTTTAAGCGGTGTTATTATAGAACATTTTAAGTAAAACAACTGAACTATGATTCATTTCTGTAATAAAATTCTTGTTTGAAGTTTCAGGTGTTATTAAAAAAACTTCTATCAAAAGAAACCAAATAACGCCGAAAACAAGGGCAAACAACGAGAAAATAAAACAAAATTTTGACAAATTATACCGAAGCATATTTTTTAATGTAAAAAATGATAATTCTTTCCCATTTAAGGTATATTTACACCATTAATACATCCATAGGCTTTGATCTTATTTTTTTTTTCATTTCCCGGGAATTCCCGGGAAATAAGATTATTTCCCGGGATTACAAAATGTAGGAAAACTTGGCTATTTCCCGGGATCCCGGTTTCCCGGGATCCCGGGAAAGAAACCCTAGTCATCAGGTCATCGGTGTTTTATTTATCCGTGAAGGAATATTTTGCATTTGATTTGCTCATACCTTTTTCCCCCAGAGGTGCTAAAAGGAACCCTTTTTTTTTTCCTTTGTGTGCTTAATGATGTTTTTCGACAGTGTTCAATTAGTTTGGGCACCTGAATTCCAAAATTTGATACAAGCGGGTCCCCCCCTTGTGAGTTTAAAAGGTGTTTCTGACTATGGATTTTATTTCCAGACCTTTGTAGAATACCAGACCTTTGTGTTTTCGTGCAGTCATAGTACCAATTTCAGTTGTTCCTCTTTTCCCAGGAGCGTAAGTTCTCTGACATTAAAATCCATAAACCAGAAACAAAATTATCCATTAAATTTACTGAGAGGTATAGGAATGTTAAGGGGTCAAAAGAGGTATTTTATTAATATTCCTATTACAAGTAGGTTTTTAAAAACTAATAAAATCAAAGAGAGTATAAGATCCTAGGACAAAAAAGGTCGTGAAAGGGTTTTTAAATCCTAACCCAAGTAATGTCAGAAATAACAAAGTATTCGTAGTAGAAATTAGAAACAACATAATTCAAATGAATTCTGTATTTAAGGGAACCAGCTCAAAGATAGTCAGCAAAACATATAAAATAAACCCACATTAGGAAAGGATCTTCCAAGTGATCAAAAGGAGTATTTGGGATGTGGTCATTGGTTAGGTAGTGGTGGAATCAAAAGTAGAGTTAGAATCACAAATAAATCCTTATTAGTAAAAAAAAGAAGTTAGTCACTGATTTGAATTTAACCAACTTATTTGAGGATTTAATTGTAAATAATGTGTGTACACTATCTGTTGCAAAAAGTAAATAAAATGGATAATTTGTAGATGAATAAAATAAAATTAATACAGAGAAAGCTGCATGTAACAGACTTTTCCCAAAGTTTGTAAGGAACGTTTCAGTTTTATAGACCACTTCAACATCTACTTTTTAAAAGAAAAATATGCATCTTTCCTTCAGAAGATGGAACTCAAAATACATATTTCAAAAGACGAAACTTTTGTGAAATGACTTCAAAAGGTAACTTTCATTACCCTTTCCCGTGTTTTGAGTTTCCCTAAAGTAAACTCACAAAAGGCTTTTACAGGTGGTGGTGAATACAACCCTCAACATCTTAATTTTAACACTAGAGAGAAAAACTGCTGTTTGTAGTTGCACTTTAAATTTTAATGCTTTGCATATCTAGAAACTTAGGTTTTAGAAACAGAAGATTAAAGGAGATAGTCAGTCTACATTAATGAGATGTTGAGATGTAATAAATTTTTAACTAGTTTATTTGCAGTGAGACAATTTTTCGTGTTTATAGTCTATTCTCTGTAGGAGGATTTAGGGATTTGGAAAGAGACAGGGTCCCCTTAGAAAATAAAGAATTGAAGAATGAAGATAAAAGACAATTCTGATTCTTATTTATAAAGATTTATAAAAAATGTTGAAACTTTTTTCATTCAAGATAATAAGTAAAAACCCCAATATCTATACAATTTTACTAAAAGTGGAAGTAAATAAAATGGAAAGCAAGTCATGCGTCCTATTTTTTCTTTGTACGATAAGTCAAAACTTTACACATTCAATTATTTTATAATTAAAGGTCAGGCTGAAAACTTTGAATTGAGGTGATATTGGAGTTGAAAAGACGATAATACTTCATTTTCTGATGGTTTAGTGCTCTTTTATTTGACAATAATAGTTTTTTGAAGTTTCAAAAGAAACTTCTTTGCTGCTTAACTACACTTTACACAATCCAAAAACTATTTTGCATTGATCATATAATTTCAAATAGTTTTTCAATCGTGATTCATATCAGACAACAACTCAATGGACCAACAACATTAATAATAACCCTCTCCATTTTCTCCCAATCCATCAATACGAGTGACTTCAGCACCGAAAAGGGGGTCGAGGGTTCGATTTCAATGTCCAGACAACCAGGCGGTCGAGTCCACTTGAATTCCCTGGGGCGGCGCCGGGCGCAAATCGTTGCCCCGGCAGGTGAGGCCGTCTGCCGGGCGTCGCTAACGACGTCTCCCCTCCAAGACTAATGGTCCAACAAGTGGGGGCATTGTTGCTCTGGCGACACAGAAACAGGAGGACTTGAAGTTTAACTACTGCATCTGTCATTGGAGAACTGGCCTAGAAAGTTCTTCCAGTTGTTGCACTTTTTTTTTGTTGAGGAGGACTTGGATCCGGTGGAAAAGTTCTTGATGTGAGAAACTGTGAGGAAAAAGTTTAGTTCTTGAGTGGAAGAGAGGAGTAAGTCCGGTTCTCTCTCTTTCTGGTGCTTTTCTTCGGTCTGAAACTGTTGTATTGAAGAAAAGTGCTGACTAAAAACTTCCTCTTCACGGCTCATAAACGCTGTTAAGATTTGATCGTTTTAAGTACAAAACATCATAACAACGTTTTCCATCTAAGGATAAACAAACCTTTAGAATCTAATTATAAATATAGAATTAGTGTAAAAAGAGTAAGTTAGGTAAGTTAGGTAAGAGTTAGGTAAGAGTAAGTTAGCAGTGGGGAGGATCATTTGGAGGGCGATTGAGGTGATCACTGATCACTTCCACAAAAATTACCGATGGTAAAAGGATGACAAAGAATTAATGTCCATAACGAAATACTAAAACATCATTTTTATTGTTCAAATTTCAAAAAAAAAAAAAAAATGAAAGATAAGGGAGCGCCTTAGAAATAATTTTGAGTCAACCCCTTCCCAAAAAAACGAAAGTCTAGCTAGATACTGGTGGGGAGAAATTCCTACTCCAAATCAAATCTCTCTGGATCCACCACTGTAACAGCCACATTCACAGCCATCAACGTCACGGTTAACCAGCAGCTAAAGAAAGAAAAATTAGCTTTTCACAGACTTTGATTGGTGGAATCCTTCTTTGACAAAGGATTTAACACTGACGCTCTTGAAGGATCAGAATGGAAATCCTTTCGATCAATTCAGTTTTTTAATTTGAAATTTATAACTAATGGTTTCATTAATTCCAATTTGCATAATTTCAGAATAGTTTGGAACAGTTGACAAATAAAGAGAAAGGTATTTTTTAAAGAGTGATGTATTAAATATTGAGATAGCTCCATACATCCACTTTCAGGGAAATAGCTCTCTCATGTTTAAGAGATAGACATTTATAAGCACGTTGTATTCTCAGTTTGGTAATTAAGGGTGTATTTTTTTCGGTATACTTCCTCTTTTTATTTTCGTCAAGGCTTTTGGTTTTGTCACAGCTTTCCTTTCACATTAACGTCATTGCGTGTCTTAGATAATCTGCAGAAAGTCACACATTACGGACAAGAACTAGTAAACAGTTGGAATAACAGTTTTTGTTGCATGTAAGTTTTAAATATTTAAAGGTTTTACTATATTTTTTATTTATGGTATTTATTCTTATCTAGCTCAAAATTTTCTTCTTGTTACAACCACAAGGAGATCACCATTTTTCAGGAGAGTGGTTTCAAGTTTTTGCAAACGCTTTTTGATTTTTTTTTCTTTTTTGAGAGCTGACTCCTGCTCGCTATCGCTCCCCGACCCCCGTAAACTGCTTACGCAAAACCTTTTGGATTGCTTCCTCACAAAACCCAGCTCACTGAACTTAACTCATTTTATAAAACAATAAAAATAATTAGCAGAAGAAACGTCAACCAGCTTTTCAAAAATAAGTCATCTACATGAATAGCACTCTTAAAAGTTTGAATATTTGTTAACTCTAACTTATCAATAATTTAATCAAAATTTTTTCCTTAAAAATATCCAGCACGTCTATTAATAACTATTGTTAATCACCATTCTGAAAAAACAATGTACACAACACTAAATCTTTTAAATTCGATATGGTACCTTGTAACTCGTTCGTGTGCCTGGTGTTTTATCATTCATATTTTTGTTTAAACCCAGAATTGTTAAACAATACTTTTTAAGGAAATAATGAGTTTGATTAATTATTTTTTTATTGAGAGACACAACCTACATGACACTCAAGTTTTACAATTAATTTAGATTATCAGACTAAAAATTATAAGTTTCAGGCAAAATGTGTGTATGAAATAGTACTGTAAGTTTTTAAAATACTTTTATCAGTCTTTTCCTGATATTTAGTTTAGAACGTATATACTTTGTTAAAAAGTGAAAAAAAATTTCATCATAAAATATGGCGTCAATTGGTCGTTGTTATAGGTTGCATAATAAGTTGTTTGTCAATACTTGCTTTGTTACTACGACCTTATCCGTAATGCAAAAAAAAATGGAAATATTTTAAAATTTAGAATTTTTTTAGAAACTCTAATGGCTTATTGCATATCCTCAAAAGAATCCGAACAGTTTGATACCAAAAATGTGTTATACGGATCAGTAATTAGAAAGTTCTTCTCTGGAAAGCGCTTACCAAAAATCTTTTTTTCAGAATAGAGGGATAATTATATGCTGTTTGTGCATAAAAAATATTATAAAAGTTTAAACTGATTTAAAAAATCCTAAAAATGATAATTTTGCACTTATGGCATTGTTTATTTTGAGCAGGTAACTCTTGCAGCAAAGCTTTAAACATTTTTAGTCGCAGTAATAATTAAAGGAGTAGCAAACTTAAATTGATATTAGAAATCATACTTTAGTTTTACTGCAATAAAAAATGTTATCTTCTTGCGTCTAATAATAACCACCACAGCATAAAAGAATTATTGAGCATTCATTTGGTCGTTATCGTGCTCTCGAAGCAGTCTCGATCCGAGTACATGGTCACCATAGAAATCAGATGAAAGCCAAGATGATAACGTAACCAGATCAGGAAAACCTGTAAATCGCTGTTTGCTTGGCATCACTGTTTACTTATTTGCAATGAATCACATTATCACGAGTCGATTCTTGTGTTATTTCTTTTTTTACTTTTTTCGATAGTCACTTTAACTATACTACTTTGTTTTCTTAAATAATATCGATTTCACATAATAAACACTTCTAATATGAATAGAATAAACAAATATATTTGTATGAACCATTGAACTGGAGAAACTCCAAGTAAAGATTGATATATCAGCTCTACCAAATTGACTTAGTGTGTTATTTGGCGCCTTACTCATTTCAAAACCGTATATCTGGTTCTCTATAAGTGCCCCTTTAACCCTACACGACCCAGTGCCAATTCTGTTTTCTTCTACCATGTGATCAGTACAAAGTACCACCAAACACCAGTTTTGAGCATTTGAACTTCCGACAAAAGGACCACCACAGAACCCCTGATTAAAGTGCATTACAATGAAGGATCACACCTTTCAATTTCTCATTCCAAAATTAAGAAAAAAGTTCATCGGGATATATCTCCCTATTCACTTCCACTCAATTAAACCGAGTGCCTAATTCGTGGATTTCCCTAATTTGATTGCGGCGATCTTGACTCCTAAAGGAGTCATAAATTAATTTAAATCAATTGCCCCAGTCGTACACCGATTCCTTGTGTGTTAAATGGAGCCTCTCGAATGGCCTTTTCAAAAGCCTCCACTTTTAGTAGTATGTTCCTCTCACTAATTTCCTTATCCGGCGTTAAGTGCGTCACCAATGATTGCTTTTTTATCGGCATTGCAACATTAAAAGGTGGCCCTTGGGAAAATTGATGTGAAATGAAATTTCGAATGCTCTCACTTTTACATCCAATTACTTTAAACCATTGATTTTTTTGGTGGATAGGATATTTTTTGGTGTCATTTTACGAAGTAAAACTTTAATTCCGCGAAACTCACTGTAGAGAATTGGTTGAAATATTCACAAATTAATATTTAAACATGTTTGTGGCATTGATAAGTCTTGATACTAATTCAATTTCAGCTTTCCATTACAAATTCATTAACAAAATGTTTGGTACTTCTCCGTTATCTCTCCCCCTAAAAATTACCATCACCTAAAAACAGCAATCCAATCAATTTAAAGATAAGTTATACCAATGCCAAATGTAAGTTTTTGCAATGTTTTAATATTTGGCGTCCAAAACAGCTTGGAATTAAATTTTAACGGGATAGATAACGGAAATGTACTATATGTTTCTTCCAGCATACCAAAACAATACCAAGAACTAGAATATAATAATATGAGTAAACCCTAAAAAAAGCACCAAGAGGCTCCCTTAGTATCGATATTTTTAGTTCAAACAGATCATATGAAGTAAATTTCTACAAACCTCAATAATTCTCAGTTTACAGACAACAAGTTGTAGACAAATGATGACCTAAACACCAAAACAAGCAAGATAAAAATCCAGAGTAGCTACTTCAAATAACCGCATTCCAAAACATATTTTACCATAATCTAAACTGCGTTCCTTCTCCCTAAATATCATCCCCTTATTACATTAAAAATCCACTTTATATCCCGATGTTCAACTAATAAAGATTTTAATATCTCCCCCAATACTTAAACTACAAGGACAAAGACGGAAACTCAGACCCGACCAATCTTATAAACGGTAGGAAATGATAATTTACGTTGTGATATGGTCTATCTATCGCATAATCTTAAAGCTTAAGCACTAAATAACTCTGATGGTCCGTAGAATGGTTATTTACGATTATTGAGCTTTCCTGAAGGGGCTTATACCGGATATTTGGTGCTATTTCAAGTTTTAACTGGGTTATGGAATGATATTTACCTCCTTTTCTGAAGTGGTAGTTTTGCTTTTAGAAGAGGGAATTTGTATTGTTTACTTCATTGAATTAAAACACGAGTTTAGAGATTCACCTTATTTTTTACACTGACTTTTAGCAAGGTTTACACTAATTCAATAAGTGTGTATTGGCAATTATTGTTATAAAGATAGAAGTATGGGATGATAACCAAAATATCTTAGCTCAAAGCAAGTTTTCTATTTATTTACTCGCATTTTATACATAAGTGCTCATAATGAAGATTTACTGAATAATTACCTTTATCTTTTTCTTTAGCGATGTTATTTGTTGTTTTATTTCACGTGAACCATCTATGTTGCTAGTTTTATCACTTCGATAAACATTCTTAACGATAATTAGATTATCTCCCCCTCATTGCTTCTATGCTATTTATCTTATGACTAACTAGACTAGAGCATACTTGATGTTCTTGTACCAAAACTATAGATTATGTAACAGAAATAAAGTAGTATCTGAAATAAAATTATTCCTTAATTCTTATTATTCATTAATTCTACATTTTTCCATGGTAGGATAATACTAAATATTTGGTTTAACACATAAAGAGAAATATAATTAACAATATTATAGATATTTCTAGGGTCACCCATTTAAAGTAATTACTTGAAAAATTATTTACTTTTGAAAAGAATAAAATTAATTTTGGTAGCCTCTAGTGTTTAATATTCATTTTAGAATTTTAAAGGTAATTTTTAACAGCTTCATTCCCTAATTAGTTTTCAATTTTCTTGTATCTGAGTTTAGTTCAATTTTATCACTTATTGCAATTATATTTTATGTAGGCAATTCCCTAGGTGTATGAAACTTAAAAAGAGTGCAAGAAAGATGCAACTAGTTTTTCATTAAAAATCACTCATTAAAAAAACTTTGTTTATATACAGTTATCATACATTTTAAGTTTTCTTTAACTTAATTATTTAACCATGCATTTTGCAATATATGAGAAAATCTACTTAACTACTTTTGAATATTAGGATTAAAAAAATGCAAATTCCCTTTGGTCTTGGTTGACTAAAGTTAAAATTAAATTTTTTACTGTCATTTTGAAACAAAAGTTTATGGTAATGTTTTGTCACTTTATACCTACTATTTCCTCATTATTTTATACAATTTAATTGTTGTCCAAAATTTAGCGAGGGAACGAATTTGGTTTGACGGTAATTTTTGCAAAAACCCAAAATAAGCCATCATAAAACCACTTTTTTTTTTTAGCAAAATGCTCCAAACTCGAATACGACAGTTGTGATAATATCGCTCCGAAAACCTCCATGTTACCAACTAAAAATGAGAAGTTAATTAAATACAGTCATCACATAAATCTGTTCATGACAGCTGCGACATTCAAATATCAGGGATTTGTTCCTATACCCAAGTGATAAAAATTATGACCTAAAACTTTTATGGTCGAGGGTTTATGACCCTCAGGTATTTATGCTTCACCGGTTCGAAAATATCAGGCGAGATTATTCCGAAATTAAATGCGTTAAGTGAGCTTCTGTCAGGGGTTTGTAAAGTACTTTTTTTTACCGAATTCATAAACGTCAAGTGTCTACTTAATAGGAACCTTTCACGTTTATTTACTTGGTTGTTTGCACTTAGTTTGTATGGCTTCATTAACATGCTTCGAATTGTGAAGAGATATAGATACATTTTATGGGATTTGGAGAAATTTCGGAAATTGGATGGATCATAAAAAAATGTTTTTAGTTCAATCATTTACAAACACAAATATGGAAATAAATGAAATGAAATGGGGAAAATGTACAATTTTCAAGATATTTAACTTTTGTAACAAACTTAATTCCCTTAAAACTGCACTCTATTCTAATAATATTGATAGGTATCAAAATAGAAAAACTTAATGACATGAAAGTACTTGACCTCTCTAGAATTTAACTTGTGTCGTATTCAATTAAAAGTAGTGTTCGGCAACTAGTGGTCAAAAAGTAGTTAACTACCAACTACTAACTAGACTGGGAAAATCTAGTTGCAACTAGTAGTTAACTATTTTTTCCTGGGACTAGTTGCAACTAGTAGTTAACTATTTACCAAAGTAGTTAACTACTAGTTAACTAGTCTATTTAATTGAATAACCTATTTTTTGCCCAAATTCCAAACATCTTTCTTACCTATATCACAAAAAACTTTATGCTTCGCTCAAAACGGTGCTTTTTTTCTGGTTATGGTATTTGAGAACTCTACCATGACACTGTAGTTATAAATAGCAGTGTAATTTTTTGTATAATTTGATAACATTTTTTAATAATTTTGAAATTTTAAACAAAATTTTTTAAAAAAGTAGTTGAAAATTTGAAAGTAGTTTCAACTAGTAGTTATTAAAAAAAGTAGTTCAACTACTAGTTAAACTAGTTTAAACCAAAAGTAGTTAAACTACTAGTTAACTACTAGTTGATCGGTAGTTAACTACTAGTTGCAACTAGTTCTAGATAACTAGTGCCGAACACTAATTAAAAGTATCATATTGAAAGAAAGTATTATAATAACAATAACTTAGTGAATTAAAGCGAAAAAGTATTCTTTAACTTTAAAATTTAATATAATTTTTAACGTATAGTGACCATTGTAAAATTAATTATTTGTTTTTTACTCTCTTGTTTCCATTTTAATTTTAATAGCGTCTTAAAAATAAAATTATAAAGGAATTACTGACATTAAATTTGATATAAATCGATAGTACTTAATTTAAATTATTCATCATAATGATATGAACTGTGATTATACATTTTATTATTAACAAGAAATTAATCTTTATGCATTTTTATTGAAGAAAGTTAGTTTCTCCAATTTACGAAATTTCTCCTGCATTTCCTTCTAAACAAGATTATTGAGTGAGATACATAGTTCAATTAACTAGGTAAAATAAAAGCAAAGAAAATGTATTCTCGATCAAAATAATGTTTGCATGACATTAGTTTAAGGAAATGTAATTTTGTTTAGGATAGTAATTTGGATGCGTCTAAAATGTAATAATAAGTGTTTCAATAAGGGAAAATGTGTTAAAACTTTGTACTTTATGGATAAATCTGAAAAGTAAAGCAATTTCAGCTGAATAGAAAATGTTAGTTTGTGAATAACTTAATAAAAAACTTCTTTAGAAAAAAGCCTAATCAGATTCAGAAATATTACTTATTCCTTTAACGTATTTGCTTTGAAGAATGTGTAAGTTTTACTCATTGGAGTGTTCTGCTTTTAATAATGAAAAAGTATGTGATTTATAGAAGTGGAAAGGTTTGAAAAAAAATCATACTTAAGTTTATTTTTCTTTCGTAGATTTTCGTAGAACACGCTTTTTTATACTAATATGTTTTACTTTTATTTAATAAAAAACTAATAAGAAAATAATGAAATAAATATCTTAAAAATGTTTTTCTTATTTTTCTTCAAATCCCTTACATTTCAATAATAAAATAGATTACATCTTTGATTAATTTTGATACATTAGAGAACAATGCAAAAAACTACATCTATTATTAGTTTTAAATTTTACTAACCAAGACACAAAATTACATCTATGATTAATTTTGAAGTTTCAGAAATCAAGGAAGTTGGTGTAATACTGTGATAACTGTTACAAGGTACAGCTCCCAGTCTAAATTTATCATTATTCAGTAACAAATTTATCTTTCTAAGCACTTGGAAATGTAATCCCATTATTTAGATGTCTATAAGAATACCCTGAATCATTTAAAGTTATGCTTCTTAGCGTCATTTTACCGTTAAAAACTCACTGAGATATTACACATTTAAAACTGGTGATTTACATCACTTTATAACACCTTTTTGTAGAGCAAAATAGGGTTCATCCACTAATTTAAGTTGAACCTGTTTTTATGCGGTGATAGAAATAACGATAGAAATGATGATAATAATTAGAAAATTAATTTGTGACGACCCCATAAGAATTTAAACAGGCATATCTCAGTGAGTTTTGATGATATTGAGATGGAATTTTGTGTGTCTTATTCAGAAAATAATAAAGAAAACTTTACTAATTGGAGTGGCTTGGCTTGGCTAATTTTAAACTCCGTATAAAACTTTATTTTCTGCCTTTTCTTAAGTAGACCCCTCATGGATTTGAAACTAGTCTCATCTAATTTTTCATCCCTTAAAATGAAAATTGGTAATGGGAAGTATGTGTCTAGGGGAAATATTTTAGGGGAAATAAAGTTAGCTTAACCCTTAGTTAACCCTTAGTTGCTCATATTTCCCCCCTATTTTTTACAGTGTATGTGTTTTGTTTGTTTATTGCATGCTCGTATGGAATTTATTGATTACAATAAATTATTATCATTTATTTATCATTAAAAGAAATAGCCTATTGTTACATTCTATTTGAAACACTCTGTATAAAGGTAATCCATATCAAAATCCTACACATACTAAACTATCCGACAAACACTATCGTTATCCCGACCCATTACCGATTTCCCAGAATATCACTGGAATTCGTGATAACAAGAACAACAAACTTCCCTGGCGATAACAGAAAAGAAACCCTCTCCGAATGCCGCCAATAGTTTCACAAATTAAAACAACACTTCCTTATTACAACACAACTACAATATCATCCTCACGCCCACACAAACCATTCTGCAAATCTCGAACTTAGCATCGGTCGAGTATATAGTTCTATATCGATCCCATTCCATTCCAAAGAACGAGCCGAACAGAAAGGGGTGGAAGATGTTGTAAATAGATGACCAAACGAACTGCGACATGCCACGCGCGTCACGCGGAGTTTTATTCGACTCCAGGCATTCTATTTGATTGGGGCCGAAAGTAAAATCCTCTTTCTCTACGCTCTTCCGCCATGTTGTTTTTATTTGGGAGTGTTGGGGAAAAGGAAAGCTTTAATACTTCTATTATGGGATTAGGAGAGAGGGTTTTAATGGCCGTAAAATCCACAAAGTATATCATATCTTTTAATGTGGGGGGATCTTTGGAGGGTATATAAGTTTTTTTTTATTTTTTTTATTTATTTATTCTGTGGGGAAACTTGGGGGATTTCATCTTGAGTAGGTTTTCTTTCGAAAAGTAATCGAGGTGCTTTTTCACGTTGCCGTTTTATTTTGTAGAATTTTATTTCGCGGAATTTGTTAGGGGGAAGGGTTATTGAATAATGGAACTTCGAAGTTTAATTTGAGTTGCTCTTAGAATTAGACCAGACAAGGATGGAGGTTGAAAAGACTTCTAACTATATCTGTAATTGTATTATGAAATGGTGTGTGTAAGTGAATTATACACTTTTTAGTAACTATGTACGATCGCTGTTTATTATATGTTATTTCGTTTTATTACTTTCTGATTAAGTATATTAAGTATGTAAAAATTATTTTATAACTCTTATGCAATCTTTTTTAAAAGAAACTAAAAGTTGACTTGGAATTAGGGAAGCGTTAGGAAAGTAAAAATATTAATTTTAAACTTAATCTTACGTGTCTTGAGTATTTAAATAAATATTTGATTTTTTTTTTTTGTATTATAAGTAGAAACTGGTCTATGAATAAAATATTAGACACCTGCTTCTTAAAGTGCTAAAATATTTTTATTTTAGTTTTAACTCTTAGATTCAAAGCAAATAAATGAATCTGCGTAATATGCACATCGGTTTCAATCCAGCACAGCCATATTGTATCTTTCCAAATTTCTAATGAGTTCATAGACTATTAATAAAAAAATTAGGACCAAGAACCCTGACTAAATTCATTATTTTCATATTGTATTTCATCACGATTGATAGAAACCAATACTCATAAAAAAACCCAATCATATACATAAATACATAAATTTATTTATAAAAAGGTCATTAAGTGTTCTGAATGATACATTCATCTTAGTTTTTTTTTGTCCCTGCTTTATTATTAGTATTATTTAATAATGTTTTAAAAGGGTTTGCATCACAATTCTTACTATAAGGTGTTGTTTAAAAATATCGTCATTACTCTGTTTGTAATATTGAAGAAATAAATTTCAAACTGACCCCATTTTCATTCACATCTCTTTATATTCAGGTAACTTTAAATGTCACTCTTATTTTTATTTCTAAATCCTGCAAAATTTATTCATTAGTAATTCTGATACACAAAAGTAAAAGAAAAAGAAGTTTCACACATAAAACACAAATTCCTTACTAAGACCATGAGATTACTAGACAATATTTATCCCCTTCTTGGTCTTAATTCCAACTAATTTTTTAAACAACAGACATTCTTAATTTCACTTGATAAGTTATTTAATTAGACTAAATTTATAGCTTTTAAATGTAATTAAATTTGTGAGTAAACATTGATTTGATACATTTATTTGTATGTATTTAGTCTAAACCCTTATAAATCCTCAAAGAGTCTATCATTTAGTCTCTGTACAGCTGAAAAATGCCTCTAACGTTCTTTTAAGTTTAAAAGCAAATATTCTTCAACACTACCGAAAAATAGTTAAGTTATTGACCAGTAAACATGCTTATCATATTCATTTAACTCTTAGATTCAAAGCAAGTTAATTAATCCATGTAATACGCCTATTGGTTTCAATCCAGCACAGCCATATTGTATTGTACTCTTCATAGACTATTAATGAAAATAATCATACTATAACCAATAATCCTGACTACATTTATTATTTTCATATGGTACTTCATCACGATTGATAGAAACCAATACTCATAACTCAAATATCTACGTATAAGTCTTAACTTATCGAGTTTGAGCACAAATATAACCCCGAAATTCTATTTTAATGAGGTCCCTTAAGATCATGACTATCTTTAAATGTTCAATCCTTAAAAGGTTCTCGAGGGAAATTCTGTTAAATAAATACATTTATGAATGGGTTTCACTTTTACGAAATATGGAAATTTTCAGTTATAAAGTGATATTAAGTCGTCATTAGGAGGGGAAAAAAGATTACTTTATAATGATACAGGGACGCATTTATATAAATTCTTTAAAAAGGGATCAGATTCAGAGAAGAACACGGAAGAATACTTCTCCTTTTAAAAGATTGACGAGCGTAATGAGAAAATGCGTTTAAATTTATACTTGATAGAATATCGATAATGTTCATGGACATTTTTGAAGTTTACAAAGTGGACTCGGAAACTTTACTTTTTTTTTTGTAAATTCTGCCTTTAAGTCTACTTAAATTATATTTTAATTATTTTAGTGTGCGCCTTAAATTTGTTTAATTTTCTTTCAATCAAGTTACTTTATCTGGAGATAACTAAGATGTTATTTTTGAAAATTACTTAAAACTGTTTTGTGTAGAAGAATTTTAATATGGGAAGGTGGGAAGTTTTATAATAACCGTCTTCGTTAAATAAATTAAAACTAATGGGGATACTTTATTTAATTATATTTTAATACCTAACAACGATTTTATCTAGTAGAAAATGTTTTAACTTAATTATTTAGAATAGGAATCCCAAATTAATTCTTATACTGTTATCTCAAATTTTCTTTCTACTTGGGATGAGGTTTATTATTCTGCTAAATTATATAGAAATCCAACATTCTTTGATATAATATCGCTTACAGTTTAAGTAAAATTTATGAAACATGCCAGATCCATCATGCTGGTCTTTCAAAAACTATTTTATCTTTATCTTTTGAAACCATAAATGTCGGTAACAAAAAAAAACGAGTTTTTGAGATGCTTTTATAAATAACCTTTTAGCTATGAAAAAAATTCTATTAAGTTCGAGGAAACAACTATTACTTTCTACCTTGTTAAAGCATCGCCCACTTCAGAAAACCCAGAAAAAGGTAGAAAAACTTTACTAAACGTTTCAGAAGCATTATGACATTGTAATTAGATGTCTGACAGTTTTTAATCTTACGAAATTTCGCAACATGTGAAGCTACTTAATTTAACAAGAAGAAAAACTTCTTTTCCATTCCTTTGATTCCTGGTCTTTAAAAACACCATTATAAAATAAATATTTTCTTAATTGGATCTTTATAAGAGTATAAAAAGGTGGTTTGAACTAATCAATATAATACCGCTAAATTAAACTAATATTTTCAAAGTCATTCTTATCATAGACATTTTTCCACCTGACAAAATTTAAAGTTATAATAAAGTTTGGGTAAATATTTAAGTTTGATTCCAGAAAAAAAGTCTATTAGCTTAAGTCTATTAGCTAAAAGTTTATTAGCTTACAAAAATAACTTACGAACAAAAATGTTTTATCTATTATAAAATTATGGTTAAAATAAAAACGAAAACGAAGAATTGAACGCGTACCCTTAGTTGACGTGGGGGTAAAAGTATGGAGAATGAAAAGTTAGGAGAAATAGCAATCAGTTGTTCGTATCATAGTCAATCAGTTGGACAAATTCTCCCTCATGTCACCACCCTTTTTATATAATCCACGTAGTAGTATTGAAAAATCCATGAACAATAGCAAAGTGTAAGAGAAAGAGGGAGATGTTAATATACAGAATAGAAAAAATAATTTAATCAGATATATTTTTTTCTAAAAATAACTAAGAATTGCCCAATTTTATCAAACCAATTAGAAATAAATATAAGCTTGAAGAAAATTAATATGTAACGACTTATGCAAAAAATCAATTTTGTATCAATGTGCCCCACCGGTGGGGCAGTTGGATATATTGCTTGGAAAGTAAGATGCATTTTTCCTGGGGATAATTTCTTGTGAATTAATTAAGTAAAATGCAAACGTCTTCATTGAAAATCATCCAGAATATAAAAAATAACACACTAACTAAATGGTTATTTTTGGCTATTTATTACTATTTTGTAACTATTACTATTTTAACTAATATTTTTGAAAATACAGTTCTTTGTTACCTGTAAAAGTGGTAAGAACTTCTCAGATAATTGAGAATCCTTGATTTGATCCTTTGGTTATGTATTTATCAAGTGCCTTTTCTTTCACAAAATTTAGAAATACACATAGTTACAATGCAAGCAGTTTCCAATCTAAAGCACTTGATAAGACCCAAAGATTAGATTCCAAAATTGACATAAATATCCTTCACTGTATATCTAACTTACATTTAATTAAATGATATTTTAAAAATATTGCTGCGAGATATTCTTCTCTCAACGCAAAATATAGGAACTTTAATGCGTATCAATGTGCCCCACGAGTGTTAAAATTTAAATATGTCCCCTATTGGTAACAACAATAAACTTGCTTTTGGAATTTATAGATCTCTGTATTCAAAGTAGAATAGCGGCAGGAAGATTTTACATTTTACTTAAAAATTTTCTTTTGAAAACTTTTGACGAAAAAAATTTAATTTCTTCCATTAATATTTATTTACTGACATACTGCAGAGTTTAACGATTTCAGACGTAATGTTTATGCATGTAAAAGGCAACTTTTAGAAAAAAAATTAACTTAAATAATCTTAATAATTTTTGAGGTATTAAAAATGTATCATCATTGTGCCCCTTGATTTTATTCACCCCGTTTTCCCCTACTTTTTCTTGATGTTACATTTGACAGTTAAGTTTCATTTTCAGCTACTTATTTAACAGCTATAGCATATTACTTGCATGTGGTGAATCGCATATTATGAGTTATTATTATCTCAAGAAAATTCTTAACTACCTTTTCTGTGCGTACTAATCTGTACTAATTCTCTAAGGTCTAAGTCGTCCATAAATTTGAAAGAAACATACCTTACATTGATATCAACTTTAATAGTACAAGTTATTTTTTACAAAAAAAATTAAGATTCCTTCATAAAAAAAATTAGATGCGAACACAACAAAACCACATTTTCCCTGATAAAGAAATGCAAAAAGGATGAAAATAATAATGACAGTCTTTTGAGATAGCTGAAAATACACGTATTAATATGGCCCCACTCGCATCTACTTGCACTGTTGCCAACGAGGAAAAAACCGATGCGTACTCTTACACGATTGCGCACTCTTACCCACCCTAAATGATTTCTATTCCGTTAATATATAATCAATCAATAAATCACTCTTTCTCTCTCCCTTTCATCTGTTTTTTTTTCTATAGCAATACACATATACACTATTTTTCTATATCATTCAATTTCTTTTAATAACTTCTCTCAATTTTACAACAGAAAAAATTGAGATTGGTGATTTCAGCCCACTGCAGGTTAAGATAGCATGAACTTGCCCTCATCACTTCAAGAACTACACACACCCACATTAGGGGGGACAGAGACGACCTAGAGGGGTGCATCCGGAGCGAAAAGTTGTCAGCCCTAGTGGCGGGGCTTTCCGACGCAAGAGGGCGCCCCGTCTCCCTCCACCCTCTCCAGTGTTCGGCCGGCGCTTCAAGGTGATCCTGGGAGCCAGGCGGCCAACATGCCGCCCAAGAAGAGGACCAGTCCTCGGACCGACAGCCGTGAGTACCCCCTTCCGACACTCGTCCCTTTCCGACCCCCCTTTCCGACACGGGCTCGACCCTCTTCTCTACCTTTCGGGAACCGTGGTTGGGACGGGGTGACAAGAGCGGGATGGAGTATGGTGCTGGAGGGGAAGAACCTTGGGGCAGATTGGGGGTTCTCTCGAGGGGTGTATTTGTTGTTTGAAGGAAGTGGTTGTGTGAATTGGAGTGTAGCATAATACATAGCCTTGCATATATTTAGAAGAGGGATTTATACTTAAGGATTTTGCGTACAAACCGAAACATTAGGGTTTTGCATGGGGAAAACAAATGTTTCTTACTTCCTCCCGTATGGGTCTAAGGGAAATATTTCGTATGATTTCTTTTCATATGTTGTACTCGCAGATGATCGTATATGGGGTTGAAATGATGGAAGTATTTGTTTGAATGTATTATGATATGATTATGGCTACTTCAGAATTTTATGATGGAAATTATAAAAGTTCTGGTAAATTTAAAGTTCGAACTTTTATGGTACGTAAATGTCAGTTCCCTTTTGTGGTGAACAATCCTATCTTAATCAAAGACCAATAAATCGGCTAAGCATAAATTCTGAAGAAGTTAAAGGGGGAATGATAGTATGAGGTTAATGCAGACACGTCTGACATTGTATGTATACTTTGTGTAGTATGTCATATTCCTCTATTGAAAGTTTTTTTTAACTTGCTTGGACTAAAGTTGCAGTTTATCCATACAAATTACTATTTGAACAAAAGAGAAATCAAACATTTTTAAAAAGTGCGAAGTTTTTGGTAACTTAAGGCATTTAGAAGTAAATTCATATTTTACATATTTTAAAGATTTTTCTTTAGTTTAGGTTAGCTTCCAATCGAAATTATCAAACTGTAAATAAGCTTAGCTAAAAAATGTTCATTGAAGTGATTAAAAGTCTAGAAATTGATGAGAAAATAATAATTCTTGGATTACTTAAGAGCTGTTACCCTTGGGAATTGCAAAAAAAAAATTAAGTTCCAGGTGCACCTCCTCGTATTGCTTCAATTACTGAAACATTATTGCCAACAAAGTTTCAAGTCTCTAGGCCATGGTTGGATCCCCGCCCACCTCAAAAATAGTTTTCTATAGTAAACGCAATTTGACAATTTGGTAACAAGGTGTTATTTTTTTTTTTTTTAGTTTTCTTCTATGGGTTTTAACTTTTTCCATATGAATACCGTTGGAATATCCTTTTTAGAGGAGGATAGGGACAGTACTTAACAACAATTTGTGGAGGAAGTTTCGGATAGGCGCTGAAAAAGCGTTTTTCTCACAGGCTGGTAGTGGAAAAAATTCACCCAGGAATGAATTTTATTGCACCTAATTGCTTACTAATTTATTCTGATCACATTCTGAAATAAAGACAATTCTGTGCAACAAAAAAGGGCGATTTTTCAGAGGGTCATGACCATCGATAGTTAAGATATGGTGTTGGAAAGAACTCAATACGATAATAAAAATGCTCGATACGAAAATTTTCGGAAGCCTTAAACAAAGGAAAACTTACAAGCAGAGAGTAAAAGCTTAACTATATCATTGTCATTTGATTCATTGTGTAATGTATGATCTGAACTATTACTATTCTTATTAGCAACTATGCAATGTATGTAGTTTGTTTTCTTTGCATAACTTGAATATAATATTAATTTTATAAACTATATCAGTAAAAACATTCTTGTCCTGATTACAGTGTGCAGGAAAACGAGATACAAGTAGATGAGTGAGGAAGGATGGCGGTTTGGGTTTTTATAGAGCAAGTTCCGTATTAGGGCATTATGCCCCATAGAGTTAGTATGGAAATCAGCTTATCGAGTAGGGCGGGGGTCAAAACTTCTCCAAATGGCCTGACATTTTGTATGCATTCATATTTTGCTATAATAAACAACATAGAGGGAGTGCACCTTGGAATTAAAAAAAATACCATAGGAAAATGCAACGACCGGCTACTTCTTAACCTAGGGTATTTTTAATTATTCTCTGTTTAAAATTTTACTTTTTTCAGTTTATTGATTCACATTAACAATCCTGTGTGAAAGAAAGATCAACAGAACGAAACTATTCCTTAAAATATACTTTAAAGATCTTGTTTCATTTCTTTTTTAGACTTTAAAAATATTGAATAACCATATTGCTCATAGGCAAAGCTATAAAAACTTGATTAAAGAAAAGCTTAACTAGTGTAACAGATATTAAAGAATAACTTTCTACTAAGTTAATCTCAAATATTTAATACTAGAAAAAGTTGAATACTTTTTGTCAACTACCTATCGTGAAAAAAAAAACATTGAAAAAGGAAGTTAATAGTTTTTATTCCAGAAAGAGTAACTGAACCAAACCTTTTAAATAAAAACTTACAATTACCTCCGTTTCCATTTTTAATTTTGTGAAAGGAGAAAACCCTTTAAAAATATTTGTAACTTGAAAGAAACAGAAAAAAGTACAAATAAACTTATGTGTCATTTTTAGAAAAAAGTTATTTTCTTATTAATAAATTATTTTCTTGTTCCCATATTGTTTTTTATTTCTTAAGTAAAGTTCAAAAGTTTTACATTACTATCTGAATAATGATTACATGGTAAAACAATAATTTGAAAAATGTGAGGTTTCACCCTAAACTATATTAATAGCAATATGGTTACATTTTTATTCATACGGGATCAGTGTTAACGTTTCTATAAAATACCCCTTGCTTTTATGTTTGATTTTGACACATTTTTCTTTTAAACCTTGAAAAAATATTTTTCGAAAAGATATAAAGTAACTAGGCGAGGAAAGTAAAAGTTTATTTGTTACATCTTGTTATCCAAAGTTCAAAGGTCACATAGAATATGTAGCTGTTAACTCAACCATATAAACATTGTCTTTTCAAGTAAGATGGTGAACAGAAAGTTTTGAAAGACATACATAGAATATTTTATAATATCTTGTATTTGATTTAAGTTTAAACCAATATAATATTTTTAAAATATCCTGTTCGTTTGTTTATGTTTAATATTGTTTATGTTAATTTGTTTGTTTAAAAAATTAGGTAAAAAACAACTACCTAAAAAAATTAAGAAATAAAATACCATTAAAGTAATATTACTCAATAAAAATTTATATTAAATATATAATATGTAATCAAACATATGTTAATATTAAATCAAGGGGGGATTTTTGAGGGAGTACCTAGGTCGTTGGACCTTCAAACTCCAGTATAACTAGCCTCACTGGGTGAGGCAATGAGCTGAACTGTTACAGAACGTTTGACTTGAAAGTCACAGTCAGCTGAGGAGTGCCTAGCTTGATGCTAACCCCCGCTCGATTTCCCCAAGTAACCTTGGTACTCATTTTATCGACCCCGGAAGGATGAAGGGCTGAGTCTGCCTTGCCCGTGGACCGGGATTTGAACACCGGACCTGTGGTGTGGGAGTGTAAAGCGCTTCCTCTACGCCACCGTGCTTACTATGTTAATATTAATTTTATATTATTTTTTTTTGAAGATTTAAATTGAAATAAAACTAGTTTTTACACAGTATATCATGTTAGAACTAAACTCACAATTTACGTATTCTTATTTAACTTCATTGACATATCGTAGAAAACGCTTGAACAATTCCATTAGTAGTTTAAGGTTTTTCCAAAACATGTCAGAAATAAATATTAATAGGTAATATTAAAAATAGTTCAAAAGTTGTTTTTTCTAAAAACGTAATACTTTTTCTGTCCGTATCACAGCATACAACTTAAATTAATTGAGGAGATGGATAGTATTCCACATACATGTAACTTTTTTAGGAACGCCCTCTAGTTTAAAGCTTTTTAACATAAAAGTATGAACTCATAAACCATAATTGTTTCCATAAAAACTTAATCATTGAAGTTATATGGTTCCTTAAACCGGTTAAAAAAGAAAGTTAAAAAATATCGCCTTTTAAGATAAATATTTCAATATTGAAAAAAAAAAGCCAAGTAATTTATAAATCTAGCCGGATCGCTCATTCGCATTGGGAAAAAAAAAAGATAATTTACTTCTCAGTAGATGCTTAAATAAAGTCTTCATCCTAAATAAAGCTGAAACTGTTTGAAATCTTACTCCCTTTAATGTAATTATTGAGTCAAAAGTCTCAGATTTCTTTTACAGCTATACATTTTCAATTTGGAACTAAAAGTGCGAATACTTTTTAACTTCAACAGAATCTAATATTTCTCGGAGTTAAACAAAGTTTCAACTTATAGCTTGGAATCTGTTCCGACTTGGGGAGGAAAAGAAGAAAATGGCGAATCAAAATTTATAGCACTTTATTTCGTTCGAAGTTTGGCCCAAATGAAAGAGTTTTCAAAAAGAGTTATTCTGAAATGTCCATTTCTCTCTGGCTTTTACTTAAATAACCAGTTTGGATTGGATACAGTTTTTAAATTTGAAGATGGATTTTAAATTTTTATCAAACTAATGAAGATGGTTCTGTTTGGCGTATAAAAATGTTTTTAATGAGTTTTACTTTTGAAATAAAATTTGAAAATAAAAATAAGCATGCGAAGTTTTTATCTATATGTTACTATTAGCATTAAACACCGAAAACGGCTTATTACTAAAACACTTTCAATTATAAATCAAACAAAATGATAGGTTTAAAAAATTTAACTTTTTAATAGAAAGGGGAAAATGTTAAGTACTAAAAGAACTTCCATTAAAATAATTATTCCCTTTTAAAGATATCCACTCATCTTAATAAAGAAGTAAATATTTAGTACAATTTTAATTTGAACCTCAACGAGTGTATAGTAGAATACAAAATACAATTTTTTAAGTTATTCCTTTTTTTAGTACAAAATGTATAAATAGTTACTTTAATTTAAATTTATTTACGATAAAACCTTTCTGAATAAGAATAGATAACTATTTTCTAACTCTGGGATTTTCTTTGAGAAATTATTACAATCAAAATTGTTTCTCAAGCCTATTCAAATTAAAAATGACGATGGGTCATGAAAAAAAGGAATAATAAATTCAATAATAAGGACATATTATTTTAAAGAAGATTACGTTCCGAAAACAATAATTTATGAAATTAGAAATATAAGAGTTACACTAGAGTTATTTTCCCTTTCTTCTTATTAAAATATCGACCAATTTAATTAACTCCCAGATACTCGACATTTCTTCAGAATAAAAAAAGGAATTTAGGATTATATGAATTTTTCTGTACAATTATATAAGATCCTATCTTTAGGTAAAAATAAACACTTCTTGGAATTATTATTTGGATAAATGGTATGTAATCATTTTGTGTTCTTCAATCGTAATATTTGTATTTTAAGATGAGTCTTGTAAACCACTCATAGTGTTCTTTTTTGTTTTATTTAAAGATTCATAAATATCTTGTGTATTTATAAACATTACGAGTAAATTATTAGTAAGATTAAACTAATGTATAATACAAAAATTAAAAGTGTAATTGATGCTAAATTTCTTTTTTCGTGTGTATTTAAAAGTCCTTCAAAAATTATTTAAAAGTCAAAAAGTTTTCTTGTTACACATTGAAATCCATAATCCTTACAATAACATTTCGAGACGATTCTTTAAAAAATGTTTTGATACATGAACATGATACATGTTTGAAAATTTTGATACATGATAGCTTTAAGAGGTAAAGTATCGTGAGGCATTTGTAGATGTCCTTTAAAATTCTAATAAAGTGAAGAAAAATTCCAGTTTCTAGTTTAAGCACTATAGTAGAATTATTTCTTATTTTAAAATTGTTCTAAGTTTATCAGAGTGCCCTATATACTTTATACTCTTATAATAATTTATCAAAGATACAAATTTTGGTGATTTGCGCCTTAAAATATGTAGAGGGCAATTTCAATAAGTTAAAATTTGTTTAAAATCTTTATTGAAGATGGATTGAGATTATTTCTTTTCTGTTATTACAAAACACTTCTGAACGTTTTTAATAGATGAAAAAAAATCCAAATTTTATCTTTTACAATTCTAACCAGTCGATTTAAACTTATCTTAGAAATATTTATTAAATATATGTCTTTTACACTCTCACTTAAGAACAAAAAAAATGCGATATTTGAATGAAAATAACTATAGGTAAAAGTATGTTTTCATAAAAGAGTTACAGAAACGTATTTTAAACGTTTTTATTTTCTAATTTTAATCTAAGAAATTCTTTACAATAAAGAACAAAATAAATATAAAAATTATATAGATATAGACATATAAAGTTCTTAAAGCAAATATTATTTTGTAATTTACTCTTTTAATAAAAAATGTGAGTTACGCTATTTGTCATTTTATTGATTCAAACAAAAATAATCTATCTTTGAAATATGATCCTTTCGCCAGACATTAGAGGAAAATAAGGATTTATCCAGAAATTTCGTCTTTAAATTCAAGTAGTATATCAGTTATTTCAAATATAGAGTTTCATCTAATTCCTTTGAATACATACTCTTTTTTAAGTAATATGACAACATTTCTATCTTTTCAACTGATATAAAGTTTCATCACTGGCTGCATCAGTTATACTTGACGAATGTCACAATAAATTTCGATCTAGTAAACATTATTGTTATCATTTAATGTGTTTTTTTTTGTGGGAAAAGATTTATTAAATATATTTTTTACACCCACACTTAAGAACTAAGGAAATGCAATATTACAATGAAAACTAATTTCAATATGTTTTCATAAAAGAGTTAAATAAACATATGATTGTGATGAATATCACAATCAATTCCGATCTAATAATTTTTATTGTCATCATATAATCTGTTTGTTTTTGTTAGAAAAAACTTACTTTATTAAAAAAAAATAATTTTCTGATGAAAACACGGCTTGATTTCAAAACAAACATAAATTCAATGTTTCCTAATTATTCACAAATAAGTTTAAATTTCCGAAAAAAACTACAATTTTTTTATGTTTAGATAGCATTGTAGATTTCATTTAATGTTTCATGGTATTTTCGAAGTAAAAAAAAAAATTAACATTGAAATGTAGAATTTTAATATGAAAATCCACTTAACTTTTTACTGCTCACTAAAATATTCACATGGAAATTTTTTAAATTCTCAAATAAACTTTTCTTTATGATTAAACAAAAAAAAATAACAACTTTAAACACGCACTCTACTTAGCATCAAAAGATCCAATAAAAATAAAAATAATTCATGAATACTTTTTGAACGTTTCGAGAAGTTATTCTAAAGAATCATCATTAAATATCTATACATTCTCTATTTATCCTATACCTTCAAAAACATTTTATTCCATTCATTATCGTCAGTCTAAATAACCATGGTCTCTGGCAGTTGTTTATCTCATCTAGTTAGCGAAAACATCTGTCTCTAAACAAGAACATCTAACGACCAAGCAATTAAATAAAACGACAACAACGTCTTAAAAGCTGAAACATGCAGAAAAGAACGAAAAAGAAGCTACTGCGAGGGTTCTCAATTTCCCCGGAAAGTAAGCGGAAAACTTAGATAGCTTGATTAAGGCAACTAAATTTTCAGACAGTTTTGAAAATTTGTCTTTTATTACTCTAGTTTCTCTCTCAAATACGTTTAATTGCAATTTATGAATCATACTACTTATGTATAACTTTATATTTTTCCCTGATATATAAATTATTTTTTTTTCGATTTGAGTTTGACAGAATTTTTTTTTTAAATTTATTTACTGCAAGGCTATTTATTTACTAAAAAGCAAATTTGGGCTGGGATATTAATTTTTTCTTCGACAATTTAAATAAGTCCACTCAAACTCTACAATCCAAATTCCTAAGATGGAGTAAATAAATATTTCCCGAAGAACTATACCTCTACGATCCATAGTTTTTTTTAATAAATAAATATTTCCTAAAGAACTCTCTTTATCTCTAAGATCCATAGTTTTTTAGTAAATAAATATTTCCTAAGGAACTATAACTCCACGATCGATAGGTTTTTAATAAATAAATATTTCTTAAAGAACTATACCTCTACTACCCACAGTTCTATTAGTAAATAAATATTTCCTAAAGAACTATACCTCTACGATCCAGTTATCAAGAAAACCGTGACAGCAAAAGGTATGACGTCACATCCGATTTATGCTAAAAAAAAAGGTTTATGGAAAACATGAACATGGTTATTTTTATATGTTTGCACACTAGGATGTCAAAAATATCCATTGATATTTGCATGCGTGCACCGTGGAATGAAATAATTAAGTTTTTTGTTGGACGTCAATTTTTTTAAATCATGAATTAAGTGCAGAGTTTGGCCGGACTTGTTTAAATACCCTGTAGATCTCTTTTGATAGTATTAGCTGTATAAATACTAAATTTAAGTAACATTAATTTGGGTGGTTTAAATGAAAACATGGCAAAAGTAATTTAAGTAATCTAAATCAATATCATGTCAATATATAATCCTCATGAAATACTGTAATAAAAATTAGTAAACCTGATTAAAACTTTTAATAGCTATATTCTTAATCGAACATGAAATTTATTAAGGTTATGATCACAGCGCTATGTGCAATTTCCTTTTTATTAATTTTTTTTTGTTTAAGCCATTAAAATTTGTTTTCGTTATTTAAATCCTTAACAAATAAATTACCAGACTGGATTTTGTTTACTACTTTGAACCAGGGTTAAATGAAAATCGATATTTCTATACAAAAGTACTTAGTTTAAACTAAACGAAAGAAGATTAACTGTTTTTTTAATTTCGCAGGTTTTTGAAAATGAAAGTTAGCATTTTTTCTCATCCGATTAATTAAAAACTTTCAATAAACTTGGAGTCTAATATTACCAGGATGATAAAAAAAGTGTATCGAAATATTATAGCTTTAAAAAAACGAAAGGTGTTTTTTCCCACTTATTTACATTTTAATAACTTCTCCATCAAATAAAAAATATTTAACGATGCCAAAAGTTCAATACTTCATGTGATATTCAGATTAAAAATAAAAATTAGCACACGCTAAAGAGAAGTAATAACGTTCTAAACTTAAGCTTTTATTTCTTCATCTTCAATAAATTTTTAAGCTTTTTTTACACAAATTTATTTTTGCTGTAACTGAAAAATCCATTCTAACTACACACGTCTTTCCCCCAACACTCCGTGGAAAAAATCAGACTTAATAGATCTTTTATCCTACTTGCAAAAATTGACACACTCTCGTTCTTTTCTAAATAATCTGGACAATTAATAAAATACTAAATACTAAAAACTTTTCCTCTACAAATGAAAAATACTACATGTCTCATTGCCATTTTAAATTATTCAATGGGATAAATGCAAAGATTATAATCTTTCATTTCTATGTGCCATATCATTGCGTTGATTTACATAATATCAGGTTCAGGTTTGAGGCTTTTGGACTTAATGGTTTGTAATTCGTAATTAGTGACTTATATCGGTGCAAAGTGCTAATGACGCAGTTTTCAAAAATGAAGACAAGTATATTCGATTTTTTTTTTTTTTTTTTTTTTTTGAAATTATAAAATATGTTACTTTTGGAGAGCTATAGCTCCGTTCGGTTTTTAAACCAGATTTTAGAATACACCATACATATACAATGATGTGTCCAAAATAAAAAAAATAAATAAATAACAAATAAAAATAAATCCTGATTCCTCAACACTTGGCTATTTATTACTTAAATATTTCAGCACGTAGTCAGTATTTTGTTGCAGAAAACATTTCTTATTTTTTTCTTTAGAAACAAAATTGGTAATGAAGAGTGTTGAAGCGATATCCCACTAATTTTTCTCCTGCTATTTTTCATCACACAATCCCTCATATAACACCTATACGCCTATTTCTGAGCAATCCCAACCCCCAAAAAAGGACACAATTAACACTGACAAATCCCATCTATCTAAGAATAGCCTCTTCCTCTCCAAAAAAAGAAAAGAAAAGAAATCAAAGAGAGAAAAAACACCTTCAATCTGTCGTCTCCAACAACGAGTCCGAAAGAGAGTTAAGCCGGGGAGATAACACGGAGACCCTCCACGATAGAAGAGAAACACTTCCTCGCCCAAAAGTCATTTGGGAGGGTTGCCGGACCGGATCGGCCGGATTTCCCGGAGCGTGTCCGGTCGATGGTCGCTCCATTTAGCCCCTGACGTCCCGTGATTTCATGCACAAAAACTCCTTTTACCGGATAATTGGACCACGGATGTCTGTGCGGCAAAAAAAGAGTCTGCTACAGACACATAAAAGTGTCGGGACCTTTCGCATTTCGTCCCCTTTGGAAATGTCAGAAAAAGCAGTAAGAAAGATCGATTATATCGCGGGTTTATCGATTTGAGTAAGTATTAGTGATGGGCGATTTTTTGAGGAGTTAACTCATTGAACTAACTCCTTAAACTGAGTGAAGGATCAAGGAGCGAGAAAAAAAGAGTGGTAACTCAGTTGCAATTTTAAAAAATTCCTTTCAAAAGTTTTAATTTGTGATACTGCCCCTTGAAAAGCGCAAAGAAACACGAGAGCACGCCTGCCACTACCGTTCAGCATCAACGTTCACTCAGGCCTTTCCTTTCTCTATGTTCCTCTCCGCCAAGACATTGCTCTCCGCAAGCTGCGCGAAGTGAACGACGAACGTTGAAACGATTACGATGAAAAGAGAGTTACTCACTCTTTTGGCTGGGATCAAAAGAGCGTTGGGAGTGGTTAACGGAGTTGTTTGCGGTGTGGTCGGATCAGATGAGTTAACTCACCCGATCCCACCACTCCTTCGATCCGGAGAGCTCTCTTGATAGTTCAGTTGTTCACTCATTCGGAGTAGATAGCTCCTGAGTTGAAAAGAACTATATAACTCTTTTGGTCACTCTTTTTGGGATCAAAGAGTGGAAGGAGCTGGTGAGCGACTGGATGGGGAGTGAATTACAGAGATTGGGGAGTTGTTCGGTGGCCATGAATGTTCAACTCTTGTACGACACTGAGCGATATTTACATTGTCTTAATTCTATGTTTACGAAGATGGCTAATAAAATCTAAAGCACATAATTAAAAAATTTTAATGATTTTATATTCTTTCTATACTCAAGTTCAAATAATCCTTGAATATTTAGAAATTCCATTAAAATTTTCGACGATTAAAACATATTGCGAAAATGAGAATTTCGTTTAATGAGCTTCCAGGATTGAAAGGAACGTAGTTATTTCTGACGAGGCACTATTATTATTTAAATACTTGTTGATAATAAAAAAATACTTGATCTTGAGCAAAAGGTATACTTTATAGATTTATATTTTAATGGTTTAGCAGTGTTTTACATAATTAATGAGGCGATGGATTTGGATTTGAAATGTTTCTTTTCAAATAATTTTGAGAATCCAGCTACGATGGCGTTGTATTAGCATTAGCTGTTTTAAAAAATGGACGATTTCGTTAAAAATTTTTTAATTGTACTTGAAAAATTGTAGGGTAGGGTGGGGAAAATGGGTCTAGTGGGGTAAAATAGGTCTAGGTGTAGCGTTTAAATTTGTACGAAACTGAGCGAGTTTACACATTGTCTTAATCACTACGTTTATGATGATGATTAATAAAATCTACAGCTCATAATTAAAAAATTTGTGTGATTTTATATTCTTATGAACCTTAGGTTCAAGTAATCCTTGAATATTTAGAAACTCAATTAAAAATTTCGACGATTAAAAAAGATTGAGAAAATAAGAATAAAACCGTGCGGAATACGGGAACACGCCTTGAAAGGCATGTAGTTATTTCTGCCTGGTCGCCTGGTCATTATGATTTAGCAGTGTTTTACATAATTAATGAGGCGATGGATTTGGATTTGAAAAGTCTCTTTTAAACTGATTTTGAGAATTGAAACGCGAGTCTAGCAGCTATGATGGCGTTGTATTAGCTATTTTATAAAATGGATGATTTCGTTAAAATTTTTAATTGTATTTGAAAAATTGTTTTGGATAGATGTTCTTAAGAATTAATAAGATGATAAATTTGGATTCTCTTGGAAGTTTTTGTGTGAACACTTTTCTGCTTCGAGATTTGGAGTGAATTTTATGTGTAATGAAGTGGAATTCGTTGTTTTTATAATAGGAAAGGATAGTTTATTATAGGAAATAGGTTTTTATAATAGAAAACAATCGGGAATTAACTTATGCTTACGCTTTTGGAAAAATATTATCAAATTTATATTTTTTCAATCCTTCAGTTCAAAATCTGTAATAGTTAAGATTTATATTAAAAACTTTTACGATTAAAAAGGATTTGTGATGATGTTTCACGCCACCCCATATTTTTGTGTACTTTAACTTATTCTATCTTAATTTCAAAATTCCCCTGTGAATTTCAGGCCTAAACCCTTCCTCATTCTTTCACACGTTCACCGCACCGTAGGCTTTTTGCATCACGCGCATCTCATAAATTTTTCTCAATCGAAATTATACTGTTTCTTCTGCCGTTTGTCAATAATTCGATCAACACTCCCACGCTTTCCTCCTCTCTGTCGCCGGTTAAGACATAGCTTTTTCTGTTCCAACGTAGTCGTACTATCGCACTATTCAAAATAATTCTGGACCACATAATTATTACGATAGGATTGATTTCATGGTTTTTCTACACATTTTGGAGGTAAGTGAGTTAGTGAGTTATATAAAAGAGTTAACTCATTTTGATGAGTGAGTTGCTTTGATCTGATCCCAAAAAAGAGTTGGATCGCCCATCACTAGTAAGTATATCAGTTAATCGATTCTTCGAAGATGAGTCTCAATTTCATAACTTTTCAAGGACGTTCTTTCAGTGATTAAAAAAAGAAATAATTCATCAAAAACAACAAATGGTTTTCTATTCGATTTTGTAGAATTTGGACTGCAATAGTTAACTCTGTGATATATGTGTGTGTGGACCATGGTGTAATAGATATTTTTTTCACTTGCTCCAAAATAAACTCTATCACATGTTGTCAATAGCCACATTAACTCTTTTTTCCTTTCTGCATTAACTCTTCTCATAAACAAAGAGAGGGAAACTTTTGATATCAACACTGCAGGTTTTTTTTTTGTTTGTTTCACCATAACATGCTGTACAAATGTAATGTGTACATCAATTTCATCATCTTTGTATGTCTAAAAAAATATCAGTTCCTTTGGATGCAATTTTAAACGCCTCGTATATTACATTATAAGGTAGTACAACAAAACTGTTAGCCAAATCCTTTAACCATAAACATTGAGTTCCAAAGTCGTTCGTTTTACTTTTACTATCGATTAACTCCATTAATCAATTCCACGAAAGATCGGTTTTCCGACCACGTCGATTTGATATCGATTCTTAAGTATCGATTTTCGCGGAGACGAGAAGTAAAAGTATCGGGTGTTGAACTGCTTTTTCAAGAGGAAAGTATGGGTGTCAAGGGACTCACTATTGGTGCTATTTCTGTCACGTATGGTACATTTGTTAGCACCGTCTATGAGTGTGTTTTGGTTTCTTCTGTTAAAGAACGTTGCAATTGCTGATACATAGAGGATGTTGAGCCGGGTTAATCTTTCTGAATTGTGAAGTATGACGTTTGAGCTAGGAGTTCTGAACTTACGACTTTCTTTTAGATTTTTTTCTTTATTTTATCATTCTTCGAAATATGAAGAACTTTTTCTTTCGAATGATAAGAATGATCTCTTTATGGCACGAAAGGGTGAAACTTTCTTAGAGATATATGATCAGCAAGGGATATTTTATATAGATATTACGTCTGCTATACTCCATTTATTCTGTGGCAGTGAGTAGTTGTAGTTTTTCGCTAAAGTTTTCCCACAACTGTATAGAACTAAATTGGTTACATATGTACTTAGTTTTATGAAATACTCGAAAAATAAACGATAAATGAGTGTAGCCATTTTAAGAAGTAAATATGTTTTCTGGATTATCTTATTTATATTTTAGAAAAGTTTGTGAAAAGAAAAACTTTTGTGCACCGAAAGATTTTGTACAAATGAAAAAAAATTGTCTACATTTTTTATAACTTTTAGTTGGGTAAAAATAGAGTAGAACCCTTTAAAACTAAAAAGTTAATCATGTTTTAGCTCTGTTTAAACTAAAAATGCGAAAAATAAAAAGGTATTCTATTGCTATTACTAATCTTATAGCTTAATAAAAACAATAATAAGTTTATAAAATGAAATGAAACTCAGTCATTAATTAATTTTAATGAAATTAAGGAAGTTTATCATCATTGGATAATATCCACTGCATAATACGATATAAACTATAAAGATCAAATTAATTTTTCCCTTAATCTACTCCACAATAATTAGAAATTTGGAAAGAATAAAACGAATGAAACTAAAAAGAATAGCACAAAGTCAAGTCCTTAATCCCCTTAATAAAATCCACTATAACCATCTCTCTATATATAATGAAGGTGTCCGTGCCTGGGTTCCTGGGTTCCTGGGTTTGTCCGGAACAGATTTGGCTCAATTTCTCCAAAACTACCCGTCCGAATCGAACCAAACTTGGTACACATACGTATGGGGACGGGGGAAAGACAATGACATCATTTCCAAATTTCTAAAACCACCCCTTCATCCCCTTTTAGGCCTTTTTGTAAAAATCGCCTTACTTCTCCACTAAAGAAGATCTGTTTAACTCGCATTGTTGCAAATAATACAACAAAAACAATTTTAAACATAAAACAAAGTATTTAAAGATAAAACTTGGCTAAAATTGTTTTAAAAAGGTTATTAATAATTTAAAAAATTAAAAACGGCCCTTATAAAAAACTTTATAACAGTATTTTCTTATTAAAAACTTCATTTTCCATGAAACTTTAAGTTGAAATAGAAAGTTTTAAGAATTAGACTGGTTAAAGTAAAGATTACATCATGCAGTTTTTTTAGAAAGTTGATGATAGAAACACTAGATCAATTTGTTATTTAACCTTATAATTTGTTTCTTTGGTGTAGTTTAACGGGATTTTTTTTTTCAATTTAAACAGGGGGTATTTACAAATTTTGGGATTTCAAAAGTCTGTAATAATTTTAATGGATTTTTTTCACTTAGAATGGATAATTGGGTAACTGTCGTAATTAAATGTGCAACACCGGAACTGGATGGTTAGGTTAGATTTACACAGTTGGAACCGGGAGGGAAAAGGCACAGGGAGCACGGTGATGAAAATGCACCGGGAACACCGAGATGAAAAGGCACCGGGGACACCAAGATGAAAAAGGCACCGGGATATGAAAAAATACTGGGAACACCGGGATATGAAAAAATACTGGGAACACCGGGATATGAAAAAATACTGGGAACACCGGGATATGAAAAAATACTGGGAACACCGAGATATGAAAAACTACCAGGATGATTGGTAATTATGGTTACAGAAAATTAGGCATGTAACTTGAGAAAATTTTAATAAATTGATACACTCCACCCGTGCAAAGCCGGGCATATCAGCTAGTCTACTATAAATTGAGAAATACAGTTTTCCCTTAAATGTGAAGAAATAAAATGACTATACATATATAGTATAAGACTATACTATATATGTATAGTCATTACTATGCATATATAGTATACTATATAGACTATACATATATAGTATAAGTATATGTGTGGAAAATTGTTGTCTGGCGCTTATTTAAGGGAATATGCCTGCTTATACAGGGTGGCTACAGAATCTGTGGAAAAAATTTCCCTGACTTTTCCCTGATTTCCCTGACTATAATTTTAAAATTTCCCTGATCTACTACATCAAACGATAAATTAAAAATCGATAAACAACTATTTTTAACGATAAATATTAATAAACTGTAATTTGTAAACTAGAAGTTATATAAACTAAGAAATACTAGAACGTAATAAGCATATTAAAATATTAATTACAATGATATATAATATTTCTTCTGTAGAAATAATACATAGAATATTTTAAAATTTTAATCAAAAGACATATTGATTAAATATGAATATTCTTTTTATTCAAATCTTCAGCTACATACAAGTAGGAAATATAATGTATTATTTTCAATTATTCTCTATGTATTTAATGCTTATAATATCAGGGTTCATACAATTTTTAAGGAAAAAAAAACTCAACAAGGATTTTCAAGGACTTTTCCAGGCTACCAGATGAAAATTTCAAGGCTGACCGATATTGTTTGCAATAAATTTTTTTGAAGGAATATGTGTGTTTCATTTCGTAAAACTATATCTATTAAATAGTTTAATAAAAGAAAATTTTCATATAAGTTCCTAGCTACAAAAACGGGTTTGATTAAAAATGTAATTACGCTATAGTATATTAACAAAATATTTTCATGTAATTTTGAAATAAATGAACCTATTTAGACAGCAGTGGCATATACAGGAATTTATTTCGGGAGGGGCCCAAAAATACTCCCCAGCCCCTCCCAAACATACTTAATAGGTCCAAAATGTAGCTTTTTAATACATTTTTAGGTGATTATTTAGGCCCTAAAAAACTTAATATAAGAAAAGTTGTGAGGAGCATAATTACAAGTACCAAAGGGGGGTCTGGGGGTCCTCCCCCAGAAAATTTTTGGAAATTTGACTCAAAAAACAGGTTTTTAACTAGTTCTGGTACTACTCTTAGCCCAAATTTTAGATATACATTTTTATTTAGGATTTGAAATTTGATGAACTTAATATTAAAAAGTTATGAGTAACAAAGTTTCAAGTACTAAAGGAGATCTGGGGGTCCCTCCCCAGAAAAATTTTGAAAAATTTAGTTCGAATTTTGGATATACATTTTTAGGTAGGATTTGGATGAACTTATTATAATAAAGTCGTTAATAATAAGTTCCAAGCACAAAAGGGGGGTGTTGGGGGTCCTCCCCCAGAAAATTTTTGTAATTTGACCCTAAAAGCAGGATTTTAACTTGTTTGGTACACCTAGTTTGAATTTCGGGGGGGGGGGGAGGCAAGGCCCCCTTATATACGCCACTGTTAGACAGATTTAATTTCAAAAAATTAAAAACTATCTTATACTTTTAATAAAACTAAATAAGGATCAATAGTTATTCTAATGCATTGACTCAAAATGCATAAATTGCAGAAAATGAAAAACTAAAACAGTCTGAAAGGAATAAAAAAAAAACTTGAGTCCAAAAAGTTTAATTTCAACCCCAAAAAATTACCCATATGGAAGATTTTGAAAGATTTCCTTTCTGATACTTTAAAATATTCATATATCCTTGTAATTCTTTGATATTAAAACTCTAAAGTTCAAACTACAAATTTCTATTTGCCTTGCCTTCTTGTAAACAACAGGAAATTCCTCTAAAAAACCTCTTAATTTGCCAGCTAAATATTCATCACATTTGAACTACCAATCTCCTAAATTTCTCCAAAAACAAGCATTTAAAGCCAAGGATATTGACGCGAAGTTTGAAAAACGCGATCGCGAACCTACCGTGAAGTTGTTTTTTCTGCCCGCGTTCACGCCGTAAAAATGCCAACTTTACAGGCAAACGTCCGGAAGCATCCGAATTTCCGGCAGAAATCCGGAATTTTTCATTGAAATTCCAGATTTTTATAGAAATTCCAGACTTTCCCAGCCACGGAAATGAGTGAAGGATGCGATCGCGGATCGCGCGTATTTGCGGCGTGAATTACTAAAATCTTCCCTGATTTTTTAACTTTTTTCTGAATTTCCCTGACTTTTCCCTGATTTTTCCAGATGAATGAAATTCCCTGACTTTTCCCTGATCTCCCTGATTTCCCTGATCTGTCGCCACCCTGTTATAAAGGAAGTTCTTTCCTCTTTTTTTACCATTCACGTGTAGAATGAATCCAAAAGATACTTCCCTTAGATAGATAAGTCCCTTAATCACTCTTGTGAGTGTTTCCCTTCTTTGAACTTACTATTTTAAAGGCAGTTATCTTATTTTGATATTCTACATAGTTAGTTTATTAATAAAATATAATTAACTCTTTTCAATCATCAACAATTGCAAAGAAATTTAGAGTTTTCAGTAAAGAATCTTAAACGTCGAAATGTAGGTATTTGATAGAAAAGATAAAATTTTTGTAGAGTTTCAAAAGAGAGTCATTGCTTGGAAGATTTTAGGACACCCCTGCTCTCAATTAAATGTTTTTTTTATGCTATAAAGAATATAACCAACCAAAACATAGCATAAAAAAGCAATTTTCTTAAAACTCATGAACAAAATATACAAAACCTTCAAAACCAACACCTGCATATATCAAAAGAACTATACCGTCTAGGCGAAGACTATGGCATGCATAAATGCATCCCATCATAGCGGAACAAAGAACAGATTAAAGCACACAAAAGATCCTCTTTTGCCATCATTGTTCAGGAATTGAGAGCTTATTTTGGGCCAGACGACTGTGCTATCCTTTTTTTATTAAAGCTCTGGACGTTATGAGAAGACTAATTAAATTTTGTTCTGGGTTTGGAGTATTTTTTAAAAAAATTAGATTAAAGATATTTAAAGAGGGAATTTGATCGATTAAGCAAACTCGTGTACAAAGTTTTTTTTACTGATAGTTGTTTTGGAATAGTTGATACTAAGTTGCAGTTGTGAGTAAAGTAGGGGAAAAAGAGCTTAAAATTTATTTATTATCTATTACTTGAACAGTAGTAAAATTCATGCCCAAGTTTAAAAATGTAAAAATTTTCAGACTAAAACTTCTACGTTTAACAAAAACTCAACTAATGTAGATTTTAATTTTTATTAACACCCGTTGCTAGTTATAAAATAAGAGAAATCGCCTTTTAAGATAAATATTTCATAAAAAAAAGTCTTAGAATAAGATTTCAATTAAATTGCAAATTATAGAACTAACTTTTAGTCAAATAGAGGAAGGAACAACTTTTATTAAAAATATTTGTTTCCTTACTTTTATTTTTTCAAACGTAAAAGATAAAAATTTGTGCTTAAATGGAAGAACTATAGGTAAAATGCTTAGTAAAAGTGGGAAACTCTCGACGTGTACAACTTTCTTCCCAAAGGTTATTCCATATTTTTTGGGGTGGTTAAATAATAATCCTGAATTTTGGGATAAAAGTTTTCGTAATGGAATCAAATAAATATTTATGTGTTTGGAAGTGAATTTCATAACTCTACATATTTTATACATGGAATATTACAACCTTTGGATAATATACTAAGGGTAAGAACCATTTGAATTTACTTATTCAAAGTTTTTTTAATAGTCAGCATTTACAAAAATATTTCTCCGCGAATATGTATTCAACTACTTTTCTTTTTAAATTACATATTTTTATACTTTTGAAAATACTACTCAATAAAAGTCATGATCTATAAAAAGAATTTAAATGAAAGAGAGTTCTTTGCCGAATTTTGTTTCTTATATCCTTTTAACTATGAATAATATGCGAAAAATAGAGTTTTAACTCAAAAGAAAAATATTGGAAACTTAAAATTATGGTGTTTTCGGCAGTATCTTAATACTATAAAATATAATTATCTACTACGTTATCATGTTAAATTCTATAACTTATAGATGAAGATAAAATATTGTAGATTGATCCTACTAATTTATAAATATTATAATTCGTGCATCTATCGTATGAAAAATTTTCCTGTAAATAACTGAATCACTTCATACCTTTATTCTTTATAACGTTTAATTAGTTCATATTCTTTATTAATGCTATTTCTTACACATATAGGTAAAACTAGCTTCCTTGATCTCTTTATTGCCTTAGGGGGCCAATAAATATCAATCAATTCTTTAAATTGCATTTATCTTTTAATCACCCTAAGCAAGGGTAAAATACTAAACATTATATATATATATATATATATATATATATATATATATATATATATATATTTGTTTATTCGTTATATTCAATGTTTAATACGGTCGTATTTCTTATATGTTTTATTTATATAGAAAAAATTGATTACATTCATTAAATAAACAAATTAAAGAAAATAGAAATAAAAAAAAACATTTGTATTACGTATATTTGTTATCCGATAGGTACCTACTATTAAGATTATGCTTTCCTGAAAATTGGCTTTATGTTCTATACTTAGTCGGTGTGTGTTAGTTTAATGTATAAGTTTAATTCATGTAAATTTGCCCAGATTTTACTTACATTCCCAGAGTACATTCAAACAAGCGATGCAACGGCATTCTTCAATCAGTTATAAAGAGCTTCATTCGACACTATGTTCAAAATTCGTATTTTAATAACACGTATCCGGAACAAAACTCCCTCTCCACATTTCCATGTTAATCACGTAACCAAACAAAACTATGCGATTCGACGCACACAAGCCTTTCTAATTGCAGCGGTGGCAACACACCCCTTCTGGAAAGACCCGGATGGAAACCTACCCCGAGAGCAATTCATTTCGAACATTTGATTTCACTACAGTAATTAGCAGCAGGATGCGCGAATTAATGAACAAGAGTTCCTACATTAATTAATCCGCCAGACGATTTTCTGGCCGTTGCCACGGCGCGATTCTTAAAATTCGTATATTATTCAAACTATGACGTCTAACGTTCAACAATGGCGTCTTTTTGCCCGAAACGGATTTATTCTTACTTAATTAAAGGCGGGCGATATTTAGGGAACATTTATCATCGCCGAGTGCTTGCTTAATCAGATAACTCCGGGGTTTTGGAACTTTGCAGATTGGGAGGCTGGAACAAAAGAGGTTCTATTCACTTCGTTTCATTTGGGCGGGAATATTTGATGGAGATGGGGTATTGTGCAGTTAATAAAGGGGGAATAAAGGCCAGGGGGCGCTGCTGCGAGTTGTTGATTGTGGAGGGGATGGAGGTTAGTTGGACGAATGGTTAAGTACGTTTCACGCTGTCGTGCGCTTTCGGATCTCAGGTAGTGTGAAAAGATGCGTTTAGGAATATGTGAGAGATAGACAAAGATATAAGGACAAGATTAAAGTTAACTATGATGAGCAAAACGGTCTTTGCGTTTGATTAAGTATTTCAAGAAACTGAATAATTTTGAAGTTGATGTCAAACAACAATTCAATCCACCCTCGAGTTGGCTAGTATACTCCTTAAAATTAGAAAGAAGAAAATTTAATTGAATTTGCTTATAACGAAGATTTTGATAAGTATATTCATGCATAAATGGATTTAATATACTCCGTGTAATTAAAATTAACGGGTGGACGTCACGGTTTAAACCCGTCGCCTTGGTAATAAAGAAGAAATGTTTATTTTTTTTTACACATCAGTTATGGCAGGGCGCGAAATTTCCTCTCGCCAACTTTATTGGCGTGAGTAATATTCACTTACCAATTTTTAATAAAAAGTTTCTAGCTTGGGAGCTATGCTTGGCGAGTAGTGGGAAAAAAATTAATATTTACTGAAACTATGGTAACTCAGAGAAGAAGGTGCGTGGAGGAGAAAAAAAATCACGTGACTTTTCAGCCGCCAATTTAAATTACACAGGTCGTGTTCCATTGTATGATTTCTTAATTTACTTATTTCTAGTAGATAGCACATACATTTAAACTCATCATTCTTATCTAATTAAAAGTGATTACTGATAATGATTGATAACTATTTACCTTGGAGTAGTTATACATTACAGATGCGTGAGACCCAACAGTCATCTTATAGAAGAGTATACCTAAAAAACATTTACCTAATTAATTAATTAATAGTAAATAGTAAATAATCTTCCCAATAATTATGATATTTTTTTTGACTCTTTTAAAAAAATTCAGAAGGTGCTATAATACTTGCTTTTTATTATCTGTTTCGTGTGTGTATTTGTATTTTTCTTTGCCTTTTGGTGTTTTTATCTTGTCATGTAAATGGATACTTTATATCTGTATGACAATATGTAAATAAATAAATAAATAAATTCCTTTTTGGACTTATACAAAGTTAAAACGAGGTCACAACAACAAACAGAATTTTTTTTTACAATGTTATAAACATCCAAAACACAAACAATCTAGAAAAAAATCAATCCAATGCCAGTCTTGCTCAGATTAAAGACAAATCACACTCTCTTCTCACCCTCAAAACATCCCATCAAGGCCCGACATCCCCACATCAAGATCACGAAGAAGAAAACAACAAAAACACCATCCGATCGTCCACACGTGCGAACGAATCCCCCTGATCCCAATCCAAGAAGAAAAAAAAGTCGGACATCAGACATAGGAAAAGCGTGACCAAAAGGAGACTTCCTTCAACTGTTGAATAGACCTGTCGGAATGCTTGGCCTCTTTCCAATATCCCCTTTTCAGAAGAGAGGAGGGGGGGCAAAAATGACTCTATCCCCCCTCGCCTAACCTATTCATGAGATTGTGGAAGAAAGGGGAAGTGGAAAGAGATCGTCCATCTTTTTTTTTTTTCATAACACCCTCTCTGTTGGGTGGTGATGATGTTGATGATGATGCTTTTGTGAGATGAGACGTTTAATTAATTTGTTGTTTCTGGGGCAAGACCCTCTATTGGTGAGGTGGGTTTTTATTTTTATTTTTTTTTTTTTTTTTTTTTTTTTGAGGGCGTGATAATAACGTGCTTGAGTGTGGGTAATTTATTCAGGTTTGGAGATCGTGTTTTTCAGGAGGATTTTCCAGGCTTAGAAGGGGTGCGTTTCGTATTAATGGGCGGTTTGACGTGTTTAAGGGGTGTAATTTTTTTTGTGGGGGTTCTTGTGTTTTTAGGGTTTATCTTGAATTCCGAAAAGTGAGGGGGGAATATGCTTTAAAGTACCACTTGATAAAAGCAGCTGATTTTGCTTTTTATGTGTTTTAAAAGTTTCTTTTTTGTATACTACCTATCAGAAATTAAAATTGAAAGAAAGTAAAATTGACCGAAAAAAAAAGGAATATAGGCCTCTATGAGAAATGTTTACTAATATTCTTTATATTTGCTCAAACTCAAGATGCATTCTGAATAAAAATGTTTGTTAATTTAAAAATGTAAATAGTATTAATATGATGGTCATTATCCATCGAATTAAAAATTAATAACTTTTGGAAAAAAAATTTTAGTAGTAGCATCGGTTATTAGCACAAATGAATGGTTATAACTGATGACGACTTTTATAATCCACAGTTAGTTAAATTATGGCTTTCAACAGATTATTATTACTTCATCGGTTAGATTCATAATGAAAAGTCAAAATGATTTACAACATAGTGCACATTTTTGAATCCATAATATTTAAAATTCTATCTCATGGTTATTTGAACAATGCAATTTTATTGAGAGATGTAGATATATAAAAATGTAAGACTCATCTTGAGATATTATTCGTTAATCAAAGCGTCTGATGTTTTAAAAGTTGCAAAGTTTCTTTAACATTAATGTATACTGGCACCCTATTGCAGACTGATATGCTAAAATATAAGTTTATATTTTAAATAAACCATTGGTTATCATTATAAAAAGAATGGGAAAAGAAATGTAACACTTAGGAAGATTATTAATTCTGTAAGGGTTAAATCAATACTTTTCGGTACAAACACTTTGATTGATACGGAGGAATTATTAGTATCAAAATGATAATCTGTGTTCAAATGTAACGTATTCAATGCACAAAAAACACTGAGTAAAGGAGCATGCCTTGCTTAAAATCACTCAATAAATATATCTACTCCATTGATCATACTAATCATTGACATAACGATTTAAACAAAGTATAAACTGTTATCACAAATTACATCACCGCCGCTACAGCTTACAAACACCTCAAAACCGACATACTAATGAACTCGCGTGCCCCTTCACCGCGTCAACCCCGCAGCAGCGGTGGTGAAGACAACTGCATCAGCAGTTATCGTCACGTCTCGCGCCGTACGTGTAATATTTATAGTGTGCGGTCTGCCTCGGATTGTCAGCGGCTCCGATTCAGGTGTTTTGTTGCCATGGCGACCCTCCTTCCTAACAACTAACGAGCTGGATGCTGAATAATGGAAGGGAAACAATTCCAGACCTTCTTTCTTTGTTTTCTGCTGCGGGGATAAATTCGGTCGGGATTATTCTGTGTGCTTTTCTGGTCTTGGAATTGTTTTAGGGATTTTGCCGGACGGGGTACTAAGTATTTCGGGGCATTCTCGTACGTCCGGATTGGGACGTACAACTAACAATGGTGGAGGTCATGCGGGTGAAGTTTCTGGAACTGTGGTAGAGTCACAGGCGTACGGAGTGTTCACATAAGAGAGAAATTATTTACAATATAGTTTTTGATATAAATTTGGGGTATGAATTGATAGTAATCATATTTTTTGAAATGAAAGTATAGGTGTTTCAAGAATTATGATAAAAAATCTTTTAGTTTTAAGTTAAATTTATAAATTAAAAAGTACAACTCTTTCATTAGAAAAGAGCATTCTTTAAGTAAAAATTCAGTTGCGTTATCCATAAGAAAAATATCAATAAATGCATCAGTAATACTTACAATGCCATATTGATTTAAAATAGAATAGAATTAATATCATGAGAGGGTTAATTTGTTGTTTAATGCCTAAATGTAGCTTTTTGTTTCTAAAATTCACTCTTATGTCATATGTTTTTCTAACATTTAAGTTTTTCATACCTTCTTTATTAAAATAACATTTTGGTATATAAAAGTCATGAAAAATCAGAAGTTCTTGTGGAAAATTAGATACCTTCAACAGCCCTAAATAGAAAAAAATTACATAAACTGCCCACAAAAATCTAATAATCAAAAATCTTTGGTCACTATAACTAAGATTAAAACAAAAGTATCTGGCTAGACCAAGTTATACAAGACTAACCACCAAAAAAAAAGTTTCAACTAATATTTTGGTAATGTAACATGATATTTGAATGACATTTCAAATATATAATTCAAAAATTAGATATTAAACTTATATTGAAGCTAAGTATTTAGTCGCATTACTCGTTCACTATTAGTGCTCAATACTTGTAGTAGATCAAATTATTTTAACCCTCATGTAACACCATTACACCTTATAACTTGCAAAGAATCCAAAAGTTTCGCACACCATAATTTAAAATTCTGAAAAACATGCTTTTTACCCTCGAGCCCATTATTATCTTACTCTGCCCTGCAAGTCTTCTTCGAGAGTAGAACGCAATCCAATTGAAACCCAAGAAACTTCTCGAGACTTCTCCTAAGTGGCAATGGTATCCATTCAAGTAGGTTGGTTGTCATGGGAGCCAAGAAGGAAGACTCAGAAGAGGCTTAAGTTTAAAAGAAGAAGAAATCAGATTTTGTTTCTTTACCTTATTTGTTTACGAAAGAATTTTTAAAAAATATTCCATTGTCCTAGGAAAGAGCAATGCTCTCTTTACTGTAAGTCTCCGAAAAAGAGCAATTTTTCATACATTGTTTCATGTTGAAGTTTTAAGTCGCTTTTAAACTATGAGAAGAGAGAAAAAATAAAAATTGGTTTTAGTTTGTTTCCGAAGTTCTGAGCTTAAATTTTTCAAAGTAGACTATACTTTTGAGTTCTGGGACTTTGGGGAATACCTTCAACACTTAAATTTAATTCTAAGTAATAAATCTTTTGTAAAAATAAAAATATATACTCTAGATAATTTTATGAAATTTATTATTCTTACAAGTATTTTATACTGTTATAATTAAGGATAAGATTTTTATAAGTATACAATGTTAAAATACTTCAACTTTTATCTATTAATGTTGCAATAAAACAATTCTTTATATAGTTTGAGATAATCTCTCAAACCATAGATAATCATACTGTCATACTATTATTAATTATTTGTTTTGAATCATTTTACTCCTTTTGAAAATGGGTAAAAATAAAACTAAACACAGATATTTAATAGTATTCATAGAATTGAAATCGTGGAAAAGTTCTAGCGTTTTGTGACACAAGTTTTTTTTTTCAAACAGAATGGAAAGGTAGAGTTAAAAATTAAAATTTACAATTGAAACAAACTTCAAATCGCCGATAGCACAAACTATACATAGTTTCTTCGAATACGTACAAACTAGATAAATATCAAACTTTTTCCCACAAAAATTATATTTTTAAAATCACCAGTTAAAACACAAATCATCAAATAAAAAAAACAGAACCATACAAATATCCAATAGAAACTATTAAGCGTAAACGATACCGAAAGTTGCAAAGTTGTGGTGGCATCGATCGGGGAATCGAATCGTCTGCCACCCCATCCTCCCACGCACACCAACTTTTATGACCGGACACTGACCCCTTTTCTCACCGTACTTGTGTCCGTCCTAAGCCGGGCACGTTCTCAAAATCCTCCTTTGCCCCACTTTAGAGCTTTTCCTATAGCGTTAGAGGGGAAGTGCGAAATAGACTGTAAACAATGCGTGTCTAAGTAGAATGGCTTTTATGCAGATTTTGGCAGAGCGGATTTTGTTTGCATTCGATTGTTTTGAATTTATTTTCGTGGCACATTTACTTTTAAATTGTCGGGAAGGTTGTGTGCATATGACTATGGAAAATGTATATATATAAAAGCTAGGTAGTTATTTTTTTTCGGAAATAAATAACTTTGTTCTTATATAAAAATGGATAAAATAAGTTATAAAATTATCTTAAATTAATCTTAAACCGAAGCAGTTAATTTTTCTTGGTGAGTATATACAGAGTTTTTTCATCACAAATTGAATTTTTACTGGTTTAATTATAATTATATTGATTTAAGTATTTGGTTGTTATTTTTAAGTAGTAACGAAAAAAGTATTTTTTTTTATAAAAGTACGTGTAGAAAGCGTTTTGGGGTTCGGAAAAAATTAGTTATGTTCGCAAAACTTAAGGGAAACAATTCTGATTTTTAGTTATCTGAAATATTTTTCATTATAAATAATAACTATTTTATTTATTTACTTAAAAAAATTATGTATTTCGTTTTAAAATACATCCAAACAAATATTAAATGAATACTTCTTAGTTTTTTAAAAAAAAAAAAACAGGCTAAGTCTTACGTTTTTCAAACAATAATTATACAGTCCATAATAACAATAAACTAATTTCCATGCTCTTAACAACCTAATCACTCACATAAGCCCTTTTTCTCCGAATATTAAAAAAGCACAGCACCGAAAAAAACCAAAGCATTCGAATATTATAAAACCCGACCTTTTTTTTACATTCCGTGCATTACATTAAAGAAAAATATAATATAGAACTAATCTACAAAACAAAAAGAATTCAAGTCATCCGCCTCATAAAAAAAATCCTGGATAATAAAAAAAGAAACAAAAAACTAAGTGAGATATTTAATCCACGGCTGGTGAGGAAAGGACCATCCATAGATAACCGGCAGTCTGGGAACAATCATCAGCGGTGGGAGCAAAAAGAGTTCCAGATCAAAGTTATTAAAATATCTTGGGATCTAATTATAAGAGCACAAAGAAGAAGGAGAGGAGATCGAAGAGCATTAAATCTTCGATATCAATTAAACTTGTTTTCTTTGCGGGGCTCAATTTCTCGAAATAAAATTTGTACCGACACAAAGTTAGTTTGAGGGGTAGTATAAAAATTAAGGGGGCGGGTTATAGATTCGAGATAAGTTTTACCAGTAAATATAAACTTGGAGAGATGGTTTTTTTTTTCTTAATTTTTGTATGGTGTGATTTATAAGCTGCAGTGGATGATTTTATGAGCATAAAAAATCCTCTGAGGTAGTTGCATTACATTTCGATGAAAACAGGAAACAGGATTATTTAAAAGTCTGTAAGTAACTTAGATATAACAAGATAAAATAAGAAACAACGTTTATTTCCACATTAAAAACACTAAAAAGATTACTTAACTTAGAGATAATTTACTTATTTAAAAAGAACGCTGTTTATTTCAATCCTTAACTTATTTTTAAATTTCAAGAATAGAAATAAAAATCTATTGCATAAAACGTTCAAACGTTATATGCAATGTAACGTTTCAAAATGAATAGTAGGTAGTCTTTTTTCATTGCAAGAATAATTTTAAATTGAAGGAAAGAAATATAGGTACTTAGAAAAAATATGTATAATGTTTTGAATTCCATAGAGAGAAATTTCTTTTACTTGTACCTATATTATTTGAATTCTTTTTTGGAATATTTGCTCAGCGTACTGTGCTAATTCATAAATAATTCATGCTTTTTTGTTATTTTCTCTTAATAAAAGTGTTATGCAAGTTTTAAACTTTTCATGCGTATCTTAATGGATACGAATGAATTTTAAAAACGTAGAAGTGAAAAAGTTTATGTTATCTTGATGTAATTAATACATTTAATTTGAATATTATCATAGTTTTTTTTAGTTTATTGCATGTACAGTACATAAAAATAAGATCGATAAACACAAAATAACTTATTTCGTTTCCTCCTTTCAAAATGAAAAATGCATGCATTTTAACTACACTGGTTCACAATAAATATTCAATAGCTAATAATAAAAATATAAATGTTCACAGTATCAAATAATTAGAAAACAAACAAAAATATTAGTTTTTCCTTCTTGTTTTTGTAATGATTTCCTAAAGTTTTCACAAAGAAAAATTTCGAAAAATAAGAAAATAACGCCAAAAAGGAGTAATCCCTGTAAGTTTTAAACAAAGGCCTAATTAAAATCAACTTAATTCAGTAAATAAAGCTATCACAAAAAAAAACAGGAATCGCAAACTAATTATAAAATTTGAAAGAATGAAAATGAGAACTTTCAGAAACAAAGCAATAAAATAAAGAAAACCCAGTTCTGCATTATTAAATGAATAATTCATCCAATCAAACAAATGCTTCCAGATATTGCTAAGAAAAACCTTTATCCTTCTTACAACAACCCCAATTTCAGCGAGCGTCAATCCATCCTCTCCACCTCGGAATGTCCTCAGAGGCCAAACAAACCGCGACATCTTCTCCAGTTTCCAAATCAGGAAATATTTACGAACGGAAAACCGACTCCCACCAATAAAGAAGAACAATGGAAATGCCCTCCTCCCAGAGGCTGTACCTCTACCCCGAAGTTTACGAACGCTTTTGCCTCTCTCTCGGGGGAAATCACATGGTTCCATTCGGTCGGGGTCATGGATGAACGACAATTAAACAGAAAAGATGCCCAGACGGAGGTGAATAATTGAAGACTTTGGCGGTGACGGCCGAAGAAGAAAAAGAAAAAAAGATGGAGGATCTGGAGATGATTCCGCCATTAAGGAGACTGATGGAGGTTGGGTGCTATAAATATAGTAACGGGAGCTTGAAGTAGTGTTTTTTATGGATGCACTTATTGGGTATGATGGTCCAGTTAAAAAGACAAGATATCTTGGGTCGAGCTTATGATTGCTATGAAACGTTTCGAGATTAATTCTGAATTTAAAATTACGTGAGTAGAAATAAATGTCGTATTATTTGATAGAACAGTTGCTTTAATAAACATATTTTTTGTATAGCTCTAAATTTTCGTTTGTTTAAAACGAGGACCTATTTTCTAAAATGCACGTTTAGATCTTTACTGAAAATTATTCCGTTTTTACGATAATATGTCAGTTTAAAGAGAGTAATTTTGTAACAAAAAGGTTTTCTCATATTAATGAATTTTAATTAGTCGTTTCAAGCATTAACAACAATAAATAATAGAGTTTTTAAAGTTAAGTTTCCAAGAGTGTGTATCTGTTTTTGGTACTTTTATTTTCATTTTTGCTCAGTTCTCTGTAGTTCATTTGTTAATTGTTAAAAGTAATAAGGTAGTATTACTTTAGAAGTCTTTAAAATATTTGTCAATAAATATTTAAAATCTCATTCATGGATGGTATTGTTATCAAACAATAGCGTTTTACTTATTGTATAAATATAAACATAGATTTAAAATAAAAAGGTATTTTAAGCTTACTCTCGAAGCTCTACTAATTTATATTTTGATAGAGTAATAGCTAACAAATGTAAATACTTAACAGCAATATTTACTTATGAAAAGATGCAATTGATTGAATAAGAACAGTTTAAAATCGCAAATAAAAACGTTTCGTACAGCAATTCTTCCTTAAATTTTTGAATGCACGGAACTTAATTTTTTAAGGTAACATCGTAAAAAGCAGACATTTAATTTATTTAAAAGATGTATTTAAAAAAATCCCACGTTTGGAAATTCCTCTTCGTTTTAACTGGTATTCTTTTAGATTCCTAGATTCAGCACAGCGCGCAAAAACACTAATGCATTTTATAATTCCAAACGTCCACAAAACAACTTTTTAAATGCCTTATCTCGTAAAATAGCTCCAAACGCACGACACAACAAGCATCCATTACCGAACTCCACCCACTCCAAAAAAAAAATTCCACTTTTCGACTTTTTTTTACTTAGAAAAGCGACAAAAAAAAAGTTCTCTCAATCGACATTGATAAGCGGAGAGTCACGCTCGGAAAGTAAACAACAAAAGAGCACTCGGAATTTTTCTCTCCTCGCCATTTTCTCACCTCTCTCTCTCTCGATGCAAAAACGGTTTAATAAGACGATGGGTATCAATTGTGAAGAAATGGAGAGAGAATTCACCAACGCTCTCACCTGAAGAAAGAGGGAAAATTCGTAGAGTGAAAGAACATATAGAGATCCAATCGAGCCTCTTTCTTCATTGAAGTGATTGTGATATCATCTCCTGGCCGTTTTTCTTACTCTGTGGTCCTTTTTTTGCATCCCTCTTACTTCAGTTTTTCCTTTCCTTCAAACAAAGCAAAATTTTCTTATTAGAAGTCAGTGTATTTGTTGGTATAACTTTTAGACCAAAATAATCATGTTTTCTACAAAATAAGCCCGAATCCAGGCTGTAAATTTTCCGTAAATTTCTGTTAGAAAGCAATCCTTCAAAGGCAAGTAGTTAGAAAGTAGCCTTCCCCTATATCATTACACCCCTTATATCATACAAGAGAAAATTCTTGAATAGGTGTAGATTATTCTTACACACACACAACTATGCATTATAAGATTTACCTACTGTAAATTTGCCACCTTTAAAACTTCTGCCGCCCAGTTCTATGGAGCACTGGCATGTTGCCCCTTGCCTTCCATTCAAAGATTCTGTTTATCCAAACAGTTACTGATAACATAATTTCTTTGCACCTTTTATAAAAATAATCGAACATATAATGAAGAATACAATGATACTACCATCTTTTGCTCAGTAATTTATGTTGTAAGTAAAAAGCCGGAAAGACTCGACAATTTAATGTTTTGCATTAATTTCCGGCATCACGACATTTTTACTACAAAATAGGCTCAACAAATTTTGAATGATTAAGAACGAATAAAATGGTTCACTTTACATTTTTTGACAGTTAAGAACAGTAATCTTTCTCAAAACAGGCAAAAAGTCCCTCTTTAAGTCCTTTCGCCGTGTACTGCAAATAAAACCTAGCTTGCATGGAGAATATTTTATTTCGCTGTATCAAATTCGCCATATCTATCTTTCTTTTAAAAGAAATGGTCCTTCTTACCTGATTAGTTTTCTGGGATAAAAAAAATATTCTCCCCACATTCTCAAATCTTTTCATCTATGATACTTCCTATTCCTATGCTAGAAGTCTTTTCTTTCATTTTTCATGTCGGTCAAGTAGGTCTATAACCAATGCGCCCTCCATTTGTAACTACCTCTCTGACTTCGGGGGAAAAAATGCACGCGCTCCAAAAACGAAAGTTTCTTCTTTGAATTAATCCACTTTCTCGCCGCACTCAGCTGCTGCTTTCATCTAAATTCCGCTCTATTAATAAATCCCCCAAACGGCACAAAAACGGAGTAAAAATATTTATGATGAAAACAAGTCCATTAAAACGGCAAAAGAACGAAAACAAAAAGAGCGGAGCGCAAAACAAAATGGCGATTCTTTATTCGAAACCAAGAGGCGCAAGTCAAGGAACCGTCCCAAACCGCGTTCTTGGCGCTAAATTTTAATTACGCTGCGCAAATGGAAAGCCCTGAAACCAGAAAAACAAAGTTCTATGAATAAGGAATGCGTCCATTTTGCAGTTATTACGAAATTCGGAAGGAAGGATTAAGCCTAGTTTCATTATCCCGTTATGGCTCTTCCTTGACTTGAATCTCTGTCGTTCTGAGTTGCCAGATTTGCGGTATCGACCTTAAAAGGCAGCGGTATACTTTTTGTGTACTGATCCTTTTCCCTTTAGGATTCTGCCTTAACGGTGTTCTTTTTATAGCAGAGTGTTGCAGTCGCAGTTACGAATAATTTGCTCTTCCAGAGGCACGTATATATAATTTAGGATTCCGGCTCTTTCTCTCTGATGCAGCTGCCAAAACATTTGGGGAATAAATTTTTTTGTTTTCTCTCCTAATGCATCATGTGGAGATAGCTTTCTGTTTTGTCGTTCATTTGCATACAGGAGTCGAGAATGTGTAATAGTTCAGTCGAGAATGTGTAATAGTAGTTCGGGGTTTGGGAATAGGGATACGATTTTTGACACTTTTGCGTGAAGAGACAAAAACGAAGCTGATTCAGGTGTAAAATCTTAGTGCATTAGATTATAGCGGAAAGAAGGGTAAGTGTACACACAAAAAAGGATTTTGGGCTTTAAAATTGAGAATTTAAGAGCTCGATTCTCAAAGATTTACTGAACGCAAGTTTATTATCATACAAACCAACCTACAAAAAAGGAAAATGAATGCTTATATCGTAAGTCTGCATATCTAAAGATTCGTTTTGCTTATTATCCGAATTTTCATATTTTCCAGGTTGTCTTTGGTCGTAGTCAGTCCGAATTAACAAGTTTGAAAATGGTACTTATATGTATTTCAAAAAAAAAATCTTATCTGAGAATGAAATATTTTGAAAGATAAAATAAGTAATCATGCAGAAATGTTTAATTTTAATTAGGCAGTTTTATGTTAAAAAAGTTGTTTAAACTGAAATCTGACTCTATAAAGTTACGTGCACCGAAAACCATTCCCTTCATTGAAAAAACAAGAATGATCCATTTTATGATTACAAATAAGAATTAAGTAAGGAATATTAATTTAGAACATGCATTTTTCTTATTAATTATTTAAGCAATGCCTAAGTATTTTTAATTATCCTGAAATAAAAGAAATTTGAGTTCATGAGAAGTATGAGTATTAAATGGAAATTCTTTTAGTTCTTCTCTCATTAAAATATATTTCCCATTTCCGGCTGTTTTCGTGATCTCAAAGGACAAAGCAGTAAATTAGAACTTTTTATCTTTAGATAATAATTACTTAAGAAATCAAATGCAGTAATCAAATATTCTGAGGATTTTTTTTTCAAAGCTTTATTTTTATTGCTCTCGATAATTAAATTTTCTCTACCTAGAATTTCTCTTCCCTACTGAACTCTCTTCCCCCATTTAGTTTCGTGTTAAAGTAAAATGGAAATAGGCGGGACTTGTGTTTTTTTTTAAACCATTCCATCTTATTTATTTATTCTTTTAAAGATATGGTAGTTTTATAGCAGAATTAAAGAAACAAATAGCTTAAAAAAACTTTCCCATTTCAGTTAACTTATTTTATAGCTATAAAACACTTTGATGGTCGTTGAACAAATAAAATTTCAATGATATTTAAAACAAATTTCATCGTGAAATAAATGTTTGCACAGTTTCTTACTTTTTACAAAATGTTCTCTATATGATATTTTTTATGTTTTTGCATGCATTTAAAATAGGCCTGATTAAAAAGGTTTATAGTATACTTTTTTTTACAAATTCAATGAATAACTTCTAATTATTTTAAAAGCATTTAGATAAATGTTTGTTGAAATCCAATAAGCTACCCTGATATAAAGATACTTAAAAAACTAGATATTTTGTAAAGCATTTAAGTCACCCGTTGAAAAACCGTATGTACTCATCATGAATAATAGCAGTTTTATTTAAGTAAAGTTAAAAATATATTTAATTTAAAATTTCTAGGAGCAATATCTTTTTTCGCATTTATTATAAAACTTTAAAAAATAGTATATATATCAAAAGAATATAACTTTACAGAATCCTTCAGAAAATAATGGTCTATTGTCCTCTATTTTTATTTAGAAGTTATTTAATAACAACATTCAAGATGTCTCAAATACAAAGCATACAACTGTATATAACTAAGATAAAAACTTTAAGCGTGAAACTCAAACTAACATTTCTTCAATAATGATGACAATTTATCGTCAAGTAACTTACAAAACAAAAGAAATGAAACTTTTTGTTGAAAACAAACCAACTTTCTAAAACTAATGACATGGAAAAGGATTATAAAGTAGATAATTGTAGTAATCTCTGCAGTTAAAGTTTTATCTAAATTCATTTCTCTGTTCATCAATTCTGCACAGAATTATTACTTGCGTTTACATAAAAATGCCCAAAAGAACCTATTTTTCAGTTAAATGTTTAGTGCATATTTAAATTCGTACATTTTTTTATTTGAAATATCCTTAATCAAATTTTATTTACGTAATATTTAATATTAATTTATTATCATGAAACTAGATAATTTAAATTTTCAATTTGCAATATCTATAATTTTGTTATATTTTTTTCAGTGAAAACCAACGAAAGCAATTTATAACCGAGAAATCTTAGAACACAGTATATTATAACATTATTTCAGTCTATTTTGTTTATAATACTCACTGAGTTATCCTTGAAAATAAGTAGGAACCTGAATAATTGATGTATTTTAACAAAAATAAAATTTGTTTAATGCTTTTTGATCTAAGACAAAACTAATATCTTACATGAAATAAATAAAGAAACCCGAATAAATTTTTACTTTCAAATTAATTCAAAGTGAAAGGAATCCTTAATATATCCCAAATGTTATCTGTAATTGGAGAAACATTTAAAACTACGCCTTTTACAAAAAGGAAAAAAGTTCTTAATTATTGATAAAAATAAAATTATCTTGCACACTACGTTGTTTATCACGAAAAAAGGAGCCAGAGCGATTAATCATTCTTAAAATCGATCATATTTACCGCTTAAAATCCTTCTTTATAAATAATTCTATTTTATGAATAACCTCTTTAAGAGCGTAAATCATGTTTGTAAAAATGCGTTTCTTTAAATATGTAGAATTTTAGTTCAGCTGTATCAGGAGAAAATGTTTTTAAAATATTCACGAAATGCATGGTTTATTAAATATGAATCTTTGTTTTTATATTATTGACGATACCATGCATTAAGAATAAATTATGGAACTGGAAGAGAGATTTTATGCTGAGAGTGAATTTGGAATATTATTTGGTGAATATAGTTTTGTATGTATGAAAATTATAAGCACATCAAAATTATTAAAGCAATAAAATATAATTCAAAAATATACTTTAAGTACGCTTGCGAGAGATTTTGGGGGGAATACGTTTATTACTTTTATGGAATAAGATTGTATAGATTCTATTCTTTAGTTGGGTTAATTATTTTATCTAAAATGATGGAAAGCTGTAACAAAACAAAATTCAAAATTTTATGCAGGAATAGAAAAGTTTTCAAACACTAAATTTGTTACAATGTAATCATAATACCCTTACAATTTCTAAAACCGAGTTACTGTCTCCTTTGAAATTGAAATGGGCATTTGTCCTTTAACTTCGTTTAATATAACTAAACCTATATTTGTTAAACTTTTCCAAATAGCAACTTAATATTTTTAAAACTTTTTTATGTTTGAATCAAATATAGCAGCCGAATACAAATTTATCTCGAACTATCGTAGTTTTTTTTGTAAGATAACATTTAATAAAAATCTAAGTAGAAGATCTAGTTAAGTAGAAGATAGTTCTAAAATCATCTAATAGTGGCTGTTTTAGTTCATTATTAGTTATAATTTTTTTGAATTATAAATTTAATTTTAGCATCTGATTTAAAAATTTTTAATAATCGATATTACGCTAAATCTGAATCAATATAGGGGAAAGGAGGGTAAGAGTGCGCAGTCGGGTAAAAGTACGCAGCGGTTTTTTTCCCTGTTGGCAACAGTATTAGGGGGAGCAAGTAAGATCACATGGACACATGCATCATAAGCTATCCTCTCAGACTGTCATTATTATTTTTATACATTCTGCATTTTATTTATCAGGTAAAATATGGTTTCTTTGCGTTAGCTTTTAATTTTTCTGCGAAGGAATCTTAATTTTTTTGTAAATAAAGAACTAATGATTGCTTTCAAAGTGAATACTAATGTGAGGTATACTTCCTTCTGAACAACTTGGCATCGTTAGATTTTAACTGCAGTGAATTTTAGGGTTGATTCAAGCACTTTTAAAGAATTAATACATTGGCGTCTAAGAGTACGCACAGACAAGATAGTTGGAATTTTTGTAGCGATAATCATATAATTCATTTTACTCTTTACTACATAAGAGTTATGTGCTACAATTGATGAATAAATGCTTAAATTAAACTTTAAAAGCTTAAAATCCCTCAAAAGCTGAAAACTAGCTCTTTTAAAATCCTGGAAAATTAAAAGTGTGATTTTTCCTGGATTTTCAAAAAGATTGATTCCAATGTGGATTAAATTTTAAGAGGGGTGAGATAAGGAAAGGATCTTCCAATTACGAAGGTAGTTGTTCATTTTTTTGTGATTTCTGTCAAGCTTTCAGGGTGCGTACTCTTGGCCTCACTCACGTCCTGCGTACTTTTAGCCGACACGTCGGGTAAAAGTACGCATTCAATTTTTCATTTTCTTTTTGATTTTTAACAAACTTCCGATAAAGCCTAGACTTTCTTTTCTTGAAGGTTGATTTGTGAGTCAATAAACTTACGTTCAGTAAATTTTTGAGGCTCTAGCTTTTAAATTCTCGACTTTATAGCCCAAAATCATTTTTGTGCGTACTCTTCCCCTCCCTTCCCCTAATGTTTTAGTATATTTCCATTAGTTTTTTAAGTTAATTTTAAAAAAATAATATCAGCAAATAAAGATGATGATTTTACAGGTAAAACCCCCTTTATTTTAATCAACCACCTTTTTTGTGTTGATTTTTTTCATATTAATTCACAAATATCTTTACATAACTGAATGAAATTGAAACAAAAAAAAAGAAATTTCCTAAATAAACACCTTAATTTCAAAACCAACTCAGAGAATTAATCCAAACGTTTTAATACTTAATTTTTCAAAAACAACGAACATTCCTCGAAACACCACGATAATAATTCCCCAGATATTTCCCTTCTAAATTATTCACGTCTTCCGAAACGCCAAAAGAGCGCCAAACCGTTCCTACTCCTTACTTCACTTAACTTCGCTTCCGAGATTGCCACGATAAGGAATCGAAAAAAGAAACTTCCCTCGGCAAATTCAGTCATTATGGAAGACGTCAGCTAATTAAGCAACCGTAATTATGGTTCCAGTTCGAGATAAAAGGGGATTTTATGGCGGACGATTATTTTTTTCTTCGCGCGAAAAACGAAACCGCAGAATTTAAAATATCCCCCGCGAAACGGTTAATGCTTCCAGACGGTTGTGTAGTACTAAAGAAGCACTTTGGTGAGGAACTTTCCTAATCTCGTTGATGCAGGGATAATGGGGTTCAAAAAATTTCGAACGAAATTTCCGATTTGTTTACACTTTTGGTAAGTGGGTTCATGTTTAGAGACTTTATTGCTAGTGGTGATTCAGTTTTTATAAAAAGTTAAATAATTTATTTTTTGTCCTAAAAACATTTATTAGCAATTTCTATTTCCATTTCATTTTTAAAATATACTTGTTTAAGGTTTTCTCTTAGTTTTTTTTAAATGATTCATTATATTCATTCTGATATATTTGACGATGTGGCATCTTGCAAATCAATTTTTTAAGCCAGGTCCTTAACATTTTGCACGCAATTAAGATGGAAATATAAACTGTTTTATCATCATCTAATAAATTATGATGATGGGTGATGATTTTTACTTTTGATTAACCTAAATTTAAACACACCTCAAAATTATAATTGGTCCCAAAAATTTGTGAGTTCGCCCCCGATAGCAATATCCTTTTCAAAAATACAATAGAATATCCAAGTTTTAGTTAGACAGAGTTAAATATCTTTATAAGGAAGCAAATAAAACATACAATGGAATTTCAACATTCAATATTTTAATGTTAACATTATAAAATAATGAACAATTTGAAAATTTTTCGTTTAAAGCTTTTCTACATAGAAAAGTTTTAAAACATAAGCTGGATTACTTCAGAATTTCAATTGCCTTCATTTGAAAACTTTTTAAGAAATTTTCTGTCAAATTTCCTATTTAGAATTTGTAAAATGACTATTTTTTTACAGCACTAGAGAACGTTTTATCTCACTTAAATTTATCTATATTTAGAAACAAGCAAAACTATTATCGTCTGGAATCCTCTATTATCCTTTGCGAAGAAATCACGAATAAAATTCCCCAACATCACAAGCTCGATAAAATTTTACACGTTATTACACAATACAAAAACAAATAGAAGCACATTTTGTAAAGTTTGATGTTCATAAATAGCAGGATCCCAATAGATACTACATCGGAATATCAGAAACACCAAACTGGGTGACACAAAAAAAAGAACAAGACAGATGATGACGCGGTGTAGAGAGCGAACACGTCAGGTTCCCCGTTTTCCTGGGGACATCAAACGAGACAAACAAGAAAATCCTGATCCCGGCGCTCCGGTGTTTATTTTTGCCTTCTTCCCTCTCTTCCCGGATTATAAATTAGGCTTCCCTTATTGCTTCCTCTGGCGGAAACGAAGGATTTTTTTCTTATTATTTTTTGAAATTTCGCTTCGAATTTTTTTTTTTTTTTTTTTTTGACAAACTGTTCCTTCCTCTGAGGGCTAGAAACAACGATGGGAGGCATTCACACGCACGTACGGGATTTTGTTCTTTGTCCCTGCTGCCAGGTTCCGAAGTAGGATGGATTTATAGCGCGTTGTCTCGTTATTTTGGAGAGGCAGACGATCTGTGTTGGATGAGTTAAAGTGAAGAGAGAGGTAGTGTTTCGGTGTTGTATGGGAATTTATTTTTGAAGGGGAAACATACACAGTATATGTGAGTTTTTTACACGAGAAAACTAGTTTGGATGACGTGATATAATGCATCATGTGTAGCTTTATACTGTTACCAATTTATCTTTCACATTAAAAACAGAGTACCATTCTATGTTCAGTCACACAACTATAAAAAATAAGAATAAACGTAAGTTATCATATGATAACTTAAATTTGGACAAAAATGATAATTTTAATATTGACTATATTAATATTTGAATGGTATGTATGTATGTATGTATTTGGAGGAGTAATCTGTTTCCATTCTTATTTTTCCCATTAAATTAAGGACTAAATAAGTTAATACAGTTTTAAAGTAGGAACAAATAAAGGAAAAGGGGGGAATAGGTACGTGAAAAGAAGGGCAATTTTTCTTTTTTTTTCTCTATCTGTTACATGAAGTTTGGTATTATTAAATATTTTGCTATAATTCATGTCTCTTTTACTCAAAAAACCCTTGAATAGGAGTAGGGGGAATAGGTACGTGAAAAAAGGGGGAATTTTTCTTTTTTCTGCTCTACCTTTTATATGAGGTTTGGACCATTAAGGATTTTGATAAAACTCATGACATTTTTTACTCTTATAATAATATCCCTTATAATATTTTCGTTGTATTGTACAAAATATATAGCTGTAGTAGTAAAACTTTTATTTTTGAATCACAATATATTTTAACTCTCACAATGCATTGTTGATTTACGGATAAAAAAAATCACAGATTTTTCTCCTCCAGAAGAGAATTCCCTTCCCTTCTATTTCCTTCCCACACCCCCTGTTTCCTTTTTATTACCACCCCTCCCCAGTTTCCCAACGGAGCACACCCAACTGGAAAAGATCCATCCTCCATAACATAACACCCCACTACCCTTCTCTCTCCTTCGGCTACATGCTACTACTCCTTTAACATTTCATAACGGGAACAGGGGCAGCGACCAAGACAGCGAACCGATGACCCGTCTTACATGATACACTGGGCACGGATTTCGTGTTATACGGAATTCTCCGGGTAAAACGGGATTACAGCAGGGAAAACCTAATACTCGCAGGGATTTTTTTTTTTTTTTTTGAATTCGCTTCGACGAAGATGGGGGTTTTTTGAAGAAAAAAGTTTGTTTCTGTTAAGTAGGGAAATGATTTTTTTCTCTTTTTCGGAAAAGTGGATTTTTGTGTTTTTATTTCAGTTCTGCTTTATTATTGGATTGTGATTCTTTTGAATGGAAAGATTAAGTTTTCGAATCAGCTTTCGTGAGTTGAAGAGCTTAAGGCTGTGTATTTGGAATTTTGGAGCAGTATGTATTTGACTGCCTGGAGATATTGGAATCTTAGTACGAATATATATCAATAAAAAGGATTCTTGAAAAATTCTTGAGGTATTAAATTACATATGCCCCATAAGCAAATTTATTATACTTAATTCCCCAAAATCTTCCTTATTACATCAATGTGTATCCAATTTTGTATTGAGACTAGTGTAAAGGTATGTATAATGCCAATCGATATATCATTCTTCTTTAAAATGAAAAGTTAACAAATCGAGTTGATAAAATAGACGAGTTAATCAGTAAATAACAATATTAATAAACGTGAACATGATTACTGTATTGGCGTAAAAAGCTACGCAAAGCTGCTGCTACTACTACAAAGATTTATGGAAAAGTTACTTTTTTCACTCAAACATACTTTTATACTTTTGTTTCCCAAAAAATTTAAAAATGAAGTTGTAAATTGTTTTATGAAATTAGGAAGATGATATCCTTTTAAATATTTCAAAGTATTACTAGGTTTAATATATCCCCAAAAATCTTCCATTTTATTAAAATTTTACAGGCATTTAACCGCATGTATATTTAAAATTGAGCTTAATTTTAATGTGCTTTAAAAATATTAAAATGTTAATTTTTTTTGATAAGTTGTGCATTTTTATATTGAACTACGTAGCTGCTCTTTTTTTATATATTTTATGCATGCTTATGATATATTTTGGTTTAGAAAGGACTGTTAAGCATACTAAGCACTGTACTAAGCATACAAGTTTTTTTTAACAGTGGTTTTAAAATAATACTTTTATTTTTGACCTTAAAAGATAAAATTTCCAAAGTTTTTTGAGAAAATTCTCAATAACCAAAATTTTTTGAAGGAATCTATGAATTTTAAAGGTATTCTTTTAAAATTATTTAGAAGAATTTGAAACTATTTTGAAAGTTTGGTGTGCATTTAAATTCAAATTAAATTTTGCCATAATATTGTAATAACTAATTCCTTTTATTCTTTTCATAACTTTGGAATGTACAAAATATTTCAACATAGGTTTTCTTACCAAACAACCACCAATTTAATGTTCCAAATCATTTTTTTTTATTTCTGACCTCACACCTTATTTCTGACCTCTAAAACGACCCAACCTAAAAAAACACACCAGAAAATAATATTCTTTCGAGACTTGTCATCCTCTCTTAAACCCCTTCTTCACCCAACCAAAACTTCCAAAAATGACCCATGGCCTTTCAATCCCAAAAGATATCTCTCGCACCCACCAACACCCCATCCCAAGTTGGCCCTCATAAACAAACTTGTTGCCATTTTCGACTCTACTAAACTTGATAAAAAATCCCGACTCGTGACGAGGATCCGAATACGGGACCCATCCGGGTCCAGAGCAAGTGTCCCGGAAGAGGAGTTGGGTCCAAAGGGGGGTCGGGTGTCGGCGATCACAGACGATCGATGGCCATCGATCGGCCCGCCGCCATCTTGTCACGTGACATCCCCACTTTCTTCGCTTTTTGTACAGGGCCCCTTCGCTCTCGGATTTATTGTGGTGACCGCTGTTTTGTGGTGGGTGTACTCTTGTAAGAGCACCGAATCTTTGTTCTGGGGTCGAATACTTCTAGTTGGGGGTGGGTGGAGTCGGAAAGGGGGAGTTCGACCCTTTCCGAATGGGGAGAGTTGAGTTGGAGCACTTGGTGGGTTATGTCGCATTGAAAGAGATGGGCCTGAAGGTGTAGTTGACTTTCAAACTTTGTAATAGCTTTGTCAGACACTTAATTGGATATGTGGTGAACACCTTAATATTCAATATTTAAATGGATTCAATATTCAAATGGAGTATAAAGGCCAACTGGAACTTATACGATTGGAAAGCAAACTCCAAGATTATTACTTTCTGATTGGCCTCATAATCGGCAGTTCATGCTGATACCTTTCTTTATATTACATGGAATGTGTGCAATACTTTGAATTTTTCTTTTATGATGATCACTTAATTTTTTTACAGACGGATTATTGCATTTAAGTGTTTATGCTAGGATTGCTTTATAAAAAAAGGCTGCGCTCTTAAGAGCCTTGTGTACTTTAATTACTTTGAAGTTATACTGGAGAGATAGATTTAACTCGAAACATTTTGATCAAAAACCGCTTTTAAAATCAATTATATAGAAAGCTTACAAAAAATGCGAAATCATTAACCACTGTCACTTTTTTATTTTTTTTCTCACTCTTAATGTTATCCACAGAAAGTTATAAACTAGAAATGCAGAGCATTGTATATTTCCAATGCTTGCTGTCATTCTACAATATTGTGTTTAATTTGCATTGTATAAGTTGTGTTTAAAAACCATATAGAAAAATAAAACTTTTAAGATAAGATATCAGTTTATTTTTACTTTGAAAATGTTACTTTCATTAGTTTCTTTTATTGAATACGTTTTAATGTTACGTATGGTTGTTTGTATTTAAACGAAAAATTCATCAATAATAGTATCTTATACAAAAGATTTATGAACATCAAACAGTAAAAATTTATATTTATAGGTTAAAGCTAATTACGCATAAGGATAGGCATCCATTTATAATACCCATCCGTACCATCTGAGCTACTCAAAGCCATACAGCTTATTACTACAGTCAACTGCTTTAATACCTATCCATCAATTCTATACTATAAACTATAACAGGATTTCGCATTAGTCTGAGAATCATCATAGTGTCATGAATCACATATACCCCGAACTCAACTCCCTGGAAGTGAAAACTACACGGCAAAATTATTATTAATTTATTTTGTGAACGAATAAGTAAATATAACTATACTATATTTTTCAAGGACGTTTAATAGTCTAATACCAGAAGATAATAAAAAAATATGTACTTGTAAATCAACCCAGCGCAAGCAGGCTCTATTATGTAATATCAATCAAAATATCTTAACTAACAGATTTGCTTTAATAGTTTTTATGTATGTGTAGTTTTTAAAATATCGCCAATATAGTCCGATTACGATAGTTTAGTATTCGATGACGAAAGTATTTTCGGTATTTTTTTGCATAACAATGAATTTAGGGGTCTACCATTGGTAGATGTTTTACTGTAGTGTTAGTAGTAGTAGTAGTAGTAGTAGTATATTTGGTATAATGATATTAAACGACCAGCATGTATTGTTGTTTTCCACACCATACCTTTAAAAAACGGGGCCGTATTTCGTGTGCGGGAATTAATTTATCATTTTCAGAGGAATAAAAAGATAAACTCTTCGAGGTTTTAACACATCATGATTATAAAGCCTGTATTATTGTCCTTCTTTGTTATAAGAGTAACACTTATAACATAAATAGTATTTCTTAATAAAACTTTTTGTATCTTATACCTTTCTTTTTCTAACGTATGTTTATATTACGGTAAAATAAATTGAACAAATAATTATGTATTTTTATATAGTTTGAACTTTTACATTTTCAATTATTATAGCTGAAATAGTTCCATATTTAATAATTTTTAGATTAAAGTCATTTTAGTAACATTTCACTAATTTACTAATCTTTTATATCCCTGTTATATGCCCAGATCATTCAAAAACCTTTCTTTTGTCGGAGAATTGTTAAAAATCTATTTATTACACATCCAAACGTTAAAACATATCACAACGGTGCATTCCTTGTACGGGAATCAATTTTTCATTTCTGACCATTAAGCCCACGCTTTTAGTCTACTGAATGGAAACTTTAAGGGTGATCATCGCTTATCAAAAGTTATATCGATAAGGATTGACTCAGAGAACCAACTGCCATCTGCGAAACGATATCTTCTGTCAAAAATAATTTGGGAAATAACGTAATGGCAGCAAATGGTCTGGCAGCGGAAACGACCCGTATGGATTGTCCTCTCTGTGTTATTTTGCTCGCCGAGTACCTTACAAAGCTAGTGGAGGGGAGTAAATAATGTTCTCATAGAAAACAACTCTCTCTCTCCCTCTCTAGCCCGATTCATAAACCATCTATCAACTAATCGGTTACTGGTGCCTCGTTAGTGGAGAGGGGGCTTAACCTACATTTTCTCTTCTGAGATGGGAAATATTACTTTTGGTATACTTAAAAAATAGTTTTCTCTAATAAAGAGATGGATCTTAAAGGTTGAGTTCACCTAATATTTACTTTTGTTTTCAAATTCAGGAGTTTTATGGAATATGAAATTAATTTAACGTCGATTACTTTTTTTAAACACAATCCCTTTACCACTTTGAATCTTTAGCCAATGCATGTTTTGCTGTTTAATTTTTCGATGTACAAGGTGATTGTAATTATTAAACGGATACTTTTAGAAACATATTAAAACCAGAACCACTAGAAGAAGAACTTTATATGAAGACTTTTTTAAAAGAGGAGAAAATATTTATCATTTCAGCTCAATGTAGACGTTTTCCCATTAAAATAAAATGGATTTTCTCATAATTTTACAGATAAAACTGCGTTTCCCATGAAACAAAATAAGAAGGAACCAATATAGATTCTTTGACAAATAACATTAATCGACTTAGATTAACATTAACTGGTATAATATGTGCAAGTCTATAAAGAAACATCAACATTATTTATTTATTTTTTGATAATTAAATTTTAATCAATCGTTGAGCCTAACATCATTTTATAAATAGTATCTACTGATAGCAATTGAACTATATTTTTCTCATTCGTCCCCCTCTTTAAGGACAGTTTCCATTTATGCGTTTGATTGTGGTACGGCAATTTACTAATTGACGAATCCCAGGCAAACGAAAATGACGCCATTTCATCTGGTCAAGAACCAAAACCGAATGCAAAAGTGCACGTTCAGGTATTACGCCATTTTTTGGGTCATCACCGAATTGCGTATTTAAAAAGGCTCAAGACTGGAACCATTTGAAAAATTAATGAAATTATTTTAATGTTTAATGTTTTAATTAATTTAATTTAGTAAATTTTTTAAAAGACTGGTTCCCCAGTCTTGATTCTTTGTAAATATGCCACCGGATTGCCGCACGCTACCTTAAAGGCCGTCGAGAAAAATTCCACGTTATTCTGATAAAAGGTTTTACAGATTTTTAAAAGTCTCAGTTTAGTTAATCATTCTCTATTTCTTTTCTTATTAAATAACTGTTTTGTTAAGTCTACACCAACAAAGCTTGTATATTACCCATGTAACAGAACACCTTCTAAATCCGCAGATATTCCAACCCAATCTGTTCAGTCCCCCACCAACGAAATCGAATCTCACGAAGAAGCTCAGAAAAAAAATCCAACACTCGGGGGGTCATCGAGGGATTCGAATTTCGGAACCCGCTGCAAATGAGGTTTACTCGCTATCCCATCATCTGGGAAATATGAAATCCCGTAGAAGTGGGGGCAAGGAAATAGATCGTGAGGGTGGGGGTAAGATCGAACATAGAAAGAATCTCCCCCGACCTAATACAGATCGAAATCAAATATGGGCTTCGATCGAAATCCCGGAGGAGAATTTCGAAAATTGGGCCTGGCGATATTTTGCGCCGTGTTCTCTCTCTATATATATATAATTTGCATGGAAATGAATGGTGTACTTTGAACTCGAGCGGCCTCGTGTAGATTATAGTCTAGCTTGTTGAATTACCGAGGTTTGAGTTAAATAATAAATGAATTTCTGGTGTTGTAATGTAGTTTATATGGAAGTGTGTATTTGCATAGATATGGGGATGTGATATTTTATAAATCAGGAAGGGTTATTTGGGCCATTGTGTGGAATAAATTATGGGTTTATGCGAGATATGGAATTGAAATTTACTATTTGAGCCATTCAAATGTGAAAATCTTGTGAGTGAATTACACTTATTTTAAGAGTTATATTCATTTGCAATATAAAAGCCTCGGTAACAATAACAGTATATAGAATCGATAGAAAATAAGTAGAAAAGCAATAGAATCTGAAAAGAAAGTGCCCTTATTTATGAGATAAGTTGTACGGGACTAGATAGTACATACGCTTAAAAAAATATCAATATATTATAATGATGTAAAAATGGTCTTTTACGTACAAAATCACATTGCATTTTGTGTATCTTCCTTTAAATAACCGTTTTCCATAAAATGTAGTGATAAAATATCTTGTTCTTCATTTAGAAAGGAAAATAATAGATATTTACTTGTAGTTTGAAATTATTTCAGTTGCGCGAAGTATAATTTTTTTTTTCATATTCCCTTATTTTCAGATTTTAGAATGACAGAATTTAGTTGAAAAGAAGGATTTAAGGATTTAAAATCGGTTTCTCAGAATCTCAAGGTATTATTCGCGGAATTAGATACATTTTTATTATCCTTTTCTTAAAAGAATTACAATTCCTCATTATTGTGCAGATAAGGCAGCTTATCCCTTTATTATGGAAAATAAATAAGAAACCGGTGTATATGCTTTGTACTAAGATTAAATTATATAAAATTTGCATTCAATAATATTTATTCAAAATCAGGCTTTAAAATACTTTTAAAAATTAGTTTCAGTCAAGCTCACATTTATTTATAATAAGCACACATGGGAATTTGCTTAACCTAATGTAAATCGATTGTTTAAAATTATTGAAATGAATGAGAAATCCATCATACATACAACTATATGTGTAAACATCATTCAAGAATGTTTGGTTTCATTTTTTGGATGATTTATAATTAATATTTGAAACAATTTATGCTGTACAGGAAATTCTCGGAGAAATGTCTTTCATGAAATAACAATGCCTAGCTCTATTTGTTTACTCACTTTAAATCTACTAAATGTTATACATATTTTGAAATTTATGTATAATTAAAAATGATGTTAAATTCTAGCTCATCAAACCTCTCTATGTGTGATTCTAAAGGAGTGGTAGAGAGAAGGCGGTTTCATTTAACATTATCGATAAGTTGATTTAGCTGCGTATATCTAGCTTTTCCGTATTTTGTAAAAGTTAGAAACTCACAATAAATAAGCACATCAGAAAATATATTCCCTCAAAATCATTCCATACTTTCATAATTTTAATCTTATAACACTATGATAAGCACTCTTATCCTATCTTCTTGATAACTTAAGTGAAGCTTTTGTCAAGGAGGTACCGTCTTTTCCTGCTTAAGTTATGGAAGCTTAGCCTAAGGTGTCGAAAAGTTTAATGTTCCGAAAAGAGATATTCATCATACTTACAACCAAAAGATAGCAACTACATATTTTTAAGATTCTTACTTTAAATATTTGGTAGGCATCTTTAGTATGCTCTTTGAAGGTGAAAATATAAATAACATATTCAAATATCAGCAAGATGTAAAGTAGATGCACTAAAAGGAAAAAATTACCTGTTGCAATTTGAATACATAAAAAGAAGTTATATTTTTGAGGTGCAATTTTGAGGTATTAGATCGAGTAATAAAGTTTTAATATTCTTGCATATAATCTTTAAATAGTAAAATTGAACTGTAAATCAAAATTACCAAAGAAAATGAATTTATTAAGGAAGTGTCTATTCGGACGGCAAAAACGGCAGTTGGCACAAGTGCCGTAGGTCTCGCGGTTACGTAGCAGTCCCGGCTCTTAATATGATCTCCAATCAGAACCGTTGCCGTGTAAATAAGAGTAGAGTGTAGTTGTATATTTGCCGGTCTAATAGACAGTATCCTTTATTAAACATCAATTTCTCAAAATCTTTTTTTTTTTTTAAGGGTTTTTGAAATTAGGCTGTGAAAAAACTATAATTATCGCTCATGAGGCACCTGTTGATCATTGAGTTACCACTTTCACAAAGAAAAACTGACCATCAAGACACAAACAAACCTTTCAATCACTCCACCTAAACAGACAACAAGACAATCAGTGACTCAAAACACAAAGAAACCAAAAAGGTCTCGGCGGCACTTTATGAAACCCTTTCACAGGTGTCTGGCGTCCCAACAGGGCAATCCCGTGCAAATTGGCTGATGTCCAGCTTTAAGAGATTCAGTCTCTTTCCCACAACGCGAAATCCTGGCAAAGGCTGTAAAAGGTTAAAGATTCGCGAGGGAATTATAAAAGCGCGACTCATAATTAAACCTTCCCGTGTCTCTGGAAGTGTCAGCAGGTGCTACTTGGTTGAGGCAGTAAAAACCTAAGGTAATGAAGAGAGATTAGTGAGGGAAGAGTAAACTTCGCTGGGTGGACTTGCAAGTCGTAAAAGTATCAGTTTTGGAACTGGGTGTCTGTTTGGTTGGAGGTGTAATTAGATATTCATGTTGTTTGATGAATGGTTAGAAAATGAGTGGTTTATTTTGGAGGGATAAAAGAGTATGTTAGTAACAAAAATGGTAGTTTTTGAAACAAACTTAGTTTAATCACCAAATAGTGAAAATCTAGGGGAAAGAAAGTATTTGACATTTGGGAGAAATTTGCATGTTTCAAAAGTTCGAAACGCTTAGATCAACTTTAGATCAACGTCTAGTGGAGTTGTGGGGAAAAGGTGCACCCATGGTAAGGCTGAATCCTTTGAGACGCCATACAGCGCTCTTAGTGGGGAAATAAGAAATGTTTAAAAAAAATTAAAGGAGAAAGAACAAAAAGTAATTTAGATAAATGTGTGCAATACCAAAACGGAAGCCCCAAAAAATCGGGAAAATATCCTTAATATTGGAAGAGTTATTTTCGAGTAAAAATTTTTATTTATAGGCCTTAATATCTTTATTAGGTCTTGTAAAAGAAAAGGTTTGCGAATTGGAAAGTTTCTTTGATTTATATTGTAATTTAAATTTGTCTGTATAACTAAAAAATTCTTTGATTTATAATTAAAATTTGTCAGTATAACTAAAAAACTACATGATACGTATCACATGGAAAAACTTTTAAAAATGTGGAGGATCCTTTGTGCTCTTAATAATAGGTATAACTTTCTTTTAAAAACTTAACTTCAATAAAATGTAAATAAATTTCTACAAGGAAGGGATTAAATAAGAAAAAAATAGTACCTAAAAGTCAACAATATTTTAATTGAAGATGACGTAGTAAATAACTTGATGCATATAAAAACACACACTAGAATTTTATCTAGGCTAGATTTAAATTTTCAAAAAACATAGTTGTCAAAAATGATAGAAAAATACGAAAATGAAACTAAAGATTTTCAAAACCTTTTTCGCCTAGAAGTAGGTAAAAGTTTTCTCATGTGAAAAAATAAAGCGTACAAAAATAGATGAAATTTCGCTTGTTGAAAAGACTTAGAATATTCTCCTACTTTTTACATCAAAAACCGAAAGCTCGCAATTTCCATAAACTTAAGTAAATCTTGCAAGGAAGTTTTTTTAAAAAGGGATGTTACGAAAAAAATGTTTAAATATGAGATTATTTATAGAGAAAATTCTGAAAGGATCGTTACAAAATACTGAGACAGAGAAAATAGTTTTAGAAAAAAATATCTAGGGAACAGATATTCAAAACTTGTAAATATTGAAGTGGTTTCCAAGCTTGCAAAATGCATCTGGGTTATATTTTGTTTTGTTTTAAAAGACCTAAGTCATGTGTCTCTACTAATTTGTACTAGAAGATGCAAAAAAGTAACAATAATTGTACGTGTCAATTACTTTTTAAAATATCAACTGAAAAACTTTCCATTTATAATTATGTAATTGATAGAAATAGTTTGTATGGTTAGGTATAACTATTATTATGGAGTTAGTGCTCATAAATCTATTTTTAAGTTTTAAAACCTTAAATATTAACTGAAGAAAAAGATACTGTCATTTTCATATCATCAATATTGTTTTAAAATCCTTCATGGGCTTTGAATTCCATTAGTATGTTCATAGTTCATGCATTGCTTTACATATTTATTTTAAATTACTAATTTTAAATTTTTTAAATTACTAATTACTTAATTTCTAAAAACTAATTTTCTTTTAACCATTACCTTATAGGATTAAACGTTGAAACACTGCTTTAATTCATTAGTGTTTTTTTGTACTTTTCAATACATGTACAATTCTACTATTTATAACATCAGTGCTAATTTATCTCCTATCACCTGAACGAGATATTTCCATGAGAAATAATATTTCCCACTTGGGGATAAACATTTTTCCCTTTTGTTTTGTGTTAGGTAGTTAAGTTTTAAGTTAGTAAAGTTATTAGTATTATCACTACTGTTAATTTTAGAAAATAATGCTATTCCATATGCAAACCCTTTCTGCACCCATTCCAACTTCCCCAAACAAACTAACTTTCTATCCCTAAACGAAAAATCAACACTGAAGCAATTCACATTGAATATAATTCGAGAAAACTCCCTCATTTACAATTTCGTCCAAACACTGTCCCCTTCTCTTCAAAACACCCTACATCCTCCCCGGCCCAAACTCCTCCAGAAACCTCAAGGCAATCACGGGCGGCTGAGTACCCAAAAGGGTCCAAACGGCATCAGAGAGTAACGGGGCGATCGAAAACAACTTGAATGGCGGCCGCGGAACTTAATCCGGCTAATAACGATAGTACGCGGCAGTCGAATTTAATTTGGATGGAAGTAATTACATAAAGCCTTTCGCCCGGACTTATGATGCCGGACGGGATTTAATATCGTCCGGCGAGATGCTCGATTTGTTTCGGTCGGGGTTGTGGAGGATGAGGGGTCTGCCGGTTGGGGAAGGTTTTGTGTTATAGTGTAGAGCGGGAAGAAAATTGCGGTTTTAAGTAGTTAATGGGCTGTGAGGAAATTTAGAGATTCTTTAGAGAGATGTAAGGTAATGTTGCTGTAGTATTTTGTTTAAAATAAACGTAACTAATGGTGTCTATGTTGTATAAGTTTGTATTCAGGATATTTTATGCTGTTTAATTTAAAGAAACTCTTTGGGAACTTCGTATGTTAAATTCTTAAGTTGATTAAACGATAAAGGCTTACAAGGCCGGAGTCTATAACAAAAGATGCGTATTCCGGGCTGCAGGTGGCTTGGAGATAATAAAACACCGAACTTTTCGACCTCTGATACGGTGGTCATCATCAGCAGGATTAAAAGTTCTAAACGAAGGTGGAATAAGTGTCGATAGAACTCTTTGTTCAATCGACAAACCTTTTCGTTTTTAACGTTCGATGTTCTATCATCGCCAAGACCACGGCCCTACAGCCCAGAAGGCTCAATCTTTTATTAGAAACACAGTTATTTCTATGGCTTTATAGTAATTTCTTGCCATTTAAATAAAAGTAATTTTTATTGGTTATTTTTCTAACATTTGCCTTAAAGATGAACTTATTTTATACCACAGTCTCTCAATTTTTAATTTTTAAAAGTTACCTTTTTTATTGCATTTATTTCTGAAAATATGCTCAGAAATAATTAATAACTTAAGCTTAACAAATAACTGCAATTTTATCAAATCAAAAGAATTTACGAATTTTAAGTTTCAACTTTTGCAAAATAAAAGCATAATAAAGGAGAAAAAACTTGAAGTATTTTTTAAATTTGATACATTACTTCTAGTATTATATTACACTAAATAATATATTACAGTGTAAAAATACAATAAAAAATATCAACTATGCTAATAAGGAAGTTTTTCTCTTAATAAAGCAATAAAGAGGATTGAAACAAAGTTCTCAACATAATCATCAACATTTTTCAGATGCATGAGAAACAAAAAGAAAAATTTTGGAAAACTGCAACTCCATCTCCAAAAAGTAACTTTCAATGCGGTATAAAATCGAATCAGTTTAAATTCCTTCCAACAAAGAATGACATAATTCTACGCTTAAATCCATAACATTCTTTATCTGTAGCCGAGACACCTGGGAACTTCTGAAATAAAACGCATTCATTTACATTTCTCGATCGATACATCAGAAAGTAAGGGAAACCAAATCACGGTCAGAAAAATATTTATTCCTCAAAAAAGTCGGAATTCTTCCCATACACATGTTTGAATATGAATACATTACTTCAAATATCTAAATTTATTCCTTATTCTTCAAAAAAAAAAATTGGAAGAAAAACCCCAGCTACTCCGACAGAGACGATTACTTTTCAAAAGGAAGAAAAACATTTGAGATAGAAATCTCCTGCGAAAAAAAAAATACTATAACTCCCTCTCTCTCTTGGTCCGCCCGTATCCTGCAGAATCGATACTTTTCGAACGCACATTGCCAACGGCAAAAGAATCGCACCCCTCCCTCCCCTTGAGAAAAGGAAAAGAAATTCTACGTGGAATTTTCGGGGAACCTTTGGAAACGGAAAGGTTCTTACAGAATTCATCAATTTTAACAAGCGTTTATTCCTTGAGAAAGAACAAAGGCTTGGAGATAAAAAAAATGGCTGTATGAAATGTTCCAGACCCGAAAAGCAAACGATATCCGTCATGGTCTTTGGAACGAAAATAGAGGAGAGTTATTTCAGGACTATAGTGTACTTTACAAATAAATAAGAATCTTCCTTATGATAATATAATGCTATTTTCTACCAAATCTGCGATTGAAGCCCTGGTTTCTACCCATTTATTATTGGAGTTGTGGCAGAGTGGAATTAAAATGAGATGGATATGAGGGTCTATCTATAGGATTAGATTATTTCACTTCTTTATTTATTCCTTGTTTGTTTAGAGTAAATATATTTTCTCTTTTTTTTGTAAGATTTCAAGATAACGTTCAAGAAGATGCATCAACTTTGTTAAACTTTCCTCTAAATCATTTTTTTTTTGCTTCAAACCGTAGAGGTAGTAAAGTTTTTTTTACTACGAGAAATCCACGAAGGTGTGTATTTTTATGTTTCTTCGTATTAGAGATTATTTCCGTTTCTTCAATTAATATGACAATCTTCGTTTAAAACGTTTCCTTTTACTCGTGATCATTATAGATGTCCAAATATAAAAATACAGATAGTTGGATTAGTTTGCAGTGTTAAGCGTTTTTTTAGTCAATTTATCTTTTTATTTGATATTGATTTTATTCCCAAATAAATAATAATGGCAAAAATTTAATGTCGGGTACTTTTATGATATTCCGTTGATTATTTCAATCGAAAGGACCATTTACACATTAATTTATTCACAATTTTCAGGGATTTTACACCTATTCTTCCCCGAATGTCACACGAATGTTTAAATGACCGCATCCCTCCATTCTTCCGTCAATACTTTTGAACCTTTAAAGTTTAACATAGTAATTGAAGAATTGGCTACTCTATTACCGATAAATCAAATGAAACAGTAGCACAAAAAATCCTCTTTTAGGATTTTAACAGGAATGATAGAACAGTTTCAGAATCGTGATGACACTAAGTTTGTCACATGGTGTCATACTTACAGGACCCTCTTTCTCCCTCTAAACGTGTGACATAATTTGCGTGAATACGAATAGCCCCTGAATACCAGTTAAACGTGTTATGCGAGAAACCAATTTAACACAAACCTAACTCTTATATAAATGTTCTTAAAGTAAGCTAACTAATTATAAATACGTACCATGAAATATAAAACCGAACTTGAATGAGCTTTTCATGGCATATATTACCTATCAATACTTAACCAATCAATCTCCTCATATAACTAACGACCCCAATCGCATGTAATTTCAATCTCGACTACATGCATCTCTCGCGAGATGTGTCGCTGCTGCATTCACAAAACTGCGACGTACTGACGCAATCAGGACTAGTAGTGACAAACCTGGTAGCGATATTCAATTTGAACCCGGCTTCTGCGGTCTTGCAAGAGTTATGAACCTCACAATGAATTCTGTCCAATAGCAATGCGAAGTAATGAATAATTGGGACCGGTTTGATTGAAACCGTAGCTGTTTAATGCTGGAGACATTGGGCTTTGTAGCATATTTGTATGTTAACTTATTGGTAGTTTATGAATAAATGTTGGGTTAAGGAGCAACAGCTATGCGTCGAATTTTAGCTTAACTTGAACGACTTTAAAACTGTGTTTAAGGAATAGCATAAGGTAAAGAATAAAATTTTAGTAATTAGGAGGTAAATATCATATTATGTAAATAAAATCTAATGAAATCTCCTTAAAGATCTTTACCAGTGATCAACTAAGTAAAATATACCGGAGATAAAGACTCAAAGCTTGGTATGGCGGAAGACGTTGTAAATTTAATCATGTTTAAAAATTAAAATCAGATACTGGGATAAAGGAGAAGCAAATAAAAAATCATGGTTTTTTATCATAGAGATTACGAATAGTACTGCAAAGTATAGGCAGAGGAACTTGCCATAACGATACATTAACGATTAAAAAGAAGGATATGGAGAAGCAAAAGAAAATAGAAGAGCTCATTGAAGTTTAGAGAAAAATGTTTAATCCCCCCGAGCAACGGCGGGTATATCAGCTAGGGCTTTTTATATATATCTACTGTTCTCTGTCTCTTACCTTCTAAAAGATGCATGTGTGTTCGTAAGAACAAGTTTAATAGGATACATTTTTAAAGTGAGGCTAAAAATGAAAATGGGAAAAGAGTACAAATTGAAGTCAGTAGTAACGAAAGGAGAATGTATTTTGAACTAAGAAAATTTATTTCTTAAATATTACTCTGCTAATACGCAATACACGTTATCCTTATAATAAACCGTGAATAAAACGAAAACATTGTAAAAACATTCAAATTGCAAACAGTTCCTTAGGAGGAACTTTTTTTTTAAATTTAAATGCTCGCTAATTTTTTTTAAATACAAAAATATTCGATGAAAGAGTTGCAGCACAAAAATTTCTAAAATTTACATGATGATGTAAAAACGTGATTACCTATTGAGTAACATAGGAAAGTGTAAGTTATTTAATCAACTGCTCTAAAATTTAACGTGAAGTCAACATAGAAACTGTAAAAATAGATTTTAAACCTCCACGAAAAATCGTTATTCGTATTAACTAAAAATAAATCCCAAATGAATAATTTATTAGCCAGTAGCGCTTGGTTTGGGCTAAAACGAGGAATTTTACATTGAAACTCATTGAAAAAGGGACGGAAGAATAAAAAAAATACATTTACATTAACAATAAATAAAGCAAAAATTTAAAAAAAAAATATCTTTCCACTCATCTCTTTCTATTTGCATCTGATTAAAAAGCAAGAACCCTCAGGCACGAGTTTTGCATCGAAACTTTTTTTTTCTTTCGTTTCTTGTAATAGCCTCCTTGCTAATTTACAGAGCAAGTATTCAGGCGTCAATTCAAGAAACGATGATGAAATAAACGTAAGGAAAGAGAGGTAGTGGATGTACTGCTAATAACAAGAAGGTGAAAGGAGGAAAAAATCTCCATAATATCTCCCGTGTAACTGCATTAGCGAGACCCGGAAGAAGTTTTAGTTGGAAAGGGCACAGGTAAAAAAACACTACTTCGAATGAAAGAAAATAAGCTGGAATGAATCAGGATATATTAACATATGACGGAGGATCAAACACGAAACAAGAACTGGATGTTCTTTATCAAATTACTGTCTTTATTCCTCTTTTTACTCTTTTTTTCCTGTAAATATACAGTATACTGAGAGCTGTCGGTTATAACAAATAGACCTTCTAAAAACTGTTTATTGACGACTGATTTTGTATTTACTAGTTCGGTTATAGTTAGTTTTAGAGATTAGTTGAAGTGTTTTAATATTTCAACATCTTTTTCATGAAAACATAGACTTAATCAGTTTGAAATGTATTCCTTTCACCAAATTTCAATATAATTATTTTAATTATTAATAGTCATTTACATTTATTTAAAATCTTTAATGAAATCTTCTTTAAATGAAATTTTAGGTACTCTATTCAGCTGTGCATGTTCACTTAATTAAAAATTAGCTTTGAAATCTGCATAAAATTGTACTAAAAGTGTTATGGGTACTTACAACATTTTGGTTTTCAATATATACGAAAAATTATTGAAAGGTTATTTAACTGGTCCAAATTATTATATTTTTGTAGGGTGTTCCATAGGTTCTCCTTTGCTTCTTTCAATTTTATTCAACAAAACTTGCTTGATAGTAGAATGTTCACAAAAATTTGCGTTATATAATAATATAATTTAAATGCAATTTTCAAAATAGAGAAGAAATTTATTCTTGAATTGAAAAGGGGACACCTTTTATATTGGAGCATAAAGCGTCGTCCAATTTGATTGAATCAAATGAAAAATAAAAGCTTCAAAAACAAATAAATAGCGTAACTCATTTTTAAAATTTAATTCGCAAAGATTAAATTTATGAACATAATAATACCATTCCATAACTCAATAGAAAAATAAGAAGACTAAAACAATGTTTAATTTTAAAAAATAATCTACCGACTGAAAATACGATTAAATCTATGATTAAATCACCAAAGAAAAGTGAAAAATGACGACGCTGCTGTCATATAACTTCGCTTAACGAACAGACAAGAACAAAACATCTGCCAGCGTAAAACGCACGCCCTACTTCAAAATCAATTAATCGAGTGATTAACTCAGACAATATGATAAAACGAATTTATTCAGCCGGAGCTAAAAATAAAAATAAAAAAAAATTCTTCCATCACAACTAGCGGGCCTGGATGCAAATGACATCTGACTGCAAATTAACTCCGAGAGAACAAATTTAATCGCGTTCCCCTTCCGAAAGGTCGGTCCGGATCCCTATCGATTGAGAATCGCCTTCTCTTTTTTTTTTTGCGATTACGATGGCGGGAAAGGATGTATCGATTTCGGATCGGGTGGCGTTACATGTGCGGAGGAATAATGGAGAGGAGGCAGAAATAAAGATGACAGGACCGGAACGTCTTGCTAAGTCCGATCACTTATCTGGTGTGTCGGCGAAAGACGGTTGTTTTGACGCTGAGATATGGAGTCTGGCTGGAAGGTGTTCTTTTTCTGATGTGTGTGGCTTTCGGGGATGTGACTAGTAGATGTTGCGTTATCTTCTTCGTGTTGGGTGTATTTGCTGTGGTTTGGTTTCATGCAAGAACCATGTTTTGGGATGATGGAGTAGTATGATTGTAACTCTCCCAACATTAGGATGTTGACTTATTTAGAACATGTATGATTCGTAACACTTATCTATGAGGGTTTTTCTGATTTAAGTGTTTGAGTTCACTTAACACAGCACTTAAAAATACTCAAAGTAAACCTCATAAATGATTTCCAAAAATGTGTTCTCCGGGGCTTTAGACTTCTGAATTTAACCAATTTATTTAAGTTTTATCAAATGTTAAGTAGGGAAGAGGAGAGCACATTTGAACATGGGGTGCATTAATTAATTTTTGGGGTGCATTAATTTAAATTTTTAAAAATTACTCGAAATACCACTACATAGCAGTATTATAGAGCATTCGCACATGACATCACATGTGACAACGTGGAGGACAAGAACAAAGTTTCTAAGGCTATTGTTAGGTCCGGGGGCGCCCGTTGCTACAGAGGTTGTTAGGGGCGGAGTCTTGTGATTGCAAATGCTCCAATAGAAGCATTCGCACATGACGTCACACTTGACGACGTGGAGGACAAGAACAACGTTGCTAAGGCCGGAGTCATGCGATTGAAAATGCTTATTGCTATCTTTCAACTGAACTCTCAGAGAATTGGGCCCATTGAAACCCTTTGAGTTTGAAATTTGTCCTTTTTAAAAAAGGTGCAAAGTAAAACTTCTTTTCCTTTTACTAATGTAAAAATTCAATCATATATTTATTTCACATTTCTTGTTCCCGTGAACTCTTATAACAGTATTAACCCTAATGTACGGAATAAATACGAATTACAATTTATAGTTAGAAATACCTTACCTTTATTCATAAAAAGATGTTTTTCTTTCCATTTGAGATTTTCTAAACCTTGCACTTTAGCTTTTAGCTACTATGTAATTGTGTGCCGTCATTTTCTCCTGCTTATCTATATCCATATCCATCCACAGGAACCGCTCTTTTCTATTGCTTTTACCACTTGCATTCCTAAAACATAAGTTTAAAAAAAATAACTCACAGTTTTTAACTTACTTAAGCATAACATGCATTCTATACATAGTATACTGTTTCTTTACTAACTCAAAGAACAACATATTAACGAATATAATATCTACAAACAATAATTCTTTCTAAGCCTGGAAAACTGTCATAACATCACCATACAAAAGAACCTTGCCGTTACCAAGTAACTATAGCTCCCTCCCTGGGGTGCAACAGTACTACATTTCCTGATCAAAATGCGAAAACTCTGACGGATTTAATAACTACCATCGACCTCCCAAGCGATTTCACAAAGAACAATTTATTAGAAATCCCTCATCACCAGAAGATTGAGAAAAGACTAAGATGGCGTTGTCCTTTCGATTTCCGAGATTCGAATCATCGAGACATCTCAAGAAGTCGCCTCGCATTATTTCCTTGGGGAGCACCAAAGGGAATGCATATGGATATTTATTCACGGAAATGCTTCTGTTGTTGCAGCAGGTGTAGTCAGATTTTGTATTAAGATAGGATAGATGTATGAGATCTCTGTTGTGAATAACGACACTGTCGGAGGTGTATTGAGTGTTTTAGAGATGCAGACGCCTGTGAACAATGGGATGCTGATTTTGTCGTTGATAGGATGAAAAATGTGTCAAAAGAGCTGTTTGTGTACTTTTTATGTAACCTATTACAGAAATGTGTGTTTATATTTCAAAGAGGGAAGGGATTAGTGTTTAGGTAGTAGTAGATTATTTTGACAGATTTTGTAAGGTTTTCGCATGTTTGCTTTAATTGCAGACGATGTTTATATTAGTAAGGGTTGTGTTATTCATGTAGTTCGCATTTGAATAACCATTATTAGAGTGAATAAGTGCTTCTGAATAACAATTTGTTTAACGCTCAGATGGGGAGTCGAAAAAAAGAGTTAATGTTAGAAGTTTAACATTTTCACCTACACGAATGTTTCGTTTTAAATTAAGCAAAGTGGGTTTTTGATTTAAGGTTAAAATAAAAGTATTTCACATTTGAGTAAAGAAGAGGGAACTATACAAATGACATTAAAAGAAAAATAATCATAGATGTAGTCAAAAATGGCATTTACGGGCAAAAATGGCATTTTGGTGATACTAAATCACCATTACTTAAGTTTGAACTAAAGTATTCATCAAACTAAAAAAATTGAATACAAAAAATTAAAGTAGTATAATTAAAATACAAATAACTTCTATATAAATAAATCCCCATTCGACATCAGTTTAATAAATGATTAATGTATTTTTTTAATTTTCTTAACTTACATAAAGGCAATTTAAAAAAAAAAAATATTTAAATTGATTTAAATCCTCCAAAGTGTTTTGTAAAGGTATAAAGTAAAATATTTTTGAAGGTTTTCGAAAAATTACATCAAATCTCCTTAAGACAAACAAATTTTAAGTTTCAGATATTTTATTACTTTAAATGTTTGTATTTACGTTTTGGAATATATTTCAATTTACATTGTTTTCCAATTAAGATCTGCAACGTCCAATTAAGATCTGTTTTGTTAAGATCTGCAACGTTTTCTTACTCATATTCTAAATTACTATTGTTATTTTAAGAATACATACGAATTGTGGATCTTTCCATACAAACTATGTATTCGTAAACCTTTACAAGTTTGGTCTCCAACCCAGCATATAAAGTAACAAAAGGAAATTTAAATCCCGCGACCTCAAGACCACTATCACAGTGAAAAATACATTAATTGAGTCCCTAAGACTTAATACACCCCTAAATATGTCTAAGACAGTAAAACCCACTAAAGTAATTTCAATACCCCAAACCATAAACCGTCATCCCTTTTCATTTACCCTCATAAAATCCCCAGAGCCCGCAAGAAAATAATCGCTTCTTACCTCCCCTAACCAAGATTCACGACATTATGGATAAAAAAAATACAAAAAAAGACACCACAAAAGCCCAGAAATGAAACCCATACTCTTCTCTCTCTATCCAGAGAGAAACCATTTCTCCAGTAAGTAAACAAGGCATTAACAAAATGCAACCTTGGGGACTACTACCATAGGTTCTCCAGGTACTACGCCATGCCATTACCTAGGTCAGAGTAATCTTCCATCTGGAGCATCTGCGTAGAGGGGATATTAGCTAGAGCGTTCCTAGATACCCTATAACCTTATTGGAACCACCGTGCTAACATGGCATGCCAGGTTTCTAGAGTTAGCCACTTAATTGCTTGCTTGGTGGTCATTATTTTTTACATGTGTTTAGCTTGTATTCAAAGCCATTCAGGAAAACCCGTTTGGAAGACGCGCCAACTTAAATTCCGAGCTTGGTTCCTACAACGATGATTTTTACCCCCCAAAAAATATCAATAAAAAAACTAGTTGTAAAAAAATCAGAGTGGTGATGAGAAAATTTGATGCTTTGAGGTACCGATGATCAGTTATCAAGTTAAGCACTTATAGCACTTATAGCATCCAAATATTTATCTAATGTAATTATGATTCAAGTAGTCTACACTAACGAAATGTATTCGATAATTCAAATCTTGTAACATTATTTGATTCCTAAGAGTACTCTATATTTAATATCAATATCTAAAAATGCATTCATGTTACTTATATTCATTGATAATTCAGGTTAAATAAAAAGGTTTCCTAATTACATCTTGGGAAATATTTTTCATAAAATTCTGTTCCAGAAACACTAAAAAATTTAAATTTTTAAATATTATTGTACTAATAGATAATAGTTGGTTATCATAATGAAAAATCTTGAATGAATATCAGTTTAATAAGAGCATTTTTTTAAATACTACATTCATTTTTTTTAATTCATGAATTAATTAATTGAGAATCTGTCTTAAACTCTTAAAATAATGACATAAAACTCTTAAAAACACCTTTAAAGATACTTCATTATTTACCGAAGTTTTAAATCCTGATAGTATAAAACATCAACTTGCATATGAAAAGCTCCTGTATGATCTCTCAATATCATTAATTCCTCTCCCATTTAGAAATTATCAGTTCATCTATCCAATTGTTTCTATGGAAGAGAGTGGGATTCTTCTGTTTAAAAATACACCCTCTACTCTAAAGGTACCCTGTTAAGGATTTCTTTCTCCATGGTCGGCCACGCAGTGTTATCTCTCATTCGCGCTCTATGCAACACCACCTCTACGCGAGCATCCTATTAAGGCAGACGGAGCGAATTTAATTAGGAAATGGCCCCTGGATGATGTTTTGATGGAAGGGGCACATACCTGGGCGCTGCAATTAAGCAAGAGCGATTCCTTAGGGAAGCGGCAAGGTTTAACGTGATTGCTTGACAGCGCCGGGTGCGGTTTCTTCACTAGTTTGCTCTTGAGTTACGGCGGAAAAACCGACTGCGGTTTGGGGGATCTCTGTGTTTGTCGTGTTAATGTCGGATATGTGCGACCAGGGAATTTGCGGAGGTGGTTATGTACTTTATCACTGTAAAACTAAGTAAATGGTTGGAGAGGGGTAACTTAAGGGTATTAAGAGCTATCTTTGTATTGAATCCCCTAGAGTACATATAGGATTTTTTTATACTGTTAAAAGTATAGGATGATGAGGAGGGGTAATGTAATTTCAACAAAGTAGTGTAAGTTCAATGAAGTAATGTAAAGTAGTGCAAAGCAAGGGTAATTATAAACCAAGACAGGTAAGTAATATATTCTACTGGAGAAATTAGTGACAGAGGAACAAGAACTGCTAAGATATTAAAATTTTAGGTACTGTAACTGTAGTCAAACTTGCGGTTGATTTTGAAAGTGCAGGGTTTAACGTGATTGATTGAAAGCGCCGTCTAATTAAATTTAATTTAATCTAAAGCAGTATAATTTAGAGCTTGGTAGAGGTGCAAAAGATAACTATATCATAAATTTTAAAAATCCGTTGAAAATTAACTTGATAAATAAAGAATCATTAAAATAGTTTGTATCAAAGTTGTGAAACATTGCGATAGATAAAAGTATTAGAAAATAAAGGTTATGATTTAAGGATTTTGAAAAAGGTAAAACAAGATATAATATACTTTTTTTATTAAATTTAACGAATTTTTTTAACAAAATTAAAATACTGTTACTGTTCCATCCACAAATATTAATTTGTATTTAATTTCTTTTATGTTACAATCGAAAATTTTAAATGCATATAGGTATCTTTGATTTTCATCAGGTGCACTTTCTGCTATTAAAACTTACAACCGCAAAGCACCTTTTCGGATTTACTCTGCATTAGCATCAAACCAGCATAACTTTCCCAAAAGAACACCCTTAAAACTTCCCCACTAAAATCCATCCCACAATAAAGTTAGAAGCACTGTTATCTCTCAAGCCGTATGCTAATTTGCGGCTCCGCGAACTGTCAACCGTATGTCCGATGTGCTTGGATTTATTGGGCACTAAATTGGTGAGTAGTCGCCTTCGGTGACGGAAGATATAGGGTTGTTAACCCTCAGCCTTTGTATCACAAGGGAGAGGGGTTCAGGAGGGTAATTAATAATGAGAAATGACAAAGGAAGGAATTAATTTTGGAACTATTCTAACGTGTTAAAGATTGGGATTCAAGAGGGAGAACTTTCTCAATGAGATTCAAGAGGAGAGAGCATCTGCGAGGAAGAACTTTCCTTTCCGAAATTCGTATCTTATCAAAGAAATTCTCTGAAGTTCTGTAGAATTCGTAGTTCATAAATTATTTCTTATGACAGAGTTTGTCAACAAACTTGTATTTGATTTCGAATTAGATTAACTTGAGATATTTTGAATTTTGAAAATACTATGGTTGATGGGGTATTCTCGACAATTTATAAAAATGGATATCATAATTTTAAACTTAAGATTTGCAAAATTTGATATTTCATTTTCTTTGAAGCCTCTTGGAAAATGAAATGAGAAAAGAACGATTGTCAAAATTAGCTACTTAAATTTAGTGTACTTGAAATATGGAATAAAATACAATAATTCCAGTAGTTTTGTTATAGCTTTTAAACAAGATAAAACTTTCATTTCTTATTTTCATTGATATATAAAAATGTTCTCAAGGGTTTTTCGTAAAACTGTCTAAACTTAGATCTTACTTTTTAATATAAATTGTCGTGTAATTTTCTTTTTCCTTAGTACATCTTTATAATACCTCCGTAAAAGAATTAGTGTCAAAAGAAGTAGAGATACCAAAAACGAATATTAAAATTAATTTATAGGTTACTTTTTTGTGTAGCTATGTTTAACTATTTTCTTTGAACACATAAGGGGTTATAGAAGGGTAATAAAAAAGTTTAATTTATAAAAAGGCAAGGTTCAAAAACCTTATCTAAAATTTGATGTTTTTTGTTCAGTGTAGCTTTTAGAATGAATAGCAGATGTCCAATAAGCTATGTCTATTTTCAGGATGCTTTAGAGTAGCTGATGGTTTTAGTAGCGCGAGTAGTAAGATGTGGAGGACGGTTGTAGAGTAGTGTGTCGTAGTGTCCCCTCGCTTAGTCCCTTCTCTTCATGACTGCTATTTATAACTCAGGTAACAGCATTTCAAATGAACATCTGTGTGGTCTCGTGTCTGTGTGCTGCATCCTCTTTTGGAACTCCTCGTGCCGTTGATGTTAGATGTGGAGATTTATTTCATTTTTTTATTTATTGTTAGTTTTTGTGTGGGAAGGAACGCTTTTAAGGATAAAATCCTTCAATATTATTTGGGGGGGGTTGTGCATTTTGATGGTTAAATCCGTAGCATCGTTTTTTGATTTGTCATTCATGCTTGCCTATAATTTATGGATGTTTTCTGCTTGTTGTGATTAAAAATATTAATTCTGGTGTTAAGTATTCTTAAATGTAAATCGAATGTTTGTATTTTAATGTAATTTTATTTCAATTCACTATCGAGAAATAAAGCATTCATGTTTATATTTTGGATCTTGTTACGCTCTATCTGAGTCAAGTATGTAAAACAAATCCGTATTTTCAAAAATGTTATTGGAGTAAAGGAAAATAATAACAGCAAGTTATTTTATATGTTATTCATGGATATCGTCGCAAATAAAATGGCTATGAGATATGACTGCCAAGCGAATTCAACCGAAAAGATCTCTCGTTTCATTATACTTTGTTCTTCTTAGAAACTAAAATTCTGTCAATCAGACAGTGCACAGCTGTTGAATTAACTAAAGGCATCAATTAAACATACTAATTTCTTAGTTTTGTTGATAATAGCCAAAAAAGAAAAAAATACAACATTTTCACAATGTACAAGTATTAAGACACATTTCACTTAATAAATCACCTATTTTTTATAGATCAATATCCTTGATTAATTATACCTATTATTAACTCAATATAGTATAGGCATACTAAATTTATTTCGCTTCTTTTGATAATATATCCACCTAGTGCAGAAAACGGAAGTAAAACTAGTAAATTTTCTACCCTTATAAAAAAAGGTAAAGAGCAGAAAAAGTTGTGTCAATACAATACACACTACCTAATCTGGGAAAAAAAAGAAATTTAATTAACGATTAGTGATGGGTAGGAAGGAAATTTGACCTTCTGTCTTCGAATACTTTTAGGTATTAAATAACTTTGATGTAAAATATTTTCAGCTATCAAACTCGTAAATCATTAAACGTTTATTTCATCAATAACTTCCAGTATTTGATACCTAAAAGTACCTTTATACCGAGTATCAGATAATTTAAGTCATCAACTTTGACCCCATCATTTGAATTTTAAACAGCCTGAACTTCCATCTCCGTTACAGCTACAGTACATATAGCTTGGAGAGACTCTCCATGATTAGAATTTCCACTAATGCGCTGTGCCTCAGTTAATTCGTATCGGTAAGGGAATTGGGCATCCCTTCTGTCACCTCTAATCCTAGAGAGGTGCGCTCTATTGTGGTAAGTTGAGATTCAGCATACAATGTACTTCGATACATAGCGGCTGCCAGCCACTATTACCGTTTTCGCCAATAATGGGATGACAGCTTGAAATGTTGAGAGATCTGAGAACTAAGTTAAATGTTGTTAAGGAAACTTTGCGTCTAACGTATAATGTTTAACTTAAGTTTTTAGTTAACTTATGATGTTCCTTCCTATTATCCCAATGAAAACTTTCGTATAAATTTTTAACTTCCATTTTCTCTCTGTGTTATTTTATTTCCCTAATACTTTTGTTTGAGTACAAGTTAAAGTTTTTTCGGTGCTCTTAATAAAGTAGTTGAGTATTAAGTTTTATGATGTAAATTAAGAAGATTTGATGAATTAAGTTTTTTCATACTTTTAAAAATAAAAATTAGTTCAAATTGCTGAAAAAGTTAAAACTTATTCATAAAATCAGCTTTACTATCAGGAAACAAACTTAAAGGGATAAGTTCTGTAGATGTTGCTTTACGGTTAGAATAGCTTTATGGAGAAGAAAACAACCTTCAGAGGATTAACACGTCTTATATACTTTTACGAATTAACTTTTTTGGTGTTTTGTAAACAAAAGTTCGAAAAATATTCTATAACTAAATCAATTATTCAGAAAGTACTTTGAATAAAAATTTTGACTTCTAGTAAAATAAATAAGAAACCAAGTTTAATTTCAGTAAATAAAGTCTTAGAAATAAATAATTTACAACAATTTGTTATAAAAACCTCGCGTATTTTTCTCATAAAGTTGTAGTATTATACGACCAATTAATGTTAGTATTCTAATATTCCTATAGTTAAAAGAAAAATCTAAGCATCCTTGTTGAGTTTTATCGTTCAAATTAAATCACTAATTAAGAATTTTACGAGTTCTGAATTACACAGCAAGAGCAAATATCTCACAGAAAAACAATCTTAACGAAATTGAAATGAATAAACTTTTTATCCGTCATTTCCTTTAATACTTAATAGAAACTCTGTTTTTGAAATCCCATAACCTTACTTAATTAAGTTGTTGTTGTTTTTGTTTCTTATACCACTTGGAATATCCAAGCTCCATCCGCAAAGCGTACAGGATTTAAGGCAAAGGGGGTGCGGCTCCTGAGAAAATGAAATTGCAGGAGCCTCGGATGATAGATGTCGCCACCATCTATCGCCACCTCCACAATTTTGCCATGTATCTGAAGGGGAGGGAAATAGTCTCCAGACACCTGGACCCGTGGTAAACTGACCCATGATCGACCACAGGACTTGAAGACCCACAGATTTAACGAGCACTTAATTAAGTGAAATACTGCATCGTCTATTTAGATCTACCAATAAATAAAAACCACAATGCAATCACTTCTCTCTACTCCACTACCTTTCTCTTATTTTCATCCCCAAAAAACCTTTATTTCTTCCACAGATTTTAATCAAGAAATTTTCCCTGACCGATCAACAGGAGGTATTCCCGTCTTTAGGGACTACCTCATATTTAATCTTCCTGCCCTTCGCTCCAGTCAAGTTACGTGACAAGAAAGCTTAGATCCTTCTACTACACGTGCGTGTCCAAGTCAAAAAAAAAAAATGTCTCCGACGTAGTTCCTCAACGGATTTTGTCCGGGTTTTTTTCAGATGTAGTGAACCGGGTTCTTGTTACGTATTTGTCCTTAATAAGAACAAGTCTGTCCTGTGAGTTGACTCTTAGGTAATTTGTGAAATTAGATTTAGGTCGTATTTTGTGTACTTTTCTGTTTTGTCTGAAAGATTTGTTAATAAAGATAAAGTAAATCGCTCAGAATGTTGTTTCTTTGTTCTTTGATGCTGAAGGATATTCTGTGAAATTTAGGTGGCACACCGCGTAAAATCCCAATTTATATCCAATCGGATAAAAATAATTTGATTAAGAATTTCATATCCTAAGGGAAAAGCCTTATTAAAAAAAAAGGGATTTTATGTTTTATGATACATAAAATTCTAATTAGGGATTTCTAAGGCCACAGGGTGTTTTATTTCTTGAAGTTCTTTATTTTAATAAAGAAACAGAGACATAATAAAAATTGGACAAACTTTTCCTTTCAAACGTTATTTAAATTTATTATTTATTTTCAAGTCGTAGATGTTTTAGTTTCCAATAGGATTGACAAATTATTATTAGATAGGTGGAGTTCTTTAATACAAGCGTGTAACATATATTACATAATACCTCAGAAACTGTCACAATTGCTTGAGTCAACTTTTCATTAAAATGTGAATTTAATTAAAAGCTATTTTTAAAAGCTCCCAAAATTCCCCAATACTAATTTATTCAATTTGAATAAACATAGCAAAGTTCGAGATATTCATGGTGTATCAAAGACAATAATGCATTATAAATAACTCAAATTTATCAAAAATTACAATAGTTTTGAAATTGCAAGTATCAAAAACTGCTACATCAATAGCAATAATATATCAGTTTAAATAGTAACTTTAAAGGAAATAAAATATCTGGAAACTGTTTACATCATAAATAAATAAAATCTATGGTCCTTATGATGAATTGAATGTTGTATAAGATGTCTAGAAACATATTAAAAATAGAATCCGATTGTCTCTTTTCGACATAAAATACGTCTGGTTAACCTATGCCAGCATATCTTTATTTATTAGTTAACTGTATGGTAAAGGATGTGGGATGTGTATAGAGACATATTTATAATCTCTTTCCAACTCCAATCCATATTTTAAAAAAAATATTTGTCCATAACATTTATGAAGCTATTTATAATGCAAAGGGTCTAAGTTCAAAAACTAAAAATTTGAGTGAAATTGGATTTTTTATTCTTTATTTCTTGTCGTAGTTGTCAAATTAAAGCAACCCTAAAAATGCCTCCTTCCTAGGGACAGCATGGAATATAATAAATACGTACATTAAAATTAATCTTCTGGCTTATAGTAAAAGTTACTTCATTTGAAATAACACTTTTTTCGATTGTAGCACTTTTTTACGAAACAAAACAAGTATTCATATACCTTGAAGTTATATCAGAAAAGATTACATTATGTTCTTTTAACCTTAGAATCTTATTTTTTTACATTCGCGTCTTAGGTTATTATCTTTTTTGTTCATTAAAGAATTTAATCCGCCATAGACTTTTTTTATCCTTAAGCTAAATAGATTATTAAGGTTAAAATAAGCTAAAATGTAAAATAAACGTTATCAATGAATTTACTTTTTTTAATAAAAAATATGCTAAAAATAATAATTTTCTTAGAAGCCAAAAATAGTAAAATAGATAATATTGTATGTATCCGTTCTAATTTATTTAATGTGTAAATTTACTCTTAATTTAGTAAAGATTATATTTTTATCCTGTATGGTTTACATTTTGTGTTATCTTCTTATCAGTAGTTAAAGCTTAAATATTTTAATTCTATATAGACCTTAAGAATAAAAATGATTTATTTCCCCACTTCTTACACGTCTTTTTGCTCTCATCTTTACGCCAAATAATCATTTTCTTTTACTTATAAATCAAAGAAGGGAAATGTTTAAAAGAGTGCCTAATAAAACTCTTAACTTTTTAACTCCATTAATTCATTAAAAAAATGACGAAATATATAATAGCCATTTATTGAATTACTAATACCTTAAGCACTTCACTCTGTTTGACTTACGAGCTTTACAAAATGTAGTTGTATCTCGAAATAACTACGATTCTTATCTCTCTAAAATTTTTATGTTTGAATAGAGCAAGCCATATTACTCGTTAATGACTAGCTCTGCAAACTCAAAGAATACGCATAGGAAAATGTTTTAAATAATTCATGAAATTTACCCCTTATCCTTTCATACTCTTAATTCACAATCTTAAGAGGAATATGAAAGAATATTTACATAGACAGAAAAGCGCGCCTTGGGGCAGTAAGTAATGAAAGCTCTTTATGTGTTTCCAGGATACTATTTAAAGGGCATATAATAACTTTCGCATATTTATGGGGATACTCTGTGAAATGTCAAGCCTTGGGATATAATACTTAGATGCTTCCCTACAATTTATATAAATTTGAATGCATTCATTATGTTTGGTTTAATGGATCTTAAACTAGTAGGATGGTTTCAATAAAATATTGCCTACATTTAGTGTTATTAATTAATGCATTATTTAAGTAGTTTCAACACGTCCGGTCTGCTGTATTTTACATTTATTCTGATAAATAATATGACAAATTAAAGTTATGATAATATTTCAATGTTTCAATTGTCAATGGGAATATAGAAATTTTAAAATTTATTTTGGCTTTATCTTTTGAATCGAGTAATAACTGTTTTCCATGATTTATTAAGCTGCTTTTCAAGGGATTATTTATTTTTAGAATAACATAATAAGACCTTTTCTCCTCATGTCGAGAATTTTTTGATATTTGTTACTACTTAAACCTACGCAACCCGGTTCCGTTCTGGAATATTTTTGAAACCTTGCCAAATAGTGATACTTTTCGTCCTACTTCCTCTATTTTACCTCTCCAGGAGAAATAACGTTAACTATGACAAATCATGGAACTCTTCTTTCCAGAAGAATTCGTCATGGAACAGTTTCCACGACGTATATACTTATCACGGAACATTTCTCGTAGCATACATTTTTTTCACGAAGTAGGCTTTGAAGCACTTTTTAGTGCATGAAATTGTCAAGGAGCACCCTCCAGAAGACATATGTACTTGTTAGTTCACAAAGCTTTTTTCGGTACAAAAATTAAATTAAGATTTATCACACATAAGATGAGACGTTTTGAGTAGCAAATATCTTAGAAAGGAGAACAATTAATTAATGGTAATATGCGTACTAGTATCGCATCCCAGTCACGGCATGCTAGTAACTAGCATCGCGTAAACAAGAAATGGACTAAAAATCAGTTCAGAAAATGTGAAAATAACTATTTGCTGATACGATAGTTCTTGCAGCAGTATCGTGTAATTGTCACGATTCAATGGACTTGCTATTCAATGGACCGAAACGTGAAAAATTATCGTTCAAAATAAAATTATTAATGATTCTATTTATTATTTACGTTACTTTTACCTTCCATGTCTATTAACTTTAAGATACTCCAAAATGTTTTTAATGCTCAAAGAAAAGAAATAGAAAGAATAACTTTTTGAGAGATAATGGTAATTTAAGTGCTTATTTTAAGAAAATCACGTTATGTGTTCCAGCAATAACATGACCACTTGCATAGACTAACTGGCACGACTACTCTGCCGTCCTAAGCTAGAACGTCCTAAGTCCATTTTTTCACTTTTTTAGATAAGGACGTGGGTCTTGTAGATCTCGGTCAAGCGCATCTTTTGAGCTAGTCTAGAAAGTCCTGTGGCCATGAATAAGCCACAAAAATTTACTTTGTCCTATGTCCATTTCACTATATTTGCTGGTCATCGTAAGCTAGAATGTCCTATGTCCACGAAATTCAGGGACATAGGACGAATAGCTTAGTAGAAATGACAAGAGTTTCGTGGGTAGCACTAGGATATCCATGTGGTGTTCACTCGATGACGTCACGTAACAGTATAACGGAGGATACCAACCCGTACACGGCAGAGTACTTGGTATAAAAACTCGATTATCTCAAAACTTGAAAAATGGACTTAGGACGTTCTAGCTTAGGACGGCAGTACTGGTGTCGTGTAAACTGGGCATTATGTATCACTTGTTACTCTCTAGTTATAACGAACACTATTTGGTGCTCCGCAGAACACAGGTTGAAAACCACTGCAACCTGAATCAATCCATCCCGATTCAGTAGTACTTTTCAATACCTTCTCCTGTATTGACTGTTTCTTTTCCCTTGCAGGGTGTGACTTGATGGGGAAGTTCAAAACTTCTATGAAGCGTCTAGTCCAGGAGGTAGAAATAGGTAATGCGAAGTGATCCTAGGCCACCCAACATGTTCTCTTACATTCTCCCTATTCTCACCGCAGGTTAGTCTCTCTCTCTCGAACTTCTGAAAACGAACGAAAGGGTGATGGAGAACTGTCTCTCTTTTCTTTACTGCCCCCCCCCCTCTGCTATCTGCTCTCTATCTTCACTACTCTTTTTTCTGTCTGTCTCTGTCTTGACTATCACTCGTGTCTGTTTAAATCTATCAGCCGAAATCGGGTTTCTAATTGCGAACATGTTTGGTGTTTATATAGTTTGAATAGATTGAGTATATTAATCGTAAAATTAAAAATTTATTACATTGTGTTTATTTAAAAGTATCTGGTTTGTTAACCTATATTTATGAGGTAACTGAAATGAAAAAATTTAAGTACAATACTATTTCACGTGCTATAGCACTTTATTAATGAAGTACTATTGTATTGACATGAAAAAAATAAGCTCTTTAATGGTAGAAACAATAAAGAAAAACTTCTGATTTTTTTAAATAAAATAAAGCGATACATTTCCAATTCCAGACATAGTATTAAATTAAATTAGGAACTTCAGTTATTTTATGGGATTCCCCATCCACAAACTAATGAAGAAAATATTCCGACTATTTTTCATCAATATACTAAATGACTTTTAAATTGTAAGCATAAACCTTAGTCACACACTTAAGTGTGGTATTTTCACTTGAAATGAACATACATGGAAGGAAACGTTTTTTAAATGTAATTCACATGAAGACAGCTTGCCTGAATGATTTGAGACCACCCCGATTGGTTCAAGCTTCTTACTCATTACTCGCATGGTTACTGACTTTCAGTCAATCAGAATGTTCTCGTCTCATTTAACAAGCTTTTTACAGGATCAACACCATCTGTATCACAAACAAGCAGTACACGATAAAAGGGCAAAATTAAAATGAATATTAAGAATAGATAAACAGCATTTAATATTAATAGAAATAGCTTTCTTTAAGAAACTCATTTCGGCTGTACTCAAACTACCGCGACTCGAGTCGTCCCAGCAGTCCTGTCCTCACTCCTTGTCTTCGTGCGTTCGAGAAGAACGTGGAAGAAAAGGTTGAGGACACTGCCTGTGCCACTCGACGATTTCTCTATCTTTCCCCCTACTCTCTCCATCACTTCTTTCTTCTAGCTAGCCGATTAGAATTTTTATAGACAGTTAGAAAATATCGACAGCTCTCTCCGATAACGAGGCGGTGCAAATGATGAATCCGTGGATGGCAACGGGCCGCTGCTTGGTTCTGCTCTCTTTGAATAATAGGCAATGTATTTAAATCGTTATTAAGCATTTTAGGTTATTAATGCACTGCAAATAATAATCGTCTGTATAGGAAACGGCAGCAAAAGATATGACAGAGCTTTTCTGTACCTAGGGATTTCTCTGTCGATTTGAACTTTTCTGTATACAGGAATCTTCTGGCAACTTTTTCTTCCAAAGCATTTTGCGACATAACCCACTAAAAATGAATGGGGGAAATGAAACACCAGTCTATATATAGAGACAATGTGTGGATAAATACATAGAATATTTCCGTTGGCTAAGTTTCTAAAAGTTGCAAAAAGATCGTAGAATACAGAATAAAGTTCAGTCAACAGAGAAATCCTGTGTAAAGGAAAGCTCTGGTAACTTTTGCTGCCAGAGATTTTTTGTTTTTACCATTATTTTGTACAGTGTACTTTTAGGCTTAAGTTTAAGGTAGAGATATAATCCCTTTTCTCACCAATTTGACTCCTTTGTTTGGGTGTTTTGATTTGACATTCATGCATCTGGCATTACGGTAAGAGGAAACTGCTTTTAGTCATTACTCACGTGTACATCATTAATTAAAATAATTGTCAAAAAAACATATGCTAAAACTGTTCCTCTTAACTCCCTTTAATTTAACAAATTTAACAAAATGTTTCATACGTTTTATAAATAAAATAATGAATGCATGAAATAGATGTAAAAAGGCACTATTTCTATCATACAATCAAATCTGAAGCTAAGCAAAAAAAAAACTAAAACACTATTTTGCATAATCAAACTGATTTTATGAGCCCTTCGTTAACTACATTGTTTTGAAACTAAACAAAGTTTTGCATTTGCCGATTCAAATACAATATTTTCATTAAAGTATAAAAGTATGTGCATTAAAGTATTAAAAGGTTATTACATAATAGTCCTGTGTATTTTAATTCTGGGCTAAAATTTTCCTAGTTTATGAAGAACCATAAACTGTTTCTGAGACAAACAAATGTTCAAAAATCAATACTTTTTATCCAGATACTAAGCTTTAAAGATAAGATTCATAAGAAAAAGTTCATGAGGAAAATATTTACAACGTATTAGATTATGGAATCCTTTAAACCCTCAAATTATTTTCGATCAATATTTATTTTCACAAAAATTTTAATTCTTATGATCGTGTTACAATTACGTTTTTTGTATGTTACTAAAAATAAAACAAATTCCACAAAACAAAAATAACTCTTCTTTTAATCACCTGCTACAAATCCTCCGACTCATCGCACTTCATTTCTTTCTCCCACCCTCAATTTAAATTAAAAATTAATATTCAGCGCTTAAACCATGAAATATTTCTTTACCATACGTTTCATCCGAAAACGTAATCCCAGGCTTTAATAACCTCTGCTCAAACAACAGAAACAACCTCTTTTCTCGGAAAATTCAACACCATCGCTTGTTCTTTCGAGCCATAAAATCTCTCCCCGACGTAATTTCAGCTCGCAATTGCCTTCCTAAGTGTTTCAATCCCTATTTTCCCAACAAAAAAAAATTTCGAATCTCGCTCATTCCAAAGCAGCATCGATTAGTCCAGACTCCTCTCTTTATATCTGAGCAAACTTAATAAAATGGCGACCGGGCAAACTCCAAATCCAATTAAATTAAAGCCCGCTTATTATACGCCGTTCTAAAAATTAAACCAACGATCGCAGCGTAAACAATTGCATTCCGAAAGAAGGTTTGAGAATACAAATTACCTCGGAGATAGAATAGATTATTGTATCCATTCCTGCTTCATTTGTAAATCTTGAACCGTGTATATTGAGTAATTTCGCAATGGATACACGTCAGTATAATGTTTACTCTTATGGAAATTTGCATTTGTTATTGGCAATGTGTTTTAGAAACGATTGAAAATTAAAATTTTTGTGTGAGGGATAAAAGAATGTTTCAGACAGTGAAATGTTGCAAAATGAATTTCTTTTAAAGTGTTATACAAACATTAGTATTAAAACATCTTATGTAAATTAAAGTTTATTCTGAATTTTAAAATATCCCTCTGAAAAACATTCGAGCGATTTATTCTGAGTTCTTTGGTTTATCTTTTTGATTAAAGCTTTTTCCTATACCACAATTCCTTTTTTTTATAATAAGCTTTTGAGTAAAAGCTTAGACTTAAAAGTTTTAAGTGAAACTTCTCTGAGAAAATATTTATGGTATAAAATCTATACATTCTAGCCTTTTTCATGTTACGTTTTTAAGAAGCCTTTGGATACTTTAAAACAACTGACAAAATATATTTAAATAAATATATAAAGAAAGTAGTTATATATTTTAAGAGAAACAAAAGATGAGCTTAAAACATCACTCAGAATACAGATTCTCAAAAAATAAATACCAAAACGCATACATATATAAATCCTTCCATTCTAACAAAAGGAGATTTTTTTGAAAGTGTTGTAACATGACTGTTTTACGTAACAACGCTTTTTATGTTTATGGTATTTAATAAAATTTTTAAGCTTTTCCGTTTGAAATATCAACCTTTTAAAGCTTTGATATTCATAAAAAAATTAAATATTCCAACCTTTCTTCCCTCAGAGATGTATGGAAATTAAATTATAAAGATTTCAATACACTCAGTCATAGTTTCGTATCTTTTAACCATTTAACTCAGAAAAACCTGTTTAGTATCCAAAGTATCTTCAAAGCAAAAGAAAAATAATTCAAGGATTAACACAAAAAAACTACTCTTCCTAACCGACGTTATTTTCTTTCCTTAGAATAAAAGTACATTTTGGAGCGTAATGCATTGTAAATTTTTGTGAGATTCCCATTTCTCTTAGTTATGTCATCACCAAGTACTGTTATCCAATCAAATGAGAGTAAGAACAAGCGGCCAACCAGTCATCCACGGTCATCGTGATCTTGAGGGCAAGACTAACTATCTCTTGCATGTTGGTGTTCGATGTTTTTTAACTAGTCAGTAGTATTCTAGAGTAGCTACTATCTTTTTATTCTTCTCAGGAAAGCACATCAGATTTTCTCAAAGCGGCCAACAGACGGTCAACTTGGTTTACAACCATGTTGTCAACAGCACGGAATTAAATCGTCAACCAACTGCATAATCATGACAAAAAAAGTTTCAGAATAGTTAAAAAACTAATTTACAAAGTTGCTTTCATTTTGTTTCATTATTTGATATTTTGCATCACGCTTTTATTACTTTGTTATTCTATTTGTATTAAGATTCTTCCGTATCCAAAGTTTTTATTTATCTTAAGAGTGTTTCAACAAATCCTTTCCAAACTCTGCAGAGATTCCTTACGTGGCGTTCATAAAAAAATACCAAAGAGCTGTAACTCTACTACCTCTTTTTAGAAAAATATATGACCCCACATTCGATAAAAACTTAATTACTTTATTATACAGCGCGTGCATGCATTCCCCGATATTATCAGTGGATATTTTTATTGCTAACAAAATAACTATATGTCCTGTTCATGTTTTCCACAACCTTTTTTTGCTTAAACCGGATATGACGCCGTACATTTTCTTTTGAGAATTTCTGGAAAGTTATTTGTTTTAGAAGTGCATCTCTTTAGAGATTTCTTATGCACCCCAAGTAAGGAATCTATAAAGGATGTTTTTGAAACCTCCAGAAATATAAACCATTGCTCCAACCTGAAATTTCAACCTTAAACATACCCATAAACGTGCAACATCATTCTTAACATTGCATGTTGACAACAAGGCTGACAACCTTTTTGCCCGTCTGTAAGCGGCTTAAGCATCGTGCATGGAGTCTTTCTACTGAATGTTGACTGTTGAAGCACCAAGCAATGATCTAAACTCTGATAAACTGTCTCTATCTATCTCTGAGAGTTTGTGTTGTAGATATGTGCTTTCCTGGAAAATACTCACTTCTGTAGTGGTTTTATATTTAGTTATGAAATCTTTAGTGTGTTCTATCTGTCTCACACTGACTATTTCTACTTTTGACACTGTTTGCTGTTGTTTTAGTTGGTTTTTTAGTTGGAATTGTAAGTTTCTGCAGCTGCATCAACTGTTATGAGATTTTATGTTTTAGAAATAGGAAGTATTTCAATTCATACTTAGGTATTTTTGAAACACATATTAATTAAAGCTCTTGAAAAACGAGCTCAAAGTTTTTAGACCACAAATCTGTTGGGATTTCGTAATTTCTTTTCAGTTTGTTCATGAATAAAGTAGAAAAACTTTTAGCAATTTACTCGGTTTTTTCTTTATTGGAACTGAATAATGTGCCTAACTAGTTGATGCAGTTGTAAAAATGCACTAAATATGTGTTAATACCTACACTTATATAAATCACGCAAACCACTTTGATAGTTTTAAGCAAATTCAATATCTGTTGAATTGATGAGCGATAAAAATATTAAAGTTATAGAATCCATATATCATGTAAAAGATGGAAAAAATTATCAATGTGGTTTAAAATTTATCTCACTTAAATTAAAAATGAGAATGTTTATTTTGTAGCACTTTCATAACTATGAAAAAGCACTGTTTTAAAATCTATTAGAGAAGATAGTTATATGCATTGTGGTTTTGCATCAAACTGACTTTTCATGTTTTATTCAAAAGTATTTTGTTCCTTCTGAAACTCCAATACCTATTTTTATATTCTAGCTTTGAAGTAGACAAATTCACTTAAATTAGATTTTACGAAAGCCAAATTTTTAATAAAATAAACTCAAAATAATGATTTCTTTTTCAACGAAATAGAGATACGTTTATTCATTTAATCATAACGTTTATTTGTAATGGCTGTTTTTATTAAAACAGCTTCATTATATAAATCCCACTGTTTGCAATTATTTTTAACGTGAAAAGATAATAAAAGTAATGACAAGAATTAAATATACGCATTACAATCGTTAAAATAGAACTTAAGCTGAAAAGATAATTTGGTACCCTTAAATTTTTAATAGCATAAAACAATTAAGGTAGCTAACATTTTTCCCTGTTTGAGTAATAAAAGATTCTTTCTCCTCTCAAAAAAATCTAGAAAAAAAAATAATAAGCTAATATGTTGTAGTACCTATGCTTAAAAATATGTACACAAAATGCTAATACACTGGTGTGCAAAAATTAAGGACCGAACTGTTTTTTTCAAGATAATACCTAGAATTGTATAGTTACACAGGAAAAATTCGATGTCTTTTAAACTTATTTTTAGGTGAATGCACATATTTTTACAGCTATTTGTTTCTTTTCAGACATGAATAGGTCCATAAAAAAAATCAATAAAAGATGCCTTTCCTATGAAACTATACAATTCTTTCATGCCGTTTCAGTATCCCCTATACACCACAGAGATTTTCACTGATGTCTGCAATTGTGTACCTGTGTTCTCATGTCTCATTTGCTTCTGTTAGAAGACATTTTGGGTCCTTATTTTCTCTTTCTGCATGACAAATCTGCGAAAAATCATAATTTGGCTTTCTCAAAGTTTTTCATTAGTCACGATTTTGAAAGAATAAAGTTATTTTCCGGGTTCACAGACCTAAACGCGATCAAGCACATGTGAGAACTACTGAAAATATGGTTGACGGTCAAATGCCACATACCAAAAATGACCCAGAAGCTAAAACTTGCCTAAAATAATGATTTGACCAATATATCTCAATAAAACCTAAAAAATACTATTAAAAATTAGTACACACATTTAAAAACACGCGTTGAGTTCAGAAATAGTCATATTCTTTACAAACAACAGAAAATTTTCGGTTAAATACCTCTCACATAGACGTTTCTGCCACTGCTCCAAATGTGTAATGGAACTCCATTATCAATGGAGGGCCCATTTACCCCCTTAAATTAATGGTAGGGAAAATTTGTTCTCGCGCCCTATATTCCCACTCCTTGAACGTCTTGTGGTATTAATTTCTTGGATGAAAAATAATTATGCTAGGCGTTATATTGAAAAAACAGTTCGGTCCTTAATTTTTGCACACCAGTGTATTAATACATATTTATAAATGAATGTGCATATTTGAAAGCCATATAGTACTTTCATACACAACACATTTATGTCTTATATGGAGTGGATTTCTATAGCCTGATGACTGTGAGAAAAACAATATGCCGTGCTGTAAAAAATAAGTTTGCTTTAAAAAGTGTGGCAAGGCCTAAACGTAACAGTATTTCACTCAAAAAGTAGTTATCTGTGGTGAGAGTTTCACTTTTTTTCTGTTTTTCATCTAACCTCAAATTGCAATAAATTCCAAAACAGAACAAACTTTTCTCACCTTCAACACACAGCTCATTCTTTGCTATCAAAAGGAATCCTTTTCCCACCCTCCGTCTAGTCTTTTTTTTTTCTTTTTTGCGAACGCGTCCCATTTAATTGAAATCAGCAGAAGTTTTCTTTCCCTGCGACAGAAAAGCTTCCTGTTCCCGTCTCGTCCCCTAATCCGTTTTAAAAGCGACATGCTGCCACCAATTGAATGTGAATAAACAAGATTAAGTGTTTCCTTTTTGGCAACATCGGGGAAGTAAACAAACCTCACTATGTACGAAACTGTTGAAGAATAGGATGAGGAGCGACCCATTGTCTTTAGCCTTTTTGAAAGGCTTTTGTGAGATGAAAGAGCTAATGAGTAGTTGTAAGTGGAATATTGTTTTGAAGAGCGAACCTACCTTTCCAAAAGATCCACTTGATTTCCAGAGACGGTGTGAAGCTTTCGAATCATAAATACGAAGGGATGACAGGGTTTTGTAACGGTTTTCCTGCAAAGGAAATGTTGGTGTTAAAACATTATTCTGGCTTTACAGGTATAAAAATGAAACTGGCAACGTGGTGGAATAAGGGCTTTGTACTAATACAGTCAAGCAGTACCTACTGGTCTGGGGTTTTGTTTTGCTTGTTTTATCAACTCAGGATATTACAGTGAATTTGGAAACCTGCTTTTAATTTAATTACAAAAGTATAAGGAAAAATGTGATTTCACCAAATTCATGAAGATGAACTCATTTGCATTTTGACTTCATTCTAAAATACTTTTGGAGAAAGTTTAGAGTTGTTGATGTTTGTCAATATTGAATTTTTTAGTAACTCTATCCAAGTTAATTAAAGTTATATTGGCTTTTATCACCTAATACTAGCTTGGGAAATCAAAAACTCTTAACTATATAGAACCTAATATTTTTATATATATTTTTCTGGCAATAAGTAAGAGTAGAAAATAACATTGAAATTCTAATACAGTTCTTCCAACGGAAAAAATAGTATCTCCCCCAAACCCCATCGTCGCTGTTTCTGTAATCGCATTAAGCTTGGTTTAGAAAAAAATTAAGTTTGATTATCCTCTTATGGTTTAGGAGTCAATTTACTATAAATATTATAATGATATTTCATGTTTTTCTCTCTTGATTGGGCCAGTAATAGTTTTCCCCAGACTTAACTCATTCCATCATAAATTACATTTTTATTCACCACATAATGACTAAACGCGGGATTTCATATTGTATCTGAAAGAAAACACTTCAAAAGGCTTTTTTGTAACTGGTTTATTAATTGTGAGGGAGTCCTCCTGTGAACACACGAGCAAATATCTTGCAAATTTGATATTTGCATCTGGAGTTCAAGCCGCTTCTGGCCTGACATTAATGACATCATTAATTTATTTTATTTAGCTAATTATCATTAGAGTTAGAAGTGGTTAAGTAGAAAAGAATCACGTTTCAAAAGCATAAAACTTCTAAATAACTTAAATGCTTAATTTTTAGATAGTCAATGAAAAGTATATATCTACTGTAAATATTCGACACTTTAAGTTTGATCAGTTTATAGTTAGGTTCTATTCAGGCACAAAGAGTTTGAAACTAACGATAGTCTTTTTTTCCTACTGTTCCTTTCTTTGCAAGACATACTCAATTCATGTCTTCATATGTTTAACTATTTCAGGAAAGGACAATAGAATAGTTAAATTAATTAATGGCTGAGTAAAAAAAGGCTGTTTAGTTTTTAACTTAATTAATAGTTTATATTTCATAATGGGTTATGTGGGGTAACCAGGAAATCATCTCAAGATAAACTATAACGCAACTCAAAATCATATGATATAACTAATAAGTACTTCAGTTTTTAGAGGAAAAATATTTTAATTTATCTCAATTTCCATTTTCAATTAACTTCATTCAAACATGCTCGTATTAATTGACTGTAATTAAATCATTTGAAAAGAAACCTTAAATTTTCTTTTAAAGAGACTACCTAGTTTAATAAGAGTTTTACCTAGAGAAATTCAAACAGAAACAAAATATTTGTCACTACAAAAACTTTCAATTTCTATTATTATTAATCATATTAACTTTACAGAAATATTCCAATTAATCAGGTGATAAATTTTCGCTTTCGGTAGTACCTACTCTAAACTCTAAAAAAAAATGTCATTGCCAGCCTATCCTATCCCCTTATATTTTTTTTATTTAGTACCCTACATGATAATCTGTGCACCCATGGACAAGCCAATTTTGTCCCATTTGGGATTTACATGCAATTTCCCCCCCCCTTTTTTTCTGTGATCTATGTATTTAATGTTTCCTTTTGTTTGTAAAATTATTTTTGTCTTATACATAAATTTGTATTCGTAAAAAAATGTCCAGTCACATTTTTAAAGATATGTAAGTACTCGCATATTCAAAATTTATTATTATTATTGAAAAGATTACAACCATTTTTTTTTGTTCCTTCAAGACCTTTATATTAGCTATTTCACACATTACTAGTTAAACACAGTATTTTTATTCATTCTGAACAAGAGTTATAATTCTATACTCACATTAGGTGCGTTTTAAAGCGTTTTAGTACAATCTTAAATCAAAAAAAATCGAAAAGGATATTGGAATGAAAAAGTTTAGATCTTTAGAGAAGGATTAAAAAGTATTCATAATAAGTTTATATATGTTCAAATTACCTGCCATTTAAAAAAAAAGTTTATATACTTTGAAAACTTAAAAATAATTTTAAGGAAGTTTCATATGGATCTCTTAGAAAGACTGTTTAACACAAAGTATACTTAAACTACACTCCATCAAATACACTCCAGCTGTTTGAATTTTGAAGAAACATACGATAGGAAATTTCCTCTCTGTATATAACATATGATTTGAATATAAAACAGGAAACATCTCCTATTCCTGAAAAGTATTCAGAGGAGTATCCAAGCATTGTCCTGTTATTTTCGCCATCTTTTCAAATCTTTTCTTCACCCATATCTTTTAAACTTTGTCAAAGGTGAGATTTGAATTCCAAATTCATATAAACGCTCTAGGAGTTTTAAAAAGTTTGGAAGCATCTTTACAGGTTAGTGCTTATATTTCTTTTTGCGCTACTTTGCGTCGAAGAATAGAGATAGAAATATCATAGTTGTCCTCTTCGCTTAGAAATAGTTTCGAACGAATATAAATATGAATTTTCGATTTCTCGGGAAAAGTTTCCAAGATGGATAAAATAAACTTGAATACATTCTGAAGGAAAATCTGGAAGATTTCAAAGCACTAGTGTCTGCTTTTGGACTTAGGTAAATTTTTATTCTTCTGTGCGTATAGCAATCCGTAATAAAATACTACAACAGTTCAAATTGAAGTAAGGTTTTGAGTCAGCTTTAAAGTTTCTTAGTTTTATTTATGTGTACGCAATTTTATGATGGTTAAAAATATTGAAATGTAAGGTTAATATCAATGGCATTCATCATTTTAGTAATAAAATCCTATTTTAACGTAGCTTCTTATTTATTCCAAGTGAATTTACGCATTGAGTTATTAGTTATTTTAAAGAACAAAGCAAAAAATGCCCTAATATAATATCTTTCATCATAGTGATATGATATCGTAATTTATATTCCTATAACTTAATGAAGAATCGAAGTTTTTTAAAACTTTCAGAAAATTTTCATTACCTGTTATAAAAAAACCCTCAACAAATCATTAAACCCATCAACAAATCATTTCATCACTTTAATCTTAATACATTCATTTACATTTATTAGGTATATTCTTATTAACTTGTATTTCCATACAATTGATTATAATATTTTATTTTCATTACATCAAAATAAAAGTTACTACATTACTATGCACTTTTGTATATTTATTTTATGGAACTAAAATAATTTCATTATACTAGTTCCATACTACAAAATAATAAGTAAAAACATTATTGACTTTAAAACATTTTTACACAGTTAATATTTTGAATCATGTTGGAATCCCATAGTTAATTGATAGCTAAACCCTTTTAAGCTACTTTGAAACATGTTTTGAACCCCGTGTTCATGGGCCACAGACTGTATCGATTCCCCAACTAGACAGAATCTATATCGATTCATACCTCCATTCACCAGAAACCCACAACATTAAAACAACAAACACCCAATAACGCAACACTGGGAAAACTACACAAATCCGAACATCCCATAATCGCCCTTAAAAACCAAGCTCTAAAGTGCGCCTCACCCTCCATTCGAGTCCATCAAGGGTGCTAAGCACCGTAAAAACGAGCTCTGGGCTCATAAAACACCAAAAAGCATTTTTAAGAGCACTCCAAAACCTCTGATCAATAATAAATCGATGAGGAGGTAAAAACTCTGCTCTGCAATAAACTCTACCCGAAAACAACAAGACCAACCGACTCCTAGAGTCATATTTCAAATCTCGTGACTCACTCATCCTTTGGCAAGGAGGAGTCGTTTTGTTCCAGGAGAAATTCCTTGTCTTTTCAGAAATTGTGCTCTGGCTAAATAATGATCTGATCAGACCGGGGTGATTTCTGTTTGGGGTAAATAGAGGAGCTCCGATCAATGCTGGGGCAATGTTTTGTTGGAGATTTTATTGCTGGTGGAATTTGGTTGTGGAGGGTGGCATCACTGGAATCAGCTGCTGTAGGCAGATTTGCTTGTCTGAAAACCTGCACATTTGGCTTCTAGATAAATTGTATATGCTAGTTTATTTTTAGGAAAGAAAAGTCTATGAAATTCGTCGAATAATAATCGTGTAGTGTGTTTTATGTAGTTTTATAAGAAATTTTTTTGAAATAGTTTTTAAAAGTTCTTCTATTTAAAGAGTAATAAAGAAAAAATCTTATAAAAGAATTCTTTAGTTCTCATGTTATTAATGTTATTCTATTACCTTTAAAAGTGAGGTCTACACTCCTCTTTAACTCATTTTTATTTAACTATGTATGTACTTGGTTCTTCCATTAATGTTAAAAATAACCTCCCAAGATCGTTTATCCTGTTAAAGATGGTTTGTGACAACAACAGCAAATGCTCATAACTAACTCCTCAGGGTGAATGTCACTTATTAAAACAGGATAAATTTTGCCACAAAGAAGAAAACTGCAGATATTTTTGCATTTTGGTATCACAAAAACAACAGGCAAAATTTTTTAAGGTTAACGCCTTTTTATACTTAATTTATTGATATAAATATCATTAGATGGTCGCTTTCATATTATTTGTTTTCGTGAAATAAGAAGAAAAGTATATTATTCTAATACAAATTTAGAAGCATTTTTACAGTATTCCTTGATTTGAAAATAAGAAAGTATGTAGGGGCATTTTAGCCTTCAAAACTTATCCTATTACATACGTAATTGGCTTTCATGGGTTGAAGTGAAAATAAAAGATAGAAAACCACCCATTGCGATAGTCATGAATAAAAATGAAGGTAGGAAAAACACCATGAAGTTAAAAACTGGTCCATTTCTTTTTCAATTCATCTCTTTTTTTACATTTAAGATTTTAATTTACGTGTAGGACGTGTATCCCATAGGGGAGCAATACCCTCTTAGGAAAACCTACTCAAATCAACCATATCACGATGGAAAGCAGTCAACACTGTAAGCAACTACCTCCAACCGTTCACAGCGCAATCCATCAGAAAATAACTACTTTAGATATTCATCACATACCATCATGAAACCAAAAAGCATCCTTATCGAAGCCGAAAAATTCCGCTGCAAAGAAGCTCCAGATCCACAAACAAGACGACTTAATGACTCCGAGGTGTGTGGAAGTGGTTTACGCGAGATAATGTTCTCTTTCGCTGCGGAATATGAATGGACGGGAAAGTTCTAAAGTAATTATCATCAATCATCTGAAATGTTCGATAATCAAGGGAACATGTGGCGCTCGTCAAAAAGGAAGTTGACTCGATCTCATTATCCGACTTGAATTTTTATAATGGCTGCGGAAGTTGGATTTCAATAATTTTGGAGGAATTTCTTCCCCGTGTTCATCCATTATAGTCAATAAGCTTTATAATGGACTGTTAAACTGCAAAGAAGGCTTTTTCCTATTTTTTTTGTGAGAGAAGAGTTTTTTTTCAAACAAAAAAAATGCGTAAATTTATTAGCTGCCGACAAAATATTGCGTGGGGTGCTTCATAATGTCAAGAGAAGTCTCATACATAATAAATTCTTAAAAATAAAACCGAGAAAGATACTTCTTAACACAAACCTTAATAAATAACAGGGAGAGGAAGCTAACACATGCATTGCTCTAAGCTTACGTTTACAAGCTTGTTGTATCTATACTAATAAAATAGAAACCCGCTGTTTGTCTGTTTATTTATTTGTCCGCGCTGTGCTTACAGCGTATTTGATTGGTCCAAACTCTCTTTCTCCTACCCTCGGAGTGGTTAGGATTCGTCCTGTCAAATATCCTAATGCTAAGAATCATCGTGATCTAGGTGCAGCCATTTTCTCTTTGAAACCTGGCAACAGCCAAGGGGCACACAACAAATTCTCATTCTTCGGTCTGTTTACATAATTTGGTGAAAAGAAAAGGGTGAAAAGTATCGGTTTATATCCAGAAACTGATTTGCCTTTACTTCTTTTGGCTTTTAATAGCATTCTGTTGTGGGGATTGCATAAAGCTTTTTCAGTTATTGCTTTTCATTTTCGAACGCCGATTGTTAAGCAACATGGCTTTGGCTGTTTACATCCGATTTACTTCGCTGAGAGGCCGCGAAGGGTGAACGGTGTTTTTTTCCTCTTCATTTAGTGAGTGCTTCTTACTATTCTGATTTATTACTTTTCTTCCGTTTTCCGTACATACATTTCCTTTTTATTCTATTTAACGCTGTATTTTTTGTTATGTTTGGCTCTTATGATGTTCGTCGTTAATTCATTAAGTGCTTTTTGTACTATCCTGAAACTGATTTTCATTTCATTCTTTGAATCTTACTTAGTACTTTAGGCTTACTTTTCTGTGTGCATTTTTAACTCTAAGAAAATCCATGTAGCAGTTTACTTCACTTTGATAACAGTTGTGCATTTCTTCCACACTTTCAAATTCACCATATTCACTTTGGTTTTTAAAGTAGTTCAGTCTTATTTTTGTGTGGGAATTGTTTGTGTTTAGTCACATAATTTAAGTTATTTAAATATTACATTAGTGGCATTTTATACACTTTTTCTTAATCATTATAGCTACTAAACAGCTTGGCGATATTCATCGGGACAGATAACAATTGAACGGTTTTGGTTTTGAGGCACAGATCAGGCTTCCTTTTCTTTGAGGTTGTTCGTACATTTGTTACACATAATTTAAATTGCCACGGCTTCGATAAGTCCTCAAGCCGCCATATTTATCCACAAGCAATATGCTTATGTGTTGTCATCATTTGAGCTTATGGCTAAACATGGCAGCTGAAGGACTCTTATCAAAGCTGTGCCTTTAAATTACTCTGGCTTTTTATACATTTACTGATTTTTGTTTAATTCTTCGAATAGATTCATTTAACTGTTTTAATCCATTTTTATGGACGGTAATGCAGCGGGCCTCTTTGTGGTGCAGTCTGGGAAATGTTAAATCTATTGCACCTTAAGTTTAAATATTTTTTAACAAATATGACTTCCCAACTATTACAAAGTGTATGAGATTCTGTCAAAGGAACTTAGTACGGGCGCAGCCCGTCAATAATGTCCGAGCAACGCTGGGATAGCGCGTTCGCCATAGGTATAAATATAAAGTTTTACTGGGCCCGGGCAACGCCGGGTCTAGCGCTGAAAGCGCTAGTTCAGAATAAAATGTACAGCAAAGAAATCATATCGAAAATTTACAGTAGATGCCACTTCTTGTGAGTTGTGTATTGGAATTAATTTCATTATTCTCATTAAAAAATAAGTACTCTTTAGCATAGATAAACTGTTTGAGATTTAGTACAAATCTCTTGAATAATATTCTAAATGACGGGGGAAATTATGGAATTGTTCAAAAATAAAATATCAAAGAATATTAATAAAATAGTATCAACTAAGTTGCATTCCTTTAAAAGGAAATTTTGACTTCTAATAACTAGAAGAATTAAAATAACTCTTATTCAGAGAGTGTCAATAAAAGTTTTTAAATATTGCTAATATTCGAATAAGTACTGATGATTTTGTACAGATCGATAAACTAAGATTGTGTAATTCTTTTTTTTTAAAGAAAATTCTCATTGTAGTTCATTGAAACACTAAAAATATCTTTGAAGCAGAATTATAACAAACTATAAAAACGCCATTAAAATCTGGAGCTCTATCTAATGTGATTTATTTCAAAACTTCAAAAATAAATAACGATGCCAATAAAACGCAACCATGTTTTAAATATGTTGACCTGAAACAGCGTTGCGAAGTTTAATAATGATTTAGACGTTTCAATGTCAAAACCACGTTATTCTCCTTCGTCTCAAAAACCTCCCTCCATGCTTTTCGGTTTCTCCAACCAACTTATCACAAAACCATTTATTTCTGAACAAATAATTTGTCTTTCCCTTCCGAAAAATAAAAACATATCCTCGAAATATGGCTTTCAAATGCGGTGGAAAAAGGTTGTCCCTCTTCCACTCTCTCTGAAATCTCTTCCTTTCATTCCAGAATCGCAACAAAAACCATTCGGCGAGATTTTATCTATCGAAGGAAATATGGTTCAAGTCGCAAAAGAAAATGGCGCCTGTGGTGTTGATTTAAAATGGCTGCCATTCTTTTTATTCGCAGCGACGGACGGTTCGGTGCTAAACGATTTAGAGAGCCGCAAATATACATTTTTAAAACTTTTCTGAAAGAAGGGAAACAATGCTAAGTTGATAAAGTGCGAACGTTCTCTTTGTATCTGTGGAATCGGGTTGCAGAAATATGGAAGCATCTTCTTTTTTTTCTGCCTCGCACTGTAGGCGTTGAGATTTACTGCGGGTGTAAGTTACCGAGACGAAATTCAATCGTGGACATTGAGACAAAGAAGATGTCGTTACAATAAGTAGGCTGTCGTCAGGGTTTTTCTGTGGTGCTAAGTTTGATAAAGTTTGACATGGCTGTCTGGATGAATATCGAGCTGGGACTCTTCCAAAAATAGTTTTTTAAAGGAGGAGTTCTTTTCTTTGTCTTTTAGGCTGTATTTAATTCCATCTTTATTCGTCCATTCTTCAGAAAGTTTATTAAAAACTAGACATGTAATGTTGTAGAAATAGATTATTCAAGGGTAATTTTTCAGTTTTCTAGTTGGTGGTCGTAGAAATTGCTTTTAATCAAAATTGAAGTAATAATTTCTCTTAAAAATGAATGTCATTTTCAACTTAAGGTTAGATTAATCATACTTTGAAATATAGAATAAAAAGATTAATTTAATTTTAAAATGTCTATCTCTTTATCAGGAAAAATTCCTCCATGAAATTTTATCAATGCCTTGTTCTGTTTATGCATTATTTCATGCTCTAAAACGTTACGCATTCAGAAATTGATTAGGCTACAACATTTTTCTAATTTAAAATATTTAAGAATTTACTGTTATGAAAGACATATTTTAAACTTTAAAATTGAATTTCGATTTTTCACTCTGCTTTTATTTAATGAAAGAAAGGTAGATTGTATTTTATGTCCCTTTCTTTCTTACAGAAGCAATATTTTCTAAATTCAATTTTTTTCAATTTTTCCCAAAACAATTGTCATTCATTTTCAGAGAAAACTTGTTTTTTCTTGAATAAAACGTTTAAAGTGTTGGTAATAAATTTTGGGGTACTTTTAATTTTGACTAATAAATTGCAATAGAAAACAATCGTTGTCGTTGAACCAAGTGTAATTTTACCAGGTTGATACTTATCGCCGCCTTTAAAAATTCCCAAAATCCAATACAGTGATACATTGCGTCTAAAATAGGTTAAATTTTGTTAACTCTCCCGTTAAAAATCGTTAAAATATTTTGAACGCCAAACATTTAAATATCTCGAATGTTTAATGGTTGTTGTCAACATAACTGTATGATATTTTAATAAGTTGGTTCGAAATTTTTGGGGATATATCTGTTATTTGGCACCCAAAACAGCATGGGGTTGGGATGCATAACGGAATCGTACGACACTCAATTTTTTATTCCAAAATATCAGTCACACTAATTCTTGAATTACATATTCATTCAACATACATTCAAAAGTCAAATTTCTTTAGATATACGTAACAATTTTTAACAACTACCTTAAATGTTTAAGAAGAGATTCACAAATCCAAATGAACTAGAAATTCCTACCTTTAAACTTAGTAAATGGATTAATACCTGCTTAATTCTTTCTCTGCCTATCTGTGTGTAAAACTGTGTTTCCGCCAATCCCCATCAAAAGCTGTTTCTCTTTCTAAAAGACTCCGCTTGCTCGGACACGCAACTATTAACGCAAACTGGCGAATAGTCTCCAACTCTCACGATAGCTCTTGTTATTCAACGTCTGCAGCTATCATCAAACCAAAGGACGAAACCTCAACGAAGGAAATAAAGCCAGAGCACTTTCCGAGAATTCGCAAAGTAAATACTACCGTAGCAGCCGTCTGGAATATTTCGATTTGGGAAGATTTCGAGCCGTTCTTTCCATCTTAGTGATTTTCATCACTTAGTTTTAAGAAATTTTTGGTGTAGAGATTGAGAATTCCGTATATTGGAAATGGTATTGGAACAGGACGTGTTATTACCAAAGGAGTTTCTAGGATTTCGCTTTATTCCTGCTTGAAAGGCATAGGATCAGTATTCAACATTGAGGAGAAAGTTATAAGTAGTTCTTAGAAAATTCTGGGTATGTTCAACATGAATAGGTTTACCTTAAATCGAGTACTTTTAATAATTTAAATAAATTTATTTCTAATGTTTCATAAATGCGTTTTATGTGTCTAACTATGTATTTTCCCCAAGTCACTTTATTATTTTCCAGAAAATTGGTTAGATACCTACCTTACTTAAAATATTGTGATTGTGAGGGGACTGAAATTTTTTGAAGAAAGCAAATTATCTCAAAAATTGTATCATTAGTAGTTTAAGACTTCGTCCATTTTATCCGTTTCAGTTAGAACTTATGTGGGCATGACAATTAAGTTTTGAGAATTTCGTTGAATTAGTATTTTTCTATAATTCCATGATGTATTTTCAAAATTATGGTAGGTAATTAAGAAAAATTGTAAACTGTCACTAAATTCTTTGAACTTTAAAAATAATATAGGTAAGTATAATATGAGGGTAATCATTACTAAAAACTGTTTAGAACACGTCTAGAATCCACATCTAACTTTCAATAAGTGAACCAAGATACTTTGTGATTTAGACTTTAAAGTAATCTAGCATATTTAACTTCATTGAAAAAGAAATGTAAGTTTGTTTCTTAAGGTTAAGAAATAACCTAAGGTAGATTAAGTTTTGATCCTACATTTCAATGAGTTCTGAATGACTTTTCCCAATGTCATCATTTTATGAAATTTACCAATCATGTCATTTACAATTCATCCATATATCTGAATTTCATTGACTTCAGTAAGGCATTCGATTCAATAGAACGAGACAAACTTTGGATAGTACTGAAAAACTATAAAATTCCTGAAAAATTCATTAATATCATTAAAAGTCTTTATGATGGAAGTAAAGCACGCATCGAGGTGGATGGAGTGCTTACAGACTCCTTTGATGATTTAACAGGAGTTAGGCAGGGATGTGTATTGTCCGGATTTTTATTCATTATTGCCATCGTTTGGATTATGACAAACACAGCCAAGAATGAGAGAAGAGGGATCAGCTGGAACTTTAACACCACCTTAAAAGATCTCGATTATGCAGACGACATAGTCTTGATTTCATCTTGGTTCATCGATCTTGAAAAGAAAACCGAAAAATTCAATAAATATGCAAATCAAATTGGTCTACAAATTAACAAGAATAAAACAAAAACCATGAGAATAAATGCAAAATCTAATAATAGGATGAAAATAAATTCTGAAGAAGTAGAAGAAGTTGATTCCTTCACATATCTTGGAGCAATAGTAAATAAGCAAGGAGGTAGCAGCGAAGATATCAACCAAAGAATCATAAAAGCTAGAATATGTTTCAAAAGCCTTCAAAAATTTTGGAGAGCTTCAAATATAAAAATCAACACAAAACTAAATGTAAACAAACAAAGCTGTAATGTAAACTAACTAAAACTAAACTGTAATGTAAACTAAGCAATGTAAACTAAATGTTTTTAAAGCTACTGTTCTCTCCATACTTTTATATGGTGCTGAATGTTGGAATCTCCGTAAAACTGAAATAGAAAAATTAGAAATATTCCAGAACAAATGTCTAAGAATTATATTGAAGATTTTCTGGCCTAACACCATATCAAACAAAGATTTATTAAAAAGGGGCAAAATTATCGCCCATTCAAGAAGATATTCTGAAGAGACGAAAGAGATGGACTGGACATATCCTTCGTTCAGAACGGGATTGCCCTGCTAACATCGCATTTAATTGGGCACCCGACGGAAAACGTAAAAGAGGGAGGCCGAGGCTTACTTGGCAAAGATATATGCACCAAGATCTGTGCAAGGCAAGACTGAATGGATGGGAGGAGGCAAGAGGGTTGGCCCAGGACAGGGGTGCGGGGAGAAAGAGACTCGAGGCCTTATGTGCCAGCTGGCGCGAAGAGGATAAGTAAGTAAGTAAGTACAATCATGTCTATAAACTAAATTTCATTTTTTCATTTATTCTTGAAATATTCAAGAAAAATATTAGGTTAATAAAATGAAATTCTTTTATTTTATGTCAGAGTACAGTTAGAACTTTATTAAATGACTCTAATGGTTTAAGTACATCTACAAAAAACTAATTTTCATTCAAGGAAGCTAAATATTCTGGATACCTCTAGTTTTGAAATTACCTATCAGTCAACGTTTGAAAGTAGGCATTGAAGAAGAAAAAACACAAATGTATTTTTTTCCATTGTAAGCTCCAATTTCGTGTCTAAAAGTATTTCTAAACTATAGAAGTTTTATTTGGAATAACAAAAATAATTGAACCAAAGGAAATAGCCTTAACGTGCTCAATTTCATTTACAGGGGATCCAGACTTTCAAAAACAAGAGGGGGGGGGAACAGAATACTGCCAAATACATCGGCAGCTATTTAACAAAATCTCTCTGAAAAAAGAAACTACCATCAGAAATGAATCACCCCCGAGCTGCAGCAAAAAAAAAACCACTAGTTGTTAACAGCAGCCTTGATGAGAAAACAAAACTCGGAAAATATACGTCACCCAAATCTTATTTAGAGAGAGAGAGGGAGGGCACAACAGAAAATTTAGAAAAGCGCCGAGACGAGAAAAATCGCCAACCATACATCAAGCAGAACCCAATCTAGGACACGAAACTCTCTAAAAAAAAGAGAAAAACAAGAAAAAGGAGAGAGAGAGAAACGGAAAAAATCTCCGCAAACAGAAATGATTGCCCTGGAAATTGAGAAGGGCATATTCTCTCTTTAATCGTCCGCAGCTCTTTGACTCGATATCCGCCGTCTGTTATTAAAGCACTGTGATCGATGTCGAAAATAATACACTCGTATATTACCACGCCCTCTTTGCCACGCTGTTGATGGGGATAGGTGAGGAAATCGTGCTCAACAATAAGTTCTCGTTTTTAATTTGGGGAATTGATCTCTGGTGCCTAATTCTTGGTTGCTTGTTTATTTTTCTCTACTTGTTCTACGTATTCAACATTTATTTACATAAACAAAGCTAATACCCACAAACCACATTTGTTTTATCATTAATTCACCAGATGAAAAGCTCCTAAACATTCTACCAGTAATCTTTTAGAAGTTTAGTTAGTAATCATTGAATGGTGTTTCGTTTCTCATTTACAATAATTACTCATTTCTCCCAATTGGTCACAATTTTAATTTCTTCTTCCCTCATTTACAGATATCTAATTATTATTTTTATTTTAAAATTAGCATAATAGTCGTACGGACGAGCTAAACCAGAAAACACATTACTTTTACCGGAAGTCTGACGAACTTTCAATGTATTCCATAACAATGCTCTAAAATCAAGGAAGTGTTCAAGAAATTCGTCTATATTTTCTCCCTGCTAAAGATCTCGGACCTTGAATTTAGGTAGCAATATAAGAAAAGAAGTGATGTGTTTAACAAGGTTTTTTTTTAAAAAACCCTTCCTTTGACAAACATATTGAAGGTATTAAAATTGTGTTACAGAGGAAAATATATAATTCAAAACTCGCTCACCAAAGGGTACTTGCTCGATTGCGCAGCTCATTTGGAAATTTAAGCTAGTCATCCTCAAAGAATTGAATTTTTTTAAAAAAAGTGCGTATATTGAATTTTGCTAAACAGTAAAGAGAGTGACATATACCTACTCCTTTTAATTATTCCACTATGTTCATTATCCCTCAACTGAAAAGCGATGAAGAGGGTAATGTAAGTCTGAACACTTTTAAAGATGTTTGTGTGGTATCGCTTTTTTACTTTTAACTACACTTTATAAGGTTCGCATTGTCTATTAACTTCTAGAACCGAAGTACAAAAGAAGGAAGTAATTAAAAACAAACATTCAAACATTTCAACCTTTAAATATATCTTAAGACAACATTATTTACCACACACGCATAAAAGGAAATAACAATGGACTCTAACCGTCTGACGTCACACGGAACCAACACGTGACCTACTGAGCTTGCGATAGGTTACCACAGATACTACACTAGTAGATCTACTAGTGTAGTATCTGTGGTAACCAATCGCAAGCTCAGTTGTAGGTCACGTGTTGGTTCCGTGAAGTCTCGAACCAGATAGGCGGTTAGAGTCCATTCACCTAAATGCAACACAGCTCTCCTTCAAACAAACTCCAATGTTTAATTAAGAGTCTTATTTACTTGGAGGAAAACAAATAACACAACAACAATAAAACCATCGTTCAAAACGAGCGAAAAAAGAGGCATTTCCAATCGACTGTAATAAAAAAAACGAAAACTGAGATTTCTACGCGTCAGAATGAATTTTCGAGCTCAAATAGATTCATCCTTATGTAAATTACGAGAGGATAGAAATTCCCAAAAGGCTCAGACCTTAAAAAATCCGGCTTTGGTGCGTTTATTGTTATGAATGCTGACATTTTCTTTTGATAAGCAATCTAGTGGAGCGATAAGAAAAAGTGACGCGAATTTGCATGTTTTAAAATACGCTGAGAATATTCGACGCGAACGGTTTTGGGAGGTGGCGGTGTTTCGGGATGAAAGTTTTGTTTGTGATTTCATATTCGGTATTCAAATGGCGTTTGAGAGCGAATTATTACGGGAATATTGAAGGCGCAGTACCTTGTTTATAAATGTGAAAAGGTGAAATTGGTTGTTTCGTTTGGTTTAAGGGAGGTATAGTGTATTGTTCAGGAATGTTTTTTTTTTTATGCTTATTTTGATTCAAGCCATAAAACGTAGAATGAAATATTGAAAAGTTTTAAAATTGTAAACGCAAATATTGTTTCTTAACCATTGGATGAAACAACATTTACATTTGTAAGGATAAATAAACTAGTACAAAGAAATTATAGCAATTTGAAAGTTTTCTTACGCCTTGAGGTGCTATAAATGATGTCGAATAAAAGTAACTGTAGAAAGTTGGGTACACGGTGATTTAAAATTTATTTTAACTTTATGTGCAAATAAAGGTTGTTGTACGTTGTTTTCTTGAATTTTTACTATAACTGTTGTTTTTTTACTTTATGGAATGCACTTGTCATATTTTATAAGATGTTTAAACTCTGAAGAAAAGTAGTAGTCTGGAATACATTTTGCTTAATAAAAATGAACTGATTTGTCCACCGTTATAGTTAATATCTACAAATACCTACAATAAAATTCTGTAAAAGTCCACAAAAATGGTACTATGTGAAACTACATAAGACATTTTGAACCATTACAATTTTAATGCTATTTTCTTATTGAGAAGCAAGTAGCATTCTTAAAAAAATGGAAATGACCAAACGTTTGAAAAATTCTATTACCTTTTTTTAGAAATTTAATCTTAAACTACCTATTTCGTCCAGGGTGCTTTGAAAATTTTTAGAGACGAATACCTCAGCAGAACCGTCATGGAGATTTGGTGGGCTGATTTTAATTTTGACCACAATTGTGAGAAGAAAAATATATCTAATATTGAAATAAGACTAAGTGAAAAAAATTTTCTATTTCACGATAAAATTGTTATGAGAGTTATAAAAATTGTACTATTTGATTTTAGAAAAAAAATTTGAAAAATAAAAAATTCTGCTGAAAATTGTTTTCATATTTCCAAACATATTGCTTGAAACTGCTTTTACTTAGGTTTAAAGTATAGAAAGGAAAAGTTATTATTTTCAAATAACTATAGCCATCCTTAATGTTTTTTTCGGAATGATACACAATTTCTTTCAAGTTTTGTAAAATTCTTTCTACAGTACATTTTGTAAACGTTAAAGCGAAATTCTTTTCATACATTCCGATCCTCTCCAGTTTCCATGTCAACAATAATAAATCTCAAGACTCCTTCCCCCTCAAAGAACGTTTCCTCCCGTCATCGATTCCGCCATCTTTGTGGTCAATTCCCTCACCACACAAACTCCACAGGACAAAATGTAATCAAATATTGGCCTTGTCCAACCATAATTGTTTTTCCTCTCTCTATACGGCAACTCGCGCATTCGTTCTTTCAACTTGCGCTTTCGCTCTTTTTGCGAAGGAAACATCCGATGCAATTAGCTGCTTGATATCCCATGACGCCTCGTTTCCTTCGAAAATAATTCGAACGATCGCCCTCCCCCCCCCCCTTGCGGATTATTTTGTGTGTCTTCGGAGGATGAATGGCGGGATAAACAAACAGAGTGATTCCGATTTCGCCATTTTGTTTTTTTGTTCTCTTTCTTCAGGTGTGAAATCGATGGAGGTGCTTTGTCTTGAGGGGAAAAAGTTTTCTTTTGAGGAAGTTGGTGAAATTGTGTGAATCTCTTGTTTGTTTTGGTGAAATGTTGTTGTGGCGAGAGGGAGGGGAAAAAATTTGAGGAAGTTCTATCGGGAGTTTTACGGGTTTTGAAAGTTTTTGTTCGAAGAAATCGGTCTTGGGAAAAGACAAATAAACAAGGGGGTAAACTTATTTTTCAATTAAAGTTTCTGAGACGCTTTTGTAAAAATTTGAAAGATTGAGCTCGAATTCAAAGAAGGTATTTTTTGAACAAGATCGTAGGAAACGATTTTATAGTAACTCCATTCTAGAACAACATCCTAATAAAAACATTTAAATCCTCTCTATTTGTTACAACCAGTAGATTAAGTTAACGCATTACTTTAAATAAGAATTGTTGAAAAATACGTACAACTTTGCAATAATAAATTAAATATTCAATGCTTTATAGTTTCAATGCTATTCAAAACTTCAATTATCTTCGTATATCTTTTGTCATGAAATTGAAATTTATTTCGACATCAGTGCTGACTTTAAGTCTATCTCAATCTTTTAAAGTTTAAGAAGGAAAGTTCAACCATGAATTCAATGACTAGAAAATCTAGATCCATGAATTCTATGAATTTATTCTTCAGGTTTGACTAAAATATAAAAAATTTTGGAAGTTACTCTAGCTAAAATTTATTTCATTATCTAACATAAAAATTTGACTACCTTTATGAGGCAGCACCATATCCGACATAATTATAAATGAAGTATGATGAAATGCCCAATTTTATTTCAAGGTTACGATCCAAAATCCACTCCGCATAATTCAACTCTGAAATTGAGATAGGTTTGATTTAAGTTGTTTTTAAGTAGAGTACTTTCTATAGCAATATCAAGTTAACTGTCTCTTCAACCCAATTATTTACGAAATCCATTATAAGAAATACCGCTTATGTGAGTTTATATAAATCTGAACCGTCAAAAATATAAAAACATCATTCAAAACTACTCCAAGTACTGCCCATCCACAATAAAAACTGAGTTTTGTATGCCCAAAATGGAATAGGTCCAAGAAAGCACGTAGCAGTCGGAGGCGCTAAAAAATGCTTGAAAACTTGGTATCTGAATCGTAAATACGTGAACCCATACGCGATCTCCTATTTCCTCTTTTAAAGTAAGTGGCACGTTTTTTCAAAAATCGTATTTGACCCGCTTTATTCCTCTGGCTTATGTCCCTATTACAAGATCGTGGGTTTCTTTAACAGCCTTTGAAATCGCTTTCTATTTTAGTGGTGAGTATGCATCGAATATTACTTTCTCTATCCAAGGTATAATGTTCTTCATTAAAGTCATGTTAGTCTTTATACCTGGTATGAAATAAATATTAACTGTTGGAGTCATAGAGGCGAAATAGAAGTGGAGTGAGCATTTCCATTGAATATACTACGAAAAAGAGTACCCGACATTAGCAGGGCTTGTGGCGATGAGTTGGCACGTTGTACACAAGGATAGAGTTTTGTGGCCCTCAGTTTTATCTCCCCGATCTCTTTGTGTGGTTTGGGGGTTTCTTTCGTTCACTAATTGACCACACAAAGAGACCGATACATGAACTGAGGGGTGTTAAAGTCTGTCCTTGCCCTATCGCTAACTCAGCAATTTCAAAACTATTTCAGGAATGCGCTAAAGCTACGTGGCAAAACGCCATGTCAAGATGAATGCACGCATTTGCAACATTGTACGGCAAAAAAAAGTTTGGCAGTGAAAATAATTTACTGTGAGATCCCCATCACGTGACGGTGATGACGTGTTTGCGATCATCACGTGGCTGTGGTCTTTGGAAGACTTTCTGGAAATTATCTTAAGGCTCATACAGACTTACCACTTATTGTGTTCATTTTGGAGGAATCATCCAAAGTGACAAGTGTATAAAGGCTCATTCGCACTATTTCACTTTCACTGCTCCCCCTGAGTGATTCACTCCCGCGACTCGCTAGTTTGCATAGAAAAGTTAAAGAGTAAAGAGTCCAAGCATGGCCATCTAGACACATAAGGGCAGAGAAGTTCAAAATCTTGACTGACGTTCTACCTACTATTTCGCGTCACATTATCACTTTTTGGTCAACAGCGCAACTCCATTCTGAAGGGAGCGTGAACGATTTCAGACTGGAGTTGCGCTGCTGTCCAAAAAAGCGACGATGACGTGAAATAGTAGGCAGAACGTCCCTCAAGATTTCGAGCTTCTCTGTGACCTTATGTGTCTAGATGGCCATGGTCCAAGTCACACTATTCACTACGGATGATTAATCCAAAATGAATTTCAAAAGTGATAAGACTGTGATCTTTAACTTTCACTCATTACTCCTTTACTTTCCTATGCAAACTATCTATTTTACAGGAGTGAATCAATCGGGATGAACAGTGAAAAGGGAAACAGTATCCGCGTTTACAAGAGCCATTCTACCGGAGGAAAGGCGGAGAAAACTGGTTGTTCTTTCACCGCTCTCCCTACGCTAGGGAAAAGGCCACCTGACTATCGGTTTGAAATTCTCCCATGGGCTATAGCAGGAGGAAAGGTTTTAATTGGATCAACCTCCGGTAGACGGCGCTCTCGCTCGCTTGTCACGTGATTCTTTCTACTGGTAGGATGAGTGCTCTTGTGAACGGACTATTTAATTTTCCACAAGGCTGGTTTTCGGAGATCCCTTTTCCCCTACTTCTTTAGCTCTTTCTGCGGTTGAACAGGATGGCTTTTGTGAACGCGGCTAGTGTGAACGAGCCTTTATAGACACTCTCTATTAGTTATTACCATTGCTCCCTCCACCACTATCTCTCCTCTATGATGGAAGAGAGCTGTTTCGAAAGAGTGTAATGAGGAGTGGTGGGTGTGCTTGCAGACAACACGCGCGAGGGTGCGGTGGCGACGAACGAGCGGCTGCGGCTGGTGGCGGGCAAGGTGTCGGTGTCCTACAACACGGTGAAGGGGGCGCTGACGGGGCTGCACGAGCGCTACGAGGCCTCCAAGGCGGAGCGCAACGTCTTCCGCCGCTACGCGCTGCTCAAGGCCGTCGTCAAGGAGGTCATTCAGCTGGACGCGCAGTACTGGCTGCTGCTCGACGTGCCCAAGCAGGACAAGCAAGAACAGGTAAACCCCTTCCTTCCTTCTCCGCCACCCCTTTCCATACTTATATATGCGGACTATTCGGCCGGCTTAAGCTATAGGCTTCGGAGATTTTTTTGAGCCACAAAACGTCAATTTGCTATTTTGGGTCAATATTGTCCTTTATAAACTGACGATTCAGTGAAAACGCTCCTTCGGCTTTGAGAATTGAAAGTTTACCATTAATTATTGATTCAGTTCAATTCCGTTATGTATCCCGTTAAATATTTCAAACTGTTTTGGTTGCCAAATATTCAAATATTAACAAACTTTTATGGTTGTTATTAATATAACTGTGTGTTTTATTCCGTAGAATTGAAATATTTGGAGATATTTAACGGGACACATAACGGAATTGAACCATTAATTCAATTGGGAATCGGTGCGAAAAACTAGTTTATTTAAAGGGGAAAATATTCATATAAAGAGATAAAAGTAATAAAACCATCGAGTAAAAATATTCTCCATGCCACAAATACTCACGTCTAACTTTAAAACTCCGAGGCATAACAAATCTTAAAAGCTTTCATATTACATCCTCAAACATCTCCCAATTCATATTTTACCAAAATTTACAATCCACTAAAAGCATAAATCTCCATCTAATAGTGACGAAGAATCCATCAAAAACACTTAAATCAACGCCAGCAACAACCACCAACCATTCTTCACCATTAGCTCGAAACCCCGTGCTGGTAACGCCGGTTGAAAAAAAAAAGAAGAGCGAAATCCCCTCGTAGACAGCGCTGATTCATTCCACGGACAATCTGATCCATCAAGAATGTTGACCCTAAGTCGGGATCATAACATCAAGGGAGAATGTTTATCAAGATTAGCAACGACTGTCAACGCCCACTTTGTTGGTTCCGGATTACATCCTTTGTTGAAGGCATTAGTTCATTTTGACCATGTTTGGAAAAAGGGAGGCTTAGGATAAGGGGTGGCTCGTGTTCGTGATGGAAAGTCGATAATTTTGTCGGGATTTCTCGATGGAGTGATGTTTAAAGCAGATAATTTCAGACTGACCTCAATGAGAGAAGTAATAGCATGTTCTTGAGGAAATGTGGCTAATAAATGAGATGTAAAAGGTAGGATAATTAACTTTTATAAATACAGTCCAATCCACTTAAAGTGATAACAGTTAATGTTATTATTGGGATATTGTTTCCCAAATTGACATGCTCTGATCATTCATATTTAGTTTAACGCAAAATACATCGTTTTATGTGATCATAAACTGATTTAATCTTTTAATGTACTCAAAATATGTCCTGTCCATAATCTTTCTAATAAATTAGCTATAATGAGCCAAAGAAAGTATTTAATTTATCAGATTATTTATAATACTACTCTTAAATTTTCCTGAAATAATTTTAAGTTGCAATATAAATATATTCTATGAAATCGTTTATACATACTTTAAATAGTACTACTTATAAGTTTGATTTTAAGGCAAACCTCTAATTGCTCTGTAATTTACCAGAGTTATTATTACTTATTATTACTAAGCGATCATATTAAATAGAGTCGATTGTACTAAATTTTTAGCAAATTTTAGTTATTACAGAATTTTTTTTCTTTAGTTAAACTGGATCAATCAGACACCATGTAATTAGTAACTGTTGAATTCCCAAACCCTTTGAAACCGTACTGGATAACACAATATATAAATTTCTACTTACGAAATATCTACTTTCGTTAGGAATCGTTCTTTTAAAGCTGCAACTTCAAAGAATTAAGTGATAACTCTCTTAGGTATAAAAATAAAATTGAATTGTTCTCATTAAAATTTATATCAAAATGCAAAATAAGTTAAGATTCAATATTTTTTCAAAATTGGGGACTTTCTTTTAGGTTTGTTCGTTTCACATTACTCTTGTACTTTCCTGCAATTAAAAAAGAATAGAATTTTAGACATATAAAAATAGGATGTACGATAAATTTTCTTCCATTTACAAATTACTTTCATGAATAATGTAACTTTATAATTTATACGAGAAAATGCAATTCAGCTCTTAGAGAATAAGTGTTAAATTAGGAAGGAAAAATTATCTTGGTGTACAAAATATCATTTTATTCCTCTTCCTACTAATATTTTCAAGAAAGAAAATGGCACTTTAATACAGCACTCAATTTCTTCGTGGAAAAATTAGAAATTAAATTTATGAATTAATAATACGAATACATTAAATTCACATAAAATGTCTAGACATAATCATCGAGTTTCAGAAACTAATAAACGAAATGCTTATATCTTTCATTATTTTCGTTACATTATTAAGAATACATAATTTAAGCAGATAAAAATACTGTAAGTTGTTGAGAAATATGCTATTAAATAACATCCATCCTTCGGAATAATAAAAAAGCTACACCTAAATGTTTGTTTTTGTGCAATAAAAGTGCTTTTGTTGAGAAACAGTTTTACAGGCACTCTTTGGGGAATCTCGGTATTGCAGGAAAAATGACATTTCGAGCTTGTAGGCATATAGGCATGTGAAGTAGTTTTGTTCAAATTACGTACAGGTCACTAGTTTCGGGATCATATGAACTGGTTTGGAGGAAGCTCAAGCAAAAGGTGTCTTTCAAAAGGTGAATACGTGAAAGGAATAGGTGAATAGGTAAACATGTTCTTTCAACGTTTTACATGGTAATTTACTTATCATTATGATAAAGGAATTACAAGGAATTAATATTTTATCATTTCATTTTAGTACTTTAATATCATTTTAATATTATTTCATTTTAGTACTTTAATTTTGAATTAACCCAAAGGTTAATTTCAAAATTAAAGAAATGAGGGGGGTGAAAAATAATATAAATGTTTATTAAATAAAACCAAATAATCCTCGTATTAAATTTGTATTATTGCCACCAAATAAGAACTACGATATTACAGCGAAAGATGCTGTTTTTCAAAAATATAACTGAGTTAAATTTCAATTTAACTAAGAAAAATATGAATTTATTTGGGAAAAAAAATTTCAACTTATACATTTGAGCTTTATTTCTTGTATTTAAATAGGTATTTGTTAAAGGTTTGAGACGGAGTGAAGGTTTTATGAATTTTAAAGATTCGATTAAATCAATCGCATCAACTCTAGTTAAATTTAACAGTCAGAATGTAATAGTTTTGTATAATCTACATACATACGTGTCCTCCGTAATAACATTGGATTAAATAGAAAACTTAATTTTGAATAAATGATGGGGTTTTGTACAAAGTTGTTGCTGTTCCTACATAAAATTCTTTAGGGTGGCTCTTACGAACCAACTACGGACAACTTACGTTACAATCTAACGCACATATACGGGGAAAACCGTTCCATTGTATTGCTCCATAAACTCACTTAGCCTCCGAGTGCTCTTGAGTGGAAGAGAACACAATGCGATACATCACAATAAACTCGCATCGGATTGTATTGTACTGTTTGTGGAGTTGTATTTGTTTTTTTGTTTCGTTCAGGTGAACGCCTACGTGCTCCGGGCGTGCGCCGTGCTCGAAAAGGCGTCGGACACGCGGCCTCAAGGGGAGACGTCCAAGAGCCAAGCGGCCCAGCAGGCCGAGGAAGAGGCCAGAGAGAAAGAAAGGAAGGCCAGGCTCGAAGGTCAGTACGCACTAACCAGGCTTGCAGAATATGTCTCATCGAGTCATTTACTAGAAAGAAGGGGGGTAATATATACTACACTCTATTTTGAGTTTAATAATGAATTGATAAAAGTCCCAAGATGGAATATTTTCTCATAATAAAAGATACAAACGGCATCTTTTATAAAATTGATCTCAAAATAAATACTATGTATATAGAAGGTAGTAAAATGTTTGTTTCCTCCTTTTTCCCTGTTCTTAAGCGATATTTTCAACTCTCCACAGATCACCAAATAAATACGACTTAGTATATATGTCATGGCCAAAGCCCGAAGTGGCCGGACTTCGGGCTTTGGCCGTAACATTTTTCTATAATCCAATAGCATTATCGTAAAAGCTTGGAGAAGTTTTCATATGAACTGAGGGAAATGTTGGGAGTTCAAGATGTTCTGCACCCCTGAGCCTAACCGTTCTTTATCATATAAGCCTAACTATATCTTATCCACTAATATTTACTCACATAATCTTCAAAATCTCTAAATTAAAATCAAAACATTCAAAACCTTTTCTCATCCAGTAAAAAAAAAGAAAAAAAAATTAACTCATTTCCCGCATATTTTGAATGTGTTTTTGTTTTTCTGAAAGAAAAATCTGAAGGAATAACTATTAGTAATTGGAAGTTGGAAAATGTAAAATAAAAGCTTTGATTTCAATTTTTCTTTAAATCTGTAAAAAATTGAGAATTGTCCCGTAGGTTACATATCAAATTAGAATTTAATTTTTAACGAATCCGTTTAAGCTTTTCCGTTACAGTAAACCAAACTCAAAAGAAGAACATGGTGAAAGAGACATAATCCATGTACCGAAAACAATTTTCCTTCTTCCTTCCATTTTTAAATTACTTATATCCTCAACATCTTATATAACACACACAAAAACCTTATCCTCTAGAGTTTATTTTATAGGAAGCCAAATCAAATATCAGGTGTTTACTGTGATAATATACGGCCTTCGCTATTCTTTTATTGGTTTAGCCCAAGACCCCCTACCATACATACACAGAACTAAAGGAGCCTGAACCGAAAGGTTATATGAAATATTCCACAGAGAGTTAAGTTTTTTCCGTATAAGCCATAGAAAGGTTAAGGTGCCATTGTTTTCACATAGGAGTGAGAAAAGAGAAATCCTTTTTTCTTAGATATTGAAAAGAAAGCTTATGTTTGTATGGTAAAGAAAGTGTTATTTTTCAGGGAAAGGCATTTCTTTCTGAAGCGAAGAACGGTTTGCATTTTACAAATGCAAACTTTTGTCCTTTTCTTCTAGCTTGGAAAACATAAGCGTCCTGATCTGTTTTGAGACACTTTCTTAAAGATTTGTTACATCAAAATCCGTAACATTGACATTCAAAAAAATGTCTAGTATTTGCAATGTGATACATCATTGAAAGAAAATCACTACTAAAAATTACAAATTTTAGCATTATAATGGCACGAAACAGTACTAAATTTGTAAACTTTATAGTTTTCAAACTTGAAAGAAAATATAATTACACAGGTTATTCATAATAAAAGTAACACCATTAAAGAGATCCCTCCAAACAAAATCTGTCGTCATAAAGTACAAAATTTCGGGGAGGATAACAACTGTGTATGAGCTGAGGTATATGATAACTGTTGCTCTTGTTGTTGTCGTGTCCTTGGAGATCAGATGGAGTGGTGCTTTTGGATTAATTTTGCTATGACGACTACTGATTCTGAATATAGGTATTCTTCGGTGGGATAGTTTAGGTTATCCATTGCAGCAGTGACAACTGGGCAATCAAAAATATGTTTTGGTGTGTAACTGTGGTAAGGTATTTAATTGCAAAAAAAATTTGTTTTGCAAAAAAAATACCTATCTCTTTAAGACAGTATTTCTCACATTTACAATACTATTAGGTCTGTCTAAGTAAGAAATGCCATCTCAGGCTATCATTTGATGCCTGAACGATAATCATCCATAATTCATATTATTTCAAATTTAATACATATATGTAATATTGTTTTGAAACATGGCCATTTAGTTGTCAAGCTGAATATTTATCTCATTCTGTGTCATTACTGCTTTGAAAAAGGTAGGAAATTAGTAAGATATTTATTAAAAGTTACGTTTATGCATAGTACATGAAAAATAAAAATCAACAAAATATTCATCCTACATAACAACGAAATCAGTAAATGACCTCATTACTTCTACGAAACTTCTTTCGGATCATAATAATAACTATGTAGACGTTCCCTTAAAAGAGATGCCTAAATTACATCGCTCTCAGAACAAAAACATGTTTAAAGATAATGAGATAAAACGTAGCGTCTTATGGAAGTCAAAAGAAGATGTATAAAATAAGTTCACACACCTCTCCCCAAAGAGCTTTTCGCCAAATTCCTCCTTTCAAATCCTTTTAAAAATCAAAAGCTCTAATTCTTCGGAGGATTAAATAGTAAGAGACGAAGTAGTCTTCACACCGACCGACATTAAACATTTAAAATCACAAATTCTCGTAAACGCGTCTGGATAAAAAATGAAAGCTTTATCTTCCCTATTATTATCATTATTATTATTATTTCTGCAATGGAAAAGAAAATGGCGTCTGTGTTTCCAACTTCCAAATCGGATTACGCGAAAATACGAGTAGCGTGCCGTTGTCATTAACAGCTTAATACGTTTCCGCATTGTTCCAGTGAAGTGTTATCACCAGGCGGCATGTTGAAACATGAATTGATGGCCGCTAGTTTTAATTGCGCATTAGCTGTAACCGAGAAATACGTCCACGTAGACAAAGCTTTTGTTGGGTTGTTAATTTGGAACAATGCTGCCGGATTTCGATAGGTATTTATGATTTTGTCTTGACAAAAAGCATACATAGAATACTACATTTATTTAATATCAGTTTGGATGTGTTAAGCATAGGTCAACTATCCACTTTTAAGGCTTAAGCAAATTAAAGCTTCCTTTTGAAGTAGAAATTCCTTCAAGTTATACAAAACTATTAATTGTAAAGGCATTAATTAAATACTGGTTTAGTATCAATCAAACACCTTTAAGCATTTTGTATTCCTGGTTGTTGTTTTTTTCACCAAGCATCATTAGTTGTAGAAAAGGGTAGCAAGAATTAACCATTGATGAACTTAAGGTAGAGATTAAGGAAGTGCTGTGTTTTAAGACGCTCAAAAGGGCAGAATAGTTTAGATAAAATAAAAATTATTCCACTGTTAAAATTTTTTTCCCATATCGTTACCACAATACCAAAATAGCGTAAGTGGATTTACTTCGTTCTGAAAAAAAAACACTATTGGGTTATATAATTTCGTTTTTAACCGGGAATAGGCACAGGTTTATTGACATTTACATAGCTAACATACTAACTAGTCACATACATAGTTAGCTAACATTTGCATAGTTTTAGTGTGGTGGTAACGATATGACACGACACCATTCATGGCATTATTCACTGCTACTTGACCAGCGGTTAACATGCGGTCAAAGAAGGATTACACCAATCAGAATCAACAAAAAGTTCGTTTTCTTTCTTTAGCTGCTGGTTAACCGCTGTTCAGCTAGCCGATTACAAATCCTTTCCTAACAGTTGGTCTATTATTGTTTTCCAGCCTCCACGGTCCAGCAGATCGAAGAAGAGAACACGTTGCTCATCAATGACCTTTACCGACTTCTGAAGAAGTACGCCAACCTGCGGCAGGTGGTACACACGCTGCACCTGTCGTACCGCACGGCGCGGATGTACCCCATCTTCCCGCGGTACAACATGCTAAAGGACATGATCAGGGACGTCCTGAGGGACCCGGCTTACATGGAGGTGTGCCACGAAGAGAGCTAAAGCTCCTGCCCCTCTCCGCTCGCTCTCTCTCGCCCGCCAAGGCGCCAAGCACTTCGCTGGGGGTGGGGTCTGTGTGAAGAACCACGCCCCGTGGCGTGGTCTCGCGGGAGGAACGCCCTTGTGGGCGGTCGCTTCTTCAGAAAGTGAAAGAATCGAGGATGATTCGGTGTTGATATCGATTTTGAAGTTGTGTTTGTCCGGATGTTCAGTGGATTTTATGCATTTGGTGTGTTAAATATGGCATGAAATGTCCATTCATGCAATAATGATCATGATATTCAAAATTTTAAAACTGAAGTCAAAGTTAAAATCAGAAATTTTGTTTGTGCAGCATTTGAGTTATTACAGGATTATTTTATAAGAGAACGAAGATTGTTTCCTTCAGTGCAACTTCATTTACCAAAATCAATATGTTTTTATATGAATTTATAGTTAGTTCAATCCATGCAATTCTGCAATAAGTTCAAAAAGCTCATTTACTGTAATATCTCCAATCAAAATCATGCAATCTATCAAAGAAAGTAAGTTGTGTAGAAAACCCATACCAACACAATGTTAATTGAATGTGTCTTCAAAACACAGCTTTAAAAGAAATATAGGTTATGTTTACCTTATTTGTGTTTAAAAAAGACCTGTATGGGTAACATGTTGTTTGATAGTTCAGCAAGTTTTTAATTTTACTTGGAATACCTACGAGAAATTCATATTCAAACACATACAAGAGATTTTCATGCGATGCATACCATAATCCACAGACAAAATTGGATACATCAAAGGAAGTAACCCAATGGTGTTCCGCAAGTCATCTGGTACAGATCAGTTATTCCAAGACGATCTTCAGAGAGAGAGAAAAAAAAAAGGATGCCACGTGACCCACCTCCAGTGAGAGAGAGAGTGAGAGGGTGGGAAGACCGAAGATCCACTGCCAAAATAATTAATACTAATTAGGTGATCTCGAACAGTGAACGTTCTGGGCCAGGTTCATCCAACGAACTGCCTCTTAGTGTTCTCTCCCTTTAGCATGAAGAAAAAAACCCCATCGTTCATCCTCCCGAACAGAGTGGTTGGGGTGACGACTTATAGCTTTTACGGTTGACTGTTGTCTATAGACTTCAAAACATCTCGTTGTCGAATGTCTTTTCTTTTTGCCCTGTTTTCTATATTATTATTATTATTATAGAAGGAGAGCGGGATGCTCAAGTTTTGCTGATGGAAGAGTGATCGTTGGTAGTGCCGAAGAGGGACCCATTCATTCAAGCTGACGTGGAAGTAGAACAGGTGTTAGGATCTAATGCCTTATTGTTTTGATGATTATTGACACCCTTAAAGTAATTTAGAAGCAATTATATTATCAAAAGCAAAAACCGGTTTTTATTCACAAACTACATAAGTTAACTTCTTCTATGGAAATAATTTGTAACTTTTGTAGTGTTGAGTATTTTAGAAGGAAATCTTAAATGTCTAAAAGATAAAATCTATAAATTTTATGCTTCTTTTTTTAAACTTATTTATACTTTGCTGAGCAATAAAAAGTCAGTTTTGAAAAGCTCATAAAATGCATTCAGCCTCTAGGAAATTTAATGTGGTAGTAAAATGCTCCATATCAAATTATTTATATTTGAAGGCCGCAATCCACTGTCTCAATAGCCAAATTTTTAACCCTTTCAGACCCGTCCGCCCCAAATTTTCCATTGGATTCTATTGTAATCTCGGCCGGCTTAGGATTAAAAGGGTTAAAATACGTTGATGATTTTTGAGGAGGTTAACTTTTACCTTAATTAACATTTTTTTTTTTCATTTTGACCCAAAACAACTGTTAAAATTCTCATTATAATTGAAGCATTAAGAGCTAATATATTGATAAAATAACTCGAATTTCTATTAGAGTGTATGAATTTTAAATATTAATAGTTCACATATCCTGTAAGCTTGGGTCTTCCAAGTGGCAAACGACAACTACAACAACATTAATTCATATTAATAGAACACTAATTTAAGAGTTTTGCACTGCGAAAAAACCTCGCATAGAAAAAGAATGGAAAACAGTTGAGAATCACTATTCAAGGAACACAAATCAGTAGTTCTCAACTAATTAACCAGCTATTCTCTGCATATATTTTACTTTTTATATCTCCCCCTTGCATACCTTTGAACGCGAGTTAATGCATGGAATAAAATGTATTCGCGATAGAAAAATGTTGGAGAATCCAAGCTTTAAAATAGACTTGTTGGGGTAATTGAAAAAGCATTTGTGAAAAATAAGTTTCGCATCATATGAAGCTTGTTTAACGATTTTGAGACAGATATTATAAATACGTGTTCAAAAAAAAGTTAAAACAAGCTAATCATATACTGCTTTAAAATTATCTCAATGAAGTATTTCAAATTTATCAGGTTATGACTTAATGTAATACGCGGGGGACTCTTTTAATATTATGTATAAGACATTCTGTTGGAATCATTTCAAATTTGAAGAAAAAATGTTCTTGTAATGTAGTGTGTATCTGTATATGTAATCTCCTCAGTATTGTTGCCTCATATTTATGTACAGATTTTTTGGGATCATTCAGTAACTTAAGGATGGTAAATGGTAAAAAAAGGAGCTTCCTTGAGATTTGTCTGATTAAAATTTTAAAAGTTGAACTAAAACTATTAACCCATTGATTTTACTGCTCAGAAAAAACTGAACGCGGTGTAATGTAACAAAATTACTGAATGATCCTATTATCTTGAAATTCTATTTTTTGTAGATTCTATATACTATATTGTGTCAAATGTGATGCAATTCTTTGATGTCCATAAATATAATAATTATATTTACTATACAGGAGGGATGAAATGAAAATGGTCTAGAAAATATCGTGGGAGGATAACTACCCTTGAATGTTCTGGGTCACTTTCATTTTATCAAATACAAATCAACTTAACCCTGCTTACAAAACATTACGAAAGAAATTTATTTCATCAAACTCGATAGAAAAACACCATAATAGCCGGATTTTTCATTTTTTTAAATGAAACTTTTTTATTGGGAGAAACAAGAATTTTTCAGTAGTTAACATTTCACGTCAGTTAACCACATTCTTCTAAAATAAGCCGAATTCAATGAAGTATTTGAAATGAACCTCTTCGGCTCACTCGGATGAATCTTTTCCATTCGCGAAGCGCGAGTCATGTCCATCATATTCACTTAGAGTGTAGAACGTATTATAATGAAATGCGGACATTTTTAGAATGCAGCCATAAGTCAAAGATTTCCGTGGCGAATTTAGCAAAATGAATCAGACTTAACCATTATTATTATTATTACTATTATTACTATTCGCGGGTTTTTCTTTCTGTAGCGGAAACGCGATACTCATAGCTCTACGAGAAATAGGAGAAAATGCACGACTTAGCGCTCTATGGAATCTTTAAAAGAGAAAAAAAACTAAAAGTACATACCAAGCAGCACAATATCTCTCTCAGACAGTTTTAGTCGTTTTCATTTTTTTTTTCCTCTCAGTTCAAAACTTCTCACGGGGACCACTTTTTCAGTCGAAAGGCTGTGAAAACAAAACTCTTGATAAAATGGATATTAAATCAAAAACGGAGCAAAAGCTTTCTACTCGTTCGAATACAGCGTTGTATAATTCGGATGAGCGCAAAAAAATATGTATATTGGAGGCGGATCGGTACCGATTTAACTGGTAAAACCACGCTTAAAAACAATGGATTTTAAACCATTACTACTTTGAAGTATCCCGTTAAACTATTGATCATCATTACGTTAAACCCATTAGTAGTATTTACTTACAGTCATTTAGTTTTTAAATTATGATAAATGATTAATCAGGTTGTAAAGATATCAAATTACCGAATTATATCGTAATTTTAAGGAATATTAGAAATCTAAGGACCGTATATTCTCCAAATAAAGTTTCAAATTCGCATAATGAGGAATTTTGCACAAGCATTAATTAATGCAAGGATAAACATTCAGTCCTCAGCTTCATAAATTGAAAGGATATCTTTAGTTGGAAAAAATATTAAACTACTGTTATGCTAACACGATAAAACTCTTGTAAACATATTAGTCACATAAATTATATCCATAATTCAACTTGACATTAATTCACTTAAAACTGAGCAATACTCTCTAAAAATTCTAATTGTGAACGTTGCAACTCGATATAAAGCAGTCAAATTTATCAAAAGAGACAAATAGATTAGATTTTATTTAATTGGATTTGTAATATTACTATCCAATTGGATTTGTAATATAATGTTCACTATTAGTTCAACTAAAAGGACTAACAATTTTATTTCCATTCAAAAAAAAAATAACTATGAAGTAAGAAAACTAAATTTTAGTCAAATTAAAAATTATACTTAGTGTCAAGATTGTGTTGTGAAAGACCTCCATTTCAAATAAGTAATATTTATCCCTAATTTCATAACTAATAGTTTAAAAACACTAATTCCTTTTTTTTTTCGACGCTTAACAATAAGGAAGAAGTTTGCTACAATATATCATACACCGATTTTTTTACAGGCGTGATTTTGTCACTCGAACCGTTGCCATTCCGTCACAACCAAATGTGATTTCCCGCACGACAAAGTGTGATTCCGTATCGACCAACCAATATTATTCCGATCTCATCGCAATATTTTTATAAGAGCGAAGTGATTTTAATATCGCGTTCTCGTTCCAAGGGCGAGAGGACTGTACTTTGTCGAAAGAAAAATCCCAAAATGCTCAAATCGGTATCAACCATACTCGGCAAAGCATATCAGGAGGGCACAAAGTATATTCCAAAGTATAACGTTCGAAACGGACATGTAATACTTTTCTTTTGCGCGGAAGGTTTCTTTTTTTAGGTTCCTTTTCCGCTCGTATCATGCTACTGGATGTGTAAATCTTAGTTCCGAAAATGCAGATCGTTCGATTTCAAATCCAGGACTAGTGGATCGCAAATGAAATTTAGGATTGGATGGCCACGATCAAATTCTAGATGCTTCACTTTCGTTTTTTTTTTTTATTCCATCAACTTTCCACTTTTCTGGATGCAACCAAAGAGATGTCACTAAGATGGAAGTCGCTAAGATTTTGGAAATTGATTTTATATGTATAATAGTTTTATACGTTCGTTGTTTTCATTAAATTTTCTCTTAACTGCTGCGTTAACACCACTGTGCAAATCAAATATGTTTTTTATTATCTGTTTCAACATTGGTCTCATTAAAGTCAAATCTTCCGTTTAGTAAAAAACACATTTCAATTTTTGCTTGACTCTACTATAGCAGTTCCATGGAGCCTGGATTCGACAACTTCTCAAGTCCACTTGGATTCAACTTTTTCCTGTTCCTTTTTTTTATTATAGGAAAACTGATAATATTTATTAAAATATGTTAATGAAACACGATGAACTATTTCTTATTCCATACCTGTTACGGGAGTTCTCTTTTTCAGAGAAGTGAGACCCATAACATTCCGTTACTCTTATTAAAATGAATTTTTAAAATTTAATCAACATTATAAATTAATGAATACATAAACAGAATTTTTACCTCGTAATGTTTAAAACTATCACAATGAAAACGATAAAACCGGCATGCATTGAATAATTTCCAAAATTAGAAGCATCTAGAATTACTTAGGTTGAATTCTGTGTCCCACAAGGTCAAGAATCACTTAAGTTAAACTACTGACATCTTTACTTCAAAATTGAAAATGCAAACAAGTCCTGGTTTGATAGAAGGCTGTGATTGAAGAATAGGCTACGGGGTGTTAGAGTTTTACGAAGTGAGTGTCGTGTCTATGTCAAGAATTATATCATCGTCCTTTTCTCGTCATTCCGATTTTTCATACCGCTCGCAGCTATTACTGTCTCGCAACTTTTTCTGTGGCGTCAGTCTCTTCTTTAACGACGATGAATTAAGGTTGAGTTTAGGTATAATAAAAAGCCTTTTGAGAAAATTTAGGTGAAAATTATTGAATATAGTCTAATAATAAACAGTAAGATTATTTAAATAAAAAATCGAAAAAAAAGATTATTGAAGAATTCCATTTTAAAGGATGCTGTACAGTTTTTTTAAGAAAATAGGTCCATTTAATCTAAATCAACCAACTGACCAAAAATTAATAGTTTTAAAAACGCGTTTAACAATTCTTGTTGTATTAAAGTAACTTGTAAGCCATTCTCATATTTTTCTTATCAAAATGTTTGGTGTATACTAAAAAATATCAAGTTGATATTTCTAACGAAGATCAAGATCATATTAAACGAAATAAATTTAGTATTTCGAAAGTTTCTTCTTTTAAAATCCCAGAAACCCTAACATTTTTCATGACAAGAACTATTGATTTTATTAATTGCTACTTCTCTGGATTATATTCAATACAACTTAAACCATTCTGATAACAAGTATTTAATAGGTGCCATCAAGAAAATTGAAAATTGTTTTAAACAATTTTTATGACAATATTTTTCACAATAAATATATTTAATTCACTTAATGTTACGATTCGCTTTATTCATGTGGGTGCTATACTGTTTTTTTTAACTTCATCAAACATCATGATGAACTAAAAACTGATAAATTTTTGCTTAAAAAACATAGTTTCTAAATTATTCGAAAGAAGAGAAGTGAACGAGAAAAGGTTGCGATGACAAAGCAGAACCATCCCTTACGAGAGAGCATTTCGCTTGCCTTTTGCTTCGACTGTAAATATGCTTTACGAGCTTACTACTAGTCCGAAAAAATGTTGCTCCCTCCAACTGTAACGGCTGCCACAAGGATTATCGTCTGCTGACTGTCTCATTGAGGAAAATTGCGAAGTGAAGTGAAATTGGCGCACTTCAAAAGTACCATTTGCTCTTGTAACTGTTTAAAATATCTTTTAAATTTAAAAATCCATGCAGTTGCACAGAAGTGTAAATATTTTTTTCATGCAGAATTTCGCAATATCTTTGTGGCATTGGAGAAAACATTTCAAGCATTTTTTTTTCTCCCATTCATCTCTTTATCGTGTAGAGTAATTTTAAATATAAAAGAACAAATAAAACACGCACTAAAAATTAATTTGTTCAGTTGACCTTAATAGTCAACAAATTTAAAATAACCAGTTCAGATAATAAAAGAAAGGAAGTTAACTAGAAAAATAAGATTAAATAACAAGTGTAGAGAAGATTATACGGAAAAACCGGTCAATGTAAAAACCGGTCAGTGAAAAAAATATAATATGGGTAAAGCTGTAATTTTTTGGCCGATTTTTACGTTGACCGGTATTTTCGCGACACTGTAGAGGTTGTATTAATGGAATTCGTAATCGAGTGTTAGACTTTTTTTTAGATGTAAAGTAGAAAATACTTGATTAATTTCAATACTTCAAAAGAAAGTTTCGAAATCAACACTAGTGTAAAACAAAAGCTAGAAACTTAAATATATCCGTTATGAAGATCTTACATAAAGAGTATTTAAGATCTCTATGATATTCAAACACAAGTTCTGTGTAAATTAGAAAAATAAGAAAGTGACGTAAAATTATTTGTTAGAAGATTCAACATGGCTAAGTCTTCCGTGGTCGTATCTATGTGAGTGACAAAAGATATTTTTATTTCTTTTGATGACATGTGATTGAAAAAATAACTTTTTTGATTCTATTTATACTTATTTTGATACCCCATTGAAAAAATTCAGATATTTGCTACAAAATTATTTTTACTAAAATATCAAAGCAAAAAAAATTAAAGGGTGCTAATAAATATAAAATATTTGCTGTACATAATATTCTATATGACAAGAATTGTATATTTCAAGCATTGATATATATCTATTTTCAGTGGGTTCATCTACTGAAATAACATTCTTTGGCGTTGTTATAAATGTATTTTGTTCAAAAACTATTAATTGCTCACTGTTGTGAAGTATTGAGAAATAAAATTGATAACCTATGGTAAGTGGCATTTTAGCACTAAAATCAGAATACATACTTGAACCTATGAATAAAAGATACTCTAATTCAAAATAAAAATATTAATTCTGCATTTTTAAATAAATATACATGCGTATCCATATAAGTTTATACGATTGTTATAAATCCAAAGGTACTGCTCTTGTGATTTCAGCTCAGAAAATGGAATTAATTCTTAATTTCTTAACGGAGAACTGATTGAGTTTTATGTCCTTATTAACTAAACATTTAATTATGTAATTTTAACTAATTGCTAAAAATTTTAAAAAATACTACATCAATTGATGGAAAGTCTTGTTTTTATGATTTTCAAAGATTGTCTGCTTTAGTTTTTGTTTGAAAACTTAAATTCCAAAAATCATTCCAAATCCAAACACACCCCACATCCAAGGAAAACCAATGTCTTGAAGTTTTGTTCTTTGCAAAGTATCTGATAAGAAAGGACCAAAAGATCAGAGTTTTGTCTACGAGTCATTTTCAGACGTATCCTCAGGAGCCCATGTAGTATTCATCTTTTGGTGACTATCCGCTTTTAGGCAGTGGAATTTCTATACAACGGATATTCTTGCATATTGTAATTCTAACGGACAATAAAATTTCATTTCCTAAAACACACTAAAAAAATTACGATTCTAATTTTTGAAATTAAAATTAACTGTGCAAACCAGTCGAACATCGATTTAAAAAAGATGTAAATCGATGTTCATCGATTTAAGAAGTCCAAAAGAAGAAACTACATCTGCTCTTTTTCATGTAACAGCCACTATTCAGGAGCGACTACTAAAGTTAAAAAACAATACCACATTCATAAACTTAAAACAAAAAAAAAAGAACTAAATGCTTTTGCTCGCTATTTCTTATTCCAACTTTTGCGAGCCCTTCGTTTTTGCTATAATAATGAAATAAATCTCCGATAATAATCCTCGTCTTTACTGGTCGATGTTTCCATTACCTGTCATATGTAATCGTTTATGGATGTGCCGCCATTCGAAGCTTTCTTCCCGAAACCCTCAAACCTCCCGACTGCGAATTCCGCAGCACGTTAGTGCTCGAATCACGTCCCCAAGTCTCTTTCTATTTGTTGCCAGTCTGAAGGAATGAAACTCGATGTCCTTCTTGGCTGATAAGGAAACTGTAGCAGCTTAGAAACTTCGAAGTGTATCTCTTGAGTACTTCTCGGGGGTATTACCTGAGGGTCAGTGTCTAGAGTCTAGAGTGTCCTCTGACTAAGAATCTTTTGTTCCTTTTTTTTTCTTTAGAAAGAAAGCCTCTGGCCATCTTGATTTGATGAAGCATCCTTCATCGTAATCGCGTTAAGTTATCGTATGTTTGAGTTGGAATTCTGAGGAAATATACTTTGAATAATAAAAAAAATTCAGAGAAATAACTTAAGCGTACAAACCTTGATGAAAACTTTTTTATTCTGAATCTTCAAAAGAGAATTCAAACATCCAGGGAATATGTAATGTTTGTATTATTAACTTTAGCTGGAATAATTAAAAGTTTGCTTCAAAGCTCAAGTAAAAAGGTTCATGAAACCCTAGATAAAAAACTTAATTACTTTTGTCATTCTCTCATGTGACTCATCATACTCATTAATGTTAACCTAAATAGAATTTTACTAAATTTACATTGTTTGGGTATGATATTTAAACCAAACGAAAACTAGGCTTATTTAAACCAGATTACATTATTTTGTCAAAATAGAGGAAAAATCATGTTTTTAAGCATAAATACTTGTTGGTAAAAGTAATTAAAGAATGATAATCTTTCAATCTTAAATGATAAAAGGTTAAATAATCAATTTCATTTTCAAATAAGGTTTGAATCCTAGTCCTAGGATCTGGACTTGACTAAATATATCAGCAAAGAATCTAAAAAATGAAACGTATTTCATTTAAATGCCATTGGGTGATAAAATCCAGATTTATAACTCTGCCCGATGACCAAGAGGCTCTTTTATATTTCTGGAAACAGCCAAAAAGATTTGATATCATAAATTCTTAAGAGGACATTCTTGGAATTTTATGGATCACATAGCTGCTTCAGCTTAGAATCATAAGCGAGAACATGGAAATTCAGTGGTAGGGAAGTGGAAAATCTTTACTGGTCACCAGTTGCAGCTTGTTATAGTCTCTTAGCGTTATTATAAATCGAATGATGGTCATTTTAGGCGCATAAACTTTATTCACAGATTTAATCTCCACAGCCAATAGTTTCAAGGTCAGAAATAAATTCACTCCAAGGTTCTTCTAAATAAAGATTCTTTTTCTCGGGAGTTTTGAGGGGGAAGTGCCGTTTCGAATGCGCAGTGTGAATTTCCTATGCTCTTGAACTGTTCTGAAATGTTTGTAGAATGACTGAATGTTCTCATTAAGATAAATAAAAATGTATATTTGTTACGCATAACTCTGTGCCTCATTTAATTATGACTTTACACCAATTTTTTTAGGAAATAATAGGACACCTCTCTTTTTAATCGATTGATGACTGAGAATATGTAGGTTTTTGTATAAGAAACACACAAGGGTATCACTTTATACACAAAATAAACTTTCAGCAAATTTCTATTCACATTGAAAAGTCATGGTGATTTCAATTTAGAGTTGCCACACTTCAAAGGCCCAGAATAGTTATATTTTAAGAGGTGATAAGATAATATGAAATCCCCACCCATGCAAATCTTTGCAAAACATACTAAGAAAAATAAGACAAACATTTAACTCAATAGAAAAATAGAGTTCCTTCATACAAATTATTTCCTTAAGCTTATAAAATGTGAGATACTTGTCACGAATAAAGCAAAGGGATCGTAAAAGAATTTATGGTTTTTGTGACTGTCATTGGGGCTTTTTGTTTTTATATTTCTTAGTTATTATAGTATTATTCTAATCTTGATTTATTTATTACTTAATTGAATTTATAAATGTAACCACCTTTTAAAAAACAATGTCACAATACTTCATTTTTTTTCCTTATAAAAAGGAAATTATTTCCTTCACTCACTTTCCCCTGTTATCTTCTCTTCAAATCCGTTTCATATTGAACTTCTTGACCAATTTTTCTGTCTGTTTAGTAAAGTAGACATTAGCACTTGTGTGATGGGTATATGAACCGAATAAATAAAATAAATACAAAGATGAAATTTAGCTATAAAATATAAAAACGCGACATAAAAAGGTAGGATACGTAATGCGTAAATGCTACTTTTTTTAAAAAAAATTCAGATGTTAATTGACAGTTATTTACAACCTTTTAAAATCCAATTTTCAACTAACTGTTTTCTAACATACAGTTTTCATGGAACAAACAGAAAAATATCGCCCCTAAAAATTAAAAACGGGTCCGATTTTAGTCTCCTTTTGTTTTGCAAAAATTGATTAAAAAAATGTATGCAATTAATTGCATGTCATGCAGTAAAGCTTCCGCTTACTGTAGAACTAGCTTTTCCTTCACTGAAGATAGTATGCAGAGGAAACAACTTTAAAATTTACAAACTGGTTCAATTTTTTAATATGGTAAACGTTTAAGTCCATTTCAAATTGATATTATAAGCCAATTCTTCTGGATCTCTTTGAATACATTTGAAGACTGGACTTCAAAAAAGTAAGTAAGTGCCAAAAAGTAAGTTTTCTGCAATTCATCATTTTGAATTTGATTCTCCATAGAAATACACATAATAAGTCATCTTTCGGGCTGTTTTTGAACTACTAATCATTGTCGTGGCACTTAGCTGGATTTATAGGTTGTTGGTGATGGCACTTAGATTTGCTTTTCGGGTCTAACTCATTTTTTATTTTTTAGTTTTGGCACTTAGCTCGTTTTTGAAGTCCAGTGTACATTTATTCTCGTTAGATCACTAAAAAAATTGCGAGTATACTGCAGTTAAGCCTAAAATTACCGTGGAACGAATTTTTCCTTCATAGCAAATGTATGCAACTTCACCAAAAATTTGCAAAATGCAGGAGGGGGGGGGCAAACCCTCTTATTAACATCAGAAAGAACCAACCATTTCCATTGTATTCCTTTAGTGGATAACTACTACTTTTTAAAACAATTAAGTTTTCACACACAATTTCTTTATTTTTCAACACAGAAGCTCGTAAAAAAAATCTTTAAATCGCATCTGACGCAAAACACAATCACTTATCCATATTTATACAATTTGCGAACTACCTACTCAGCGTTACCCAGCGGGCACCTGTGGACCGGTGCCACGAAGGTGAGGTACTGCTACCCGCGCCACACATACCAATCGCTCGCACAACCCCTTTTTACTGGGGGACGGCCACTTTCACTCATCATACAAAGACTGAAACTGACATCCATGCCAAACGGGGATTCAAACCCCAGACGTACGGCTTCGCAGTCAGATACTTTAACCACTAGGCCAGTACGTCGAAAGGTATTTTATATTAAAAATATAATATTAAAGTATGCATCGTGAAAACTGTAGAATTAAAACTTAATCGGCGCAACGCATCGGGTTGCTGTTCAGCTAGTTGTGTATTAAAAATGGTGATGCAATAGTCATTTTCAAAATTGAATAGCAATTTAGATAGTAATCAGTTTGGTGTTAGATGAACAATTTTGTTTTGCTCTTACAACTCGAATATTCGGGGACAATCTTTTAAGTGACAAGGAACAATAAATTAAAATTAAAGGAACACTTTCTAAACTGAAATTCCTTTAATTTTCCAGTTCATGAGCCTTTCTCAAAATGCAAGCCATCCAAGGTTTTTTTTTATGGAAATTTCATGGTTGTTACAAATTTTAATAAAATGCATTTTCCTTTTCTTTTAATTGTAAAATTAATTATAATAATACAAGCACTTTATGAAAAACCACATTCTTACGGAAAAATAAGCAATTTTTCTGACTCTTTTCGTCTAAAATAAAAACCTCCCAGCAATTTTTAGTTTTCAATGAATTTCTTCAACCGAAGTGGGAACCATGAAATTGTCACTGGATTAAATTAATCGTACATAGGTATGCCTACAGAAATGGAAAGGTTAGCTATCCCTTGTAAAATTTCATCATTTATTACTAAAAGCTCACATGATCTGAATCAAGCTGGGGGAAAAAACCTACAAATTCAAAATCTAATAAGCTACCTTAAGTAAAGTATATTTCAGTTTTCTTTTAAAGCGAATTTTATTTAAAAAGAATTAAATTAAAAAAGAAGCGAATGAAACACCAAATTAACTGCTTGACTACTCGCGAGACTTAACTTTATAAGACAAGAGACGGAAAAATTAAATATTTTCCCTTAATTAACCTAAGCCTAGCGGATTTTCATGATGTAAATTTCCAACGCTTCTGATAAATGCCAAGACTCAACTTTTCTAGATTCCAATTAAATATTTGTTCAGCATCTTGGCATCTCCATCGTTTACGTATAATTTCATCGCGCTAGAAGATTTTTTTTTTAGGTTGGTTATTACTCATTTTCGCGATAAACTTAATACTACTGGTAAAATATCTTTCGCTGACAACCTTTCACATTTCCCGCTAAACATTAATACCCTCTAACATCCTTCAAAACAAATGAAATAATTTATTTTCATGAAATTTCAATTTCGCACAGAGAGACTTACTTCTTGTATTAGTTCGGAAATTTTAATAATCTAATTATGAATCTCGGGAAAGAATTCAAGTATTTTCTCCAAAACTCTTGAGTATTGCATATATTTTAAAGCTTAATTGAAAAATTCCGAAAATTCATTTAACCTCAACTTGGAATTTCTGTTGAGTTAATAACTTGGGAACTATTTTAATATCCTTCAAAGGATAACTCGAGACTCAACAAGAAATAAGTGGTTCACTTTATTTAAGAACTCATAAATTGATATAAACAAAAAAAAACTTTTAACTAGAAATAACGGATTTTTTTTAAATTAAAAAAAAACATTAATAAATAAAAATTATTCAATGTTTTATAAATTAGGTTCATGAGTTGTATTGTTTATCTCGTGTACTAACATATAGAAATGGAACAGTGTGAAATAAAGACAATCCCAGTTACGATAATTGGCGAACACAAAAAATGTACTGTAAGAAAGGGCCAGATGCAAGCTTCCCTAAACACGAGGAAAAACCACACAACCAACTAAAAACTCAAGATTTTTTTTTTCTATTGATCCGAACTTAAAACTATGTGTTATAATAATATGTTATAATGAAGTATAATTAAAACTTTAATACTTAAATGAATACATATCGACAGCCACGTTGCAAAAGCCTGCAAGTGCAAAACCTCAAAGTTTTCAGGAGACGAAAAAAAACAAACTATCGCAAGTTTGGTTTTTGGCAAGCATGGCGATGGTTTGATGATAAGCATTTTAAAATAACGCTATATACTCACGTTTTTCTGAGGACGACACGGATTCCCCTCAGCGTCACTGCAACTTACAGAGTTTGGTGATTGGGAGGTTCCCAACTTACAGGTTATTTATTACAAATCGTCATGGAGAAGTTTTGAAGCGTCTTTGGCCGATTTTGGTGGCACTGAGATGTGCGCAAGGCCATCTTTAACAAGTACAACTCAAAACCTTATTTTCGCCAAAAAAAAATGTTCTTACAGGCTTTTGCAACGTGGCTGTCGATATGTTAAGGGCAATGTGATAAATCCGTGCATTATTAATAATGCCCACGCGTATTTCGGGCAAAGTGATATTTAATACTAACTGATAAATGTCATTGAATTTATCACATTGCCCGCTTATATTATATGCCGCATTATTAATAATGCCCGATCAGCATATATATAAACTTTTAATACTTAATAATTTTGGTGGGTTTTCCTAAAAGCCAACAAAAATTACCTTGGTCATAAAGGAAAAATCAAAATTCATTTTACGATCAATATAAAATAAATTCCCAACGTTTTGCTGTTTTATACAAACCACAATGTTTAAGCATGAAGTTTACTTAAATGTTAATCCTAAATCAAATGCAAGCCCAGGTTAAAGTAAATGTTATAGTGTTAGTTATAGTTAATGAGTCAAGATACATATTGGATTAACATTTATATTTTTAACCCATGTTTGCTAAACTGCTAATCATCCACTATACAAAATAAAGGGCCAACATAGGTAGGCCATAAGAACTCATTCAGAGTGAATGAATTGAAATACCATGTTAAATGAACTGATCTTTAACATGATAATTCATCATAATTATAACATGAATGGATATCATGATCATAATTTTAATGAACTATCATTAAAATTCTCACCTTTTTAAGTTTAAAGGACTAAAATTAAATAAATCACAAGTGCTCTTGTTTTAAAGATATTGGAAAGCAATAAGAATGGAGTTATTTTATAAATATTCTTCTTGCAAAAACACTTCAAAACATTAACCTACAGTTTTGTACTCCATAAATTAAATTTGCTGTTTATCCAAGATATTTCAAGATAAAAAGTGTAGCACCTATTTTTCATTAAGATACTTTTTTCAACATTCTGAAGGATGTTAAAGAATTGAGTAAGATTTAATAAATGGAGACCAAATCAAATATAGGCAACACATTTATTTTATAATTTACAGCTGAAACTCATTGCAACACACCTTACAAACTCTCTTCCTTCTCAGAAAGCATTCATTTCAATATTTGTTTCATATAAAAAAACTTTCGATTGCTTTTACTTACAAAATCACAATAGGACTATCCAATTCAATGCAGCTATTACAAGAACTTACAAAATACGTACAACACAAAGATAAGTGTGAATAATACTATTAATGCCCGTCATAGTCATGTTTTTAAAAACAAAAAAATGCGGCAAAATCTAAATTTTACAAGAAACAAAAAAAAAAGAGTAGAAAATAATATGATTTTGATTATTTTTGGATTACATATTCAAAGAGAAAAACAGAACTGAGATTTTAATATTCTGAGGTCTATCCTCTAAAATTTCAAATAAATATCATCATGTTATGCCAGAATATAGGTTGGTATAACACCCTTTCTCCTATATTATCAAAATGGTTTGTATTCAGTTTTAGCTGAGTTTGTGAACTATAGAACTAAAAAGTGTAAATATATTTAGGTACGCAGCTATCCTAAAGGGTTTTCCCTAAAGAAAGCTAAAGTAGGTAAAGATTTAACTAGATACATAACTATTTAAAACTATCATTTAAGAGCATAAAAAGAGGGGGATAAAAATTAACTCTTAATTATCCTTTTGGTAAAATGAAAGACTTTGGAGTAATTTTTTGCTTGGTGATGAAGCCGTGAAGCCCTCTTTATCAAATTATGTGTATTTTGCTTTTCTGTATAGATTAATATTTGAGCAGTAATTAACTCTTAAAAAATGTCACTAATAGCCTTAAAAAAAAAGGTAAAAGGTTAAAAATATTTTTAAATCTACCAAACTTTTAAAAGTAAAAAAAAATAGTTTAACTAAAATCAAATAATCAAATGGAATTTAATTATATAGTCTAATTTTCCCATATCTGTCTGGAAGGTTAAATTAAAACATTAATCCTGAGAGGACAATAATATCCAATTTCAAAGAAAAGGAATTAAAGAATGAAAACTTTCAAAAACATCTACACAACCATAACAGACATTTGCCTAACTATATAACAGAAGCAGACATTTAAAGTTTAGGTGAGAAGCTAAGTAGGACATAAGTGTTTCTGTAGGTTCCTTTAAAAGGATAATTAGGTGATTTTTAAAGCATGTCTTAGGTAGTAAAGGCACAGTAGTTTATAAGTTGATCTGGATGTACTGCAAGAAATAAACTACATTTTGGGATGACCAAATTTAAGAGCAGTCTCAAAATATGCCCACATAGCATGAAATAAAATTTTAAAAATGTTTTGGCTGTACCATATCTATTTAAATGTGAAAGTACCAAACGAAATGTATAGAAAATGGAATGAGAAATCTTTTACGGTTGTTAAACATTTAAAAAATAACTACAATCTGGGACCAATGTAAAGTCTTGTTGTTGCAATTATTAAAAGCGTCAATATGAAAAAAATATCTTCAAATGTGTTTTTCAGTTGCAATTACACTAATACTTTGATTGCTAAAAAGGTAGAAATAAAAAATAAAAATCAAAAGAAAATACTAAAAACCAAAAAAAACAGACAATTATTTTTAAGATTAATGAGTTTCTTTACATACAAAACTAAGCATATTACTATTAAATATGTGCTTTGGTTGTGTGTTCTTCATTTGTTTTGTAAGTTATTTTTACTTTTTTATTACTTGACTTAACCTTTTTAATAAGCCCCTTTTCATTAAAATAGTTCAAAAAACTAGAAAAAACTGATGGAATTATATTTAATAAAGTTATTCAAACCTGGATATTTTATTATTAATTGAGGTTAGTTAATAAAATAGAGGTTTTTTTTCTCAGTTTAAACAATTGTTTTACCTTTTATACTATTTTAAGCAGAACAGTTCTCATTCACTTACTTCTATGACAAACATACAAATGTTTCACTAATTTACAAAAAGAACTTGAGAAGCAAAGAAAATGTAAGTAAAAAAGCCTTTACATTTAAACTCGGCCTGCTTACCAAAAAAAAATAATAATAATGTGTCAACAAACACAGTAGAAAGACCTATGATATTATAACAGTTAATTTTTTCTTTACAAAATAAGTATTTCACCCATTTTTATCTCACTCACAGTCACAGTCACACAAACACAAAATTAACTGAATATCTTTAAGCAAAAGGTGCATTACTATAGTTATAATTTACATTACAATAGTCTTTTAAATGCTAAATTTATTTAAAATGGTTCTAAAATTTTTACAACCATATACTAAATCAATTCAACCTTTTTGCATAAAGAAAATCAGTTCAAAGTATTTACAAAATAGATATACACATGGTTTTAAAGGGGGAACAAAAAGTAAACCACAGGTAAAATTAAGTTAAAAATATTGGATAAAAACTAAGGTACTTCTGTTAGTTAACCATCTCACCAAATCCAAAAAAATATTTTAGTAACAATAGCATGATTTCACAATTCCCCATCAAACATATTTTTAACAGGCAATTCAGTTAGTATTTTAAGTTTAGGATAATTAACCATCATTCATTAAAACTAATATTCCTGACTTCTACTCTTAACTAGAGTGAAAACTAGCTGCCACATTTTTTTATTATTACTATTTTAGTTTTGGTGTAAATGGTTACAGTAAAATAGGTAAATAAAGATAATATATTGGTCCATTAAATTAATAACTTAAATACATACATAAAAAACAAAAATGATTAATCTATTAATATATTTTACTTACTGCTTTTTGACTACATAATTGCATCATAGTGACTATGATAAAAAAATAAGTCAATTAAAACATATTTATAAGCAACTGGAAAATATCAGAGAAAGATAAGGAATGTATATGAATGAAAAATGAATTAGATGAACATTTGAAAGAACTGAAGTCAAAATATGAAAAAAAATTAATTCACCTCCCTAAATTATTTGTTAAAAGTGAACTTTAATACACAACTACTAAATTAATTTTGTAAGCTCAGCATCACATTTTAAAAAATGTTTAATCCATAAGATATTTACACAATTCTCCTAACTCTTTTATCATGAAAGAAATTACTGAATAATTTTTATACCAATTACCATAGAAGTCTAACAAACTTAGCAAAATAAACACTGTAATATATCTTTCCCTGAAAGCAAGTCTTTGCTTAAATGAAATATATCAATAAGGATACTTAAATTTATGATGCATTGTCTAGATAAGTTCATTTGTGCATAAATTTTAAATATAATAATAGTATAAGCAATCCATTCAACTTAAAAATAAAATCAAAAGTATTTATTGGGGTACTTCATAAAGAAAAACAGTCTTAATATTCAAATGATGAAGCTGGAAACTTCCCAATTTTACTATGCATGAAAAGCATTTTTAAAAATAAGGCCAGAGAGAACTTTATATATATGCAATAAACTTGAGTAAAATAAATGTAGATAGTGAAAACAAAACAATTATGAAGATATATTACTTAAATAAATTAATAATAAATTATAGTGTTTTATGTTTGGCAGAGTTCATTTACCAGTCAGGCTAGCTGAGTGAAAATACATAACACATATAGGTGACTATTTTATGCTTAAAAGTAGGCTATAAATAATCAGTTTTGGCACATGATAGCTTATATCAAAATGCTTTTAAGTGTCCGGAGCAAATATGCGTGATAAACCTTATTTTATTTGTGACCTTTTTTACTTACATTAATTTAATATGCTTGGTTTATAATAGTTGGCTACAATTCATATTTTTTGTAAAAAATGTTTATTGAAAACAAAAAAAAAGTTATAAAGTTTTATAAGTGATATTAGTCTTTTAGAAACATATCCACATATTTGCTCATACATCTTTGTTTTTACAAAAACTAGTACCTAAAGTTCTAATATTAAGAAAATGTATAGCTATTTAAGATCTATTGATGAAAAAACAGCTTTCTATTAACACTAAGAAATTTTAAAAAAAAACAGAGGTTAAGTAAATAATTTTTTCTGAATTATTTTACTTACAAGTTGCAAACACTATTCATATGTAAAAATGTTCTTAAGTTGTCAGTAGTGTCTTTCAATGTCTTAGACGCTATTCACCAAATTAATCTATACATCAATCGTAAAAAAAGTACAACAAAATTCCTTACAACAATATTATAGATAGAACAATGTTCACACCATGTTACACTTTTAAAAAAAAAAAAGTAAAACCAAATAGTTTAATCTCCCATGATAAAAATTTGCAGTTTCTTACTCAAAATATATTTTTGTTTTATAAAATATATTATTTCAATAGAAAGATAATAAAAAAGTACAATTAAAAAAAAATTCTTACCACGAAAAATAAGAGAGTTTATGCTCCAATATAATAGACATTGGAATGAACAAAAGTTTTCATATGTGTGAGTGTAAAAGAAAACCATAATTAAAATATACAAGCCCATTTGGTACTTTTTCCCCTGATAAATATATTAACAATATAATACACAATAAAACATTCATAAAGCTCATTTCTGAATCAATTCTAATTATTTACAAATGCAAAATTGATTCCATTTCTGCAATATATTAACTAAAATCTGCAACACACCATTAAAACTTAAAGTGAAGTAAAACAAATTAGTAATTAACAAAAAAATTTTAAAACAAGTTCTTTAAAACCGTCTAAAATCAAGAGAATTAATAACCGACAATTCAACTATTGTAAAAAAACTTGCTAATTTTCTAATGCAGTGTTTCTTTCTATATTTCAACACTCTGAATGTGGGGGATTAATGCAAGTTTGGTCAAGCAATCTAACCACTTCATTCAGATGTTCAGTTAAGACATCTTGCTCCTAGAAAATCAAATATAGATAAACCAGTTAGAATTTTCAAATCACTAACAAATGTCATTTGCATTAATTACAATAGCACTTACTTTGGAATTTTTTCTAAATGACTTTTCAAAATCGTCCTGCACACTAAAGGAGAAAAGGATATGGTAACCCCCAGATAATTTCATAAAACAAAAAATATATATCTATTGATAAGTGAAGATCATATACTATTTTGAAGTAATTTTTCTATGCTTCTGAGAAAGATAAGGTACTAAGGACTTAACTACAATAGTGTATGAGGATAAACAGAATCAACTTAATCTTCATGGGTTCTCAAGGGGTTAGCTTTTTATTTGCCTCAAAATTTAGCAATGAGTCCCTAAGTTATACTTTAATGACATCATTACAAGTTATAACTACAAAAATCTGAAAACTGCTTCAAGATGAAAAATTACCATTTTATGTTTTTGAGATCTTAACAGTTTTACGTACTAATTAATAATATTTTTACACAGGAAAAATATTTAAAGATGTTAATATTTTGCTAATTAGGTAATAAATTTTAGAACTTTAAAAGCACTTAGGAGTTTGTTTTTTTATAAACCAACTGCTGCTACAAATATCTTGGAGGTATTGTTAAATAATCCCCTATTAATACACACATTTATGGCAATAAATGTAAGGGTAAAATTGAATTAATAAATTATTAAAATATGAATCAGACCAGTGTTTAAAAAGTACTCAAAATAGTATTCATTTGTTTTTAATTATCTATAGTCACTGCAATATCTAACATAAAATAGACACCTAAATAACTTTAAAAAGCTTAAATTAATTCATAGCTGCTAAAATTTTAAAGCATAATTAAAGTAAAGTAAATAAAAGCTCATACCAATACAATACTTGTATTTAAACATTTTATAAGAAAGAAATTTTGCAAAACTAAGCTATGCATATCTATCATGATACTATGAAAGAGCAATATAAAGGAGGATAAAATTTAGAAAAATCTATAGCTAGGTATACACCCCATGCGTGCAGTGTAGGAACATGAAAACATTTATAAGCTTTTCCTTCTCCCTTCTTTTAAACATAACTATGTGCTTATATATTGCGTGTTATACAGTATACACTCTTTATCTCGAAAAAAATGTTTCCATTGAAATAAAGTAGTAATTAATTTTATATTTGGAGTAACCTTGTTATCTCAAATATTTGATATCTCGAATTTGTTTTTGCATCCCTTTGATTTCTAGATATTGAGGTTATACTGTATATATTTTTACCTATCAAAAATAATATGTCGGAAGTTAAAATCAATCACAAAGTAGCAAAATTACTAATGCCAAGTAAAGCTTAGTCAGGAAAAGTTTGCAACAAAATATAAATCATTCTTTTAATCAAACCCTATTATCTATGTGAAAATTTGTTTCTTAACTTATTAGCAAACTATTTCAGCAACCAACAGTGCACATACTGCAAGGCAAAAACATGCTGGATGACCGCACAAAACATGCTTTAAGTATTATCAAACTCATACCTTAGTTATCCTGAAGCTGACAACAAAAAGAAAAATACTTAGTTTTAGAGACCCGACAAACACATTTACAAAGCCATTATTAAATAGGTTAACAAGCACTAACAATACACAACTTCAATATACTCAGCATTATGACCCCTACACAAGAGATTATTTAAAACCAGGTAACAGACATCCAAGACTATCTTTTAACTTTTGAAAAATTCATAATTAATATAAATGAAGCATCAAAGAATAGGATTTTTAAAAATTTCCCTGCAAATCAACAAGAACAAATTTAGTTTGAATATGGTTAGAATTTGAATTTAGTTTGAAGAATTTGAATTTAGTTTGAAGAATTTGAATTTAGTTTGAAGAATTCGAATTTAGTTTGAATATGTTTAGAATTGGAATTTAGTTTGAATGTGTTGCATAATAAACTTAATTTTTAGAGCCAAATGGTTATTAGAGTTTTAATAATTGATAACATTGGGTGCTTAAAATTTTTTATTCCATGTAAAACAATTAGTAGTAAAAAATTGAAGCATCTAAAAGCAGTAAATTTATGAGTTCTAACTAAAGGACACAAATGCTTCTAACATATGGAATGTTTATATTTTAACAGGATCTACTCTTATGGGTAGGTTGTCAACATTATATTATTGTTACAGTAAAAAAGCAAGCACACACATACACAAATATTTATTAATACAGTGTTTAAATAAACCATCACCATAATTAAAAACAAAAAGATTATTTTAACACTATATTATGAACCATAAAATTTGGGTATAAACATCATTAAATATCATTTTGAATTTTAAAATAATAGTGTTGATGCTAAAATAAAACTATAAAACAACCTTAGATTTAAAATACAAATATATCCAAAATATTAAGCTTACCTAACAAGCGTTTCAATTGAATCATCTGCAGATGAACTTGATGAGAGAGAACTAGATAAGGAGTGACTCTGAAATCAACACAAAATGAATGAACCAACTGACCTATTATTAAATACAGTAGTACACTTATGAACTAAACTTTTAAAAGTAATAGTGTTAAAAACAAACAACTGAGGAGCGTTAAAGTAGAAAAAATCTTTTAGTAGACGGATGTTACAAAACCATAAAGATATAAATTACCTTTCCTGCTAAATGTAATTATCCTTAAAAGCATATAACAAATTAAGCATTGCTGTTGTTTGCTCAATTTCTATTGTAAAAATTTCGTAACTTTAAATGAAACCACTTGCGTACCTGGTAATATCAAAAATGCACTATAAAAAGAGGCAATAACATGCATTAGAAAAAATAAAGAGTTTTCTTGAATTAGAAAAGGTAAAGGAACAAAAAAAATCTTTTACCCATTGGTTTAGCACTGATGAAAAATAAAAACTTAAAAAAAAGACCTAAATATACTACAAACACAAAATAAAACTCATACTCACCCTTTCAGTTTGAGTAGCAGCATTAGCAGAAGGTGCATCGTGATTACAGACATTTTGGACATTTAAATATTTAGTCTAAAAAGAAAAACTTTGTTAGCATAGAACAGAAAAAGAAATATTACATTACTAACAAAAAACAAGTGAACACAATTACAAAAATTACTTTTTAAATCTAAAATAATGTTGGTATTATTATAAAACAGATATATACAAAACAAAATCTGAAAAATATTTTAATTAAATTTTACTGAAATATTCCGAAAGATTAAATGGAGAAAATAATTAGAATTGATGACAAGGCACCTAATTGAAGACTAAATAGGTACCAGGAATATTTGCAATTAACTTTTTGAATGAATACAGCACACATCATTAATTAGGTAACTCCAAACCACTGATAAGTTTCAGTTGATTTTTAATATCTGCAAATTTTTAAATAATAAGGTAATTTTAATTCTTCTATCAGCGGATAAGAATCTGTGAAAATAGAAATATTCTTACCATTTGCTGTTGAAGCAAGTGGATTGTGTGATCTTTGTCTTCCAGCTGCTGCTGTAATAAAACTAGCTGCCTACTTAAATCAGCATTTTCCTAAATTGAAAAATAAGAACTTATAATAAAAAGTAGAACTGTGAGATAGAAATTATAGTATTTTCAAAAGTATTTAAGAAATACATAAAAAATCAATAGTAATTCCTTCAACCTTTACAATCCCAAAGTTTTGTCTTTTTAAAAATAACAAAATTATCAATATTCATAATTTTCTCGTACTTTTTATGGATTTTTTAAAAGTAAAAATTAAAAAGTGTAGAAAATTTTGACTGCCTAACTCCTGGTAAGAAGGTAAAAGTATGGGAGAATATTGAAACTAAATTTTACTTAATATTTACCTACTCAAAATACAGCACTTCCAAGACATTTAGTTCTTGGAAACAAAAAAAAAACTTACCTGATAAAGTTTCGATGCATCAGGTCCTTTCTTTTCATCTTCAGTTGCAGGTTTTAGACTAGTTAAAGTAGAAGGAAAATCATTTTGGACTAAACTATGGTAGAAAATATTCTGAAAAGATAGAGAACAAGTATTACTAGGCACTCAAGAAAACAAGAATTTGTTTCAGAAAAAAAGAAAAATAAAGGTAAAGGGTAATTTTCTTATTATTTCTAATAGACTAAAGGTATTTATGCATTAAATTTCGCAAACATTAAAACTTTTGCAATAATGTAACTTCAATGCCTAACTAAACTATAATAACTTTTACTATTTTTAGACAGCAGTTTTGAAGTTGGCCAAATGGATGACAATTATTGATTTAATACCTAGACAATTTATTGATTTAATAACCTATGAATTGATACATCAAACATAATATATACCTTATAAAAATACTAACAAACTTTGATCAATGTTAGGCCCTATAGTTTAAAAGAAGCTTTGAATACTTAAATTTACTAAAACAGGTGTCTTATTTAATGATGTGTGAACCGAAAAATTACTTACATTAGGATTTGCTTGGTCAAACGGATTAATAGTTTCAGCCTGTAAAAGAAATAAAATTTAACAACACATAAATATCCTGAATAATAAAACCAAAAAAATTAACATATTTACCTCTTGAATAACTGACTTTAACCTCAACAGAAGAGTTTTGACCCCATTCAAATCCTGACAGAGCAACCGGTATGAGGAAGAATCTAGTTTCAAGCCTCCATCGTCTGCCTCGAATACAGTCATCTGCCGAGGCGGTCTTAGAGGCAGGCTGACTGTCCTCTTCCGCCAATCGTCTCTCTCACCAGAGGAAGATATAGGATTGGAGCTCCTACGGAGTAGTCTTTTCCTGCTAGAAAATAACAAAAGCTCAAATTTGTTACAATATAGGTTTAATGATTTTGATTCAATGATATTACCGATTAGTACAAAGTATACAAGATGTTACAACAATTTAGAAGTTTAAAAGAATCAATCTATATCAACATATTATTAACAAACACTGCTAGTATGGACCTATTTGAGGTATCCTACTCAATTACCAAATGTATTACAGATAGTTCCAGAACTTCAGCCTTACAAGCATTACTGTACATCACAAAATAAAATGAATAAATTAAGAACAAAATTATTTAAATTCTTTTCTTTTTCTTGTTAAATTTTAATCTCTTTGAAATCCTCCCTGGCACAATATTTAAATTTCTGCCACAGAAGTTTTAAATATGTTGAGATTTTACTAAAAATACATTAAAATTTGTTTATAAAAAGAGGGATGCAATGCTCGAAAGTTTGAGACCCCCTGCTTTAGGTAATTTTCTATCCTTTACCAAATTTAATAATAAATAGCATCAACTAGATGCTTCTAAAGCAAGAAAAAAAAACTTTCATAATCTTGGAAACAATATTAAGAAACTAATGAAATTATTCATTGTTTTTCATAGCTGTGCAATTCAGAATTATAAGTTTAAATAGAAGGAAAACAAATTACCTGCCCTTTTCTTCAAAGTCAAATTTCTTCTCAGACTTCAAAGGAGCAATCTTGTCTACTTCAGTCTCAGACATTTTTCTCATTGGAGAAGCTGGCCTGAATTAAGAAAAATCAGGTTCTTTTTAAAAATTATAAATCACTTTTATGATTGGGAAATTTTTATTTAGATTATTTACTACCAACTTAAATTTTAAATAAACACATTTTTCTATTCTGTATACTGGAACAAAATGTATGAATTCATTAATATATAAACAAATTCTACAAATTGTCCTTAGTGGACTTTTTAGGGCCTGGTAAGATTAACTTTGTATCCACTTTATAAAAACTTTTACTTTTTTACTTTTAAAAACTTTTATAAACCACTTTAAAAAGGTACTTTTAAAAAATTTATGTACAGAAATTTTACTCTTGTTTTTTACTTTAATTTTTTCTTAATTAGTCTTAGATTTAAAGATATTAAAGACAGCTTCTAAAAAAACATGGAAATTTCTTGTAAATCCCTTTTTTAACAAAAGAGCCCCACATTATCATCTCTCTTTTCTTTAATTAGATACTTAATGTGCATAGAAAATGGATTTTATTGAATAATAATTACCCTTCATTGACAGTTCCTTCAGGAAAACCATCAAATGTCTTTTCATAGTCCAACATCAAATCATCAGATGCAATGCTCGAACAAGATGACCCAAGCTCCGAATTCATGAGCAAGCTGTCTCTGTGGTCACCATTGCGCCCCTTGCGGCTGGAATAGCTTCCCACACTATCAGTTCTCTTCTTCACAGAGCTGGACATCTGCAGAGCATGCAGTTCAGACATTGCCAACTTCAGGGATTGCACATCAGAATCTTCAGACTTGGGGTCCCCAAAAGTGAGACCAGGTTGGTCTGCAATTTCATCATCGATCAAGAATTCCCGATTATCATCTGACGGTGGGCTCATCACCCCAGTGCTGTCAGACTTTTCGTCGGAATCCTGACTAGACTGTTTGGCCTGGTACTGTTTCTTCTTAGAAGGTTTCTCAACATTCTTAAGAGTTTTTTCATCCTCATCTACAGAACAATCAACTGATTCATTATGGACATAAAAGACACTCGAGGGACCTGATGGTGTGGGTTGACCTTGCTGCCGCCTCATTTTAGGAATACTTGATGAATTTGGGGAAGGGATCCCCCCTCCTTTATCCATACCACCAGATTTAGGCGCAAATTTAGTAACTTCTAAAGGCTTGTAAGATTTCTTTTGATATGAAAGCAGTCCTTTGTATGAAGCATAAGTTGAAAAGATATTTTCAGAAGCATTCATCTTAAATGAATGTTTTTCTCTGGGGCTTGCTCCTCCAGAAGTAGGGAAAGGCTTAGGCTCAGGGGATCGCGGGGATTCGGGACCAAAATGTTTCTCATCGTAACTCCACTTTCCGTTTGCCTCTCGCTTGTAAGATGGAGCTTTCAAGGCATTTTTGCCTTCGTTAGCAGATTTTTTAGGAGTACTAGTGGGTTGACCGGGATTGACGTCCACATTCAGATTAGGTGAAAACTCTTCTTGAAATTCAAGCTGCTCCAAGTCTTTCACCGTGTCAGAGTCCTCAGGTTTGTTTTTATCATTCAAACTGTTCCCTATACCAGAGTCAAAATCTGACAGACTGTCTTTGCTTTCAAACCCTTTCCTTGAAGGGGATTTGGAAAGAGGACTAGGTCCACCAGAGGTACGACCATTCACACCTCTAGATTCCTTTCCTGGCTGCACTTTGGGAACACTATGTATCTCGGGGCTATTGCCAGCCGAACTTGGAGATAATCTTCCAAAAGGACGCGAAATCCCCGACCCTCTCACAGGAGTCCTATGAGGTTTCTCAGGAATATCGGGACTAACGATTTTATCTGGGCAGCTTCTGCTGCCCAAACTCTTTGGTTTGATTTGTGACTCAGCTTTAGATAATTTATTTACAGGTGGGCTTGTATTGTGAGAAATGTTGAAAGCAGAGCAGGAATTGACAATAGCATTGTTATTCACAACATGTAAAGATTCATTATCGTTGCAGACAGCAACAACAGTTCTTTGATTGCCTGGAGTTGTAGCTGCAACTGGTAGACTAGAGCTAAAACGAGGAATGCTGGACTGTAAGGTGTTCTTCGCGTTTTTGTTTTCACCTTGATCCATTGTCATCAAGGAGCTGTGTTTTGCAGACAGAGGATTGTTTTTCTTGCTGGCAAGTTCCAAGTTTGCGTTCTGTGTCCGAGTATAAGGAGTGGGTCTGGCTAGACGTGAGGCTTCCTCTAGTTTTGTGGAAGCCATGTTGACAGTGGTGTAAGAACGATTCCCTCCCTTAGCCTTCTTGGAATAGCATGCGCCCATTCAGAGGAGTAATAGAAACAAGACTAAAATAAAAAACAAATTCTTATTAGTTTAATATAACCTGAAAGACTTAAAAAGTCCTCAAAAGTAGTTTTAAGCACTGTAAACCACACTCCAAACCAATGTACTAAAATCTAAATTTTAACTGCTAAAGCTTCAAAAATTGCTTGATTACTTATAATGGATGTAACTAAATAAAGAGCATTACAGACTTAGTAAATGATGTTATAAAGGTGTCAAACTCAGTTGATCGATTTCTTTATGGTTGAATAATAAAGCTACATTCTTGTTACAATGTTGGGAGAAATAATTAGTTAGCCTCTTAAGGCTGATAAAATAAACAGAAAAATTCAGTATAAGACAAAACTAGAGCCTGCTTGTCTTTCCTTACTTGGCAGATAGTGTAACCTCAAACGAACGAGGCCATTCACTCCGTAGGGTTGGGGTGGTATAGAGAGAGCCAAAACTGGCTATTTCTTGCCACTAACTAGCCGAATACAGAGCAAGAGGGCGCCACTAATGTGAATTAGAATTCGGACTGAACTGTTTACAAACAATGGATGTAACAAGACCCAAGCTGTATATTCAGACAATGATTAAATGCATAATTTGTTGGATTATTGGTGAGTTATTCTTAGTCTTCTCTAAGTCTTGATGAACCTCAATCATATCTAATACTGAAATTATCTGAAGTTTAAAACAACCTATCCTAGTCGTTAAATCCCTAAGGCACTTTTAAGTACCCAAGCTATGTACCCAAATTTCTCGCAGCCCTACTTGAACTTGGATACCTCCATTACAAACTTCCTAGCAAAGAAAGACACAATAGCAAAAGCAGAAGAAAAGCATTTTTTGTAGTCATGCCCATTATTTTCAAAGCTGAATATGTGAGAAATGAAGCTGGGATTGGATAACTTTGCAAAAATAAACTATAATTTAAAAATGGCAATAGAGAATCAGTTGAAATAAAATCAAGCATCTGAAACAGGGAAATAGGTTCAATTCCGATAACTGTCCCACTACTGAATATCACCAAGCTGTTTTCACACAAAATATTCAAATACTTATTGCAAAATTTTCATGTTAGTCATTGATATAACTGTATATTTTATTAATTGATTAGTTTGCCACTTGTAGCAATATTTCTAACTTTTAGCGTCAAAAATAGCTTGGCAGTATTTAGCGGAATTAAACTGGGAAATGTGAACAGAGCCAGGAGGTAGAATTGAACCTACATATTGTTGTTGCCTAAAAATATACCTCCACTGATCTTGAATTTTATCACAAAATGCAAATATTCTTAAGTAGCATTTGATATTACAATATGAAAATTTAAGTTTTGTGAAATAATTAACATTGAGAGAAACTCACACTTCATACCACCTTCAGAGATTTAAAATGTTCAACAGATGTGAAGAAGCACGATAGAAATTCGAACCTCTTGCTAACAAATATTCACTGATGACAAAATACATGGATTCATTTTATGGGGATTTGTTTCAATAGATTCTTGAATTTTACCTGAGAGAAAGAGGTGTTTAGATTTTGTGAGTCATAGAGTAGGGGACGAGATATATAGGTACTTTACAAACCCCAAGGAATTAGATACGTCTTTAAAGTGATCTGTATATATATAATTATACTTTCTGAAAAGTAACGAACAAAGAGAATCCAAAACAAGCGATTACCATTAGAAATAAACAAACAAACGAGTATGAAATCGCTACTACACTTTGCATTCAGCCAGCTAGGTGCGACGGCTAAAAATTCGAAAACGAGTTTTACGAGCTAGGGGCAGAGAAAAGCGTACTCATTTGTAGGTGAAGTAGGTCTTACCTAATATTTACTTTTTTTTTAATTAACATACCTACACATCACTTGTCCCTCTGCGTCAAAACACAAACCATCCAACTGCAGCGTCAGCCATGAATTTAGCGCAACCCATTTTCTGTGCCAGATGTTCGTTGTCTGCTTTGATGAGATAAGAAACAAAAACTCATTCTAATCAAGTAATTTAAGCCATTTTATGTAGTTAAATTCATTTGCGTTCGATTATTTCTTTGTTTATGCCTTGTAATACCATATTTTTAAATAAAATTCTGAAAATTTTAGTGGGGGAAAATATCACATGACATTAAAAATTGCTTAAAATTTAGTGGCAACAAATTTTTTCGCCTACTTGTCTGCTGCTGAATTTTGTAAATAAATGGTTCCGAGTTCCGTTCATTGGCGTTTGATGCGAAAATGTTGAAAATATTTGAACCGAAAAATGTTTTGTATGTTTGCACTTGTGGAGCTAATAGACCAATAACCAAAGTTTACTTTTGTAGGCATTGTTCTAAATTGAGGTGTGGTGAATGTGTTTCGCATGAGGTACTACTTAGATTTAAGTCTGTGTTGCGTGTTTTCTATTTGTTTACTTTCTTATTTATTTTAATCGCATTTTCATTTTAGGTTGACTCTCACTACTGCCAGAATTGTCTTGAATATATGCCATCTCCTGAAGCTAGATTAAAGAAAAACAAGTAATTTAGTAGTTTGGATCAGCTTACAATTAAGGCTATCTCAATCGATGGTTTGGTTCGTGGGAAAAATTTGCAATTAATCCTGAGCACTGTTTGCTCGAAATTAATCTTAAGTAGCTCAAAATTTATCTAATCATTATGAAAAATTTTTGAAACTTGAATGTTTATAGTTTTCTAGATTTACCAATTTAGCTCATTGATTTCATGTAAACTTCTAATTTCTTAGATGCTCCAATTGCTTTGATTGCCCCAGCTGTATGCATACGCTGTCTACTAGAGCTACCAGTGCCCAGATTCCCAACCCAGAAGACCCCACTAAGACAACTCCCAAGAAAGTATACTATTTAGTATGTGGCTTCTGTCGTTGGACTTCACGAGATGTCAACATTCCTGACCAAGCAACTGGTATGTATAGTAAGCATTATAATGATGCATATTATAAACCTTTACTAAAATTAACTTTAAAGCAGACCCTATAACATTTATTTAAAAATCCCTTATATCTCACAAAAATCTGTCTGTCATTAACATTTTTGCAGCCAGTGGTGGATGGCAAGAAGTTGAAAATCCTCATAGCAAAAGGGTATGTTCTGATCCATAAATCGAGTGATGTGTATTGTTTTTAATAAGCAAAGGGTATATTATATTTTCTAATTTCAGATCAACCAATTAATGGAGTATTATAGGCTCCTAGCTCAAAAGGAAAAGATGGAAAAAGAGAGGAAAAAGATAAACCAACGCTATAGCTATCTGCATATAGCTGTAAGCAAATTTTAATATCATATTTTTACTGTTTTCATTATTTTAAACTTAAATTTTTAAAATCTCTGCAATTTATTATTACTCTTTAAAATTTTGGGTTTTATTTTAGGATAAGTATGGGATGTCAACTACAGTTGTAAGAAAACTGACTGGGTTGCCCCCTGCAGTTAGGTAAGGTACATTTAATTAGTGTTCGGCACTAGTTAACTAGAACTAGTTGCAACTAGTAGTTAACTACCGATCAACTAGTAGTTTAACTACTTTTGGTTTAAACTAGTTTAACTAGTAGTTGAACTACTTTTTTTTAATAACTACTAGTTGAAACTACTTTCAAATTTTCAACTACTTTAAAAAAAAATTTGTTTAAAATTTTATCAAAATATACAAAAATTACACTGCTATTTATAACTCCAATGTCATGGTAGAGTACTTAAATACCATAACCAGAAATAAAGCGCCGTTTTGAGCGAAGCATAAAGTTTTTTGTGATATAGCTAAGAAAGATGTATTAGAATTTGGGCAAAAAATAGGTTATGAAATTAAATAGACTAGTTAACTAGTAGTTAATTACTTTGGGAAATAGTTAACTACTAGTTGCAACTAGTCCCAGGAAAAAATAGTTAACTACTAGTTGCAACTAGATTTTTCCCAGACTAGTTAGTAGTTGGTAGTTAACTACTTTTTGACCACTAGTTGCCGAACACTACATTTAATGCCCCAAACAGTCCTTGTCTCTTGTATCATGTTAAATACTTACTTATTATTTACTTTTTGTAGTAAAGTGGAACCTGAAAGTTCTGAGCAGTTGACTATTCCTGAGGCAACAACTGATGTTGATCCTTTGCCTGAAAGTTATATAACAGAGCCTTTGAATCTAGAATCCGGTTTGTTCGTGGTTATTTTATTTTTAAGTATCTTTTCCTTGAAATAGATTTCTCTAACCCTGTGTTAAAAATTTAAACAAATGTACTGTGTTAAAATAAAGCAACATTAATTAGAAATATAATAAATCATATTTGGAAGTAAATTTTAATGAAAACATGGTACTTACGTATTATCCCGTCGACCGTGTCGCTTAATCCGAAAACGTTATCAAATCCCATTGACTTTACTATTACTGTGCCGCTGAATTAGACGGTCGCCAGGCTAATACGTAAGTACAGAAAATATTCTAGGGTGCAATATGATATCCGATTCTTGCACCATAAAATAGTAACCAAACTTAAATATTCTAGATTATTTTTATTATATGTAGCATCTTAACTGAAAGACTGTTATATTAAGATAAATATTTGATATCTACTAAGATTTCACAATACGTTAAGTAAATTTATAAAACTCTATTTAATATAGACTATTTTTAATTAAAAATGAAAAATCTACTTTTCTCTGCTGGATACTAATCGGCTGTATTTTCAGTTACCACTTTAAAACAAAGACTTTTTCAACCTCAATTTCAACCAGTTAATACATCTGATTTCTTTCCTCAAAATAAATACATGCATATCAAGAGATCTCAACGATGTAAGGTAAAATCACGTTTCTTACATTTTGATTCAGTTATTGTGTGTAAATTTAGGTAGCTTCAATTTATAAAATATTAATCTTACTATGGATAGTATTTGCTGTGTAAGCTGGATTAGGGAAAAAACATAACAATTTCAAGTTCCATACTGTTAACTATTTAATTCCAAACATATGTATCTCTACTATTCACATTCTGTAAACATATAATTTTTTTTAACTTAAATAATCGTAGCTTTTCTCTTTAGGTGTGTGAACATAACTTAAGTAAACCTGAGTACAACCCAGGATCAATAAAATTCAAGATTCAGCTAGCTGCATTGTAAGTTTATTTAAATTATTTAATGTTTAGACTATACAGTTTGAGGGGACATATGACACCTAATGTTAAACCTTTTTATTTTTTCCACTCAGTTACCACATCCCTGAGCTAAGAATAAAGAATGTTTCCAAGCTGTACCTAGAAAAAGTAACTATTCCCACGTTATTTACTATTTTACTACCAATAAAGCTTTTTTAACGTTATTAGATTTGTCTCCAAGATAAAGGCTTATACTTATTCTAATCATACAAGGTTTGCTCAAAAAGTAGCCAACTTACTACTTTGAAAGAAAATTAATGCATCTTAAGGATAAATATATGAATGAAGGTAAACTAGTACTCACTTTTGTTGTACTTTTCAGGTATTTATTAGCCTTCAAAAGCTAAAGTATTTAGGTGATAGATGGCACATTGTGCTTCCCTTACTCATTCATGGTGTAATAGAAAGGGACTACTTCTGTAGGTTTAACCACGGCTTACTAGATACTATACAGGCTAGCCGAGTAAGGAAATCATTAAAAATCCAGATGGCAATACTGGACAAACTGGCAAAGCATATCCACAGTGTTGAAGGCGGTGGGTGATATAGGTAGGACTTGAGGCGATCCAAGCTGGAAAAGTTGTCAAATAGTTTTCATTGTTCAAAACTCGGCTAGCCTGTATAAGTATCTAGTAAGCAGTGGTTTAACCATCAAAATAATTAACAATTGAACATAGAACTCAATCTTCAAACCACTTTTTCTTACCAACATTAGTTTATTAAAAAAAAACTTTTACTAACCTTTTGAAATCTCTATTATTGTAGAAACAATATGGATCCTTAACTCTAAACATGCAATTTCTGTAAGTTTTCACTAAGCATTCTTTTATGTAATGAATTGAATAAGTATGGTTAATCTTCCCCCTTAGACATGCTTAGTTGAGATGGTTTTGATAAATCCTACTCCTCATCCTGCAAATATAACATTTGAGCCTCTTGAAGAGCTTCCTGAAAATGCGTCTCCTGTAAGTAATATCCTTTTCTTTTATCTTCTACACCTCTGTTACTTTGACTCATTGTTTGACATTGTATGTAGGTGAAGCTTCCCCCTGGTGAATTAGTTTTGGCTCCCAGAGATGACACGGCTGAGTTTGATGATGTCAGTGATACACAGAATTTCAAAGATGATCCAAAGTAAGTTTGGAGTTTTCTTCTTGTTCAAAGCATAATGCAATAAAATTAAGGTAGTAATAATACCTTGGCAGTACCTAATGATATAGCTCAGGCCTGCACAACGTATGGTCCACCAGCCATCTTTTTGTGACCTGATAAGTCTTGAATGCTTCTAAAAACTAAAGTGATTGATGTACTTTAATTAAAACTATGCATTTATTGTGTAAACCTTTTAGAATTAGCTGAAGAAACAACACAAAAAAAAAGATTATGAAGTTTTTAATTCACCAAGCACACACAAATGGAAATAAAAGAAACGAAGGTTACAGAAATGTCATTAAAATTATAATGCTTACTCATGCAGTATCTTCTGAGCATAGAAACTATGTGATAATTTTTCTATGTAATTCAAGTATTTATACTTAATCTTAAAGTCAGGAGAAAATACACACAGAATTTTTATCAATATTTTGGCTCATCAGGTAAGATTAAATAGATTTTTTTACCTGCAGCAAGTTAGTCATCATTATTTGGCCCACATCACAGTTAAAGTTGTGCAGACCTGATATAGCTAAAAATCAACTCAATTTAAGGTTTCTTTATACAACCGGGTGCCACTTGTTTTTTTGTTTGTTATACTGGATAGTGGATTATAATGGCCAACAATAGCCAAGAAGAGTGGCACCCGGTTCTATAATAGCACCCAATTTAATATATAGGCCCAAAAAAATATAATTGTCTCACAATATTAATATAGACCATGATCAAACCTCATCTTTTTGACACAAATTAAAAGTTTGAAGTTATTTTAAAATTTAATCTAAGAGTACTCTCTATATTTGTTCTTGTTTTTTCAGCATTGTGACTTTTAGGAAGTCAAACAAATTAGGGTTCATGTTTTCCCTTACTCCTACCCATAAAGATGTTGTGGTAAGTTTATTTTCAAAATATTTCTGTTATGTTAGTAACATACTTTTATTATCCAGTACAACTCTTTTTCATCCAAATTATTGTAATTAGAATTTGACCCATTTACATACTTGAATAATAATGGGGGAAAGGCAGTAATTGTACGGAATATAGTATAACTAGACTTTATTAGTTTTAATTACTCCTAAAAGCCCTATTATCCACATTTTCTACAGTAATTACTATAAAATAAATAGTTATGTACTGTAATGTAGTTAAATGATACATTTCTTTTGGTAAATTGTATAATAATTGTTTCTCAAAATTTTCACTCAATTGTTGATTCAAAATAGCTAGGGTTTAAACTGCTGTTATGCTGCATCAAAATTACCTTATGTTTCCTTGGCAGCTATGATATTTTTCCAATTTGGACTTATCTGTCTAGGTATTTGTCAGTTTTAATAGAAACTTTTCTTTTGACAGGTGGCCTTCAAAATGAAGCATGATTTCATTAACATGGTTGTTACTCTTCCTGGTGAGCAACCAAGAGAGCCGCAGGTGGTCTGGCTGACCCACGCCCTCAAAGTTCATCTGGGTACTGTCGTGGGAGAACTACCTTAAAAGCGGCTTTGTAAATATATGGACTCTAAGCTCTACTTTCTCTAAGTATGGAAACCATACTCTTGCTATAATTGCTACTTTGTGATATAATGCTTTTTCATACAATATAGGCAGTTAAAGGAAAGGGCGTTGAGGTTAATTTATTTGAAAATATTGTATATTGAGAGTAATGTCACTTAGGTAGAAGAAAATTGATTTTTCTTTATTTTTAATTGTTTATGTATTTTGTAAATGAATTTATTTTTAGTTGATTAGTTGCATGGTCATGAAATCACTTTAAAATTTTGCAAACTGCTCCAGACAATAACTTCAATTAGATGTGTCAATTAGTCAGCCACTACTTACAGGTGAAATCCCCAGTGCCAATTTGTTTTTATTTATAGTTTAGAGAAAAATACTTTCAAAGTTGGCCAAGAATAGGTGTAACAGATGCTTATTTTTCAACAAATCTAATGGGGATCACAATTATCAGCTTTAGCAGGGTGTGTAGCATCCCCCAAGCACTCCAAAAAAGCACTTAGATAAAAGTGACCAAAATAAAAGACACATCATCCTTTTTGGCATGGTAGTAACAATATTATTTAAATTAAAATGTTCAATTTTATTCTAATTTGCAAACTTTAAAATAATCTCCTTTCAAAAAGAAACATTTCTAAAAATGTTGAAATTCTGAAGAACTACATTGAAATTATAATTGTATAAAATGGAAATTATTTACTTGAAAATTTGAGAAAGGGAAGAAATATTCGAATAATAATTAAAATCTTGTCCAAAGCAAAAATTTGAGTGTAGCACTTCAAATGTAATAGATGCGCATATCTTGATGCACTGGATTTTAACAATCCAGTGCAGTAAACTTGTATATCAAAAAGTATTTATTTTAAAAATCCCTTATGTGTTATATGTATCAATACCAAATGATTTAATTCTAAACAAATCAGTTCAGTATTTTTTAAATTTTCTATGATATGTAAACTAAAGAAAATCATTAAAAAAAAGTAATTGTACATCAGCCTTACGTCTGCTTTTATTAGTAGACATTTCTCTTTTATTTTATGCAGATTATGTTACTCTTATTATGAAAGAAGTATAAAGTTTTATATTGTCTAGACTTTGTTACTTAAAATTTAGATATTTATAATGTAAATTTTTTTATGTGGTTCCTTGAAAGGTAGTTAAACATACATTTTATAGTCTAAAGAGTCAGAATTAGCTGTGTAATTTTATAACTAACCTGACTGCAATATTTGTATGAACACATTTTCTTGTAATATCTGAGCAATTTTCATGCTTTGTGTATTCATTTACAATGTGCTCAATTGTACTTTCAGTATTTTCAAGGGCAAGGCTTTTGTATCTGATAATTTCCTGGGACAAATTGTTTTGGAGTTTTTCTTAGCTTCCCATATTTGATATTTTCAGAAATAAAAATTTTTATTCGACAGAAATAGTAAAAAAATATTTTTTTATTTTATCACATAAAAAGACACTACATACAAATATACAAGGAAACAATTTTACTGGCCAATTTTTTATAGACAGGCTTTCTTAGCTTTATACTTAAATGCAATTATGCCTTTGTTACATTGAAACGATTTAAATATGTTTGAAAAACAAGTTGCATAAAAAAAACAAAATGGTAGCACATTCACATTTGGAAAATCAAATGTTGAAAAGCTTAAATATAAAATTAGGGTGGTTTAGTCCATCTCATAGTGCTATAGAATTAAAGTCTTGGGAGTTTCCCAAGGAAATTCTTCTCTTCCAAAATGACCATAAACACAGGTTCTTTGGTAGAATGGAGTTTTTAGTTTCAGCTCTCTGTAAGAAAAAATAATGTTTGTAATTTATTTTAAGGTTTCACATTTTAAATATGTTTCAAGGTTTTGTTACTTTCTAAAATGCTAACTCAAAAAATTTACCATAATTTTGAGGGAAAAAATTTAAATTTATTCCAACCTCTGATTTAAAAATAACTTGGGTTGAATAAACACTTAGAACTTTTTTTGAAATTCATTTTATGGCAATGGAAGAGTATCTTACTTTATAATTTTGCCAGGTCTGAGGTCAAAATTGTTCTTGACAATTTGAAGTAGTTCCCTTGAACTTTTATCAGAAGTTCCGTAAGAAAATATGGCTATGGAAAGGGGTTCAGCAATTCCTATGGCATATGAAAGCTGAAAAATAATATCAATGATAAATATGACATGCTTGAAAATTATGTTTAAGTATTTAAAAAAGAATAATCAGTACTTTAAAAGGATCAAAGTTACTGTTTTTAAATATGTTAACTATAGTTTGAAAAGGATGATTTTTGAGACTATAATGTGTAGTGATAATGTAAAAAATTGCATTGCTCTTGGAAATGGTTTAAAAAAAGAAAATATTTTCCCAAAAAGGATAGCATATATTTCAAAAATATCTTCTTAAATTAAATTCATTCATTTGAATTTATTTTTCATATTCTGGCCGTATTAATATTAGTAAAGCATTAATTTATAAATTAACTGAAGAGACAGTGGAACATGCAATTCCCTGCTATAATCTGGTTTGTTGTCTGATTATAAGACTATGTCGGCCTAGCCAATATGTGTATGCGTTTCGCAGCAAGTCCTCAAGGCCCATCGCCAAATTTGTTTTTTATTTATTTATTCTTGCATTGACAAAGGATATCAAAGCATCTTTGAATCAGCTGAATGCATATTTTGTGCTTTATGCGTCACATTGTCTATTTGTCCATCTCACTCAGATCATATAAACCTTTAAGATGTTAGAACGTTTAATCCATGTGTAAACATTGATAATAAGGGTGAATCAAAGAAGTGTCCTCACCTGCACCAGACAACGCTTGGCGAGTCCTGCAGCCACCAAGGACTTTGCGACCCACCTGGCGGCGTAAGCGGCCGATCGGTCCACCTTACTGGGGTCCTTGCCCGAGAAGGCCCCTCCGCCGTGGGCCCCCCAACCACCGTAGGTGTCCACGATGATCTTTCGGCCCGTCAGCCCTGCGTCCGCCTGAAAGAGGTTTTACAATTTTAAAAAAGATCATGATTTGGCTTAAGCTATAATAATACAGTAAAGCTTCAGTTATGATGCTCAGTCAGAGGCGTAGCCTAGGGGATTTCGGGATACATCCATTTATTTGACTAAAGAAAGACCAACTACCCCATATCTCCCCCCAAGTACTAATATCCCCTTCCGAAATTTGTTTTTCTCTCTAAGCTACTGATGCGTATTAATTTGGACTGGACCCTACTTGGATAACTAAATATCAGAAAAGTTGGATCATAATGGAAAATGAACAGTTCTTTTAAAAAATATCTAATTACCGCATAGGTGAATTTAAGGGGGTCATAGGGTAGCACCCCCCTCAAAGTTTAGCTTTCCATTAGGGCCATTCTCTTAAATTTACCCTTGAATTACAGAATAAGATAAAAGTTTACTGTAATAACTTATTGTAATAGTAAAGTGCTGTTTTTCTATCTGTATATCTTCTAAATCGGTATACCTATATTCTTCAAGAGAAAACTATTGTTTTCTAATCTTGAAAGATGAGTTTGGGGGAAACTGGTGTAAAGTAAATGATGAAAGAAAAGTTTAATAAATGGTAATATCAATGATTTTTTTATTGTTTAAATACTGGTTTTCGGCTAACATTCAACTGGGTAAACTATACATCAGATTTAACATTTTACTTTAATCATCAATTTTTGAAATCAATCTCTTCTCTAAATCAAACAAAATCTTTCATTTAATGACATATAACAATCCAATTTCAAAACCACATTTTGTTATAATGCGCAAATAGCAAACAACCGAACACCCCCTTCAAGAGGCATTTTCTCATACATTTTACGGGAATAACAACAATTTACACTAATAAAAAGGAACAGCTCGTCAAAATACTCACCATGGGTCCTCCCACGACGAACCTCCCGCAGGGATTGATGTAGTAGATGGTCTGGTCGTCGAGGTACTCCTTGGGGATGACCTCGAGGACCACCCTGTTCATGACCTCCTCCCTCAGCAGGTCCAGGCTGATGTCGTCCGTGTGCTGTGTGGACACGACCACCGTGTGCACCCTCTGCGGAACAGCTGCTCCGTGCTCGAATACGTACTCGCAGGTCACCTGGAGGAAGAGAGACGTTTTCAGGAGATGCTTTTCAATGGAGATCTTTCGTGTGAATTAGCTTTTAATGTTCTAAACCTTTTCAAGTTTAATGGATTATGAACCTCCATAAATTATGTTACTTTTAATACACATTTTTGCTTCTTTTCCTACACCCCTTAAGTCACGTATCATGCTCTCCTACCTTATGCACAGCAGGGTTGACACGAACCCTGGACTGGACGTCACCTTTTTATCAAGCTGCAGTGTACACCACCTTACGATTTCAAAGGGGAATATATTTTTGTTAATGTAATTATATTATGATATCCAGTGTTATTCCTAGGATTTTTTGGAGGAGTAAAAATACTCCTTGACTTTTTAGGAGGAGTGAAATTCAATTATGAGGAGTGAAATACGAAAATGGCATGAACTATATATACAGAGACACGAAAACCGCAATCAAGCTCCCTAAGCATCAGAACAATAAATGAAGAAAAATTACTATGGCTGTATGAAGAGACAATTAAAAAGTATGATGATTAAGGTGCCGTCGTGGCTTTTGGCAATTGTCTTTGGCCAGAAGTAGGGCGAAAATGTCTCCGCTGAGATCAGTTGGTGTTTTGAGTAGAAAAATATTATTTGTTGATTTTGGTGGGGCCACGCGGTGTATTTTTTAAGCTAAACCTTTTTGAAAATTCAAAGAGTGAAAATACTCCTGGCTAGTTTTTTAAAGAGTATTTCCGATTTTCAAGGAGTGAAATACTCTCTCAGAGGAGTTAAAAATATCTCTGATGATATCGTTTATGCTTCTGTATAAGCTGCATTTAAAAAAAAATTATTTTTTCAGGGTGTCTTTTAAGCAATTCTCGTTACACCCCCTTTCCCCCCTTTGTCACAGGTTGATAAACCCCCTTTTAGTGTGATATCATTTAGGGACAACCCCTTATCTCGTAAGACTAGTAATCAACTGTTGAACCCGCTAATCATCTACTATATTAGGTGCAAGTTTAGTCCGTTTTCGGCGAGTTTACAGTATCAAATGAGAACAATATAGAATGTTATCACTATAATGATTACATTGGTAAGTACAGAAGGGCTGAAGTTATAATTTGTTCTAAAATTTTTCACCGGGTTACTAGCAAATGATTTTTGAAAACTTGAGTAACTATTTCGTGCATATCAGTAATAAAACTGTCTATTAAATACTGAAATCAGAAAACAAGATTTTTTAAGTGCTGTATTTTAGTTTAGCTTAATTTGAGTTAGGCAAAAATCAAAAGTTTTATAAAAATGAATTACTTATTTTACTTAGCATTTAAGTCTTTGATAAATGCTATACAAAATATCAATAATTAATTTAGTAACCTAAAATAAATACTACTATTTTGTTAAAATTTATTTAAAATTGAGCCATTATTTTGGTAAACAATTTCATGATAAAAAGACGATAAAAACTAAATCCATTTTGACTTTTTTATGAATTGTTTGCATTTAGATCAAAGTGAAAGGGATATTTTTTACCTGTGTTTTTGTGTCAGGTCCAGCCCATGGAAACGTGCCGTTCCTTCGTAACTCTCCTAGTTTGGCGTTGAGTTTGTGTGCGAGCATGATTGTCAGTGGCATGCACTCTTCGGTTTCATCACTAGCGTAGCCGAACATCAAACCCTAAAAGAAATTAATTTTTTATCCATGTTGCAATCTGCATTTAAAAAATTCAAATTGTTTTAAATCGAACTATCATAAGTGATATCATCCAAACACATCAGGTTGTGAAGCAATCTTTTTAGTGAGTTTCATTTTGATAGGCATAGAAGTTAAATCAGTAAACATTCGCCATATCACTGAAGGAATTACTAAAAAGTAGAAGTCTCTATTGGGATTTTCTTTTATAATAAATAGGCACCTGGTTTACTGTTTTATCTTTCTACAAAATTAAGGATTAAGATGTTTTAAGTTTTAAAACTACCACATAATGTATATGTGTTCTACACTGCATTGCATACTTACATTTTTGAATATGATCTGGAGAGAAAATTTTTCGAGCTTTTAATTCATTGTTTCACCCTCTTTTTTTTTAGAAAATGAGTAATAATAATTATACAGCCCTGACCAAATTAAAATTTCATTCCACCCTTAAAACGGAATTAGTACTCACAAGAGTGAAGAAGATGAGAGTGATGAAGAGGATGAAAGTAATGATAAGGAGTGAAGACGAGATGAGGATGATAAGAGTAATTATAAGACAGAAAGGCATAAAGAGGTTGAGATGAGTGATGGTTTGAAAGAATCATGAGAAATTAGAGAGATGAATGGGATGAGAGCAATGTGAAATAAAAGAAAAGGGATATTTAGAAGCGAGCTATTGAAAAAAATCACAAATATATAGAGAAAGTGATCATGGTAAAATACATATTTATTTGATAGAAGTAGAATTTAGTCATATAAAACGAGAGTAAGAAAATTAAACACTGCTATTAAGATATCAACTATCAGCATTGTGGTTACAACTTAAGCAATGTTAAGGAGAGTATGGTTTTGCTCAAAGCACACTATTTTAAAAATCCTTATTTAAAGGCACCTATTTAAATGTGCTACCGAGCACTTCTGAAGCTTTGAGTATACTATCAGTTACGAAATACTGTTCTCTTAAGAAATTATGACACTTTGAAATTTTTCTCTCCCTTACTAAAACAATTTTCTTACCTGATCTCCGGCCCCGATATCATCTTCATGTTTATCTATGTGTACGCCATTAGCGATTTCGGCATTTTGTTCATTAATGGCTACTTCGATTTCACAATTTTTGTAATCAATACCTGAAAAAATCCCAATATGCTCTTATTTGTAACTTGAATCTCTTTGCAACACATGTAAAAAAATTTCAAAACTATTTGCAGCATTAAAAACTATTTTATAATATTAAAAACACTTCACTCTTATGCCCATAATTTGTATTACTATTATAATGTATAATTTTTATGCAGTATAAAACACTTTGATATAAAGTTATATTTTACCTTAAATGTTTTTTTAATATCTACTGTTAAGTATTGTATTCTTTCTTTATTTGAGGGCAACATTTGTACGATGTAGTTCATTTTAGTAAATTTAGAGATTAATTTTACACCTTTAAAAACATTAAAAGGTTTTTTTAAATACTTTTCAAAACTAAAATTCTATCAACAGTTTTCGTCAACCAATTCAATTAAAAGGAACACTTTCAAAATGCCACACTAAAACACGTAAAAATTTGAATAAGTTATTTTAAACTTTAAGAGGAACATATGAATTTTCCCCACATATGATTATTTCGATAAAGAATGAGATTATTTCAGGTTTTTTATCAAAACTAACTGAAATTATATCAGAGAAATTTTTATTTGAGGAATTTAAAAGCTTAATACTCGAAGTTTTACATTTACATTCAAAATAATCTTGTGTTCAGTGAAAATGATAGTAGCATATAATACGGTTTGAGATGTATCTTAAAACATTTTTAATATCACTTCTTTCTTTTATCAAACAAATAATTAAAAACTAATAATTTTTAAAAAATTGAATAAATGTTTATATTTTCTTTATTTTTAAAAATTAACGTAATTAATGATATTTATCGAAAAATCTTTTGTTGCATAAAAAAACTCCTCGTATTAAATGTTTCCTCAAAAATTACAATTAAAGTTATTCAAATAATTCACCTTTCTGGACATCATCGTATCCAACATGTTGCAGAACTTTCCGAACAACGGATTCATAATCAATTTTGGCTGATGATGTGATTTCTCCACACACAAGAACTTTTCCGTTCTTTGTGACCGTTTCTGAAATGAAAAATATGTTTTAAAGTCATCCAATCCTAATCGTAATATTTTTTTGAATTGCTGGTTAATATTTCGGATTTTCTAAAATTTACTTGGATTCACTCTTTATGAATTACGTTTATTGTTTATTATGTTACTATTTTTAGGGTATGAAGATTTGGCATCTTAACCTACTGTATACTTTAAAATAATAAAAACTAAAAATCTTTTAAAATAGTAAAATGATACAAAAATAATTGCTATAAAGTAAGAGTTTAATCTTTAGTAAAATTATATTGTTATTCTAGTGGTAATTTAATTAATCCGAAGGTTCTAATGGTACATGCAAGATAATTTTTTAAAACGGGGAAATAAGCAATGGGTAAAGGGGAAATCTCTTTCATCTTTACTTAAAAAGTATCCTCTTTTCCATTATCTTATATATCTTTATTTCCTACCTAATTAAATGAGGTATAATTAAATTACTCTAGCCTTTCAAAAATGTTTTTGACAAAACTTTAAAAAAAATAGTAAATTATATATTTTTAAAAACAAAAAAATTAGGTAGCGTTTTTAAAAGAAATTTTTGAAGTCTGTTATCATGGTGTCATATAAATGAGTGGCTTTTTGTGAAATTCTACTTACCACAAGCGACTTTGGAATAAGGGTCTTGTCTGAGATAGGCGTCTAGTACAGCATCACTGACTTGATCACATAGTTTATCTGGAATAAAGTAATAATTTTAGGAAACTTTACTTTGAATTGTAACTAAATATTTTATGATGTTTAAATAGCTCTTCAATAATCCCTAGCTAGATTTCAAAATGCCTCATTATGTCTCTTTGATTTTTAATTTTAAAACTAACTTTTTGTATCATTTCCTTATAAATACTAAAATAGAATATAGGTCGCATCAAAATTAACAGGAGGGGGAATGTTTCTGGGGGGTTCTCTTTTTGTAGAGCTGGAAAAGAATGCTCTTAGGACATTTCAGATTAATTTTATATTATCATAACATATAATACTTTTATTTGACTTGTAAACTGTATCTGTGTTCTTCTGTGCAGTTTTTTTGTAAGAACGATTAAACAGTTTATACACTTTTAAATCCCTACTTGATACGACAGAAACTGTTTCCGGCTTGGAGGCAAAAAAAATTATCTTTGACCCGAAATTTGGCACTTAAAAAAATCCCCATTAAATAATTAATGTATTTATCTCGTATAGAATATTCTCAACCCTTCCCCAAACCCATCTCGATACAGATTAGAAACTTACAATCTTATCACCCTAATTTCTTATGCAACTGGAGATATCAGTTGCATGAGGTACTTCAAATCCGTCGTGATTTGAGATAATAGCCTGGAGTACTCGTAAAAAAAAACGTTTTATAGAGATACATTCTTAAAGAATCGAGATAAAACTCGAAACCCTTGTGGAAGTAGGAATCACGTATTCCTGATCTAGCGAATCTCCCATGGAACGTTTCTGGAAGGCTCTCAGACCGTTAAATGGCCAATAAAAACGTGAGGGTTAATCGCCATTTTGCATGTTAAATGAGGATGGTGTTGCCACTGATGCATAGTTAAATGACAAGACTAATACGTGCAATTTCCAGTTTCGATTTTTTTTTATTCCTAATTTTGTAGAAGTTTGCGAGGGTAATTAAAAAGATGGTTATTGATCTGAATATTTACGACGTAGTTAAAAGAGTGAACAACTAGTATTTGTTAAAACTCATTAATGAAATGGTTAATAAAAAGTTCAACGTAAATTTTTCTGATTGGTAGTTATAAGAAGTTTACAGATTTTTTTTTCCATTCTAATAATTTCCATTAGAAGGAAGATATTTTTCTGTTATACGTTTCAATAATATACTTATATTCTTTCTAATAAATTTTCAAAATTAATGGAGCTTATTTACAATTCCAATTACACAACCATGTAGGTCTTGAAATAATAGTTAGCCTTATTAATTAAAGAACTAAAAGACGCAATTATCATTGTAATTGTTAAACGTAAATGTAATTATCAAGTCATTGCCGTAGCTTTAGAAATTTCTATATAATAACAGTAAACATTAAAATTATTTTAAATGAACCTGTTTCTGAAATTGTAATAAAACCTAATGCAAAACAATCAAAGATAAGATTAATGCGTCGTTTTAAATGTTTATAAAATTCTATATTATATTATAAAATCTTTGAATTCCAAACTTACTACAATTATCTGGGTAAAGATTTTAGAAAATTAAAACTGGTGTTATATACATAAACTATTTTATGCTGATAAAAATACATGCACAAAATATTTTAATAAACAAAATATAATGTAATAGTTCTTCAAAAATAATGTAGATAACTTAGTAAGACAGTTAATTATGTCCCATATGAATAACTTTATCACTTAAGGCACTTATTATCTCTTATATTGCAAAAATATTGCCATTAAAATATTTATAATTGTTTACGAATATTTTTAAATTTATAAATTTTATGATTTAAGGAAGCAGAGAGGGATCTTAAAACATTTGAACAAATGAAACTCAGTTTTGCTGATTCTAGTTATAAGAAGAAATGGCGTAGATTACAAAGTCGTCTCAGAATACTGCTGACTTAAAGTATCACAATGTCATCAAAATTGGTGATAAAAAGTTTCTATAAGACGCAGTTACAGAAATTGCGCAATTTATCGTGATATGATTCAACTTTTCCAAACAGCTAATTTGACTTAATTTTAAATGTAGTTAAATTTTTTATCAGAATTACGCATTGATAAACTATTATAAATCTTTATTCTTCTTAATAAGAAAGAATAAATATTTGTAACGAGCCATATGTATAAAAATATTGCTACATAATTTGTGGTTCCATGATACTATATTTCACTGTGTAACTGTGTAATAAAGGGTATGATTGAGAAAATCAGTGAGAGATGAAAACTTTGTGGGGAAAAAAAGAGAAAAGGAAACTGATCGTGAGATTTAGAAATGAGTATTTGAAAAATTAGGAGGCACCAGAGAAGCCTCAAGGACACCACCCTTATCTTTACGTTGGAAGGTTTTGAATAAGACTAAAGAAGAAACGCCAGCAACTAATTTTACCAAACCCTGCCATTGATATTGATTCTAGTGTTATTGATAGTCAAAGAACACTAGAATAGGGAATCAAAGGAAATAGAAGGGGAGCTGAATTGAACTGGACTTCAAGATACACTTTTGGGCATTAAAAATGACAATGTTGAAAAAAAATTCCATATTTATATGTGTGTTTTAAAAACATTTAAATAAATTCCACACATTGTTCATTCACCACAAAGGTGTTGCCAAACACAGACTTGCAATTAACTCACCGGGATGTCCTTCTCCCACCGACTCCGAGGTAAAGAGGAAAGGTTCCCCCACCCCGTGGTGCTCCCTGGAACCGTCGTTGTAGAGTTCTTGTCCGTTTCGAACCATCTTGTCGTTTGTTCTGTCGCAGGAGGCACCCACAGTGGCCATATAACACCTCGGTGGCACGTCGAAAAGAAGGAGACTCTTGCAGGCTGAGACGAAGCCAGCCTTATCTTATCGGCTTTTTGCGTCAATGCAGGGTAAACAGATCATATCGGTATGGGAACTGAATCGCCACATCATCGTCTTTCGTCGGGGGTATTGTCATGCGAATGGACAGGGAATGAGTGTGAAAATTTTGGTTTTTGAGAGATTTTTTGTGTTGGTGTTTATGTTTTGTTTTGATAGTCAGTGATGGACAGACACTGTAGTCCTTGGTTTCTGCTGATGGTCCTTCATCTAACTTTTTCTTGTCTATCTGGAAAATAGTTAGGTATTTTATCGGAAGCTTGAAAATTGAGAATTTTTTAAACTTCTAATTAATTTATAAGTAAAGAAATTTCTACATCAGCAAAACTTTTGATTTGTGGTGAACTGGAATGGTGGGTGACCGTAAAACTTTTTTTTAGTTAACTCATGTTTTAAAATTATTAAATTAACAAAAATGCCCTTTTTTCTGTATGGAATGATTTCCCCTGATCGGCAAACGGATAAATAAAGTTTTAATGAGAAGAGTGAAATATAAGTAAGGAATGAAGTTCAAGTAAGTCAACTCTGGTATACAGATACAGAGTGTACAAATCTGGTATATATCATCATCGACCATAGAGATTCTGGTATTGCCCAAATGGGTATGAAATATAATCGAGTTTGAATAGACAACTTTAAGTGTTTTTAAGTTGGAGTTATTTTATGTATGTGAGAACTTGTATAATTTCGATACTAAGTTTTTGAAGGAAGATGAATATTTAATAGAAAATTGTTTATTTACTTAGTATGTTTCCGAAAGAGCAAAAATATTCAATAATTTCTTTTAAAATTTGAGGGTAAAAATATTATTTATTTTATTTAAATAAATTTGTATAGGTCTATGTATAAAAATTAAAAGTGAAAGTTGATTAAAATTTCAAAACCTATTTGAAAAAAAAAACCAGATAATTTATTATTTTTATTCTCAATAAAAAGATAAAAAAGCAACGTTTTTAATAAGAGTTTGGGTCAGTGTCAGAAATTTCAGAGAAGCAGAGAGTAGATTTCAGTAAAAACTGTTTCACTGTATGATTACATTTTTTAGCAGAGAAGCGTATAAGGTAAAATGAACAGCATTATTTCCTTCAAGGGATCTTCGCTTCTCCATAGCAACATAGCACAAATAAACAGTGTTTTGTAAGCACCATTACATACACTACTATTACTGCACCATTCTTCTGATAGCCGTAACTAGAAAACTAAATAGTCAATGAGTCTGTAAACACATTGTGATATAAAGGAAACCGGTACTTGTGAAATCATCTTTTTCTATATTGGGCCAGATTTCGTGATGCATTTATGTATTATATCACATAAAATTTACTTTTTAAATTTTAGAATTAGCAAAAACTGGTTTTGGGTGTAAACTTTAAATCAAAACAGTACAGAATTTATTTCAAACCCTTAATTACTTTTAAATTTTATACTGGAGCATATCTTAAATTGTTCCAGTTTTATTATGGAGATACCTATTTTCTCTCTGCTATCATTGACCATATTTCTATTTTTTGTTAATAAAGTCACTTTTTTATATGACTACATTTTCATCTCAAATTACATTAGACGAATTTGGTGAAGACAACAATTTTTTCTACAAATCCTTTTCTGTGGTAATTTCTTTTTTTTCTGCTGTTCACAGCCCAAAACCACATCTGTAGTCTTTCCAATTAAATCCCAATAATCCCCCTAACTACAGCTGATAATGTCTGTTAGCCTAGTTTCGAGCAGACATTTGGATTCCGTATCAACGGAGAAAATGCCTATGCAGATAATATTCATTTCACTTTTACGTAATGCAACTCATGTGCCTGATAAGTTGAAAAAGCACTTGAATCACCCTGCCTTAGTGTACACTAGATTTTTTTTATCGATACTTCACTTCATGAATGATTAGTTAGTCACACGTGGAAGAATCACACTTAATGTCGATTCAATATTGATAGATCATAGATATCTACTCTTGGCGCTTAATTGTGATGTCACTTATAGCCTTGAGAACTTAATAAAATCTGATTTGGGGTTGATGTTTAGAATTAAGTTCAAGAAAAAGTTCTATCTGATGTAGATTCTCTTCAATGGGTAATTTATATTGAGTATTCTTTGAAAGGGAATTAGACACTTAAAATGTATGTTTAGGAATGAGGAGTTGTTTTATAATACATTTACAAAATCTTAAAATAGAAATTGGTATTTATTTGGTTGGTTTTCAATATGAGCCTGAAAAAGTATCAAACTAAATATAGTACTTTTATAACAACGAATATTTTGCTTGAAACTTTAAATGGAACATTTTAATTGACATTTTTCAAAGAGTTATCAAACTGCGGAGGATAATGTTAAAATTAATCAATTTATTTATGAATATATTACGTAAGAGTTGAAAAAAATTATACGATGTATATTTATCATTTTAACTTTATGTTAAACATAATAAAACGTATTATTATTGTCCAATTTATTTTAGAACACAGTCGACTCCATGTGATCACTTTTGTCCAAGAGTAGAATGATAACAATATCTGATTGATGATAATAAGCGATAATATTAGAAAGTTTAAAACAGAATAACTCGAGTGTTAGCTTTAAAATCACTACTATGTAGTCCTAATTGAAGTATTTAAAACGATTACCTAGTATGTATTTTGCAACTTTTATATTCTTAAAGAAAAATGAGAATGGAAAATATAACACTAATAACTTAATTACTCATTTTGTATGATTATGTATTAAAATTAGCTTTTAAACGGGAAATAAAGGACTTTAGTAGGGGATTTTACCAATTTTGATCATATTAAGCTATACATTGATCACATAAAACGATACAATTTTGTGTTAAGTTAAATAGGAGTGATCGTGACCTGTCAAATTTGATAACATCCGATTGATAACATTAACCGTGATCACATTAAGCGAAGTCGACTGTATTAAACAATTATTTACCCTATAACAGCGACATTTTTTCGATAAATTTTCAGAGCTCAATTTTATATATTTTTATTTGTTTTCTATAATTGGAGTTCCATCTATCTGTATGAACAGTTAATGAAATAAATAAGTAATCAGATAGATTCGACACTTACATATTTAGTGAACTTAGAGAACGAACATTCAAATATTTTATCCTAATCTCACGACAACTGGTTTATTTGGGAAAACCCTTTGTTGATGCGTAACGCTATAACATAACGTTGAACCCGTTTTAGAAAACTTGTCGAAAAAATTTCGGTTAAAAACAAATCAATCTTCAGATCATTGTAATTTTGTTGACTGGAATCATACTCATCTAAGTCCATCCCTTTTAACATCCACATAAATACGCATTCTGTTGATACGCATGGTTACCAAGACAAATCACACCAATAAAAAATTCCATTTATCGTATTGTAAGAGGAAACTACAGGATGGAATCTCTTATTCCGTTCAAAAGATAAAAGCCGTTTGATTCCTATCCGTTTTACAGCCCTAAGGTAAAGTGATACTGGAACTCCAAAGAGCCTGCTATTGAATACATTAAAGCTTAATTCCTTGCGTTAGATAACTGTTACATAGAACTTTAGATAGATATCAGGATATGGGATCATGTTGTTCCAAATGTAAGATATTTTTTTACGTAGATGCTAAATTGTAATTTGAGTGGCCCATTTTTTTCTCTTAAAAATTGCTTTTCTGAATGTGTATTTCCCAGAAAAACAAAACAAAAAGAGTACAACTTTTTTTTTCTGCTTTGTAAAGCTAAAGTGGATTTTGTTTTAAAAGTTATTCTGACTTTTAAGTGAAATGTCCTTTATTTTTCATTTGATTCAGTAAAGTAACATAAGAACTTTCTTCATTTAAATTTTCTTTTAAAAAATAGCAATATTCTTAATTTGGAATAAATCATATAGTTAATACAAATATAACTTATTTGTCAAAAATTTTAATTGCTTTAGTTTACTTTGTTTTTTTTTTTTTTTTTTGAAAGACACCGGGAATGATGGTAAAAATTCGGTAAGAGATTTTGAACCCAGTTTCACAATTTCACTTTTATTTTTTCCTTTATTGGTTTTAAGTGAACCATTTGATTTGATATCTGAAGTAAATCCAGACATTTTTTTCTAGGATTCTCTTCAAGATTTAATTTTGAGATATTAGCAGTTTTACAAAAAATAAAAAAGATTAAGAATAAATTCAATAAATAATAATAAAAAAGTTAAAAAGTTTGGGAAATCATTCCTAAAATTTTAAAAGAAGAATATTGCAAATGAAATAAGATTTCTTTAATGTTTAAAGGGTCATGGAATGTTTACTGAAACCGAATTGAAAACGCTTGAAACACGAGGAGACAATTTGGAGTGAAAAAAAAAAGGATTTTTTTTTTATTTATCAAACCCATAATCTTTTACGCTATTTTCTAAACAAAAAGGCTTTAATAAGAGTATCTTTTATGTGCCTTGGCTTCTCAACCCCTTCGTTTCGCACTTCAACTAATTACCCTCCAGTTTCACTCTGATAACAACCATCTCTAGGAAAGTGATTTCTCCCCCAAACGATTTTTTTTCTTAAGGAACGAAAGGAAACTCGAGGACAAGTGTCATCAGCGAAGAAGTTCTCCGTCGAGGCGTGAAATGTTTTCTGGGGTTTCGAGAGCGGGGGCCCCGGGGCATCCTCCAGCGGGCCCCTGTGTAATCGGCCCCGTTCGCAAAGGTAAATGATACCAAGTGGAGCGAAACGTCAGGTGCGGTATTATCTTTTCCGAGTGGGTGAAGATGAGTTGGGTGGGCTGCTGGTGTTTCGCGGCTAGAAATGATGGACTGTGTAATGTTGGGTTTGTAAAGTATGGTGATTTAGTTTGGGAAGTTGAAATATTTTTTTTTGCAACGCACCTGTGATCAGTGCTGAGATTTTCTGAAGGATTCTTCAACTAGTGGTGTGTAGACTACTTAACTCAAAAGTTTTTTTTTTAATTTTCTTTTTTCATAACCATCACTTTGCACATTAGTTTGAAATGAAATAGAATGAGAGACAGAGAAGAGGAGAGAAAGAAAAAAAAAGGGGGAAAATGTTGAATGGTAGACAAATAAAAGAGAGAATAGCTGTAGGAATGAAGGAGAAGTTAAAAGAGGTAGTTATAGAAAAAAAGCAAATGAAATATAGAAGTTTTGTTAAAGAAAGGTAAAGAGAATGATAGAGAAAGAAGGAAGGAGAAAATGTGTCAGAGAGAGAGTTAGAAAGAAAAAGGTAGAGAAAGAATGGTGAAAATTTTTAAACTATAAAAAGACGGTAAGAGAGAGAAATGTAGGAATGATACATGAATAAAAAGTGAAGGAATGAGGGAAAGAGAGAGGGAGAAGGGGAGAGAGAGGGGGGAAAATAATAAGAAAACCCTCGCCGATCGGAATTTTACTGTTGTTAGAACCATTATCTGTGTGTAATAAGCTTGTTTTATTCGCAACTACATCTTTATTAAAAATTTATGTTACTAAGCCTTTTTTGACAAAATAATAAACTCAAAACTAAAAACTCTAGTTGAAAATTACAAGAAAGAATAATTTGGAGTTTATTTTTTTTTTCTATATTTCCAGATATTTTATTCTTTAAAAACATATAAACTATTTACGATTACAACATAATGCATTAATAACAAATACAAATGTTCCTATAAAAAATAGGTACTTCCAATCTGGACACATTCAATGTTTTCCTTTCCACAATACTCAGTAATTCGTAAATATTTTGTAAGGGTTAAGGTTTAGACAAATTATGGGAACAGGTGAATAAAAAGGTTTGCTAACAATAACTTTTTAAAACAAAAATGTATAACTTCTTTTCCAAAATTTGTGTTTGTTAATATCTTTTTATTCTAAAGCAGCTAGAAAGATATTATCATGTATATAATGTTTCACGAAAGTGGTTGTTATTCAAGGTAGTGAACATTGCATTTGCTTAACCAAGTTTAGCAAATAAAAACCTACATACTCTACTATCAATCAAACAAAAAAAACAGAGAAAGTATAACCCTTTGTTTTAATAAAGTCGGTAAAAAGTGATAAGAGTCAATCGAGGCATATTCAGTTCAATGATCTACTGGCGACTCTCGCATATCTAAACAGACAATTCATGCCAAATATCGCCTTCATTACAAAATCTCCACTGTTATCTGACTGTTAAGTGCTTTTTACTTTTTTCAATTCTCGATCCTGTTTGTTTTTTCCCGAATGGAAGTGGCATAGATAGAAATAAACAAATATTGGGACATCGGCACACGTTTAAGGAGAAAGATATTGAATATCTCGCCATCTTTTGGCCATCAACCTCAGAGTGTTCGAGCAATATGGAGTGTCAAAGCTTTTTCAAGGCCGTCTCGAGTGTCAAACTTGGAACGGAAAAGCGTGTGTGAGAAAGAACCGGAAAATATGTAGTAAAAATCTATAGTATCTATCTATAGTATTCTAGAAATCTTATTCTAAACCAGATTGATAATGGTAGTTTCAGGCATTTGGTGAAAACCGATATGTTAAAAAAAAAGTAGTGCTTCAAATGGAATTAATAACTGTAATACATTTTGTAGGGGCGATCGTGTCTCACCTTACTGAACCCAGAGTTTTACTTTTCAATTTCCACTTTTCGTATGATAAAGGCTTTGTATCTTCAATTTTTTTTCTTGATCCCGGCAAATGATACCTTTTTATGTAAGTCTCTTTATGGTCTATATTTTGAGACTCCCTACATAGCCCCTACTGCTATTTTAATTTTATTTTGAGAGAAATGGTTTTAAGTTCAAATATTGAGCAGGTTAAATATAAAAAGTTGTTACGTTTTTAAATGAAAATGTAAGTTAAATTTGAAAATAAGTTATCAAGTGTGTAAAAACTATAAAATTAAACATAAAAAAACCATATCAATGTTTAGATTTCACAGAGAGAATCCTTATTTATTTTCAGATTAAGAAACAAATTTAAAATATTTTAAATATTAGTATCTGATTCGAGTAAAATCTCTGAAGTTTAAAAAATAATTTCGGGTCAGCCATTTCTTGTGAAAACCTTTTTTTAATTTCTGGTCAAAATGACACCCTCTCTGTTTTATATGTTCATATACTTCAAGGAGAGGTTATTTTTAGTAAGTTCTTAGAATTTCGAATCAATATTAATTAATTACGTTTTTAATTACAAATTTGGTTGCAGTGATAGCGAGTGTTTCAACCATCACGTGTTAATTTAAAATCCCTTTTTCATTATTTCTTTTACCTTCTTTATATATTTTTTCAAGAATTTTTATTGTTTAAATTTAGTTTGCTGCTTAATATTTTACTAAATTATAAATTATTTATATTTTTTACAAACATCCTATTTCATTTATATGCGTTGTTGTAGAAACTCTTATAGATCCATAATCTTTTACCAATTTTAACAAAAGTATGGAAGCTGAATGTTTCTTTATTTCATGCAAAAAAAAAATAAATTTGAAATATCACTGGATAACGAGTTGTAGATAATACTATGCTTAAGAAATTGATTATTATGACCTAACTAATTAAGATATCGTTCCTTTTTTATTAGTTTGTACCACTTTTTAAGTATAATTTATTAAATTTTACTTTCAGAAACACTGTTAGTTTATTATTGAAATATATATTACAAAGAAATCTTTAAAATTGGAAGTCTTGACATTGTTAAAGAAAAACAAAAGAGATGGTGAAGCAATCTTCTGTTAGCAAAGACCTCTGATGTTAATAGAAAATTAACTCTGAAAGCTTGCTAAGATGGAGGAATTTCTGGAGTCTTACTCCTTAAGATGGAGCTTGTATATCATAAAATCATTTATACAGGTTATTAAAATAAAAATTTACAAAAAATTAAAGTTCTAATGATTGAATGAAAATAAAAAAAGGCAATTTGATTATAAAAAATTAATTGTTTTAGGTTTGTTGTAAACATCTCCTATTATCGAAATAAAGTTTTCAATCGTCACTTGTATGTATTCGAATGTACAAAAATCAATTTTTGTTTATTTAGGTAGATACTATTTCGAAAGCTCGAGTAACTACTGTCAGTTTAAAGGTTTTTCTTTTGATTTAAGATATGAAACTTACGGTGCAGACAAACTAACAACGTTATCGTCCAAAAAACTTTTGCAATCAAAATATTTCCGAAAAAATGAAATATCTAATCGGTTTCGAAATAGACTTCAAAACACTCTCCTCTGGGAAATGCGTCGCAAATTTTCAACTATCGCAAAAAAAAACTGTTATTTGGGTAAGAAAAATAAATTTCATAAAATATTAAAAATTTTATTTCTTTTTACAAAAAGTGAAAAAGTTTTGCTGATCCATTGTGTTATTTTATCAAAATTAAGAAAGTTAATTTATTTTTAACAATCATGATTCGTAAAAGGGCTATATAGGTGAAATTGTCCGACTCATTAGGTATCCCAAAATGTTTTCAAATAAAGATAAAAATTTTTATCATAACTGTTCAAAATAAATAAAAATTGTATTTGTGTTCATGGTACTCTCCTTTTTAAATTTATATATTTATTTTAAGGTAGGATACCTTAACCTATATTTTTCTTTTACTGTTTTGTTAATATTAATTTTTAGTTTTTTAGTTAATTTCTTTCAAATCTTAACTCATTTGAAAATATCAATTATTAAGACGTTACCTAATTTAGTGAAATTAAACTATACAAAGCTAGTCATTATTCAAATCTCGATTTTAATACAGACTCCTTTACTTATACGTATAGTGTTTTTTTTTCATTAAAATCTAATAAACAGCTATAAGCGTATGGGAAAAATAAATTTCACTTTAAAACAATAACAAAATTTTCAGAGAAGAACACACGAAAAACGTAACGAATTCTTTTAGATTTTTGTAATGATTAATTTGTGGAGTTATTTATTATGATTGAATTGGATGCTGTTGTGTATTTTATTGTTCCATATGGTGTTCAGTTTTCAAAGATTGATTTATCTATTAAATTAACAAAATATTTTAAATCTTATGAAGAATAAAATTGAAAAACTTTATTAAAAATTGGAGCTATCATACATAAAGAGAAGTATCATTATAAGTAATTTTATCATTACATTTTTGTATACTTAACATAAAATTCAAAAACTAATTTAAGAAGTGAAACTTTTTATGGAATTTTTTGAGGCATCTTTCAATGTCAATATTCTTACTTAGATACTTGTTAGTAAAATCATTAATTTCAAGTTAACTATGTTTTGGTTATTGATAATTTTACTACAAACAGGTTATTTTGTTTCATCCAAAAACTTTATCAAACTTTCTGTACCTTAAAAATTTCATATCCTGCATTTTAAATAAAAACTTTCAACTGTATACATCAAAATAGAGTTCATGTTATGTATTAATTAGATCAAAGCATATAATTACACAGTAAGATAGAGAGAGATCATTTTATAAATATAATATAATTTCTTTAAAAAGTCGTCAGTGCATATGGTGCAACTTTTTCAAGTTTTGTTTTCGTGGGAATAAGAATATCTCTTTCATGTTTTTATTGCTCAAGATTTTCCAGAGGGTAAAATACTAAATATCAGAAATCTTCTTCAATCTTTTATAAGATAAAAATGATTTCGTTGTAAATTTCAGAACTTTTCAAGGACAAACTTGTTGAAATACCCATCTATCAAAAAAAGTATTATCTTATCTCTTTATATTACTTCTTTTTGCTCGATATGTGAACTCTTGAGAACGCGTATTTCCAATTAATACAAGAAGCAAGCAAGATACTTTCTCCAGAATTTTCTTTACCAGATTTTTGCTAGACAATTTTAAATTTTAAAAAATTATTTTTGCATTATAAAATAAAATTTAAATCTATTGTAATATAAATACATAACCATAATACTTGACATTAATTATTTGATTAGTTCTCCATCATGAGTAATGAGTGAATAAAATATATTTTCCATTCTTTCAATACTGCCAGTTAATGCATAAAAAATTAATCTTAATGCTAATTCTGACCGTAAAACCAATTCAATATTTATACTTAATTTTATATCATAGAAACTTTTATTATTCCTGAATAATAACTTTATTTTCCCTGAAATTTTGATTTATTATTTCGTAATTCAAATTTACTTTTTTAATAGTTTCCAGCTATGAGATTAAAACCAAGCCAATATTGTCTCTAATAGAAAGAATATGTGGAAAAGCGTGTTCCCATTTTCTTCTTCTTTGGTCGCCCTACAGCCCTTGATTGGCCTTGGCTTGCTGTATTATTTTATTCCAGGCAACTCTATTACACGCCTTTTTTCAGTTGGTTATTTTCATTGTTCTAAGATCTTCAAGAACATCGTCCAGCCATCTCATTTTGGGTCTCCCTCTAGGTCTATTGCCCATTGGTTTCCAATTTAATGTCCTTTTAACTCTATTTCTGTTATCAGATATTTCAATGTGACCCAACCAAGCCAATCTCTGTCCTTTAATGAACGGATTATAGTTTCTTTTTTTACTAAATCTCCAATTCTCTGGGGGGGGGTTCTAATTTGGAATCCATTATCATTCATAATCGGGCCATAAATTTTTCTGAGAATTTTCCTTTCAAAAATTTCCAAATTTTTTAAATCTTTTTGAGGTAAAGTGTGTTTTCCATTTTAAAAATCCTATTTTTAGCGAATGTATTTAATTAAACTTGTAAATGAACGATTTACTTAAAAATACCCTTTATACTTGAATATAGGTACACATTTAATTTTGTACTTGTAAGATTTTCTAGTAAAAATTCACCGATGGTTTTTATGACATAATATACACTTTAATTTTATAAAGATATTTTTTGTAATAATTTTATGACAATAAGACCACTCTTTTTACCAATGTCTATTGAAAAGCTAATCTTTAAGTTAAAAAAATAATTTTAAATCCTTGAATAATTTATTGATATTGATAACACTCCCAGGGTTAGTTGGTGGACATTGAACCATCGTGGTTTACATAAATTAATAAAAATCCTTGAAAAGTGTCCTCTTTTTTTAAAGGTTTCTGCATAATCAAATTTCTGAGGGTTGTTTTATGCATATCTATTAAATGACCTCGTTAGTTTTAAAGCAGCCTTGTTGTTATCTTTGAAATAAGGATCATCGAAATATATTGTCAAAAGGAATATCAATAGAGATATTTGCATATCAGAGGGAGCTATAACTATCGCTATATTTTTTCCCCTCTCATCTGACTTTATCGTCTACTTCCAGTATTTATACAACTTCTTATTAAAAAATACTCAAAAGTATGATTTAACAAAAATGAATGAAAGATGAAAAGGATCATGTTTCAAACAATATGGAAATATTGCACAAATGTTAGAAATGGTAAAACCTTTTTTAAAAATAATTGAAACCCAACATTTAAATTCAAAATAAACACAGATTGAATATAATTTAGAAAAGTTCATTGTTTATTTTCAAAGTCTAAAATTATGATTTTTCATTTATTTTATATAATGTGATTCATAAAAATACTGATACTTGACATTTGCTATGCTTTATTAATTTAGTTATTTTGTAAAATTTATAATTAAACGTATTTATTAATTAAATTTATTACTATGTTTTAAAATTTAATATTTTTATATTTTTAAGAATATCAATTAAATTTATTCTCATTGTCTAAATACAATTTTTCACTAATATGATAGTTGCAATGTTTTATTAATTTCGTTATTATGTAAAATTTATATTTTAAACTTTTAAAGTATTTATTAACTAAATTTATTCTTCTAATTTATGAAGTAGTTTTAGTTAGTTTTATAATGTTATAAAATTTTATATTTTAAAGGGTATTATAATAGTTAAATTTATTCTCTGTATCATTGAAACTTCTCGTTAATTTATTTTTATTAAAAGGTACTATTATATTTATTAGATTTATTTCCATTGCATTGAAACGTTTTTTTCTTGTGAGTAGCAGTTTTGACTAAAGACTACCATTACATAATTTTTACAATCGTCATAATATTCGAAAGAACAAACCTAAGTCACACTTTTTAAATACAACTAAAATGAAAATCAACTAATGTTATCTAATCCTTTGGAATATGACTAAAAACTTAACTAATAATCCTGATCGTAAACTCCGTTTTACAAACACATAATTATGCACATAATATCCCGGATTATGGTTGAATCACTGTCACCTCGTGAGAAAGATTGGGGCCACTTCAAAACATCAAGAATACAAAGAAAACCGCAGTATTCAAGCTTAACAGATACCTGGTTCACAGTTTTCGTTTTTGAAGCTACTATTCTCAGATTTAGGGGGAAATGGGGCGGTGTTGTCATTTGGTACCCTTAAAAGGTACCAAACGTTCCGGTATGGACATGCTAATGAGTAATTTTCTCGTTTGGTCTACCGATTGACGTTTCACTCAAATTCAATGAACCATCTTTTTTGAAGGGTAACTATTTGCTTGCCAAGACAGATTTTCTTGAGGGAGTAATTATAGTTCTGCTTTGATAAATGATGGGAGCTGTGTAACCTGGTAAACTGTTTGATCATAGGATTCTTAGGAAAGCCTCGAGGATAAAAGGGTATTTTAAGCTTATAATACAGTTTTCGGTCGTTTTACTAATTAAGTTATGGTAATAACTGATTAAAATTTCTCATGATAAAAGCAATTATTATAAAAGCATTTATTTAATTTTGAACTTGAGTACCCACATATAGTGATGATATGTATCCCAAATTTAAAAATTTCATATTAAAATATAAACAATTCAATTCTTTGCAGAAAAATTCTAGTTGTCAAAAAACATCCTGGAAATCTTCAATTTTAAACCATTGATCATAAAAAATAAAATTGAACTTAATATTTTACTGATTACAAATTTAATTAATGCTTTTTGTACTTCACGTTATAAATTTAGTGATAAATTCAAACATTGCGATTTAATTTACTTTTGCTAAAATACATCTTATAAATTTTCTCTTTGATAAGCGTTTAATAGTAGTCCAGGCAAATTAGACAAAATAAGGGCCAAACCCGGACATTCAATATAACAGGCTGAAAATTGGTGGAAATGTAGAGGATAGGGTTCTGATTGATATCCTGAAATTCCCAAAAATTCTATGTGGGGGAAAATCCGCCATTTTGAAAAAACGGCTGCCATCTTGGATTACGTTTCTAAGCATAGCGACTCAACCAAGCGTTCGATTGAGTTCGTTTTTGTCCTAAATTGTTTACTGTTGAGTATATTAAGAGGCAACATCAAAAAGTTCGAAACAAGAAATTTAATTTAATTATAATTAAATTTTATTTAAAAAAGGCTTTGCTGCGTAAAAAGGTAGGTAGATATTCCAAATAAAAAGATGAAAATTGGTGGAAATGTTGAGGATAGTATCCTAATTGATACCCCAAAATTCCCAAAAAATCCATCCAAGGGAAACCGCCATTTCGAACAACAGCCGCAATCTTGGATTGCGTTTTCAAGCATTGCGACTGTCCCAAGCGTTCGATTGTGTTCTTTTTTGCTCCAAATTGTTTAATAATAAGTATTTTAAGAGACAACGTCAAAAAGTTTGAAATAAAAAAGTTAATTTAATTATAATTAATTTTTATTTAATTAAATTGTTGCTGGGTCAAAATACAGATAGACATTCAAAATAACAAGCTGAAAATTGGTGGAAACGTAAAGGATAGTGTGCTGATTGATGTACCAAAATTCCCGAAAAATCCCTCTTGGGGAAAATCTCCCACTTTGAAAAAAGCCCAGTCATCTTGGACCCGCAATTTTAGCATAGTGGTAGTCTAATTTTCTCTTTACACAACAATGAAACTTCCCCAAAACGCATTGTTGTAGCCGAAAAAAGATGGAATTTTAAAGTCGAATATTTCAAAAACTATTCAAGCGATTAAAGTAAATTTGGGCTTAAAATGTAGATTATCTATTCAATAAAAACATGCCATTACGTGTATGGTCAAAAATATCACCGTTTCGTTGCAACTAAATCAAGTAGTATGAACAAAATGGTCAAAATGAGAAACCAAACTAAACTCCAAACGATATAGCAACCAAACGGTGATATTTTTGACCATACACGTAATGGCATGTTTTTATTGAATAAATAATCTACATTTTAAGCCCAAATTTACTTTAATCGCTTGAATAGTTTTTGAAATATTCGACTTTAAAATTCCATCTTTTTTCGGCTACAACAATGCGTTTTGGGGAAGTTTCATTGTTGTGTAAAGAGAAAATTAGACTACCACTATGCTAAAATTGCGGGTCCAAGATGACTGGACTTTTTTCAAAGTGGGAGATTTTCCCCAAGAGGGATTTTTTGGGAATTTTGGTATATCAATCAGCACACTATCCTTTACGTTTCCACCAATTTTCAGTTTGTTATTTTGAATGTCTATCTGTATTTTGACCCAGCAACAATTTAATTAAATAAAAATTAATTATAATTAAATTAACTTTTTTATTTCGAACTTTTTGACATTGTCTCTTAAAATACTTATTATTAAACAATTTGAAGCAAAAACGAACACAATCGAACGCTTGGGACAGTCGCAATGCTTGAAAACGCAATCCAAGATTGCGGCTGTTGTTCGAAATGGCGGTTTCCCTTGGATGGATTTTTTGGGAATTTTGGGGTATCAATTAGGATACTATCCTCAACATTTCCACCAATTTTCATCTTTTTATTTGGAATATCTACCTACCTTTTTACGCAGCAAAGCCTTTTTTAAATAAAAATTAATTATTATTAAATTAAATTTCTTGTTTCGAACTTTTTGATGTTGCCTCTTAATATACTCATTAGTAAACAATTTAGGACAAAAACGAACTTAATCGAACGCTTGGTTGAGTCGCTATGCTTAGAAACGTAATCCAAGATGGCAGCCGTTTTTTCAAAATGGCGGATTTTCCCCCACATAGAATTTTTGGGAATTTCAGGATATCAATCAGAACCCTATCCTCTACATTTCCACCAATTTTTAGCCTGTTATATTGAATGTCCGGGTCAATGTCTAATTTGCCTGGACTATAGTATGAATCATTCTTTCAAAGAAAATAAAAAATTGTTTTCAGTGTGTATTGATACACTGATTACTTGTAAATATTTGACCTCATTTTCAACTAAATTCTGATAAGGAATAGGACCTTGGACCCACTCATAAATTTTCATTTTAATCCGATCCTTAAAATTCTTTAAAGATTTTTATTTAAATTAGATTGATGCAAGTACTTGAAATTCTATGGTTATTGATTCAAGTAAGGTAAAAGACATCAACTGCATTGAGTCCGTCTCAAACCTCATTCTAAAAGATAAATTTCAATGTAATCTGTGATGATATGCCATTATTTGTTTCAATTTCAGGCAATAAAACACAATCCTAATTTGACTGTCATTTCTAGCCACCCTCGGTCATTTTCCCATCGTATAAAAATGGGAAAAAACGCATCTTTAAAAAGCATTTGCCTCCCAGACAGATAAATCAGAGTTGTATGTACCACTTGATAATCCCTTAGGCATCAAAATAGGCACTTACGTAATATTTTCCGTATTACCGTTGCTGTGAGAATTTTTTTCCACGTAACACGGATCATTGAAGATTTGTCACCTGCAATTTAGTCATTGCCATATCCCTTTGTAGTAATTTTCCGGAGCAGTAATTCTATGAAATTTTTATTGAATTCGAATCACGTATCCGCTGTTGACATGAAACGATTTTATAAAATGGTAGCTTCCAGCTTAGAGTTTATCTTGAAAAAGAGAATACTTAATTTTATTAATGCATGTGCTTAAACCATCTATTTTACAAATTATTTTGAAATGTAACATAAGAAAGTATATATTATTCCAAATAAACAACAGTTTTTTCTCGTACTCAGAAAAATATAGCATAATGATACCAATTTCGAATATAATAGAATATTTTATTCCCTATAACAGTATTTTAAAGCTAGCTTCTCTACTGGGTATTCTGTTATTTATTTTTATTTGAATTTCAAATGAACTTTCTTTGATTGTATGATTGAACTTATGTTTTCATAGCGAATTGTAGGATCCTAGGAAAACTAAAGTTGATAATAATATGAAAATCAAATGCTTTGATTGTTACGCCTACTGCTATTTTTAATGTTACGTATTTTCTATGTTAAAAGAAGTGATTTTCTTTAAAATATCTTTAGATTGAAATACCACTAAAAAATTGTAAAAGTCAAAATCCAGTTCATCAAATAAAATGCATAAATGAATATAAGTGTTTAGCTTAGAAAAAAGGATATTACCTCACATTGTGCCTTAATTGTTAATTGAATCAATGGATCCTAACCATCAGCTTCAATTGAGTTTTGTTTTTAGAATTTATCTTTTGATATTATAGTCAGTTACTTAGAGACGTATTTTACTGGAGTTGGGATTATAAAACTAAAGAGAATGTTAAATTGGGGTTAGGTTGTTTTATGTTTTCGTTTTCTTTCAAATTTAATCGGATTAACCTACCTGATCCCAATTTATCTGCATTTGCATTTCTTTAGCAAGTAATGATGGTTTATTTCCGGGATTTACTTACTTACTATTTTTAAATCTCATATGCTTAAGTAAAATCAAATATGTTTTCTTTGTTTGTATTCTTAACTACCAATGAAAAATAAAAAAATTGAACGCATAAAGTAGGTACATTTTTGCTTAAATAAAAAATTCGAATGGGCACTAAAGAGGGATATGAAAATATAAAGTGGAATGTTATAATTAATCAAAATATAAAAGTTGTGAACAAAAATTGTCAATTAAATTAGGTAGGAATGCAATAAGTCTATTTAAATACAGACGTTCCCATATTTTATACTGTAGTAATTGTTTTAAAAAACTCCTATTTTTATTTTATTTTTAAGTTGTAAAATTGTGTGAAATTAATTTCAAAGCATTATAAATAAACATTTTAAAATTCTTGAGGCTTTTAGGTTTTAATGTTTTCATTTCTATTTTTGTTTTGGGATATGAGAAAGGTGAATGAAGAATTAATTTATCTCTTAATACAATATTAACCCAACGATGGGTTCTGTATATAATCAAAATCATTAATATTAATCTCTATAATTGAGTAGGTATATAAAGCATTTAAATAAAATATTCCTTATACTTAAGCCTAAAGCCATAAATTAAAGAAAGATGCTTTCAACAATGTTCTTCAAAAATTACGATACTTTTATCCGATGAATTCTTTCAGTACCTAATAGAAAAAAAAACTTTAGCTCGGTATCAAGTGGTAGCAATCCTTTAACAATCTTTTTTTCTGATTACAGAACTGATAGAGATAACATCCCATCTCTGTTTATTCAATCTTAAAAATCTCTTTATTTCTTCACGTGCGAAAACAACGTTTCGGTAAATTTTAGGGTCAGAAAAGCATTCTCGGAGTTAAAACTCGAATATTTGCCTTGTAACATCTTTTGGTTGCTAAATACCCATCACGTTTGTTTTTTGGGTGATTCCTTAAACTAATATTTAAACAAAATCAGATTCAAATTTATTGTTATGGAATTCTTTAACATTAAGGGACCCAATTTTTAAAACCTTTCTTTCACAAATTCTAAGAATTAATTTTTAATTAACATTTCATTCATAATTTAGTATTTATTTATTTCATTAAAGAGGAAAAAGTAATCCTAATGCATTACTTGTTTAAGAGTACTTACTAAACAAAACCTTTTCATCAATTAATTGCCTTATTCTCTTATGCTTATGACTCAGTCATGCACCCTTTTTACTTTAATATAATTTGAAAATATTTTTAATTATCAATATTTATATAAGACCATTCAACATTGTGTCATTATTTAAAAGATTTTTATCAGTTTCGTAAACATTAAGCTTTTAAAATACAGTAACAGAAGAACATGATAAATTCCTTACTTTTTACGCAGTTAGTGTGTACGATAGAGAAGGAATAAAATGTTTTTTCTATCCTCTAGTTGTGTTATTATAACTATAACTGTGTTAATATGTTATTTATAACTATCATAAAAAGAGAAAATAATGTAGTAAGAAAGTGAAAAGGAACTCTTCGTGTACTACCACCTCCAACCTAGGTTCCAAAAATAACCAACATAATCCTAAATGCCCAACCAAAAGTTATTTACCAAACTATTTCAAACCCACAAGAGGATTTTAAGGAGGTCCCTTTCTACACATGGTGTCTCCAACCCATTCTCTTTCTGCGTATTTGCCTTAAAGATGATCCCAGAATTTTCGCTCCTGGGTAGAGAGAGACTGGAAAAGGAACCTCGTTATCGGATTTGGAATGTTTGCGAAATGGATCAGGGTTAGGAAGCGATTAGAAGAATGGTAACAAACGGATGGGGTTAATATCCCCGCAGAAAGAATTCTATTCCCCAGTTAGACAGTGCCTAAAAGTTGCACAGATTTTCTTAATGAGTACAAGTTCTATTGTTTATTTAAAACCACCATCTCTTAAAATCTAATTTTATTCATACAACTTTCATTGAGGTAAAGAATTCTTAATAATTATAATTTTTATTGTATAATTATAAAAATTACACACATAATAAAAATATATCTTTGCTGCCAAGAGAATAATTATACGGTGGGAAAAAAAGCAAAATACAGTACAAATGTAAATTCAAGTACATTGAGATATTATGAAAACAAGAAAAGACAAAGTAGAAAAATAATTTGAACAAGAAATATTAAAAGAAAAATTAAATGTATTGATAAAAGACGGCGTACTTTTTCTGACTAGAGCTGTAGTCGCTGTAGTAGAGAAAAAGTATATACAAGTACAGACTATAGTCTATGAAGGCATTGGTCTAAAAACGATATTCACATTACATGGGAAACCATTTCTAATTATTCCACTCTCACAGTTGTCAATAAAAATATAACCATTAATACTTTTTTAAGTTTATATGCTTTTGTTGACTGAAAGTATACGCTAGCTAGGAGTATGAAGGCATTGGTCTATTTATAAAGAGTTTCAAATTATACACTATTCATTTTGAATAGGCCACTGAAAATATTTCCTTCCCCCACCACCGAATAGTTGGAGAAATGCTTCTAGTTATGTTATTCTTACTATTGTCCCAACCAAAATAACCATCAATACCTCTCTAAATCGTTTACTGTCATCATTTCTAAGTTTTTCTTCTAAGTCCAAAGTGATAGTTATATGTCTAATGGTTTTGGTCATTATTGACCTCTTTCTGAGTTTTTCAAAAGTTTTATTTTCCATTCGGGAAAAGTGCACAGTAGATCAACTATGCCTCTCCCAGGATATGATCCAGTTGAATCTTTGGTAAAGAGAGGAAACCATGAAGGGGATTGACCAACCAGGATACACCAAACTACTTTGAAAATATTACTATAGTTTTAAAAACTGGAAGGGCAATACAAAGAGGAAAAAGTAGAAGATATTATCATCTTCATACAAATTCTTCAAATGAATTCTGACCAAGCATTGTTGATACATTCTTCTAAATATTTATTTAAATATTTACTCACCTAAATAAATTATACATGAGAGAATAAATTTCAGAAAAAATACCAGAAAAAGACCAGAAACACTACTAACATTCTAAAAATTATCGTTCCGTAAAATGTTTAGATTTAAAAGGAGGTTATAGTATACATTTTTTCATGTCAGGGATTTTCTGTAAAATACCATTAAAAGTTTTTGTTGAATTTTTAAATCTATTGAAGCCTTTACTTTTACTATAAAATTTATGGCAGCTTTTAGTTTTAGAATACCTTCAATTACTTGCTAGATAGATATTTTCTGGCCTTTGATTTTAGTCTTAATTAAATCTACTCCAAACTTTTACCATAAACATTAGAATAAATCTAAGTAAGATTTATTCATCGAGACTTATCCTAATATGCCGATGCATTCATGTATAATAGGTAAAATATCCTGCTTAACAAAAGCAATAAAATCCATTGTGTCTTACCTTTGTCTGTTGGAGTTGTTTGTTCATGTAGAGCAACTGGTCACCATACTCACAATAACAATTCCATTGGACATGATCAGATCACTTGCTAATTTCCGACAACTCTATGGAGACTTAATATTCCTATCCTTACATTTTTATCAGTCGGCTACTCTTTGACTAGAATAACAGACGTATGTATGGTGAAAAACATTTCTAAGACTCCACATTTTTTCTGGTCCCTTTTAGATACTTACTCAAATCTTAACCTGTTAAAAGAGAAAAACTGAGAACAACATCACATTATCTATGCACCAAAAGCTATCTATCTCCGAAACAAAGGAATTCACATAGCTACAATACACTTAAGGAAACTTTTTTATTTCGTTTAAGGTATTCTCCAGCAGCACAAACGTTCAAGTTTCGTTCAATTTGTCATGTATGGCAAAATTTCGTTTACTTCTAGTTGAAGCTACGTATTTTGCAGCATATTTGGTATGAGCTGTGCTACTAGGGTTTTTTTTTCAAAAACATTTAGTGGAACCTAGAAGCAATCCTCAAGTTTAGAAAGAATAAGACGAATACGAAGCAGCCCTAGTCTATCAGCATATACGTCTCAAACTAATCAACTATCAACTGTTAATGTCCCATTCAACATCAAGGCCCATTCATTATTACTACCCCCTAATTGTAAGCCTACCAAGAGTTATATCCCCTCTACTAAGAACTTTCGCAACAGCCCCAAAAATAACTCCAGAATCCCGACCGCCAGGGAGCAAAGCACCCATCAAAATAAATCCTTACTCTCGTTTTCTGACCACCGTGAAGAAAAGGGTGGTTGAAACGCGCACGGGGTCAGTGGAGTAAGGCGATGCACCACTTTCCTATCTTCTGCCCTTCACCGAGGAAGAGAGATAGAGGCTCTCAAGCGGAAAAGGCCATTTTCCCCAACGCGTCTTCTCCTTTTGTTGAGATTTGAGCTTTATTTATAACGCTTTAATTTCTGCGGAATTTTTTTTATAGAGGTGGTTATGATCTCTAAATGGCGTGAAAACTGGGTTTTTTGGGTGAATCTGGAGAAAAGGAAGGTTCCGGTTTGGAGAAATTTTATATGGAAGTGGTTCTGTGGGTGAATCTGAAAAGTATTTTTTTATCTATCTATTGATAAATGATACTTTCTACTATTTTACACACAAATGTTTTGAAACAGTAGGGTTTGAACTAGTGATGAGTAAGATAGGTGCTTATCTAGAAACAAAAGTTTTTATATAGTATAGGTGAGAGATCTATCAGTATTTTAAATTAAAGTTTAAATAGGAACTTGAAGTAATACTATTTATGAGTAATACTGATACTTATAAATACAGATTTTGCACATCACTATTTTAAACTGCGGTTATCATGAATTTTGTCTTTATCAGTCAATTTTTAAATTTAAAATTTCTCATTATTTTACTAAATGTAATTTTGTGCTAATAGAATTAAAAGTTTATTTTGACATATATTTAATGTTACATTAAATTCTATCCCTTGGGGGTTGTTTATTAACAGGAAAACTACATTATCTATAAAAAGAATATACCTTACTTTATTCAACAACTTCAGTTAGACGCCATTGGGAAAGGTATTGAAAATTATATTCAAAAGAAAAATCCTATACTGAACTCATTAATGAACATTCAATAACTTATCCGGTTCTTTCGACGATATTATAAAACTTATTTTCTTTCATAAAGTTAAATTAAATTCCCTTTTAAAACACAATACATTTTAGTATGTCTGGTTATAGAACCTCCCTCTTGAACGTTTAATGTGGAAAAGTAGAAATTAAGTAGTTAAATACCATCATGAAACTTAAATAGCATATGCATCACATAATTAATTAAACCCATTAAAAAGTTATCAGGGAAAAAAACGTTACAAAACCATCTGCCCAAGAACTGGGGCTTAATATAATTAGCTAAACCATAAAAGATCTGAAATTAAATTCATTAATATTTCATTTAATGCACCCCAGCCAGTTAAATTCCCTAGAACTAATGAGTCTCCTTCATTTTCTCAGAGAGTGTTAGCGGATTAAATAACATTTTCTTCCCAAGAACAAGCTTCGAGCCGTGCCTTTAACAAAAGGTTATTTATTGAGGTTATTCAAGAATACTTGCTTTCCACGGAAGATTAAGTTTAGGCATGTTCTTTTAATGATGATGACTCTTAATGAGTTAGAATGAAAATTTTGGTGTTGAAACTTCTAAAGATTAATCTGTTGTGAATTAGGAAGATGTTATAACTAAGTGGTTTCGATAAATTAAGTCCCTAATTTAAGTGTGAAAATATTTTTCCTATTTTATCTTGGCCTTTGGTCTCCTGTTATTACATTTAACCTCTCTTTTGAAAAATGTTTGAGCTAATTAGAGGTAAATTGTTTGCTATTTTAATTTAAACTTCAAAATTTAAAGTAAATATTTTAAGCATATATTCAATCTTTTTTTAAAAGGAGAAATAGAATAAAGCATGCTTTGCCCATTAAATTTTAAATACTACTTATGTGCATAAATAAATTAAGAGAAAAATTTTGATGTAACAAAAGTACGATTTTTTTTGCATCCTTAAACCAAATAATATTTTTTAACTTTTGGTTTATGGTTCTCTTTTTTACAAACAATTTTTAAAAAAATAAAATTATTATTGTTTTATTGAAATTAAATTAGATTTTTGAAACTATTTTATGAACTTTTAAAAATACTAAATATTCATTTGTAATAAATATCGTTTTTATATTAAAATAATTAAATTAATCTAAAAGAATATTCGATACTGATATGTAAAATGTATTTTGCTTCATATTATTATATCAATTTGTAAACATTTAATATATAAATTACTAATAAATATTTTTGTTAGGTACCTTCAACTAAAAAACTTTTTTTTTAATTTAAAGGGATTTAGCTCAAGGCCCACATTAAGCCATAATTTTAACTAAAAGAATTTGGAGCATCATTTTGTAATTGATGAATATGTAATGAAGAATTCAAAAACTTAAAATTATTTACAGAATAGTAGATACTGTTGCACTTAGTATACTAAACTTTAAAAAATAGTTATGTAATCTTCCTTTGAGAGAACACTTTCGAATTAATAAAACTGGATTTGAGAATTTAACTTCTTATTTAAAAACCCGAGAACAAAAGGGTTGACACAGATTCGGGTCCACTCCATGCATGAGACAGCTGACAAAATTGATAGCTTCTCCCCTGAATCAAGCACTCCGACAATTAGAACATAAAAGAAGATGATCCTGACCTCCAACCGACAGCTCCATAATCTTCGAATCTTACATAATCTGCTTGATGACTGTCTGTTCTCTTGCTTTAAAGTCACGAGTTTTTTCTGTCAACTTAATACGCAATGAAATTATCTTCAATGTATTAATTTTAAGTCACGTTTATGATTAAGATGATAAAAACTGCTTTCGAATAAAAAAAAACGATTGCATTTTGTCGATTTCTGTGATGAAACACTAATAATGCTTACTCATTCCATTGATTCCATTGCTCTCATGCACTTTATTGTAGCTTGTTTCTATTTATAGAAATTTTTCTCATTGAGAGTTTATTCAAGATGAAGCTGATGACTGTCAGTATTTTTATTGAATTCTTATTTGTTGGAAAACGATTTGTTTTCAAAAATAGATTATCTTAAATAGAAAGAAATATATGATTTCTGACATATATGATTTCTCTTCAGTCGTCATAATAAAAAACCATTAATATTAGATAGATTTAGATTTAGTTGTAAACAAAATATGCCCTTGTTAAAATAAACTCTTGTTATTAGAGCAGTATTGGTTTCAAACTTGTTTAAAATTGTACCGCTCACTTCATATTCTGAAAAATCACTACAAAGAAATTAGAAATTAGTTTTGATTTCTACAGGCTAAAAACTTTTATAAGTATGACAATCCCGTACTTAAATATTCATATTAAAAGAATTTTCGTAAATAGTGAACAATAATTGTAAAAACTATGTTATCTAAAATTTAAGAAAGCAAAACATTAATTCCTTTATTGCTGTCGATATTTGTGATACCTACTGTCTAATTTACAGACTTTAACTTTGTGATTAATTTCTGGCTTACTATAGGGTTGGGTTTCATATATTTTATGTTACGAGTGTAATATTGTATAGTGACTGGGCATTTTCTACTTGGAATTATTTTGTTCATTTTTTATTCTAAATAAATTCAGGTACTCATACTTAAAAGCCTGAAAATTAAAATAATTTTGAGTTTCGTATCAAATTTACTTAAAATTAACTTGCAATGCTAACTAACTGGATGTCTCTTAAAATTCAATTTGAATAAAAAATATAAGGCTTTATTAAATACGTAATTTATAACAACATTAAACAGTCTTTTCTATTTTACTAAAAAATAAACAACTTAAAGGGTATCTAGTATGTTGAAATATTACCAAACACATCTATATTATCCATTGTTCAATTAACTATAAAAAAATAAGGCAGGTATATAAAAATATCTGAACTTTATTCTCTTATTAGGGGTAAGTAACCAAAGTAGAATAGTTCTTAAAAAAGGCTTTGGAAAGATAGAAATGGGGAAAAAACAAGCTGTAGTGCGCCAAGAAGTGTTGAAAATGGTTTAAAAGTTCTTACTCAATGATGGAATAGTCTTTTCAAGGATTCCCTGGAATTTAAGTACAAGTAAGAGTCATTCTGAATTTGAAGAGTTTGTTTGTTCAGATGGGGGGTCCCTTCAGCTTCGAAATATTCAAGTTCCACTGAAATTTTCCATGAGAAATATTGAAAGCTTGGAAACAATTCTACCATTTCAAAGCATAGAGTATATTTTCCTGCTTTTTATATTTTCGTTATATATTTTTTTTAATTTTACTTTTTTTAAAGTAAAACACAATATCATTGTGTTCCCTGGAGCTTTGTCTACAAACTAGCACATTTATTAATTTTTTAAATCAACATTTTTTTACAACAAATAATACATGATTGCGTTACGTTGGTAGCAAGTTTATGGCTGATCCTTGGAACAGCTTGACCAACCCAGAAATAGAAACTATCTCTTAACCAAATAGCATCATATTAGAACCCTGTAGTTGGCATCAAGAGGGTATTGAACCCCTTGTGGTTGATGACTCAAACGCACTTTCTAGACTCACAATACCTCCACTCTCTAATGTTGATGCTGTTCTTTTTCTCCGGGCCACAACAAAACCCAGAAACTCTCATCATTTCACTCTCCTTCACAGGTCCGCTTTCCTCTTCCAAGAAAGTGGGTGGAGTCTCTAGAGGCATTAATCAGTATATATAAAAGCCATCTTCCAGGAGAGCCCTAAACCTCTGCAGGATCCAGAAGGCTTGAAGTGGGTCGGTTGAAGCGCATTGTGTTTTTACTCCGGATGAGTGGAGTTCTACTTCTCATATTCGACACAGAGGTCTCTGCCGGCTGTCTTTTGGGGTTTTCTTAAAAATAAAAACCCATCCGCTGTGAAGAGGAGTTTGGAATTAGTGTGACTCTTGGAGTAGATCGGTTGTTTCTTTGTCGGCAGTTGCTCTTTGGATGCTAAGGATGGCGAAAGCACAGGTGAGGTTGAGGGTTTTTTTGTCTGGGTGGAATGGCAACATTTTTTTTTTACTATTTTTTCCGAAAAAAAATTATCATTGAATTTTTTGTAATATTTTTCTGTTTACTTATATAATTATTCTAAATTTCAATACTTTAAGAATTGATTTAATTTTATTTAAACTTATATTTACTTGTTTTTGTTTGGAAGGTATTTTGACTGCAGTGTATTATTTATGCTAAAAATATTGCAATCGATGTTTACTTCCCAATATCTTATCTTCAATACCATTGACCTTTGATGTATAATATGGAAATATTTTCCAATGCAAACTGTGCTATCAGGATAAACACATTCAAACTCAACCATGCGTCCATGTTTAGTACCTAACAAAAGTTATCAGTATATTTTCCTTTTATACTATTTTAAAACGATTTCATAAACTTTTATCTTTCCATTATATATTTCGTTTGGAAACATTTTGAAAACATTTAAGGTTCTGCTCTTTATACTATAGAAACATTATATCATTCATTTTTATCTTGCTCTCTTATTTATCAGTCTCTCTATGATTTTCTATTTAAAATTATGTAAATTCATAATTTTTTTTATAAACTTTTTGCAGATTTCAAAATATTCAGTTTTAATGTTACATGATAAAGATGAAACCTATCTTGTACATTATTAAAATTTTCACTTCATAAAATACTTGGTATAATTAAGTAGTAAGTAACAAAAATCTAATATCAATTTTTAATGTTACTAAGATCTATGTTATTGATAACATTTAATACTTTAAAAGAAAAGATCGTAAAGTTTTAATTAACCAATTAACCCTTAATTTAACTGCATCATATGATATTTTTAATATTTGTAAAATTGAAAATGGTTGAATGATGAATGAAATGCAATAATTTAAATTTAACTTAAGAGAGACCCCCGTAAGTTTTGTTTAAAATTTAAAATTATTATTAGTTTAAATTATAAGTCTATTAATTAAAAAATGTTTGCACTGTTAGTTAATTAAATTATAAGCTTTAACTCTTTCAACCCTATACTAAACAAGATTGACATTGAATCCCATAGAAAATTTGGTGGGCTAGGACTGAAAGAGTTAAAGAAAATTTAGTAATAGAGCATCATAATATTGTTTACGAAAAATTCTAAAAAGTTGGAAGTGAAAAGTTAGTTTTATTCAAACTTAAACTGTAAAATATGTAGGTACAAATAATTTTTTTTTCCAGATACAATAAGATTTTTTCCCAAAAATAATATGTTGAATGCAATCACGTTATTTCACCCAACTCATTTTAAAGACTATGTAAATACTTAACCATGGATCAATCTTTTTCATTCTTTTTTCTTTAATATATCAAAACATATTTATGTTTAATATTGAACAGTTATGTGTTATCTACACCTACAGGATAAACAATGAAGGGGTAATTATTAAATATTAATTTCTCTATTTAGAAAAAAATAGTAAAAAGAAACTTGATAGACACTATAATATTTTATATTCACCTTAGGTTTAAAAAACTTCCCAAACTATCATGTTTTTAAATTTAAATTTGTGTTAATTAAACATTTGTTTAATATTTAGTCCTATGGTTTTTTTTAAATGATAATACATCTTCATTATATTACATTAATTACATTACATTGAATCCCCTTACATCTTCTTGATGTAAGTACCATTATAAATCTCTTAACTTTTCCTATCATAAAATAATATTATTTTACTCTTAAACATTTAATTTTCTTCAAAAGATGTATTACAAATTATTGAAAAATGCGTAAAATTCATGAAATTGTTTTAAAAACGTCAGTTCAAGTTATTTATAAACCAAGCCATCTGATAAATTAATTTAGAAGAATAAAATTCAAATGAAAAAATATTTATTAAAGAAATCATAGAATAGTAAACGAAAAAATAACATGCCAATGACCTTTTTATTGCAAATATATCTCAAACTAAAAATAAACGAAAAAATACGATACCAAACAAGACACCTTAAATTTATGTCCCAAAGAGCAATAGAATCTTTAACGAAGTTATAAACAACGACAAATAACCAATCCCTTCACACGCTAGAACGATTCCCCACTCCCAAAAAGAGAGATTGATGATTCAACTGGTAGTACTACCCCAAAACAACATTGATTCCACACGCAATGTCCCCTTTAAACTTTACGCCACATAAAATCCCCCTCTTCATCATTCATCATCGCAAAATCATCGCATTTATCACGAAGGCACGGCTGTCCGAGTTTTACGCGTTCTCTTCTCGATGATTTTCTTTTATTTCGGGGCGTCCGTTTGACCGCGACGGATGATGGGGGGGGTGGTGAGAGTGCGAGGAGTGGCGAGGAGTGTCCGGTCCGTGACCGCCGGCTTCTTCAATTAGAGCACCAAACAGAGCGGATAGGTCATATTGTCTTGCGGTGGTCTGGGGTAATGAAGAGGTTTAATGGGCGGTTTTCAGTGAAATTTAAAAGGAGAAACGCCTTTGGATGGAGAACATTCGTTTTTCTCTCGATTGAATGTAGGCTGTTTCAGTCGATTGAAGTAATTTTCTCCTTCTATGGAGGGTCATCTGTTTCTTTTCTCCACTTTTTTTTACATGCCTTCTAAATGGGATGGTAGTTTCTTTTTCGACTGAAACCATTTTATAAGATATGAAGGTACGAAGAGCTACTATAGAGCTTCGAAATTTTACTGAGCTTAGAGTACGGACTTGTCGTCTTTTGCTGTGTTCCAACGGAAATCTATTTAGCCACCGGTAGAAAGAAAAGAGTAAAAATTTCAGTGTCTCCTTTGATATTTTAAAAAAACCTTAAAAACGTTTTTTTTTTTTAGTTTTTAAGGCACGTTTTCATACGCAAAACAACATTCTTCTCTTTGTAGGGTAGCCGACTTTCCTGTATATTATTTTGGAGGAGAACACGAAACAACCCTAGAAACCAAATTTTACAAAAAATGCTCAACTTGATGAAACAGAATTCGGTACTTTAGGATTAGGTGCGAGCGTCAAGTTGTATGATAAATCACCAAAATTAATCAAAAATAAAAATATAACACCATTAAAATACATCAATAATTAGCAGTGTTTCTTTTAATTTTTGTGGTATTTTATCTATAAATAGTAAAACGTTGCCAATATAGTTCGATTGGAAAGATTTGTGCTCGTCTAATCCTTAAGTACCCAGAATTCATACTAAATATATTTTTTTTTACTTTCTGTAGGGAAATTTTTAAAATTATAATTATATTTCTTTCATTTTCTCTTCTTTTTCAATCATTCATTTTCCTTCAATCCCATTCTTCATTACCTCCCTAATTCCCCCCCCCCCCTCTACTCATTCTTTCTTGTTCTCATATTCTCTCATCAATCCAAAGTAAGGTACAATGAGGTTAAAAAAGAAAGCAAGCAAAAGAAAGTTATGAGGTCAATGAAAACACTAGCTATTATAATATCTAATCTACTCAAATCATTCGCCCGAAATCTGCGTATCATCCAAGCAAACCTCTAAACTAGAAACTTAGATAAAAAAAATCCTTTCATGATACCTCCCATATCAATATATATTCAAATATTTTTTTCCAGTCATTCCAACAACTCCATTCTAATTTCCATAAGAATTCATTTCCACCGTTTCGCTCCGCCAATAGAAGGATTCCGGGAGATTCCGGAATCCTCCTCCTGTTCAAGTAGGAATCCCCGTGTGTGATTGATCTCACACGCTCCACTTGCGGCACTATGCATGCCTTATTAACGTCCTAACCTACAAAAGGAATTCATAATCGGAAGGATATTATCCCATGAGAGAGGATCCTACATGTCTGTCCCTTGGGGGCATTTGTTATCCGCGCTAGAAGCAGATTGAGATATTTGACTATCAGATTCACATGCTGTCTTAGATTTGTGGTAATTTCTAGGCCGTGCGCTTTAGTTTAAAGATGCTTCACGGATGTAAATAATTTTCATTTTCAAGCAGATTATTTAGAAACTGTAATTTTAAGCATAACCTGAAGCCTAGTTTTGAGTTTGTTACAGATACAGATAAAATTGTTTTTAAGAGATGATAATATAGGTTCTTCTAGAGTTAGAAAATTTTTAGTGTCACTTTTACTTTCCATTTACCATATCCGTATTAATGGGCTAATTCTTTTTGGAGCATTTGCGCATCCTTTGATCTTTCTGTGATATCCTTCTTCTGATTTATCCTTCTGTGGGTCTCAATTTCTCATCATCTCATTCTCTTAATATCAATTGTCTAAAAACTTGTAAAATGATATACAATTTAGACATTTTCTTAAGAATAAAAATATTAACTTAGTCCCTCTCTCTCACGAATTTAAACTTTAAATACAAATTTAAATACCACAATAAAATATTTTCTTTCCAATTTATTATCGCGCATTGATTGATATTAATACTTTGTAAACCCAAAAGCTCTCTAAAGACATTTGATTTCAATAATATCCTCAATTAACCAAAATTTTTTCAACAAATCTTGTAAATAGCTTACACTATTTACTAGGAAAAGTCGAGTTTTACAATTTTAAAACCTCCTGGAATCTCTGACAAATCTCTAAGAAATGATAATGGCCATTTTGCTACAATAAATCTTAAAAAAAAGGTGGAAAAAACATCACGAACTGTTTGTATCCTATCTGGCTCACTCAAATTAACACAGTTTTTTTCGTGTTTAAGGTACGATTTACTTTTGTTTATATACAAGAGCAATTCGCAGGTTGTCCCATAGCGTGACAACATAGCACGAATTTCGCGTCTTTTTTTTTCTTCCCTTGACATTGTCACATGCAACCGCCGTTTGTCTCCAAGTCAGCGTGCGAAATCCTTGCTCTTCTACGTGACATAACTTGTGTGAAACGAGTGGTTCAAGACGTTTAGAAAATCATCCAGGTGTGCTGGAGATAAGAACAGAGTAATCCTTTCCACTTTTAAATACGTTTGTTAGGTTTGGGGATGAGGAAAACGATTTGTTTGTTGGAAGAAAATTAAATGTTTAGATTGTCCTTCTATCTGCATTTCCTTCAATAAAATTTTAATTACTCGGTTTAAAAATTAACAATATAATCAATCAATCATCCACTGGATGTAAATTAACTTAATCCAATTAATTGTAAAATTATTAACTCCACTGTATTAAAAATAGAAACTATGAATATCAAAACTAATACAAATTAAATTAAAAAATTTAACCTCTAATACACGAAGTTATTGAAAAATGTTGTCAACCCTCAAAGGGCCTGTTATGTAGGAGGTAGTTATTTTGTACTTCTTTTTTCCCTTCTTCTTCTTCTTCCTTATCCCTCTGGTCTGGATCAGACCAGATCCATAAGATAGTTCATTTTTAAACTCTCCAACACCAAACCAGGATTTTTATAGAGTTCCTCCTTCGTCAGTCCAATACAATCCAAAAGATGTTTGGCGGTGGACTCCCTTAAATTGCACTTGTTGCAAACAGGAAAGGTCCCGGTTCTATTTAAAAATTTAAGGGTTTTCAGATGACCAGTACACAGTCGAGCCAGAGCAGTCTGATCTTTCCTATCTCCGACAAAACTAATCGATGTAGTTTTCCCTTCTTAAAACAAACATTTAATTTATATTTTATGATCGAAATGTAATGTTGTTATGTATCCCAAATTAGAAAATATTAATGTAAAAAGTTTAATGCTTTTTAAACTGCAAAATATCTGTATATTTTTAAATTTTTGTCATAAACTTTCAGAATAAAGCGTAGCTGTTATAAATTTAAAATTAATTTCATACTTAGTTATTTATTTTTTAAATAAATTCCGCTATTAAATACTGTAAGTAATCAATTTTAAAATGAAAATACTACCTGAAAACTGTAGTTTATGTTATAAAGTTTGTGGTTAATTCAAAATTAGCCGAGAATCGGAGGATACGAAGATACCTTCAAAGAATTAACTTCAACATTAAATGGAACCATCAAATTTATAAAAATTTGCCACTTGGATTGTCATCCTTTCCCATTATGTGTAATCGAACGATTAAAGTATCCCAACTCGAATAAAATAATTAACAGTGGCGGCTCGTCCATAATAGCACATGAGCACGTGAACCCGCAATAAAAATGAAATAAGTCGAAATAAGTCAATAATAACATAAATGAAAAACTAAAAATCATTCTAGCTTGATAGCGTGATATTTATACTTTAATTGTATTTTCAAAATTTAATTGTGAACCCCCATTTGAAGTACCTACGAGCCGCCACTGTTAATTAGCGAACCACAGCATAACCATCCTTCACTGACCCTGTATCTCTTTGTTATTCTTAGCGTCTCTTTGATCCTGATCCTCTCGCTGCTCTTCAGCATCCCTTTGTGTCTTAGCAACCTTTGCTGTTCCGTATCCTTTTTCTTCTTAGCACTCCTTTACTCTTGATGAGCCTATCTTTTTCTCTGCTCTGCAGCATCATTTCGATCTTGAACTTCTCTCTTGAGCATTCCTTCACTCTTCAGCGTCTATTTGCTTTTCAGCATTTTTAAACTTTATACCTTTTTTCACACGTTTATTGACACCTATGCATGGCTTCTGGAACGGATATCGTGATTTCTCTTAAGTAACCCTTAATTTTTTAGAAGTGTTGTAACACCTCACTTCTTCGTGGACTATTTTCTGCAATCTCGTGAACTACCGATTGGAAACCACTGGATAACCCCAGTAGCACAGCTAATAACAAATATGTCAAAGTTGCGTATCTGCTTATAGAAGTAAACGAAATTTGGGCATACATGAAAAAAATTAGAGGAATCGTGAAAGTTTTTGCTGCTTGGGTATGGAACTATAAATACTGGACTGGGACCACAAATATATAAATTTTAACATAAACAATAACCAGAAAAGTAAGAGTTGTTCTAAATAATTTCAATAAAATATTTTCACTTTTATTTGAACTTTATTCGAAACTTACAGTATCCTTTTAACTAACCCCAGTTTTCAACACTCGTTAATCGTGAAGTAAAAATGACAAAGAAACAATGCAGCGTTGCGTTGTCAAATATGGATACTTAAGAAAAAAGAAAAAATATTAATTATTTTAAATATTCCATATAATGGTAAGCAAAAAACACTTCTGTATAAAGTTAACACATTTAATAAAAGCTTATTCAACTATGTAAAGCACACTTCTTTCCTTCAACCAGCTCATCCCAAGTCCCATATAGAAGGGTTAAGGGAAGTCTATAATATCTTATTATAACATACTTTCCAATACAAATTACCCATAAATTCGCTAATTTCTGCAATGCTTAGAATAGAAAGGTATCAATGCAAGTATATCAGTCTATCTGGTCAGATGTTTTAACTTTCAGATGTTATGACTTTCTTAAGTAATTTTTTCTCTCTATTTTTATAATAGAAAGAATAACAAGAGAAATAGAATTTTCTCTCTTTATAACAGAAAGGTATATCCATTCAAGTTTATCATAATGTAAAATACTGAGTTTTAATGTTGAGATTTTCTTAAGTGACTTTTTTTTCACACCGTTAAATCTTAAGAGACACATGTAGAGAGAAATTATACCTGCTCCACCTTACTTCAATTTCTTTAGCTTTCATACTAAACATTCCACATAAATCATTCAACCAGCCAGAAGCTTTAACTTTAACCTTGACCGAGACCCATCGACTGCCTTTGAAATATTGAATATTATTTACATGTTCTCTCTGCACCATTGACTCCAACACATCCTGGATTTTCACTGGAGGGTGACTCGGAGAAGCCCGTCTTTCATAGACTTATGAGAAGATACTTTTCAGAGCGGTTATTCTCGGTAGCTTCTCAGCTAACCATTTATCAAACGATTTGTGACTGTTTAGTTCGAGCGTGCTAACAATAATTAACTCTTTCTTGTTTTCCTAGTTTGCAGTCATGAAGTTAAAATTAGGATCATTAGTTAAGATTAGTTTTTGTGCGGCGTTTATATAATTTGGAAATAGTCTTCGTAAGTAGATAGGTATCATAAGAGGATTTAGTTCTTAGTGTTTCAATTGTAATTTAAAGCTATATCAATATTTTGAATAATATTGCAGGGTATGATTCCAAAAGTAAAATGAATAATTCCGAATTTTATATCCGGATGTTATTACCAATTGAATGAGCTTTAAGATTTTGTCTTGCGAGTCTAAAATCGTGCTACTGTCTCAGTCTCATACTTTTCATGCGATGATTTTTTATTTATAATTATCATAACTATTAATGCAGATTCACTCAAACGTAATGTTAAAAATGTAAATCTTCAAGCCTAAAAAGTTTGTTAAATTATAAGTTCGAAGCAAATCTTTATGTAACTTTTTTCTTGAGAAAATATTAAAAATTTAATGCAAAATTTGAACAGAAATAAATATTCTTTAATTTTTTTTAAAAAGGCGGATGAATTTTATTACTTTCTAATGGCTTAATTTTTTATATTTTCTACCTCATAAAATTTTCTCATTCCAAAGTAAGGCGCTAAGAAATTAAACAATAGAAGCATGCAAAAAATAATTTAAAAGAAAATCCTAATAATCACTTCTATCTAAAAAAAAAATCCTTTCCCTTTTTGGAAATATTTTTTCAGTTAAAAACTTTTAACATACAGGGATACAATTGTAGAGACAAGATAACGCGTCCTCTTCAACTTACCTTCAACTACTCGAACACTTGGGCAGATTATGGTAGAAGACCCCAGGGGAGTATGCTTATAAAGATCTTGAGGGCAGGCTACTCCTATGGGTTCTGAAATCATCATCCTCTCATGACCCCCTGAAATTTGCCTAATCTACAACAATCAATCACTGATTTTCAACAATATACAAATGCTGAAGTATAATCCCCAAATAGAAAACTGAACCAACCGGTTTTCCTCCCATCAAAAAAAGTGTCTTCTCCAAAAAATCTACTTTTTTTAAAGCTAAGACAAATGGATAATTACAGCAAACAGACTTCACGCCCATTGTTTACAATGCTCACCGGAGTCAAACGAAAAGAGACTTTTAAACTAACAGCTACTTTCGAAAACTTGAAAATTCCTCCATAAAAAAAATATCCCTTCTGCCAAAGGCCCAAGGGAGCAGATGAGACACAAAAGCTAATGGGCGAATGGGTTGAATTAGTAACGGACGAATGGTGGCCTCAATGTGAGAAAATCCCGTTCGAGAACACTGGGTTTCCAGGTTGAGATCCCATTCTCGATCTTTATGAGACTTCTTTTTCTCCTTCTTTTAACTCATCAGCCAATATCTTGATACCTAATTTGCAGCAACTACACCTTGATGTGGGAATTCATTAATTTATAAAATTCTTGATCGTTAGGAGCTATGAACTTGATATTGTAATGGAACCCATCTCGCGAATTTCATTTTTTTTTTCGCTGACTTATGGATATGGGAATCTAACATTTGTTGAGTGGCTTGAGAAGCAGAAGGAAACATTCTCCAGAATATACTTGTTTTCCTCAGCTAAATCGCAGTCTATTCCACAATAAATACCTCATAAAAAACACCAATAATAGCTTCAAAAACAATCCTAACGTTTCGTTCCTCTTCCAGATACTCGCTGTTCTTCTGGCCTGTCTGTGGGCGACGTCAGAGGCCCAGCTCAACCGCCTCAAAATCCCCAGCCACAGAACCGGCACCACCAAATTCTCCCTCAACCCTCTCAAACCCCTCATGAAATTCATGCGCCAAGACCCCATGAAAGCGGCCGCGCAGCGACACCACGCAAAGTACCTCCCCCCACCTCCAGGCATGTACCAACAGATGGCGCTACCTTCGAGAGCTTCCTCAAGCCCGTACAGCATGTACCCCTACAGACCGTACCCTTCCCAATACTCCAGACTGCTCCCTCCATCGACCATGTCCTTCATGCCGTCCTACTCAGCCGCACCTTCGACCGTCATGCTGTCGGCGCTGGTCAATGACCAACACCACTACCGTCCCATGTCGTCCGACGTCCAGTACAAGGCGGTCAGAATCCCGTCCAAGTCCAGACGACCCAACGTGGAGACCCTCAACATAGCCGACTCGGTGGTGCGGCAGTTGCTGGACAACTACCAGCAACAGCAGCAATCCGAGTCCAACCAGCCCTCAGTGCTGGTCATCGAGGACCCTGACATGGCGTCGTCCAGCGGTCAGTCCGAGATCTTCGGCGATTCTTCCCCGTCCCAGAAGGTGGTGATGTCCCCTCCGCTGCACGCGGAGCTCTCCTCCGACTCTTCCGCGGACATGTCCAGCAACTCGGCGAACAACCCCGAAGTCTTCGTCATCGTCTCCAAGAACAAGTCGAAGAACAACAGCTATTACATAGACGACAAGAAGACCGACGTCATCTCATCTTCCTCTAGCTCCTCATCCCCCAAGCTGAAGAAGTACAAGATCACCTCTTCCTATGACGAGAACGGAGCCAAGCAGGTCTGGATCATCAAGTAAAAGAGTCACCTATCGACTAATCATCAGAGACATTTCCCACTACAGAAGGACTATTTTGTCCTGAGATGACAATGAATTTAGTTACCACCATGACAAAACTAATTTATTCCAGGTGTGCAACTAGGTTTCATGGAACTTATTTTATTAAGACTTTAAATGTGAATGTGGATTGAAATACCAACACAGGAGATTTTGAAACATGTATCCCTAAAATAATTCAAAAGTTTTTCTGATAATGCCAGTGTTCCTATAAGAGGAGTTTACTAGACAAATAAGCAAAGCAAAACTTATAATCAACATGAATTCAGTAAGTTGTTTACCTGACAACTTGGTTTCCCACAAGCAGATTTAAGATGCCTTTTTTTTATTGTACATCTAAGTTTAATTTTTCATTATTACAAAAGAATTTATCTCTAAATAATGAAGAAATTGGCTTTTCCAAAGTAATTTAAGCATTGCCTGACAAATACTGTTAAGCAAGATTTTTCCAACTGCTCCAATCAATAAGAAGTTTTTCTTCAGTATTATTTATTTAGTAGTATTTGTCCCAGTAGAGAGCACACATACCTCCTTAGTTACGGCATGGTGGTAACTAAATGGACTATAACAAATTGTGTATCCCATAGTTACGAATCATGAATACAAATGCTACAAATTTGTGAACCCATAGACTTTCTAGCTCCAGGAGAGTGATAAGAAAGTTGAGAGTGCAGGCACATGTCCCCAAATCAATTAAATACTTGTTCCCCCAAACCTAAAATGTGACAATATAAAGTCACAAAGTTTAGCCATAGCCTATATCCATGAATTAACAGTTGAGCTTTAATCATGGATATTAAGTGCAAGTAGATTAATTAGTATATGTCAATGAGATAAAGCATCACAGTAAAAACATTTGTTTTAGTTCTCAGTATTTATTGATCAATTATTTTTACACATGCTGGGTATGTGTACTGTGCATGTAGAAATTTGTGTTAAGTGTATTTTATGAGTCTTGTTTTATCTTATAAAGAATAAATATTTTAAGTTCTTAAGTTTAGTATGCATAAAGATTTTTTTTTGTGCATTCTTGTATCTACCATCACTTATCCTATCAGGTTCAAAGATAATAACTCTTGTGGAAAATTCATAGAGGAGAGATTGGTGGAGTGAGCAATGGTAACCTAGCTAAGATAATTTCCTGAAAGATCGCCAAACACCGCCGCCGTCACAAGAAGACCGGTCTTACTGGAATTTGTTTTCATTCCGAACTCTGATGCCGTGCAGTGTTGCTAATACGTGCATTCTTGGTGTCGCGTTTTCCTGCCAAGCTTTAGCATATGCCTGTACTAATAGTTTTGTAACAGCTAAGCAAGCAATGACGTGCCAACACATCGTCAGAAGCCCCACTAATGTCGGGTACTCTTTTTCGCAGCCAATCAATAGGAATGCTCACTCCACTTCCATTTCTCCTCTATGAGAAAATTAATACATTAGATTAAGGCCATCACATTAGGGTGGTTACAAAAAATCAACTTTCGAAATTCTTAGGTCTCACCCCCCTAAAATGTGCCAATAGACTAAAAAATGAGATTGGCCAAGTTTTAGCTCAATCCGATTATATTAACACCCGCCTCATTGAGGTCAAAGTTCAGAAAAATAGCTTTTCAGCAAAAAATCGTAGTTTTTCCTCTATAAAATCAAAACTATTCGTCTCACAAACCTGGTTTTGGTCTCATTTTATAGGAAATTTCATTATCTAAAGTTCGATACCATACACTTATTGATAGAACTGAAAAACAGTGGTATTTGATTGTTTTCAGGTAAGGTTATTGTAGATATCTAAAAAAGTGAAATTTCGGGATAAGTCTAAAAACGTCACCAATTAACTTATAACAATCCCACCCCAGATTTTCTTTTTGTATTTCTTATTTTTTACATTGATACCTTTTATTTAAAGGTAAAATAAATTCCTAAAAATACTCAAAAAATAGTGGTTATAAGAAGAGAAATTGAAGTTACAAAAATAGCGATCAAATGTAATTTAATAACTATACTATTTACAAACATCTCTTAAAAATTACAATTTACAATCACAAAACTAAGGTGGTAACGGCTTAGAAAGAGTTGCTTTATAAGAGTCGGGGAAATATGCCTACACTCAGTTACACATTGCAGTAGAAATTGCCACATCTTTTTTCAGACAGAAATTAAAGTCTTGAATTAATTTCACTCACCTCTCTGCTGTGTCATTTACAACTCTTAAAAAGCTGACTACTTCCTTACCTTTCAAATAAATAATCTTGGTTTTTATACTATTCTTCATTATCAGTGTTTAAAAATCTGTATTTATACCAAATCGCTTGAAAAAATTAATAGTTTTAGGAGAAAAACAAAATAATAAACTTTAATTTCCATTAAATCAACTTCCTGTAGATTCAGTTTTGCTCTAATACCTCTTACTTCAAAATCTTCATTATTGTTTTCCGTAGTTTCTCCTAGAAACCATGTTTATTTTCTCATTTGTATTCACTTCATCATTGAAGAAAGAAAACGCCACTTTCTCCGAATTTAAATACCGTAAATGGTTTATTAATTTCGTCATAACCTTATTATTCATTAACTTAAAGTGATAACACTTAACTTTAACTTTCATTACCTTAAAGTGATGTCTTTTGGATGAAGGTCCAAAAGACATCACTTTCAGAGTACCTGGCGCAATTCATCACGCCAGATGGATGTCCAAAGCCTTATATTCTCTAAAAATATACCACTTCATGGATCAATTTAAGTTAACTGATTTAGAGAAAAAAGGAATTGAAGAAATTTGTTTATTTTTTAATCAATATTTATGTTAAAGCATGGTTCAATGCCCCAAACCTACTATATGGCTCCTAACCAAGATTTACAACTGTTGAAATCTTTGGTTCAGTATAGGAAAATTGATAAAGAAGTTACGATAAGGTTATGACGAAATTAATAAACCATTTATGGTATTTAAATTCGAAGCAAGTGGCATTTTCTTTCTTTGACGACACCGTGAAGAAAAATTTTAAAATAAATATGGTTTCCAGACTTCAGTCCGAGGAAATTATATAAAATGACGATGATGATGATGATTTTGAAGAAAGACATATTAAGACAAAACTCAATCCACTACAAGTTAATTTGTTGGATATTGACATTGATCATTTTGTTTCTCCTAAAACTCTTAATTTTCTAAGCGATTTAATATTAATCCAGATTTTTTAAACACTGATCCTGAAGAATGGTGTGAAAACCAAGATTACTTAAGAGGTAATAAAAGTAGTCAGCTGTTTAAGAGTTGTAAATGACACACCAGAGAGGGGAGTAAAAATAATTCAAGACTTTAATTCCTGTCTGACAAAATATAAGGATCAACGGCAGTTTCTACTGCAATGTGTAATTGAGTGTATGTAGGAATATTTTCCCAGACTCTTCTAAAAGCAACCATATTTAAAAGCTGTTACCACCTTAATTTTGTGATTGTAAACTAGAATTATTTTATAATATTTGTATCAATTATGTAGAAAAATTACTAAAATACCTTTGAACACTGTTTTTGTAACTTTAATTCCTCTTATTTTCTCTCTTCTTTACTACAGTTTTTTATTTTAAATTTCATGAATATTGTTATAAATTCTTTACCCTTAAATTAAAAGTTGATAAAGTTAAATAAAATAGTGTAACGTATTTAAGACTTGACTTAACTACCTAAAGATGTCATACACTTTCTTTCAGTTTACAGTTCAGACAAAGTTTAATTTAAACGAGAATTCACTATAGAGGGGTTCATGGGAGGATTTAAGGGGTGGGAGCACACTGAAACCTTGGGGGAAGATGTCCCTGATGGCTTTTGAATCATGGTTATTTGGTTAACCCTTATGAAATGGAATTTTCTCAAAAAGTTGGAGAGGGGCATTGCCCCCCTATGACCCCCATAAATCCACCTAAAGGTTCATCTGTACTATTTATACTATGTATTCATACATTTAAACTATCTTCAATAAAATTGATGCACATATTACATATTTTAAAGATTTCGGTGTTTAAGCAGTTTTGTAAGCATCGACCACAACCTTGTCTGAAAAATGTCAAATACCACTTTATTACAGTTCTATCACTTAGTGCATGGTATCAAACTTTATATAATAAAATTCCCTATAAAATGAGACCAAAACCAGGTTTGTGAGACGAATAGTTTTGATTTTATAGAGGAAAAACTACGATTTTTTGCTGAAAATCGCTATTTTTCTGAACTTTGACCTCAATGAGGCGGGTGTTAATATTATCGGATTGAGCTAAAACTTGGCCAATCTCATTTTTTAGTCTATTGGCACATTTTAGGGGGGTGAGACCTAAAAAAAGTCGAAAAAAATTTTTCCCCATGTTACTTGTGACCACCCTACCATCACATGTAAGCTGAAACACGAGAATCCTTAAATAATACCAAGTTTATTGACATAGTTAAATGATCAAGTAAAAATAATTACAGTTTATCATTTAAACATGCATCACTCAAGTAAACTAAACATTTTTTTAAATTTAAACATGCACACATTAAATTTTTAAAAAACAAAATAACTTCAACCTTGGCAGAAAAAAATACAGAAAAATATAAATAATATGTTATATTTTAAAAAATAATTTGAATTGAAGAAAAATTAAAAACTTATTTTAAACAGATTGTTTTATATAGTTATCTGATTTCTCAATTAAATATTCATATTTTATGTAGTAGGGAAGAAACATCTATCTCCCCAGTCATGCACTTAAACACAATCAACCATTACTATACTCCTTGTATTTATAGTCTGTGCAAATAAAATCGGCGGTTTCACGTCATGCTTTACCATGGCAACGCAGAAAAAATACATGGAGAAAAAACTCAAGGTCAACCGCCGATTCTATTTACACAGACTATAGTAGACTAAGCATATCAAGGGTCTGCCTTAAACTTCTTCACTTTGGTATAATGATATGATAAATAAACAACACTATTTTATTTGAATATATAAGTTTAAGTTGAGAAGACAATTTCCCCTTGCAAACATGACATTGGCAAATGAATGTTGAGTTTCTTACTCAAACAAACAGGCTCGGCACGACTAGGAAAAATATAAGATTTACCAAAAACATGGTAGTTGAGAGATTGAGAGTGGAAAGTGCCTTAATGAGCCTTGAGTGAGTGCTTGATGTGCCTATGTTAAATACAATAAGTATAACCAAAATCGATTTTACTATATTAATTACTACAAAATAAGTTGAAATAAACCTTGACACTTAATACAACAGCAATCATCTTTGCAAATAAAGTAAAAGAAAAGGTGCTCCAAGTATACTGTAAAAAAGATGCAAATACAAGCCAGTTTTTGATTCTTTTTTTTTGTTTCATTTATCACGGTAAAGAAATTTTTATAAAGAAACAAATACAATACCTATTAAATCGCTTTTCATACAACAAATAGTAAAAAAATGTTTTGGGTAACTCATCATGCATTCATTCTGTAAGATCATCATCATCTTCATAATTCCAACATAAACAGATGGACCTTCCAACAGCTTTACATTGGAATTAGCTTGCTGCTGCTGAGTGCCCCGCAGTTAAGGAATAAACTTTCTATCATAGCATAAAATGCTCATAAAGAAAAGGGTCACAGAGGATAAAAATAAATCAAACTTTCAAACTGCCATTCACAAAAATAACTATTGCTCCTTTCTTTCAAGTCTTTTCTATTTTGTATTTCTTGTTGTCTAAATACAGAAATTATGATAAGACTAAAATGCATTTAAAAAGGCAGCAAAATAAAAAAAAAAACTTCTTCCATACAAACACATGGTCTGAATATTGCTCACTCAGCAACATAACTGGATAATTTTTAACTGGATGAGAGTGAGTACTAGCAACTTGCAGTATTTCCCATTTTTCTATCAACTTTTACCAAAATAGAAACAGTTACTTTTATTTTTCTGAAGGATCGTAGCCTAACCAAAGATGTCTATGCTCACCAACTTTGCAGCTGCTACAGTAGTGAGCGGGGCTATGTATAACCACGGCTTACTAGATACTTATACAGGCTAGCCGAGTTTTGAACAATGAAAACCATTTGACAACTTTTCCCGCTTGGAGCGCTACAAGACCTATCTATATCACCCACCGCCTTCAACACTGTGAATATGCTTTGCCAGTTTGTCCAATAATGCCATCTGGATTTGCAATGATTTCCGTACTCGGCTAGCCTGTATAAGTATCTAGTAAGCAGTGGTATAACCATCACTCATTTATATTTTTGGTTGCATAATATGTGATCTTTTATGCCTCGCGAGACTGCTGCCATGGCGGAAACGTTTTCCACAAAGGGCACAAAGGAATCTTTTCCCAGAGGTGTGAGTGATAAGGTGGCTATCTAAGTGGTGACGCTTGCAAAAGGTTCTGGCACACAATGGGCATTTCAGTGTATGGTATTTAAGTACTATTTTGGGTGGAGATGGTTCGTCCGCTTTGGTAAGTGCTACAGGTACAGGTTGCTCACTTTGATTGACACTGAAAGACACAAAGAAGAAGCACTCATTGCTTTGTCCTCAGCAGAGTTCACATTCTATCTAAAGTAGTAAAATTTCAGTCTTTGAGGACAGTAAATTCAGGAGGTAGCTTGCAAAAATTACATGCCTTGTATAATTTTAGTTTGTTTTTTTTACTTTTAAAAAAGCAATCATATTTACATCATCAAAAAAAACTTAACTTGTTACTTATTTCAAACAACTTTCAAAGGTTTTTTGAAGTAACTCATCATGTGTGTAGCATACTTTTTCACTCGTTTAGAATGAAAAATTAGAATCCATATTTCAGCCAAATTTTAAAGAGTTGAAATAAAAATAAAACAGATAGCATAAGCAGCAAACAATGCCCCTGATATTTTTAAAATGGTAACAAAAAATATCAGGAGGAAAAACATAATTTTTAGGAGTTTTAAGGGCTCTGAAAAAAAGCTAAATTAAAGAGTTTTTCAGAAAATTCAAGAGCAGTACAAATCCTCTTAGTAATCCTCTTTAATCTTTTACATTAATTTCATCTAGGCTTCTAATTACTGAGATAGTCAAGTAGTTAATTAATTTATCTTACCATTTTTTAGAAGCTAATCAGTAGATTTAAGCAAAGTGTTTAAAAAACATTTTATTGTTTTTGTCTATATAATGAAATGTTAGTATTATTTTAATACAATTCATAAACATTTTTTAAAAAAAAAGTGAAAAGATTCTAGTAGATTAACTTTCAAACAAATATTTAAGGGGTGCAAATAAATTAGTTCTTACAGTTAAAATACCAAATATTCTTAACTTTGAATAAAGGATGTGTTTTAAGAACCTTGAAACTGAAACTGTATGATCCTGTTTTAATGCTTTTCTATAACATATTGAAAAATGTTAAAACAATTTAATGTGTAAGTTGGGTCATTCAACAAAAAACATACTTTTTTAGAAAGAAAATTTACTGAATTTATTTTTTCCCAAAACAATTGTTATTTTTAGAGGCTTACCACTCATTGGAAGTTAAAATCAAAAATTTTTCAAATTACTTTTATTTATTTTACTTAGAAATGCCATTATAAACATCATTTACAGAGGTGTGCTTTAGGCTACAGTTAGTTATTATATCAAGGCAAAGCATAGAAAAACTATTTTTGTTAGAAATACAAGAATAACATTGCTTATTATTAACAGATAAGGAATTTATCAAGATTTCAATACAAAAATTAAATTTTTTTCTTGCGTAATAATATTTAGTCTTTGTGTTTTAAAGTCTATCTGAATATCAAGTAAGGAATAAAAGGTAAATTCTAATACAATTCAATCAAAATCTTATTACTTAAAAAAAAATAATATATAATTTATTTTAACCAATTCCAATAAAACTATTGCTAAATTTATAACATTTTTAATATTATTACTTTCATTTTTAATTAGTACATTAAACACAAAACTATGATAGTTTGACTTTTAAACCATAGGAGTATCTTAAATGAACAAATCCCATAATGATGAATGATTCTCCAGGACTACATCTGATTTCTGAAAATCAGTATGGATCAAAATATCATTAGTTGTTTTTTAATTGAATTCACTGTGTGTTGCTGTTTGATTTCAAAATTCCCTTCAAAAAATACAAGAAAGTTCTCTTTTCTTGCATGTCACTATTTCTTTTAATGTTTTATTGGATGTTTTTTCCTTTGATAAGAACTTTAAGTGTATTTGTTACCCATCTTTAATATTTTATAGTTTCATTTCATGCAAAGTTTTGATTGTCTTTTTTTTTTAATTACAGTCAACACAAATTTGTTGCTAAGCATTCTTCTCTCAAATATATTTTCACAGCAAACAGATTTACAAAAGCATTCAGGTGTATTTTCTTTTATAATCCCATTTTGTTTCAAACCTGTTACAATCAAAAACATGTTTTTGTGAGCTGTACATAAGCAGGTCTCCCTATCTTTAACTTTGGGGATCAAAATTCACAGCGGAAGAAACCTACAAACGAGTATCTAATTTTACATTAAGGATAAGGGTAACAGAATTTTTTTTAAAGAAATTCATAAAAGAATCATTCAGCAGATATTTATGCCTTTTGCTTTTTCCTGCATTGCAGTGTCCTTTTTTCCAGGACACAAGCAACTCAATTCATCTTTTGTCTTAAAACTTGTGTTAAAAAAAATCTATCATACAAATTTTTAAAGCTTCAGTGTGCTTCCTTGCTGGGTTTTTCCCTTTTTTAATCTGTTTACTTGTTGAAATGCTCATGGAGAAAGAATGTTTTCATGTACACATGATATATTTCTCTCTGCACGCAGTGGCGGATCCAGGGGGGGGCCCTGGGGGCCATGGCCCCCCCCGAGAAACCCTAACAAATAGCTTAAAAAACACTTTCTTAACGCTAAAATTCAAAAAATTTTCTGGGGGAGAACCCCCAACCCCCCTTTAATATTTTGACATGTGACATCTGTTTTAGAGTGTTTTTCCCATGAAAATTCTTCCGCTTAAAAGAAGCTGTTCTCTTTTGGGAAGTTTTAAAATAGATGAATACTATAGTTTGAAAGGGCGCATTTGCAAACATTTTCTGGGAGAGGACCCCCAGTCCTTTTCAAAATTTGGCATCTATTTATAATTTCATCCTTGAAAATTCTGTGGTTCATGCTTTCAAAATGAGCTGAAACTTTATTTTTAGAGGCAAATGTTCAAAATTTTTCTTGGGGGTTACCCCCCAGACCCCCTATTAATTTCTCATGATGGTTAATAATCTCATGGTTTTCTACTTGAATTTGTTTCTCTCCTCTCCTTTTAGGAGTACAAGAAGTTGCTCTCTGTAGGTGTTATCCAATGGGTACCAAATGTACAAAAATGAGTAAAAAGACTTCTGTTGGAAGCCAAATTTCACAAAATTTTCTGGAGGAGGACCCCCAGAACCCCCCTTTTGCTTTCGAGCTAGCATTATCTGATGAAACCTTTATAACTTTAACAAAGTTTCGTATTTTATTTATGTTATACTCGGAAAATTGGGAGCCAAACATCTCGCGAAACATATAAGTATTGTTATGCCCCTACCAAAAAGGTTTCGCCCCCCCCCCACTTTCTAAAACAATGGCACCGGCCCTGGATATCCTCTAAGTTACTATAAACCCCTAAAAAGCTGCTTAAAAGCAAGCACTCTTCAAAAAAATTTCCGAGGCACTGAAAATTTCGAATGTAATACCCTCCGACTCTGACATGGCCCCCCCCGAAAATCTGGTCTGGATCCGCCCTTGTCTGCACGGCTCTACAGCCCCTGGTGGGCTTTGGCCTTCTCTACTATAGAACGCCACGTTGCCCTCTCTCCTGATTTCCTTTTCCAATTTTTTATTTTCATTTTGTTTAGGTCTTCTTCAACTTGGTCCAGCCATCTTAGTTTAGGTCTTCCTCGTTTCCTATTACTATATAGTTCTCCACTCATAATTTTTTTGCACATGTCAGTTTCCTTCATTCTTTCCACATGTCCAATCCACTGTATTCTCATAGCTTTAATGTATCTTATAATATTTTTCCCTTTAATCAGCCTTTAAGTAAGCCAGAACACTTTAATGATATATTTACATTTCTTTACTATTTTTCCAGTCACACTTTCCGTAACTGTACATTTATGAATATGTAATTTATCTGTGTTAAAATTGCCTTTTCATTTGTTCAGCTATTACTTCAAGCAATAGGCTTCTTTTTGATGATTAGAGAAATTTTTTGGCCGGTTAAAATTCTTCTTGTTGTGTCATGTCTTTATTGACTCTACTTGATCTCTAAATAGTCGTGTTTTCTTCTATTTCTTTTCTTGGCATATTTAAAATTTTCGTCCAGTTTTTCACCTTTACTTTCTAAATAGTTCTATTCTTCATCTTCTTCTTTTACCTTTATCAAACTTTCTTGTGATACTGAACTCTCTCCACTTGAACCAGGAACAGGATTAGGCGGGGAAGTGTAAACTACTTTCTTTCTTCTAGGACGACAAGGAGCGGGTGAATCTTTTTCTAACACTGTATTTAAATTTCCATTTAGTTTCTTATATGAATGCATTTTACTTTCTCTCCAATTTTTCCTAATCTTCCTTTGATCTCTGACGCTTAATTCATGTATCGCTTTAATTTTCCCAGCCTTTCTTCTGGCATGATATCTTTCCCTTTCTTTTAGCTTCTGTTCTTCATATTTCTTTGGATCATTCTTAATTGATTCCCGTAGTTTTCTCATAAATTCTCTCTTGCGCTCTTTATTTTTCTCTTTAGAAGTAGATTTTTTTCTGTTTTGAATTGATTGCTCAATCAATTGTATATTTTTCTCTCTCCTTTTGTCCATTTTACAACTGCAAAAATGCAGCAAAGCATTACTATGTATCAGAAAATAAAACATACTATCTATGTATACATTGTACTATCTATTAATGTATAAATAGATAATTATTAATATTTTATTAGCAGTTAAGTAGCCACAGCCGTAAGTAGCCTTAAATAACTTAAGCTTAAACTTCAATATTTATGACACCTCACCTTCACAACTAAGAGAAACTAGTATTGATAGAGTATTACTAAGAATTTTTTAAGTTTTTTTGTACTACAGTTTAAAAGGTACTTACGTATTATCCCGTCGACCGTGTCGCTTAATCCGAAAACATTATCAAATCCCATTGACTTTACTATTACTGTGCCGCTGAACGGTCGACGGGCTAATACGTAAGTACCGTTTAAAAAATGATTTTATTAAAGAAATATTAAAATTAAGAAGTATTTAGATCAATAAACCCAATGTTTGATAAATTCTATTCTAATCAGAAACATAGACCATTATAAAGAAAAATATAAATTTCCTAACAATGAATAATCATTAACTTAATCTATAATTAAAATTATTATTTACTATGAAACAGATAATACTATACACACTGAGTACCTGTTCCCTAACCAATCGCTTTCATTTGAAAATTTCATTCCACGAATTGATTGTATCACAAAGGAGAGAATTCAATTTTTATCCCTTTATATTTTGAGGAAAATTATTATTGTTGTTCTGATTAACAAATTCAGATGTATTTTAGTTAAGCAAAAAATAAGAATTTATTATTGTTGCAACTTTACTCACCCTTAATTTTAAATTGTTGTAATAGAGATGATAATCTCAAATAGCTATTTTGATTTAAATGGACAAAGCTATCTCTCTGACTATAAAAATTAACTTTCTGTGCTTGATTTCAATAGGGAAAATACAAAGGTTTTTAATAGCGTACAGTGAAATTGAAATTTCGAAATGTGCAGCCATCTTAGGGTTTTTAAAGGAGTTAAAAAGTTGGTGTTATGGAGTTGACTATTTATATTAGGAACACTAAATACTATCATAAAAAATACAGATATGCTGAAAAACATTATACATGACAAAATACTAAGCTTTCAACTTAAAGGTAAATGAGAACAAAAACATTATTTATTTTCCTCCAGTTATTAAACTCCATTTATTTTTAATCAATTGAATAATCTAACCATTTTCAGAGTAACTTTGGGCTAGGGACATGTTATTATCGAGTTCCCAACTGGACTAAAACATAATAAAACATATAATATCGATAAAAAAATATATCAGCAGTACATGTTTAAGCTTCTAAAAATACCAATAGAAAACAAGAATCTATAAAAATATATTCATATTAAATAGTGTGGAAAATGCTTTGAGACACCAATAGTTAGTATGTTTTCTGTAGAATGACCCAGTGGGTGATAGTTTCTATGGAAAATATTAATATTTACTAGAATTATATGACTTCAGAGTTATTCTAAATTAAATGTTACATAAAATTATAGTAGGAAATGGGACAGAAATTAAAAGTTTTCTCTACAATAATTGCTTGTGTTTTTAATTCAACTTATCAAACTGTTAGAAGGAAATTTTATACATTGAATACATACTCTCGAACTTGATACACAGCACTAATAACTGGAAGCGAAGCTGCCGTGTAGGTAACACCCTTATTCATATACTGCCCTAAGTAAACTGAAACACATAATACAAATTAGTGAATGCACAATATAAAGTACTTTTCTAAAAAGAAATTATAACTAAAATAAAACTATATCATTACTCTAAATAAAATTAGTAATTGGAAGTTGTAAAAAACTAGAATAAAATGTAAATACTACTAGCAATATAAAGTACCAAACAAAATATCAGTCAAACTGTTTATCTAACTGAATTAATATTAATGCACTACATAGCTTAGAAGAAAATTCGGTGATATGATTTTGATTATACATTGATAGTAGAAATATGGAAGAAATCTGAGTTTGAAGGGGACCTGCCTACAGTTGTAGACAGGTTCATGTATTTACAATTTCTATAACCCCCAAACAGCTATATGCTTTTTTAACTTGAATATAATCCCTATTTTTTTGCAATTTAAAACACCATTTTTCTTCCCTGGCTAAGCAGTAGTAATAAAGTATGTCTTAAATACTAAAATAAACCAAAAATGTAATTTGACTTGAGAAATTAAATTACCTACATACTACTTTGGTAATATTTTAACACATATTAATTCTGATAAAACAAAGATAAGCAAACAATAAACTTCAAAAACTGTTCAAAAGAGTTCTAAAAATATTTAACATTTTATTGTACAGATATTTACATAAATGTTACATAAATATGAACCAAGAAGCAAAAATTTATGTCAGATGAACATGCTAGGAATAGCATTCAATGTTATTATTTACAATATCTTTTGAAACATGAATGCAAAAAAAACCCCACAATAATGAAGGAGGTAAAAAGGATATCGATGCCTTAAACACAATACACATTAAAAGTTAATTTATAAACATGAAACTGAAAGTTAAATTGAGAGTAAGTTGTATGCAACTATATTCTTTTCCTTCTTTTGAAGCTGACTCGCATATTGGGAACAGAAACCTAAATAAAAACAACCACAATATCAGTGAATCAATTAGCTAACAACTATTAAGCTGGGAAAAAAACATAATTCTAGAAAATATCAAGATTTGAGTGCAACTAACAACCACTCAAAAATAAGAGATTTTATCAGAAGAAAGGATCCATAAATATGGTATTTTAATTTTGTTCATCATTTTTTTACAATTCTGAAACTTAAAAGACACATTAAAAAGTATTTCTATTTGGAATTCAGAGTTTCAATACAATTTATAATTACTCCATGATCATATTTCTGAATTAATGGTATATACATGGGTGGAAGCTAAAAAATTTTGTAGAATGGCACTGGATTAAAAGCATTTCCAAAAAATAAATACACCTTCAGTTCTCATTATTCTAAAAAAAATTGATATTGTTACTCAGATAATATTGAAAATTACTCATTACGTTTAGTTACTATTCACTATTCAGAATGGCATTTTTTTTTTAGTCTGAAAATATCGGTCAAATAAGTCATGTTCACATCAACAGGGGTGGAAAACCAAAAATTCATTTTTGGAGCAGCTTTAGAGCAGTTTTGGAGCAAGGCTAATCAATTTTGGAGCATTTTTGGAGCACCTATTGGTGTTTTCATATCAGGGTATGATTTGCATTTTTGCATCACCTTTTGGTGATTTCGTATCAAGCATTTTTGTAGCATTACACTTTCATGTTAATTCCCAGAGCAAAACGAAACTTTTGCGAAAGTCACGATTTTCCCACAATAACTCGTGATTTTTCTTGGAAATAGTCTGGAAGTTAAAAATAGTAGGGATTATCTGGAAAAATCGCAGGTTGTGCATCCCTATTTTAGATGGAGGCTTATATTTTGTAGAGAAAAAGCGGAAAATCGTGATTCCGCGGATGGTAATCATGATGGCTGAAGATTGGCTCTTTCCCTGTTGGTAGGATTTTCAAAATTTGAATCAAATTGAACGGAAAATCATGTTTTTGGAGCAGTTTGGCGCAAAAATGTGAATTTTGCTGGTTTTGGAGCAGATTGGAGCAAGGCATCTATTTTGGAGCAGTTTGGCACAGTTGGAGCAGATTTTCCACCCCTGCATCAAACAATCATCTTATTCAGAAACGGTTTCTGCAAGTTTAAAAAAAAAATTTTAATCCTACTTACTTTTGATAGGTGTGACCGTACATTAGAGATGGTGTTTTGATAGGAAGTAGTTTGGTTTTTATACATATCGCAAGCTGCACTCCCTCGACTACTAGATCCTTGTACAGTTCCACTTTGTCCAGCACTAGTTTGAGCTTTAGATTGAAGCTGGCGAGGAACAAATAAGCCCGGAGCCTTTTCTTTTGGCACTGCTGGTACTTCAGAAGTGGGCTGAGTAGGATATACTGTATACTCTTTTCCTGCCCATACATATGTCATAGGCTGCTGGGGCTCAGGATGTTCATTGGATGGAACTGATCTTTTTAAGGAATGGCTTGTACTTTGAACAGCAGATCTGTTAGTTTCAGAATTATTAGATCTACCTGCAAAGATTGAAAAAGAAAGGTTGTTTTGATTAATTCTATCATATTCTTTAAGACATGATTATACTTAAAGTTTCTAGGTAAAAAGATTTTAGTTTTATAATTTTAGTTTGATTTTAAGCTATCATAATAATTTAAATGATTGTATCAATCAATAAATCAATGTATTCTACTATTCAATACATGCAATGTGAATAACTAAAATAATCTAAAGCAATCAATAGTGAAATCAAGCCACTCAAACTTTATGTAACCATAACAATTTGAGAAACAATATAATGGCATAAAATTCGGTTCAATTCCGTTAGAGTCCCCGCTAAATATCGCCCGGTTCTTTTAGACAACAAAAAGTAGAAATATTCATAAATAATTCCAAACTCCTGAATTAAAATGTTTAATTAGATCAATAACTATTCAGTTTATTAATAAAAGTTGGAAAAATTTGTTGACATTTGGATATATTTAGCGATTTGGATATTGGCGATATTTAGCGGGGACTCTAACGGAATTGTACCTAAAATTCTTTTAAAAATATTACTAATACTTTATAAGATATAATAAGACTCAATAGAAGAAAAAAATGTTTAACATCACTAAATATTTAAAACATAGCATAGGCATACATCAAAAAGTCAATATAATAAATTGTATTTTATACAAAACATATAAACATTGAAAATCAATTATTTAAACAGACCATATATTATTAAAACCAGCAAAATTATAACAATCATGGGTACTTACGTATTATCGCAACCAGGCCAAAATTCGCATAAATCGCCAAATTTGGCGACCCTACTTACGGCAACCCTACGTGGCCAAAATTCGCATAAATAAATCTGCAACTTATTCAAATTCGAAATCGCGCCAAATCGCGAAATCGCTTACAAATCGGGCCAACCTGGTTGCGATAATACGTAAGTACCCAATCATGAAATGATTCAACATGCTTATATTTTTTTAAATTTCTACAAAAACATTATAACTGTAAGAATATGAGGCTTAATGGATTCCATAGGAAAACTCAGTATTGGGTCAAAAACTTTTATGTTGTTATTATCTCTCTCTCTCTCTTTCCTCATAAAAAAGCATAGAAAGATACCAGGCATTGTTATCCCTTTTTTAGGGTAAACTTTTAAAAAAAAATTTTCAAAACCATTTTAATCAAGTTTGCCCTTTGTATCTTGTAGGCATTATATGAACTGGTAAAATTCTTCACAACATAATAAATATTAGTTGAGGTAGGAATAGCATGTAAAAACTAATCTTATACATATTTTTCATAATAATGCCTGTATGAAGTCTGAGGAAACCATTCATATAAGAAATATAATTCAATTTCTCAAAATATAGGGATAAATAAGGTAAACATTCCAAGGTAAAGAATTCCAGAAACATTTTTTCCACATGAATTGTATCAAACAATATTAAAACAAAAGTAGTGATTTTTTTTATCATTAGTTGACCTGTATTTGTCTTCCAAGCTACATATTTCCTTCTTTCTTGTAACTTAGTTTTTGTTTCAAGAACAGACTCGAATTCAGGAGCATAACAAACATGTAGAGTAGAGCCTAAGAAAGATCTGTCATCCAATTGCTTTTTTGCAGTCCTGTTACATGAAGAAAATATTTAGAATAACATTAATTAAGAATTTAGGTGAGTTAAGTATCACGGCAATTTTTTCATCAGGAAAAATCTTTAAAATATAATTTAAAGAACAAAATCATAGACAACAGTAAAGATCCACAAAAACAGATGGGAATCCAGGACTTGGATATAAGTGTGAGGTTTAAAATTCAATAAAGCTGTGGTATAGCCAACTTTTGCAAGAGTTAACAAAGCTGTTTTCATAATCTTCTATGATAAACTTTCTTAATGTTGTTTTTATGACTAAAAGAAGTGAGATTATGACAAAAAAATGTCTGATATAGATAAAAAAAGCTATAATATTAAGAAGAGTGTATTTAAAATTTTAGCTAGTATAAGAGTGGTATACTTAGGTTTGTTACGGCATTGCAACAAAGCCAAGGGGGAGTCTCACAGCCATATTCAACAATAACCTGATCGGTGGTTAACTGGCAGTCAAACTCGACTGTCAGTTAAAAGAAGGAAAACTAGTTTTCTACCAATCAAACGTTTGACTCTGGGTTAACCACCAGTCAGGTTAGCGGTGAATATGGTCATTGGTAAAGCTGCTAAAAATCAATTATTCTGGTTTAGTTCTAAGAAAGCTAAGTATCCCCAATGATTAAAATAACTAAAGAATCCAATTTATTAAAGCTATACGATTATTTAAATTTCAGAAAGAAAATTTGTTTAGTTAGAATAGAAGAAAGGAAATACTGACCTGGCTTGAGAAAACATTCTGTACTTAACTAAATATACTTCAGTGAAATCTTCACATGGATAGCCATCCAGTGGTTTGAAGTCATCTACAACCCCATATTGGTCACAAAGGCCTTGAAGTTCTTCCGTACCTCCAACAGCAGGCACATTACTTATCAACAGGTACACTGACTCTTGATTCACTGTATATACCTGAAGTAAAATAGAGAGCATTCATGGTTAATAATAATAACATACACTGAAAAATATGATACTAAGGGAGAATCACTAGTAGTTGCAATTTTTCACAGTATTACCCTCCAGAGACTGTTTATAATTTATATATTATTATACATAATTTATACTACCCCAGCACAAGCCAAAGATTCACATATGGTGCCCTATTTAACATGTTGTTGTTTCAGATCCCCAAAAACTAGCAGAGAGCTAGATTGAGTCCATAAGGTTGTGTTAGGGGTTAGGGCAGAAATCTTCATCAGCACTACAGCCTAGTGCAGGCCAAGGCTCTCTCAATCTGCTTCCTCCAGGCAGTAAGACTTACTGGCTTACTGCTAGATTTCTCCACCAGTTCATTCCCAACACCTTCAAGTCTTTCTTAACACTGTCCAACCACCTCATAGCTAGACTCCCTCTTCTCCTTGTATCTTCAATTTTCGGAAAAAAAGTTTATTTTTTGGATCCAAATCTGCTTGTTGAATAACTTAGCCCAGCCATCTGATCCTGTTGGACTTAATAACTATCACAATGTTAGGTTGTCTGTACATAATGTACTACATTTCATGGAACGAATATATCACCACCATAATTTTTCTTTCTACCACATATTTTACACCCTCTCTCCTCACGTCACAAAATGTCACACTTCACTATACCCCCTCCTCCCCTTAGTCACATGTTTTCCCTTATCAACAATATCTTGAGTACAAGATTGCAGGAACCTGTCATTCTTTAAGACTGAAGTGTACCTCATATTTTGATTTCAAAGTGAACTGTTATTTTCATAGCAAAATTTTATAATAATATCAATTATACCTCTGTGTTAATTATATTTCCCAAAAATAAAGGTTGGTTTTGGTTTTTTTGTAAATAGTAAGCAGTGTGTGATATCAGTTATTGTAACCCTCTCTACTTCTTGTCACAAACTGTCACAGATTGTTACACTGCTTCCAACCCTAAAAAACCAGCTAATAATACCAAATATGTCAAGATACGTAACACTTAGCAGTAAATGAAATTTGGCTCTACATGACAAAAATTTGACGAATTTTGAACGTTTGAGCGACTTGGGATGTGACATTTTTCAAAACAAAAGGTTTTCTTGATTAGATGGATATTTTAGTATACTTTCTATAGATAATTGGTATTCGATCAATTAATTTGATTTTAAAATGTTTATTCTTTAGTAAAATTTAAGAACACAACTTTTCTTTCTTATCTTACTTTCACTGCAGTATCTTTTCGCCCATCTCGATAAGTGGCTCGGGTTGCACAGATATTTTGCTTAATATGATGTGGAAACACTGATATTTCTTGAAACGACGAAGAAATACTCATAATTACAAAATTTAAGAGGGAAAACACATATGTATGCACAAAAGCAGCTCCAAAATCTACAATGTTTTTGTTTTCCTCTACCGCTCGTCCATAACGTCACCATTCGAACAATCTAAATTTCTAAATTATCTGCATTCTAAAATTCAATTGTTGAAAATCCAGTATTTATTTAATATTCTGATGGTAGATGGGTGGGCAAATATAGAAATTAAAGGTATCAAAATAAAATATATTAATTTGAAAGACTTCGTGAAAACGAACAATCTTATTTATAAATTTATAAATGGCATTGGTCTTACTTAAAAGAGAACTGAAAAGATTTAAAAATTTTTATTTACAATTTTTCGCATTTTGGGTGCATGCGTATATTTGCCTTTATACTGCAGTAATTCAGGAAATAAAAACTATGTTCTTCTTCTGAAAATTGCTTTTAAAATGAAATTGTTAGACGCACAAATAGATTCTGTCACCAATTATCAATTACAAAAAAGAGCCTTCTAAGACAATCGGGCTTAAAGCTCTGACAGCACTGCTAACACGTAGGTAATGTAAATGATAATCAAACGCATAAATTTTACCTATATGGAATAAAATCTACAAACTTTTCTTTTCTTTAATGATTGTTTTACCCAAAGCTATGATAAGTAGTAACTTTTGAATTTGAAATTTATTTTCAAAGAGCCTCTGTTCTTTCTGTACTACACTAACGCTTATTTTCAAAAATTGCTTTTGTTTAATCCTGTCGTAACTATTAGGAGGCCTATTTTTTGCAATGTTCCATACTAGCTTCAAGACTTGATCATAAATAATAAATAAGCAACAATCTGAAATAAAACTCTTGACTAAATTAAATATCCAAGACTTTTATTTTGATTATGAACAGAATATCAACCTGTAAATAGAAATGCTTTTAGATTTTTATAAAATAAATCGCTTTTCAAAATATAAAATCAATTGTTTTGTGGGGTTGGTTGGTGTGTTGTATTTTATGTAGAATACCTACTATTACGTGAGAAACTTCCCAATAGAAAAACAGAATAGATTTTGTTTACATCCTCCACTGCGACCACCAACTAAAACAGTTGCAAACTCGGTGATTGCTGTATATCAGTGGCCATTCGGCTGGTCTCCAGTTTTTTGCGACTATCAAGCTTTTCACCATGGAGGACCCAGGGGTGCAGAATATGTCCGAACGCCCGAACGATGTTCGGGGGAAATTTAGAGAGCTCTGGGGAAATTTTTGCCCAAGTTTATTGAGAAAAAATCTACAAATCTAAGCTGTTATTAGTACAGTAACGGACCCTTTATCCGGCAAGCTCGGGGCCGACATCGTCGCGGATTTCGGGTCCGGTCCGTAAAAAACGCCAGTGAAGACGCAGTAAAGCCAAAATACCCGCTTCCCAGTCCCTACTATCATTTTCCATTCTCGTAAATCTAAATTTCCGATCATATGAACTGGAATTAAAATTGCGTTAACATCGTCTGCGTTGTTCTGATAGTCCGTTTTAATAGTAGAGGATCCAGCAAAAATATTCCGGAGAAGCACGTGGGTCGTCGCGGAACCGGTAGCGAAGCAGCAGGAGGCGAAGAGAAGATTAGAACAGAAGAGAAGGGCCCTTCCAAACTTTTACGACGGCCGGAGAAACGCCCCTTCGCGTAGTAGCGGACAACTCCGAACTCCGCGGCTGGCGGACTCCGCGAAGGCGCGTTTCTCCGGCCTTCGTAAAAGTTCGGAAGGGCCCGAAAGCTGCCCGCCTTGGGGGTCTTTTATACCCCACATGATAAAACAGTCATGGTGGCAAGGCAGGGACAACGGAGCCAAATCATTCACGGAGACGATGTCACAAAAGGCGCGACGCAACCATTGCGCGTCGTAGCAGCATTTGCTCATTAAAAATTCTTTTAAATTTTTTTTTGTATGCGAGCCGGATTTCGGGTCCTTCCGGATTTTGGGTTTCCGGATAAAGGGTCCGTTACTGTAGTAACAAATATTTTGGCTGGGGAAAATATCATACCCTCCAAATTTTACAGAAATTAAGAGGTAATTACAGATGATAGCGCTAAACTACGGATCTTCGCCGCAATAAACGAGTCCTTAGTGAATACCTGAAAGTTGGCTTTTCCCTTACATGTTGAATGATATGCAGGAAAAAAAACGTATCCGTGATGGGATCAGTGAGTTGCACTAAAAATCGCATTCTGGTTTGATCACAACAATATTCTTTGACTTTTAAAGTTTAGTTAAAGAGGAGAGTTTTATGGTACTGTCAAATTTGAGAGTTAATAATTGACATTTTTAACTACAGATATTTTTGAGTTAAGGTGACATGTATATAAGAAGGCATAAAATCCATAAAAATTGAAACTTGAGGAATATTTGGTAATTATTGAACACTACAGAAGTTAAGCAAATAAGAAACTATATTCTTTAATAAAAAATCTTTGTACTTTAGTAGTAACATGAACTTGACTGAAAATATGGAGACTTTTGGGGGAAATTTCGGACAAAATTAGTCATGTTCTGGGGAAATATTGGGCCTTGAAACATTTTTTGCACCCCTGGGAGGACCTACATCAAATCAGTTCTTAAAAAAACTTCCCTCTAGATTTTAACCCTTTTGGTGACCAGCATTTTCTCTTGTCATTGGTTCAACATTATATAGTAAGCCGAGTATTATCAGGAGGGTTAATTTCAAATTAATGTTGACAAAAACCATCACATATCATTCAGCATGAGTCAAATGTAGGTTAGATGGAAGGAAGAGTTCAGGTGAGAAGCACAAATAAGTGACATTTGAAACTCAAATGGTGAACAAAATTCACCTGCACTAGTAGTTCAGGGTCAAACAATTATTTTAATTTTTTTATGTTGAAGTTGGAGATGATTTGAGGTATTTGCTTGCTCTTGAAGAGTCACTTCATATTTTTATCTTCACTTATATATTTTTCCTATCATTTTTTTTTTCAGATTCCAATTACAGTTTCCAATATTTTAAAAAAATGAGTAAGAGCAGCTTGGAAGCAGCCGCTGAGGCAGCAGCCAAAGTAAATGCAATGCTCATAGCCAAAGGAAAATTAAAGCTATCTGCCTCTCAAATTAAACCTAAGGTATATTTATTAAAGTATTTTTAAGTTACTATATTATGCAGTGGAACCTTGGTATAATTCAAACATCCTTTTCTTTCCAAGGCATAAATTATCCAAAAATTTCTCTTTGTCCCTTTAACTTCATATATAATATATATTCAATTTTTAATTTGAAGTATTGGATAATATAAAAAATTCCTCTCAGTTTTGAACTATCCAAGTTGTGCTGTAGTTAAAAAGTATATTACTTACCTACCTGTCAATTTTAACCTTATGTCCCTTTGAAAAGATGAATTGCCTAGCTTGCAGAAATCATCTTCGATAGTTCTGATCTGTCTTTCATTTTCTGCAGATTGGAAACCACCTTTTGGGCAATAAAAAGACAATTGGTGATTTGGTGACAGCAGAAGTCGATATTAATGATGCCCCTGTTAGTGCTAGGAACTTGCTTACTAGAGGTCACATGCAAGATGAGGTGAATATATTTTTATTAAAACCATCTGCTTTTTTTCTCCACTGAATTTAAATTTTTTATGCAAAATGTACAATTTTAATCAGTGACATTTACCGTGGTCGTAGTTGTCCTATATTTTAGAGAAAAATTCCAAAATACGAGGGTTGTTTTTTTTTCAACTTCCGTTTTGCTCCTGAAAAAAAAGTAGTTGGAATTTCGAAATAATTTTGGTACTGGTAGTTAGGTACATCCTTCAGGATCAATTTACATCTTTACTGCATAAAAATCGGACATTTTTTCTATTAGTTATCGAATTTAAAAGCGCGCTCCTCGAACTTTTTTCCCGCCAACCCATAGAGAATTTCACTTTCTTCTTCGCGCGACCGCTCCTTTCGCCCAGCATTTAACATTAAACAATGGGTGAGCAGGTGAAAATTGCAGGAGGGGAAAGCGAAATTCTCTATGGACTGGCGGGAAATAAGTTCGAGGAGCGCGCTTGTAAATTCGATAACTAACATAAAAAATGTCCGATTTTTATGCAGTAAAGATGCAAATTGATCCTGAAGAATGTACCTAACTACCAGTACCAAAATTATTTCGAAATTCCTACTACTTTTTTTTCAGGAGCAAAACGGAAGTTGAAAAAAAAACAACCCTCGTATGTCCTATATTTTAAAAAAGTTCATTTTGTCCTATATTTTTAAAAAAACTTTTACGAAGAATTCTCCCAGTTTTGAAAGAAGCCCAATTTTTGAATATTGTTCAATTCTTTAGGTTTACAAAATATTATTTGCTTTCAAAGTACGTAAACTTATTTTTTTACACATTAAATTCTATGAAATTATAGCTTCAAATGTAAACAAATTAAGCTTAATGCTGTTATTAGATTAGACTAATAACAGCAGATAATTAGACAGAAATGATAAGATGCAAAACCATCTTAAAACTTTTTTCAGTTTTTGATTAGGTAAGGTATTTTTTAACAGCATTAAGCTTAATTAGTCACAGAACCTTTTAGGATAGAATTCAGGTTGTTGTAGTTATCTGCTTTCAGTTAGGATTACAGGACATTAGGTAGAATACTACCAGTTTATCTATGTTTCAAGAGTGTGTTGTTAAAAATTATAATTTTAAATGCAACCACTTTCCTTTTTGTGATAGATATGTAAGTCGAGTGGAGCTGCAATATCCACTAGAGGTCGATATATGACTCCAGAAGAAAGACAAACTATAGCTACTTCAGAGTAAGTGATTTTTGTGTGTGTGTGATATAATTTAATTAAATCTGATTTATTAAATGCCAATTAAATCTGAAATAATTTCCTATTTACCTTCATTGCAGGTGTAGACCTCTTTATTTAAATGTTCAAGCTTCTAGTCATGATGCTGTAAAATGTAAGCCTTATAATGTATTTTAAGATTAACAGATTCTGTGTGTTCCTGTAGTTAAAATGATCATTTATGATTGCTGCTATTTCAATGTGTACCTACTTTTCGTTGGGAAAATGCAGCAAGCACAAACAAATTTTAAAATATAGTACATAGTGAAATATCAAGCAAGCTCTTGAATGCTATTCTATCTAAAATACTATGCATCACCTCTAGGCCAAAACTATTGATCTGCCAAACATAATTTGAGATACCGTAATACCCCGACTTAAGCTACCCCGATTTACGCGAATTCGGAGTTACGCGGTTTTGAAATTTTAAAATTTTTTTCCTAATTGTCTTAAAATATCGCACAACACCCAACCCTTTATCTGCTCAAATATTCTTATTTCATATTCCTTTTTTTGACAGCTAAGTTCTTTCCAGCTCTACGGAATGCAAACATTATAGTATCTTAAAAAAGGTGAAAATAAAAGAATACTAGTTCTCACTTGATAAAATAAATTCCAATTGAATTATGTTCTGAAACACATTTCCCCGGTGTTCTATTCTTGATCTGAACTTTGTTCATTGCATTTGTAGATTTGATTCTTCAGAATCAAATAAAAAGCGGAAAACTTTATCCTTGGAATGTAAATTAAATTTAATCAAAGACTTTGGATGGTAAATTTAAAGTGTGGGAATTAGCCAAGAAATATGATCTCCCGGAGTGAAAACGATTTTAAAAGACAGAGGCAAAATTCTCAAAGCTGTGAAAAACGCTCAGTCCCTAAACTCCAGCATTATTCATAAACGTCATGGCATGGCCTCCCTTAAGGTAAGGGAGGATTTTTTTCTCTGGTCCCAATTGAACAAATTTTCTATGTATTTCTATGGGAAAATGTACCCCGACTTACGCGGTTATCGCGTAATTCCAGGGTATTACTTTATTGCACTTTTTTACTTTTAAAGATTGAAAAATGTTAGTTTTGCATTTCATATTTTATAATGATTAATAATTTAATTAAATACCTCTCTGTCTCTGCTTACTTCAAAAGTTTTCACATCTTTCATTAAAATTGTTATGCTTGAAATCTTCACAGTACTAATTCATTCTTAATTTTTTAGTTTATACTAATTTATAAAAAGAAGTAAAACAACCTTTCACCATAAATAGTTATCAATTTCATTGTGTAACTCTTTAGTTGCAGTTAGAAGAATACAAGAAATAATTGATCACGAAGTTTTGGCGTCTGGTATGCAGAAAAGTCCAACTGTTGGAATTGTTACCTACCCTGCCAATTCTAGTAATGGGACCGTAAACACCATGCCTAATTTTCAAATGAACCATGTACCTTCAGGAGTAAGTTATATTTTTCTTTCACCTATTCAAATATAGCTATTAAACTGAGTTGTTTACTTCTCAAAATGTACTTTTCTTTAAAGATTCTTTTGTGCAACTAATTTTTTATCTCCTTTTACTAGATGTTGTATCTATTTTATTTTTTAATTGAAAAGTTCTTAGGATTGGTCAATGGAAATGTTTCAACCTACAATTTATTTCTTAATTAGGATCAGGTTATTTCCCTTTACGTTTTTTTACATCTTCTGCATTTACCTCTTTGGTGCTATATGTGTGGGGTTCCGGTTCACACAATAAAATCTTTAACTAAACCTTGCATCACTTGTTTGATCTTTTTTTTCTGTTCAATACTCCCATAAGCTCCATCTTCTACATGTGTGTAGCCTCTACAAGTACTTAGATTTTTTCACTCACAAAGTTAATATTACTTAACAATTTTTCAAAAATACAAAAGTTTTAAAAATAAAGCTAGATTTTTAAAATTTCTGATATTCTAAGCTCACTGTAAAAGAAATTAATCATTAATGCAGCAAACTTCAGAAAAGGCAAAATTTTTCATTCAGGAAATTCTGTTTGAATGTAGACAATCCTTTTTTGAGCTTTGTAATATGGTACGACTCTAGAATTGCATTTCAAATTAAATAAAAATGTGTTGATTTAGAATTGCTAATTAAGCTCCTCTCATTTTAGTCTCACTTTGTCCAAGACAAGGTTTTCATTGGTTTAGAACAAGCCCCTTCAGAGTATCCAGTTAGAGACAAAATATTGGGACCTGGTGTAAGTAATTTAAAATAAAATTTTTAAGTACTACTTATCTTTTATAAAGTATTCTCAATTAATTTTATCTCCTTTTAGGGTTCTTTTCTTCAACACATTCGCACAGAAACTGGTGCAACTGTAACACTCCGGGGCAAAGGCTCAGGGTTCATTGAACCTACCTCTGGGAGAGAAGCATTTGAACCACTTTACATACATATAACGTAAGAATAAATGAACCAGTTATGAATACTTAATATTGATTTCCTCATGTGTTTGAATTTTGGCAGTTGTTTTATGATCACATTTCTATAGTAAATATCATCCCTCTTAGCATCTGATTTTTCTTTGCTCCATTGGATGCTTTGTTTTAAAAATTCTAGTACAAATGGGTAAGAAAGCCAAATACAAAATAATACTAGTGTATATAGATGTTTGATTGCTTAACTGTTTGATATAAAAAAAATCTTTGGCTAATAAAGGGATTTTTCTTTACAGTTGTTTTATTTCTTGTGCTAAATATTTTCTCTTAAAACCTAGGTTGAATATTACTATCACTATCACTCTTTAACTGAAGTTATGTTATTTTAGTGGTATAATTTATTTATTCAAATGAATCAGTCTTACATACTTCATGATGTTTTCTTATTTGTAATTTTTGTTTTAGGCATCCAAAGCCAGAGGGTTTACAAGCAGCTAAATCCTTAGCAATTAACCTTGTCGAAACTGTAAGTTTATGTTTCCCCTCTAAGTTAGTATTAGCACTAAACAGTGAAAGTATCTTTAACAAACTAAATTAGAATCAGGCACAACAAGCTATAGGGGAGACTGTTGTACCTTCAGACGAAAATTGCGTTTAAATTTTTCCATGACAGATAAAATCGCTTGCTCTTTTCAATTTTCAAAATATAAAATGAAGTGTTTTCTCCCAAACCCTAATTGAAATGGCTTTTGAAAAATAAATATTATTTTAAGCTGTGTTGAATTTTGTACCATAAAGATTAAACCTCTTTGTCATTTGGTAGACTTGGAAATTACATTGTTAAGACTGATTAAAATTTTTTCTTACTTTAAGAAATATATTTAAAAATCAAGATGGGCAATATTTGGCAATGTGTCACTTATGTACAAACTGCTAAAAGCAAGAGCTTATACACTAACCTTTGGTTTTTGTTTAATTGGTGGATCTATATATAAATCAATCCCCTAAGTTTTAAAAAGGTTAAAAAAATGTTGGCTTATTGTACAAAGATGTAAAAATATCTTATTTATTATTAGATTGGTCTTTATTTCATTTGGTATTTAATAATTTTTTGCAGGCTCATGTTGAATTTGCAACTTGGCAACAATCACAGCAGCAATCTGTTCTGCAACCTCTAACTTCCATTGTTCTTCCTCAATCATCTCCAGTTGCATATCAGAATCAGGGTAAAAATATTTGTTTTTAATGTTTTTGAAAAATTTATTAAGCGTTTTATATTTTTATAATACTCAACTACCTTTTGAGCTAAACAACCTAAAAATTTTATATAATAGCAAATTTAGGATGGTATTTAGCAGAATTCAAGAAAGTTTGATTTTTGAGGTACTAAGAAAATTATCTGGCTTAGAAGATTTAACAACACGAATTGTTCCGAATAACCAAGATCCAGATGTTCTTTACGTAAACTAGGCAGCCTCAATTGAGCGGGGCATGTTATTCATATCAACAACAGTAGTAACATGTAAAGAAATTTTTCCATACAGAGCTAGTACTACAAGAAGAAGAGGAAGGTCTAAACTTTAGGTGTAGTTAAGGAGAACTGCTTAATCTAGACTGCAAAACTAGAAATTGGAGAAGTTTAGCCTCTAGCAAGGTGGTTAGAGATGTATATCAGATAACCTTGGCCCACCTAGGAGTGTTTTGTCATGCATGATGATGATTCTTGTAAATTTTAAGTGGTATCACTCACTAAACTTAAATAGTTAAGATCTTTTGTTAACCTTGTAGGTTTTGGAAAGATAAGAAGGAGAAACAAATTAAGTTATTGTTTCTTCGATACAACTTTCCTAAATTAATTGACTTTAAGAACAAGTTCCTTAGTTTGAAGTTAATTTTGGAACTTACATTAAAGACTATAATATTTATTTTATTGTGATAAATTGTTTCCTACTGCAATTATTTCTTACCTTATTCTTGCCAATCTTCTTATTTTATTATTACCAATTATTTTTTTTTTCATAAAAAAAACTTGTTTTTTTTTTTTAACTGAATAACTTTTATAGTAAAGTCATTTATTTTTTAAAATATTGTCTTTTGAACAATATATATTAAATGCTTCTGTAATTAATGCTGTCAAGTTATTTATTATTAACTAAACAATTGAAATTTTCCTATTAAGCAATAGTTTTTTTATTAACTAGATAAATACCATGTACTTTTAATACACTATAAAATTATTTTGGTTTTATTAATCTAATAACCACTAGGTATTTTTATGCACTTTAAAAAACACTGAATTTAATGCTCTAAAAAAGACTCCTTGTTTTTTTATAAGAACTTATTTGTTGGGTTTTTTTTAATTCATTAAGAACACATATTGAAATGCATCATAAAAACAGTTGTTTTTTTAATCCATTAAGCACCAGATATTTAAATATGCATTATGAAAATCATTTTGTTTTTAATGCTTTGCAAAGAAACTTTTTTTTAAATATAAACAGCAATTGGGTTTTTAATCATATATAAACACCAAATATTTGAATCAATTATAAAAACCACAGTTAGTTGGGTTGTATTTATAAATAAGAAAATAAGAACTTTATTACTTAAAATGTACATATAACCACTATGTCTTTTCCATACCCATTAAAAACCAGTTGGTTTTTAATGTAACAAAAAAACAATGGTTTTTATATAATTTTAACTTTTTTAAAATTAAATAAAATTAATTTAGTTAGTTACTTTGTTTATAGCTGAATTGATTATCTATTTCTTCAATGCATTTATAACGTAAAACAATCAGCAATATTTATATTTATGTGTTAGGGAAAAATTTAAAAAAAAAAATTTAAACCAAAAAAAAAACCCTGTTTTTTTTTTTCAACCCTGTTTTAAGGAAAGAAAAGAAGGAGAAACAAATTGTAGATGTTGTTTCTTCGATACAACTTTCCAAAATTAAGTGACTTGCAGAACGAGTCCCCTAATTAGAAGTGAATTTGGGAATCTACATTCAAATCTACATGAAGTTAATTAAACCATTTTAGGTTAAGCATAAAAATTTTATAAAATCTGGTATTATTTTCATTGATATATGCTTAAATTACAATCATTAAGATACAAACACCCTCCTAACTGGATCTTACTTTTCAACTTGTAACCTGAAGTTAATTTTGGAACTTATATTAACAGCAACAACATTTGTTTTGTTTTGATAAATTATTTCTTTATTTTAAGGAAAGATAAGAAGGAGAAACAAATTGTAGATGTTGTTTCTTCGATACAACTTTCCAAAATTAAGTGACTTGCAGAACGAGTTCCCTAATTAGAAGTAAATTTGGGAATCTACATTCAAGTCCACATAAAGTCAATTAACTGATAAAAAGCTGTAGATTCCCTTTTATTTGGATCTGACAATTTAACCATAACCTGAGGATCATTTTTTTTTTAGTTATGATGACTCCAGTTGCCCCTGCAGTTCTTCCTGGTACCTTATCTACCAATGCTGGTGTGGTTGCTACTGGTATACAAATACCTGCATCAGTTCCAGGTATTGAGATACATTTTTTTATTTCTTTGAGTTGTGATGTAATTTTGTACTGTTTTTAAACATGTTTTCCATGTAGGTACTTCTTTAACTACTGGCATTCCAAGCATAATGCATGCTAATGTACCTACATTAGTATCCCCTGTATCTGTTGTTTCATCTGTACCTGTTTCTGTACAAGGTAAGAATGCTTTATCTAATATTTTTCATCTATAAATTAAAAATTTGCTTTTGATAGGTTTTTCTGCCTAAAATAGGATATTTTTTTGATAACTGCACTACAATTAGGTATCGTAACCAGTTTGTTAGTTTTTATTATCACTCAAAACATTGCTTCAAAAATTCTAAAGCTATTTCAAAAAGTTTTGCAAACTGTGTCCATATACAGTAGCACAGCAAGAAAAAAAATTTGAAGGGAGAAGTGGATTAAATTTAGTTCTTTTCTATGGCGAAAAATGGAAATTTTGTCTCTTTTGAGGAAGGATGTATCCCAAAATCACCCCCTTGACTACGTCCCAGTTTTATATTAAATTCTCATTCAATTCAAAATCAACACCTATCACTTAACCTGACTAGTAAATAATTGAAAAAATGCTTTATAATTTAATTTACTCAATAATTTTTTTTATGTGATAAATTACTTAACTTTGAAAAATTGTCAGTTTTTATCTTTCTTTGAGCTGTTTAATTTTTAAATATTTCAAGTTCTTCAAGAGTTATAATAATGATTGATGCATAGCTTAAAATGGCTAAAAAGTTGTTATTTGATAATAAAACTTTTAACAGCAATTTAATTAATGTTTAATGATATCATTTTATATACATTCTGCCATTTGAACCAACTCTTACAAACATATAATCAAATTCTCTTTCAGCCATATCACCCACAGTCATCACATACCCAACATATGTTGCCAACACAACCCCAATTATTGGCAGGCCGACTGCTCCCGTCATGGCTCGTCCAGCAGCACAGGCAACCAGCATTCTTGGCGTGATGCCAACAGCTGCAGCCTATACTGCTCCTCGGCCTAGACCGCCATATCACATACAACCTGTAGTATATGCTAATGTACCTCCCCCTGTGAGTACATGTTTATTTCCTAAAGCAAGGTGAAACTTAAATTATGTAGTAGATACATTAATTAGACTCTAAGCCTGGGGCTCCCAAAGTGGGTGGTACTGCCTCTCAGAGGGCAGTAAATAGTTGATAGAAAATTTGGGGGGGGGGGCATTGACAACTTTTAAACTATTGCTTAATGTCATTTTTATATTTTTAAAACATTTAAAATTAGCTTAAAATGATTTTTTAACTTGCTAAAATTCAAAAATTTTACGTGAGAGGACCCCCAGACCCCCTTTACCTACAGTTTGAGATAATCAATAATTTAAGTAATTTTTGAGATGAAAACGAAATTTTCAGGTGGGGATACTAAATTTCCTGTGGATGTATAGCAAAGGGGGGGGGGTGCACTTTAGGTATCACACAAAGGATTTCAGTACATTCAGAATTAGGAAAAGAATTATTTTTTAATCAAATTTTTTATAAAAGGGTTAAGTCTAATTATAACCCTAATTATTTCAAATTAAATTTTTAAGGGCCATAAAAAAATTAACTTTTGAATATTGTCCATATACAAGATTTAAATTTTATTTTGCTTGGTTATAAAGCAGGGTTGTTACGTTTAAAACACTTTGTTTAAAACACTTGTTTTAAACATGTTTAAAACAAAGCAAAAAAAACATTGTTTAAAACACATGTACTTTTTTAGCGATTCTTTTTTCTATGAACAGATTGCATTAGTATGTAAAACTTAGTATTTACTTCCAACTGTTTTATTTTATTTTTTCTAGAAAGTTATTTAATAAAAAATACAAATAAACTTGTTAAAAAATCCTATTTTTTTATAATTGACCTGTTCTTATGTTTGATTTTAATATTTTAAACGATCAATGCTGCTAATGTCGTCAAAATACACAATGAACTGAAAATTACTGAAAGGAATATGAATATAATAACTTGTGAATGTTCGGGTCGTATCTTAAACCTTTTATCCAACATATCAAAATTTCTAATGTTAAATCTGAAGTTGTTGACATAGTAACACAGTTTCAAAACAATCATTTTGCTTCAGCCAAGCTTCAAGAAACAGGTGCTAAAAATTGCTCAAGATGCCATCTGTTATCAGGGGGAGCTTTGTTAATCCATTTTCAATTTTAAAAACTTGATTTAATTATTTTTAAATCATGGATTTTTTTAGAATTTCTGTGTTGAGGGTAAAAAAAAAACAAATAAAACGTTTTAAACAAAAAAAACATGTTTAAAACAAAAAAAACATGTTTTTTGTTTTTTTTAGAAAAAAACATGTTTTTTTCCAACCCTGTTATAAAGTAAAGTATTTTTTTACAAAATGTTGATGTAAAGTTCTATGAAATATAAGCAAATTAGGGGGTGGGGAATTTATAAGGGGTTGGTGGAAAATTTTCTTCTTGAAAAGAGGGCAGTGGTCCCGAAAAGTTTAGGAACCTTTTCAATAACCTGTTGATAGTTCCTAGATAAATCTGTAAAACACCTAGTTAAAAGGGGAGGATCTTAAAGGATTTGTTAAAGTGTGACTTAACCAGAAAAAATCAGTCTATAAGAGTTAACAACCTTGATTTTCTATGGTGTCTTAATATCCTGTGAACTTACAAACCTAATGTAGTTTACCTTTCACTAAAACACTTTTTTCTTATAATTAAAGTTTTTGTTCTGATAATTAAAGTTAAACTCATTATATTGACAAGGAACTGGATTTGAATCAGGGAAAACAGCCATTAGTCAAAGTGGTTCTATAATAGTTTTACATCACATGTTGAAATATTAATTAAAAGATTCTTCACTAAATAAATTTTAAACAAACAAATATATTTTTAAACTCTTAATACTCCCGCAAATGAGGCATGATTGTTTTTTTTTTATTGTGATCTATTTCACATAGTGTACATTCATAATTCAATTCTGTGTGTTTATTCCAACACTCAACAGATTCACTTTCAGTATTCTGATTTTTGTCTCTATTTTCAGACAAATTTAACCCAACAATCTGTTCCCACATCAATGATGATGCCTATATCGGAACCCACAAACTACCAGATGCCTCCCCGGTTTACCTACCCTCCCCCGATGACCCAGAGAGAGAGTGAGCTGCTCTCTAAGCACAGCTACTACCCCGGTGTAAATAATACCTCAAATATGGCTTCCAACTGGTAAGCATTTCAGTAAACATCCTTAAGTAATTCAAAGTATTTGAGTCTCAATCTCAGATAACTTGTCTGAAGTGTGTCCACAGTAAACTCCTGATTATCCGCAAATTTGAGTGCTACAAGTACTGCAAAAAGCAAAAGATGCAGACAACTCTAAAAAGCCAAAAAGGGTCATATATTATCAAAATTGTTTGTGCCTGAAACTAAATTGGATTTTACGTATGAAATATTCCACAGTACATTAAATTTAGAGAATATGAAAGCTGTGAACTCAGTATAAAAGAACAAAAAAAAAAACTGTATATCATCTCATATAATTGTTCTCAAAGACCTGTAGTCTTGTTGCACAATAAGCTTAAAAGGTTTTCCATTGTCTTTTCCTGGTTTGCAGCTCATATATAGTACAGTAATTTTATTGATTGTTTTCAGGGCATCCACAAACACTTTAATGATTAATTAGGAGTTCACTGTAGTTTTAACTACTATTTAATTTGTATTTCTTACTTTGCTTGAATGCTACTTTGTGTTTACTCAAGGAAAGGCAGAACTATTCTGAATTTCTATAATTTAAAAAACTTTTAAGTTCTTAGTTTTGTTTGCATCATTTATTAGTTTAAAGTATGAAATATAAAATTGTTAGTAACTATGCTTTTAGAGTAACTTTTCCCTATTTTATTAGTTAGTTCTAAGACTTAACTGAAATTAAAACTTGATTTGATTTCACTCTATATAGCAAAGCATTAGTGCCCTAAAAACCAGCTAGAATGTATACCTTTTTAATAAAGATTTATACAGGGTTCCCAAGGGTCAGGGAAAATTGCTCATTCTGGCCAAAAACCTGGAAAATGAACAATTTTGCATGTCAAAAAATGTGGGAAAAAATACCATTTATTGAAAATATATGTTCACAAAAGCAGGAAACATCCGAAAAATTCTGTGACTTGCTCATTTTTTACTGAAAAATCTTCAAATTAGAGCTGGAAAAGTCTGGGGAATTTTATTTCTGAAATTGAGTGGGAACTCTGTTTATATTTCATTATGCATTGCATGCTATAAAATCTACACTCCCTATCATGCTATGCACTGCCTTTTACACCTACGGCAAGTCTCTCTGGCTTCCTAAAATTATCTGGGTGTGTTAGGAAAATTATCTAGGACATAGTATGGTGTAACTTTCTAACTCATGAAAGTAAAAATCATTTATAGATTCCCCTTAATATCCTATTGGTCTATGTTTTTTAATGGTACATAATTCATTTGTGTATCTTGTTTTTTTATCACTAAAAATTTTCCATTTCCTTCATTTTTCTATGAAAGAAGTGAAAGGAACCTGATACTGCTTACCACTACTTACTAATGATACCTTGATGTCTTCTTCTCATGTAATTGAAGAGCTTTTAAATATAGTATTTTGCTTGTGTATATTTCAATGTTTTCTGGTTCCCAACACAGTTACAAAGTTGATGAAAAATGTAGGTGTTATTGACTGAGGTCTGCGGCTATGTTTTTACCCTTGTAAGATGGATGTAACTTGATATTGTTTGTATGCTCAGTTTTCTACCCCTTGTTTGAAATTCTTTATCTTTAAAATTAAAATTAAATTTAAACTTTTATAAACTTAATGCAAATATATGTTTGATGCTTTGCAAATGTTTCCTAAATCTTCTGACCCTATTAAATAATTTTGAAATTAATTTTACATAACCTTTTCAGTGTGTGTTTATTATCTACTATTATTATTTATCTTAAACTTCCTACAGTGAAACAAAATGATTTAATCATTGAAATGAACATAACTGTACCCCATATATTTTATCCATCCCAAGCATCTGCTCTGAACTTGTATAAAACCAGTTTGACTACAATTGAATGCTTTATGGTCCATTTCAGTACTTAATTACTCAGTTACAAACCCATTTAAGGAATCATTTCACATTTTGACATAATTCAGGAATTGTGGTCATAACTTTAAAAAATAAACTTAATTTAATACTAATAAATTTTAAGTTACAGAAACTGTCAACATTTCTCCAAGTACAGAATTATATCCCACTCAAAAACAGATAATGCTAATAGAGTAGATTTTACTGGTAACATTGTTTTAAAAACTTTTCTGGGGTTATTTATAACTTGGGGGACATCACTCTAAATAAAAAGAAAATGAATAAGGTGAGTTCTGGGTTGCTTTTCAGGTTGATGCAAAGGATTTGGAGTAGGTTCTGGTGGTGTTAACCTCTTTTTTCTGTTTGTTGTTACTAACACTCTAGCTTGCAGGAGTCTAATGTAAACCATCCAACAGAGCTGCAGCCCCACAGAGGAGGGAGCCGATCAGAAAGCTTGGACCGGGACCTCATGCCGCCGCCTCCTGCCACCCTACTGCCCACCTACGCCAATCCCAAGGTCAAGGAAGGTGAAGGCCTCTCCTCTCTTTGAGTTGAGACTGTCTGTCAGAGTTCTCACTGGTCAGGAATACATGAAATTGTCAGGGAATTTTAAATTGACAAAAAAGTCTGGGAAATTTCCCCCTAAAACCTGGAATAACTATACAAAACACCTGGAAATATTAATGCCAGCATCTCATTTTGCCTCTGAAAGCAAAAAAATATATGTTCGAAAAAGCGAGACATCCAAAAAAAAAATTGCTGTGGATAGCTAGTGTTTCGACCAAAAAAATAATTCAAAATTAACCTGGAAATGCCAGGGAATTTTCAAAATTGAGTGGGAACCCTGAACTGTTGTACTTCATCTTTTCTGCTGGCCTGGATTCAATAGAACTTGGCAAGATCAGTAAAGCTTCTCTTGCTTAGCCAGAGAAAGGGAAAGGGTCACATGCTTTTGAAAAAACTTGGTGATTTTTTTTAGAAGGCATAAAGGAAGCTGAGATAGAGTTGATAGAGGTTGCTCAAAGGGAGCGACTTTGTCTTCTTCTAGGTTTAAGACTTGCTTACACCACAAAATAAAATTTACGAAAATGAGTATAAAAATATAGTGTACATGGAAGGCCATAAATTATCATTTGCACAGAGATCCAGGTCGTCTTAATCATCCAGTCAATCATACAGGCCATCCTATCTATCTTTCCTGATGCTTGTCCCATTTTTTCAACATTTTGAATATTAAATGAGGAAATTTATCACAAATTGAAATTACATATCTGCTAGATTCTTTTGTATTTTTATTTGAATATTTGAAGGTCATGTTAACAGCCTAAAAATGGACTTAATAAAATTAATATTTTTTTAATAAAAAAATTTATTAATTTTCGTAAGTTTTATATTGTGGTGTAAAGGGTACTCTTAAACAACCACTTGAGCCACCCCTTATGAATAATGTTAGAAAGGGTGACAAGGGAATTAATTGTAAACTCCCAAATCCATATCAGCTTTCAATATAAAACCTTGGAAGAGGAAGGCAAAGAAGAATCCTGTAAGCAAGCTATTGTCTCTACCTCTATCAAATATCCTGGCTTCCATCAGTTACCAACTTCCATGTTATAGCAAAATTGCTTTCAATTTTCCCTCAAAGAATGCTTTTCCTAAGTATCAGTTTAGCACTTATAGCCTTGATATGTTCAAAATAATACTCTGGGTCTAGATCTAAGGGTTTTTAATTTGTTCATTTATTTATATTAATTTTATTGTTTCTTTTAGGGAGCAACACAAATGGAGATAGCAGACCAGTGAGGAAAAAAATAAAAGGAGCACTGGGAGGTATAGCTTGTAAGTATTGAATCACATGAGAGGAATAATTAAGAAAATATTTAATTTTTATTACTTTTATTTTGGAATCGGGCAATCTTTTTGATTTTTCTGGAAATTCATATAAATAATAAATACTAGATGCATTAGCTTTAGCAATTTCAGCCACAATTTTGGTATTTTAAGAAATGTTGAAAGAAAACTTTTTAACTATTTCTCTCTTCAAAAGTTTGACTAATTTTGTCTGAAATACAGTGAACTCTGATTTAATGTTTTCCTCATTTAATGACTTCCTGTATTTAGCAATTGGTCTCTACTTATTTCCTATACATGCTGAAACTTATTTAACATTTTCCTGCATGGAATGTTTTTCATTGGTCCCTTGTATGATGTTATAAATCAGAATTTCAATATTCACTAAAAATTATGACTTCCATAATACTAGAATTGGTTTTATTTATGCTGAGGTAGCATTCTTTCTTATCTGCTTTTACAGTAGAAGTTATCAGTATATATCTTTTAAGGTAATCCTTTTTCCTTTTAGCTATGTACGGATCAGACGATTCTGATGAAGATGTATACTAATTGTTGGTCAACTAGTGTGTTGTGAATTTTTTATTGACTGCTCAATAACAACCAGTGTCTTTTCAAGAAACAGTTCATCTCATCCTTACATAAAGCTTACAGCGGTAGCCAAGTGCCTTACCTTTTGTATTGTACAGCTTGGATTTTTAATTCAGGACTTGAAACTTGTAAATAATCTATATCCTAATATATCGAAAAATTTCCTTCAGCTTCTATATTATTCAAAGTAAATAAGCCTAAATTATCTTATTCATGTGCCTCATACTTCTGTAATAAAGTTTTTTTATCTATTAAAATTTGATTGGCTTCATTTATATACCTATAGGTAGAGTATTTTCAAAATTTGCTTACATTGAAGGAAAAAAAATAAACTAAATATTTAATGATTTGTTAACATTCTGAAATAGGTAGACTCATTAAAATACCCAATCTTTACTAATAAAAAAACTTTTGTAATAAAGGTGTTAAAAAACATGAATTGTGGCAGAAATCCTTGTCCCCATCTGATTTTATGAAATTATAGGTCAATGCTTTTTACTTCCAAATAATACCTATTAATGGTTTGGTTAACAGCTGATCATGCTAAGCTAGACACTTAGTGAATATTTGGGAAATCAGAAAAGACCCTTTTTAAAATAAAATTGAAACTTTTTTAAATGCTTAGTAACTGACTATATAATGACTTTGGAATACTTAAACAAAAATAGAAATAGTTAATTTTACAAATATGTTGTGATGTTAATAAGTCTTACTTTTCAGGTCTGTAATTGTGTTCTATTTATTCAGAAGTGAAGCAGTTGCTCAGTGGTTATGTTGATTAATATTATCCATTTTAAAAAATTAAAATTTACACAAGATCTAGAAAGAGAAGGGATGTTGCATGAATACGAGGGCTGTCCGTAAAGTAAGGTTCCCAAAATTCTGCAGATGTGAGGAACACTGTTATGGTGGATTTGGCTACACTGGTACTACCTTGGACCCTTTTCTTCAAATCCCCACCAACTGTCTGCAATGCTTATTAAAGGTTTGGCAGCTGTTAGAGATGGAACTTCCACTCTCAGAGATTGTTTTTTTTTTGTGTGCGAAAAACATTGCAGCTGTGGAAAGTCATTCCCACATGTGTGACGTCTACGGAGAAAAGTGTATGAGCGTACAAAATGTGCGCAAATGGTACAGAGTTAAAAAACAGACATACAGATGCCCAATACGACCAACGTGCTGGACGGACTATGGGGGACGCATACCGCTGTTGGCGAGAGGAAACAGCGAAAGCTCCAACTGTAACAGCTGCCAAACCTTTAATAAGCATCGCAGACAGTTGGTGGGGGCAGGGATTTGAAGAAAAGGGTCCAAGGTACAGGCCAGTGTAGCCAAATCCACCATAAGTGTTCCTCACATCTGCAGAATTTTGGGAACCTTACTTTACGGACAGCCCTCGTACATAGTAAATCAAACTTCTTTTAGTAGAAATATATCTTTCAGGGGAGTAATTTTAAATACCTAAATTATTCACTGCATGCACTTCTATTTTTCAAAAATATGCATTTAATGGTAATAAAAAAAGTGAAATTTATACTTAAGTCCACCCACCTATCTTTTTAAGGCAAACAAATTTATGATACTTTCATTGAAATCAGGCATACTGCCTATCATCTTATTCAATTGAGAGTATGGAAAGAGCGCTGAGTTATATTTGTCATAAAAATATTAAATTGTCCTTCAAATATTTTCCTTTGGTAACTTGGACAAAGTTCAGATGATGTGTTTGTTTTAAATGCTTTATTTCAATTTTTTTATCTAGCGACAATTGTGAAAAATGCAGATGATTCAGTTCATTAACTGTAATTTTACTCAACGCCATATTTAAAAATTCATAGTAAATAACAAAATAATTAAAAATTAGTTGAAAAGAAGATAATTAAATTTTTTAAAAGAACTTATCTCATTTTCCAATTAGCCAAAAGAAATAAATGATTCAATATACATGAACTGGAAAAAAAATTTATTTCAATAACTTCACAGACATGGAATGTTTATACTTAGAGTTGTACTGAAGTGGACAGTTACAAAATGAAAGGGATGATGGCCTTCCTGTTTTTCGGATACTTTGAAAAATCCTTCTTGTAATTGCGGTGCTTTCCCAAAGCCCACACTGCCATCTGGTACAAGCCAGCAGCAGTAAATATAGCAGCTGAAAAATACTTTTGTGAAGCTCATCATGTTTATATATATTCAAAATCTACTTAATTCCATCAATAAAATGAAACATTTTCATAATCTGAATCCAATAATTTGACTTATAACCCATTAAAGCCGATTTTAAAATAATTAAACAAATAATTTTTTTCTTGCATATTTGGATCAATTAGAATAATAGACCCCTTTTCAGATAATCATCATTTTACAAAAATAATTTTTTGCTACTTTAACTGGCAGCTTTTCCTGCCAATCAACCTTAGTGGGTATAAACTCTACAAAAATATTAAGTTGAAAAAAACTAGATTAGTCCCATCAGTTCATTATGCACATCGTAAGTTTTAAGGGAAAAAATACCTTCAAAATAATACTTTTTTTTTCAAATCTGTAAACATTCCAGAATTTGGGATTTTGGATAAAAAATTTTACTTTAATATTTTTCTGCGATTTTGATTTCAAGTTAGTAGCACCCCTGAAATTCATTCCCTCTTAAGGACTTGGCTCAATTGAATTGCTAACTCAGCAATATTAGTTAATAAAAATTTCACTTATCTTAAAGCTAACTGCAATTTTAGATTAAAAAATTACTAGGTTTTTTACTATAAGTTAATAAAAAATAGATTTAAGCAAAACAGCTCACCAGGCAAACTTTGGGTCATTATAGAAAATCCAATCCATGATGTGACCTCGTATGTGTAATTAGGGCAAGAAACCAAGCCAAACAGCCAAGTAAATGGGTTTGCAGTAGGGACAGGTATTTTTCTCTCATTAGTGCCTGTGAAGAGAAAAGATAATCAATTTTTAAGACCACTAAAATAAGATTAATTGGTCCATAAAAGTACTTTCAACATAAAAATAATGATTTTTTTTTTTAATTTTTAGGAGTATTTAAAGGCTAAGTATCACTTTTGGAATAAAATTATCTGACTTTTCTGTGAATCTCCTTAGATTTCAAGAAAATTCCATGTCAAAATACAAAATGGGTTCAAATAGCTTTTTTGAACCAGCCAATCCAGACTTTAAATCTTATGAAGAACTTCTAAGTTCAATGGGTTTTAACAGTACATTTCATGAGTTCATTGAAAAAAACCATTCAAATTCCAAGTACTCAATAAAAAAAATACTTCTGATTGGTGGGAAACTATTTTTCCTTCTTTAACAGCCAATCAGAAGTTTGACTGGCAGTCAAGTTACCAGTGAATAACCAGTGTTACCGTTAATGCTCAGAAGTGAAGAATTAAGAAGGACATGAAAATTAGGAGTTTAAAGGTTAAAACTTTGAAAGATCTCAGATCATACCAATTATTCTAATTTTATCAGACAAAAATAGTTTTTAAACACTAATCTTGCCATGGTAAAACTTACCAGCAGGGCGCAAATTCCTTAAGGCCAAGTGAATGCTCAGATTACCCAGTTCACCTAACTAAAAAAAAGGCATATCGAGTTAAATTGTTGAACCGAAAATATCATAAAAATGTAAAATAATGCATACTTACAATGAAAGTAGCAAGACCTGCATATATCTGAGCTTTGCCGAATTCTGCAAATAAAAACCATGTGAGTTTACACTGTACAGTTAAATCCTTTCAGTCCAGGACACCCAAAATTCTTTATAGAATTCAATGGAAATCTTAGGTGTCTAAGACAAACAGGGTTAAAATAACAAAAATAGAGAAGCAAATTATAAATACTTAGTAATTACCTGGAGGAGTATATAAAGGGTTGTTTACATAATATCCAATCCATAATCCAAACAACCAGTAGTATGAACAGTTCTGTAAAAATCACAATTGGTACCTTTTCAGTTTTATTCAAAACATTAGATGAAATTGTGTACTACATAAGTTTTTCATGTAAAATGAATTAAACACTATTACTTTATGTAATACATTATAATTATTAATTAAACAAAAATAGAGTATTTAATTAATATTTATTTTTACTGTAATTAAATAATTTATTAGAAAAACTACCAAAGGAAACTTAAGATGTATTAACCGTATATTTCTGCACATAAGCCGAGAATTTTTAGAAAATTTATTATTCAGAAGTGAGGGTGTGAGTCTGCTTATACACGGATCTAAAGAGTTTGAAAATATTGTCAACAGAAGCCACTTAAGCAATCGTATTAAAATAACGTATTGACTGACTGGGTGCTTATGCCAATACATAAAATAAAAACAAATTAAAAGAAAACACAAAAAGTAAAAGTAGGAAGGAAATTTATTTTAACACCACTTTGAATGCAAAAAGTTGCATAAATCAGAATGATACCGTGACTTACATGAAATCAAGGTCAGTCTGAATCACAGTTCTCAAAAAGTGATTCATGGGAGCAAAGGTTATAAATTTTAACTCTGCTTTTACGTGGGTTTTGAATTTTCGGTCAGTTTTTCGAATAAGAAGTGTACTTTCAGCTTATATGCAGAAATGTACAGTATTTTTAGACCAAGCTTATTAAATACTGAAGCAAATTATATGTAAAAAATATTTTTTTATAACTTTTCTAACAACCCTGAGTAAACCTTTTACAAAAATCAAATAGATTTTAGGAAATGTATAAATTATTGAGTTTTTAAGGATGTGTGTTAATTCTGGAGAAAGAGGACATTTTTTGTTCCATATTGGAAACCCCATGTTCACTATTATGAAAAGAAACTGCCATTGAAAATAGAAACAGTAAGAAAGAAAAACAAAACTAAAATTAGTCTGGTTAAGTTCTATTTTACCTTAAAAAGATTGGTGAATGGCATGGTGGCGTGAGAGAAACGATGCACAAAAAGTGTTTCAAGCAATCTTTTTGCATAATGAATTGTCCAGCAAATCACAGCAATACTGAAAAATATTAAAATACTCATTAACATCTTTATTAAGTATTCTTCTCACAATTAAGAATAACACAAAGCAATTGAAGAGGGTCTTTCAGTAAATTGAAAAATTTTCATAACCTAATTATTGACTAATACTAACTACCCTTACAAAAGAATTGTTAATATAATTAAAATATGCTAAATTTAAGAAATCAAAGGAAAGTAATGTTAGTTGAAGTTATTATTTAAAAAAATACAGTTTAGAGTAGAAAACTAATACAAGAAAACTTTGTGCTTTCATAAAATTTTAAAACGAACTTACTGAACTACAGGGTGAATTTTGGTAGCATCAGCACCATATAAAATTTGAGGTCTAAAGTAAGTAGCAACATACATAACAAGTGGTCCTGCATACTCCAACAAGAAAACCTAATAGGGGGAATGCACAATTTAAATTGCAGAAGCATAAACTACTACAGTATTATTCTACTAAGATTTTTTAGATAAAATAAGACCTTAAAACAATGAAACACAATTTCATCCTGAGAAAATTCTTTTATTTTTACTTACTTCATGTAAATGAATCATACATTGCAAATTTTATTATTACTGTATTGTGGCATTGGATCAATCATGAAATTTAAGTTAATGATTGATATTTTCCCATTAGTATGGAAAAATGGATATCAACTTTGCTTTAAATGTAAAAGGTTGGTGTTTTAATTCAAATGTAATGAAGTTTGATTTCTGGGGTTTTAGCAAAATTTAACCTTTTGAAAGCTAACAAGTGATATAATTGGATATAAGTTAAGCTGTAAACAATTATTTAAATCTTTGTTCTTGACCAGAAATAGTAATGAAATATATATAAAAAAACATACTGTTTTCCAACCAATTTGTGGTCCTAAATCTTTCAAATAAAGTTGCTTTTGTCCTTTGAATTCTAAAGATTGAAGTGTTGTACTGTCACCCAAGAACTTTCCACCTAAAGAGATAAATAATCATAAAATTTACAACTCATAAAACAACTAAATTTCAAATAACATATGTACTTTTATAATTTCTTTAAAAAATAATATAATAAGTAGGAAAGAAGCTTGATAAAAAAAATACAAAGAATAATGCTCAGTACGTTTACTAATAATGACACAATGGAAAGCAAAGCTTTGAAATTAGGTATATAAATTTCATCTTAATTTGCCATGTGAAATATTTTATAGAGTAGATTTAATTCATTTTAAATATGGGAGAATTAATTTTTTTCTGAAACTGCAACATAACATTTACTTACGAGCTTCTAAGCGAAGAGCTTGTCTTGATGGATGCAACTTCTTTTCTGTAAGAAAAGGATACATTTAGATTAATTATGCATTCAAACTGTTTTTACAATCACCATTTTAGAGAATTCATAATGACAATTCACTATTAAAGGAAACTCAACTACAATACTCACTAATTTTATGAATTTCTTTTTTGATATCCTGTACTGTGCTTGAAGCTGAAAGCTAAAAAATAAATTTAATTTAAAAGCTTATTTAAATGGTATACTTACTGAAAGAAACATGTTTTATCATACTAAATGTGGATTGACGAAGACTAATTAGACTAGCATTAGACAAATATTTAAGGTTCAATTCAGTTTGCTATCTTTCCCATTAAATATTAAATATCACCAAGTTGCTTTAGTTGTCAAATATTCAAATATTGCCAAATTTTTATTGTTATCTCTGTTTTAATCTGTTAGTTTACAACTTTTGGCAATATATCTTTAATCTTAAGCAACCAAAACTAAACAACTTGGCAAATTGAACGGGACAGTAAACGGAATTGAAGCATATTTAATTTAAAGGACTTTTGTAACTACAGTAGTATATTCATAAAATATTGATAATAAATAACTTTATGAACTGAATAATATTTACTACTCACATCAGTTAAATGTGCTAATAATTTTCCAGAAGTCCCTTGCAATATATCCACCTAATGAACAAATAAATATTTAATATTTTATAGAAATACTTTTATAACATCTTTAACATTTTGAGTACAAAAATAATGCGGCATTGAGTGTTGTAAAAATACATATAATTAAATTATAATTATTAGCTTAAATACATTGGTAAATGGCAGTAAAATCAGTAATACAAACAACTCTTCATAAAATAAGCAATGCAAACACAGCTACCAGGGGTGCTACTGACCGATACTCAAAATCACAGAAAACTAATAGAGTAATGTTACTGTAATAGTTTTCTCACTATATTTTAAGAAACTAATTATATATGGCTTCTAGGTAAAATACAATATCCATTGAACTTCATAAAATTTTAAAAAAACACTTTAAAAAATTAAGATTTACACTTAAGGGGACGTTCATAAATTATTTCAGGTTTTTTCCAAATTCTGGACCCCTCCCTCCCTCTTGGTGAGATTTTGCTGGCCCCTATCCCTCTCACTCTCACGTGATATTTCCTTCAAAATTTCAAATAAATTAATTTTGTTGGTATGTTTTAGCCATGTTTGTTTGGTCTTATTTTGATGCAAATAACTACAAGTTGAAATCAAAAATTGGTCTTACCTTGAAATTATCACGACTGATTGGCTAATGATCTGCTGTTTTGACTAATCTGCACATTTTTCTAAAACTTGCGCTTATTTAAAACTTAATGCTTACTTGAAACTTAAAAGATAAAAGAAAAAAACATGTTTTCTAAGCTATAAGTTGACGTGAGATTTTAATCCCTGGTGATATATTGCTGGACCCCTCCCCCTTTTTACCTCTCATAATTTATGGACGTCCCCTAAGCACTTCACTTAATAATTTTCCACATTAGGTAGCAATTACATGAGGGTTTAAGGCTACAGTGTTCATATCATATGAATTATGTACCCCAATTGTGCTTGGTAATAATTGTTATAGATGTATACAATGGGATGTTTTATTAAATAAACCCTAATATTTCTCTCTTTTCTAGTTTGAATCTGTAAAAGAGAACATCAAGAACAGGGATAGAAATTTTGAAAGTTTGGTAATCCACATTTTAAGTGGGTATACCTATTGCCCCCAGTTTTGACACTCTGAGTAATTAACTTAGGGGCCGTCCATAAATGATGTCACGCTCAGAGGGAGGGAGGGGGTTAATCAATTTGTGACAAGGGGGAAGGGGGGGGGGTTCGAAAGTTGTGACATCACGTCCTCCCCCCCCAAAAAAAACTGAAAATCAACCAAAAATAACAAAAAGAGAATTTTTTCCCTAAGATTTTATACCCAAAAAATTAATTTTAGTTCCTTCTAGGAGAATATTCTACAAAAAATTATTACCGAGAAGCGTGACATGACATAGGGGGGGAGGAGGTGTGGGGAAGTGTAACAGTTTGTGACATAGGGGGGAGGGGGTCAAAAATGGGCAAAAAAAGTGTGACATCATTTATGGACAGCCCTTTAAGAGGCTTATTGTGACACTAACTTTTTAACAGGGCAAATGTATTCAAGTTGGGTTTTTTTGTTTATGTGATGTGAAAGTCAATGATGAGATTGAAACTAAAGAACACTAAGTATTTGGCACACTTATGCTAGGTTCAACATTTAAATCTAAAACAATGAAGCTAGTTGGAAACAATTTTTCTACCATAGATTAACAAACAATTCAAGCCAAGAAGTTATCCAAAAATCGATCAAACCTTTTCCATTCAAAGCCAACCAATTAATTGACAGAATAAAGAGCAAGGACAACTAGAGCTCCTCCTCCAGGCATGGAGTGGAATATTAATTAACTTTCCCCTTCCCAAACAATCTATAGCTTAATCATATATGAGGAAATACTAGGTTCCAAGAAGGCTTTTTTCTGTACTACAGGAAGATGGGAATAAATACATTAAGCAGGGGGAAAAAAAAGTGAATGACGCGCAGTGTTATATTTCCTCGTCGGGAACACTTAAGATATCGACAGTGAAAATCAGTTTTGGCCCTATATTTAATTCAAATCACCGGGTATAACGCGGATGGCTTAGGTTTGTTTACATTTGCACACCGATATTAAAAAATCCAGAGCAAACGTTTCGATTAACTTCTGAACAAACGTTTTCAAAAAGAAGCATAGATCATGTGGAATATCCTCATTTAGCATATAACACATCACCATTAGATTAAAAGATAGTAATGATCGAACCCGAAATTACAACCCAGGGTCTAAACAAACAGAATACTGTCAAACAACTTCTTATGAAGTAATATTCTTATTTATTTCACACCACATTTTCAACCAATACATACGTTAATTAAATCTTAATTGCTAGACTCACCTCCATTTTAAGCGATTTTACCGGCTATCGGCTTGATCTGGATTTCAGAACGATCAAATTTCGACTTCTGAAGTCCTCAAGAGTCAAGCAAGAGTGGAGCAGCAGACGAGCAGACCGCTGATTTTTCACTTTCAGTTTCCGATGCACGAGCGGAGCGATTGAACATTGAACTGCTGATGGCAGTGGACGAATCACAACCGTCACAACGCTAGCTAGCGCTTCCCTGATTGGCCTCCGGCGGAGATTTCGTGCAGGTTCGGGTTCAAGAGGAATTTGTGGCGCTGGTTTCTTCGCCTCGGGCGGAAGCGAACAACTGCGGGAGAGTGGAGATTCCTTTTCGCGTGCGTGCGATTTGCGTTGCGCAATGCATAAACTGAAAATTTGATGAAAATCTTAGGATTTTATATGGGAAAAGATCGTATATTTTTTTTTCCTTCAAGTTCTTTGGAGCCGTCCATAAATGAAGTCGCGCTTGGAAGAGGTGGGAGGGGTTATAGTTATAGAGGGGTTCAGTTCATTAATGTGACACTTTTTGTAACAAGGGGAAGTGAAAGAATTGTGACATCACCACATTAAAAATCAACACAAAAAATAAAAAAAAATTTAGAAAAATGTAGTTTAAATGTTGGGTTGGGATTTGTTACATACATACATTCTCCTGCTTGTTTAATTGACAAGGAAATTCCTACTAACAAAGTAATAGTTAGAGGATGGTTTATAAAACTTGTCCCTCAAGGGTCATTCTCATAAATTTTCTCATTGCAAACCTCTAAAAATTAACACACCAGCACAAAAGCTCTAACATAAAATTTTTTTAAAAATTATAACTGATTTTAAAATCTTAATTTCACCTAAAGGATATTTGTATAAAAAATTATTCAAGAAATTTTCAGAAAGTCAAATGCAAATTTTAAGTTTGGTATTTTTTAGTTGATTGTAAAGATAATTTTTAATATTGAATAAAATATTTTTTATCTTTTAATAAAATATAGTTTTCAAGTTGAATCTTTAATTATGTTTTATAAGATCATATGGAGTATAAAACCTTTTTTTACTGCATTTTTAATACAGTGTAGAAAAAAATCTTTTTTTCTTTCTCTACATTAACAATAAAAGTTCTTGTGTAAAAAATACATTCTTTAAATAGGGGATTGAATTCTATTAACATGACAACACTTAACTCATTATACAATGTTACTTATTTGTATTTTTACTAATGCTTTGAGGGAGACTTCTTCAATCCATAGAATCTATATTAAATATCTATAAAGATGCCAACACACAATTAACTCACTATGCAATGTTAGTAAAGTGTATTGTATGCTTTGGGGGAATATGATGACTTCCTCAATTTATTGTATCAACTTAAAATGCTATAATCACAACTGCATTATTTTCTCAGTAATTTAGAGGTATAGACAAATCCCTTTCCTTGATTTCGAGGGTATAGTTCTTAATTCTTCTTCAGTAATAGAAAGGAATATATTAGTGTTTAACCTCTCTTAGAGCTACATAACTTTATTTAGAACTGTAAATAATTTAATAGCTTTTTTTAATCTTAAAATTTTGAAAACTTGGCATGGAATCAGATTTAATTTTTTTTCTATTGAAAGTTAATTCCATATAAAATTATCATCTTCAGCAAAAAGTTAAAATTTTTCCATTTTGTAAAATATGGAAAATATACCATGGATCCAGGTTTCTGGAGACTATTTCCATCCCAATCTGCTACCCTTTAAACCAGTGGTTCCCAACTCAAATGTGTCTGCGGACCACTTCACTTAAATTTGAACCTCGCGCAGACCATCCCTATCCCCAACTTTATCTTTAAATATTTAACCTTTTTTCAATGCATTCATTCCTCACAGAGGGTCTGAAGTTTGCCATTCTTCTGAAGTAAGAGAAACATTACTTAAACAGCATTTTATAACCAATTGTGGCAAGTGCGAGCCACGGGTAGATACCGATCCGAAGGTCATACGACTCCAAAGTATACTCCAGAGTTATAATCGCTTCAGTCTGTATATATAGCCCATTTGAATTACTTGACTCTTATTGTGGTGAGTAAGCTCGCCACAGTACTCCCCCTCCAGAATGCAGCTGGGCTGGATTCGTGAACCAAGCTCTCGTGGCTAGGTGAGGGTGAGACGCCGGGAGTGCGGAGCCCATGGCCCATGTTTGAAACTCACGAGGCGTGAGGTTGCGAAGCCGAGAGCGATGGCGAAGCGCTGCGAACCCAACCACAGCGAAGAGGGTGGTTTGGAGCTGGTGACCGTAAGTGAAGGTGTTGAAGGTGCGTGTTCGTATGCCGGGTCACCAATGTGGCAAGTGCGAGCCACGGGTAGATACCGATCCGAAGGTCATACGACTCCAAAGTATACTCCAGAGTTATAATCGCTTCAGTCGGTATATATAGCCCATTTGAATTACTTGACTCTTATTGTGGTGAGTAAGCTCGCCACACAATTATTAAAATATATACCTTTTTATAAGAGACATTTAACCATTCTTTAATTAACCAATTTTAATAATTCTGACATTATGTTTTGTAAGACAAAATGTAGTTTAATTAATATATCAACATGTACCTTGAGTTTATAATGATAATTGTTCTGGATAACAGGGATGTAGCCAGAAAAGTTTCGAAAAGGGCTATCAGAAATTGTGAGTGAAAAAAATTTCCTAGGTTTCAGGGGGTATATATCCTTAAATCTATGCCATTGCTTTAAAATATGTAAGTAATGAAATTATTGTAAAAAAATTTTGCTCACAAAGAGAAACTGCACTAACTACTGAGCTTGAACTCTACTAGCAACTATCATAAAAGTATGATCACAAATAAAACTGACTGAATAAAGACTCAAAATATAAAACAAGACCCTTCAACTGCAGTTTAAAAGTAAACGGATGATGATATAATTTATTGTGAAACTACAACTATAAAGATGACTAGTTAAACAAAATCACACCTAAATATTTACATTTAAGGAAAAAAAAAACATTCCCAGCGTTTTGCATTGCACACCACCCTTTCCAGGGGCTCTAAATTTGAACACTTGTCTTGGAAGATAACATATCCTCCTCCACAGGAGTCTCTTGCAAAGAGTTCATATTAGCTTCTACTAGCACAGCTTCAATTGGACCCTGCTGTGCCAGTTGCTGGAAGGCAGCAAGTTGAGCAGTGTCTGCAACCAGCATTGTATTTGATAACGTACCATCTTCCTGAAGTTGCACTGCAAACACAGGATGCTAGAATCGACAAATGATTGCATGTTTACATTGAATCTCACACAGGTATACATGTTACATTAATAACAATGATATTTTAATAGTTTTTTTTAGAAATATCAGAACCATAATCATTTCTTTTATTACCACATGAAACATGTAATTTTATTAAATACAATACAATATTGCTGCTTTATTGTAGTATAATATTTCGAAATTAAAAAAAAAAATCATCCTTTTACTAATAAAGAAAAATGGCACAATCAGGGTTCCCACTCATTTTCAGAAATAAAATTCCCTGACTTTTCCAGGTCAATTCCCCGACTTTTCCAGGCTATTTACGGCATTTTTCAGATATTTCTTGCTCTTATGAACATATATTTTCAATAAATGGTCTATTTTTTTCCACTTTCTAAAGCCAAAATTGACACCCAAACATTAAAAATTTTTCATTTTCCAGGTATTCTGTATGATTTTCCAGGTTTAGGGCCAAAATGAGCAATTTTCCCTGACTATCCCCTGACTTTTTATGTATAATTAAAATTCCCTGACTTTTTCAGGTATTCCCTGACCAGTGGGAACCCTGCACAATATGATCTTAGCTGATTCTTGCACCATAAAACAATAACCAAACTTTTACTGATAAAAATTACTTTCCTTTAAAACTTAAACCTACTGGTCAAGGACATGCATGGATTTAAATTACCTCTTGCATTAATGTGTTTGAAGAGCTGCCCTGTAGAGTCACTATGGTAGGGAACGTTTTAGTAACAGGTAAAGTAGTTGCTACGGGATCCTGTAATAAGGTATTCAAACTTAAACATGCTCATTAAACATTGTAAGAATTTCTTTTTACAAAATAATGCAGTCTATCAGAGTTTTTGAGTTAAGCTAATTATAAGTATAAAAATTTATTTCATAAAAATAAGGAAAGTAAAAGAAAATGTATAACTTAATGTTGTGAAGTATAACTACACATACATAACCATTTGAACTTACAGATTGTTTATTTTGAGATTTAAGATTCGTTTTTTGTCTGGTTTTGTTATTTACATTTCCAACAGCAGTTCCAGTGAACCCTGAAGCCTTAGCATCAGACTCTGAAAGAAAGAAAATTTATTAGGTTAACCCATTCAATTTTAGCCACCACAAATGTCCCATAGGATTCAATGGCTAACTCTTGTGGTGTAGTATTGATAGGGTCAGTGGCGGATCCAGGATTTGGTTTTGGGGGGGGCTAAGAATTTTCATAATCCAATTGTATCTTCTTGATTATCTTAATATGGAAAAGGGGTAGTGAATTATCCTGCTCCAACCACTAAAAGGGGGGCCTGGGGTTCTCCCCCAGAAATTTTTGGAAATTTAAGTAAAAAAAAAACCCACTTTTCGTTTTGTTTTGGTACGCCTCATCCGATTTCGGATAGATTTCATGGTAGAATTTTTGTGTTTTTACAAACTTAATATAAAACAAAGTTGTAATAATAGAGTTAAAAGTACTAAGGGGCTCTAGGGGTCTCCCCTAGAAAATTTCTGAAAATTTAAGTAAAAAAAAACACTTTTTCAACTTGTTTTGGTACACCTCATCCGAATTTCGGACATAGATTTTATGGTATAATTTTTGCTTTTTGACAAGCTTTATATAAAATTGAGTTTTAATAATAGAGTTACTACAAGTACTAAGGGGGTCTGGGGGTTCTCCCCTAGAAAATTTTGAAAATTTAAGTAAAAAAAAACATTTTTTCAACTCGTTTTGGTACGCCTCATCAGAATTTCGGATATAGATGTTATAGCAGATTTTTTGCGTTTTGAGAAACTTAATATAAAGTAGAATTGTAATAATAGAGGTACAAGCACCAAGGGGGTCTGGGGGTCCTCCCCCAGAAAATTTTTGAAAATTTGACCCTAAAATAACATGGTTTTTACTCATTTTGGTGCATAAAATTCCATATTATATAGAGTAAAATTTTTCATTTTGGGGGGGCTCAAGCCCCCTAGCCCCCCCCCCCGGATCTGGCAGTGGATAGGGTTAACGTACATTTACAGTATTTTGCAAGACAGAAAAAAAAATTAGATTAAAAGAATATCAGTACTTTTTTTCAACTTATACTTATTTTTTATTATAGATACTTATACCTTGATTAGGGTTCTTATAAAAAATAATTAAAATGTGCAGCACACAGGAAAAATTCTCAGCAAGGTTTTAATTTGCTTTCCTTTATCTTAAAAACTTAAAAGTTCAAACAGCAAGAGTGAGAAAAAGGTTGCAAGTTTTTAAATAGCCACCTGAAAAGATCCCTTCTCTCACAAACATATTATAAGTTCTTCTGTGATAAATTAATCTATAGTTTGTACCCATGGACCAATGGCTAGATTTACAAAAATAAAGTTGGTATTGGAGAAACACAATCATTCCAAATATTATTTGTTACTTAAAATAAAAAGTTCAGGGGGGGGGTTCAAGAAATAAATTCTTTTAACAGCATGCATTCTTTTTCACATTTGCATGTAAAAGAGAAATTCAAGACAAAGTTTCTGCAAACGTTGATACTAACTAGATTGAGAACCTTCAGAATCAGGTGTAATACTCTCGTTGGATTCCATCACACCATGAACAGTCCTTTTATGCATAGCTAAAGTAGATGTCTGACGATAGTCCTTGCCACAAAATGTACAAAGGTAAGGCTTAGAATGGGTATGTGTAACATTATGCTTGTAGAGACTGGAATATTCTGTGAATCTCTTGCTGCAGCCAGGTACACAACACACATAAGGCTTTTCACCTAAAACCAATTTTAGAACATCTTAATCTGATTCATGAAAATGAAGAATACTACAACTTATTAGAAGTTAGAAGTATATTCATTAACTTAATCAAAAAGTTATCAAAGAAATTAATAAAACTAGAGTAATTTTCATTACTTTAATTTAATTTAAAATGCTGAAAAAAGTTATAATCTAATAGAAAATCCTCTCTCTATAAATTAAATTAACTTTCTTAAAATAAATAACAAACATAACTATTTTAAGATGGATTTCACATTATGGTTTTACAATACATTTAATTTAAATACAATTTAACACAGAACCATACAACTTTAAGGAGAAACATACAATAAGTTGTAAAATATGGCATCAGATGAAGTTTAAAAGTAATAGTTACCTTAAATAAGACATATTTTTGAAGAAAAACAAGCATACTGTTTGGATATTTTTGTCTCAAATGGTCAAAAAGGAAACATACTAACCAGTATGTATTCTGATATGGTTCTTGTAGTTGGTAGCACTGGCAAAAGCTCTCCCACATCCTTCGAGTTCACAGATATAAGGACGCTCCCCAGTGTGGGTTCGGAAGTGAACTTTTCGAATATTGGAAGTTGTGAAAGCTCTATCACAACCTTCATAAGGACACTTGAAAGGACGCTCACCTGTAGTTTCAGAATAAAAAAAACTATGTAAATTTAAAATATTTATGTACCAAAACAACCAAATAAAGGACCGTTCAAATATTACAAAAGCATGTTTGGGGGATTTTTAACTTCCCTCCCTTCCTTTTGCAATATAAACATGCAAATTGTTAACCCCTTTTTCTTGAAACCCAGTGGTGTAGTGGTAGAGCTTCACGCTCTCATGCCACCGGCCTGGGTTCAATTCTCGAGTTGGGCAAGGCAGTCAGCCTTTCATCCCTTCAGGGTCGATAAAGTGAGTTCGAAGTTTGCTTGGGGAAACAGGGGGTTTACCATCAGGCTAGCCCCTTAGTTCCCTGTGACCTTCAGTTACACATTTAATACCATAACCTCCCCTAGTGAGGCTGGTTATACCAAGTTTGAAGGTCTAAAGACCTAAGAATCAACCCTTGTTTTTAACCCCTATTTTATAATTATGTAAACAACACTGAATTAAATTTTTTTTCATAAAACTTGAAATAGTAATGTAATTTTAAAACTTAAATTTAATGAAAAACTAACTTGGGTTAAACAAAAAATGTATATTTAGTTTATTTATTGATAATTTTTAAATTGAACTAAAAAAACCCCAAGAAACTAGTAGGTTAAACGAAGGTCACTAAACAAATAGCAGTTGAAATAAAAGAAATATTATTTTCAAAACTTTTAGTAAATTAAAAGCACAATGGACAATTCCCACGTAATTTTCATTTCATAGAGATATTCCAAAAAGGAATATATGCACACAATATTTTTTAATTATGATGCATATTTAGTTTTTAATTTAATTTTAAAGTTTGACTTTTTAAAAAGAAAGGGTGCAAAACAGTACTATGAGATGCCAAATTATCGGAAACAAAATTGCAAACAACAATTGATTGTTGATTTTTACTTTGAAATATTGAAAAAAAAGCATGAAAGCAGTATATGATGCCATTTTAAATGAAGCAATGATTTTAGAATTCAAAGTGATTGTCAATTTTTACTTTAAAATATTGAACTAACTAAATTTTTTAAAGACTTTTAGTGTCAATTTTTGAATTTAGAGCCACTTTTTACTGAAAAAATGCATTTTTTGTTTTAAAAAAATATGGGAACTGTGTATTAAACTTTGTGACTATATCTTAAATTAAAATTAATCTCACAAGACATTATTTTAATACAAAGTTAATGATGCTGAAGGCACAAAGAAAAACAATTATGAGTAGGTAACATTTGAAACACAATAAATGTTCTGTTGAAAATAAGATAAAAAAATCAGTAGATTGTAGTGTATAAGTTTTTAAGAACAAGGATCTGAAATAGGGAGATGCATATAATCCATGCTATCTGAGAATTCTATGAACCACAACTCTTAAAACAAACATGACACCAAATTATTTATGTAGATGGAATATGAAAGGGTTGAATTTTATATTGGGATGACAGTTCGAAGCAAGTTGTTTCCACAAGGTTACAAAAAGATGCATTTTTGATGATTTTTATAATTGTTAAAGCCTAACAGCTTGGTAACTTTTATGATTTTTTTGAAGATTGCTTTTTAAGATATTAGACTAATATCTTAAAAATGATATACTTGGCTGATATTCAAACTGCCATAACATTTAATGCAGAAACATTAAAATACTTTTTTATTTTAATCTTTAACTCTAGTTCTAGTATTTACTAAAAAGTTAACTCCATTGAGACAATTATTTTTAATTTATATTCTTGACAACGTGAATGGTTGTTATAAGAAGAAAATTGCAAAAAAAAAAATATTTTTGTTATTTTGAAACATCTTGTCCTGAACTCCTCATCCAATGTTAAATAAAACATGCTTACAAAACCATGTTAAACTAATTTGATAGCAAACTGTTCTTGCAAGTTAAAACTTGTTTGTACTAATTGAATTAAAAATAGTATGTTGTAAATATATGTATAACAAAATATTTGTAGAAATTATTTCAAGTTGGGTCTAAAAAAAATTTACCTGTGTGAGTCCGAACATGCTTTTGCAAATCTCCAGAGGCCTTAAATGCTTTCTTACAAGATTCTTCAGGACATTTATAAGGAGTTTCACCAGTATGTACACGTATATGACTCTTCAAGCCATAACCAGTCGAGAAGGCTTTTTTACAATTTTCTACATTACATTTGAATGGTCGGTCTCCAGTATGAGATCTTGCATGAACCTTTAACAAAGAACCAAGAATTATTTTTCTTCCAAGACAATTAATCAGCAAAAAAAATTGTATATTTGCACAACCTTTAACACTATGTGGTAATCAAACAAAATTATTACTTTTAAATGGTGAAGAGTAGTATAAAGCCGTTGGCAGTTGGGAAAGTCACACTGGAAATTTTTCCCACCATTTCTACTAGAATTACTACGACTAGTGTTCTCAACCTAAGAAAAAATATTTAATTAGTTAAAGCAAAATTAACCACTGTATGGATTGTATTCAAAATATATTTTACACATATTAGAAAAGGATACATTTTATGTAATTTGTAAATTTAATGATACAGTAAAACCTCTCTTGAGCAACCTCCTTCTGTTTCTAGAAAAATTGTTGTTAAGAGATTGTTGCTCAGAAGGGGTAACCTTAAAATCAGAAAGGGATTCCTTTACAACTTAATCAAAACATTATTTAGACTATTTATAGGTAAAAAAAACTCTATGGCAATTGATTTCTACACATTATAAATGCAAAATATAGAAAAAAAATTAAGCATTTTCATTAATATGAGGAAAAATATCCGACCGTTTCACTTTTTTTTTTGCCACATGCTGTTCTGCAGTTAGAAACACCCTCTTCTTATTCATGTTGAAAGCTATCATTGCCTACCAACTAAACTGAAGTACAGTAACTCAATTGGATACAAAAATTTCTGTCTAATAATGGAATTGTAAATATCTAGAGTAATACCACTTGTCGTTAGAGAAGGAGAAATAAAACCATATATTGAAGGAAAATGGAAGGGAGGGTTACAGGACAATAAAATCTTCTCTAAAGTACTCTTTTAATAGAGATCGTTTAGTGTCATAAAGCATGCACAAACCATACCAAACCTTTTAAAACCATCCAATGGAGTACTTTCAATGGTTAACAAATGTTTTTAAAGTGTACTGAATGAATTTATTGAGTCTATTGAATGGGAATACAGTTTCTTTCCTTTGCCAGCTTTAAAACATCTGAAAGAGTTTTCTAAAAATTGGGAAAACTGGTCACTGGGAGAGGTGTTGGGGTTTTGCTGGTCGGCTGTTTCGAGGTATTTTAACATTAGGAGAATGGGAGAAAATTGGTGTCTTCAAAACCTGGTCATTAAAGGAGGTGGTCGTTGTAAAGGGATGGTTGCTCAGTGTGGTTTTACTGTATATTTTTAAACAGTAAAACTGAAGGTTTTTTTAAAGTAATTTGAAAAATATTTAAAAATGCTAAAAGCTTTGATATACATACCACTCTTTCATCTATATCTTTCATGGTTACATCAATAACCTACAAGAGGAAATATACCAACTATGAATGCTGATTTAAGTAGAGTCAAGAACAAAAATATACATGTTACGGGCAATATGATAAATCCGGGCATTATTAATAATGCCCGGGCAATGTGATAAATTTAGTGGAATTTATGAATGAAATTTATCACTTTGCCCGCCTCCACTTCGGGCATTATTAATAATGCCCGATTAATCACTTTGCCCATAACATATACATGATTTGAACAATGTTGCTAAAATAAAACACCCATACAAACCTGAGAACTGTTTGCAAGCTGTTCTAGATCCAACGTAGAAGCTTCCCCATTAAACAAATCAGTAGCAGTTTGGGATAGGTAAGCCATTGTTCCATCTTCTAATTGAACTGGTTGAAGACCCTCTGGATAAGAATTATAATTATGTACATTAACATGCAAGCTGGGAAAATTTAAACTTAGGTACATTCATATAAAGTTTATCCTCAAAACCTCGAAATCGAAGGGACCCGAAAAAAATTTCAAGATTACAAGGAAAAATAGAGAACACTAATGCACATTAATTTTAAGGGAGAAAATATTTTGTACACATATAAAGGTTTTCGAGAAATCAAAGTTCAAGATTTTTGGCTTTTGAAAAATCTGAAATTTTGGCACAGCTTTGGTGAAGGTCCTCCATCACTAAAGAAAGCAGTTACTAAGTTGTCAAGTCAATCCACTGGTTACCAATGAAACAGCGCCAACTTGTTGACCGCAAAAGAAAACAGTCCCCATGAAGAACCCTTACCAAAGCTGTGATGAAATTTCTAGCTTTGGAAATCTTTGACAAAATTTTGCCTACTCGGCAACAGGGATTTTCTAACATCTTCAAATAGAGGTCAGTTAATTTTTTCACTAAGTAGTACTAAGTTTAAAATAGAAAAGGAAGAGGCTTCTAAATGTAAATGATAACCTCTAGGAGCTGTATGTATAAATGCAGTAGTTCCATCTTCGAGCTTTACAGCTTGGCCATCTATAAATTTTGGTGTAGCATCTCCACTGTCTGTTTCCTCCACAGGTTCAAAATTCTGTACAAACGCAGTTGTACCATCCTCTAACTTAATGAAGGGAGAGCTTGAGAGGGATGATTGGATGATTTCGCTGGGCTCGAGAATCATTCCCGAATCTGTTAAGGAAACATGGCATATGTTCAAAGGTGAGGAACCAGGGATAGTGACTGTCACTGCTGAACTGGACAAATCTTGTAAGGCTTTATTGACAGAAAAGTCAGTAGCTGGCATAATGGTCTCATTACTCTCATCAGATTTCTAAAAAAAATACAAATTTATAATAAGTATACACTTCAGTTTTTATAATTCAAGTCTCAAAATTTTTAGAGTTCCTCATGAATCTAAGCTAGTGAAAATCAGTTTAGCTCTTAAATAATGGCCAACACATGCACTAAACAAAAAAGAATTTTTTTGCAGTTGTTTGATGGGTCATAATGTCAACTATGCATCCTGAAGCCATTATTTTCAGAAAATTAACAAGTGTTTTCATAACATTTTTCAATTTCTTGTCTTATTCTTTCTATTTTTCGCTTTTGTGTTGTGAAATAAGGATAATTATAATTTAATTGTCAATTAAAGTGGTTTTAAAGATTTGTTTAGGGAAAATTTCATAATTTTGAAAATTGGAATAAGTTTATCAACTTTTTTCGATGATTGTTCAACTGTATTCTAAATAGGGTCCTGAATTTCAAGTAAAAATTTGGTGGTTATAAAATTCTATTATTTATAACAGGTATTTTTCGATTTTCACAAAACTTGGTTTTTAGACTTATTCCGTTTTTTAAACTTATGATTCAATTAGAACTAACTAGAACACAATTAACCCTTGACTGGTACTTTCGTATTAGCCCATCTACTGTGCCACTGAATTCGAAAAGGTTATCAAAGCGCATTGACTGTGATTAAATCTGACAGTTGCTGAACAGATGGGCTAATATGCAAGTATCCCTTAATTAATGAACATTTTTTAAGAAACATTTAATTGAATGATTGCATTCTACAATCTACAATAACAAAGTTATACTAGATTGAAATAACTTAAAAGGGTAAACTTACACTCAATAACAAACCAATTACTTCCTGAGCTTTTTGACATTCTAGTACATCATCCTTAGTCTCAGATGGCCCATCAGATACCATACTGTCCATAATTTCATGGCCCTCTAAAAAGTTATAAAATAATATTATATAGTAGCCTCAGCATGTATCCTTATAACCACTCAAAACCTGTACCAAAAACTTAACCAGTATGCATGGACGTATATAAGGGGGGGGGGGTTTAGGGGGTCCAGAAACCCCCCTTAGCCTAGACCTAATGTCAGCCAAACAGAAAGGTTCCTGTCCCAAATATCCAAAAAATGAGTGAAAATACAACTTTTTCGGGTCCAATTTCACAAAATTTTATGGGGGAGGGCCCCTAGACCCCCCTTTTTTGCTTGGGGGCATGTATTAACCACAAAAGTTCACATTTCCCCTACATTTTACTCGGAAAGGGAAACTATTACAAACATTTGGGGGGCCAGAACCCCTTCGAAACAGTCAGGTGACGGCTCCCTTGGTCCTGAGGACTTATAGGTTCTGCCCCCTCTAGTCAAAAGTTGAACCTATGCCTATGATACTCCATTTTGTCTCTCCTCATGATAAAGGTTAACCTAAGCTTTTATTACCCCTTACTAGGCTAAGAGGGAAATTCAAGGTATACAACCTCCCTTTCGAAACCTCAAACTTTTAATTTTTCTCCATAGAAAACGACCGATCAAAGCAAAGCTACTCCTTAATTTAATAAGGTATATAGGGGGTTCGGGGGTCCTCCCCCAAAAATGTTTAAATTTTAGTATGCTAAAATGTCTTCTAAAGCTACTTTTTAGGGGGGTTTCAGGGAGTTTCGCGGGCCGCATGCGGCCCGCCAGTTGGAAAACCCTGTTTTAGTTAAACTTTCGACCACTGTGACCCTAAGTTTCTTGAACACCCCCCTTATAATATCTATAGCTACGTCCGTGCCAGTATAAACTTAAAGACTGCTTGACTGACAATATAAATGGAAACAAAATTACCCAGGTGTAACTAACTAGAAAAATATTTGAAACAAATATATTTATACAGATGCACTATTTCTTTTGAAAGAATGCTTTTATTTTCTTTTACACTAATTATGGTTCTATAAATAGAAGTTCATGAGCAAATGCAAAAATATGAAGTATAGTAATTACACAACCATTACCTGCTCATGATATAAAACTAACACATCACGGTTATATCAAATCCATTCATTTTTCAAAATATTTTTAAACCTTTTCAAGTTCTGTTTTCCATTCATTTAACAACCTTATACCCGATTCATTTAAAATTAAATTACGTAAATGAAGTAGTAGTATCATTTTACATTCTAACCTTTTGCACATGCTTCCAGGATCGCTATACCAAAAAAGGTAAGGATAGAAAACGATCATGGTATTAATACAAGATAAATTGCTTATTTTCTGAAAGTTTTCTATGTATAAACTTAGCGAATTTGAAAAGAGTAAAAATGCGTTGACCGGTGAAAATAAAGAATAATAACTTTATAAATTTTAATAAAGATGGCGACGAATGACTGTCACGAAGTTAATCTTATCAATAATACTGGGGGGGTCTGAAAAATTGTTATATTTTATTAGCAATCCTAATATTTCCGAAACACCGTGGTAAACAAATTTCTGAGTACGGAACTCGTGCTGTCCATCAGCTGTTTACAATCGTGAAGAATGTTGGGAAAATTTACAATGAACGCCGGGAAAACTTACCAAACGGACCACCATGCATAGCGCGAGAGACGAAACTTAGAAATCGATCTTCTTATGCATGCTGAATCGATTTGCTTTACGAATGATAGATCGATTGTGTAAATCGGAATTGAACCTGCACTGCAACTGCAGCACTGCCAACACTGCTATTGAATAGTTTATCTATCTAAAATGGCAATGAGGGTAATATTTACGATTTACTTACGTAAAAGCGCGCAAAAACAGAAAATTACCCTGATCGTGCCTCGTGTGGTCATCCGATTTGCTCAGCTCTTGCTCAGAAGAAGTCAAGATAAAGATTATCGGTTATTTTTCCCAGATTATATCTTCTTCATTAAGTGTTATCAACTTTAGAGAGATTGTGTAAGTTTTACTTTGGCGCATTTTAAAGATAGTGGCGTAGCCAGAAAATTCAAAGAGGTGTCTTAATTTTTTTACTGAAGCAAAAACTCTAAATTTTTTGGAAATAAAATTACATTTAGGTGAAGATTTTATTTAATTTCTCAATTAGGTGTTGCAGGGGATAAGATTAAGCACCCTGAACACGACTATTTAATGGCTCGTCCATAAGGAGCATGTGTACTATCCCCAGTAAAAATTAAATGAAAAAGGTATAAAAATCTGTTTCAACTTGTACCCTATTGAAGGGGAGTTTTCTTCCATTCTAAAAGTCAAGCAGAGAATTTAATTACAAAAATTACACACACATTAGTACACATGGAATTTTTAGATTTAGTATTCTTGCAGTATGCGATCTACCAGCTTAGTTAGCTGGATTTAGAGTAAATGGTGACATCACAACTGATGTTTTTTGAATAAAATATTCTTAATTATGAAGGCCAAAAACAAGTGGATTTAAAAAACATCAGTTGCGTTGTCGCTATACACCCTAAATCCAGCTAATTAAACTGGTAGATCAAGATCACATACTGCAAGAATACCAATTTTTGTTTAAAAAAATAGTTTCTGAACAAATACATCCAATCCCCACCTGAAAAAATTTTGCTTCACCCCAAAGAGCAAACTATAAAAGTGAGCTCGAGTTGGATAGGCAAGAAAATTGTATTAGCACAGAGTGGCAAAAATCCTAAATGCAAACAATGGTGGTACAATGTCATAAGAATTATGTTTTTGTTATAACAACTGTATTTTAATGGTACGAATGTAAAATTTTAAAAAAATTAGATTTCTAGTCAGTTGGTAAAACCTTAGAAGTAATTTTTAAATTATTATTAAAAGTCAAAATTTTCAAGTTAGACCATTCTGGTTCTGGAGGTTTTTTCCCATTTCGAAGAACTAGATTCCCACAGAAGAACTAGAGGTAAACAACGAGTAGTTTAAATTTGTGTTCCTAAACGTTTATTGTATGCCCCACGGAGAGAGAGAAATTTCAATTTTTGAGAATTTCCTATAAAAATATTTCATACTGCAAATCATCAAAGATGTTGCATTTACATGATAAAAGTGCATGATGGCTACACAATTGTGTAGTTTAAATCTATTCATCAACCTCTATAGTTGATTAGGAAAATTACTCCAACAGGCTTGGTTTTAAACACAAGTAGTTTGGACTTTTTAATGAATATCATAACCTTAATGTAATCACCTTAAAAGGCTTATCTACTGATAAGAGAAGTGCACAGCATCTTGTCTGATGTAATTTACTTGATAAGATAACATTTTCCAACTCTTGCTTAAGTACTTGATGTTTTTATCTTGTTTCTATCTCTTGTAACAGACTAAGCAGTTATATACCTGTTCTGTTCCAAGTAAGTTAGGATTTGAGACTATTTCTTTCAGTATTTAATTTTTAGGGTGTTTTTTCTTACTTTTTACTGTCTTTGCTTCATAGCAGTTTAATGTGTCAGTCATAGTGAAATCAAGATTAATAGGGTAAAATTACTGGCTGAAATAACCATATGTATTGAACAAAAGATTTACTTTTCATAGCATAGCAAATCAGGTTAAATTCATGTAATAAGCAAATAAAGTGTTTTATTATTCCAAGCTAAAGAATCTTGTATAATAAATTTTTTAACATTAAAAAAGGCTATTTGTATCAACTAATTTTGCAAACAACTTAAAGCCGTGATGGGTCTTTAGTTAACTAAATAAGTAAATTTTAAGATAACTTCAATAAAATCCTCGTAACATAAAGCAATATTTAAATTTTGTATTCATTGCCTAGCTCTTGTTATATGATTAGTTAGTTCTGAAGCATTATCAATGTTTATCTCAAAAAAGAATATACTTAAACTTGGAAGGTATGTCATATCTGTTCTAAAATTTCCAATCTAAGATAGCTTGTAAGGATGTTCTGCTGGATATATTTTGGACTTCCATTTATTTCTTTTATAAGAATGAAATTCTTGCTTTCTTAGGAGTGCTCCCGATTATTATTTTTAAGAAAATATATTAATATTCATTGTTTGCTTTATAGTTTTAAGACCAAACATGGATGTTTTGAATCAGACTTTAGCTGAGAGTGATCCTGAACTAACTGAAATTATCAGAAATGAAAAGGCTCGTCAATCTAGAGGGCTGGAAATGATAGCTTCTGAAAACTTTGCTAGCCGCAGTGTACTTCAGGCTCTGGGTAGTTGCTTGGCCAACAAGTACTCTGAAGGCTATCCTGGACAGAGGTATGTTGGTTTTATAAAATTGAGAAATCATTGGTTTTTCTTTGACTACTCTATAACAGTTTTTTAATGTAAGTAAGAAATTAATTTTGATTCTAACATTGTGATCTTATGCAAAAAATTAACAGTTCTCCTATTTTGGCTTAAAACTATGTTATACTCCTAAGTGTCTGACACCTCACAGGAAACCTAAAATTTAAATAATGATTGTATTGATAGAATTTCAAACATGTAAAACGGCTATCAGCATGTTATTTCAATACAAACATTTTTAATGACATTAAATTATATTAAACAATACAATATTAAATGATGGTATTAAAAAATTGTAACAAGCAAGAGAAAATTGTATGAACCAGAAAGGATCAATAGGTATCAGAATTAGCATTTAATAAACTTATTGAAGCACTACTTTCAGAGGATTTAAGATATTTGATTTATAAAGACTTTTCTAGGAACAATTTTACAGTTTTGAAAAAGAAATCCTTTCTTTTATGCCTTACTTCGAAAACTAATTTCAACAGTTTGTGTTTGCTCTCTGGACTAATTCCTCGCAATTCTATTTCAGGTATTATGGCGGAAATGAATACATTGACGAAGTTGAACGCCTCTGCCAGCGAAGGGCTCTGGAGGCGTATGGTTTGAGCCCTGAGGAATGGGGTGTAAATGTACAGCCATACTCTGGGTCTCCTGCCAACTTTGCTGTATATACAGCGATTGTGGAACCTCATGGCAGAATCATGGGGCTCGATTTACCTGATGGTGGACATCTTACCCATGGGTATTTTACAGCCAAGAAGAAAATTTCTGCCACCTCTATATTCTTTGAATCCATGCCTTATAAAATTGATCCAGCAACTGGACTCATAAATTACGATGAATTGGAAACTCTGGCAAACCGCTTCAAACCGAAGTTAATCATAGCTGGTAATATTTTGTTTCAGTATTATCTTTAAGAAAATGATTTCAGTAGTTTTTATGGAAAATTTGACTTTTGCCTACTGTTTCATTTCTTTCAAAGTATGAATGTCTTTTTAGGTTTTCTAATATATACTTTAAGTAAAATTCTGAAATTTTAAAAAAGCTAGAATTGTTAAGTAATTAAAAGAATAAAATAAAACACATTTCATGCAATAAAATCAGTAATATTTCCTTAACTTTTTTAAATTTCATCAAGACTTGTCATTTAAAATTATTTCAGACTTGTCAAGGCACATGCAACCCATAAGCTGTATGTTGAGGAGGCCTGCTTTGTTAAAATTAAAAGGGTTAAAATGAAGCTTTTTAGCAAAAATATCTTGCTTTACCTCATAAAATTTACATCTTAAATTTAAAATTGTTTTTTGCAGGTGTTAGTTGTTATCCTAGACATCTAGACTACAAACGATTCAAAGAGGTAGCAAATATTAACGATTCCTACTTGATGGCAGACATGGCACATGTCAGTGGTTTGGTGGTCACTAAGCTAGCTCCAAATCCATTTGAATATTGTGACATAGTAACGACTACTACACACAAAACTCTTCGGGGGCCAAGAGCAGGCATCATATTCTACCGAAAAGGTTTGTGTTATTACGATCAGTTCTACTATACTATATCAATATAAGTATACCTCAATAATTTTATACTTGCAAATGATTTTATTCATGTTTTTCTTTGCATCACATCTGACATGTAACTAAGTAAGTTTTTTCTTTGTTTTTTATGCTGGTACATACTTCTCAAACATTTGTATTTTTGGGTTGTGTACTATAAAGCAGAAAATAAGCTCATAGCAGCACCCTCGATGTTTCTTCAATGTTGAGAAATCTCTTAAAATTGTATTCAAATTAATGGACAAGTATTGGTATTAACGAAAAAAAGTAAATTCATAACTTCAAAAGTTACAATACTGGTTATAGATAGTAGTTCCATTTCATTGGTCCATATATTGATGTGGCTATTGATAAATTTTTTTTTTTTTTTAAGGAGTCAGAAAAGTAACCAAAACTGGTGAAGTAAGGTATGATTTGGAGGAGAAAATCAACCAGGCAGTTTTTCCTGGACTTCAGGGTGGACCACACAACCATGCAATTGCAAGTTAGTATTTCCAGCTTTGTGAAGAAGCTAACAATTATAGAACTAAGACCATGGATCGATTTAAAGCAGAACAGCAATCTGGTACCTCTCTTTAGAAGAAAAATAGCTGTATTAAAAATATTTAATTTAATTTTTCTCATTTTTGGGAGCAGGTTTGGTTTACAACTTGTTTTAAAATAATTTCTGCCTTTTCCTTTTTTTTATGTTTTCTAAGAAAATGAGCAATAACAATACATTTCAGACAGACAACTGACCCCATTGCTCCTGATCTATTCTAAAAAAAAGTACAAGAATTCAATAGTATATACTATTCAAAGAAATGCATCATGAGTTTGTGAACTGAATCTGTTTAAGAATTTAAACAATTCAACTTATTTTTCACTTTTTCAACAAAAAGTTTGATTTTGTGGGAAAGTATAAATTTTAAGCAGGTTTTTTTTTGTAATTGAAATTGATGCCAAAGAAAAGTTTTTGAAGCCAAAAAAATTAAATTACCCCCAACTCCTTACACTTCTCTTTCTAGAAATTGAACCCAAACTTGAAGAGTTTTTTAGATGCTTTATTTTATGTCAGGTATTGCAACAGCCCTGAAACAGGCACAAAGTCCAGCATTCAGGAAATACCAAGAGCAAGTACTTCTGAATTCCAAGACACTTGCCTCTTGCTTGAAAGACAGTGGTTTCACCATAGTTACCGGTAAAATTCAACTTCCTTCTTCATTTCAATCGAATTACTTTTACCTTGCAAGAATTTAAATGATTTGTTATTATTTTAACTAAAATATTTTGGTTCAAATTCAAAGTAGAATAAATTGGTATGGAATTTATGTGCAATACTAAAATAATTTTAAAAGATAAGCTCAAAGTATTCATAAATTAGTTATATTTTATTATGCAATATGGTAAACAATTTAATATTATAAAAGTATTTCTAATGCTATGTGAAATAATATTCTAATGACTAACAATTTCTCATAGGTGGAACAGACAACCATATTGTGTGGGTAGACTTACGGTCATTGGGCCTCAATGGTTCTCTAGCTGAAAGAATTCTTGAAGACATTTCAATTGCTTGCAACAAAAATACAGTTCCTGGTGATAAAAGTGCCCTAAGTCCATCTGGTATCAGGCTTGGAACTCCAGCTCTTACAACTCGGGGTCTAAATGAAACTGACATAAAACAAGTAGCTGCTTTCATTCACCAAGGTATGTTTCTGATCAACTTGTTGGAAATAATGATGATTTATTACTGTAGTATCATATATGCAACCAATCAAACCCTGTTTTGCTAAACAAGTGAAAGTTTTTGTCTTTGATAATTCTTACTTCAAGATGTAACGAGTTGATCAAAATAAGTATGCTGATAATTGAGAAGGTTCAAAAGTATTATTTGCTAATGAAAAGGTTAAATCCAGTTCTGGGTGTTTTTTAAATACAGAATAAGTTGAAAAGTAACTTCTTAATCAACTTATTTGAATCTAGAAAAGGAAGACTGATGACTGTTTATATTTTTATAAACCTTTTTTCTTGTAAAAAGCTAAGCTAAACTAAAATAAGTCCTTTTTTTTTCTTAAAAGGGCTAGAAAAATTAATTTTTATCAAAAGGGGGGATTTTTAAAAAAGATGCATATCAAAAGTAATTTCCATGTATAAGCGAAGATTTTTTGGGAAAAATTCAGATGCTAAAGTGGGGGTCAGATTCTTTTCCAGTGTCCTTTTGGAAGTGGTCATCACTTGTTAGTTTGTTATAGGCTGACAATGTTTTTATTTTATCTGAAAGTCTCTTTGCTTTTGACTAAACAAAACTGACTTACAAAATATAACTATAAAGGTATTTGTAAAAATTAAATACTTTTTCAGTCTTTATATTATTCTTGACTGTTGATTTATATTTATAGGTATTCAACTGGTGTCTGGTATTTCTACTTTAAAAGAATACAAGGTGAGAATTGTTGAAGATGCAGCATTGCAAGAAAAAGTAAAGGAACTACGAAACAAAGTTGAGAACTTTGCAATGAAATTTCCTATGCCTGGACATGAAGATGACTATTAGTTAAACCTTTGATTCCATTTTATTTTTAAGTAGCAAATAAGAACTTTGTTTTAAAAGTGAAATTTTGTTATTAGATATATATTTTTTTACTATATTTTTTCTGAATCAATAAAAAATTTATATAAAGTCAATTGCATTGAATTTTTATTTCATTATGTGCAATAAATAATTTAACATTTTTATAAATACTTTAAATTGTGACTAGAATTTTTGAGCAGTGAAAGACTTGGTGAAATTGCACTTTGAGTGATAAAACTAAATATCTTTTAGAAGTCATTATCGCTTTCCCCAGCAGCAATTTTCAGGTCTGAAAGATTTTCTAAACCTTGATCATCGTCGCTTACTTCAGAACCATCATCATCTTCACCATCTAAATCCAGATCTGAGTCTGTATCTAAATCATCCTATAACATGAACAGAGTTATAGAAAATTCTAGTTCTAAATTCTAACCTGCACAATCATAGTTTCTTGGTTTTAAAGGGACATGTGGTTGTTAGAACAGATGTGATTTTTCTCTTTTTAAGAAGCAATTATTGTAAAACAATAATTAATGTATTTTTCTAACCTTAACTAATTTTCTTAAATTTATATTTGGTAAATCAAGACCTCACTAATACAGTAGAACCTTGATCCCTTCTGGGACCAACAATTTATGTTTGTTTAAATGAAAGGAAGTTATAACAAATCAAGTAACCACTAAAATAAAACAATCAGTTCTTTTATTATTGGTCAGTGTGGAGAGGTTCTACTGTTTATGAATTAATAGAAGAAACCTTTTAGATAGATATAACTTAAATAACACTATCAAATAAACTTGATATAAATATGAAAGCTTTTTTTCTATCCAGCATGTCTATACATAATGTATCAAAACAATAAATAATTAATGGTTAAACTTACATCTTTGTCTCCACTCATGGAACCATAAACCCTTCTGTGAGTTTCTCTACGCACTCCAGATGCTGCAATAAAAAGTTGTGATATGAAGGCTTCCCCAAAAAAAAAGAAATATAACTATTTAATATGGTATCTGAAAACTTACCTGCTGGCTGTGGACGTCTCGGCTTTTCTCTTTGACCATTCATGCCTCCATCATTCTCAACATTTACAATCAAGAAGTCATCTATGTTTCCAGTTTCCTCACTTCTTAAGAGATCATCTTGTCGAAGCTTTTCTACCATTCGTTTAGTAACCTCTTCCCTTTGCTAATTAAAAGGAAATAAATTAAATGCTTTGTATAAAAAGTGTGTGCATATTCAATTTAGTGTTATTTTTAAAAACCTAAAGTAATGAAACCATAAAATTTTATAGAAAGTAGTTTGAATGATGTACAGGAAGTTAATCTACTTTAATAAAACTTTGTTTGAAAATAAATAGTATAAGCGAAAGAAAAATTCTAAATAAGTTTTTCACATGGATTATCAGCAGTTAAGTTTATGAACAAAGCACAGACAATTCGTTTTTCTTTAAATTTTGAGTCCTCTTTATAAATTTTACCAGTATAAGTTCCTGTTCCAATCTTTCAAGTTCTTCCAACTGCTGTTCCAAGTACGCTAACCAAGTGTATTTCATCACATATGTTTTGTAAAGCTCCTCTAATTCAACTTCAAGACGTTCATATTCATCCATGAAAGCAGGCCTATAAATAAAAAGAAGGTAGGGAGGTTTGTGTGTGAAAAATATGTACTACTACAGTAAAATTGGTTTATCTTAGTTCTCTGATATTTTTTGTCAGGTTTATGTTGATTCACAAATATAAAAGCAAAAAGTAAATAAATAAAGCTATATAGTAATACAATCCTACAAAACTTACCTAACAGATTTTAAGGTTTGTAGTCTTTTTTGGTTTCTTTCTAAATCCATTTTTCTCTTTTCAATTTTTGCCTCAAGATTTGCTTCATCAGCAGCTATGTTTTCAATCATAGAGTTTGTCTTTTGAATTTCTTCCTAAAAGAAATTGTTTCATCACTAGCTTTTTACTGTAGCTATTTTATTTAACATGCTATAAAAGGCAGTACAATGAATGTCAATATTGAAACGCTTTCGTGAAACATTCCAATAAAACCACAGCTTTTATTAATAAATAAAACAAGATAATTATAAAATTATGATAATTATATTATATAATAATAGGATAATTATAAATTTATCCTGTAATAAATGCAAAAGCTGTAAGAGGTTGGCCTCATATTCAAAATGCTAAAAATACAAGGGTCCTATTTTTCTATATTTGTTATCCCCTTCTTGGGTAAAAGGTTCTAGCAGAGAAAGCTATGATGCTTGCCCTTAACAGCTCAACTTCTTTTTCTCCTTCCACTGAACTAACATTTCACCATGTTTAGAAAGAAAATAAATTATTGAATAAACCACAATCTCTTCATTTACATCCAATTTATGGCAGAAATTTTAGCTTATATAGAAATGAGTAAGTGAATCAATTCTTCTGAAATGAACCTCCATAACATATGCATAGTTTTGTTTTTGTATCAGTCTATAATTTGTTGAGAAGGTTGTATTTAATAGTATGAAAATTAATTATTTATAACTTACCTCTAAGCCTTTGGTGGCACTTTTAATACCTTGCTCTATTTCGGTAATATCCAGCTGTTTTGCTAACACAAGAGATCGATTTTCCTGTTGAAAAAAGGATATTTGTTTAAATACAAAAATGTTATACAGGATTCACACTCAATTTTAGAAATTATATTAAGATTTTTTTTTTAAATTTTTTAGTAAAAAAATCAGCAATCCCTGGCATTTTTTCTGGATATTTCCTGTTTTTCAAACATACATTTTCAATATGGGGTGAATATGAACATTTTCAACACAAAAATACATTGATTAAAATATTTGGTTGCAAAAGAAAAACTTTTAAGAAAAATTTTAGTCTCTTTTCAGTAATTTTAATGGTTTTCACCCTGAAAGTAATTTGCAAAGGAATTGAATAGAAAATACAAAGTGTTACGATTTGCCGTTTTACAGTAGTAAATTTTTTTTCATTACCAGAGTTAAAAATGATATGCAGATATAAAAAAATAATTATTTTCCTAGTTTTCTGTATGATTTTTCAGGTTTTAGGCAAAAGACAGCAATTTTCCCTGACTATTCTCCGACTTTTTTTGCTCAAATTAAAATTTTCTGACTCGTGATAACCTTGGTTATAACTAAATAAGAGATTAAGTATTCATATTTTTCCTTTTGTTATAGAAATATTTGTGGGAAAAACATTTAGATAGGTTTTTAAAAATAACTTGCCCCAATCAAGTATTTATTGGTATTCAGCCAATAACTGCTATCAAGCAATTATTTAAACTCAACTATATTATCATATCAGGTCTAAGAAAAATAATATTTCTTACCCTTAAATCAATTTCTTTCAAGAGAAGATCATATAGTGATGCTCCTTTTACAGTTATTTCGGATGCCAGATGACGAGTTATTTTCAAATCAGCAGTCTGTAATGAATCAAATCATTAACACGTCTAAAGGAATTTTAAATTTAAATAAAAAATTTCAAACATTTTTTTGAAAAATGTAAAAGTAGAAAATGAAAAATAAAAAGTTTATTTCTAAAAATTTATTTAACATACACCATACTTGCTGCCATGTTTTAGATATGAAAAGAATGGTTAGACATCTTAGAAAATTAGACTCGGAAATATAGAGGAAAATTATTTCACCTTTGAAGTAATGTCAAAGTTATGACTGATGCCCGAATCATCCTCTAGTGAATCAAGATCATTATCTGTTTTAGTTTTCATGGCTTCATATAGTAAAGAGGTAATTTTAAGAAGTTCTTTTACTGCATAACCATCTGCCATGTACAACTTCTTAGCATTCAGTTTAATATACCCTTTGACTGCCTGTAATGATAAAAAATATCACATTAAGAAATCATAGGAACAAATTGAGTAGTTGATGTATAACCTTTAAATATTTCACTAAAACCTAAAGTTATGGGGAAATTTTTTTTTCATACCATGAACTGGACTATTGATTTGATAAAAATCACTCTGTCTTGCTCAGTATCAATATCATTTGGAAGTTCAACATTTGGATCATACCTATACAAAATAAGAAAATTATTGAGTTAATTAAACAACAGTTTCATGTTGTTGCTATTATTTTAAAGTTAAATAAAGAATTCAATAAAATCCAATTGTAATAAAAAAATAAGGTTTACTAAACAAGATTTTAATGAACCCTATAAAAAATACTAATGATAAACTATAGGTACACATGATAAAATAAATTTTTAATGTATCACTACACTATTAACTTTATATAAGCATGGCATGTGAACATTTTGTTAAACTCTTATAAGCATATTTATTGACCAAAAAGATCACAATCCACCATAATTAATTTCGCCCTTACAACATTAATGTATTTATATGCTATGCATTCATACTTTGTAAAGAAATATTGGACCTCTGTATTATTGGAATCTAAAACTAAAATTTTAAATCCAGTGTTTGCAAGACCACGGCTTACTAGATACTATACAGGCTAACCCAGATACAGAAATCATTAAAAATATACATAGAAATAGCTGACATCTGGCAAAGTACTAAATCTATATACATTATACTTATGGTAAGTTATGGGTTAAGAATGTGGCGATCCTAGCAGGAAAAGTTGTCAAATGTTTTTCATAATTCAAAACTTGGCTAGCCTGTATAGTATCTAGTAAGCCATGACAAGTCATACATTACCTTTTCACAAGCCATTGGAGTATTTCAGCAACCAGAGAGAAATTAGGAAACCTGAAGTTTTCTAAGGATATCAATCTTGGATAGCCAAGAGCTTTCATCATTTCAGTGAAGGCTATGAAAAGTATTAAAAGATTTAGTTTTTGAGAAGAGAAAATATGTCTCACTTAAAAGTTAATAAATGTAAAATAATGCAACATCCTTAACTCAATTGATAACACCATTTCATAAAAAATTATGGTTTTGAACAATTTGCACAGATATCAAAACAAAAGTATTATGATCTTAAATAGACATAACAGTCTCCCAATCTTTCTTCTAAGAAAAATTTACTAAAATTCTTTTGAAGTTAACTAAAAAATATCACTTTTTTAAGTAATCATTAAATAAAAAAGATGTATACTTTAAATCAGTGGTTCCCAACTCAAATATGTCTACGGACCAATTCACTTAAATTTGAACCTCCTGTGGACCAACCCTATCCCCAACTTTATCTTTAAAAATTTAACCTTTTTTCAATGCATTTATTCCCCGACAGAGGGTCTGATGTTTTACTTTTTTCTGATGTAAGGGAAACTAAGTCTTAAATATGTTTCTTAATGGAACTAAAAATCAAATAACAAATAATCTATAAAACTTGAAAGATAAATTAACATCACTTTAATCAACAGAATTTTATATCCAATTATTAAAAAATATACATTTTATAAGACATTTCTCTGTTCAAAAACTTTCCAAATTCGGGCAATAAATTTTTCTTATATAGATAGGGTTTTTACATCTATGTTTTTTTACTACTTCTTAGATTATGTGATAACAAAAACTATCTTTAAATTTCCACACATTTCTTTTGGATAAGTTTATATACCTTCTCACGGACCACCTCCGATGGTCTCACGGACCACCAGTGGTCCGCAGACCACCTGTTGGGAACCACTGCTTTAAATGTTTCAAAACTGATTGCATGCTGGATGCTTTTAATTATAATATAATTTTATTTTACACCTATACTAAAGGATTATGTACTTTAGTATTGGCCAGGTGCAAATTTCCCCAATTGGACTTTATAGGCAACATTTTACAAATTACACATAATATCATTAAAATTATTAAAAGTAACACTGCTAGTAGAAATATTTTAATTGTTAATTATTTTGATATTTGCTTATTTTTGGTGATTTATCAGAACACTTGACACTTGCACCCAGCTAATCCTAAAGCACCAGCGATTTTATTTAAGACCTTCACTGCATACTGATTGAAATTTCAAACAAAAAACTTACATCTTATGTCTTTATAAGACATTTCGATGGTTAAGATATTTTTTCACCACACCAGAGAACGATAGGCTGATTAGCAAAATCTAGAAAAACATGTGAAACTAAGTTAGACTTTAAAATTTACTACTCTTGAATGGATATTTCGTCTCGGGACAGATTTAGAAAGGGTTCGCCAGCCACCATGTTTAACCACTGCAACATGATTAAGTGTTGTCAGCATAGAGATCTAATAGTACTATTAGATCTCTAACAATATTCTACTAATTCCTATTATTTTAGGATCTAATAATAATAACAATTATATCTCAATAGTTGTCGGTCAAAAATTGAGCTGTGATTAAACATGGCGGGTGGCGGACCCTTTCTAAAGCTGTACCTTCGTTTTATTTACAAAATTAAATTTATTGTAGTGTAGACTGCAAAATTAAATAAATTTACCGAAAATAGTTTAGGTACCCTAAAGCAAATGAATAAAAAAATAAATACTCCTTGTCCTTTTATCAAACTTTATATTACTATACACTATAAATTTGATGACACAAATAAATACTTTCGTTAGATTAAACTAAAGAAACAAAATCCAAATATTCTGCATAGAGTTTAATACCAAGTACAGGTTCAAAAAATTTGTGAATCAAAGATGATGGGCATCTTAGGTTTCAAAAGAGAAAATTAACTTGTTTTCGACAATAATTCCACACAAAATAAAATAACGTGAGTAATTTTTAGAATTATCAAATAAGAAACTACGGGACACAGAAATGCGGTTTGTTGACAAACAAAAACAAAATATAAAAGGAGTAATGCCATAAGTTTAGATGTGGCGGTTACTAAATCAGAACTGATTATATTATATTATTAGATAATAACAGTATTATTCACTTTCAAAGTTTTTCTTTTGTTAAAGAAACATTTAAAAATGTTTATTTATCATGAAGGAGTTACTACATTTCTAATTGTGAAAAGACAGATCATACTAATATTTGTGCTTTACATTGTTGGCATCATTTTCATCACCGGATAATGTAAACACGTTTGTTTTGCTAGTTTGTGTAAAAATGAAAATAATATTAAGTATTTATTAATTTAACATCTTTTCTCTCCATATAAGTTACGGAATTCGCCATAATTTTGATTGTTCGATATCGACAACACTCTAATCTGACAAAATGTTTTTACGAGTTGTGCAGAAAGATTTATTGTGTCCATCAAACTTTAAAATATTCTCCCAGTCCCCATGCTGGACTGCATACCAATCGGCTTCCAAGTCGACCTCTTCAAAACTTCCAGAATCGGTTCCAATCCTGAAACCTGTAGGAACAGCTTCATCTACTGCAGCTTTGCGTATCAAAACCATAAACAAAGCTATGAGAGCATATCTAGAAAGATCCAAAAGCCATGATGAATTTCTGAAAGTTAAAAACGAGGAGTTTGAAATCGGTCGCTTGCACCTTGCCAATATAATGGGCCTAGAAGCTAATACTATGACCCAAGAAGATATTGACAGAGCCATTACTTATTTGTTTCCATCTGGCCTCTTTGAAAAGAAAGCACGCCCCATGATGAAACCTCCATTACTGCTATTTCCTAAAGAAAAAGCTGCTCAGTTTGATGACAGTGGTCGGCCTTTTAGTCCATTTTTTTACACTAGGAAAGGTGCCTTTCATGAGGCTCTCCATGAAATAGTTTCTATATTTCACGAGCTGGATGATTTTGAAGATAGGATGATCAAAAAAGGAATACTGGAGGTGCCTGAAAGCGCAAAATTAAATTTAGGTGGTGGGGAATGGATCAACCATGAAGAAATGGTTCAAATGTTCATGGAACCGGTTCATGCACTGGACCATTCATTTTTTATCGCTACATTGACTAGACTTGGTCAACACCCATATTCTTTCCGCTGTAAAGAGTTATTTAAGAAATACCATAAAGAGTTTACCAATATTGCCACCATGGAAGAAATTCCAGAACTCATGACAGATGATGACGGCAGGCCTTACATGGAACAGAATGGCAGGAGAAAGTGGGCTGAAGCTAAGGTAGTTGTTCGAGGCAACGGTACTGGAAAAGTCAGGATCAACACTCGAGACATTTTCTACTTTAAAAACATTCAAGAGAGAGAGCAAATTATGTATCCTCTTGAATTTACAGACATGTTAGGGCAAGTAGACATAGAAGCTGATGTGATTGGTCCAGGTGAAAAGTCACAAGCTGGTGCTATCAGATTAGGAATTTCCTACTGTTTGAGAAGTTTTGTTGAACCAAATATGGTTGAAAGAATGCGACTGGCTGGTTTATTGACTGAAGATCTTCGTAGACGTGGCAGGAAGAAGCCAGGACAGAAGGGTATTAGAGCCAAGTACACTTGGAAGAAACGTTAAGAATTTGCTGCATAAACTATCTCAAGTAATAAATTCTTGCTGGGCTATTTTACAATTAATTTTTTTTCTCTCTTTTTAGTGGTATAGGTCAGACTTATTTTTTTTGTAAAGGAATAATGGTGTTATTTAAAAATAACCATATTCCTTTCAAACTTTGTCAGAACTCCGTGCTTAATCACTAAAACTATTTAAATTTCATTTTAGAAAAATCAAAACTCTGAGTAAAAAGGCATTTTTTTGTTATACATTAATTGTTTTAGGTTATTTAAGGTTATATCTGTTCATGGCTTTCTTTGAATCTTGGAAATAATGTAGAGATCTTATTAAAAAGGATTGATTTTACTATTTAGTAATTTTTTTTCTTTTGTTCATTTTTCTAAAATATGCTTTTGAAAAATAAAAACATGGAATTGTTAAAAGTCTGTTTCATGTCTCTTTTACACTTTTTATAAAGGAAAAACAGTACTTGCATATTAATCCATCGACCATTCATTAACTGTCAAATTGGCATAACTATAGCGGCCCGGTCAACAGGGTAATACGTAAGAACCAGAAAAAGCTCAGACTGCCCAAGATTGCTATTAAATCCTATTGAAAATTACAGCAGTCGGTACTAAAAGGTTTAACTTTAGTCTTATCAAATTATAGGCTAAACTGTTTTTCTTACATGAACAGGTTTCTTTCTACTTTATTTTATAATATTCATATGAATATAATTATCATCATTCCATCTACAGTAGAACTTAATAAACTGTCACCTTAGGGACTAGGCAATGGTCGGAATGTTAAAAAGATTGAATTAACAGTGTAAAATGAAACAAAGTCATTTACAGATCTCGGAACTATGTACCTAATAAATCAAAATTAAGCTTAGGCATTGGATTTCTATACAGACACCATAAAGGTATGACATTTTAGGCACTTTTATTAAAACAGAACTTTAGATATAAATTTACTAACTGCTCCCCTTTGTTGTTAGTTAAATTGTTTTCATATGATGGGAGTAAAATCGATTCAATAAAGCTTCAATGTTGATGGTCAGGTAATCAAGATTCTATAGTAATTCAAATATTGTTTTAACTTTATTTCTGATTATTTAAAGGTCTCGTATGAATATGTAGCAGTGTTTCTTTAAAAAAAAAAACTAATTGCAGCAAAGAAACATTTGTTTTCAATAAAAGGTAGCTCATTTCTTCTCAGATATTAGTTCAAGAAATATTGAGTTAGGATCATAGTTATTCGGCAATTTTCTTGTCTGTAAATAGTAAATACCAGAAACTAGTGTCTCTAAATCCAATTTAGCACACATTCATAGGGTACCGGGTAATTTTAAATTTTATCCATTTTAAATTCCAATGTCTTGATTGAAAGTGGAGAAATGTTCCTTGTGCATTTAAAAAAGTAAAAGACCAAAGCTTTAATAATGCTGTGTGATACAGGGAGTTAAAGCAAGTCTGAAGTACAAATATGACACATTTTAAAATTTTAGAGCTACCCTATGTTCTTTAATAGGAACAATGAAGGTTTCAAAACTAAATTTAATCTATATAATTCTGCAAGTCATAAAAGTGAATTAATAATTATGTATAAAACAGTATGACCATCAGGTTTTTATATTAATTGGCTTTCATTTCTCTGGATCTGGTTGCAATTAGTAACATTAAAGCAATTAATATAAAGTCAAAGTCATGCACCAAGTCATTAACATTTTAAACTTTTCTTCTAATGTATTTAAAACTTTTATAATGAAGGTCTCTCTCTCTCTGCTTGAACCAAAAGTTTCATAGACAGCATATGGGTGAAAGTTTTCCAATGGAAATAATCAGAGATGGAAATAGGTCTTGGCTATTTTCTTAAGCACAGAACATGGCATAAAAATTACCGCACAGGGTTATTAGAATATATAATAAAAAGTTAATACCAAGGTTTAATCCAATTATGACTTGGAAATTTCACCAATGAGACAGCATAACCATGGTCCTATTTAGGTTGATTCTGTAGTTAAATTAATTTGATCAATAATATTAAGAGTTATAACTTTAAATTAAGTAGAAATAAAATTCTATGTAAGAAATGTAAGTATAATTTTTTTCTATACCTAATGAACAAATTATGTAAAAAATCTAGTTTAAATATATTATGGCAAATTGTGAAACTTTATCAAAATACTTCATTGAGAAACTTGGTCTTTCAAACATTTTTTATTATAAGATCTACAAATTGCTACTAATGATGATCTACTAATTGAATTTTTTTTCCCTCTGGCTATGCCCCTGATTGAAACAAAACATACTAAATTTGAAAGATGTTATAAAAGGTTTGTCTATGAAAATTATAAATAGTTTACGAGATTGTGATTATTTTAATAGGTGATAATGGTTTGATAACTTCTAAAATAAATAATTATCGTAAAGTTCGTTGCCAATTCAAAATCGAGATGTCGCCACAAAAAAAAGAAGGGTGCGGTGCATTGCATTGACAAAAAAGGGAAGAGGGATTTTCAACTAAGCTGGCTTTTTCCCAAAGTGCGAAAGAAAACCTCAGAATGCTAAAATAATTTAGATCATCTTCCTAAAAAGGCGAATAAAATATTTGAGCCCTGAAAAACTAATAATGTATTAGAATATTTGTGTAGTTTCTATTAATTAAATTTTTCAAGCAAAAAAAAAATACAGTATCTAACCAATTTATTTTAGCATTTAGCTAATAGGATTTTAGCATTAAAAATTAATTACCTAAACAGTTACATAGTATACTTAAAATTGGTCAAAATCAGCCTATAACAAGATTATATATTAGGGTTTTCTGTGTTTTTTAATTAGTGTAACAAACTTTTGCGGCCTTTAAATAGAGGCCCTATTTCTTGGATATTGTTTGTAATTTTAATAATTGACGTTTAAATCATTTCAGTTAACAAAATTTAATAAACCTGAAAATAGAAAACTGAAGACCCGAGAAGAAGAATTTCTACTATGTTCTTATAAAAAAATTTATGTAATTAAAATTATTTAAAAAGGATGTAGTTTTATGATAGAGGGGGTTGGTATTTATAAACTGATGTTTACATAAAAACAATTTTATGGTAAAATAAAGTAATTGTAATTATATTTGGGAAAAAAGATAATAAAGAAAAGCTTAACTCTGAAGTGAGCAATTTCAACAGTTTTCACTTAAGAAATGTCCTACTTAATAACATACTTAAAAAAGGCCCATTGGTCCTTATATAATTTACTTTAAAAAAATAGACCATATAAAATAAAATTTAGAAAAAATTCAAACAAATCCTTAACTATTAAAAAAAGACGGATTTAATGGGCGACACATAAACATGTTTTTCGAACCAAACCCCCTTCTATATAAATATCATATCTTAATCCTCACTCGATTCAGGAATATTTCCAAGAGTCCATCCACACCATCAGTCCTCGATGGAGAGGGGCGTGCGGTTGACAAGCGGAAAGGACAATCGCGACGCACTGCCAGGAGCCAGCCGGAAGCCAACGAACGAAACAATGAGAGGGAAATGTATGCTCAGGACATCGCCGGACTATCTGGGTCCGGTCTCAGGATAGGTGTCCTGGGATATTTCAAGCCTTTTTTTCCAGAGTAAACAAACTACACTAGTGACAAAAATTAAGGATAACTTGATTTTTTTTTTCGGAATATGACCCCCAAACCCCCCTTTAATAATTTGACATCCATAGTCGCCAACTTTTATAAAATATTGGGGGTGAGGGCCACTTCGACTTGACTTGACGTGCCTAATTACCTAATTTTGTATCAGATGTTTAGATTAAATTTCGTTACATGTCCCTTTAAATATCGCCAAGGTGTAATATTTTGAGGTGCATTTAATGTAAAAGTTTTGTGTAATAATGCGAGCTCGAAATAAGATGGGGTCTGGGGCATCTCTCCCAGAAAAATTTTAGAAATTTCTCTGTTAAAAGTAGCATTTCAGCTTAATTCCAAAGTTTGGGGTCTCTCCCCAAGAAAATTTTTAAAATTTGACCCTTAAAAGAAATTTTTAACACATTCTAAGGCCTTTTGTGGGTTACCCTCTCCCCAAATAACCGCTCTTGAAGGGGATTCCAAACCAGAAAATATCCAAACATCACAAAATATTGGGGGGGGGGCTTAGCCCCCCTTCAGCTAACATTGGATGGGACTCAAGCCCTGTCAAACCGGTAATACTATAGTTTAAATGGGCGTCTTTGCAAAAATTTTCAGGAGAGGACCCCCGGCCCTTTTCAAAACTGGGCATCTATTTATAATTTCATCCTTGAAAATTCTGTGGTTTACATGCTTTTAAAATGAGCTGAAACTTTATTTTTAGAGGCAAATTTTCAAAAATTTTCTAGGGGGTACCCCCCAGACCCCCTATTAATTTCTCATGGTTACTTATTTACTGTTTTCTCCATGTTTCTCTCCTCTCCTTTTAGGAGTACAAGAAGTTACCCTCTTTAGGTGTTATCCAATGGATACCAAATGTACAAAAATGAGTAGAAAAACTTCTATTTGAAGCCAAATTTCACAAAATTTTCTGGGGGAGGACCCCCCAGACCCCCCTCACATTTGCTTTCGAGCTAACATTATCTGAAGAAACCTTTATAACTTTAACAAAGTTTCGCATTTTATTTATGTTATACATGGAAATTTGGGAGCCAAACACCTCGCGAACACAAGTATTATTAAGAATACAAAAATGTTTCACCCTCCCACTTTCTAAAACAATGGAACGGGCCCTGGATATCCTCTAAGTTACTATAAACCCCTAAAAAGCTGCTTGAAAGCAAGCACTCTTCAAAAAATTTTCTGAGGCACTGAAAATTTCGAATGTAATACCCTTCGACTTTGACATGCCCCCCCCCCCCCCGAAAATCTGGTCTGGAACCGCCCTTGACCCAAATTTTAGTTTCTTATCAATAAAATTCATGCCATAGGATCTCCTGAAAGAGGAAATATGTTACCCAAATTTACCAATTTAAGGGGTATACAGAGGCCCTCCATTGATAATGGAACTCCATACACATTCAGAACGGTAGGACATTACAGGAACTTAATTAGCAAGGTGCACCAAGAGCAGTTTTTTCGTGCAGGTATAGTGGGGTAGGGAGCGATTTTATTTCTCCATGTTTTAAGTTGTACTCTCCAGTTAATATCAAATGACTAGACTATAATTAAACTTTTTTTTTAATTTTTTATTTTCATAAATATTCAGTAGAGTATAGCATTAAAGTCCAAAAATATATTGAAATTCATTATGCAAAGCTGTTATGTTTGTTTCTCCCCACACCTACTCTATAAAAGGTAAAACGGGTTTTACAGGTTTAAGCCACCATTGGGTATTGTCGAATAACGTTATGTAATGAGCATTAGTGTTAACTTAATTATTATTGTTTTCAATAATCAAATGATATTTTTGCTATTATCTAATAAAAGGAAATTATGTTTGAGGATACATGTAAAGGAGGATATCTAAATTACTGCAATAAATGTTAACAAAACTTAAAATTTTCCTCATTGAATTTTTTTTTTTAGCTATTTTATTTTATTTTTTTTACGAGGTTCGAATATTTTTCGAAGTTGAGGATAATTTTCTGTTTTCTTTTACAACTTTTAGACCAGTAATTTCGGTCGCATACCTATTTGAATGGTGGCTCTACTTTTGTCTTTTTTTGCTGTTGGTCACTAATTCGCGTCAATTAAAACACAGAAAGGTTGATATAAAAATGTCGACAGTTGACCTGTTTTTGTTCAAATATAACTATTTAAACCCCTATAAAAATTACATTTATTTTTTGTTTTAGAACTTTAGGAAGTAAAATACCAAAAAAACCCTTTCTAGAAATGTTGATTTTAATAATCCGACATAGCAATTGTTTCCTTCAATGTTAAATTATTTTTAATGTCTCTCTTCATTGGACAAATTCTTTAAAATTAATCCATAGATCACTGAAAAACCCTGCATGTGTCAAACACTGACACTCGGGTCGGGTCATGGGTTCTCCACTTCTGTTCTAAACACTGCCACCCTGATCATATAAAGAGAGAATAAACCCAAATAATTCTCCCCATCAAGGGAAATTTCACCGTACAACAAAAGCAATCAAAACCAGCTAATACCGGCTGACTGGCTTATATATCGTTTGCATGATCCGTTCCTAAATACCCCCACCGTACGTCCGGATGTCGGGGGTCACCTACAGGTGTCGGTGGGGTCGCGTGCCGGGCACACCGGCACGTGTGCCGCACGACTGGAACAATGGTGCCGCTACGGTCGGGTCGATATGGACTGTGCTTTTATTGCCACACCACAGCGGTACTATTCTCTCAGATGCGGACGTATTCATTATAATGAAACAGATTCGTGTACCGTATATGGTGTAATTATAGTGCTTCCTTGATTTCAATGGGGGAAAGAATGAGGGTTATAGGATGGGCTTTGTAGGTTTGGTGCTGAGTATATTTGTTTAATTATGTCTTACTTCGTAGGATTCGGTTGGGGAAAATGATTCCGTGAACCATTTGTTCACTTAACTGAAGAGTTGCTCAATGTTTCATGGTTTACACTGTGTGTACTAACTAGCATTTTCATTACATGTTAAATTTCTTGCTTAACCTCGTTGGAGTGAGAGAGGTAATTAAATAGCCAATATAAAAGGGAAGGAGAAATGAAAATAAAAGAGAAAAGGGGTAAAGAGAATAACCATAAGGAATTGACAAGTAAGTGAGAAATGAAAATATAGAAAATAATGAGAGAAGGAAAAAGAGGAAAATGGGACAGAGTCAGAGAGGAGTGTCAAATAATTTGGTTTTCTGTTTCCAATTAACACTCTTCTGTGACAAACAACTAAAATAATTACAAACTAACATTTTATTTTAGGGTAAATTTTTATCTTTATACCGTATAGTTCACAAAAATATGCTTTCCAGTTTGAATTTTATGGCCTTTCCCTTTTTCAATCCTCCTCCAAGTTAAGAATAATTATGGCATGAAATTTAAAATGTTTTTTTTTAATTCACGGCTTTTCAAACGCTATCAAACTGTCCTTTTTGGTACGGGATTTGGTCTTGACTGAACAATGGACATTGAAAAAAAAATTATCACCATTTATTTTCTTGTTAAAGCGAATTACTATTTATTGAGCCTCATGATGATTCAATTTTTATAATGAGGGTCAACTGTAGTAAATGTTCAATGGACAATAATGTTCAAAGTAGAACAATTTGTGTCTTAGCATAAACTGGTGTATAAATCTGTTTTACTCCTTTGTAGATCAGCGTTTCCCAACCTTTTTACTCCCACGGAACCCTTTCGACAATGCCCAAGTTCCGCGGAACCCTACCGTCCATGTAACAATATTTTTCTTACTATTTTTTAAATTATTACATAAAACGGAAAATAAGTAACGAAGAAATCGTTTATTTACTATATTTATTTATTAGAATCATTAGAATACAGCTGTAAGGTTTTGAAAATACAATTTTAAGTATTTAAACAATTATAGCAAGTTTAAAAAAAATAAAACAATTATTAATAATTTGAATTATTGGATATTTGGATATTTTTTATTATGAATATTTGGATAATCCTTTTTAACGGCCATTGGACATTTTAACCATTGATAGGCCTTACCCCTGCCCCCCCCACTGTATCTTAAAACAGGGGTCTCCAAACTTTTGAGCCCGAGGGCCGCATTAACTATCAAACAGCAGGGGGCCAACTACATACTCGAGGTATTTTCAAGAAAAATTTCTTTCGGGAGGGGCCCAAATGTCCTCTAAGGAAATTAAGTAATTATCATGCCCGAAGCTAGATTTTTGCATCGGGGAAGAAGCCTAAAATTATCTCTAAGGCCATCTTTTGCATACTTAATAAGTTTAATGTACCTTTTTAATATATTTTTATGTAGGATTCTCATTTTGCTGAACTTAATATGAAAATAAATTTAACTAACCGAGTTTAAAGTACAAAAAGGGGGGGCTGGGGGTCCTCCCCCAGAAAATTTTTTGAAATTTGACCCTAAAAAACAGGGTTTTTACTCATTCTGGTACCCTTAATCCGAATTTTGGGGGGATCTTGTATCTTTTATTTTTTTAACACCTTTTTCGAATTTCTCGCGGAACCCTTGAGGAGGCCTCGCGGAACCCCAGGGTTCCGCGGAACCCCGGTTGAGAAACGCTGTTGTAGATGAAAGCAGAAAAACATAATCAAACATAATCAAAATCAAAGGATTAAGCATTAAGGCTCATATATGAAGAACATCTACATAAAATAATGCATTGATTAAACCAATAATATTGCTATACATTATTACTTTGTAGCTTTCTATTAACTATCATATTCCCTATATTTATTAAGCAGCCCTATAGAAGAAAAGGTATTCTCTGTATTCTCCCCACCACCAGGGAAAAAACATCTTCTATCCCATTTATAGACAACTGCGCTATGGAATACTACCGAAGATCTAATCGAATTATCATTAAGGGATAATGCAATTGGGGTATTCCCTCCCAACCAGACACCTCGGAGTGAGGGAAAGATCAGCTTTGATTTGGGGGGAAGGCACTGTCCCCCCAGGGCTGTGGATATTCCTCATCTTCCCTTCGATTGACGTTCTTTTTTTTTGTTCTTTTTTTTTTCTGTCTCCTCCCTCCGCCTCCGGTGGCGATGCTTATGTTACATATAAAGTTGAGCGGCACTGCTGCTGCTCCTCAGTCGCAGTTTTATTGAATTTCCCCTGAATTAAGGTCTGTTTCCACGTTCCATTTGATGGCTGCCGGCGCGGGAAGTGTGTCCGCCATGTTTGTTTTAAAGTTTTCTCCCCGATTAGAATTCAGAAAAGAATAATGTGAGTCTGTTGGAGGACGAATTGGAACACCAAACATGACACACCGGGAGGATTCTTGTTGGTTATTCGCGACGAGGTTCGTCCGATTGATTTTTAAATCTTCCGTTTTTCCGTGAGCCGAATAGTTTTTTTTTTTGTATGAGTCAAATCCTATGAGAGAACGTTTTTGAAAGAAATGTCGTAACGTTTTTGTGTTTAACTTCAAATGCCGACAAAAAAAAAGCAAATACATCTTTGTTCCGAATAAATTGTAAAAATGTATTGAACTTCATAAAAAAATTACTATCTTTTTAAGAATCTTTCTCTTCACTAACTATCAAATAAGTATTCACTTATACAATTGATTTTCGGGAATAAAATAACCTAGCCAAGTCAGCCTTTAAAAAGACTACTTTTTGGAGCAAAAAAAAAAATCAAAAAAACACACTTACTGAAAAAAGGATGTTGAGAAATTTGAATGGTATAATTTTTTATACACTTGATTTTCAATTAATTTCAATAAAATTACCTAGCCAAGCCAGCCTTAAAAAAAGGGGCAATCAAACTTAAACTTGAAGCAAAAAAATAAAAGCACACTTACTGAAAAAAGGATGTTGAGAAATTTGCATAATTCTTTAATGTGTAAATAAAAAAAAAAACACATCCTTCTATCTCTTCATTCTTTTCAAAACAATAAGGGGACATCCATAAATTACGTGAGGTCAAAAAGGGGGGGGGGAGGGGTTTGGAAAAATCTCACCTAATCTCACCAAGGTGGGAGGGGGGTCGATTAAAATCTCACATCAACTTTTTAAGTTAGAAATTATACGATTTTCTTTGTTTTTTAAGTATGAGAAAGGAAAATAATTTTTAAAAAGTTGTAGGTAAATCTCACGTGGGGGAGAGGGGGGGTCCAGATTTTGGAAAAAACACCTCACGTAATTTATGGATGTCCCCTAAGAGGTATCAAGCTGCTTTTTAATAGTTTTCTAGTTGTTAATTAGGAATAAATAATTAGGAAATAATTAATTAAGAATAAAATTTATATTCATTTTCTTTTTTGTGTAATCTAAATTATTAATTTTGGGGATTTTTTTTGGACGAGTCAAATCTCTCGAACATTTCAGTTAATTGAGGGTCTATTGTATCATTGATTTTTTAATTAAAGTCCAACGAGTTTCAATGTAACAACGGGATTTTATCAGGAATAAAAAAAATCTTGGTAAAACACATTCCAGACTTTTCCGTTCTTCTTCTATCGCCTTATCGCAAGATATTCCTAATCTCAGACAGATTAACGTTAAAAACTTGTTTCCAGCCTCATAGGACACGTGAACTCTTAATTTTCGAAACATGGCCCTATCTAATCGTGAACAACTCTTTGTTGCGACAGAACAGCGTTAACGTCTTGTTCTTAGTAAGTTGTCAAGTTGTAAGATCTGGAATTGAGCGATGAGCACCCCTGGATAATGCGATAACGTTTTTATTCCATATTTGGAAGAAAGAATGTCCATAAGAGTTCAGAAAAAATTCTAGTTAATATTGTCTCACTTATTCTCCACCCTATAATACCAGTCCTCTTTCCAAACCATGGGAATTACATCGGGATCACTGCGACAAATATTAGTCATATGAATAAAAGTGCGTGTTCTACTGTTATTCATTGATCTCTCTCTCCCTGATGTCTTGTTTATAATTTTTCATCTTTTAATCAATAATTTTCTTTAAAGTTGATAAATTAAAATAAAGGTTTTTCATTTTTTTTCCATAAATCAAGAGTGTAAGTCGTAAATTATGTTCTCAACCGGTGATTTGCGACGTATATTAAAGGGAATCACAAAATTAGAATTGTAATGACGGAATTTCATATAGGGATCAAGAACGCATTATTATCATCATATATTAATCAAATTAAACTATCAGGTAATGAAAAGTGCAGTGTCTCCTTCTTGTCAACTTCAGAAGAAGATACTTAAAAAGTACCACTAAATACTTCGGCATTATGTCCTGTTTATAATCTGTTCCATTTTTTTTCGTGTCCACAAGGAGTTTTTAGCGATTTTTCAGATTCACTGTATCTGTATAGCAAGTGAAAGTGTCAAAATTACATAAATTTTCTCCACAAAAAACACCGGTGTTTTTCAGTTAGACTCTTCAAAATTCGAAAACGACCTAAAAAGGACTGTCTAGCTACTAAATGCAAGAAACAGAAAGACGCATAAACCTTCCTTTTAATTACCTTCCTCGTAAGTACTGTCCTCGAAAACCATAACGCAGCGTGGCTTATGAGTGCCGTTTGACAAACCGCACGTCTTCTCTCTCTTGTCCCGTTTCCTATTCACGCCTATTTGTCCACTGCTAATATTGAGCCACGAGAGGCGTTGTCCTTCTTCCTCCTACCACCCACAGATCATTCAAATGGCACAGGAAGTAGATCTTCCTCCGGTAATGGATTTTTTTCACACTCAGGAGCGATTTGAATAGTTGGGTGCCTTTTGAGGAACCACAACCATTAGGAGGTTGTGGATGATTTATGGATTATAGGTACCCGTCTGATGGAATTTTCGAGGTTCACAAACCATAAAATATTGTATGCTTTATAAAATAACTCAATTTTTCTTCTGGTAATGGACCAAAAATCGATGACTTTTTCTGCGTAATATTTTCCTTTTTTACTTATTTAATTAAAAATTTAAATTAAAAAAAATATTTAATTAAAAATGAACACACAACATGGAGGTTAAATTAGGCCCTGTAATGTGACGTCTTCCTTTATATTTAGGTACACTCTAAAAAATAACCTGTTGATTTAACAAAGAAATCCTGTTAGCTAATGTTGTATGAAAAATCCTGTAATTTGTGCGGGGAAATCTTGTTATATTTATTCAGAATTTTCTGTTGTCAGACTACAGAGAAAAAATGTATCATATAAAGTATAAAGAGATAACCTGTTTCAGTTACAATTTCTCCGTAGTCTGACTACAATTTTTGCATAAATATGAAGGATTTCCCCGCACAAATTACAAGAGTTACTGTGATAGACTTTCGTTACTAAGTTACCGGGTACTTTTTAGGGCCAAAAGCTCAAACAAGACACGGTCTTCTAAGCTCGAATACATAATAATTTTCCTTAAGAGAAATAAGCCCAATAAAAGATTATGTGCAAGAAAATGTATGTCTCTTAAATAACAACTCTCTTAAGAAATGAGGATTCTCCCCTGCAAATTCTACAAATTCATACCTTAAAAATGGTTTTTGGACTTCACAGAAGCAGTATTTTAGGATTTCAGGAGAGCTGACGAGATTAAAATTTGTAACACTTCGCGGCACCCATGTAAAGGTAAAGACCCCAGGGAGCCACCACAGGGGGCCGCGCACTCAGGGAACTCCTGGCTTAACCCCTTTAATGCCAGAAAGAATTTTCTAAGCACCCTTCGCACTACCGTCATTTCGTACAGCTCACGCAACTTCATGGAAATGCAACTTCATCAAGAGTGCACCGACTTCATGAAGCAAAGGCTTGAAGTTGGGGAAGAACTCGAAAAAAAAAATATGAGGTAATCTGTTTTAATCTCAGCTCAGACTGATAGAGAAATGCACCCATTGTAGAGTAGTAACGGATTCAACCCGTCTCCAAAGGGGGGTATCTGTGCTGTTGTCGCTATCTAGAACCTGCCAGATTTAGTCTTCCATTTAAATCAAAGTTTTTAAAATTTACATTCCTGGGTATATAAAATAGCCACATTGCCTAATTTTTTATATTTTTCCTATTCTTTTTTAAAACGAATATATCCTCAAGAGTAAGAATAAGAATTTGTTATAAAATGGAAAATAATTTCTAAAAACCATAGAAATAAGCTATAAATAAAGTTCAAGAGTGATATTAGCAAAATTAAACCTTATTAAAATCCATTTATTCTTCCCAAAAGACATAAAGAAACACCCATTACCTTAACACTCAAGGTTGACCATTAAAAACGAACTGGGAAAGTGAAACAAAAAATATTCAAAACTTGTTCGAAAGCCACCCACGAAATACGGAGTTGTAACACCTGAAACCATTTCTGAGAAACTATACAGCGATTTTCAACGCCGTTTTTTCATAAACATCCCTAACTCTAATCCTTGCATATATAACTCAAGATTCTAAGAGGAACATCGGTAGGAGGCCCAAAGTCCTTTTTAAAAAGGTGACACAAGCTCTCGACTGAAGACGACTTTCACCTTTGCTCTTGCATCAAGTCCGGCTATAGGGATTTGATATAATGTGCACTTTGAGGCTTTGGAGGTTTACAAATTTGAAGTGTTTAGGAGAAAGGAGAGTAAGAGAACGCACAATAATGATTTTGGGCTATAAAACTAAGCATTTAAAAGCTAGAGCTAGAACCTCGAAAGTTTTCTGAAAGTAACTTTTAAAGTAAAGTTTACAGTATTGAATTTCCGCATATAGACAAGACAAGAAACTTTATTGTAATGGGCAGAGCCCGTTTACAAGATGACAAATAAAAAGTAGCATTAGAAGACTATATGAAGTAACAATATAGACTATATGAAGACTATTATATGAATTTCCGTATATAGTTTTATAGGAATATTGAAATTAGTTCCATCAGGATGGAGACGGCATTCGTTCTAATAATTATGTCATTGACGAACACAATTTAATGGAGAGGTAATCTTTTTTATATCTAAGTTATAGTTAAATTTCACTGCTAAAATTTGTGCCAGAAATTTAAAGAAACACGTTGTTAAGATTAATATCAACATAAACCAATATCAAAGTCACCAGATTATAATAAAACACTGTGTATGATTTTTTAAAATTTTTTGACAAATTTATTTCTATTAACTCATTCCTTTAAACTTTAGTGAACTATATTTTCCAATGGGAATAAAGAGAACAAAATTAGGTTTCACAACTGTTATAATATTTACAGATGACCTTATAAAAACATTTCAAGATCTTCTACAGTAACAAAATTGAAATTTACACAATTACAAAATTTATAAGCCATCCTATTCTATGAAAAAAAAATTTAAATACATAAATTCTTAAAAAAAACACATAAATTGTATTGAAAAAAAATTCTTTTTAACTTAATTTTTAAGTAACTGCTAAAACAACAATTAAAAGTTTAGAAAATTGTATAAAATTTTCTTTCAAAAACATTATTCAACAAGATTACGTGTTTATTTTAGGTCTAACTTATATTCTTAAGTCCAGATAGAAATTATGCAACGAATAAATATTATCTTTTCGTATTTACAAACCTTATTAAGGAAACACAAGTTTTAAATATGACTATCAGAATGCAAGCTGAAAAGTGCGCAAATATTTAATGCTAACCTGATGCATGTGTGTACAAGGTTAGAAATGTTTGTAAACATTTGGTTGCCACTGCACAATTTAACTGTGAAAGTGAAAAGTTTATATTTTAATTAAGGGGTAATTTTTCCTTTCGGATATAGTGTACACATAAAAGAGATAATTAAATGTTTTATGTTTGTATTTTAATACAAAAACATAAAACACATATTAATACCTTAAGGAAGGTATTAATTTTAATTTGAAGGTATTTTTTTATTAATTTTTAAAGGTATTAATTATTATAAAATTCTTAATATATATATATAAAATATAAAGGTATTTTTTTATTTCAGATAATTTAAAGTAAAGATAAGTCTTTGAAAGAAATGTAGCAGAGAAATAGAATCTAGAATAGAAGTGATTTTTTTCACAACTAACTAATTATGATTGTTAACTATAATTGCTGAGTACCTACCTATAATTAATATACTTACTAAGTAAATAATAAAATTACTACATACATGCAGTTTGAAAATGATCTCCTTGTTTCCTTTTATAAAAAAACACCATAATTTCTATCAATATAGGTAGATGATAAAAACTGTAAAATCTAAATCAATTGTAGATGTAGTAGGATAGAGGATCTTGCTTACATCAAATAAGTGAATGAAATACAAGCATTCAATAGAAGTTTTTATACGATATAGTGTTCAGGGGTTATTTTTTCGTGTTTGGGATTCCTGTACTTAATCTGCAAAGCGTATAAACTTTTTCTCTCAAAATCTCCTTTAATTCAATGTTAATTATAAAAAAATGAAATAAATCCCCCCAATGGATTCAACTCAGTAATATCTTTTTCTTAAACTTCTTTCACATCTCTTTAAATAATTTTCTCTTTTAGAACCAGTATATTTACGAAAGCTGTACTAAAAGTCAAAGTTCTTCACTTATAGCGCTACTAAATTGTAACTTTCCAGCAAAATTTAGTTCCTTGTTATCCAATTATCTCCTGTTTTTATTCAAGGTCAATATTAGGTTCTGCATGTCCTAAACTGGTTGCAGAATCCGTCATGGTTAAAATTACTGAGAGACTTGTCTACTACTTTCCCATTGCCCATTATCAGCTTGAAAAACTATTTTCCTTTAGTTAAAATTTTTTCGTTAATAAATTAAGTCTAAATTTATTTGCTTCCTTAAATTTGTTAACTTATTCAGAATTTAGAATGTGTGAATTTCGAAACCTGATTCTTCAATTTTTAAGACTAGTTTTTGTCTTAAGTATTCTTGGTTCCCTTTCCAAGTTTTGTATGATATTTAAATTTTGTAAATGTAAACAATAATGACATTTTTAGCAGAATAACAAAATTGATTTCTCTAGTACGTACCAAAAATATTTCCCTATTTCTTGAATGCTAAGAGATCTAATATTCAAATTTTATTTTTATTTTAAAAGGAAATTTTTATTTAAATAAGGTTCGAAGTAATCATAAATAACAACTTTATTTTATAAGATGAATTTAAAAAGCACTTATCCGACTTATTCTTTAAAAAACAGGTCTTGAGTGGCAACATTTCATAACTAATATGCTTAATTAGATAATAGCAAAACAAATAATGGGCACCCATAAATCGACACAATAGAAATGGCCGGCCAAACGCTGTAAGCAATAGATGTTGCTTTGAGGTGAATTAAACACATATCCTGTTTGTTCAAATAAAAAATTCATTTTCAGCTATCTATTCTCTTTTAAAATCGTTTAGTAGCTCTTTATCCTCGTCGTATACCAAAAAGGAATCGTTACATTCATTTGTGGCATCCTACACTGAAACTTAAATTAAATTTAAAAGCGCGTATAAAAAAGACAATTGTATGCTTTTCTGCCGCAGGACTAACCTTACAGTGAAACAACATGTACTGTGCATGATGTTCGCATCAGAAGCAGCATTTACATGTTGTTTCACGTTTAGTTTATTTACCATTTTTATTATCGATTGCGTAATTGATTGAGAATTAATGAAATTTCGTAATGCATCACAAATTCATATCAAATGACTGATAAAGCTACCTTACGAGTGAAGAAAACGTATTTATCTCCAATTGACTCCAAACTTAAAAGTTAGGGAGTAAAGAGTATTTTTTCTTGTGTTCTTGTGTATAATCACAGTAATCAATAATTTTTTGTTGCTGGTAGATCAGTGGCGTAACTAGAGTTGAGTCATGGGGGGAGTTACTCCGACCAGTCAACCACTCCAACATATTACCCCCTTTTACAAAACTTCATAATATAGGTATAATTTAAACAATTTTTGTTTTGCAAAACTTCCGAAGGGAAAACTTCATGTAACAAAACTTTTTATTAACTTTTAACGCTTTTGTTAACTTTAACTTTTTAAATTTTCGAGGTATTTGAGAAATGGTTTTGGATTATACTGTCATAAAAAAGGTTATCACAATGATTCAGAAAATTTTTATACGTTTGTTACCACACTTTTCATTGAATTCGCAAACCAGCACCCATTTTTTAATCCGTCTGATCATAACTTTAATTTATTTCCATTTGAAAAAGATTGATTGTTGAAGTGAATTTTTTGCTTTGATGTATATAAAGTCTTTTTCAAGTTTTCGTCGTCCCACAGTAAAACTTCCGTGCCTCATTAATTATCTTTTCAAAGATTAAATATGAGACAGAAGTCTGTCTGAAATACTACCTTAGAGACAAATCGAGGACTGAAAATATCCTACCCCGAGATCCATATCTGGCTGGTCAGAGGACAAAGTTCATCTCGACAGATTAGAACAACCCCCACAATCTGCCTACAGACGATAAACACTCCGATTGCCGCGTTTTATCACAGGCAAGCAACGACCCCTCTTCCCCATTTCGATAACGGGTCTCCCTCAGCAAATAACTGAAGCGAGCCCTCCCGCTTGGAAATCTCTTTTAAAACAATATGAAGCGGGGGAACTTTATTATCTCAAGCTTCTTGTATTGGCTGATTTCCGTCTGTTGTACCTCTCAAGCATGGAAAAGATAAAGATAGGGGGGGGGTCAAAACATACCCGAAAGTCAAGTTAAATGTGAATAATATTTTACGGCTATATTCACCACGTGCAAACAAGCTTTTTAGGACAACTTTGATTAGATTGAATCTTGTTTCCCTTTTTCAGCAACCAATTAGATATTCTGATTCCCAGGTTAACCTTAGGTTAGGTTAGAGTGGAATATGGTCGTTAGACCACTGTTGGAAAAAAAAACTTATTATTTTTTAAATAGTTTAACACACACAACAGTAGAATTTTTACTTTTGTAGCAGTCATTTGGTTCTCGAAAATGACGTTTTCAAAATCAAAAGAATATTTGGTTTATATGTACATTGATCATTGAAACTGTATGATCATTGAAAATTCCTCCTTCAAGTCATACATTGATCATTGAAACCTTTATGATCATTGAAAATTCCTTCCCCGATCATCATTTTTCTAAATACCATTACACTAAGGGAACTCCATTCTTTGGCTAAAAGATTAATATTGCACGTTTTAAAACTTACCCCAAGGTTTAGCAAGTGGTCTAATTTCTATCAAATTTATGGCGTAAGTAGTACGGATACTGTTGTACCTCATGCAATAATTTTTTTCATTCTATTATGTTTTGTTTCGTTAAACGGGCCTTGGCTTGGCAAAACATCCTTTAAAGAACTAACCCATACTTGAAATTTAAAACACAAACATGAAAGAATAATCTTAATTTAAAATTACTATACAAATTGGTTTCTTTCGAATTTTTCCATTAGTTTCTTGTACAGTACTGAGATTGAAAAGAGACACCATACACCCCACCCCCAAAAAAAAATTGATTTCTGGATAAAAAAGGGACGAGTTGCCGCAAAATATTTTTTCCAACTACAGCACAGGTCCTCTATGTGAAGAATAAAACTTGACTGCTGATTGATATTGATATAACATAAAAATTTTTAGTTTCCCCGTTGTAACAAGTTTTTTCAAGCTAAACCTACCTGTGGATCCTCCCCCATCATCTACCCTGTGTACGGTGTCAATTTCGAAGAGCAACTTTCTCACAAGCACTATACCTGTCTGTGGGGGCCACGCCTTTTGGTTGACAGTGGTAGTCAATTTGCACTATTAATCGTCCGGTGGTTATTCCCATGTTTCCTGCCTCGATGTGATCGATTAGTTCTACGCTGCACGCTTATCTAGGCGTGAAATTGGTCGTCCACCCGAAGGCTATAGTCTCTGCACTTATTAGTAAAGAAAAGAGTGTGTGTGGGTCAAGAGGTCAAATCTGTGACTGGGAAAGTTATAGTACTGTATGAGGGGGTGATAAAATGGAACGTAAATATGAAATACTACATTGATTATTTGTCTGGTGAAAAAACTTTAAAAATATTAAACTGAACTATTATTTGGAAGTAAAACATTAAATTTATTACTCTTAACTTAATTTCTTATTTATTACTTAATATTAAATTTATTAGTATCATTATCATCAAACCTCTACCACCGATAGTTTTTTCTCCAGTTTGACCTTCTGGGTAGTCTAGTCATTTATTATTTCCTTTAAAATGTTTTAATTCAAATATTCAATGAAAATTTGCTGTTTCAGCCAAAACCTATATTTTACTGCTTCAGGAACAATATAAAAATTCTAAAAGTTATTATATCCTTCTTAGTCCTGAAGGATATTTTATGCCTGATATCCGCTTCTATATTAGAAGGCATCTGCCTTCCTGCCTTTCCTGTGTATATCAAAACTTCTCTTTTCAACAGACTAGACAACAAACAAGGATATTTTTAGATGCAATAATTGAAAAAATAAAAACATTTTAGTTTTTTTATTTAATCGATAAAAATTTATTTTCCAATTTCAAAGAGAAAGAATTCAAATCTTCAAAAGATATAATTTTAAAGTAATACATAATAAACTTAATTTAATACTAATAAAAAAATCTCTTAAACTTCTATGATGTCATCAGAGACTATTTAAAAACCTCATTAAATATTTTCTTGGAGATATTTTAAAGATGTGGAATATCACAAAAGTATAGTTGGCCTAAGAGTAAATAAGTTTTCAGTATTAAATATTTTACCACACGTCTGCATAAGCCCCCCCCCATTAAGACGCCCCAATTCAATATTTCAACTCAATTTTAAAATGTTGATTTTTCTATTCACAAAACAAAATCTAAGTTTAAAATTATTAGTTGTTTCTAGCTGTTTTTATATTTAATAAAAATAAACAACTATTTAGTATTTAACCTCAAAGGATCTTATTTTAATTAATGAAAATTCAGAACTACTTTTAGATAAAATAATTTCTAAAATTTAAAATATTTATGGATTGATCATAGTTTATTTCTCTATAAATTTAAAGCATGATATTTTTTATCACTAATGGCATCTTTTCTACAATTAATTCTACTACATCATTAAAAGAGGACACTGAATACATTAAGTTAAATATTGAATGTATTTTTAAAAGTTTATGACTGGTCAGCTGAAAAAATCAACTTATAAAAAGCTTTTAAAATAGAGTAGCACTAAATAAAAATTAGAAAACAAATTGAAGTTTTCATTTATGAATAAGTTTTAAAGTTTTAATAAAACTAGTTTCACTAACAAAAAAACAATATGACACTTTTTAAAAATAATTACTATTTTATTTGAAATTTCCAGATTACCAAATTTCTTGTATAACAGATCTGATCAAATGATCATAGAGGTTCTTATACATTTTTACAGGTCTTCTGAATACATTTTTCGATGGTAAATCATACATATAAATAAACTTAAGAACTTCTACTTTGAAAGAGGTTAGTTTTGACAATCTGATGGGACATAAAAAAATTTCAGGTTGATTGATTAAAATGTAGCTTAAAGTGGCAGCGTAATATAGAAAAAAAAGTATAACAAAAAACACTAATGACTATGACTACTTTAAGCCCATAGATTGTAAAAACTAACCTCCAATTTAGCTTAATATGTATTAAATTATTTACAAATATATACAATATAGTACACCACACAAACTCTTCCATTCCACATACATTAACACTCCATAATTTTACAAGATCACATTTTGGATGGCATACATTTAAACAAGTGAAACAAACTATTATGAGTCACCAATTTTTCTTTCAGATTTATGAATTTACTCAAATGAAATGATGATTAAAAAAAGGATAATCTCGCAGTTTCTCGTTTTGAATATCACGCATAACAGAGACAGATTACTTTAAAGACGGCGATGGATATTAAATAACATGTAAAAGATGAGAATTTATAAGGATGATCAAAAATTATATTAACAGGGTTTACAAACTGATAGTTGCATCGATATTATATTTCTTGATAAATTTAATCATAACCATCATAAACATAACAGTCACTAAGAAATTAAAAATTTCATCATTAACTTAAAATTTTTAAAATCACGTTGTATAATTCATCTGTAAGAAAAGACAGTGTCAACATTATGAGTTAGTGATTGAAAGATTGATCATTATAGATCTTTTATGCATCTTAATGCATAAAATAAACTGAAAATAAACTTAATTGACAAAAACTTAACAATTTAAATAAAACCCTTTCAATTGAAGTGAATGTTGCTTGTAGAAGTGGATTAGCTAAACTCAGGATAACAGGGGCAGGAGAACCCAGGAGTCAAAAAGTTCATCTTTTTGTCTCAAGAGGGGTATAAAAAATTTGCCTTTTCATTTCCCTGTGAACTTGATGATTACAAATATAATCAGTCGGTTCCGAGATTTCGTTTGAAATTTAGGGATTTTCCAGCTATAATTGTTTTGGGAAATATAGCCAAGGCACTGCCTCGTAAGTCCCGATTATAGCTATACGCGCATGTTTTGTTATGTGGTGATAAAACTGAAATAATATCAGATTTCTATACATTGACAAAGATTGGCACAGTTAGCACATGTTGTTCGTTAGGTTTTGTTGCATGCTGCTGTAGAAATTGGGATGAAAATACGACATGCTCTCACCAGACGGGAAGCTCGAAGGATAGTTGCTGTAGGCAGGTGGAGGTGGGGGTGGTTGTGCAACGTCGTGCAGACGATTGGTGTCCATTCTGAGAGGGTCCGTCGTCTGCGACGACATGATGTTGTTGATGGAAAAGGAAAGGCTGGGGGTCGGGAAAGCCGGGTACGAGTCCATTTTGAAAGACGGGAGGGAGAGGTAGTCGTTCATGGTCTTGAACATCTCCTGATGAGGATTCATGTCCAGCTGTTGGAGTTCCTGGAGCAGAGAGCACTGTTCCGGGTACCTGAGCTGCCCGTAAGGTTCCTGCTTGCAGCTGTTGTTGACATTTTTGTTGAAGTCCGTCGGGTTGTTGAATTGGCACAGTTGCTGTTGTGGTGGTTGTTGTTGTTGCGGCTGATGGTAGGCGTTGGTCAGGGGGCTGGACGAGGGCACGAGCGGAGGGACATCGTTGGATGGATCTTTCGGAGGTGGTTTGGATGAGGGAGGAGGAGGAGGAGGAGGGGAGCGTGTTTTCTTGATGGCCATCCGTGCAGCCTCCTTCTTGCTGCACCTGAACCGCTTCTGCCTCCGCAGGAAGCACCCGTTCTCGAACATGTTGGTGGAATCCGGATGCAGGGACCAGTAGCTCCCTTTGCCGGGCTTGTCCGGCGATCGGGGCACCTTCACGAAGCAGTCGTTGAAGCTCAGGCTGTGCCGGATCGAGTTCTGCCAGCGCTGCTGGTGGGAGCGGTAGTAGGGGAACTGGTCCACGATGAACTGGTAGATCTCGCTCAGGGTCAGCCTCTTGTAGGGGCTGGCGTTGATCGCCATGGCGATCAGCGAGATGTAGGAGAAGGGCGGCTTGGACTGCGAGAAGGCCCGCATCTTGGAGGACCTGTTGGATTTGGAGGCTGCAGAAAAGTCCCCGTAGTGGAGATCGGAGTGCGTCAGGCTGCCCATGGGGGGCATCGGCTGCGACATGCACGAGGGGGCGACGGCCCCCATCGCCTGCGGGGATAGGAAGCCGGGACCGAACCCGGTGTTGGGGTAGTTGATCCCCATCTGCAGTGCGGGCGGAGTCATGAAGTTTCCGGTTGGCAAACTGGGGCTGCAGTCCGGGTAGGATTTGTGCGTAAGCATTTAGTCCAATCAATCACACAACAAAAGTTCTTAGTCACAAAGTCCTGATCAAATCGCAATGATCGAAATAGAGTTAAATTAAATAGTCTACGATAAAGCGAATGATCAAATAAATAAGACGGCACGAGACAAACGAAATATCGTTAATGATGGTGATGATAAATGACGATAACTTACGGCCAATATTTAATGTAGGGTTCTTGGTAGAATCAAATGAAGGCGGAAAAACCAATAAAACAAGGAGCACTACTGTTCATAACGTCAAAAAGTCACACAGTACAAATATCTGTTATCATCTTATGTTGGTCGGTACACAGTCTTTGCTTTTCGTGTCAACCAAGAGCGTATACATAGTATGAGCAGTTCAAACTAAAACATTTTCCTCGGTAAATACCAGGACTATAACAAACTCTGCTTCGCGCACGAGACTTGTACTCCCCTGGGAGCCGCCTTCCCGTGACGTCCTCGGTCAGTAACCCCGCCTCTCTCGCAGTCGATTGGCGAGAGCGCATGGAGGCGGGACTATGGGAAAACGCGGCAGATAACCGTTTTCTTCCTTTTTTGTTGCTTTGCGGAAATCATGGGGATTAAACGATTATCTTATTGTGATTAGCCGCTAAAGAATATAGATTCTTCGAGAAGTTTTGAAATAACCAAATGGAGAAGGTTGGAAAGTTCTAATTTTTGAATGCTTGGAGGCTCTTTAGGATGTTTAAAGAAGAAATTCCGATTATTTTGAGTTACTTCGTTGAATATGTTTGTGCTTATAAAGTACCAAACCCTTTGCTATGGTTAATCTTTCTTGAGATGATAATATTTTTATAAGGTTTTTTTTTGCAATCGTCTGTTTTTAACTGTTTAAGCTCGAATATTTTTGGTGTTTTTAAGTATTATATTTAGGAAAAATCATATAGTAGTTTTAAAAATCAATACAAAGTTATGAATTAGTTGTTTTTTAAGTTAGCTGGATTTAATTGGCCCATTTTATGAAAGGATATTTTGTTTTATCTATTCATAATAACCTTTTATTTTTTAATAAGAAGTCACACATGGTATTTTTTTGTGTACCCGGTTGAAATAATTCACTCTAATACAGTTTAAAATTAAGTAGATTCTCATTCAGCAGTTGGAAATGTTAAAAATGTTTTCGATTAAAAATAATCCTAATTTTTTTTCTGATAAATTAAGTTAAAGTATTTTAGAATCACGATTTTTGAAGTAACAAGCACTTAAAGTAAGATAAAATATTTGTTTAGCTAAAAATATTATGTTTGTTTACCTTATCTATCAATATTGAAATAGTTAAAAACATTATTGTTTTGTAATTTTTTTTCAATAATATTTAGGCAGTTATGTAGACCTTGATACATGAATCGCGGAGAGGCACTAAATTTATAGAGATTTGAATTTTATCCTGTGAGGAAGTTCAAAAACTTGTTTTCCCAAAGTTATTTTGCTGGATTTAGAATTTGAAAGTATTATCGGAGCTGATAAGATAGTTAACAAATATTGAGGTTTTATTTTGATTAGAATTTGTTCTAAAAATATCCCCTCAAAAAATAAGATTATTTTTTCCAAACGCTAACTTGTTTTCTTACATTCTTTCTAATAAACAAATACTGTAAGTAATTTAAATTTAAGGAAATTTTGTTAAAATCTTAGAGTTTCTCTATAAATTCTACTTTTTCCTCCTAATTCTGAAGTTTTCTTCTAATTTTTAATGCTTCTTCATTACAATTCACTTATAACTATCTCTAATCCTAAAAATATCACCTTTTTTGTATTAGAAATCATTCAGACAAGAAAATTCTTCAAATATTTATTGAACTTGAACGGATAGATTTGTTCAGCAACAAAGAAAAAGCATCGTTATTTATGAAGTTGTCCACGTGGCTGACCTGCTACTGAAAATATACCCCCCCCCTTTTTTTTGGTTTCCTCCCACAGTTTTCATTTTCTTAATGAGCCCCCTCCCTTTCCACCTGTGACAGATAAGAAGCTCCATGTAATTAGACACGCCTGTCCATCAAGATTAGATTTGTCTGAATCTGAAGTGTGGCTTTATCGGCTTAATTTAAGCCCTCTGGTAACCCTCACTGTAAAAAATTCCCGTAAAATTTACGGTTTTAAACTGGCAGCTGATGGGTTGGTTGTGGAAAACCGTAAAAATTACATTGTAAATCCATAAAAACAACGGTGTTTTACCTTGTAAAACAGAATTTTACGCGAATTTTTTTATAGTGAAGGTAAAACACCGTTGTTTTTACGGATTTACTTCGTAATTTTTACGGTTTTCCACAACCAACTCAGCTGCAAGTTTAAAACCGAAAATTTTACGGGAATTTTTTTACAGTGTTCCTATCCATGTAAATTACTGTGTTTTAAAAAAATTTTCCTTTTACCTTTTATAGTTCCAAATATACATTGCCAACTTAGCACATCCGTTAAGTCTGAGCTTGCTCCTTTACAGCACCTTTTAACTTGAGGTTTCAGTCAGTTAAATTTGCACTAGGGGGGGGGGGGAGGATTTGGTGAAAGACCCCCTTCCAGATCCACTCCCGGGGTGACATTGATTGACAGAGACAGAGATAGATTTGTTCCTTATCAGTCTTTAAATTAGTTCCTTATCTTATCAATCAGTTAAAAGGGTTGAAAATTCTTAAGGAGTGGAGTAGTCGTTTATTTTGATTTAGAAACTGAAGGAGAAATCTTTGGCAACAAAGAAAATTTTAAGAGGTTTTTCTGACTGATATGAGTCTGAATCAAATACCTAGCTAAGTGAATGAATAAAATATTTTTCTGAAATTCATTGTTCTCATATGAACTAACCTATCGTTAAAACTTTCCTTATGAAAAATGCTTAAAAATTGTTTTCCTGGTTGAATTTGTTGTTTTCCTGGTTTTTGGTTGAATTTTGAGGTTATTTATGCAAGAAGCAAGAGATATTTCCGAAAATGCAGGGTTTGTAACATCTTACGTGATGGTCTGGAAAAGTGTCCCCCGGTAAAATAAAGTAGTTATTTAATAAAATGAGGAATATGAGAGTTTGATTTCTGAAGGAATTTTTTACCAAAACGTTTTATACAGATGCGCTTATACAGAAACGAAGATTATCTGCCTCTGAGGCGAAATCCCAAGTGTTTTTACAAAAAGAGTTACTCTAATTTCCTGATTTAGATTTTTTATCCCTTGTGTATAACACATAAAACAGTATTATTTTCATTAAAAAGGTACAGTTTACACTACTTTATATGGTGGTAAACTGTAAGCCACCAAATGTAAAACCATCTCTCGAAATAAGAACAATATTTTCCGCAATAGATCCCGGTTTTCTCCCGAATTCGATCACAGCATCTCTCCCAAGAGGGGAGCAGCATCCGCGAAAAAGAAGACTGCACCGCAGAAGAGAAGGTGAAAGTCCCACTAACACCACAATAAAAAAAAAACTTCCTCTCTCTACCTCTCGGGAAGATATAATATCAAGAAAAGAAGGAATAAAAGCCTCACAAACGGTCAAACAGGGTTGCTCTCCATTTGGCGAAGAATGGGGAGTTTTCTTTCACAGGTGGTTGCAGATTCTCAGGTGCATCGGGGTGGAATTGTGTGGGGGTTTAATGGCGAGAGGGAGAGAAAAGAGACGGTCAAGGGGGCACGTGCGCTACCTGGAATTTGACTCGAGGACAACATTTTCTTGACAGTGCATGTAGTGGACTTGGGTGGATGCTGTCTATTTTCTTCACAAATTTTTGGAGCAGCACTCTTTTAGGAAGGTTTCCCTCCCCCTCGTTACTTTTTCTTTAGAGTTTTTGCTGTGGGTTGGGATGTGGGGTTAATCCGGTCTTTAGTTTGGGGTGTAGCTTTGTTGGTGGGAAGATGTTCACGGGATTTGGGATGACAGACGGGATTTTGTGTGTGTGACGCGTGTGGGGAGAATGTGGGTGATGTTGTGTAATGAAAGCGTCGTTAGGTTTTGCCTGAAATGCCAGGTTCTAATCTACGGTTGGAAATAGAAAGGGAAATAATGAAATAGAGAGGGAGTACGAGAATGAACGAAATGAGACGATGAGGAAAGAGAGAGAGAGAAGTGCAGAGAGTATAAAAGAGAGAGTGAATGAAATGAGGCAATGGGGGAAAGAGAAGGAGAGAGATAGAGAGGTGCAGAGAGAACGCACAAAATATTGGATTATGGAAAAACATAAGAAAGAAAAAAAGATACATGAGGATGAGGAAAAGTGGAGTTGAGAAGGAATGACACTCTCAAATATTGACTAGAACTCCGTCTTTTGTAGTAAAAAAAATATTCAATAAACAATTTATTTTGTTCACAACACGTGCTGTTTCATATATCAAACATTTTCAGATTTATTTTTTAGTTTAGTGAAATAACTGATTTTTATGATGAAGACTGAGAAAAACCTGACGAACCTTTTCTTAAAAGTGTTTTCTTAATATAAATTACAAAAACACAAATAAAATATTTTACCATTCATCTGCATATTGAATATTCTCCATGGAAGAACCTGACTTAAAAATAAATTTCATAATTCAGTAAATTTGTTTGCAATATTTAGATGAATCTAATTTATTTTTAGTTCATTTCAATTGTGGCTCCTTAAATTTATTTTAAACCACTTAGAAAATTTATATAAAAATCTTATTAGAAACACAAATTTTCAATTTTTAAAGATTGTTTACGCTTAGAGTTTAGATATTATGTCTTGGGGTCTTATCTTCTTGAAGGTGGTCCAAGCCCAGACCGTCTCTACAAAAATACTATCAATATTCCCCGCCCCTTTTGAAGACGCTCTTTACTTCTTATTTCATCGCATCGGTAAACACAAAGTAGAGATACATATCAAAGTATTTTCCTTTTAACCAACACAACCCAAACACCGTATATGCGTCACGAACTCGTAACCGCGCCGATAGGACCCCATTGGTTCAACGCATCGCTAAAATATTTCTTGATTACGTGCCAAATGAGCCATTTACGCTTGTAGAACAAGCCTGTCGAGATGGGGGAGATACAGAACAATTGTTGTATTATTTCGTACCTCGTTTAGTCGATTCCTTATAAGGAATCATTCCCCACGCCCGTCTAGACTGAGGATACGTGAGATACTATCTGAGGCAGGTACATAATAGTTTACAATAGTAGAAGAGAAAAACGTTTGATTATAGATCTTCCGCTTCCCATCAATTTTGCCTGATGACCGTGGTTCCATTAGGCATTCCATGCAATCGGAATGAATGGTCAAATCGTCCTATTGCAATGGTATTTATGGTACTTGACGTCTGGCGATGGTGGGTTGGGATGACAGGGTTGATTCTCTGATTTTGTGAGGAAAAGATTAATGGATACTGTTGGCAAGTAGAAGTTTTTAAAAGATTTGGGATCAATCAAGTGTAGAAAAGATAGCGAGTGTTTTTATAGATATATGCTTGTTTTTATTTTATTTCCTTTTCTTAAACTTATAGAAAGAAAAGAAGATGAGACTATAGGGTCGTATCCACATGAGAATGATTTTGGGATGTATCCTCCCGAATGTCAGAATTTCGTTCTTTTTTGACCATTTAAAAAGACCCTTTCCCTGAGAATGATAGTAAGAAAAGCAAAATGGAAGAGTAGTAGATGAAGAAGAAAGACTTAAAGAGAAACAAAAACAGGAAAGGGATAAATAAGAAGAGAGGAAAGAAATGAGAAAAGAGGAATGAGAATGATGAGAAAGAAAGTATAGAGAGTGAGAGAAGAAGAGAGAGAGGAGAGAGAAACCGAGTGTGAGCCGTAAAACATCTTTCACCTCTTTCTCATTCTACTTCCTTATATTTTGGAACTACTATTTTATTCCTTTTCATTTAATTTGCTTATCCTCCCCCTATCTCTCATTCTCACTACTGTCTACTATTATTTTTCTCTTCCACAATCTCCCTCATTCCAAAGGGTTTATCTTTATGTACAGGATGAAGTTCAGAAAGGATTAAGTATACCATTAAAGATTTAGACACTTAAACTCTCCCCTCCCTCCATCCTTTTTTTTCCTGCACAAAATCTTAAAAACAGATACAAATCCAATTCAAAGCACTCCGAACACAACACGACGCTTCATCCTCAGCACTGACCACCACTCCTCTCCTGCGGCTGGGGCGCCAATTCTAGGGCACCCACTCGGGGCGGCGGGGGAGTCACTCATCCCGAGGGGAGGGCTCGAGCAAACAGCGCCCCCCGAGCAAACACACGAGTCTCCCTTGGAAGTAATGAGCGAGTGTGCGTCAGTGTTTGCACATTGCGCCCCGGCCCCGTTTCTTTGCTCCCGTCTTAATGCAAGGGGGGTGGAAGGTGGCGAGATGCGCTTTTTGCCGGGCAGGGGCGAGTCCATTTAGGGAGGTTATGAGATGGAAACATATATACAGGGTGGGTGGGTCTGGTCTCACGACGACGGCTTAACTCATATCTTTTCACCATTATATCCCTCCAAAACAATACCAGTTCTGAACCCATTTTTTAAAGATTCCTTCCTTCGAAATGTATGTGTTATGTACAAGGGCGAATAGAGGTAAAGGGGCTATGGGGATAGGGATAGAGCACCCCCTAGTGTTAAACAATGTTCCAGCTTTTAACGAAAATAGCTTTATTGATCTGAATTAAAAAATTCTTCATTTTTATATGATAATTAAATAACCCACTCCCTTCACATCTCATAAAAACTTGATTATCCACGGTAATAAATAAATTCTTTTGGACTTTTGACCCTTCTAGATAAAAATCCTGGATTTTAAATGGAAAATAATCCTGGATTATTTTTGAATGCGTTACATAATGGAATTAAAGAAAGTAAGTGAATGTATAGAAAAAAGTATTCGTGGGTGGCATTTTGAAGATCCTTCCTTGACCTACTCGCACGCACCTAATTTTGGGAGGAGGAACAGGGATAAAAATAAAGAAAGAACTAAGAAAGAAAATGAAAGAGATAATGTTGGTGTCGTGAAAGCAAAAAAAGAGAGATTGGGAGACCATAATATTTACCAAAAGGCCGTTCCGAACTTAATAGGTTTGAAAGAAAAAGAGAGATCTAGATATAGAGAAAATATTTTCTAATAGGAGTTGAGTAAGATTTTTACTAGGAGTTGTAACTCTTAAATCTCCTTTAAACAACCATTTATTATTTTATTAATCCATTGTATTGCATTGGCTATTTCCTGTGTTCAAGCATTCCTGGGCATCGACAGCCGTGCATTCGTCAGAACTCATTCATTTGGTTAATCTGTGGCGAAACATAATATTAACTACGCACAATTGCCTTATTCGGATCGTAGCCACCATATTCTGTGATAAAACTATTCCCAGTCCCTTATAAAATCACCTTTATATTACATTTAATATACTATTTTACCCTTCAGCCATATATAGTATATCAATTCCTCTCATCCGCGATAACCGAAGTTGACAGATGACCACGACATAAAAAGGGTCGTTACGATGTGACAAAAGACACGCTTCTGTCGCTTTCAGTTCGAGCCTCGGAGATACTATCGTAAACCATCGTCGTTTCCCCAGGTAGCTACCATTTTGGAAAGGTGAATGGAGTCGACCGACACATAATTGACTGAGCGATTTTATCATTCCAATCGGCGGCTTTAACAACTAGTAATGGTAAAATCGATTAACTTAAGCATCGATAACGCTGGTTAGGTTATTATATTGTTATTTCGGAGGGGTCAAGTCAAGCAGTTAAATTCCAAGACTAGGAAGCCCTTATCTTTAAAAATGTCTTAAAATAGGATGCGTCATTTTTTGAAAAAAAAACCTATTATGTCTAAATTTTTGAGGACATAATCTATTCAAATATTTTAGGTGAAAAATTCGGGAAAATAGTATTGGATGTCTTAAAATATTAGTTCTGTCATTTACCAATCACGAGATTGTGGCGTAGTTAAAATTTAGTATGTACCTTATGTTGAATATGAAAGGTGCATTACAGAATGTTTTCCAACTAAACCACTTTTTAAGACCTAAACCATTGATATAAATCAAATCGTTTGGACTGTGGATCGTATTATCTGACTGAAATGCTATTTTAAATATCTAATAGAAAATGGGCTATGGACAGAGAAAATTTAAAGTTCTCAATTACAAAATCGCGTGGCGCCCAGGGTCCGATTTAGAAAATTTGGTATGTAGGCACAACACGCAGGTGTTAAATCCTCGGCTCCCCATCAAATTATATGTTTGCTCAATTAATTACTCATCATAAATTAATATCATTATTATTATCATAACTATACCAATAAATCATAATTGATACTTTGGAGCAACAATAATTGGTAAAATGGCAATAAAGTTTAGATTCTTATATTCCTGTTTGAAATTTTTTTGAAAATACATAAAAAGTCATGTTTTATGGTTTTAGATACTTGGGATGACCCTTATATCATGTTTCCCCTAGACTTGGGCCTCACAGGCCCCTATAATGTTAAACCAAAGGCTTGGTGGCACCTCTGTGATATGTCTGTAATCGGCTTATTTATTTTGAAGGACCCTCTCACCTTCTTTACCCCTTATTACCTATGTGAGTTGGCCATAACGATTGGAATCTCTGAACAATGATAACACCCAAGCCTGTAAATAGGCTTCTCCGCATTCCCCCCCCCCCTATTGCTGCCATCCAGAGAATTCACCATTTGAATCTCTCTATCCATGGACACGACATCAATCAATCAGAGAATTCACCAGTTTACAGAGAAAGACATGTCTAGACGTGAAAGCCTTCCTTAAAGGGGGGGGGGGATTTCAAATACCCCCTCCTTAAGGTGTTCTACCTCCTGTGGCAGCGTAACTGTTGCCGTGACGGGATGACGTCAGACGGGATGACGTGAAGGAGAGAGTATATAGCGGCTGATGTTTTGTTGTGACGAAGATTTTTGTTTTTGTCTTGTATAGTTACGATGGTGTGTAAATAAAAGTCTTGATGTTTTACAGGAATCTGAGTAGTCATTAAGCTTGAGATTTAGTTCACCAAACTGGTTACCGGGACGTGATTGAAATTGAGAACTTTGGAGAATTGAAGTTCAATTGATTGACTTGAAAGTGTACCATCAAAATAATTTGAGCATGCTGTCTCAAAGCGAACTTGAGGAGGCCGCACTTTCGGATGGCGCCCGGGTATGTTACGTCGGAGTAAAGCCACCCCCATTTTGGAAGACTGATCCTTCCCTATGGTTTATTCGTTTGGAAGCGCAGTTTGCTCTGGCTAAGATAACCTGTGAGACTACTAAATTTAATCATGTAGTGGCAGCGGTGGATGCTGAGATCCTTACTTCGGTCAGTGACTTGTTAGTAAACCCTCCTGCTGGTCAGCCTTACCAGGCCTTAAAAAAAAGGCTGATAGAATCACACTCTGAGAGTACGGAGTCCCGATTTCGGACTTTAATGCAAGGAGTTGAGATGGGAGATTATCGACCATCGCAGTTGTTAACTCGCATGCGGACTCTTGCTGGAAGTGAAGTTGGGGAGCCACTTTTGAGATCGCTATGGCTCTCTCGTCTGCCGCCAACCACTCGCAGCGTTGTCGGTGCCTTGAGCGATGCATTGCCACATCTCGCCACGATTGCCGATAAGATCCACGACCTTGCGACCACCCCCGAGATCAATGCAGCCACAGCCAGTACCTCGACCCCTCAGTCAACTGCTTCTCTAGAGGCCCAAATCGCCCTCCTCACCCAGCATGTAAGTGAGCTGACTACGAGGGTAAATGAACGTGGCAGATCACCGGAGGCCAGATACCGGGGACAGCGGGGGAGGAGTGGGTCGCGGGGTAGATACAGGGAACCTGAGAATAACATGTGCTTTTACCATACAAATTTCGGTGACAGGGCTAGAAGATGTCTTCCGCCATGTGAATATCGGCGACGGGGAAACTAGAACGGCGGTCGCATTCTGGCCAAACTTGCGATCGCCATGTTGATAGAATACTTTTGGCCGATCCTTCTTCTGGGTTAAAGTTTCTGGTGGACACCGGCGCTGATATTTCTGTCGTTCCTGCCGGCACCCCCCCTCCCTCTATTGTAGATATGGGTCTGGTGTTATATGCCGCCAACGGTACTAGGATTCCGACCTTTGGAACCAAGCGCCTTATTCTTAATTTTGGTCTGCGACGAAATTTCGCTTGGTCATTTGTGGTGGCTGGAGTTCGCCATCCAATTATAGGTATAGATTTTTTAAAAAAATACAATCTTTTGGTGGATGCTAAGAACAATAGCATTATTGATGCAGACAGTCTTTTGTCCTCCCGGGGTGAGGTGACTGCTATTCTACCGGGAAGCAGCTCCCTTAGCGTCCTACTTGGTCCTACGAAGTTCGATAAAATTTTGGGCCAATATCCCGAACTGACTAACCCATCTTATGTTCCTAAAGTAGACCGGGACTTGGCTGTATTTCATTTTATTGAAACTAAGGGCCCCCCTGTGTTTTCCAGACCTCGACGTCTATCTCCAGAACTTCTTGAAGCCGCCCGTAAAGAATTTGAATTCCTGTTAGCCCAGGGTATAGTACGCCCGTCTAAGAGTTCTTGGGCCAGTCCCTTACACATGGTTCGGAAAACGAATGGTAGCTGGCGCCCTTGTGGGGATTATCGTCGTTTAAATGCAGTTACAGTTCCTGATAGATACCCGGTTCCCCACATACAGGACTGCACACAGGCTTTTCACGGGAAGAAGATGTTTACCACGTTGGATTTAGCTAAGGCGTATCATCAGATTCGGGTGAACCCCGACGATGTCCCCAAGACGGCAATAACTACCCCTTTTGGATTGTACGAGTTTGTATATACACCTTTCGGATTGAGAAATGCCGGCCAGACGTGTCAGCGCTTTGTACACCAAGTTTTGAATGGCTTGGATTTCTGTATCCCTTATCTGGACGATATTCTCATAGCGTCCGAGAACGAGGAAGATCATGAGATTCATTTGAAACAAGTTCTAAATAGGCTAAAATCCCATGGTTTAAAGCTGAATCCGGCGAAATGTGTGTTGGGAAGTCGGGAAGTTTCTTTCTTGGGTTGTCTGATCACTTCCTCGGGCGTAAAACCCCTACCCGAAAAGACTAGAGTTATAGTGGAATATCCTAGACCTGAGACGATCGCTGAACTTAGACGTTTCTTAGCAATGCTGAATTTTTATAGGCGATTTATTCCTAAAGCAGCTGAGACCCAGGCACCTCTGCACGAGCTCCTAAAAGATTCCAAAAAAAATGACCAGCGGCCGGTGTTGTGGAATGAAACCTTGCTAAGGGCTTTTCAAGCATGCAAGAGTGACCTTGCAAATTCGGCAACACTCGCATATCATGCCCCCCATCAACAGCTGTCTTTGAGCGTGGATGCTTCCAATTTGGCCATGGGAGCCGTGTTGAATGTGTTGGACGAGACCAGTCTGCGCCCCCTAGGATTTTATTCCCGCAAGCTCAGTCAGACAGAACGTAACTATAGTACGTATGATAGGGAACTATTGGCCATATATTCGTCAGTTAAGCATTTTAGGCATATTCTTCAGGGTAGACAATTCGCAATTTACACCGACCATCGCCCTTTAACATTCGCGTACTCAAAGAAGTCTGATTCGGGTTCACCGAGACAGCTCAGGCAGTTGGATTTCGTTTCTCAGTTTAGTACCGATATCCGCCATGTGGCCGGAGCTGAGAATGTCGTTGCCGATGCTTTATCGAGAATAAATAATATCGACGCCACGTCTTTAGATTTTGCTGCAATGGCTGAGGAGCAGTGTAGGGACACTGAGCTGTCTGATTTACTGTCTAGGTCTGATATTTCCCTGGATCTTCGGCGGCTGGAGGTCAGCCCGGGTGTTCAGTTATACTGTGACGTCGGTGGCACCAGGGCCAGGCCATATGTTCCTAGGAGGTTTCGTTTCGCAGTTTTCAAAGATCTGCATGGGTTATGCCATCCTGGCGTGAGGTCTTCCCGCAGACTTATTCAGGAGAGGTTTGTGTGGCCGAAAATGGCTGGGGACATCTCCCAGTGGGCACGATCATGCATCAGTTGCCAGAAATCTAAGGTCCAGAGACATACAAACAGCCCCCTCCAGCAGTTTTCACCAGTTTCTCATAGGTTTGAGCACGTCCACATGGACTTAGTCGGACCCCTCTCCCCTTCAGAGGGTTATACATATCTGGTGACTTTGATAGATAGGTTTACCCGATGGCCGGAGGCCATACCCGTGCCAGATATAACTGCTGATACAGTCGCTCGGGCATTCGTGACTAATTGGATTGCGAGGTTCGGCGTCCCTAGGACACTGACAACCGATCAAGGTCGTCAATTTGAATCTCGTTTGTTTTCTAGCCTAACAAAGATTTTTGGCATTCAGCGCATTCGTACGTCTCCTTACCATCCAGCAAGTAACGGCTTAGTGGAGCGTTTTCATCGCACCTTGAAACAAGCCTTGAAATGCCACAATCAAGTACGTTGGACGGAGACGCTGCCTATTGTGCTGTTGGGCTTACGGTCGACTTTTAAAGAGGACCTGAGTGGTACTGTGGCCGAGATGCTCTATGGCACTGCGCTTGCCTTGCCTGGGGAGTTTTTGACGCCTTCAGTCCCCGAGCATCCGTCCCAGATAGATCCTTCGGATTTTCTTCAACATCTGCGTGACTCTATGCGGGCACTGACACCGATTCCCACGTCGGCACACAACAGGGAGGCGCATTTTGTGCATCCATCGTTGGGTGTATGTTCGCATGTGTTTGTACGCAATGATATGGTGAGAGCTCCATTGACACAGCCATATGAGGGACCATTTCCAGTTAAGAAGAGATTTGTGAAGAACTTTACTGTTCGTATAAATGGAAAGGACAAAGTGATCAGTATTGACAGATTAAAACCAGCATTTATTTGTCAGGAACAACCGGTTGGCAGTTCAGCTCGCCCGCCGTCTCCTGCAGGTCCCCAAGGTCGCCCGCCGTCTCCTGCCAGTTCCCGAGGTCGCCCGCCGTCTCCTGCCAGTTCCCGAGGTCGCCCGCCGTCTCCTGCCAGTTCCCGAGGTCGCCCGCCGTCTCCTGCCAGTTCCCGAGGTCGCCCGCCGTCTCCTGCCGGTTCCCGAGGTCGCCCGCCGTCTCCTGCCGGTTCCCGAGGTCGCCCGCCGTCTCCTGCCGGTTCCCGAGGTCGCCCGCCGTCTCCTGCCGGTTCCCGAGGTCGCCCGCCAACTCCTGCCAGTTCCCGAGGTCGCCCGCCGTCTCCCGCCGGTTCCCGAGGTCGCCCGCCAACTCCTGCCGGTTCTCGAGGTCATTCGGAGTCTCCGTCTGGCGCCCGGGGCCTTCTGCGACCTCTTACCCGTTCCAGGAGCACCCCAGCGTCCCCCACCTATTTACAGCCCCCCCTGTCATCTTCTGCAGGTTACAGCATTTGTCCTTTGCCATCTCTGACTTCTAGAGGTCATCCGATGATCCGGCGTTCGGATCGACGAGTCAGGTTTGCCCAGGACATAGCAACCCTTTCAGTGCCTACGGCACTTGGGGGGGAGTATTGTGGCAGCGTAACTGTTGCCGTGACGGGATGACGTCAGACGGGATGACGTGAAGGAGAGAGTATATAGCGGCTGATGTTTTGTTGTGACGAAGATTTTTGTTTTTGTCTTGTATAGTTACGATGGTGTGTAAATAAAAGTCTTGATGTTTTACAGGAATCTGAGTAGTCATTAAGCTTGAGATTTAGTTCACCAAACTCCTTTCAGAATATATCCTTTGCGTATAACTAAAAGAAAAGGTATTTTATCACTCCCAACAACCCTTTATATGGTGTCTCTACCATAAAATTTCTCGGAAACGATCCCCATTTCTGCGGATTTATGAAAGGTTGATCTTTAAAAGAGGTTGTCGCAGTAAATGTGAATGATGCTTTAAATTCGAAATTTCTTCTCGTGAGTTTAAGTATAGAAATTAAGGTATGTAATCAGGAAAACTTTATTAAAATAAGGTAGAAGTATACTACATTGGAAAATGTTGATTTATAAAGAGCAACTTAAAGGGGCAAACGTATCTAAACATACTAACTTTTTCTTAAGTTTGAAAATTATGTTATTGTTCATATACTGTTTTCCTTTCCACTCCCTTAAGTTGCTCTTTATAAATCAATTATTTCCAATGTAGTATACTTCTACCTTATCTTCATAAAGTTTTCCTGGTTACATACTTTAATTTCTATACTTAAACTCCCTAAAGAGTTTATTAAATTTCTAGGAGAGAAAAATCACCCGACACTTGCTGACGAAACACATTATGTAAATTTTCTTGATCTACAACTAAAAAACTCTAAAGAACAAACATTAGTTTTAAAGAAAGATTTATTTGCATATTTTAATACAGAGAGTAGGTATTTATTTCTTTTGGTTTGAATTAGTACTTTTTTTTTCCAAAGAAAGCGGTTGACTCGATTTTTTAGGGTTGAACATTTACAATTAAGGGTCAAGTAGTTTCCTTTTTAATTATTAATATTTTAAATTCTCCCTTTTGATATCGAACTGGTCCTTATTAGTGGGGTAATGCTTTCACATTATATCACATTGTTTATAATACATCAATATGTTATATCAATTAGTACGTATATCACATTGAGAAACACCACTGTATATAAACTGTATAGGTATTTTATTGGAAAATTACAAATAGAAAATAAACGGAAAGGAAAACAAATAATTACTAGGTCAATACGGCGGCACCACGCCGAGAATACGAACTAAAAATGTTGAGACGATATTACTAACTGTAGTAGCAGTCGGTCACTGGACTAGTATAGAAGATAATCCTAATTCATCCTTTTGATCAGTAGTTACACTTTACACAAGTGTAATAATGTAGTAGTTTACTCTTGGGGAGGAAAGATCAATCGATTTGCTCAATACGTGTAAGCTCTCGACAACTATTTACTCAACAAACCCCAAATCAATATGGAAATGAAGTGGAAAAATAATTCCAAACAAACCCTCATTGACTTCACTTATGGCGGGCGGGAAGCAAAATATTGGCCCAGTGTCAACCTGACAGAATGTGTCCTCTTCTGCTCACAGCAGGACCGCATTGTGAGGGGAGTGGTGAGGATACACCTGTGGGAGAAGGGGGAGAATACGCCCCTGAAGAATGGAACACCGTTTGGCAAGTGAGGTTGAAAGGGGTTGGAGTCTTTCCCTTTTCTATTCCATGACCTTTTGTGACTTGCTCTCTAAATGCATGGGGAGATTTTCAGGACCTGGGAAGAACATACGTATATGATGGTCAATAAAGAACGTTTAGTGTGAAAAAAGTATAATATTTTGTACTCTAAACTAAAATCTCGGTGGGAGGTACATCATATTCGATCAATTCTAAAATGTTAGGAAAATGACGATTAATCCGTAGCAATGCTGCAATTGACTGCATTACTTATAGGAACTAATATTTTCCAATTGCTTTCACAGTCTTATCTTACCCGTAACACCAGTTCTTGGATACTCTAATGTTCCTGCATCAATATTATAGAAGAATCCCTTCGAAATTGCCGCAAATTCATTTAAGTTTGAATATTGAGTCAACTTATTAAACTAAAAGTTTTAAAAATAAAATAAAAACGTTTTAAAAATAAAATAAAAACGTTTTAAAAATAAAATAAAAACGTTTTAAAAATAAAATAAAAACATAATTCTAAGTAATAAGTTATTACTTAGAATTATGTTTTTATTTTATTTTTAAAACTTTTAGTCTGCTTTGATTTAAGGAATTAGAGGTAAACAAATTAGATATAAACATAATTCTGAGGAATTTTAAGGTGAAATAGATGCATTTTGATTTTGATATTTTGAATAATTTTTAATTTGGGAAATTACTTTGTTAAATTTTAAAAGGAACCAGTTAAGAGTTATATTTTTAGAAATTTATGTGAATTTTTTTGCATGTTTTGAATTATATGGACACTCTTAAAGGATTTCACTAATTTTCCATGAGTTAATCGCTCTTGTTGTATTATTTTTAGTGGTTTCTATAGACATACCACAATTTCGAAAATTTTTATTATTTTCTACATGATTAAATTTGATTTTACACTTGAAACTTGGTAGAAATGTTTATTTTGATCCTTAAAAATTAAATATCCCTTTATTTTTTAATTTTTTTTTAGTTTTTTAAATTTGGAAAAAAAAAGATTGGAAGAAAGGTTATTATGATACACACTTGCACACCGAATTAAAAAGAATAAATTCTTAACAAAATGAGCCTGATTTCATGTTTTTTAAGTTGTATAGTTCTAGAGTTATATAGATATTTTTTAAAAAAATGCAATGCAGGAAAAAAAACTTTACAAATGTCTTTGATAGTGAAAAAAAGAAGAGTGATGTAACAAAACCTGGAAAATTATATCTATAACATTGGTAGTTCTTTATAAAAAATCATGAACAAAATGTGAGGGTTTAATCTTTGTGTTTTGCATAAAAAACAGCATTTTTTCAAAACTTCCAGTCCTTTGCGGAACTTAAAAATATTTTTTGATAAATATTGATATCATATTGATAAATATTTATATTGAAATATTGATCTCATATTGATAAAGACAACTTTTTCGCGCTATTACAAAACGATTTGACATTTTTTTTTGTTCCACCCTAATGTGCACATTGGATATCGGATACTTGAGCCTAAAATATTTAGGCTCTCCTCCGAGTGTGTTTCTATGATGGAAAGATAACTAAACGTTGCATTTCTTCCAAGAAAGGGTCCATTTCATTAGTATTAGTAACTGTCAAAGGTAAGCTCACAGTCACCAACTGGACTCCTCCTTTGGCGACACGAGACCGAAACACGAGCATGTCGGACCCAAGAAAAATCACGTGAGATGGGTTCCTTAAATTATCTCTCTTTTGATCTTGAGAAAAGGGGTTAACTTGCTGTCACGGGAGAGATTGTCTCTGCGGTTATCGCTTTTCTTAATGACATGGTTGATAAAGAAGACGTGTTTTGACTGAGTTGACCACCGGTGAGAAGCCCCCTGCTTGGAGACAAGAGGCCGACGGTTCATAATTGATAGTGATTGTCGGTACAGAATCTTTTTGTTGAGCAAAAGAAACGACAGCGATTATGCGTAAAAACACGGATTCCTGCTGTCTGTGCTGAATAAAAGGGATTGATCCCGCGGAGCCGGCTGATTGAGATCTTTAGTGGCATTGACTGTTGCATTTGTATTGGTAATGTTTATTGGATGATAAGAAGTTGAGAAATTTTTAGGCAGGAGGCGTGTTAGATTCGTGATGGGTGTATTGCAAAGAATTAAGTTTTTCATGGAAAAAATTCTCATTTGATATCGGGATAGTGAAATAAAACCATTAATTTTACTCTATTTACTATTCAAATAAAAAATCTTCATATTCTGAAGAAAAAAACGTTTTTGGTGAACGGTGTCCAGGGAAAAACTTTTTAATTACTGATCCGTATAACACATTTTTGGTATCAAAATGTCCGGATTCTTTCGAGGATGTGCAAAAGACTGAATTTTTTAACTAAAATATTTTCATATTTTAAGATAACGGATAAGGTCGCAAGTACTGTAAAACAACTTATTATGCAACCAATCACAACAACCAATTGACGCCATATTTCATACTGAAACAATTTTTTTTCACGTTTTAAAAATGTACTTTCTAAATTAAATATCATTCAAAGACTGATAAAAGCATTCTAAAAAAACTTACAGATATTATACATAGTTAATAAATAAATAGTTAATAAATATTCAAACTTTTAAGAGTTATTTGTGGAGATGACCTGTTACGTTTGTTTTGAAAGTTGATTGAAGTTGTTTTACTAATTTTGGTATTAATATATTTTTTATAAAGTTAGTTAAGTTCAGTGAGCTGGGTTTTGTGAGGAATCCAAAAGGTGACTTTTTCATATCTAGATTTATACTGAGTGTTTCTTCCAAGATAATAGACAGCTAAGCGTTGTAAAAGTCTTATACAGTTACAATTATATTAACTGATAAAGTTAAGCTGAAGCAGTGCCATTAATTCGCATTTTAATGAATTCATACTTTTCATACCTACTTTTTACAATATTGAAAATATCTAGTTATTCACTACGACACTACAAATCAAAAAGGTAGGGACCTTTCCATTAGATTGGTATACTTAAAAGTTTTAAATTATATCAGGTTTGGATCTACGTTAATGGTTCATTCACCTTTTAGCTTATACATAATAGGACAAGAAAGTAGTAAATTTTCATCACTGACCTTTCCTTCTTCTCCTTTCCGTACACCTGATGTAGTACCCCCTACCTGTGCACGTGCATCGAGACCCTTGCAGGTGAAAGAGATCTAGTCAGTTTGGGGGAACCAAGCCTTTCGAAATTCTTTCGATTCACCCACCTGAAATTCTGGATTACATTCGGATTTTGGCTAAGGTCATGCACCTTCAGTCACGGCTTTTCCTATAATTTAATCTAAAGAGTAAATAAAATGCTTCGAAATTGAGCCAGATAGTTTTTTTTTACCCTGGACTTTTTCATTGAACAACCGGAGTGATTCCAATATGTTATTAAGGATTAAAATGAAAGAACTTCTAATTTGTGTTTATCCCCAAAAAAGCTATATACTTTGTGCAACAGACAATCCCAATGCTGGTAAAACTGGCTTTGCTGTTGGTGTCGTCGGAAGTATTTTGCATGATCTCTTTTCACTTTTAGAAGTTTAACAAATTATTTTGCTGTATTTTTTTTTAAAAAGAGCTCAGTATATTTTAAAGGATTATATGTATAAAACTTAGCGAGACTTTTTGAGGATGGCTAAATATTTTATCTAGACATAAATAAGGGGTAAATTTCTGAACCTATGATTGCGATCTGAACCTTGTAACCTCTCTAAAGAATGCAAATGTTTTTCTCAGACGATGATAGAAGAGTCTGAGGGGGACCTCCCCCAGAAAATTGTAGGGATTAAGAGCCTAAATAACTAAGATAACTGAGGTAATTTTTGATCAGCACAAGCACTTGATGAGTGATAAAGTTTGAACAATCTTAATAGGAAAGTGACCTTTTGGGCTAAGAAAAAGGTAAAAGGTATGGAAGAGAAAAAAAGGTAAAATTAAAAAAAAATTACGTTTTTTAAATTACTGAAAAATTTTTGGTCCTTCAGAATCTACTTTCTCATTTCTCTATTTTACACCTTTTCTCTCCTTTTTCCTTCATACCCCTTCTTTTTCAGTCCATCCAAGGAGGAGGCACTTTCCAGAGTCCCTTTGAATCCGCGCCTGCATCACACAAGTTGAGAAACAACCTCTCCCAGGTCTGGTCCATTTTTCAAGTTCATTAACCCAGTAACCCCCAAGTAATGGGAAAGCTGTCGCACGGGCAGTGGGCATTGCGGACAAAAGAAAGAGGGGGAGCAGCTGTCCAAGTCCATGACAACCCATCCATGTGATAGATCCACCCCAAAAACTTATAAGGGAGCTCTTACTTATACAGAGAGTCCGAGAGAAGCAACCCCTTATGTACTACTCTACAGACATTTCTGCATTAGGGCGAGCGCGCACGGGCGACTTTTGTCACGGTGACAAAGACAAAAACAACGTTGCTAAGACTGTTGTTAGGGGGCGGGACATATATAAGCATCCAATAGAAGCATTCGCACATGACATCACTGGAGGATGAAAACAACGTTGCTAAGGCCGTTGTTAGGTAAAGTCATGTGATTGAAAATGCTCTATTGTTTTCTTGTGATATTTTTGATACTATAGTAATCCTGGTCACCGTGACAAAAGTCGCCCGTGCGCGCTCGCCCTTAGGGTACATGACTGAAGGACAGAACTTTTCAACGTGGGAGGGAGGTTACAAAGGGCTTCTTTCCAAAATAAATTAATGAAATCTCCTTTTTGCCGGCATAATAAGAGAAATTGTAACAATAAAAGGATCCTTAAAGAGTTCCCAGCCTATTTTAAAGACTTAAAAAGACTTATGAGGAAAAGTATATCTTGTATTCAAATTAACTAACATAAAAAACAACTTTAAATACCCAACCAGATTGTTAAAAAAACCTAAAAATAGTTGGGTAACTAATAATATTCTAATTTTAATTCGTAGGAAAGAAAAGTTGTTCAGGAAAGTAAAAAGGTATCCTAACGATATAATTTATCTAACTGCTTATCGAAGTGTAGTTTCCGAATTAAAAGAAACAATAAAAACTACAAAATCAGACTACTTTAAAAATAAATTTTTGAATTGTAACTCAGCTAAACGGAAATGGGATCTTATAAACTACATGATTGGTAAACAAATAAAGCCTAGTACCTTGCCTGATTATTTCAATAACCCTTACTCGGCTATACAATTTAATAATTTCTTCAATAGCTTAGGACAAAATTATTTCAGTCAGGACACAACTAGAATTGAACTATTTAATATGTATATGTTGCCAAACATTAGCTCTTTTGTTTACTTCCAATACAATAACTCTGAAATGTTAAATTTGATAAATGCCTTCACCAAGACAGACAGCTATGACTATGATGGGATAAATATAAAACTAATAAAAAGATTGGTAAATCATAATATTTCGTTCATTACTAATTTTGTAAATACTTCAATCATGAAAGCTGAATTTCCCCAATCACTAAAAAAAGCTACCATAACCCCTATTTTCAAGTCTGGTGATAAATCTTCCTTTTCAAATTATAGACCTATTTCGATTCTTCCCACTTTTGCCAAAATAATTGAAAAAGCCCTATCAAACAGAATGTACGATTATTTACATAAAATAAAATTCTTCGCGGACAATCAATATGGTTTTATTAAAGGACGAAATACTGAAAATGCACTGTTACAATTTTCAAAATTCATCTACAATAGTATAGACAGAAACAAAAAAACAGTAGCGATATTCCTAGATATATCAAAAGCCTTTGATAATGTCAATCATAATTTGCTAATAAAAAAATTAGACTTTGCTGGTTTTCGTGGAAATACTCTAAATTGGTTTAAAACATATTTATCAAATAGGGAACAGCGCGTTAAAATCCAAAATAATTTTAGCAATTTTAGTATATCAAACCGAGGTGTTCCTCAAGGTTCAATTTTAGGTCCTTTATTATTTCTTATATTTATTAACGATTTATGTAAATTACAGTTATATGGCAAAATCTTAACATATGCCGATGATTCAGTCTTGCTATATTCATGCTCTGATAATAATACACTTCTTTTTCAAATTGAATCTGATCTGACTGAGATAGGAAAATGGTTTACTGCGAATGATTTATGCCTAAATTTAAATAAAACAAAATATATTTGCTTCAATTTAATACATTCTGAAACTAATCTTAATATTAAATTTCATTCTTCTTATTGCAAAGAAAATAAATCTAACTGTCAGTGCCATGTTCTGAAATCAGTTTCTTCAATAAAATATCTAGGTTTACATATTGACTCTAACTTAAAATGGAAAACTCACATAAATGAATTATGTAAAAAGTTACGCTTTATATTGGTTAAATTTCATCACCTAAAAAATAAAATAGATGCAATATTTTTAAAAACACTTTATTATTCTTGGTTCTACTCATTGTTAAATTATGGTATTATTATTTGGGGAGGCGATTATAAATGTAATTTATTACCACTAATTTCGATCCAGAACAAGTGCTTCAAAATCTTAAAACCCTATCAATCTAATGCTTATATTTTTAGAAATTTAAACTTACTACCTCTAAAATATGACTTCTTATTCCGTGTAGCCCTTTTTTTGTATAGAAACAAATCAATATGTGACTTAAAATTAAATGTATCTCTAAGAAGACCTAATGAAATATATAAAATTCCTCATTTCTCTAAAGAAATATTTCGGAAGCATTTTTACTTTTTAGCACCCAAAATCTACAACCATTTGCCTTCTTATCTTCAAAATATTAAGATATATTCAACATTTAAACGCGAGCTTTTTAATTTCCTAATAAATTTGGACGACATAGACCGTCATTTTCATATTTAAATTGAAGCAACTATACCTAAAGTAACCAGCCTCTTGCCAATTATGTTTATTATTAAACGTTTGTTATTTGATTTTAAATTTTTGTATATTGTTTTTTGTATTGTATTGTTTGTTTTGCATTATTATAGTAATCTTATTAAATCTATCTGTCACCTGAACGGGACAAAAGTCCCCTTGGTGATAAATATATTACTTTGTCAGTTTTGTTGTAATTTTCGTTATGAAAATAATAAAGCTTATTATTATTATTATTATTATTATTATTAAAAAAGTAATACTTGAAAAAATATGAGTTTTATAAAAAATGAGTTCAAAAATTCAAAAGCTTAAGTCTAGCTAGGAGGAGAAAAGGAGAGATCTATAAGGAGAGCTGCAGCCTCTTACAGAGCAACCTCATATACGGACATAGAAGAATAAGTCATTGTCATTCAAGTCCATTGACGGCGATTAAAAGTTTCCCGAAGAGTCCCAGCTCAATCAGAGTCCTCCCCGCGAGTCAACAAACTGATTGGGAGGGACCATTTTGTGACGCTAATCTCTCATTAAAAGCCCCCCTCGACGAAAGAGCAAAAGGTGTTTGCGCTTCCCTTTAGCAGAGCGCGGATTTTACGGGGAGATGCGCCCTGCCATGGGTTGAATTTCGAGCAGGAAAAATCGAGTGGGGGTTGTTGGGATATGGTTATCATTGTTGGGTGATTTATGGATAATGATATTTTACATAACGTTGTTGTGAACTGGATATTCAGGATATTTGCTGAGGTCGTGAAAGTTTTGTATGGTATTGGCGTTTTTTTTTAATTACTCTCCTTCACCAGACATACTATAGAGTAAATTTATTATTTTCATAACGTATATTTTAAGGAAGGTTTAAAACAGAATTTAAGTTAAACAAAAATTCAAAAAGTCCAGGGAGTAAGGAGGTTTTTAAAAGGTTTTCATAATTTAGTAGCTTTATAGATATTTTATGTGCAGTCAGAAAAAGATTTTAAAATCTTTAATTAAAAAATATATAAGATATATCTCTTGAAACATTTATGTATAAGAATTATTTATAAGTAGAATCATATTATTTCTCTCGTTTTTAAATCAATGATTTCTCTCATCTCGAGAACAAATTGAGAAGGGTATTTTTCCCTTGACAAGAGTTTAGTTTTGTCATTTGTGGCTCTCATAACGGGTAACTTACTGGACGGTTCTCTAAATACGCAATTCCATAAAATATATTACAATTTAAAAGAATTTCATCACACTCCATCATACATGATGCAAGTTCGTAGATTTATGACTGCTCAGTGTTTGACATGCTCTAGAAATTTTCATGATGCAATTTACCCATAAAATAAACCCTAATTATAGATATTGATCGGCCGGCCACCCCAACGATTCGGTATTTACCCAAGAGCTCCAGAATCCCCCACCCCCTCTGGTACTCAGGTACGACCCCCAGATAAACGTTTGTCAATATAGAACACAGAAACCGATAGCAACAGGGTGCCGGGTCTAGACGGAGACAATATGACAAACACACCGAAATTAGAACGCGAGAAATTCCAGTCGTTCAGACGCTAGATTTTTCCTGATATACTCCAATTATTCTGTCACAGTATTTATAATTCTAACCCCTCATTTCCTCAGTTTGATATTACCCTTCATTGATAACATTACCCCCTCTGGACACAATGAAACACCTGAAAGGGGTACAGAGAATAGGCACTGATTTAGATTTATGTCATATGTTTGGGGTGGAGGAAAGAGGAATTCCATGAAAATCTTTCTTTTCTTTTCAGGAATCTCTCCTTCACTTGTTCTCTTCTTGATTCATTGTTCCATCCCTATGTATGTCAGACGATGCCATGTATGGAAGAAAGCCTGATGTCATCGATGTAGTATAATGTTGGAATGATTTGGTATCAAGATCTTTTACGCATTAAAAGATTCGCGTGGAAATATTATTCATCTTGCAAAAAAAAAGAAGAAGATATTAAAATGTAAATTAATTCTAGAGCAGTTTAACAGTTCATAAACAGATGGTATTTCCAAACAGTGGCGGATCCAGGATTTGGTTTTGGGGGGGGGCTAAGAATTTTTATAATCCAATTGTATCTTCTTGTTTATCTTATTATGGAAAAGGTAGTGAATTATCCTGCTCCAACCACTAAAAGGGGGGGGTCTGGGGGTTCTCACCCAGAAATTTTTGGAAATTTAAGTAAAAAAAACCCACTTTTTCAACTTGTTTTGGTACACCTCATACGAATTTCGGACATAGATTTCATGGTAGAATTTTTGTGTTTTTACAAACTTAATATAAAACAAAGTTGTAATAATAGAGTTACAAGTACTAAGGGGCTCTAGGGGTCCTCCCCTAGAAAATTTCTGAAAATTTAAGTAAAAAAACACTTTTTCAACTCGTTTTGGTACGCTTCATCCGAATTTCGGATATAGATGTTATGGCAGAATATTTGCGTTTTTACAAACTTAATATAGAGTAGAATTGTAATAATAGAGTTACAAGTACCAAGGGGGTCTGGGGGTCCTCCCCCAGAAAATTTTTGAAAATTCGACCTTGAAATAACATGGTTTTAACTCATTTTGGTGCATAAAATTCCATATTATATAGTGTAAAGTTTTTTCATTTTGGGGGGGGGGCTCAAGCCCCCTAGCCCCCCCCCTGGATCCGCCAGTGTTTCCAAAAATGTGGTGAATTTCACTTGAACCCTGGGGGAGGCCGCTGCGTCATACAACCGTCCCCTGTATACTCACATATAAAAAGCAAAACAACGTAATTTTCAAAATTCGATGTCATACAATAGCTTGGTGATTCAAAGAATATAAATAATATTTAGACTTCTTTCTAAGAGTATCCTGTAGTTTTTCAATAGGGTTCACTTCCAAAAAACGTGCAGAATATTTTTACAGCTTCATCAAATAAAGTAATAAATTAATTTTCATGCTGATATGATAAAAAGAGTTCTCTCCATGTTCCATAACTGGAAGCTCTTTTCGTCAGAATGTAGGACTCTTTTAATTTGTTGGTTGACATTCATTTAAACTCTCCTGATCATTAGTCCTCCATTCTTATTCGCCAAACTTCTCAACGAGAATTCTCCATCAAGCAAGGAAACTGTTGCCACTCTCGGTCAACCAAACTTTCGGAATCTTACCCAAATGAACCGGTGTGCTCGTTAAGAAGGATCATCGGGATGATGGCGCTTCTCAAAACTCGGGGTCATTAGTATTCCAGACCACCCCTCGAGGGCAGAAGTTAATTCTTGAGATTTGTTAAAACTCTGATTGCGAGCCTCTTCGAAAAGAGGTTTCGAGGTTTGCTCGACTATGAAATCGGGTTCGTCATTAATAGTTGGGGACCTGGAAGAGTTGTTCCCCACCATTCCCAAAGAGTTCAAATTGAGAATGTGTTTGGCGAGGGAAAAGAACTGTGATGGTTTCATATGGAAAATAGTTGTTTTATGTATATAGTTATAGAAGGTATATCAATATCTATATAATGTTAGACATTTTTCTATGTTTTTGTGGCTTCGAAAATTTTCATTCAATATTGCCATAAATATTTCTTATGACATTTATATTTATTTGTTTGGAAAGAGACTGGAAAAATTTTAGAGGCGTTAGAAGGGATATTTAAAAAGAGGTCAGTTTTTAGTAAACCATATTAATTAATTAATTTTGTCTACCGTCGTTGGTAAGATTATGGAAAGATGAATCTGGATACTGTCAGTTATTCCGTAATTTAAAATTAAACAAATAAGAAGGGTTCCTACTCTTATGTAGAACCAATAAATGGGGCCTTTAATAAAGATTTATTTTCAAAAAATACTTCTAATTATGTTCTAATTTACCTTGAAGAAGTGTTTAAAATTGTGATCAGTCAAATAAGTTAAATTGATAAAATCCACATAAAATACTGAATTTTGGAATTAGGAATGACCCGGTCAAGAACATGTATTTAAAATGTGGACTTTGTGTGGATTATGGAGCTTATGATCAAAAATCCCACTCATTTCTGTCAATTCCTTGCTTTGCTTTAAGAGGTTGAAAGAAAAAGAGAGATGCAATGGAGAAAGAGAGAGAGAGACCGACCCGACCCAATATTTTTAAGAACACTGCTCTCCGCTGTTCCTCGTTTCCCCTTTTGTGTTGTGAGGTAAGGGTGTGAAGTTAAGGTCAGTGGGAATGGTGATACTGGATTAATAAAAGCTTATTTTACAGATACACCATAAAACCTTCAATTAATATCCCTCAACACTTGACACTTCGACCCAGCCTGTATACCACAACCAAAGTGCAGTCAATATAAATTAATGCCCCGAAGCACCCTCGTGTGAATCACCCCCCCCCAAACGATCCACACCATCGATACGATGGAGCTTAATGGACTTCGCCTAATCGAGCATTAATACGGGGGGCTTCAGCCCCTCAAACACGGCGGGTGGGAAAAACTGCGACAAATCGTCAACAATCCGTTGACCATCGGCTGCCCTTTTCGCGGCCCCGTGTCAAGCGGGGGCAGCTGCACACTGCACGTGCGGCCCAGGGATATACTATGTAATTGTCGTCTGGGGCTGGGGGAGGTTCGATTCAACAGGTGATGCCGCAGGGATTGCGGCGGTTGGGGATATGCCACTTAATTAGGGGCTCATGAATTGATCGGATGGGTGGGGGAGGTGGCTCTGTTTTTCTGAAAATTTTGGGGCTGTTTGGAATGTTTACAGCACTTTCACTAGCAATATGGTTTTTATGTAAGAATGAAAAAGTATAAGTACACCAAAGTGTTATAAAATGCGAAATCTCCAAAGGGGATGGATCAGGAAATATCTGTATGAAAGCAGCCAAATAATATCAGCTATTTTCAGCTTTGCTGTAGTTATTTTATTTAAGATCTCTTTACCTTTTAATGCTAAGAGTTTTTTCTATGAAGAAACCCTCTTTTCCTTTTTTTAAGAATTCCCTAGTATTGTTTGAAAATTCTAGAATGAAATATCAAAAACACGAAAGAGAGGGGGAAACGAGATAAATTAGGAAAGAGAAAATTAGGAATGGAAAAGAGAAGCGAAGATTTTCTTTTACCTTTATTTTATAATAAAAGAAAAAAGAGAACAAAAGAAGACTATGAGAAAAATATTGATGAAGAGAGAAGGGAGGAAAATAGATTAGAGAAGGGAGCGAGCGAATGAAAAAAGGAGAGAAACTGAAAGCGAGACCAACAGAGAGGGGAAACAAATTATCTCACGGGTTCTGAACATACTACTATAACTGATTACTCTTAAATGCATATTAAATTTCTCAGAGTTTTGGTCAACGATGAAGAAATTTAAATTATTCTAGTAATAGCTTATTAAATTTTTGCACTAGTCTAGAAATTTAACGTAGAGAAATTCCTTCAAGGAATCATGTCATCTGTTGTAGGTCTTATCAGAGATTCGCATGGACGATTATATGTTGCACGTCGGGTGTTCGACATCTGTTTGGAGCTTTTGATAAATTTTATCGTTAAATCGGGAAGGGGAAGAGTGTCAGGATGGCCGAGAGGTCTAAGGCGCTGCGTTCAGGTCGCAGTCCACTTCTGTGGGCGTGGGTTCGAATCCCACTTCTGACAAGTGTTCATTTTTGAAACTGAGGGGTTATTTTTTGAAGGGGAAAATAAAAATATTTTTACACAAAGAAATGAATTTTAAGGATTAGTTAGTTATGCATAAAATAACTCATTTTAATGTCATTAGTATTTATAGCAGAAGAAAATTTATTTCGAATTAAAGAAAGTTTAGGATATTTTTAAATTTTATATTTTGTTATATAGTAATGTATGATTTTTCCCATAATATTTTAATATGTATAAAGAAAACATGCTAATGTCTGTTCGAATAACAGCAAAATTGTTAAAAAAATTTGCTGTTACTAAGCTCTCTTCCCCAGCACAAATGTCGAATTTTCCAACTTTTGATAATCAGATAATTTTTTATTTTATATTGAATAAAAATCTTGAAATTAATCGGATATTCTTTCGGAGTCCTTGACTGATAATTTTTTTTATTTAGTTTCAATATGATCTTGATTATCTTATCTTTATTACATTTTTAACTACATATATGTTACTGGCAATGTGATAAATTCAGTGGAATTTATGAATGAAATTTATCACTTTGCCCGCCTCCACTTCACTTCCAATCACTTTCACCATAACATATATACAGCAAGAGAAAGGTATTTTATTTTAAAATGACCTAATAATTCATTCCCATTAATATCATTACTGAAATAGTATTAGTTTCCACCTGGCTTTTTTTCTACTAGATCGTAATGTCACCAAATTTCAGGTGAGAACGTTGCATGTAACGAGTTGACACGGTGATTCCCCGTGTAATGGCAAGGGGGCGGTTGTCATAGGTCAGGAGAGGATTGTTCAAACAAGCCGCAGGTGATGTCATGCTCTGTACACCCCCGTTTTCGCAGCTAACGGAAGGTCAGCTAGTGTTGAAAAGAAGGGTTCATTTTGATTCAAATGATGCTGATGTCTGTTTGATTTGTAGTGTACGACTAAACGTTTGGAACGATGTTACAAATAACAAAAGTTAAAGGTTCTGTTTGACTGATTGAGATAAGTTATTCATATTCATTATTCTCAAATTCTCTTCCATCCAGCTTTCCTTTTATTCATGTAATTTATCTCATTTTATTTCCTTTCAATCTTCTTTCCCTTTTACTCATCCCTTTTATTCACTATCATCATCGTTTATCATTAGTATTTCCTTTTCATCAATTACTCTCCCTTTCACCTCATTCTCTTCTCCTCTCACTTTCATTCTCTTTGAACTTTATCTCCCTGTCATTCATTTTCTTTCTCTCATCCCGGCACGATCACTTCTCTCTTCTTCTTACCTGGGGTAAAGTGATCACTTCTCTCTTTTATTCCTTCTCTTATTCTTATTTTGAATCCTTCTAATATTTTCACTCTTCCTCTTCCATTCTCTTTCTTATCATTTCTCTTTCACTGCAAAGATGTCGAGAAAGTTGTGGGTGTAGTGATCAATGAAAACACTGTTTTTTTTATTTTATTATCTGGTTTATATACATGATTTTAACTGATGCGATCCCCAAACTATGCTTTCTCTCATCCTCTTTTTCTTCCCACATTTCCCCTCATCCCTCATCTTTTCTTTATCATATCTATCCTTCTCCTTTTAATTTTCCCTCTCATCATTTTAAGTTAAATGGGCAAAGAAGCACTCAATGAAGTACTAGCAAATGGTCAACACAATTTTGATGTAACAATGTAACTGTTGTTAAAAAGTGTTGTTGATTTAATGACAATGGACTCTAACCGCCTATCTGGTTCGAGACTATAAAAAGTCACGTGTCGGTGGTAAATAAACTCTCACTATCAAATCATATCTCATTATCATCATATCTCACTACAAACGCTACTAGTGTAGTATCTTTGGTAACCAATTGCAAGCTCAGTAGGTCACGTGTTGGTTCCGTGTGACGTCAGACGGTTAGAGTCCATTAACAACAATTTTGTTTAATTTAACACAGTTTAATTAAGAAAATAGCATACGCTGATCTATGTAAAAAAATTTGTATCTGAATATAAGATTTAAAAATAATTAAGTGGATTTTTTTCTATGGACCTCGATACAAATTTTCAAAATTATTCGGACCCTACATAAAACTACTTGCCGCCCGCTTCTCTATAGAATATTTCTCTTTCTCACTTGGATTCTTGGAAATTCTTCTTCCAACTAAAAACCATGCACTCTTCACTCAAGAAATTGAAGAAACCAACCATGGAGTTAGGAAGACCCAGTCACACCTCCAAAAAAACCCCTCCACATATATAAAGACATCAAATCGAGCATCTGCCTGCCTTCACCCACACTCCGCTCACAAAAGCCTCCCCGCCCCGCAGTTAAAAAAGTCTTTCACATCTACGCTCCAAATCCGACACATCAGCAACAACAAGACTCGTTGAATGGAGTCGAAAAACTCTATGGTCGATGAAATAAGTGAAAAGGGATTAGCTCCGCGTCTTCCGGTGGACCGATGAGCTAATGGCCGAAGATCGATCCGGGAAGATTAGGGAGAAGGTGTTTGGACACAGCGCGTGGGAAAGTGACAAAGAGATTTATGTAATGGTGATGTATAATATTTGGGGATGAGATCTCACTTGGCTTGTTTGCCATGGGTGTTTGTTTGCCCCGGCACCTTCACTGTGGGAATCTTGGGGGAAGTGCATGTGAGTTAAATATGGAAACGTGGGTTATTTTTTTCTAGTTCATTTGTTTTCACTTTCAATTGTTGTGAGGGAAAAGAAATGAGTGGGTGAGAGTCAAGGGGTGCCAGTAACGATGTGCGATAGCTTTACATTGGGTGGTCGGTAAAATTGTACCTAAATAAATACTGAACTGAAAATTATTTTTTAACAAGTTTCTGGGTTTTTCTTGTTCTTCATAACTTTAATGTTTGATAACTTTTAAGCATTATTTGTGTGCACAGTTAAAAACACTCCACTCCTTAAACTTAGGAAAACGAGGCTTACGGTGAAGCGATGTTTTAGTAGAGGAAATTTCACAATCCAAAATGCCTCATTAATATACCTAGTGGTTAGGGAACGTACCCATGCTACGTGACCTGTTTAGGGGGAGGGGAGGGGGGTCTTCAAAATGCCACGCTTGGTCACAGGGGGGAGGGGGGGGGGCTTAGGGTTTCGTCACGTAGTCAAAAAAATAAAGAAAAAAGACTTGTTTTTGTAAATTAAGTTACTGTTACAATAACTTTTACATCAGTTTTTTCTTCTTTTCCACTTGTATGCACGCACTCTTGGCGTCACGAGACAAGCGCTGTATTAATAAAGACAAATAGTAAGCCAAATTAACTTCTTTTTAACTTTCTGTTGGCTAAAAATGATTGAAAACCGTATTTATGAACTACTACGTGAAAACTAGAGGGGTCTTGGCATATACTACGGGTGGTCACCAAGGGGGGGGGAGGGGGTCCAAAACAGTAAAAAATAGGTCACGTAGTATGGGTACGTTCCCTTAATATAGTTGATAGGGTACCAAATTAATTCCATTCATACTAAAACTTAGACTTAGACTTAGCTTAGACCATGCTAAAAAAATAGAAATCTCCATAAATCAGTGGTTCTCAACTCGAAGAAATTATGGTCGACGCAGATGAATCACGAACCACCCTTACCTTACAATTGTGAATATGAATGTTTTCATTGGTTTTGAATCACGTGAATATCCTCAAAGGATTCTATGAAAAAAAATTGTTTATAAGAATAGCATATGCATCTGCTATGTATAAGAATAGCAGATTCGTGTTTTTGGCGTGGTGGTAACGATATCTTTGAATATTCACTTTTTAAGTAAAATAATTCCTCTAGTTTCATTCGTTAATTAATTCGTATGTCGATTTTTTTCTTTTTTTTTTGCATTTTAGTTTATTTAATTTGATATTTGAATCATCAAAGCAACCAAAATTATAATGCGCTCCTGAATACACTTACAGTTAAAACTTCCTACATTTGAAGATGGGGACCTAAAAGAGTGAAGAAAAAAAAATCCACGGCTTTCTATGGAGCGGTGCTCTTTGGTTGTAATCCAAAGTGTCTCAAAATGAGCTAAAACAATCCTTTAAAAGGTCAAATTTCCAAAAATTTTGAAAGAAAAACTCTTTTATTGATGGCCTTTGTGTACTTAAAAAAATATTTTTAATATTGGATGAGAATTAATTATCGGGGAACTAGAGATTAAAAAGTGTTATTTTATCTTAATTATTATACTAATTACTAATAAATTATTAACGATTAATAATATAAATAAGTAATTAATAGTAATGTGAAATTTATTTTACTAATTACGAAGAATTATTGATACATAATATTAAATTTTTCCCTCTGGATCCTCCCAAAGGAAAATCCTGGCTACGCCCCTGTAAGAGACCAATTTAAATTTTGCTTAATTTTAATTTTTTTCTCTATGATGAACTTGATATAAACTTCAAATTTGGTGGATGGGTTTCTTTTAGAAGTTAAAAAGCAACACAATTTTAAATTTAAAAAAAAATTAAAAAATGTATTAAAAATTTTCTTTTTCTTTCTTTTTAAATTTTGAACAAAAATTTCAAGGAAAGTTGGTCTTAAGTTACTTGCGTTAAAAGAATGCAGGAAAAAAAACTTCACGAGTTTCGTTTAACTCTAAAAAAAATTATTCCTCTCAAACTAATGGTAGGATAAAAAATATGAAATCAAGCGTACATTGTAAGCAGTGGCGCAGCCAGAAATTTCTTCTAGGGGGGGTCCAAGTCTATCGACCAGGATCGTTATGCTTTTGTTTCGGAGGGGGTTTTGACTCAACATTTTTTCTGAAGTACATCCTAATATTAAGAGTAATATTAGATTTACTCTAATTATAGAGATATTTTAGACGACTTGCACAATTACTTTTAATTTTGGTCCAGTAAATTTAAAAGAGTATAAATATAAACAATATGTGAATTCCTAGTAAAATTGGAGGTCTGGGGGTCCTCCCCCAGAAAAATTTTGGAAATTTCCCCCTCCAAATAGTGTTTTAACTCATTGACCTAGATTCCAAAGAGTATAGTAAATTACTCATTGTAAGTGGCAGAATTTTCTGGAGAAAACAATATACAGTAAAATAGAAGGCAACATTTTGAAGAGGGTTGGGGGTTCTATATAGAAAACTTTTGTAAATGTACCCCCAAAGTAGTGATATATCCCTTATGTACTTGGATTACACCTAAAAGAGTAAAGAGCCTGTAAGTCGCACAATTTTCAAGGGAAACAGTACATAATATATTTCAAAATTTCAATGGGGGGCCTGGGGGTCCTCCCCCAGAAAATGTTTGGAATTTTTTCCTTAAAAGTAGTGTTTTAACTCATTTTGATACCCTTTGGGTTATACCCGTTGAGGACTCCTCCCCGACCCGTTGAGGACATAATTTTCAAGGAAATAGACAGCATTAATTTTATGTCAAAATTTCAGGAGGGGTTGAGCCCCTAAACCCCACCTTGGGTACGGCCCTGCTATCGACAAATCCTAACAAAATTACCCCCCTCCAAAGACGCCTGGGATATTTCGGGCAAATATAATACTTAGAGGTGCACTTAATGGAATTTTTTGTGCGGCAACGTCCGCCCCAAGTAAGAAGGGGGTCTGGGGCCCTCCCCAGAAAATTTTTCAGAAATTGGCCTCTTAAAAGTAGTATTTCAGCTAATTTTAAGATATTTTGGATTACAAAAGTAGAGGGCCCCGCTCCTTGTAAGCCACAGAATTTCCAAGAAAAAAATAAATAGAAGACAAATTTTTGAGTGGGCTTTGGGGGACCTCCCCCCCAAAAATTGAAATTTTTGTCCTGTAAAAGTAAATTTTTATCACATGTAAGACCCATTTAGTTACCTCAAAAGAAGATCGCTCTTATAAAACCATTTTCATTTAAAAGAAAACACAGTTAATAAACATGCATCAAAATTTGGGAGGGGGCTTGAGGGGGGTACTCCCCCAAAAATTTTTAACATTAAAAATAAACAATAAGAACTTAAAACTCATTTTAAGACCCTTTGGGGGTGCACCCAAAACCCACTCATTGTAGGCCGCATAATTTTCAAGACGTGTATGTAGACGTGAACATTTCTAAAGGTGGCTGGGAGTCCTCCCCAAGAAAAGTTTTGAATTTAGCCCTTTTAGTCCAAGAAAAATAAGGTTTGCTTCGGAACTAATTGTAAAAGAAAGTTTGATGGTTGATTCTTATAGGAAATTTTCCGTAGAAAACGATGGTGAAAAGTCTACCGAGCTACGACGTGTCCTTTAGCCAATATGGCGGATTTTCCAAAATGGCGGCCACTTATTTTTCACATTTTTATTTTTTACGTTTTTACATGTAAATACATATTTTTTTTGCATAACATAAATTATTCTCTATTAAATTACCTATAAAATGGTATATTAACCAAGATTGTGCGATATTTAGAACCTAATAAAATAATTTTCAAAATGGCGCCCGCATATTTCAAACTTAGTGGAAAATGGATATTTTTGAATTCCTACCCACCTTTATGAGTATTTACCCTTAAGTATCGGTAAATTATGATTACTCTGCTCATATTTTACTTAATAACATGTAAAACTTCTAATTTTTAAGAAAATACACAAATTTAAAGCAAACATATATTTTTAATCTTGACTATTTATTCTGATTATTACAACATTTTCCAACATTCCCTTTGATTTTATGCATACAAAACATTATTTTCTTTGAACAAATAATAATATTATAATATATTTCTAAATAAAGTAATGAATTTTAGGTTAATGAAAATTAAATTTATTTAATTATTTAAACTTAAATTTAATTATTTTAATTTTAATATCGCTAAGTTCTTAATAAAAAGTAACCTTCACTAAGTTTTTTTAACGTTATAATGTCTAATTATATTTTTAAGAACTATTTTAATCATCTTCCATATCTACATGTGGGGCCGTCCATAAATGACGTCACGCTTAGAGGGGAGGGAGGGGGTTCATCAATTTGTGACACTTTGTGACAAGGGGGAGGAGGGTTTTCAAGAATTGTGACATCACAAATTGAAAATCAAAAATAAAACTAAATCACAAATTCTTTTCTGGAAAATAGCTTTGAACTTATTGAATCATATTGAACTTATGAACTTATTGAAATCACTTTGAACTTATTAGGTATGGTGCACCTAAAATTAAATATAAACATTGGGTCCCAAATTCTTACCAACATTATTCTAAACTTATTATTGGTAACAGTCCGTGACATGTGACAAAGGGGGGGGGGAGGGGATATGGTAAAGTGTGACACTTTGTGACATAGGGGAGGGAGGGGGTCAAAAATATTGAAAAAAAGAGTCGCTACAAGCACTTGTACATATTGTACCTTGATTTCTGCATCTACATTGTACGGTAGCATATTGGCTAATTTTAAATCCACATTTGACAAATTTCAAAAGATGGTCTGGAGCAGGTGCTTTTTTCATCTCTATAGGTCTCAAACCTCCTTCCCGTAATTCTCAACCCCAGTCACAAGGGTCCATGGAAATTCCTATCCACTGCTGCTTGATGATAAACTCTTAAACAGTGAAAGTTATTAGAATCTATTGTAGGAGGCAATATTTCTGGTGTTACTTGGACTGATTTTGTAGCTTTTGTTTGAAAGTTTGCAGTCTTACGTCAATTAAAGAGTCTCCCACTCTACCCCCTAGAGAGATGTCATTGCTCTACTGGCCAGCAGTCCGGGTATTTTGAAAACATCACATTGATTTTTGAAATCCTCGTTTTTTGAAATTAATTTTAGACAGTCACTTTTTCTTAAGCCAAATGGTTGGGACGTAGTGTCGCATCCAAGCCTAGCTTGACCAAAAAGGATATTGGAACACTCATCCTCATCAAGTTTCTCTTGAATTTCCTTTAGGTTGTATATGACTGAATTCTTTGAAGTTTTTTTGGTTCAGGTATTAAAAATAAGTCACAGGACTTAGAGTTCATATGATGGATTAGTAACACCAGAAGATCAGTATCCTCACCAATAACAGATGTCGGTTGATTCAGTGCAGATGTGATGCCTTCAATTACGATCATGACATCTGCATCGTCTTCTGCTTGTTTCGTAATACATCCAGATTCAGCAAACTTTTTTGATAGATGATCTATGAAGGCTTGTTTATTATCACTGTTTAAAAGAAAAATGTCCTTCTTTATGGTGATTTCCATTGTAGTAACAAATCCAGACTGCTGGCCAATAGAGCAATGACATCTCTCTAGGGGGTAGAGTGGGATACTCTTTAAATGACGTAAAACTGCAAACTTTCAAACAAAAGCTACAAAATCAGTCCAAGTAACACCAGAAATATTGCCTCCTACAATAGATTCTAATAACTTTCACTGTTTAAGAGTTTATCATCAAGCAGCAGTGGATAGGAATTTCCATGGACCCATGTGACTGGGGTTGGGAATTACGGGAAGGAGGTTTGAGACCTATAGAGATGAAAAACGCACCTGCTCCAGACCATCTTTTGAAATTTGTCAAATGTGGATTTATAATTAGCCAATGTGCTACCGTACAATGTATATGCAGAAAACAAGGTACAATATGTACAAGTTCTTGTAGCGACTGTAGAGGTGTTAGCTGCTGCAATACTGGACATGTAGATGGGGAAAATGATTAAAATAGTTCTTAAAAATATAATTAGACATTATAACGTTTATATGAAGGTTACTTTTTATTAAGAACTTAGCGATATTAAAATTAAAATAATCAAATTTAAGTTTTAATAATTAAATAAATTTAATTTTCATTAACCTAAAATTAATTATATTATTTGTAAATATATTATAATATTATTATTTGTTCAAAGAAAATAATGTTTTGTATGCATAAAATCAAAGGGAATGATGGAAAATGTTGTAATAATCAGAATAAGTAGTCAAGATTAAAAATATGTTTGCTTTAAATTTGTGTATTTTCTTAAAAATTAGAAGTTTTACATGTTATTAAGTAAAATATGAGCAGAATAATCATAATTTACCGATACTTAAGGGTAAATACTCTTAAAGGTGGGTAGGAATTCAAAAATATCCATTTTCCACTAAGTTTGAAATATGCGGGCGCCATTTTGAAAATTATTTTATTAGGTTCTAAATATCGCACAATCTTGGTTAATATACCATTTTATAGGTAATTTAATAGAGAATAATTTATGTTATGCAAAAATAATATGTATTTACATGTAAAAACATAAAAAATAAAAATGTGAATAATAAGCAGCCGCCATTTTGGAAAATCCGCCATATTGGCTAAAGGACACGTCGTAGCTCGGTAGACTTTTCACCACCGTTTTCTACGGAAAATTTCCTATAAGAATCAACCATCAAACTTTCTTTTACAATTAGTTCCGAAGGAAGCCCTTTTTTGAGCTAACTTTCTTGGACTATTTGTTACTAGCCCTGTTTTAACTCATATTCAGACCGAAACACACATTTTCAGACTTCGGGTTTTCACCCGAAAAGGGTCATTGACGTGAAAATTTCGGGAGGGGAGATGGTTTGAACCCCCAACACTCCCTTGGATACAGCCCAAGGCTAAAATATTAGGTTAATCAGACGCTAATAATAATTTCTCGAAAGTGAACAATTTCATTAGGAACGGTTTGAAACGTTTCCGGGCTCATTAAGAACGGTCCCGAGTACCTCCAGCCTCTGGGGGGGGGTCCAGACCCCCTGGACCCCCCCCGTGGCTGCTCCCCTGATTGTAAGGCATAATAGTACATCATCATAGAAAAATTATGAAGTTTAAATTAAAATTTTATCTTGGCAATTTTGATCAATTTATTAAAAAATTATGAAATTACTTTTGACTCAAACTTTTGACTCAATTCCGGGGGAGTATTTTTTGATTCCGCTGAAGTCATGGCGCAGTTTACCATGGGTCCAGGTCTTCTGGAGACTATTTCTCTCCCCTTCAGAGCCATGGCAAAATTGTGGAGGTGGCAATAGATGGTGGCGGCATCTATCATCCAAAGGAAAACTGATAGATGCGTAATAGCTACAAATCAGTATAAAACCAGCCAATCAGATTTAAATATCAAGATAAACACATCGTGGGGGACGGATGGCCCGTTGGGTTTGCTCACCTGCCCTTCACGCTTCACTCCAGCAGTCTGCGCACTGCTCCGTTGTCAGTTCGATTCTGATTTTGTGTCAGTAAAATATATGTAACCAAAAACCAAATCAAACCTAAACACATCTTTAACTTTATCCAACAAAATAATATGTATTAAAAACTTAAAAACGGAATCCGATGATCCGATTCCGACATGATTGAAACTTTAAAGGTGGCGCTGTTGAGAAAGACTCGAAAGGGAGTGCTCTGTTTGAAAAGGAAGCAGGATCAAAACAACTAAGGTTCTCTCACTAAAAGAGGAACCAGGAAAAATAGTAAACATGGCAGGCGTGAAACGGCCTACATCTGCAAATCCAGTAAAACGAATGAGTTCTTTTAACCAAAGAACACCAACGACTGGGAAAAAACCTCTGCCTGAGCCAACCACTCTGAAAAAGGTTATGCTGATGATAATAATGCAAATTTGTCGGAGAATCGTTCTATTCGAAACAGACATAAAAATTCCAGTGTATCTCGCAGCTTTACTGTGTGGATCGCTGGTGAGCGATTTCACTCCACTACCTCGATCTTATTTTTCACGAAAAAACAACATGTTCAACTTGTATTTTGTCAAATGGGGATGGGCTTGGACCCTCATTTCTGTTGGAACATACCTGGCTCTTACGTCCTGGATTTACTGTTGCGGAAACAAGGATAGAATCAGAAGACACTTCTATCGTCTCTTGGTTGGTACCGTCGCATGGTTCTCTTGCACTAAGCTGTTTGTACTCATAGAGTACTGTACGCAGGGATGTTTGTCTCCGAAGTATACCAACAAAACCAGCTGTTTGTTGAATGGATCTATCTGGACAAGCTTCGACATATCTGGCCATGCTTTCTTGTTGATATACTGTAGTCTAATGATTACTGAAGAAGCCATGTCCATCAGAGGTTGGGAAAGAATCGGAGAACTTATTCGGTATGAAGAATTTGATGAAGAAAGCCCATTGAAGAATCTGTCTCCCACAGAACTATCTCATTTAAAGGAAAACTATAGCAAATATACTCCATACGTTAGAGCTACATTTGTATTTCTTACAGTTTTGTGTATCATATGGGACGTCATGTTGGTATCTACAATCCTATATTTTCACTCGATGGTCCAGAAACTTGTTGGGGGTTCTATAGCCATTTTAGTGTGGTTCTTTACATATAAATGGTGGTATACCAAGTTAAATTCTCCTGGTCTGCCTGGTGAGGGTTGCTTCAAATATAAAGATCAACAACCCATTACCCGAAAAACATGTGCTCATGGAATTGCTCAATGAAGTTGAGATAATAATTTGTGTGGATTTATTTGATTACCTGATCTCATTTTTGAGGCCTTGTAATTTTTTGCAACTATTTATTTATTACATAAAATCTGTGTCCTATGATTTTGCATGCTGTTTTAGTAATTTCTGACTGAGTTGTTTTGTGTTAGTCATTTTGAAGGTTACTTTTCCTTTATGAAAGAGTCGGCAACATGCAGTTAAAATTAGATTTTCATATCCAATTTCATGTTGGTATTTCAGTAACTTTTTATGTTTCTCTTCCTGTTAAATATCACTAAGTTTTGACTGTCAAAGATTAAAATTACAGCCAAAAATAGCAAACAAACTTATTTTTAAATATTCAGAATGATTACATTTAATTAGTTTATATTTGAATATTTTGCATACCAAATATTTTTCTTCTAAAGCCTTGAAAACAGAATTCAGTATACTTTTCAATCTGGAGTCTGGACAAAAATTGAGGCTATTGCTGCAACAAAGAGCTAATCCTGTAAATTTGCTTGAGATGGCTTGTTGTTGAGGTAAGCGCCTTAGTTGCCAAAATAATCAAAGTATCACAACTAATAGTGTTGATTTTATATGTGTAATTTTAAATTGACAGACCAATTAGTAAAATTGGCACAGCTTTGATAAGAGTCTTCCAGCTGCCATGTTTACCCACAACTCCCACAGCAACATGCTTAAGTGTTGTCATCAAGCTGTAGGTAAACATGGCGGCTGGAGGACTTATCGAAGCTGTGCCATAAAATTTCACACCCAGGTAATCATAAAGGGAAAATCGAAAAAAAAAAAATGGGCCTGCGTGACAATTTTGGCAAAATTTGATGTTGCCAATGCTGTTTATTGTGAGTAAGCAATTCTACTTCTATAGAGCTGGGTTGCCAGAATTCACTATTTTATTGCCATTTTCGGCAGCAGGCCCAGTTTCTTTGGATTCCCATATTAAGTCCCCTGAATTTTTCTCGTACATTTATCGAGTTTTAAGTCAATAATAGTTCTTTTACTTCATTATTTAAAAGGTATTTAGGGGCTACCTTATAAGGGAAAGGTAATCTAGTTAAACAGTTGGTTTAAAATAGTTTTACATGTGTATTGTGTATGTTTTTGAGTCGTATGGAACAGAGATAATCTTTTTGTTTTGGCTCTTCTTTTATCTTTTTCATTTAGTTTTGATACCTGTTTCATTAATAATCACCAGGATATTTTAGGCATCAAATATTCAAATGTCTCCAAATTTTTACTGATGGTGTTGTTTTCATTTTAATCCATTAGTTTGCAGTTTTTAATGATGAATTTTGATACACATATAAGCTTAACTTTTATAACTTGTTAAAACTGTCAATGGGTGGGTTTAAGGGTCATGTTCTTTTTTCCTTAAAAATTGTATTTTTCTAATAAATGTTAATTCCACAGCCATCAGAGATGACCTGTTTCAACCGCTAAGTATCTAGTACGAGGGTAGTTTGAAAAGTTCTCGGCCTCACCCAGAACACGTGTTCTAATTCGCGCGAATTTTTTTCTCCTGTTAGAACTGTTGTGAAGAGCAAAAGTTAAATATATTTGTTTTACTCACCACACTTGTTTTGGGTGGTAGTAGGCTGGAAACAGCTTGACAGTGGAGACCACACTAGGCCTATGTCCAGTTTGGTAAAAGGGGTGTATTTGTTATTGAGAGTTGCTTGCTTGCTTGAAAAGCAAAGGTAGGCCCAAATTACTTGGTTGGTCAAATTGTGTTTTTTTCACTGGTTGTGTTAGGTTTTGGAAGTACAGTTTCAACTGAGCTGAAGTGGTAGGTGTGACATCATCACTCCCTGATTGGTTCTTGGTCTGGTGATGTCACACCTGCCACAAGTATAAAGTGTGGTTCTCTGGCTGTTTGTTTACTGCTTCCTTTTTCTTATCCCACGTCCTCTCCCTTTCGTACTGCATCGTGAGATGGTGATGAGCTGGGCTCATACGGATGCAGCTACCTCTCTCTCTCCTAGATAAATGCTTGGTTCTTAAATGACCATGGAGTTGTAGTTTTTCTCAGTGTTCTACAGCACAATAGCTGGATGTCTGCCATGATGGCAGTTAAGTGTTTTTCAGAAGTTAAGGTGCCATGCTGGCATTTGGAAGTGTTGTGGAAATGTTAAGTAGCTTTTTTTGTTACTTTGTTTACCTGTTTTACCTTTAACTTTATCATTGTTACTGAATAAATTGTTGTTTCTAATAACTTTAGTATTCTTCCCTTCCATGCATCCCACAGACATTTAAGCTCTGCCAAATTATAAGAATACCTAAATTCATAAAAGATAACAAAAGGGTTATGGGCCCAGAGCGCCTGACCCTGGTGTCTGTTGGATTCATGGATGGGAGTGTTGGTTTTTTTTTGAATCTTTCTTGTGACTTTCTTGGGCTTTTGATAGTGAATTTTTGAACTGTTTACCTTTTATGATCGTCTCGGTGTTGTTCTGTTGGTGACGGGGACATTAGTTTTTTTGAGATGGCTCTAGTTACGCCCACTATTGAAAAGTTAAATGAACGAAATTACTCCAGTTGGAGTATAGACATTAAGTTTCTTCTGATAGAGCGTGGACTCTGGAAGATTGTGGATCAGACTGAAACTGGTCCGGTAGATACTAGTGATAAGGTCGCGGTGAGTAACTTTTCGGACAAATGTGATAGAGCCCTCTCAACCATATATCTAAACGTTAGTCAGGAATATAAAAGGTTAATTAAAACAGAGTGTGATCCAGTGAGCGCATGGGCTAAACTCAAGAAATATTTCGAGCCTGACGACCGGGTGAGGCATCAGTTGTTATATGCCAGGTTTACGGACTGTAGACCGGTTAGGGGTGAGCCCTATGCCTTGTTTTTTGCCCGGGTCAGGGAGCTGGTGGACCAGCTGGACATGATAAAACATCCTATGGATGCGGACCGTGTGATCTTTCACGTCCTGAAACAACTACCCAGCTCCTTTCTGTTTTTGGTGCAGGGCATAATGGCGTGGCCCCCGGAGCACTTCACCCTAAATCGGGTAGAGGATGCAGTCATTTCGGAGGAAGCCAGGCAAAAACAACGAAAGGAAGAGCAGGAAGTTTCCGCCCTCCATACTGTAGCTCCAAGAGGACACAGGAGCGGGGTAAAGTGTTTCCGGTGCCACCAGTTTGGCCATGTTGTTGCTCGGTGCCCTGAGGGGCAGGGATCAAATAGGGGTTGGTCTAGCCAGCGTGCTAACAAAGGTGGGAGAGCCCCATGGAGGTCTCAATCTAGAACACCCCCGCGAAACAGGAGAAATAGGAATTGGTCACCGTCACCGGGGGATCAATCTTCGAGACGATCTGGGAATAAGTTTTCTTTGTATATTCAGGCCTGTCTCTCCGAAACTGATAGTGATGCATTCGTACTTGATACGGCTGCATCGCATCACTTTTGTAGAGACAGGTCTTACTTTTCAAGTTTCGACGAAACTTTTAGGGAAAGGGTTGCAGTCGCCACCTCTAAAACTTCATTTATTGTTGAGGGGAGGGGTGACATCATCCTAATGTTTGACGGCCGGGAGGTTACTCTTAAAAACGTTCTGTACTCCCCAGCACTGCGGAAGAATCTAATAGCGGGAAACCTCATTGACAAGGCAGGGTACAAATTTGTAGGGAAAAATAGCATGATCAACGTTTTTGGCACAAAAAATGAGTTTGTCTTTTCGGCCCAACTTAAAGACGGCATTTATTGCGTATACCCTGAAATAGTTAACTACAAGCCTGAGGTCCCAAATAATCAAAAAAAGGTGAGATTCGAAGCATTGGTGGCGGAGAAACAGAGAGTGTTGCTATGGCATAAAAGGTATGGCCACATTAGCCCAGGGCTCATTTGTAGTACAGCTAAAAACAATGCTGTAAGAGGTCTTCCGGATATGCCTGACTCAACCTTGGACTGTGAACCATGTAAACTCGCCAAAACGAAACGCAGATCGTTTAAGGGCTTTGATGGTGTAAGGTCAAAAAGACCCCTAGAGTTGCTTCACTTGGACCTTTGCGGTCCAATTGACCCAACAAGTAGGGATGGCAAAAAATACATCTTCACCATCATTGACGATTTTTCTAGAAAGGTAACTGTGTTTCCTTTGGAGCACAAAAGCGAAGCCTTTAGCAGTTTTAAAGGTTTCCATGTTAGAGCGGAAAGATTTTTAAATCAAAAACTGGTTTCGATTAGATCTAGAGATGTAAAATTCCCTTATTTTTGGGGAAGCGGGAAAAAACCCGGGTTTTTTGGGAATAAACCGGGAATTTTAGGGGAATATTGGGAATTTTGAACGTAAATAAACAAAACGATATTTCACCTTTAAGTTTCTTTTTCTAGGTACTCTTTTGAGGATTTTAAGACAAGTTTTGATATAAATTCACTTTTTGAATTAAAAAATCCATTTTTTAACTCATTACTTATAACCATGACCCTATTTAAGCAACGTAAACAAACACAACGATATTTCAATCTTTTCATTTTGTGGGGGATCTTTTGAGGTGTTTAAGACAATTTTTAGAATAAAGTCACTGAAAGACTTCTGTAACTGATTATCTTTAACATAATGAAGTATTTTAAATAGTATTAATCTGCCCATTTTCTGTTTCTATTAGCTAATTCTAATAAGAAAGTTATACAGTGCAATTTGAATTTTGCTCTTTGAATTAGAGAAACTTTTAAACTCATCTTTTCGACCCTAAGAAATCAGCTATTTAGTCTAATACTTCTTTTCCTGAGGATTTTATATTTCTTATGTCTGATAGTATTTGTAAGAGCATATCAGAGGCAGTGTTTCATCAAAGATAGTAAGCAAAAACCTGCCAAAAGTCATTGTCTAGGAAAAACTTAGCTACCTAGAATAATGTATTGTTTTATCAGTTCTCAATTTAATATTAATTCTTTAACAAAAGTTATGTAAGTAATGCATCATCTTTCAAACCACGCCATAGGTGTGAACAAAATTCAGACTATAGATGTATCTTGAGGCAAGGACAATCACTGTAAAGTTCTCCAAACTCAAAAATAGAATAAATATGAGAAATTAACAAATTAATTGCCAAAAACACCCATTCCTCCAATTCTATACTAGAGAAGATCTGCTTGACTCACTATGGGCAATTCCAGCATTTAATTATTATTTTTTAATTCGATAGAGGTATCGTAGAGAGGAATATTCGTGCAAAATTTTTTTAAATATCTGGTTATTTTTTAACGTAATTTAAAATTTGGTTTTAGATGAGATGCGTAAAACATTAAATTTCAAATTTTGACATACTCACACCCTATATATTAGTTTTCAACCTATCAGGATTCAACACGATCGTTGATTTTCACTTTAAAGTAAGGTCGAATCAGGTGTGACGTACTTCCACCCTAAAGAGAGCCAAAGATCTTGTAGATTTTTATTTTAAATATTAAATTATAACTAAATTTTTTGTAACTTTTCAAGTTGATCCATTTTTTTTCCAAGAAAAATGCATTTTTTTTTTCGGTTTTAAAAAAATGCTGGTATTGCCCATTGTTAATCAGATGAAAACCTTAAAATTAAATATTTTTAATGCTTGAAAACTCAAAATTATCCATTTAAGATTTATCAGTTGTGAAAATATCAAATTAAATTCAAATTATTCACTATCAAATGCAATTTTCCCAGTATTTAAAGATTTTTTCAGTTGAAATGTTTATGGAAAATTGTAAATTTTCATCAGAAAATGGCTCAATTCCGTTATGAGTTCACGCCAAATATCCTCTTTCTTTGGGAAAACATAGAAAATCTAAATAACTTCAAATTATAGATTAGAATGTTTAAATAGATTAATTATTTTCAGTTTGTCATTAAAAGTCAGAAAAATTTGTCAATATTTAAATATATGGTATTCAAAAGGAATGGTGATATTTAGCGTGAACTCTGTTTCAAATGAGATGATGAATCACTACATTCTTTTCAATTTGGCTAGATCTTTTATTGCAGTTTCAAATTAGAAACTGACTACATTAGACTTAATGATTTACTTAATATAATTATAGCTTCAAATTTGTTACTTTATTGAAATAAAAAGTCACCGAGAAGATTGATAATTTCTGATATACAAAATTAGACATGCATTTTTAGAAATAAATTGCTAGGCATATCAGCTAGGAAATAAATTAAATTATAAAAAAATCATAATTAAAATGAGTCTAAAATGTTTTTACTTATTTACAGGGGTGGCAATGGGATTTCAAAAAAATATATAGTCTCAAAAAACACAAAAAGCTTTATTTACATTTTATTACCAAAATTGCACAAAAATGTAGTAATACTATTAATACTTCTTGACTAGGATAAAGATTCTTGACTAAACATTGCAGAGAAATATATGACAAATACTTCTTTTTAACAAAAATGTGTTTGAGCACGAAAAACATAAAATACCTGGACTAAGTATCAAAATTTGAGCGAAATTGAAACTGAGTTAACTCCTATGATGTTTTCATTCAAATGAACTCCTGTTACAAAAATAACTACAGTAATGGACCTTTTATCTGGCAAGCTCGAGGCAACATCATCTCGAATTTTGGAACTTTCCGGATATCGGGTCTGTTTCGGAAAAACACCATTAAAGATTCAGCTGCTTTAAGTAAAACCAAAATACAGCTTTTCCCACCCTACTACAATTTTCTGTTCTCGTACATCTAAATTTACGATCTAATGACAAGGAAATAAAATTAAGTTGACATCGTCTACAATAAATTGCTGATAACTTCCGCAGTCCAGTAGCCGAATTGTCCCATTCCGCAACAAATTAATGCCACAAAAGGCACTACGCAACCATTGTGCATTGTAGCAGCATTTACTCACTAAAAATAGTACTTTAAAAAGGATTCTGAGAGCAAGCCGGATTTTGTGTTTTTGGATAAAGGGTCCGTTACTGTACTAAATAAATCGCTACAACAAAATAAACTTCTACAGTAGAACTCCAACTATCCAAATTAATTGGGACTGCACCATTCAGATAATTCAAGTTGTTTTCCGATTAAATGTTAAAAAGGTTCTTAGCCAGAGTTTTTTTTTGCTGAGTGCGGACAAGGGTTTCCCACTGAACATTGCTGTAAGAACTACTTGTTAAAGGCCCCTTGGTACATTTAAATTCAGATAGTCGGAGTTCTACTGCACTATACAGAAAATATCACAAAAATAATAAAGATAACCATATAACAATGATAGGAAACCATACAAAAACCAAAACTGAAAATAAAAATTTTGATTTTTCTCTACTCTGATTTTGATTGTAAGAGAAGATTTGATCTGACGGACACAAGTTTAGACACTCTATCATTACACAGCCTGTTTCTGGATGCTGAGTGAGTGTGCGAAAACGCCGAAAAGATTCTCTCACATGCAGCTGAAGACGGTGGAATTGAAAATAAGCGTACGGCAAGAGCACATACTCTTAGACCTTTAAAAAAACCCTTCCACCAAACTTGAGGGGGTAACGTTTTCGCGCTCTGCCAAATCGAAACATTATTAAAAGCCCCATACTTTGCTTTGAAATTGGCAAATTCTGTCATAATGCTTGAATAAGAATCTTGCGTTGCTAAATTTGATAAAAAATTCAAACCACTAATGTAACTAACATCATCCAAATCCTTATCGTAAAAACGAGGATCTAGAATGTAACTAGCATGATGGATAGGCATACAAATCATATTGCGGCGGGTTTCGACTAAAGTTTTTATGGTTTCCTCTTCCTCAGTTTGTAAAGGCGTCAAAACAAGTGACTCCAGAGATTCTCTAATATTTAAAAACACAAAAGCTACATCTGATAATGTTGCAGTGTCAGATTCGATGAGCCTGATACCTTCACATATGGGCCTTATCATGTTAACTAAACTGTTGATACTCATCCAGAACAAGTCATTATCAAGAACTAATTGCCTAATATTCTTGTCAACATTGAGTTCTTCAACAAGCACAGTCTCTTGAAGAGATTCTTTCCCATTTTGTAAACTCTCAAACATAATCAAGGTACTACACCACCTTGTATCTGCAGGTAGTTTAAGCGTAGAGGCAGCTGAGCCTTTTTTAGCTTTTTGCTTGGACGTGAAAACAGCTGATAATGCCTGCTTGTTTTTAAAGTGTTTGACCACTTCTTTGGCATTTGAAATAATGACTTGAAAAGTTTGTACCTTATAGATGTCACTCAGTAACAAATTTAGGCCATGAGCAGCACAACCAATTGCACATATTTGTGGGTAATGTTCATTGACCAGAATCCACGCTGCCTTCATGTTGCTGGCATTGTCGGTTACAAGTGCTACTACTTTTTGAGGTCCTACCTTTTTTATTACATTGATTATTTCCTCGCTAATGTAAGAAGCTGTTTTACGGCTATCTTTAGTTTCATGAGATTTGAAGAATAGAGGTTCAGGTGTTGTCACAATGTAGGAAATAATTCCTTCATTTCTTATATTGCTCCAACCATCAGTAATGATTGAAACGAATTCTGCACATCTTATTTTTTCAGTAACATATTCGGTTACCTGTTCATATTCCTTATCCAAGAGCCTGTTACTAAGCTCAAAACGACTAGGGAGATTGAATGAAGGCCTGATTAATTTAAAGAACTCCTTCCAATAACTGTTCTCCATGAATGATAGGGGTAAATTAGAAGAATATACTGCCTTGGCAAAAGAAGACTCTAATTTTTCTGACTCAACTTTGGTCATCGAGTCAAAGAATGACCTAAGAACAGGTTGCCTTAAGGGTGATTGAACCACTGAAAAAGGAGAAGCATCAAGAGAATTTGTTGCAGGAAGAGGAGAGCTGATTTCTATTGGTTGGTCTTCATCACAAACACTCCCTTGTTCAACAATCACTTCTTCGTTTCCCACATGCGACGATTCACCATCAGTGTTTGAGTACACAGGTACTGATATAACAACAGGCTTTCGTCGACAAGTTTCTAAATGTTTAGACATCTTAGTAGCATTTGGGACTAGATACTTTGTTCCGCAGTACTTGCATTTGCACCTCTTATTTTTACCTTCACGGTACTCAATAAAGTGCATCCACACATTCGATAATGGTCGAACCATGCTGTCTGAAAAAGAAATAATGCTATTACATTTGTTATGATTATAATAGTAACAAGAATAGTTTGAAAAGCTACAGTAAATGTTAGTCACAAGTCAACTTCTGTTTCCTCTGATAGATATGTGTTTTTGCTCAAATTCTATAGTAGAGGAGTCTGAACAGCCTTAGTATAGGTTAGCGCCACTAGAATCTAAACCAACCAACCTTAGTATAGGTGCCCATTCTTGATTTGGCAATTTTTATTATGTTTAAATCGAAGACAATTAAATCTAGTAATTAAGAAAGTTGAATGTAATTACAAAACAATTGTCTATCTTAAATGTTGTTGAGTCCCTATACTAAAGCTGTTCACAGGAATCAAACTGCGATTAACAAAGAATGCTTTAATTTGTAAAATTAATGTTCCTTTCAAAGCTCTCACTACAAACTGTTCGCATAAAAATAAGCCACAAAAATTGCTATTGCCAATCTCTTTTGAATGCCCTCGCTTTTTTGCTTTTTCAATTTCAAAATTAAAAATGCATATATTTTCTGCATGCTTTTCTGTGAAAAAATTCTTTTAAAATGAGCTAAAATTAACATTAATTTGAAAAATTATTAAATTTCCTGTCTAAAAATTAATGTTTTAACAGTAACATTTAGTTATTGTTTGAACAAGAGCCAATTAGGCTCTTTTAAAATGAACATTTAAATTCCCCTTCAAAATACAATTTTTTCTCTGCAAGTTGAAAAGTAATCAAGGATATTTTAAACATGATCAAACACTAGGAATTGATAGTTTTTCCTTTCCAGTAATTAGATCATTTCAGGATCAGGGGTTTTATAAAATATCGCCTACTTTTGTTTTAAGCTTAAACCGAAATCCAAGTCTTATAATTTAAATTAACCTTAAAATTATACATTAATAGCATTAGATTATATAAAAAATATTTGAAATTACTTACCTTTATTCAAAAGAAAACTCAAAATTAGAATAACAATTAACAATCCAAACTAAATAATATAATAACTCATTTGAAAATGTTGGAATTGAAGCGTATTTCAGGAGTTGAGTTGTTCTTGTCCTTCTTTCCTGGAAAGTTTCCGGGAGTTTTCAAAATTCCCTTCCCAAAAAACCGGGTTTATTCCCGGGAATAAACCGGGTTTTTTCCAGCCGTTACATCTCTAATTAGATCGGATAATGGCGGCGAGTTTAGAAATCAAAATTTTTTTGAATACTGCGAGAAACTTGGGATTAAGCATGAGTTCACAAATGCCTATACGCCCGAACAGAATGGCGTAGCCGAGAGGTTTAATCTTACCATCATAGACTGTGTGAAGGCTATGATTCAGGAGTCAGGTTTATCTAGAGATTTCTGGGCTGAGGGAGTATTGTACTTCGCATATAGCTGGAATCGGGTTTGCCATGCCAATTTTAGGCAGACCCCGTTCGAGTTATATTGTGGACACAAACCGTCCGTTAAACATCTGAAACAATTTGGTGTCCTCTCATATGTTGGCATACCAAAGGTACACAGATCAAAATTGGATAACCGAACCAAAAAGGGGGTAATGGTCGGTTACGCATTGAATACTAAAGGGTACCGTATCTGGATACCCACAGAAAATAGAATCGTGGAAACGATTAATGTAACTTTTGAGGAGGATAAAATTCAAAATTTTAATAGCAAAGGCAGTGACACAAATGTAAATGTTTCAGATGTAATCAACGGTCAACAATATGTAGTAAATTTGGATGTACAGGAAAAAAATAGTTTTTTTGATGGACGGCCTGATGTGGTTGAAGAAATAATAATAGAAAACCCCCCTGCTGCGGTTGATGGGTGTAGTTCAGGGGAAGAACCCCAAATTGGTTCTGGACAAGCTGTCTGTGATACCCCCAAGTCTGGTCATGATAATGCAACCTGGAAACGGGAAGCAGTTACCAGACCTGACGGATCTCGCACCGATATCTACTATTACTACGAGGGCAGCACTTGTAGGCTGAGATCACTGAAAGAGATCGAGAAATTTTGTCAGATGAGAAATTTGGAATTTGAGAAGGAATTATTCGATTTCAGTGGGAAAAATAAATTCAGTGGCCCTGTAACTAGTGGTATTGTTGGTGCGGGATCCGCCAGCCTAGCATCCTGACTATCGGATGAAATCCCCAAAACCTACAAGCAGGCATTGAGATCCTCTCGTCGCGGGGAGTGGCAACAGGCGATGGTGGAGGAAATGGAAATGATGCGAAAGAGAAACGTGTGGGTTTTGGTGGAAAAACCAAGAGAAGCAAATTGTTTAGGATGCAGGTGGGTATACACCATAAAAAGGGACGAGTTTGGGAAAATTGTAAGGTACAAAGCTAGGCTCGTCGCACAAGGGTACCGGCAAATAAAAGGGGACTCGTATGACGAGACTTATAGTCCGGTGGTAAACTTTAGTGTCATCCGTTTTTTCTTTGCTTTTCTGGTATGCCACTTGGGCTGGACCCACAGGCAGTACGACGTCAAGTGTGCCTACCTATATGCACCATTAAATGATGAGATTTTTATGTCCCAACCCCCGGGTTTTTCAGAAGGTAGTGGTAAAAATTTAGTTTGTAAACTAGAGAAAGCCATCTATGGCCTCCACCAAAGTGGACGAATGTGGTTTTACGAGATGGAGGGAGTTTTGCTAAATTTGGGTTTCTCAAAATTTGAACATTGTAATTGTACCTACATTTTTAATAATGAAGTCATTTTGTTACTATATGTTGACGACTTCGTCCTTTTTGGCAAAACCGAAGCAAAAATATTTTCTGTTGTTAAACTTTTGGAAAAGAGTTTCGACTTAAAGGCACTGGGGAAAACTAAGAAGCTTTTGGGTGTGGAGTTTGAAGAGAGAAATGGTGGTTTATTTATACACCAGGCTTCTTATATTGAGGAAATATATAAAAAGTTTAACAGTTTTTCTGTTCCTTTTAGAACCCTTCCGATATCAAAGAGCCAGATTTATTCTAAGACCCAGTCCCCCCAATCGGAAGAAGAGGAGATAGAGAGTTACCCTTACAGAAATCTGTTAGGATGCCTTTCCTTCTTAGCTAGTCGAACAAGACCCGACATTAGCTACGCCGTGAATATTTTAAGCCAATTCCAGAACTCTCCGGGTCTGAGTCACTGGTACGGTTTGTTAAATTTACTCGGCTATGTCCTGTACACGAAGGACTTAAAACTAAAATTTTTTTGTAAGAACCCCCAGGTACGAGTTTTTTCTGATGCCGACTTTGCAGCGAACCGCGACGACAGGGTCTCAATGGGGGGGCAAATTGTATTTTTGGGGGATTCTCCTATTGTATGGAGATCATTCAAGGAAAAGTGTATAAGCTTATCTACAATGGAAGCGGAGCTGGTCGCGATGACTGAGGCCACAAAAGAATTGTTGTGGTTTGACCATATCTTGAGAGAATGTAATTCAAAAGGATTATTTTCTGTTAAACAAAAATCCGTATTATTTGTAGATAACCAAGCAACGATAAACTTTGTGAAATCCCCTGTTGAAAATTCTAAATCTAAACATATCGATGTCAAGTTATTTTTTGTACGAGACCTGATTTATAGAGAGGAATTTGATATTTTTTATGTAAAAAGTAAGGAAAATTTAGCAGATGTATTTACAAAGCCTTTGACTAAGTTTGGCTTAGATTTATTTAAAGTGAAAGTTTTTGAAATGTAGTTTAAGTAAATAACTGTGAATTTTTTTGAGATGCTAAAGTGTTTTCTTTTCCATTTTTTTCTGAGCTGGGCTCTTTAGCTGCATCAGGCTGTCCACCAAGTTGTATCTGTGCCATCATGTGATTTTGAGTGATACCACGGAGCAATCTGGATAGCTCGCCCGGTGAAGCCACGCCTAGGGGGGCTTTTAGACTTTGGGAACTTAGCCGAGCCCTGCCCCTGGGGGCCTCTCCCGCTCTGCCGTGAAGTCGGTCTGTTGTTCCGGTATGTTTTGTTTCATCGCCACCCGACTTCTTCGACCAAGATTCAAGTGACCCAAGAAAGGAAGACGTTCAAGGACTAATTTTTCAGATCCGCAACTACTGACTTAGTTTTGAAGTGTTGAGCGAACGCTCTGGGAATAATGGAACATTCCACTGGAGGTGTAGAGAGAATGAGAGTTTTTTTAAGTTAGATATTTTTGGTTCTGCATGAAAAGGAGTATGTATGTGGCAGCGGAAGGTCTGTGACAGGGTTTGTATATAATGTGTAAATGTAATTGTAGTTTTTCTGTGTAGGATTTTTATTGTTATTTATTTACACTAGTGTATTTTAATGTGTTTTTCGATTTGATGTTTACTGGTTTAGGAGAGAGAGTGGGAAGTTTTTTCTTAGGAGGTTTTGTGGTTTTTTTCCCCAACAAGTTGTGGTGAGGGGGGGCATTTGTTGTGAAGAGCAAAAGTTAAATATATTTGTTTTACTCACCACACTTGTTTTGGGTGGTAGTAGGCTGGAAACAGCTTGACAGTGGAGACCACACTAGGCCTATGTCCAGTTTGGTAAAAGGGGTGTATTTGTTATTGAGAGTTGCTTGCTTGCTTGAAAAGCAAAGGTAGGCCCAAATTACTTGGTTGGTCAAATTGTGTTTTTTTCACTGGTTGTGTTAGGTTTTGGAAGTACAGTTTCAACTGAGCTGAAGTGGTAGGTGTGACATCATCACTCCCTGATTGGTTCTTGGTCTGGTGATGTCACACCTGCCACAAGTATAAAGTGTGGTTCTCTGGCTGTTTGTTTACTGCTTCCTTTTTCTTATCCCACGTCCTCTCCCTTTCGTACTGCATCGTGAGATGGTGATGAGCTGGGCTCATACGGATGCAGCTACCTCTCTCTCTCCTAGATAAATGCTTGGTTCTTAAATGACCATGGAGTTGTAGTTTTTCTCAGTGTTCTACAGCACAATAGCTGGATGTCTGCCATGATGGCAGTTAAGTGTTTTTCAGAAGTTAAGGTGCCATGCTGGCATTTGGAAGTGTTGTGGAAATGTTAAGTAGCTTTTTTTGTTACTTTGTTTACCTGTTTTACCTTTAACTTTATCATTGTTACTGAATAAATTGTTGTTTCTAATAACTTTAGTATTCTTCCCTTCCATGCATCCCACAGACATTTAAGCTCTGCCAAATTATAAGAATACCTAAATTCATAAAAGATAACAAGAACAACTCTTCAAATAAGCCTAATTAAATTTTTGGGTTGTTCGGATCAGAATTCTGCTGTCAGGATTTTTTTGAATGAGTTAAGGTGAGCTTGTTTTCAATAATGGAGAAAAGCGAGTATCGAGCTGTTATAAAATTCTTTTTAAAAAAAGGGATATCACCAAATGAGATTAATTCTACTATCGTAAATGTGTAAGGAGACTCTTTACCTTTGTTTTCCCCGTGAAAAAATTAGAGTTGAAGCTTTAACATGGTTACAAGAGTGTTCTTAAAGAACCATGTGAAAAACGTTCAAAAAGAGCCGCCATATCGAAAATCGTCGAAAAGTGCCCTCTATGATTTTAGAATAATGATGAAAGAAGGTGGGGACATTTCTAATAGTCTAGGGATTTCAAAGGAGCACAAAAATTTTTTTTTTGCACGAGGAATTGCGCGTGAAACCAAGGTGGACAAGATGGGTGCCGCGAATCCAAATTGTGGCTCAAAAATGCATTGAAATGATGACTTCATTGCGATTTTTGACTCGATTTACACAAAATAAAAGCGTTTTTTTTACGTCTATATGCAGAAATAGACATAACTTAGAACTTTTAAGTAAAATAATAATCAATGCAATGGATAAAAGTCAGTTTTTCAGCACCAAAACGTGCTATCGGCTGGAAAATTCATGGCGTAAGAATTTTGGGATTTCAGGGAAATTTTGTCAATGGATTTCAAGGAGAAGGGTATGAATATAATAGCAGAACACTTATCTAAACTGTTGATGAGAATACCCGAGAAAAAAGACCCATTTAGTAGATTAAAATGCCATTTTTTATTAGAACAGTGCTTCTGTTAACAAATGTGTTTTTGCGGTGGGAAAACTGAGGGATTTGGGTTAAAAATTTTAAAAGCACCTATCCTATTACCCAGATTTGGTATCTTCAAACTTCCATCTCTCCTCCAAAGTGAAAACTTTTCTCTCTGGTCACCGTTTTTCTTCGAATTAAGAAATAACTGTGAGATTAACAGGTTTTTTCACGAAAATCTAGAACAACCCCCAAAAGAACGTAAAATAAGACAGGACTGTCGTTCTAAGAAGTGAGGCAGCTTAAAAGGAGGCAATGTTGAAAAATAAACCATTTTGGAAACCATAAGTTGTCATTTTCATCGTCAGGCCGAGAACTTTTCAAACTACCCTCGTATGCTTGTCCCAGAAGGCCGGATGCAGCTTAGTTTGCCCAGAGTCTAGGCATTCATCTGGGCACCAGATGTTTATACTGTTACAACCAAAATTCTTCTACAAAGGAAAATTTCCCAGTGGCATCTTATTCCAGTGTGGTTTCACCCACGTGACCTGCAGCCATCCAGAGTGGCCGTGCGCCTTCGGCTGATATCATAGAACTGCTCAGGAGTAGACGTTTAGGAACAGAACATTCTTTGGCAAAATCAGGTTCTAGTTTCTGTAGCCTCCAACGAAACGAAGCTGCTTCCAGACCAGTGTCTCACCCATAGAGGTGGCATGGACGACAACCCTGTGTTCCCAACATCGATGCCAGGCAAAAAGAATTCTTTAACATTGGAGCTCTCATAGATGCAACGATTTCAAAGGGAAAAATCACTGTAACTCAAAGACAAATGATTGGTGATCTTGGCAACAGATACTTCCGTTTAATTCAAACACGATTCACACTCTACTTTTCTTTTTTAACTCTATAATCACACCTAAATATGCCCTTCTAATATCTATAGCCAAGGTTTTTAAGACTAAACATACAAAAATTTCTGGTTAAATTATTTATTCTCATGTATTAGATTTCTAATCTTTTGATTTTACTTTCTTTTTAAAAGTACTGATTTCCTTACTTCATTTTTTATTTTGTGTATTCTGTCATCAATGTTATTAATCATTATTTTAACTAATGAAATGCAGTTGAAGATTTACTTCTGTATAAAATATTCTCCACTGTTAAAACTATGGTAAAAGTGGAAGGTTGGAACAAATTGTTCCATCCTTTAGCCTTAGGCTTGAGACCCCCTCTATTTAACTCTTTACCAAATGAAAATTCATTATAATATTATCCATGGGCGGATTTAGCTGGAGGACCCTAGGAGGGCAAACACAAGAAACTTAAGAGGGGCAAGCTGTCCCTGATAGCTTTGGAAACATGATTTACCCTTACAAAAATAGAATTTCTAAAAAAAAAGTTGGGGGCACACACATGGCTTCCCCATGACCCCCTTGAATCTGCCCATGATGTTATGCCTAATAATAAATATATTTATCATTTTTATCAATGTATTTATGTCAGTGCTTTTACCAAACGTTTTGGGCAATTTTTTTTTTATTTTAGTTTTGCTCACGATTTCGTCACAAGTTACAAATAACATTAGTATGAATAGTTTTATTTGAGAATCTTTTTATTTGTTTGTTATGGTAGTTGAAAGGTTTGTTCTTGTTTTTAGTTTTATTTGATTTGAAACACTATGAGCACATGATCATAAATAAATGTTGAACTTGTTTTTAAAATTTTGTCTTTAAATATTTTCTATTTTTTGCATGGTGCTTGCCCTTGAGGACCTTTACAAAAGCCTTTTGCTGATATGTGATAATTGGCCTCTTGGATCTAGTCTAGCCTAAGGCTAGATTGGACGGAATAAGTCACACACACTTTGTAAATTAACTTCAGGCTCATAAAACTGTAATATACTTTTTTATTCCCCAAGATATTTAATACCCTCAGATGAGATTATGCAACCATCACTTGCGTATCTGACAGACTCGTACCCACTTTTCAAGTTTCGTTAGATACTATAGATATCTTTATTAACAAATTTTAGGTTTCTGGATAAAAAGAGTGTTAAAAATTTAGAGAAACTGCTTTAAATGTTCTTTGCTGATCAAATTAGTTTCTGAAAGAATTAACACCTTACTGAAGATGAGTTGGGTCACATTAGAATTTGTTTTTAATAAGTGGGTCACCATGTTAAAAAATTTTTAAACCTCTGTTCTAAAATCTACAGCTGTGGTCCGTGAAGGGGCTCGGTAGCACACAAAAAATTTTAGTGCATTGAACAATATAGGGTTAAATTACATCCTTGCTGATGAATTTTGTCTTTTATTTGTGTGTATAACAGTCACTACTAAATTGTTAACAATAATATCTGCCACTATAAGTATTTTAAGTGATGGGAATGGGACCCCTGCCCCTCAATTAACATTTTCAGTTAAGTAGTAAAATCAAGAGCTCTGAAAAGCACCCTTAACAATTTCTTTTTTGGTCTTGAAGATTTAATTTAAAAAATTACTATCTCTTGTAAAAAAATAGTTTTTCTTAAAGTAGTTATATTTTAAAGCATCACGTATAAATTTTCATAACTATCATTGAAAATGAACTTATATTATCTTGTAATTTTGTGAGTGAAGGATTTTAGGGTGAAGAGGGTGATCCATAAAGGTTTAAATTTCAGACCCCCATGACAACTACAAATTGGAAACCATTGATCTAGAGCAGGTGATGTTGTTCCAACCGGATGGCCAAGGATGTGTATGAAAGGTTGTTTGGGGTTTTATGGCGCATGACCCAAGACTGGTGTATGAAAGTTGAAAGGGCCGAGACTCGCAAGATTGGTATTTGGTAATAAATCGGAAAATTCAATAAAACTATTAATACTATGTGGTAAAATCATTGAAAGTAAGAAATATGTACAAATTATGTGACGCGCCGAATTAGTGATATTTATGAGTCGCGTCACCACGTCACATTAACTTGAAATCGAGAGGTGGGAAAAAAAGCTTAATCATCCAATAGCCCTCCAAAATGACAGATTGAATGAAACGTCACATTCAATCACAGCTGGTGACCACCAAAATGTATCTGTTGTACTTGGTAAATAAAATTTCTTTAGGTAAGAGGCTCCATTAGTAAGAGTCATGGTTAAATTGCATGATATGTGAAAGAACACGGAGTATTATGAGATCTTGTTTTAAACAATTATTATGGATTTTTACTAATACAGCCTATTGTGGGAAAAGCCGTTCTGCCACCTCTCTTACTCTTTCTCTTTTCTCACCTAAGTTTATCGTTGAGTTTTTCATCCACTGGAGCAGTAGAATTTTCAATGTAAAATATTCATTATTCCTAATAAATATGCCTAAAATTACTGGAAACGTCATGTGATTTCACACTAAAATATAAAAATGTATATTGTTAAGCAACTGAATCTGAATTATGCCAGTAAAAATCATTATCAATTTTTTTTTAGCTCTACATGTTGGCAACTAGTTTTCCCCGCTCAATCAAACTCGAACTTCATGTTACGAATTTATTTAACAACAAATAACAACAGCTAACTGGAGTAATTTTGATTATTTGCTGTAAAAAAAAGACGATAGAGTTTTAATTTTGCTTAACTATGGCCCAAGTGTCTGTTAATCAATTCTATAATACCAGGAAGCACCAGAGGAACTTGGTAAAAGACAATGATTTTGAGAAACCCCAAATTGATGATGTAAAACTCAAAGTACCACGCAGTAGAAAAATCGTCAAGGCCGTAAAGGATAAAAACACAGTAATTCTCTCAGAAAAAAGTTCCGATGCCAAAGAAGAATTACCCATTGAATCCAAGCCAGTAACCCAGTCAAAAGTAGGGGTAAAAAAGGCTTCAAACAGAAGTAAGTCAACCAAAGCTTCAAAAAAAGTAACTATTAAAAAAGATAATAGTCAGACAACTCTTACAAGTTTTTATTCGAGTGCTGACTCGTCACGTATTGAGGAAAAAACTGAAAGATCTCTCAAGCCACCATCCCTCTCTATTGATCTAAAAAAATTAGATGATGTTTCAAATTCCACCCCTATACTTGATGTATCAGAGAATAATTCTATTATATCACAACAGAATGTGTGTTCATCAAGTCAGTCATCTGACTATGCATGTAATTTAAAGGACAATTTCAAAAATCCAGTGAAAGAAATTAAAGCTGCTCCTTCAGACAGTGTACAGTCTCCAAAACGAAAACTCCCAATTCCTGTTGAGCTTACTCCATCAAAGAAAAAGCAGTATCTAGATTCTGGTCTGATCTCAGAAGTGACCCGTTCCCCTCAGAGTAAAACCAATGCAGCTTGCCGCAAGCTTGACATGGGCTTGCCTTTAAGCCCTTCCAAGATAACTAGCCCTTTCAATTCCCCTATGAAAAGTAAACTATCAAGTCCAAGAAAGGCGATGTCTCCTAAGGAAGCTGTTGTAAGTTATTGTTTTAATATATTAAAGAAGTAATTCAGCATTGAGTTTGTGCTTTGTGTAGTTCTTAACATTTTCCAGCTAAAAAACTAACATATCTAAATCTATAATCCCTTCAGAGTAAAACCAGTGCAGCTTGCCGCAAGCTTGACATGGGCTTGCCTTTAAGCCCTTCCAAGATAACTAGCCCTTTCAATTCCCCTATGAAAAGTAAACTATCAAGTCCAAGAAAGGCGATGTCTCCTAAGGAAGCTGTTGTAAGTTATTGTTTTAATATTTTAAAGAAGTAATTAGCATTGAGTTTGTGCTTTGTGTAGTTCTTAACATTTTCCAGCTAAAAAACTGACATATTTAAATCTAACCGATTTCTTCTTTTAGCATTTTGTCTGTCTACCTTTATTTAAAAGCCTTTTTCTTCATTTTAGCTTTATTGATAAAGGAATTTTTCCTTGCTTAAGCCTTGTTGTGTATAAGGTAAGGGATAGATCTCATCCCCCAAATTTGGACTAAGAGGATAAAACTATTTAAAATCCTGTTAAGGTTCATTAAATTATTTTGGGGTGGACCCCCAATCCCCTTTTGTATGGAGAACTCTGAATTACTCATAATTTGGTTTTATTTTAATCAAAATAAAAATCTTACTAAAAATGTTATGAAAAGCTATACAGGGTGATTCGTAATTACGTGGACAAACTTTGCAGGGGAGTAGAGGGGACCTAGACAAGCATATTTCAAATAGGAATTGGGGGGGGCACACATGCATCGTTAAAGAGCTGGGGCCATATGTAGTGCGATGACGTTACAAAAGGGGGTTTTCCCATGGCCCGTTTCACGAAACAAATGATAATATAATGCAAAAAATTATTGCATGAGGTACAGCAGTATCCGTACTACTTACACCACAAATTTAATAAAAATTGGACCACTTGTTAAACCGTGGGGTGAGTTTTAAAACGTACAATATTAATCTTTTAGCCAAAGAATTGAGTTCCCTTAACCCGGTGGGACTCGCGCCTACCGGACGAACGTAAACTATAAACAAACCATACTTTGAAACAAGAGGTTTCTTCAATATTTATTTACAAAACAAAATCCAACTTTACATAGCATTTTAGAATAGCTATTTTAGGCAACTCAACTTAAAACTAAACATGTGTAAAATCTGCAATCTCAAGAAATAGAATGAAAATCAAATGACTTCAGGAACAGCCCAATCCGAATAACTTTAACTACCCTAAATACATATTATTAAAAACATACTATACTTAAATACAACCCATAATGAGTAAGAATACATTCTTACAAGAGTATATGTTACGCCAAAGCCCGAAGTCCGGCCACTTCGTGATTTGGCCGGCCAATCTGCGAAGTGGCCGATTTCGAGCTTTGGCCGTAACATATATAAGCACCAAGGTGCAGTTTTGTTTTACTATAGAAAATAATCAGTATTCTTACCGTGTTCAGATATGCCGTTTTAGAAAAGGTGTTCTTAAGGGGGGAAATAGAGTAGCGATTTTGAAGATAAATTTAATGATGCTTTAAAATAGGAGGTCAAAATGTCACGTTTTTGGATGCTAGAACTGTATTTGGGTATTATTGCTAATTGGGTATTATTCGGGTACTATATGTTTCTTAAAAAGTTCCTGCAAACATTATTTTTATTTTTTTGTGTGTAAAGTTGCTTTCTTTAATGCAAGCTAAAGGCTTTAAATTTTTAAACATACCTAATACAGACCATGACGACATCACAATATAGGTAATTAGGTAGGTATTTTTGGTACTAAAGATTTAAATATGCAAGAAACTATTTTTCAAATTTTATAACAATAATATCTGTATAACATAACAAAAATAATTTTAAAAAGTCTCATTTATAGCTGCTTTTTTATTATAATTTTGTGTAAACTTAATTGACCCTTTGTTTTTACATTTTGATTATGTTGTGCGTATAATTTATTCATAGGAATACTGTATGGATGCTTTAATTTCCTCTTGCAGAATGCTGTTATAGATCAATCAAGAGCCAAGTTGATGCTTAGTCCTCTTAAGCAAGATGAACTAAGAAAGTCAATAGAAAACTTTGCTAGAAAAGCCTCCATAATGAAATCTTCTATGATACAATCAAATCCTTACAAGATAACATCAATAGTTTCTCCCACAAAGACAAAGTATTTGCATTTCTTTCACTATATTATAGTACTCAACTACTCTCTAACGTCTAACCCTTAATTTGGCTTGTTATTTTTTTTAATCCTTAATAAATTCTATTGATTAATTGTGCTCCTTGCAGAAATTATGTTTACCAAAAAGCCAGTAAAAATTATAATTTAAAAATGTATGTTTTTAACAATTTCAATTACTGTTACAGTAATTTGTTTAAAAATCTCTTGAAAATTCAGAAGGCAACTTTTAGGCTCTAATTCTAAAAATTTTGTTACAGAAGCAATATGCCTGTTCTTCCCTCAACTCCTGCTTATGAACGGTTTTCCCATTTGACTGATCCTCAACCTTCTTTGATTTTACCAACGAAGTACAGGCTACTAGAGGAAATGTTCCGTAGTACAGACACAGTTGTTAGCATGTTACACAATAGGAAAGAACTCATAACATTTGACAAAGTTCAGGATGGTGTGCAGAAAATGATGAAAAGGTAACTTCCTACAATAGTTCACGACTCACGAGTATATTTTGTAAAATCCAATTTTCACTTGTTGAAATCACTATAATTAACCCAACCCAGTGTGTATTAAAAAAACCTTTTAAGAGGTGAAATTATGTATTATTATTAAATTATTATTAATTATTATGTAAATTATTAAATTATGTATTTAGATGTAAAAATAGTGTATAGAAATAGAGTACACCTGACAATGGCCTCTTCATGCCTGCTTAAACTCTTAAACAATGTCCTGGTGAATTTTTTCCCTTTTTTTTGGACTTTGTGCCATTAAACCAGGCATGGCCAACCCGCGGCAGGCGTACCACAGCGTGGCACGACTGAGTTAAATCGGTGGCAAGGGAAGATATTTATTAAAAAATTATTAATGATTTTGATTAAAATCTTAAAGTGTAAGGCTTCATGTGGGCCAAATCTATTTTAGGTGCTAGAAACATTGTAGCCTATTCACCCCTATATTCTAATTTTCTTATTAATATAGAACCAGCTTTATTAGATAGCTTAAAAATTTTATGATCATCTTTCATTGAGATCCCATTAGGTATGTAGGTAACTTTTCTTGGGTTTTGGAAAAATTTTCTGATGTTATTGATTCTATGAATTTTTAAAACATTTAAGTGCTTCAAAATGTGGGTTAACAGTCTGTTTATGAGAGAATTCTTATAAGTTTTCATGGTAGGGCCCCCTTTTTTACTTTAAAATATCCATTACAGACTTAGTGAAAAAAGTTCTCTTTTGTTTGCTTAAATTTTCCACTACAAATTAATATTAACATTTTAATTTTTTGGTATATTTGAAAAAGTGAAAGTAGCATGCATAATATTTGCTTCCTAAGTAGTGGCAAGCTTCCAAAAAAGGTTTGGCACCTCTGCATTAAACCTTAATAAACCAACCAACAAGTCAAACCTAAAAATTAAGTACAGTAACGGACCCCTCATCCGGCAAGCTCGGGACCAACACCTTGCCGAATTCTCGAAAATTCCAGATTTCGGAACAATTTTGGAAAAAACGCCGAAGAAACCCCGTTTTGTTTACTAACAGAACGGCGTCTGTATTGTATTTACTTCACGCACATTTGCGGCGCAGCGCAAGAATGAAGTGGAGAAAACAAAATAAGTTTTCTGACTTCCCCCTCTCATAAAGTTTTCACGCAGGAAGGAGAAATAAACAATCCATCCCATCAATCACCTATTATCCTCCCAAATTCCAATGCTTCCTCGTCCATTGCTAAACATTAAAAAAGTTATTTTGCAGTGACAAAAGGAACATATTTATTTTCATTATAAAAGAAACGAATTCTAGATTAACAATAACTAAATAAATAATAGATAATCAATAACTAAGTGAATACTGGATTAATAATAACAATAATAAATGAAAAACAACTATGATGAAGTTGAAGCCGGATTAGTATTTATAAACATGTCGCTCAGTTTTAACTGCTTCAAATGTTAATGTTTTTCTGTTAATAATTTTCTTGCAGTTTGTAAACAGACATGATATCTTGTTCTGTAAAGAAGGACTTTTGCTCCATTCCGCGTATTAGTTCTTCAGTCAACTCCAAACAACGATCGATGGATATTTTTTCTGTTTCTGCTTCGCTCTCGGATGACTCATCGCTTTCGTCTCCGTCGGGATTCAGAACGTTGCTTTCTTTTTGCGGTGCTTCCATCTTCTCCATCAGTTGATCGTTTTGGCATTGCCCTGCCCGGAATTAATTGAACGGGAACAAATAAAGCGCAACGTGCTCACTCTAATCGCAAATAGAACTGAGAAACGGCGTGAAAACTATTCAAGTGCTTTAGCTATTCTCTTTCAACCAGAATATTCTTAGAACGATTTCCCCCCTTTGAAACACTACATTCCATACGATTCGTTCCGATCCCTTTTCCCGCTCCTCCCACTGATAAGAAACAATGACCAATCGCATAGCGTTCCGAGAACTGGTTTCGCAGATGGGTTAAGGCCCATCCGAACGCCGATTTAGAATTCTCGGAAATTAAAAAAAATTAATATCCGAAAACATGCCGGATTTCGGAATGCCGGATGAGGGGTACGTTACTGTATTACTACTGTTTTTGTCTTAATTATTTTTATTTGATTTTATAATATTTAAGTAAGCCTTAATTGATAAAACATCTTTTTTCATATTGTTTTTATAAATTACATTTCTTAAAAGAGACTGTCTTTGAGCATCGTTTCTTATTTCGGTACTTTAGGATTACCTGAGTACAAATCTTGTCAATCAGACTTTACTGGCTACATTTTACGAATTTCAAATAAAAAAATTAAAAGCAACACTTCTAGTTGATATATTTAATTTTTTATTTCATTGTTTAAATATTTTCCACCATTTTACAGAAAACTAAATGCTTGCATCCAGCTAATCCTAAAGTATCTTTATTTCTTATTTGAGGCTAGTAAGCTATATAAAATCTCCCCATATGCTTATACTTCCTTTCAAAAGTAGATTATTATAGCTATGTTTTTTGTTATCTTTCCAGAAAATTCTCAAAGGATAACTTTGGTCAAATAGTCACTGTTTTGCCCTCTGCATATAACCTAGCAATAGAAAAATGTGGTGTCATGAACAGAAAGGTTGAAAAGAAAGACTATCAATTGGTTATCACACCCATCTTGACTTCTAAAGGTTAGTAGTACTATTTTTTTATAGTTTTAATGTAACTCTTGATTAATATTATTTGTTCTTATGTTTTCAATTTGTTTTAGAAAAAGCAAAAAAATCAAAAACTGTTGCGTTTGAACCAATGACTCCTCTGTGTTTGGCAGGCAGGGTGCATGAGTTCCATGAAGCTCTCTTTAATATCACCGAGGAACACCATGCGGTAAGTGGGAAGCAGGGAAGGGCCACAGTTAAAAATAATCTCAATGATTGTGTTTTAAATAATAAATGTTAAAATATTTTACTTTCATTATGTTTCTAAAATACCAACCCTGGGAACTGCTAATAAAGTTTCCCTATGATTGCTACGGAACCTTGCTTCGCTCGCTAAGTGGTTACTGACTTAGTAAGTCTAGAATCATTTTGTGATTCATTCATAATGATTAATGAGAAATAATTTTGTAAATGTAAAAGAAATTCTCTGCTGCAAAGCATTAATGGAATGGTCATTTTCCACATTACGATCCTAGACCATCCTTCAATAATATTCAGTACCGAAGTAATAATTTACAATTTCAATTTAGAACTCATTGAAACTCTGACCATGGTCCTATTAAGTTGACACTCAAAGTGTATACCCTAAGTAAGAAAACCTACTAACACATTATTCCTACTAAACTATTGCTTTACAATGCTTTGGGATGACTTGACTCTCAGTCTCAATAAAAGCATTTAATACCTAGGTAAACATATTTAAATTGGATATTTTCTAGTTGTAACATTCTTACAGAAAACCTGTAAACTAACACTAAACCAATTGAACAGCTTTGCCAATACTAGGGTTCTTCTTGACAACTTGCAACACTTTCAACCAAATCATTATCTTAGTAATTCTATAATGTACCCATAGTTGGATAAAACAAAAACTCTCTGCGCACAAAAATTTCTTCAAATATTTTCTGCAAACTAATTAAGTGCCCCCAGTCGTTTGGATTTCAACTTATACGTAAGGACACTTTGTTCACCTAAATACTGAAATAATGCTTCATAAGCAACAACAGTAAGAAAAAATCAATTTATTTATCAAAAATTTCAATTTAAAAATATTTTCTGCAAAAATCTAAAACTCTGCGCTTGGTGTGCTTCTACATTATCCAAGTCTAAATGTTGTACCATACCTGTTTGGAATGCAAGGCTCATATAGTTGTCCTAAAATTAAAAGACCCTAAAATGTCTTGAAATAATTTTAAAAAGACAATGATTAAAAATAGTCAGCAATCTGACAACTTTTAATTGAAATTTGATTGCAACTGATGACATAGATGGTACTTTGCATTTCATTGCCTTGTTAGCTTTCTATAATATTTTCATCTATTCTCATTTATGCAATTTTTATTTACAATTTTATTAATTATTGTTTATTCATTGCTAGGTTGTTTGTTATTGATTTTATCTTAATTGTTTTTAGGCTTTTCTGGAGAGAAAGAAATTTCCTTCTGTGCATAAAAAAGAACTTAACGGTTGGCACCCAACGTTTCTTAAATCTGTACCAGAAATTCAGCCATCAGATCTTCCTGAACCTCCTGAAAATAAAGTTTATACCGCTAAAGATGTTCTGAATAAGTTTAAAGGTCCTAACAATAAGGTATTATTTTATTTTAGTTATATCAAAAATTATAGCTTTTTTTAAGTTAGTTAAATTTGTAGTTTTATTTTGAAAAATAATTTCAAGCTTATCTTGATTGATATTAGAACTGGATATTAACTTGTTACTTTCACATATTGTATCAAAGAGAATGATGTAAAATTGAGATAATGGTGTTTGTGTCAACACTGCCATTAAATACCCAATATTGTTTTCAAATGAATTTATAGGTCAGCAATGATAATTGGTAAAAAATGCAATTCGAAATTGGGGATAATTTTGGTGGACCTTTGAATTTCTAATTCAAATCTACATGTTTTAGTACTTTATAGCTCATCACAATACAAACATCTCTTCATCTTAGAATTATCCAAATTGCATTGTTTTTAACCGTTAATTTTCACCATTATTTTCCACTAACCATAATCTTGGATATCTCTAGTGTTCGGCAACTAGTGGGCAAAAAATAGTTAACTATACTAACTAGTCTGGGAAATTGTAGTTGTAACTAGTAGTTAACTATTTTTTCCTGGGACTAGTTGCAACTAGTAGTTAACTATATCCCAAAGTAGTTAACTACTAGTTAACTAGTCTATTTAATTTCATAACCTACTTTTTGGCAAAATTCTAATACATCTTTCTAATCTATGTAACTAAAAAAGTTTATACTTCGCGCAAAAAGGGTCTTTATTTCTAGTTATGGTATTTGAGTACTCTACCTTTTATAAAAATTTTAAATATCTCTTTAAATTTTAAATAATGTTTTTTTGAAGTAGTTGAAAATTTGAAAGTAGTTTTAACTTTTAACTAGTAGTTAATTAAAAAAGTAGTTAAACTAATAGTTGAACTACTTTAAACTAAAAGTAGTTAAACTACTAGTTGCAACTAGTTCTAGTTAACTAGTGCCGAACACTAGATATCTCATATATTATACTTACCTATAAGAGAAAGTTTTTTTTATGTAAAAGTTGCTTGATGTAACTTATTTGAAGGGTTTATGAAACAAAGAAAGCTTCAATTTGTTTTCACATTTATTTTCAATAATAAAATATATTCAGTTAATCAAATAAAGAAAGCATCAAAATGATTGATAAACTTCAATTCCTATCTTTCAGGTTGCAAAAGCTTTACAAAGTGTAGCTGATGAATCAGAAAAGAATATTACTTTAGAGCTCAAAGATGTTTCAAATTCTAAACCTGATTCAAACAAAGCTCTTAAGGGAGTCTGCTCTGATTTACTAGCAAAAGTAAGTACTTCTTCCCAATTAATAGATAGATAAATCTTTGGAAATAATTGAGGGGAACCAACTCTATCCATTTTTTGAAGTTCTACCAAGTTCCTATCCAGACCATTTCTTATTATATAGGCTGTTGATATGTTTTAACTTGTAAGCATGTATTGTGAAGAATACCAAATAAAATTATTGGTTAAATAGGGACTTAGTAAATGTGGGATATGAGAAGAATGGGATATTTTTGGAAACGCTTTTAAGAATTTTTTTACAAATAAAACTGCTTTGTTTCCTTAAGGTTGGGCAACAGACCGATTTAAAATTATAATGGAGGTTACTCTCAGTATCTTAAAAACCTTGGTAAAGTGAAAAAAGATATACCTAATTGATGTATTATGGGTATGGCCATATTTATCTAAGATAAAAAAAATTAATACATTTAAATTTTCACTTTGACTTCACCAAGAATATACTGTTTGATGTTTAAATCTAAAACTTTTGTATTAGAACTAATTTTCATGGAATTGTGATTTTACAATTGTTCAAAAACTAATGTGATGTATATTTAATATCATGTTGATTCCATTTGTTTTACAGATTCGTGCTCGTGATCAAGCAAAGCTTCTGAACACAATGACTACAACTCCCGAAGAGTCCAAGCGACGAGCCATGCTGCAACGCTTACCAAAAATAGTCAATATTTTATGGCAGTATCCTTTTGGTACAGTTATTTAATGTATTAACATAGTATCATCTGAAATTAATCTATATAAGAAAAAACATGGCTTTAACAGACCCAATGACTTTCTGTCTTTTGTTTTATTACCAAGCCCCTCCTTTTCAGGGAGAATTCTTTTCATTTTCCCTGTAGCTTAAGTCCACATACAGTCCCTTTATTCTCCCCCTCTTCTGGTCCCATCCTCTTGTACAATAAGAGAGCCATGGTCTGGGGAAATCAAGTGGATGTATTCAAATTGTGTGTAACCTTGTGCCTTTCCACCTCAAGATGTTTTTCTGATATTAACTGCCCAATAGTGTTTCCAGTTAAACATTTTCTTCTTCAGAAAAGCTTCAGAAAACACATTTCTTCTTTTTTAGTTTAGTTCTAATGCATCAAGTGATCTGTTACATTGTCTTATCAATACTACTTATGATAGTATTTTCTTCCTTTTATTTGTATGATCATACATGATGTTTTTATTAGTTTATTGGATTCCTTGGATTTGTTTTTTATTTGTTATCAGTATTGGTTCTGATTTTGCAATCTTAGGAATTGTAAGACTTTTCTTTAACATGATTTAGTTATTTTATTGCCGAGCGTAAGATGGCAGTGCCTGTTGAAGTGGCTGTTGAGAAAATAATCCATAGCTTTAATTCCCTTACTACGCCTGGTAAGTTTCTATGAAATTATTTTAAATGTTTTTATGTTATTTTTAACCTTAAGCAAACAATAAAATATCAGCACTATAGCTATGGAAGATTTCTAGTTCTATAACAAATCTTCCTAACTTTTTAATAATTCCATATCTTGTTTTTCAGGACATATTTCCCCATATTTAACTTTTTTCCTGCAGGTTTTTTTTTCAGTTTAAGTGACTCTTTAGTAAAAAGTGAATGTAAGAATTATCCTTAATACTAAATCTTAAAAATTAAAAAAAAAACCCTAATATTTATTCAAATAAAAACAATTTCATATTGATTGATTATATTAGATGTCGCCAAGAAAGTATTTGTCTCTGATAACAATCCAATTATAGAGGTATTTTTTACACACTTTGACAAAAATTTACCACAACTGCGTGAATTTCTGAGTGTTTGGTTGAACATTTTGTACCTTTGTGCTCTTAGGGTTATGTTTTCATTGTTAGGATTACATTTTTCCCCTCATAACATTATTTTTTTAATCCCTTGAAAAATTTGAAATTGGGGTTTCATTGTAGTTAATTTGTTTTTCCCATTTGGCAAAGGCATACAATTTTAGTGCTTAGCATAACATAACCCTAGTGTGATAATTACAGGGTGTTTCAAAAGTCTGTTTAAAGTTATGAACATGTAGACTAATGGGCTGTTTTTTTAGATGATGTCAAAGATCATTTAAAACTCCTAAGTGAAACCTTTCCTGGTTGGTTGACTTATATTGAAATCAGAAAAGGAGTATTTATACAAATCGATAAGAAAAGAAACATCAATGAAATGTTGGATAAATTTCAGATTAAAACTCTTTAAATGCATGTATTTGATGCTTTTTTAAATGTGATTTTAAAATTTTGTATATTTGTACATTGCAATTTCATGATATTTCGTATGGTTGTATTTTAATATGAAACTGATTCTAATAAATATACCAAAACATTTTACAAAGTTAAGGTCCATTAATCTGTTGTGTTTTTGAACAAGATGGAACAACTTTAATCTATCATTATAATGTTTGAATTTAAAAATATTAACCTTTTAATGAATTGGTACATGAGCTATGCAATTTAATGTTATTTTAAATTAAAATTATCTCAATTAAATTAATTTGATTTATCAAAAACCACTTGTAATAATGTCTTAGTAATGAATGAAATATTAAAAATTGTCTGAATTTATTTTTGTTCATTAGAGAGTGAGTAGTTTTAACTATCAAAATAATAACTAACCAGTAGAATAAAAGGTTTATTCAAACTGTTTACAAAAAATATGCCATTACCAATTGTTTTTAATAAACACTGAAGAAAGAATTTAAACAAAATCAAAATATAAATACAATGTTTGAGTTAGTATACTACAACAAATTTCTAAATTAAGTACTTTATGAAGTGTTTAATAAAATAAATTAATTTGCAAATAACTGACTAGAAGTTTTCCAGATAATAAACGATTATAATTATGTTGTTTCTACCAGCAAGTTCTAACTTATAGAAGTAAAACCGTGATATTTTTTTGGTATCACTCCTTAAAAGTTTGAAACACAATTTGGTTCCTATGTATTATCCTGTTGACTGTCAGCATTAGCGGCACAGTTAATGGGATTTGGCTTAACATTTTTGATTTCAGCAGCACAGTTGACAGGATAATACAGAAGTATTGATATTTTAGAGTATTTTTTCTACATGCCTAGCATGTAACTTTAATGTGTTAAAACAGAAGTGCAGTGTATTCTTATTTCTTAGGAATTAAGCTTGAACTGTATATATAGGGTGTCCTAAAAAAGACTGACATTTTAAAAACAATTACTACCTCGACAACTAAAAAAGATAAAAATATGCGGTTTGTTGCATCCTACTCATGACAAACTGCTTATTTTTTAGTTTTCAAGTTATTAGTTATTGATTTTTAAGAAGATTAAGATTAGATCCCAGGCGACTATAAACCTTTGTATTTGTCATTTGTTGTTTATGTGATAAATAAATAAAAAAATGTGCCAGTCTTTTTCGGGACACCCTTTATCAAATTTTAATTTTATTATTTATTTTTCTTATTAATTTAGAGAGAAATATCAATAAACATTTCTCCATATGCAATTTAGAGCTCCCATTACTTAAATTACAGAATATTAAGGCCTTTTTAGATAAAAACCTCAACTTTACTTCTCCAATTTTTAGAAAAACACATGTAAATCTGCATAATGATAAAAAGCAAGAAAAAATTATGATTGCTAACTGAAGTTTGATAGGGAGAAATAAAAGATCCCATTTAATGTTAAGGCGACCAGAAAGATGACCAAACTCGGGTAAAATTTCATACATATTAGATTTTGGTTGACCAATTGTCAAATTTAAGGCATGGAGTGTATAATTTAAAACATAACAAATTTATTTTTACTCTGGGTAGTAATATCTGATAACTACATAGAAATTTTCTTTGCAACACAAAGAAATCAGGGAAAAGGTGATTGTTTATTTTGGTTTCCAAGAGCTTAATTTAAACATTATCTGCATATCCAACTTCAAAAACAAATGGATTGCTTTAAAAATGGCTTAAAACCATCTGTGTGTGCAAGAATGAGCTTTCACACTTCAAACCTTATGTATAACAACATCTGGACTTACTCAAATATTAGTTATAATAAAATAGGCTGAACTTGTTATGATTGACACATCTTGTGTATATATCTGATTTGTCTGCCGCATAAATTTCTGCTTATAGCTGTATAATTTAGCCTTATAATGCAGGTAATAAATTAAATATACATTTATTTTAGTTGGTTTCAGAAAATTTATGTATGAAAATAATATTGATGATTTCATTTGGAAAGTATAACTTACTATTTCATTGAGCATTCTCTACTATTGAAATTAAGAAATGCTTCAACTGGTTTGAAAGATTCTGAGCTGACTTGTGATCTAGATTTTCAAAGCACTTTTGCAGTAAAGGAGAAAGCTCTTTGTTAAGATTGTATGGTGGGGAACTGAGCAGCCCGAAATAAGACTGCATCACTCTACCGGCCAGAATATTCCTGCAAATTCTCTGAAAGAAAAAAGTAATTGTGCAATATTATTAACTTAAAAAAAATTCCTAGAAAATGTAAAGAAGATAAAAACTCCTTTAATATATATAGCGACCTCTACATTACAACAACCGGTAATAAAAGTACTTATTGTTATACCAGAAATGATAGTTTTGTTAAATATAACGACCAAATATTGTTGATCCCAGATGAGGTTGCTCTATCGAGGTTCTACTGTATATTTTTGGAATCCGTTTGGATTGAACCACTTTCCAGCTAATCACAATTTGAATTTAGAAAAATATTACTGTAAAAAGTGCTGTTAATCCAGCAGGCTTTTCTATGCTCCTTAGAGCATTGCTCCAAACTTGCTTTAGCAACATACATTATTAGCAGTTTTGAATGGTAAATAATATTTCATAAAACTGTTGTTTCTCACTCCCCTGGTAAAACCTACACCAGGTCTAAGATACCAAGCCACAAAATATTTTCTCCCACCCCACTTCATCCTGCTCATCTGACAGCTGTCTAACAGAGACTCCTATACATTTAAAATTTAATACGAGTTAATGAGTTATGAGTTGATTATTAGCACAATAAAATACTATATATTTGCTCATGAACTGCAATAAAGACACCTCTCAATAAGTCAATTTATGAAATGAAATGGCTATTATTGTTTTATTATTTGAATTATTGTTTTTATGGCTTAAGTTTTCATTGCTATGAGAAGGTGGTAACACATTAGATCTATCACCTTGCAGTGTAATATTAAATAATGAGATATGCAAGTATTGGTAATGGAAAGAATGTATTTTTTTTTCTCATAGAGACCTTTACTCTTGTTCTGAAAATCCTACTTTTTGGTTTTTACCCCCATTACAGTTCAAAGACAATATTGTTTTACTAAAAAAAAAATGTCATACCTGAAAATTGTTGTCAACAACTTGGGCTCTACACTTTCTTGAAGCAGTATTGCAAATACCAAGGCAGTTTATAAAAGAACAATCTTCATCATTGGTGCAGTTTTGAATAGCAACTATATTTCTGATCAAAGATTTTTCAAAATACACCATATCCATATCTAGCAGTTTAATGTCTTTGTTTTTATCAAAACCAAAATGACCGATTTTTACATCACAAATATGCAAAGATGGGAAGTTCTTTTCTACATCTTCCAAAAAATTAAGAATCTGCATAGCTAACTTTGCTCTTTTGACAAAGTCTTCTTTCCAAGTTGGATAAAACATTAAAAAATAGTTATCTAGAGGCTCTATAAATTCCACCACATACAAAGGACCACATGTGCCAATGATTTTTGGAAAAATGTTAACTTCTTCGAAGTATTTCAATAACAAATATTCAGTTTGTTGTAAAAGAAACCAAATGTTATTCATCGCAGTATTTTGCAATGAACTGGGTAAGTAAGGGAAATTTGTCATATCCATTGTCCATAATTTAGATAAAATATCTAAAGAAGTATTGTTCAAGGAAGAAATGTTAACATACAAATTTGTTTTCACAGTATTTGCAACCATTGAGTAAAACGTGCTCAAGCTAGGATGTACTTTGCTGCCATCCTCACCAATATAATGTATTTGATCAAAATCTTCAGAGTTTAATTTTGTAGATTTAATAACTACATGATTGTTGAAATAAGATGCTTGAAAGACTACATCTTTTCCCATGTGGTTTGGAAGACAACTATTGGGCTTCAAATTTGATAGCTCACAGAGATCTACACATAAATTGCCTAAAGCTTCTCTGTGTTGAAACTTTTCACACTGAAAAAAAAATTCAAACTTTAATGAAATGACTTTAAAATGAAAATGTACTAAATCAGTGGTTCCTAAACTGTGCACTGCCGTGCTCTTCAGGGCACCGCATACAAATATTCACTGTGTCTTTCTTTCTTATTCAACCTACAAAATCTTCTAATCTAGAAAAACATCCCATATAACTCAGACTTTCTACTACTTAATTTTTAGTCATGTTTTCCAAAAGTATTCTAGGAGTACTACTTCGAATCTAATTTTTTGGAGAGTGTGTTAGTTATTCTAACTTTAGAAAACAGAGAGAAAGTATAATTTTAAAAAATTTCCCTCCACTCTCTGAAATTATGTCATTTTCTTGGATATACCACTCTCTGATTTTATATATCTACTTACTAAAAAAAATATTGTAATATTAGAAGACAAGAAATATTGATAAATTTGAAACTAAAAGATAAAGAGAGGAAAACTTTAAAATTTTTAGCCCATTTTATTATTATTGAATGCATATTTATGCAAAGATGGTTAGGAGGGGTAGTTGATTTTCAAAAAAAAAAATACTGATAAAATTCAGAAAATTATAGGAAGTTTACATTTTATCTGCTTTTAATTTAATGGTATCACCAAGTTATCAATGGAAAAACTATTTTATGATGCTGTCCAAAATTTTAAAAATTGCAAGTTTTCATTTATTTTTCAAAGATTGTACTCTTTTTCACAAGAGGAAGAGGGGCTCCATTTTGAGAATTCTTAGTCAGTAGAGGCACAGCGAGTCAAAAAAGTTTGGGAACCACTGTACTACATAATCAAATAAAACAAATTTACAGTGAAATGCAGCAAATAAAACGAGTACTTTTGTATTAAGCCGAAAACTTTTGTAATAAGGGGTTTAGACAAGAACAGAATCACCCCCTCTAAATCAAGTCTCCGGACCCACCACTGATATGAACAGTTAATAGTGTTGCGTCACATTAAGTTTTAAAAATCCATGTGAATGGTCCCTTAAAGAGTATGTTTGCAGTTAGTTATTGAAAATTAGCTGCATGTGTGCAAGGCTCTTAAAATGGCTTAAATTAACCCCTTCTATCCTAGATTGCCTGAGATTGTCATTGAAAATTTGAGGCAGCCAGGACTGAAAAATTTAAATTTTTTGTGAAATCATTTCAGAGCACTTCCAGATCAGCTGGAATAAGAGTCCTCCATTTGCAGGATTTTTAAGACAAAATTGGACAAAATAACTTAACCCCTAAATGTGATTAATAAAGTCATATAATAGCAAATTATTTTGAATACACAAGTATGACTAATATTACAAATGGAAGTTAATATTTTTTAAATATTACATTGGAAACTGTCATTAGATATGTGCTTAATTCAAATAATGATACATACAGTGACAGAAACAGCATTTTCTACTTCTAGAAATGAACATTGTCCGTATGACATAAATGTTAAATATACAGCGTATGCTATTCCCAAAATAATTAACAGAAAAAAACAACAAAATGTCCTTTTACTGAAAACACAGCGACGTGATCGACATCTGATTCCATTACTTATGTTTCCCAAAAACCGATGGTTAAAAATTCTCACGACTTTATTCATAGTTCCATTTTTGTTCAACCATCAGCTGTGTTTACAAACAAAGCTACAGTAGGTAAAAGTAAAAGTAGCAGTGATTTTACTCGGCGTTCTGCAAATTTCCTTTTCTTCTTCTTCTGGATTGCTTCTTTTTTAAGTAGCAAAAATTTTTTTTTTAGTAAAAATAGGGATCTATGTTGATTCAAACTGAAAAAAGTAATATTTTTTTTTACCTGAAAATATTTTCTGTAGTATCCCCCTGAATTAAAGAACAGAATGCTCACTAGGCATAGGATGAACTCTCAGCGCCCTCATTAGAGACCAGGACAACCAAATAAGCGCCATGATCAAAAGGTAATGGATCTCATTCGAATTATCTTATTTGATCATTTAATTTCTTCCTATTTTTGATTCAATAATCGCACTTTATTTTCCTTAAAAAAAACCACTACCCTTTCGACATTTTAAATGACGGCGCTTTTACATTTAACTTCTCGCAAAAAAAAAAACCCGTGCAATAACACGTTGAGAAAAGCAAAACCAGAATTCTCCGCGCCATTTACAAAAAAAATTCTTTAAAAAATTCAAAACCGGTACAACAAGAAGCCTGAACAATAAACAGAAAAAAAAACCAAACTGGCTGGTGGACAGCACAAAAAAGCAAAACAAAACAATATTTATTTTCAGTGATCTTTTAAATTTATCTCCAGAATTCATAATAAAATCCAGTATCACGACTAAAACAATTAAAGAAAAGTAAACTGATGTTATAAATATCAGGAAAGGCAATTACGGTAAGAGCACATTGAAAATTAAAAAGTAATAAAACGATTAACTTGAAGAGAAACGTGTGTGTGTGTGTACTACTGATTTTGATTTTGTTACGATGTTTAAAAAATAAAGGTATAGATATCGTTCAATCTCTATTATCGTGAACCCGTTTGGGCGACTTTGGGGATGGATAAGGCAGAGAAAAATCAGTATTTGAAATTAATAGAACTGTAATCAGTCAAAGTAGGTTGAAAGCACGTAGTAGTGATAAAAAACTATAAGAGTCGTATGTAATCTTGTCTATGATCTCAGATTTCTTTTTCCCGCGTTCAAAATAATCACCACGTCCTTTAAACTATGTGATTTATTTCTTTTCTCTTGCATAATAGTAAACATTTATCCTTCAAGTAAAGAAACAATTTTATGACAGTTTATTTTTGGCGTTAATTAAAATAGTATATCTGGAAGGAAGCTGTGGTGTCCGTCCAACAGCCATCATGGAATTCTCTTATGGCTAAAATCTTTGTTAGAAACCCCACCTATTAATTTAATTTTACTCCACCCCACCCTAGCAAAAATCTTTTCGGTTAACTAACATGGTTTTATTTTTTCAGGTAAATGATGCTTTTACTGAGAACAATTATTGCAGTCATCTGTTTTTATAAATTGAGTTTAGGCCTATCAAATGAAATGCAATTAGCTTCTTGGAAACCAATCGGAAAACCCTACTCTGTTTCAAATAATCATTTTCTGAAAAACAATTTCCCTCTACGGACGTATAAATCGAAATACTCCAAACCTTTTTATAAGAATTGGATGGTTAAACCTCATAGAAGAGAATCTGATGTTATGAATAATAGGCTTGACACTGTTCATGACCTTAAGTCTTTGACAATCATGGATTTTTCTGCTACTGATATTCCTAAGGTTCTTCGCGAGTTTTTTGGGTTTCATAAGGAGAAACTTATTTCTAAAAGAGCTTCGGATGAAAGCTTCGAAAAAATAAAATTGGAGAATTCTGAAGACCAATTAAAGAAAGATGCGAGTGCTACAAATCTTAAGGGAACCACATTTGGTTATAATCATGGAGATGGCGGTTTTGAAGCCTTTACGATTGAGGGGTTTTCTGATGAGGAAACTACCACTAAGGATATCAATATCTATAGAGGTGAAACATCAAAAGAAAACAGTGCTTTCAATGTCAACAAGAATCTTAATAGTTATAGAAGTGAAACATCGAAAGAAAACAATGACTTCATTGTCAATTCTTTTCAAGATAAAATTTCTGATCAGTAAGATAATGTGATTTTTAAATATCCTAATGACTTTTTATTGGTAGACAATTATTTAGTTGAGCTAAAATGGCACCTGAACGCGGGGCCAGATTGGGGAGAAATTTCAGCCCTGGCATTCAAAGTCTAAATCGGCCCACCGCAGAATTTTAGAGAAAAATTTCGAAAAATGAAAATGCGAGTCCCTAAATATTTTGTTCCAACTACAGCACAGAGTATTGAATAGTCAGGTCCCATAACTAGTAGGTACTTTAATTTTGGAGAGGATTGTCCCAAAATTATTTATTAAGTATCTCCTTGCATATAAATTAAATGTAGCTTTCTAAAACATTCATAAATAGGATTTGATTCTTTAATAACCTACTAAATACAAAAACTTTGGGGTTGTGATGAGTCTGAGTGTCTTCTCCAGAAAAGTTTTGGAAATTTAATTCTTAAATATGGAGTTACAACTCATTTTTGTCCCCCGGTTTGTACATTTCTTAAATAAAATTAAGGCTAAGAATCTTTCAACTATCTCTTATGTTAAGATTTTTGGAATTAGCATTAGCTCCATATCAAAAAGGTAGTCTGGGGTACTCCCATATATTTTTTTTTAAATTTGACGTTTAAAAACAGGGAATTTCCTCATTTTTGGTCTTTAAAAATCAAATTAGCTTTCCAAACTTTCAAAATAAAGAAAAGAACAACCTAGTCCTAGGATGCTCGTCCTCCCCCTTGGTATACGTCCCTATTCTGAAGTAAAAAACAAAACATTATTAATCATAAAAATATTGAAGGTTTGAACGTTATAAACCTCCTATTAATTTGACACGGCCCTGTTTCAAGCACCAAAACAGGGTCAATAACTGATACAACCGGTCTTAAAAAGAAACATCTGTGTCCTATTTGTAAAATGAAAACATTTTGGCTTAATTTATAATTTTGTGCTTGTTATTTATAAAAAAAATATAGTTGTAGTCAGTGGGCCTAAAACGGCCCTTGGTGGACCACCGGGCATTTGCCTAAATGCCCGTATGAGCAAACTGACCCTGCCTGAACGAATTTTTCCTCTTTCATTTTCTTACATTTATTATTTTCTTCTCTAAATATTACTTTCTATTTCTTTCTGCTCTTACGTTAGTATATTTTTAAGTTGATTCTAACTCTTTATTAAAGTCATGATAGATGTGGTAGGCGCCCTTTATGCTCGGAATCCCAGGGAACTTACTGCCTAGTTCTGCTCCTTTGTAGCCACGGCCTTGTATTTGCCAATTGCTGATTTTATATTTTGTTCTTACACTAATTTTCTCTAGACTCGAACTCGATGATCAGGCTGTCAACTATGGAATCCCGTGTGACCGTATAGACAACGGAACATGCTGGATTGAGCAGGCCATCGGAGAAACACTTACGTTAGGTGTTAATATTAGCAATACCGAGACTGAAAAATCTGTAGAGGTTCAGTGGTCAAGGATGTATTACAAACGCACAAAAAACCACGAGTTAGAAGTTAAAATAGAACCAGGTAAGTTTCTTAATACTTGCGTATAATCTAAATAGGTTTTAAATAAATTCGTATCTTGTTTTTGTGTTATCTAATTAACACAATTCTATTCCAGCATAAAAGCGTAAAAATTAGCTAAATATTCAAATATTACTAAGTAATTGCTGCTTCAACCAATATTTAAATACTAGCTTGTTTGCTGTTTCGTCTATTTGCTCTATTTTACACTCTTGCTGTTAATGTGTTTTCTGCACACTGCTTAAACGATTCTTCTGTTTTTCAAGACAGGCTGCCTTGGAACATGGTTATGGGAAGTGGAGGCCACGAGCTTCGTCTAAACCCGGTGACAAATGCCGACTTGGATCCGAATGCGATAGTGGCCAAGGTGTTTCAGGTCAACACGAATAGGGATGCTACGCGGGAGAACACCCTAATTAAACGATTGAAGTTTAGGATTGAGATGCCTGCCATAGGTAAACATCTACTTACACTCTTTAACGAATTTATAGCTTGTGTAAAGCGTGTAGAATTCTTTGTCTGAGATTATGGAGAATTAGAGAGATAGTAATTTTATGAAAGTTTTATCTTTCAAACAAACCTCTTAGTAAGGAGAAATGAAAAGTGTTTACTCATTTTACTACGATTTAAATATTTTGCGAAAATTTATGGTGTTTTAATATAATTAGTATTACTCTTTAGTATAGGTGCTATAGAATTGTTATAATTATGGGATAAAAACTGATTCTTCAGCATTTCTTGCGCTTGAGCCTCTTTCTACAAATGGTGTTTTACTCATCACCATCTTTGCTTTTTTGACCTTTTGGCATTTTAATACCTTTGGATTAACTTTTATTTACATCCATGCATGCCTGAGTTAATTTCTCTATGTATTCTCTAATTTTTAGAGGTGCAGCACCTTACCTATTCGCAGGCCGCTTTCAATAATCTCATGGACCATCGGTTGGTTCTCTAAAGAAAGCATTTTCTTACGTCGAGAAAAAGCTTTTAGCAATAGAAAACTCGTGCATGAAAAGTGCTTTTTCTTCTGCAGTACTGAACAGAATATACTTTGGAGAGGAACTTCACATCAACCTCGAAAACTACATGAGCCTTCCGACGAACGGCGATCTCACTTTGGAATGGCTGCTGGAAAAACCGAACGGCCAAGAGCACTCGTTGCCCAGCAACTTCAAAGTGAGCAGGAGCGGACGGTTGGTGGTTGTCAAAGAGATACGGAGAGAGCAGCTGGGACTCTTGACCTGCACGGTCTACTCTTCCAACAACATTGCTGTGGCCAAAAGGAAGTTCTTTTTGCTGAGCAGCCATGGTGAGGGTGAGTTATGATGAAAATTCCCTTCTCGTTCAGTATCCCTATAGTTTCAATTGATCTTTGCAATTTGTCTATGATAATCAATTGCTTGTAACTAGTTATATTGACGCATTTTTTACTGGTTTATAAAAGAGCTTTTAAATTTTAGTTTAGGGGAGAATTTAGGAGGAGGGAATATAAGGTTTAAGCTAGAGAAAAAATTCCTTTAGCAAAAAAGCTAATATAAAGGAAAAAGCAAAGAGTAATTTTTATGCCTATGTGCTGTGCCAATTTTTCTTTCAATTTTCTCTTTTTTTTGTACGTTTGTGTTCTATCTACGTATTTTGTATTTTATTATTGTTTTTTGTTTCTTTATCACTATCATATTTTTTATCATTGTAATGTCAGTGGTAATTTTAATTTTTTTTGGTAATATAAATGGGGTTTAACACCCCAGATGACTCGTATTTTCCGTTAAAATTTTCTCTTAATGTACCGTTAGAAATTGAAATAAAAAAAATGCAAAATTAACAAATTGGTTAGATATACGTCAACTATTTATAACTGAAAAAATTCAATTGATAGCCAACTACATAAAGAAAAAACTCAATGCTGTATATACGTATTTCTCTAAAATTTTCATACTACCTATTTCAACAACTTCAAGTATTTATATTATAAAGTATTCATATAGTACTTCAGGTATTTATAACGTTCATTTTCTTCATTCGTATTTTTGCGAAAATGGTCTAAAATATTTTAGCATTTTGAGGGGGTTCTTTTGCATTTTGCGAAAAAAGCCCCCATAGCGGAATCCCCGGCTGGAGCCATCCTAGAGAGCAGGGAGCAGGTCGCTGTTAAGTAGATAAAGAATAAAAATTAAGAGTTAAATTATTAAGTTTCATTCAGTCAGAGTTCGATAAAGTCGATAAAAGCATTTAAAATAATTGAGTTTGCTTTAAATATAGTTGGATCTTACTAAAACAGCAAGAAATAGAAAAATATAAGTTAATATTACTGTTTTTTTTCCCTCTTAAGTCAGTGAATATAAGCTTCAGAACAAATACTTCCACATAATCCTCAAAAATAATTTACACAGTTTTCTTTATTGGAAAATATTTTAAGGACTATTATCATTTAGAGACTAACAAGTAAGCTGCTAATATTTCATTAGTCCAATTTCGATAATCTGTCCATAAACAATAATGCTAAAGCTTAGTTGCTTACTTAAAAAACATTTTAAACCATCCTTGTTCAAATCAAATAAAGTACTCCGACCCCTATAGGTACTAGGAAATCAAGAGTGGTTAGAAGACACATCTCATTGCGTCAACGTCAGATCTTTCGGCGTGGATGCTCCCAAGATACAGAAACTGGACGAATATCGGAATATAATGGGCAAAGATCAAAAAAGAAAAGGCCGAAATATAACTCTAGGTATCCTTCAAAAAGAGGTAGGAACAGTATTGCGTGAATTAAAAAATGTTTCTTAAGTATGTAGGATTTTAATCCCTTAAAATTCGTATTGAGATGCCTGGATTTGGATTGATAAACAATCAAACATAATTGTGAGACTTGCTTTTAATTAAATGTAATTTCAAATTCTTTTCATACTATGTTTCCCCTTTTAAGTATAGGGTTGGATGGGGTAAAATGGATATAGAGATTTTAACAGTTTATATTTATAAAATTACTTAAATTAAAAGACTTAAATTTATAAACCGTATCAAATTTGAATTTATAGATTCCATTTTTTCCCAAAAGTAACTTCAAACATTTTCAATATCATGTTTTAATTTTAATAAATCTAATTAATTTAATAACCTCTGGATTAACTTAGCGCTCGTTGACTATTGTTCATTAGGTTGCAGGAACAGTCTTTCTCGGCAACGGTTGCATCCTCGATGGATCCCCTTGTATTATGGGGAGGACGAGTCTCTTGATCCGAGGATCATGTCCGTAGAGAGACTGCTTGAGTTGAGCGAAAACAGCGACGGTACTCTTGATGACATCATACCACAGTACGTATTAATTAAAAAAAAAATATCGCAATATTTAAGCGAGGTAACCATAGATTTTACAGGGAAATGATTAGATTGATTAAAGAGAGTGCAAACCTTGCAACGAGAATCAAACAATTTTTAAGATGTGTGGCCCAATGGGATTAAAGCTATCTAAGTACAAATGATGTCAGATTACACTTAAGATATTCAGAAAGATATTTCTGAAATTCAAAACTTCGTAATTATTTGGAAGAAATTTAAATTTTAAATTAGCGTTAAATTTATATCATAATGAAGTCATGCTTCAATTTTTGTTCATAATTCTAAATAATTATTTTTAAATAAACAAATAGAGACAGACTTTTTCTCTCAAAAGGTTATCTACTTGATATTCACACCGTGAAAAACTGTAAACTCATTTTAAAATGTTTCTTTAAGCGTGGAGAAGTGTAGCCCTAAATTTTGCATAGTTTTATTTGCGATCGGATAATATGTTGCGGAAAAGGGGTTAAAAAACCTGTATTTAAGTACACACGAAAAGAAGGTAGAATTTAAAATATTTCCTTTTATAGACCTCAAATATTTTTGTAAATTTTAATTAATAATTTAGATTTACTTAGTTCTTTGTTTTCAAAAATCCCATTTGATTAAATACAGCCGAGAAAAAACAGGATTTTGCTCAATTTCTATCCGAGTCATGTTGAGTACGAGTGGCTTCTCTGTATAACTCCGATTTCTCTGTAGAACGCTCTTTTCCTTCGCAATAGTCAGTGTGCAGGAAAAACAACTTTATTTGATATATGCGATGCAGTGCTTGCTAAGATTCTATTATATTTTTTTAAAAGAATTATTTTAATTGGTGAAAGGAAATTTCTATATTACCCTTTTCCACATCCGTCTATTTTTTGCGCACTTTTAGTTGCAATTGGGTTCTTAGGAGAAAGAACCCAATTAATTTTTGTTAAATAAGATTTAGTCATCCAGAAAGTTCAGTCTTTAAAAAAAACCTACGTATTAGTTATTTAAGTATATAATTTTTCTTTTACCTTTTAAAACACCGGATTAGACTGTTAAGAGGTGAATGAAAGAAAAATCCTTTAAACTGAGACAGCAAACCCCATCTTTCTATTCATGGGCCTAAAGAAGATTTACTATCTACTTAATTGAAGACTTTACTATGAAGTTAATAAAGTAGTTGGTGGAAAAATGTTGGTATTCGGTCCAAATTTTAAAGATTTTGGAGTACTTATTAATAGAGTATATTTCTCATTTTTTGTTTAGATTTCTAAGATTAAAAGATTGGCCATTAAGGCATCCCTTTAACCTTAATAAAAGAGGGACAGCTTTATTTTTTAACGAGAAGTGAAACAATGATTTTAGCTAAATATCGTTTATGCTCCAAAATAGATTTTTTGTTTGCAAGGTAATAAATGTAAACTAACTCAAAATTGACATAAGCAGCTATCTAATTTTTAAATTTCTTTTTCTTTGAGGAAAAATGTTTTATTAAAGGTGAATGAATATTTCTCATCAAAGAAAAACATAAATAGATCAAAATTACAAACTGAACTGAACATGCCGTAATATGGGAAGGGGATTTATATCACTTCTTTATTTTCTCTAGAAGCTAAGGACAACAAAATTACTCTTCATCATTGATTATTATAATTTTGTACAGGTTTAGAAACTTTTCTTTCGGTTATCTTCTTCTGTTCGTTGAAAGAAGTATCTCTAGTGTGCAGCAAATAACTGCTTCCTCATTATTTCCTAGCGAAGTCCATTACGTTGAAGCCGATGCTACCGTTATTTCGGACGACTTCGAGCCTTCAAGCACCCAGGCCAACTGCTCCACAGACAGCGACTGTGGCACTGGAGCAACCTGTGTCCATCCCAAAGGAAAGAGGCGAATCTTCGAGGTAAGACATTTCAACAGTGTCCTAAAGAAAGACGTTATGAGAATTCGAGATGTTTTACCTATTGCAAACTGTACCTTTGGAAATTTTATACCCTGGAAATGGGACAGTTCATCAATGAGTTAATCAAATTTGAAACACTTTGCTTAAGCTTTATGGGCCAAGGACATGTCTCTCGTTAGGTCACAATGAGCTAATCAAAACATTATACACGGTATTTGAACAAGTCCGTCCTAACTCTACACAGAAAGATTAGGCTTACTGTAGAGTTGATTAAATTTGCTTAGAAAACGATACCACAACGATGACTTTTTCGTTGTGGTACCACAACCACACATTTTCGAAAAAGGTGATGTCATATCCGATAAAAACTTAATTATTTCATTACACGGAGCGTACATGCAAGTGAGATGGATATTTTTTACCATCTTTTCTAAAAAATATGGGTCTTCGAGGTATAGTTCTTTGTGCAGGGAGATGTACTCTCTGCAAAGATTCTGGGTTCGCAGAATGTGGGCAAATTTTTTGAAATTCTCGGTATCTATAAGCTTTGCGAATATTTTGAAGACACATTTTTTATACAAATGGGTATTACGAATAGGATTGTATTTAACGTTTTTCAAACCCTGCTCCACAATTTTCTTGTCGCTCCGTTACTTCCACTTTCCTATCCTTTAAAAAAAAAGCAACTTTGCTGACTTAATTTTTTCAGAAGTCATCGCTCTGGATTTTACTCATTTTAGGCCAAAAGACTCACGTTTTCAACAAAATAAGAATGAATCCAATACGTAGATTTTAAATCAGTTTGAAAAAGCATCCTTTCATAAGCAAATTGAAAGACATACTTGGAATAAGAAAAAGATATGCCTGTTTGTACCCTTAAGATAGTAAACGAATTATTATTGAAAGTACACAATATGGATTTCTTCGACTTTCTGTAACTTTTCTGTCTCCAAAATTTCTGAGCTATTGCACAAGCCTAAATAAGACTTGCATGTAAAGAAGGATCATGTTTAACTCTCTTTTCCTGAGGGTTTCATTCAGTAGTACTCAACTTTTCCCTCGAGTGGACCCATTTCACAAGGCAGTTATTTCAACTGGGCCACAACCAAAGGTATATTTTGTAGGGAGTGCCTAAGACAAAGAAATCTTTGACAGCTGGCTTAGTTTAGGAAAAGTTACTTATTACCTATTGTTGCAAGACAGCCACTCTCAAAAGGTTGCAGGATCAAGGGAACAAAGTTGACAAGCAGGCCCTTCAGTGTGATATAGATATTATATGTATATCTATTTCGGGGGGAGAGGGGCAAAACTGTTCTTAAGTACATCGCCTGCACACGTGCATTTAAATGTAGCTTTTAGAACATTTCTAGGTAAGATTTGAATTGTGATGAACTTGGAAAAATTGGGGTGTATATGATGAGTTCTAAGGGTCTTGGGGTACCTCCAGGAAAATTTTTTGGAAACTCCCCTAAAGATGAAAGAGTTTTTAACTTATTTTAGGACATACCCCTTCTTGTCCGGGCTGCAGGTTGAGTAATTGTCTACTTAAAGGGGTATCCAAATTTTTAGATTAAATGGCATTGGCATATGAAGGGCATGGAAAATATCCAGCAGACTGCATAGAATCAATAAAAAGTTATAGTTAACCAGATATGTTCATACTAATTTTGATCTCAGACTCCTTAGAATATTAAGTAGCAATGGAATGTGTATTAAACTCAATTGCGAGAACTTATAAATGTTGATGCTATGCTTATGGGATTAAGTTACAAGCTAGTAATCAATGTTTACTCTGCAGATTAATAAAGGCTTTTGCTATTGTAAACCTGAGTATTTTGGAGACGGATTTGAATGCACGAAAATACCAAGAAACCACAGGGAAAAAAGAATAAAGAGATCCCTAATATCAATGGATGATGACCTACAGATACAACCTAGACAATTCAATAATCCAAAGAAAGAAACAGGAAAGGTAAAAAGCAACATTTCTATTTATTATAGATCTGTTGCATCATGTTTATCCAGTTAGACCAACTTAGAGACAAAAGTTGCATCATTTTTAGCTGTCTTGCTTCTATTTGTTTCACATGTCTCACTGGATTGCTGTAATGCAACAGATTAAAAAAGTGTAAACGATGCTTTAGCAATATCTTTGGGTTGATGTTTTCATCCATGTTAACTAGTTTGCTTCCTTATTCGGAAAGAAAAAAGAGGCAGAGAAACAATAAAAGAGAAGGAATGAAAAGAGGAAAGTGATGGGATGAAATAAAGAATGAGAAAATCACAGGGGTAGGAAATATTACATAGTTAATGCATAGGAGAATGGTTAATAGATCATAGAAAAGGGAGTGTGTGTAAATGTTCAAAGTAGTACTGCAATCCAATTTAATTTTAGTAATTTCTATCTTTTAAAAACAGTTAGCATTTTAGAAAAACCTATTATCAATTCAGTAAAAAGTAAAAAAGGAAAACATCTTAAAATGTAAGTGTATGTTTTCAATCCTGATACATTTAATTTTCCGCTATAAAAGTCTTGCAAAGATATTCTACTTTAATGCTACTTGGGTTTTGCATTCTATTCAATTAACTCTAATACTTCTTAAATCTTTGAAGATATTAATAAAAAATGAACATGTGTCAATTTGCATTCAAAGTGAAAATAATTAACCGAGAAAAAATACCAAGCTCTCTAAAAACAATGAGGTGATAAATAAAGTGAATAAGATAATAAAAGAAAAAGCTTTAAAAACAGTATCTAGTCAAGACTTTCAATTACAAAAGAATGTTGACTTCTTGTTCAGATCTCAATGGAAGAGGAAAAAACCACCAGAGAAATGGAGTATGAAGAAGAAGATGCTTATTTGTTGGGCACATGTTCAAATAGCTATGACTGCAGCCAACATGCTACTTGCCAATCGAGCAAAAAAAGACACCCTTTCTGTAAGTGCAATCCTGGATTCAGAGGGAACGGCATATTCTGCTGGGAGATAATGGACTATTTGCCAGTTTCGAGAATACCAGACTCTTCACTAATAAAGTAAAATAGGAATTAAACTTTTAGTACTGAACTCACTTAATGATTAGTTGATGGATTCATATGCACATAAACACAAATAGTAAAAATATAAGTTTTTTTATAACTGATACACTCTGGCTACAGAAACTGTGAAAACAATTCTCTGACCTTTGCCTGATTTCTCATAAGGTATATAAAAAAAATATTTTATAAAATAATTTTTTGTATATTCCTGGGTAAATATTTATTATAGTAATGTTATGAAAACGTTTATGGAGTTCTTGAAAATTAATTTAATTGAAGAAACCGGCTGTGAAATTAATTTTAACAAATTAAAAGATAGCTACAATTGATTCTATACTTAACTTTCCCTAGAAATCCTATTCTTCTATTTTTTTTAGTTTTTAAAAACTTACTAACAATAGTTGAGTAGAAGGATAATTGGGAAAACTGCAAGAACTTTAAATATTATTTACTTCCATTAACCACGGCTTACTAGATACTTATACAGGCTAGCCGAGTTTTAAACAATGAAAACCATTTGACAACCTTTCCCGCTTGGAGCGCTACAAGACCTACCTATATCACCCACCGCCTTCATCACTGTGAATATGCTTTGCCAGTTTGTCCAATAATGCCATCTGGATTTGCAATGATTTCCGTACTCGGCTAGCCTGTATAAGTATCTAGTAAGCTGTGCATTAACAATAACTTCTATAATGAGTGAAAAAAAATCAGAGATATTTATACACTTTTTTTAATAATTTTATCCAATCACTTATACACTATGTACACACATAATATAAGAGTAAAATAATGAAAACTTATTTATTACATTTACTACAAGCAATACACTTCCAAAGAGCTATAAACCTGAAAAAAAAGAGAGATTTTAAGTAATTAAATTTTAGTACCATATAAATTAAAAAAAAATTACATCAAAAATTTACATTACATCAAAAAATCACATTAAATTAAATTTTATCAATAATTTAAGCAGTTCAAATTTGTTTATGGGTCTCTTTTTAAAGTTATAGTTCTTGTTTGTATCAATTAATTGGATTGCAATGTATGTGCAGAACTTACATGAATGCATTCTAAACTGGAATATGTTTCAGGAAAATTTCTTTTTCAGTTATAAATTAAAAAACACTAAGATTAAGTTTAACATGATGGTTTTCAAGTTTTTTTAGTCCTGAAATTTTTTGAAATAACGATTTTTCCTCTAAGAATATCTCAGAAAAAAGCAGAGTAATTTTACTAATACATTATATGTTTTAAGTTATTTATTAACAAAAGATTGTACATTCCTTTTTACCAGAAAAATACTATCAACATGTTTACTAATAATGTGTTTCCCCGAATATCAAAAGATGTGCTACAACAGAGATAAAAGTATTATTTTGTACAATTTGTGCTCTTTCATAAAAGTGATCCTTTTTACCCCCACCATGCACATATTGCAAGGAAATTTATAAAAATTTTATTTAAAAAAAAATTATGCAATTAAAATGTTATGAAAAGATAATAACCGGACCTGGAAAAAGTTTTTACCTTCCCCCGAACCTAATAAAATTTACCCGAACCTAATGTATTGCTCCTATGCAGCTGACAGGGGCTTCCCCCGAACCAGGTTCGTAGGTTCGGGCACTTTTTCCAGGTCCGATAATAACCAAGTTAAAATAAAACATCTTTACTACATAAGTATGAAATAGTTAAAAAATGCACACATTTTTCAAACAATAAAAAATGTAAAAATTCTACTAACCTATAAAGCTCAAATTTTCAAATTTTTTAACATCACTAATACCCCATTTTTCATAATCTATTTTTCTTGCAGTACCATCTCCATACTTTTCATTAGCTTTGTAATACACTAAAATAAACACAATATGAATGAGGAAGAAACATTTTTCTTAGTGGGAAACAATTAAATCCATGAAAAGAAATGCATTTTATTATGAAAGGCAGATAGAATTATAAGCAAGTATGCAAAGTTGACTACGAAGAACTCTCCTCAAGACTACTACACAATTACAAATTAAAATGGCATAAAAAGAAATACATTCCATATCCTTTTTATTGGATACCCACTCGTCATTAGCACTTCTTTCAGTCAAAATTCAATAGAACCTAGAACAGTGCTGTCAGCACAAAACCATTGTGAAACTCTTCGGGAAAAGGAAGTAGGGGTAATGGATAAATGCTAATATTGCAGATTAGGTGCCTCTCAAGAATAATTAGTATATGATTGTATTGAAAGCAAAGATTGGGTTTCATACCATGTTGATAGGTGGACACCCCACACAACAAAGTTACCTATACTTACAGAAATGAATTCCTCCAGTATAGGCTGAATCAGTAAAGAAATTAGGTTTTTTTCAGGTTTTGGGGTAGGAAGAGTTCCACTAAAAAACTCCCCAACAAGTTCCAGGTTTCCCTGGAAACAATCCTTAGAATCCATCCATGATTTCGTAGCTTTCACCTAATTTTTGTAGAATTTGGAAAGTATGGTATTGACACTAGCCAAAATGCTTGTTTGTTACTAATAGTAATTGGATTTGTAGAGGACTTTTTTTTTATAAACTTGGGCAAAAATCTCCCCACAACAGCCTGAATTTCCCCATAGCCTTGTTTGGGTATTCGGACATATTCTGCATCCCTGGGGACAATATTTGGTTAATCCATTAAACATTCATTTCATTGAAAAAGAATTTAGTCCTTACAGAAATTGATCACAATAGAAAATATTCAGGGCATAGATATCAGGGGTGCAGAATATGTCCGAACGCCCGAACATGGTTCGGGGGAAATTCATGCAGTTCTGGGGAAATTTTTGCCCAAGTTTATTAAGGAAAAAAACTTTACAAATCCAAATTGTTATTAGAAACAAATATATTGGCTGGTGACAATATCATTCCCTCCAAATTCTACGGAAATTAGGTGAAAACTACGGAATTACGGATGTACATCGGAAAACTACGGAACTATGCCGAAAAACCAAGATTCCTTGGTAAATACCTGAAAGTTGGCTTTTCCTTGTGTTTTGATTATTAGGCACAAAAAACAACGTATATGTAATAGGATCGGTGATTCTCATTAAAAATTGCGTTCTTGTTTAATCACATCAATGTTTCTGACTTAAAAAGTTAAGTTAAAGACAGGAGAGTTTTACTGTAGCTCAAAATTGGGAGTTATAATTAATCCATTAATTCCATAAAAATTAAAACTTACGGATTATTTGGTAATTATTGAACTTTTCAGAAGTTCAGTAATTAAGAAAACTGTTTTATAATAAAAACTCATTGTACTTCAGTAGTAACATAAACTGGAATGAAAATATGGGGATATTTTTGGGTAAATTTTAATGAAAATATGGAGACACTTTTTGGGGAAATTTTGGACGAAGTTAATAGTGTTCTGGGGAAATATTGGGCCCTGGAACATTTTCTGCACCCCTGATAGATATATCCCTATACAGTATCCCTATGTATATAAAATTTAAAATATGTAAAAAAGTTCCTAGTAAAAAATTAAAGAAAAACTAATGAAGAAATTAGAAATAATATTTGAGGTTTATGAATTGGTATTTATGCATGTATAGTAATAAAAACTTATCTTATTTGACAATAACCCTGTAAAAAATTTTGAGTTGTTTCTTATCCATCTAAGAACTTCTGTTGTAATCCCTTAATAAAATGTTTTCATAAATTATGTTATGTAAGTAAATATTACTGAAAAATTTCTCAAAAGGGATAAAATAGTTACCATCAATAAATCTTTCATCATACTTGTAAACTTTGTACCTGAAATCTAAAAGAAAATATAATTAAAAACAAAACTTACTAATAATTATCAAAAAAATCTTAGACATTCAAGTTAGAGAAATTTTATTCTAGAGACAGGTACAATACAAATTAAAGCTTAAAAATACTTGCCTTGTGGAAGAAGAAAAAGTGTAAGAGAACAAAATGTAAAATTTGTACATTAGGAATTTAAGTTTAAAGCGCACACGTGTGCATGTCCACAGATAAAGAAACCTGTGATGAATAAAAAAACTTTTTAAAGCAGCTGTTTTCCAGAAAATTAAAACCAGCAATTAGTTGAATTAAATTTTAAAAAGATTATATTTTACAATTTTATATACCACATAGTATTTTCCCATACCTTTTGGTATGGGAAAACACATTTAGTGGTCCAATTTATACAAGAATGGAAGCTGATGATAATAAACACATTTGTTGAATAGGCTATGTACTACTATCCTCTGGGTGAAATATCAAAAATTTAAAGTGAAGTTAAGGTACAAAAAATTGAATCGTCCCGTTCATCCCCACTCTCCCCTAAACTTATCACATATTGCCACTTGTATCTCTTGGCTTCTTACCCACTTAGTTATACGAATTGTAACAATATTTGGAGCTAATGAATCTTTGGTTTAAAAAATTTTCTTGATATGTTTAACAATAGGTATGGACAGTGGAACTATTCTACCACTATTATGGACTATTCTACATAACCGTAATCTACTGTGAGATGGGTGGGATTTCCAATAAGTAATTCCCTGGTTATGGATAATGGAATAGTATGAGAAAAGCGTTTTACCTGATGAGTTTTTGAGTTGATGATAAGAATAGTAAGCTCCTGCAATACAGGCAGCATCAATGGCAAATCCTCCAATAAATGCCCATTTCACAACTTTAGTTGCCTTTTTAGGGTAGAACATTTTGCTGAAAGAAAGGTTTTTATAAGGACATAATTATTTCCCATAAGAAATACCTAATAGTCTTTACAATAATTTAGTGAAATTGCAAAAAAATTAATTTTCTAAAATTAAATGGTAAAACTTATGGAAAAATCCTAAGAAAGGGTTCTTACATATTGCCCTGTCAACTGTGCAGCTGAATTCAAAATTAATGATATCAAGCCCATTGACTGTTCTATAGCTGTGGCTGTGCCACTGAACGGTTGACTGGATAATACGTAAAGAACCTAAAAAGTCACTACCTTTTCCACCTTCCAATTCTTTTAGATCATCCATATCGGGGCAGATTATATAACTGGGCCTGGTTAACCAAATTTGAGATCTTAGGTCACAAAATCTAGCAATAGTTTCTTTGGTTTATAAGTTTTGGAACCCTTTGTTTATGAATTGCACACCTAAATCAGGCTTAACAGTGATTAAAATCTTATTTTCTTCAGTCTTTTCACTCATTAAAGCAACTTAAATTTTATTTCCAAACAGAATGTTAAAAAATTCGGTTCAGTTCCTTTACCTGTCCTATCAGCAAGCTAGTTTAGTTGCCAAATATACAAATACCAAATCTTTATGTTTGTTATTGATATAACAATGTTTCATTCAGTTACTATATAAATTTGACAATATTTCTAATCCTAGGGAAAACAGCATGGTGTTATTTTAACAAGATTGAACCAAAAATTTTTTTGAAGGACGTAGAATAATTTTCTGAAGTCTTAGCTTTAATTGTTAGAGCATTTCAGAAAGTGAATGTGTTATAAACATAAACATGGTTTAATAGTTATATTACTAGTTCCTAATAGGTTCTAAAGATAAACCTTAACGCAAACGCAATAATTCATGCGATAGAAAAATCCCTTTAAAATAGATGAAATTGGGAATCGCTTACACGCTATTCTTATTTACAATGGGTGAAACAGACAAAAACTCAGGATATTCGCACAGAAAAACACTTATTAACGAAGAAATAAAGAGCCAAATTGCGTCACCGATACCGATTCATTTGTTATTAAACAAAATCAGAAATGCCACTGCCAAATGAAATTTGGAAATAATAAGAAGAAGGAAACTAGAAAATAATACAGAGAGCAGGCTTGATAAGGTAAAGCTGCTATAGTAGCGACATCATTAAGAAAGACCAAACGAAATCTACGGATTTTCCCCCACTTTAACAAGGATCTTTTTTTATAGGTACTTTCTAAAACTTTATACTTTCCAGTGGAGTAAGAAATTTACTTTGGGAGGGGCCCAATTCCTAAGCCCTCCCCCATGCATATTTAATAGATTCAATGTAGTTTTTTTTAATATTTTCCAGGTATGATTAGCATCTTGATGAAATGAATATTGAAAAAATTGTGAATAATAGAGTTCCAAGCACAAAAGGGGGTCTGTGCAGGGCCTGTGATTTACCATTAGGCCCACTAGGCCCGGGCCTAGGGGCCCCACAATTCGGGGGCCCCCTAATTTTAAAAAGTTTATAGAAGAAATAACTTTTGTACTTCCTAGAATGTTTTTTCATTACTTTTTTTTTTAAATCGAAAATAAAAATCCAAACCTTTTAGCATTGTAAAAAACGTAAAAAATAACCGAGAACATGTCTGACCCTGACCCTCTGACAATAGTGAATTTTCACACTAATCAAACAATAATTTTCACACTAATCAAACAATAATTTTCACACATCTACATCTACATTCATATAGCTCCAAATATGACAACTTGGGGGCCCTTTCCTGCATGTTGGGCCAAGTGTTCCAAATTTTCTAAATCCGGCGCTGGGTCTGGGGGCCCTCCCCCGAAAAATTTTGGAAATTTGACCCTAAAAACAGGGTTTTAACTCCTTTTAGTACACCTAGTCGGAATTTCAACGGGGGGGGGGGCCGGGCCCCCTCGCTCCCCCTCATATACGCCCTTGATACTTTTGAAAAAAAAAAATGGATTTTACTTATAAAATATTTTTATATGTGGAATTATTTTAATGAAAACAACATTAAATTAAATGAAATGGAATTTTCACGAATATTTATTAATTTATTTCCTATTTTTTCTTTGATTTTTCAATCAAACTTTTGAATGTAGACATTAGAAAATTCATTCAATTCATTAATGAATATTTACTTATATTTATTTATTTCCAAAACACAATTACAGAAAAAAAATCCAAGTGATGGAAAAAGGAAAAGATAAAATCAATTAGAAAAAATAAAACTCATAAGTAATTTAACAAAAGAACTCTTTGACATACTGAGATCAATATTGTAGGAATTGAAGCTATTGCAAATTCTGTAAATGATAGCACATTTAGCTTTTTCTGTCTTAACAATAGGTAGTTTAAAGGTTACATGATTTCTGGTGTTATAAATACGCAATATAGGGGAGCGCCCCTCCCCGAAATTCAGATTAGGTACCCAAGGTGTAACAAAAAGAGTTAAAACTCGTTTTTTTAGGGTCAAATTAATATTATTCTGTGTCAATTCTTTAGTGTGAATTACGAATTACCAACATACCCTCTTTTCTTTTTTTACACATTACACATTTTTTTATGTTAAGTTCATTATGCAAAATTCTACCTAAAATATGTTAAAAAGCTATATTGAACCTACCTTATATGCATGGGGTTTCAATAATTTCCTATATTTAGCATTTGAAATAGTTATCTCCCCCTACCTCTCTCCTACGTTTTCATAAATTTACAAAATAATTAAAAAGTAAATACTTTTCTAAAATGTAAAAAAAATCTAAAATAACCTATTATTTTCTACTTTTTAGTTTTGTTTGTGAGAAGTTTCGAATTTGGCCTGAACTAGAACTACATTCAATGATTCGATTCCTTTCTCTTTTTAATAAAGTAAAAAACACTTTTATTCAGAATAAGTTTAATTATAAGGCTAGCATAATTTGGTGACAAATTTAATATTTAAATAAATTATGCTTCTTAGATGTATGACAAAGAGATATGACTTGCATAAAGTATTAATTTATTCTTACTTATTTTCATTTTAATAGTTTTAAATGAAACTTCAAAAACCATGGGATGCAAAATCTGCATTACAATTGTTTGTTAAAGTACAGCTTTGTTGGTCTTATAGTTGAACTTGAAAGCTTTAAGCCCCCTAGGGATTCAGGGGAAGCAAATTTAACCAAAACAACGTGATAATTATATCACATCGTCATCCAGATCTGAACTATGTTCAAAATTTCTAGTCTATTCATCGGGAAGTTAGTTTAAAATTTATTTCTAAATTCCACCCGAACAGACAGACAAGATTGAAAGCGACCTAATAAAACGTGTTAAAAAGGTCAGGAGACCCCTTTTGGGAACCCCTTCTGTTGATTTATTACCAACTTATCCACTGATATCATAAACAATTCATTTAATTACCAATAATTATTTTTTTTACCATATTTTAAAAATTTTACTTGTTGTGAATTAATTTTTCATTCCCCCTCCCCACAATCATCATGTTAGGATCATCAGTGATTTAGAAAAGAGGCAATAAAACTGCTTGGAATATTTTGATTTGAAAAATTCTTTTTAGAAAACATTCCTGGTTGTGGGAGGAACAACATGCTAAACTTTCTTAGCAATCACATTAATAATATGGGTACTAGAGAATGCAAAAACTGAAAACGGGAGTAAATATTCAAACCATGGAAACCCTTCAGAATGGAATATCGAAAAATCCAGAAATTTCTTTCTTTGAAATACTCTTTTTAAGAAGATATTACCAACAGGTCGCTTCGTAATAACAATATCTTTGTATACTTTTCTTAGGAAATGTAAAACGTTCTGAAACGTTTTTGAAATTTTCAGAACCTCTTAAAATTCGAATATCCAAAATTTGAAAAATATCTTAATAGATGCCTTCCTTAAGAGTCCTCTTACCCGATTCACCCCCTTGAACGGTTTCCATGTTATCCTATGGGGAACTTCTCTTTACTAGTACAGCTTTCAATTTTGATCGCACATTCTCAATTTTTGCTGCATAAGCAAGATTAGAAGAAGGCCTTTGTTTCAAACTATTTTTGGTAGTTGAAATCGCATTATTAATATTTTTAAACAATTTTTGAAAGTCAATTCAACAGCTTGCTCACCCTTTAAACAGAGTTTTCACCAAGATATTATTAAAAAAGGTCCACGAAAATTAGTTCTAAACATAGCCTATACTTTCAGGAATCAAAAAATCATCTTACTTTTTGAAAAAAAATTGATTAACTATTTTTAATTGGTAGAGACGTGAAGTTTGTCGTAGTTGAAAACTCTGAATACAGCAACCCTGTCCCGCTCTCTCCGCTCGCTTCGTCCGTTATCAGGGGGACAGGGTCGTAAATGGGGTGATGGTGTTGTGTTTCTCCTTTCCCTAGAACAACCGGGGGTATGAAATGAGGGGTCGTAGGATGTGCTGCTTTCGATGACTTTTGAGTTTGGACGATTGGAGAGAGAGAACTGGAAGAAGGCAGGATAGGAAGCTTCCGTATCTCTCACGGGGAGAAGATTTCTGCTCTTTATTCAATTGAAGAATTTATAATATAATGCCTCACTATTTCACAACTTAAAAATTACATGAAAAATTTACATTTTTCAAATTAGAATTGGAAACAACTTAAAATAATTATAAAATAATAAACACATTTTCTTTTGAACGATTTTCGATTTTAATGATTTAGATGTGGTAATATTTATTTAACTTTTAGAGAATATTTAAGGATGCTGTTTGAAGTTTTTTGAATAAGTTTGATTATTCAAATGATTACTTTAAAAAAATTCATTATTTTAATATTTAATTTTAATTATTGTGGGATGGTTGATAGTTGGATATCTTAGATAAATGTGACATTTTCATGAAACTTTTACGGATAAGTATTGATTTGGCCGCTATATTGTTGTTGCACCAAAAGGCAAATCAAAACAGCATGGCTAGCTCCAAATATTTTAAAAAATTATTTATATAAAAATATTAATCTGGATAACAATGGTTTGGTTTCACCAAAATTGATGATATATCGACTTGGTTTACCAATGCGTCTGCGTCTCATATCAAATGCTAATGGTGTTTTCTGGTTGTTTACCTTCTATAGAAGAATTAGAATTATTTTTTACAAACCTGAAGATTTTTAATTTGCTTTTTTGAAGAGATTCTGTTACTGCCACTTAGTTCATCTTTCTGAAGTAATTTTTTCAAGCCTGAAGATTTCATATAGAGCATTTTCAATCACATGACTTTACCTAACAACGGCCTTAGCAACGTTGTTTTTATCCTCCAGTGATGTCATGTGCGAATGCTTCTATTGGATGCTTCTAGTTCCCGCCCCTAACAACAGCCTTAGCAACGTTGTTTTTGTCCTCCAAGTGACGTCATGTGCGAATGCTCTATAGCTTTTTTGAAGAATACCTGCTTCTGCCAGTTCATCTTTATAGAATTATTTTTTACAAACCTGAAGATTTTTAATTTGCTTTTTTGAAGAGATTCTGTTACTGCCACTAGTCCATCTTTTTGAAGTATTTTTTTCAAGCCTGAAGATTTCATATAGCTTTTTGAAGAATACCTGCTTCTGCTAGTTCATCTTTTTATAATTATTTTTTACAAACCTGGAGATTTAGGAGGAACGTTACTGGAAAATACTGATACGTTTCTTCGAAAAAAAATTATATTATATCATCTGCTTGGGTAGCTGAGGGTATAATTATTGGAGAGTATTTTCCTTCTAAAAGCTAATTGATGAGATAATTAGTTCGAGTTATTTAACGTCAAAGTAGAAAATTATTTTTTTTTCTGCTGCGAGTGAATTAATTTTTAAAGTTTAACCCCTTTTCCGTTTTTTCGTCATAAAAGAAAAACTAATTACGGTAGAACCATGATTTTTGAAACACATACAGAAATTATTTTCATAAAAAGATTGACGTTTTGTTTTTTCAAATTTCCAATTAGTTTTTGAATAATTAAGCTTTAAAATTTGACCCCTTTTTTCATAACAAAAGTTCCAAGTTTAGAAAGGTAAAAATAGGTTGTAAAATAGAACGAGCGAGCAAAGCTTGGGGGCTCCTTTGGATCGCGAAGTGATCTGTTGATAACTGTGTTTGTGTATCAGTGGGGGGTTGGTGAGCGATAGCGAGCAGGGGGCGGTAGCTCTCCCTAGTTTAATAAAATTTAAAACAGGGATATTCCTGAGTTTTTCATTGAAAGTCAGTGCCATAAACAAAGAGTTTTGGATTCATTAATTATCATTTTTACCACCTTCCTAGATCATCATCAATAATAATAGTAGCTGTTTAATGTACTATTGGCAATTTCTATCAATATTAATAATTATAGTCTGTGTAACGAAATGTGGCGGTTTACTAGTGAAATTACTTCACGAGTCAATGCATCTTTAAATTTGCGTCACCATAGAAGAAACTGCGTGGACTCGTGAAATTTAACTAGTTTTAGCCGTCAAATTTCGTTACACAGACAATAGAAAGACAATAAAGTCGTAAAGAGGTTATCTAAGACAGGGTATCCAATAGAAGTGAGATAACCTTTTTTATTGCTTTCTCTACTCGTGGCGGCCGGTGTGTTTTGCCCCTTAGCCCACTTGAATTTACAATTGTTTCAGGCAACGCATTCCATCTATCTTCTACCCCAGCGTTTCTCAACCGGGGTTCCGCGAGGGCTCCTCAAGGGTTCTGCGAGAAATTCGAAACAATTTTTTTTTGTTGTTCTACATTCTAGAATCTAGAACAAAGAGTCTCAAAATGAACTAAAACACTATTTTGAGGGGTGAATTTTAAAAAATTTTCTGGGGGAGGACCCCCAGACCCCCCTTTTTTAAGCTCACATTCATTACCCATATTTTTACGCTATCTACAGAAGTTCAAATCCTTTGTATAAGTACCCTAAAATTTAGCGTGTAAAAGTACTCACCAGGGGGTATGAGGGGGGCTGGGAAATAATGTTGAGTCAACCCCTAGTAACAACTATTCGCAACATCAAGAGCAAAGGAAAGTATCCTTGCCCCACCCCCTAACATGGAACCTGACTACGCCCATGCCCAGAATTGAAAATATGCCAAAAAACAGGCTCAAATTATCACATTAATTAATATTTAATAATTGTTTTAATTTTTTTAAACTTGCTAAAATTGTTTAAATACTTAAAATTGTATTTCCAAAACCTTACAGCTGTATTCGAATGATTCTAATAAATAAATATAATAAATAAACGATTTCTTTGTTACTTATTTTCCGTTTTATGTAATAATTTAAAAAATAGTAAGAAAAATATTCTTACATGGACGCTAGGGTTCCGCGGAACTTGGTCATTGTCAAAAGGGTTCCGTGGGAGTAAAAAGGTTGGGAAACGCTGTTCTACCCTATTAAAAAAATAATGCTTTCTACAATCCGTCTTAAATTTTACTTTATTCAATTCGAAATTGTGACCCCTTGTTCTATTACCCGTATTGAAATCTAGTCCCTCTGTGTGTCCCCTTGCTTTACCATTTTAAAACTAAACTTTACTTAAACTAACTTTACTAAACTTACATTTTGAAAAAAACTTTAAAGTTGTAATTAACTAAACACTAGAAATACACAGTGCAATTTAAATGTAATTATAAATTTGTTTCTGGCACTTTTCCACTCTTCCGATCCTTCTCAATCTCAGAAAATGCATCAAAGACTCTTCGGTCGTGAAAGGGTATAATTTTATTAAAACAAGGCCAGGCTGAAAACAAAAAACTACAAGGCTGTCTGTTTTCAGAAAAATTCAGAAAATTCCAGGATGTTCTAGGAAAGAGTTCAAAATTATCTCATTCCTCGAAAATTATGCGGAAGATTACTACTAGTTTTTTTACAGCGTAGCGTTTAGACAAGTGTCTTAAATCATGATCTCTCATTCAATTTGTTAAAAAATTTTCGGTCATTATTAAAAATTAAAAAAAGTTAAACTCTTCGTGGAGTATGTTTGTCCGATTCTTTGGATGTTACTATTGTGATAATTCCCATGTAAAACCGTTGAAAAATCAAATGCTGTAGTTTTTTTTAGGGATTAGTCACAGATTTCTGGACTAAATGCTTTGAAGAAAAGAATCACAAAATTAGCAGTCATCTCGACGATAGAGGAGCCTGCAATGAGATAACAGCTCGTGATAAGGGAGAAAAAACTATTTTTACTAGAAAAAAAAAAGAAAAAACCCTATGAATTTTATATGAAATTGGGCTAGAATTTTTCAACGATTCCGAATCCGTTGGAATTATTTCAGAATCTTTATTAGGTCAAAATTTTCAACTTTTGAACGAATGTCGTCCAGTACCCGGTGGGGAGAGAAGGGTAATGGGTAATAAATCATGGCGTGCCACTGTTGCCCATGTTCAAAGCGATTGAGAAGAAGAGAAAAAAAACAGCTCGTAACAGGAGTAAGAAAAAATCTTCTTTTTGTAGAAAAAAAAACAAAAAACCCTATGAATTTTATATGAAATTGGGCTAAAATTTTTCAACGATTCCGAATCCGTTAGAAATATTTCAATATCTTAATTAGGTCAAAATTTGCAACTTTTGATCGACCGTCGTAGAGTACCCGGTGGGGAGCGAAAAGTCGTAAATCTGCGCGTGTCACAGAAGCCACCTGTTTATCACGCCTTCCCCGCTTCAAACATTTGATAACATCAGTAGCGGCAGAATTTATCGCCAAACTTCAGATTTTGACCGCTAATGACGAGTTGGCAAGTGAAAATTTCGCCCTGAGGGCGATAACTCTCGCCAACGGTTACCCCCAAATCCCACTGTTCGGAGTGCCATCTGGTTTCGGGAAAAAGGCGTATAATAGTTCATCCAAGAGGGAAGAGGACTCTTAAGTCACCTTCCTTAGGTTAGGTAACCTTTAGGTCAGAAAAAAAAGGAATTTCGAAAAATCCCTTCTTACAAACGCTTACACCGTAAGCTCTTTCACCATACTTACGAGGTGTTTCGAGTCTTAAGTTCCGGTAGTTTTTTTCTGTGCGTTGGTGACTGGATAAGTGGTAAAGCTCTTTTTCTGACATTCCTAGAGATTATTCATTACCACATTTTGGAATCATTCAGAGTAAGATAAATATAATTTTTAAAGCATGTATGTGTAAAGTGATAAACCGGGCATTATTAATAATGCCAGAAGTGAGGTAACCAATGTGATAAATTCAATGGCATTTATCAATAAGTATTTATCACTTTGCTCGAAACACGCGGGCGTTATATTAATAATACCCGGATTTATCACTTTCCCATTCGTAACATATGGAGGGTTCAGAATAGAAGTGAACCAAGACCACTTTAGCTACTTTTGAGCTACAGAGGTTTAAAGTTACAGCTTCAATACAAAATTAATGTTAACGCTTTTTAAAATTAACATTTTTAGTGGATATTATCAGAACTAGGACTTGGTTCATTATTGCACTAAAATTTTACGTAGTTGGTGCATGTTATAGCGTTGCTAACTCAGAAATGACAAAAAGTGGACTTGGTCCACTTTAATTCTGAGCCCTCCATATATACCTATCAGGTTGGAAAGAAACAAAACCTTACAGTAAAATCTTTTATTTATAAAAACATCTTAAACTTACGAAATAAAGCTATTCTTATATATTACAAAAGTAACAATCAATATTTTCCACTTATGCATTTCAAAGTATGTTATGGACTAGGCGAAATGATTGTTTTAAACTAAAGCTATGTACAAAACATGGATAAATTCTTGATAGAGAGAATTTCATCCCGTATATATCTGAATTTTCCCCTTCTTGTATACTGGCTGAAAGTAAAAAAATAACTTTATCTATCTTTTTTCTTTTTAAATTGTAGATAAAAAAGAATTAAATTGGGAGATAATAGATAAGTACTGAGTATTACAATTGAGCTATGGGACAAAGTAAAGAAGCCGTTTGTATGAAATATAAAATATGAGGTATAAAACACACTATCTAAAGAGGTACCACGATTTTTGTAAGAGCTTTCACAGACGCTTCAAATTCGTTGCCCCATCTTTCCTTTCCCATAAGTTTTTAGTAGCAGCATTCCTCTGAGGTTTATTTATCTGCACTGATCGATAAAATTGATTCCTTTGTCAAATATACTGTCCTCAGAAGAAGAGATGGACCCAGTTGAAAACCAGTGGTGCTATGGCAAAAAGAGTGGTCAGCAAGTAGTTGGTGGAGAGGGTCCTGGGTGCCGCGTTGCACAGGTTGCCGTGGCAAAAGCACATGTAAACCCTCTTTCGGTCGATGATGGTGTCCGAACATCGTTCCTCGCCGTCCGTAGGGGGACGCTGGACGCACATGCGTTCTGTCGCAGTGTCGATATCTAGAAAAGATGTTCAATGTTACTGGGAGAAGTTTATTTAAGTAGGGAAAGAGGGGATAACGTTGCTTTGACTTGGTTTGGCTGTGTTAAAAGTTTGTTTCAACCTAACTTCAAACTTAAAGATATTTCACGCACTTAAATCATGCATAGAACTCAGGAATATCATATCCTTTACAAATAACAAGGATTTTTTTTGAAAATGAACTTTTCTGCTACCATTCTAAATGTGCATGGAGCTCAATTATCAATGGAGGGCCTCTGTACCTTCCCTTCGACTATTGTTAGGGTAATTTGATCCCTGAACACATATTTACATTGCTAAAAAATCATATGGCATGAATTTCACGATAAGAAACTAAGATTTGTGTGATTATTCCCAAAATAAAATTATCCTTAACTTTTGAACACGAGTGTTTATGAGATACGCGAAAAAAGTCAATTATAAAGTTGTCCATCGGCATCTTATAAAGTACGGAAAGACATCTTGTTTACTACATGATTGATATTAAGAAGTGCGTAAAGCTCTCGTTTCTTGTTCGCGATTTAATACTTTTCTTCACTAAAACCCCGATAAAAATTTAATCCCTGGAAACTTTAACTCACCACAGTGGCGTAGCCAGAAATTATTTTTGGGGGGTGCACGATGATATCGAAAGAAAGAAGAAAAATTTAGGTTTTATATTACCATAAGGAAAAAACTAGCCTTGTAATAATATCAAACTTTTTTGATCGTAGTAAAAAAATAATTATACCAAATATAATTATAATTATACCAAAAAAAAATACAATAACAATAAATAAATTATTAAATTAATCTTAGGAAAATATCAGTATAAAATAAATTTTATAACTCTTTGTAAAACGAAAAATGAGGGGCTCATGCATTACGTATTTAATTCGCCGGCTTCTCTAACAGCCATATTCATAGCCATCAGCGTCGAGGTTAACCAGCGGCTAAAGAAAGAAAAAGTAGCTTTCCGTTGACTGTGATTGGTGGAATCCTTCTTTGACCGAGGATTTAACACTGACGCCGATGGCTGTGAATATGGCTGTTAGTATTCATTCTGTATCCCTTTCATTATGGACAGTTTCAGTAGCTGAGGAATTATCTAATGAATATTAAGCCCCATCTTTTTCGTTTTACAAGGAGTTACAATTTTTTTGACATTTATTTCACATTTTTTGATTTTTAGTTTTCTTGAGTGAAGTTTAACTATTTGACCTAAACGGACTTACAATGATTTTTTCACGCGGTATCGTTATTTATAATCAAACTAAAAAAATTAATACTGAATAATTTTACCTTTAAAAGTATCACAGCTACATGCTACATGACCCTCTGTATTATATTTAGGATCATGATAGCAACATAGCTATGTATATTTTCGTTAAAATTACTACTTATGCTTATGCAGATTTTACCTCTCCCGTTAATTCAGATAGGTACAGGTACAGGAATTTTTTTTAAACACTAGCAAAAAATTAATGTTGAGGTAAAATTATGCTGTGGAACATAAAGAATATTAATAGTTTAACAGTAAGTAAAAATTTGTTTCAAATTATGTAAAATCAAATTTTGGTAATTTATATTATATATTCTTAAACTCATCCTGAATTTGATGAGTAAATTTTTTAACCCCGAATGTTTATGTAACTCTCTTACGAAATTTGCATGAAATATTTACACATTCCATCCAGGAGATTCCCATCCATCTAGAATAAGATAGACATGTATTCTTATTCGAGTACCTATACTACTCTCACACATTTAAAAATCAATTGCAATTAAACTACAAATAAGTGTTTCCGAATTGAATTAAGTATTATTTATATATTGGACATGATACTACTTGTTAATACTGGTAGCTCTAAAAAAGTGTTATTCCATTTCTAAAATTATCAAAATAATTATCTTTTAAATAGAAATAAATATTTATATTCAAACACACTGCAACAAAAACTGAATGTTTAAAGTATAATTAAAGTTTGAATTCTTTCACAGGTGTTGGATTAACATACTACCTATAATTATAACTTTATAACTCGTAAAAGTGGTACAGATTTACATATTTGTGTCATAATAGACAAGGAAAAAAATTCCATATCAGAAGTTAATATTTCTTTTAAAAAACGAAAAATGGAGAGGGAATAATAAGAAAATAAGAAACTGAAAAAGCCAAAGGATGACGCATAGGCTGGCACTAACACTACATAGCTACCTTCAAAAAGTATAAATAAAAAAACTCTTCCATGTAAAAAAATATAGTCCTATATATACAGCTAAAAATTCAACATTTTTTTTTTATTTTTAAATCAAATTGCTTCTTTTCCTTGAATATAAATCACCATTAATTACCTAAAATACCACTTACCATCTCTGTAGAAGAATTAATAACGCATCCATGGCGTCTTTTTGGATCAGGTGGTCTTTCACTTAAGCTGTTGTCATTCACAGATGTATTTTTAGAAAAAAAAAATCATTAATTGTTCGTTTGCGATTCATTTTAATAAGAGGGCCATTTTATCTCAAGCTTGAGATAGGATATAATCGGTTCTAATTCCATTCTCTTCTCTCCCTCGTCTCGAAGAGCGTTCTTGTTTATATCACTCAAGATACGAGGGGGCAGAAAACCTAAAAAGTTCCCGCCATTTGTGTGGGTGTCCCTCGAACCCTCAGTTTTTGACAGGTTTATGAGGAGGGTGTTAATGAAAGTCACGCAGCTGGGAGAGAGTACCGCCGGTGCAATCCCATTCTTAGATTTAAAAAATATGTATTTCAATTATGTTAGGGAAATAAAAAAGCTATTCGAAAATATTTAATTTCACGAAAAAAAAAATGTTTGGAAAAATTTTGGGGGGTGCAAAAGACCCGTTGCACCCCCCCTGTCTACGCCACTGACTCACCATCATTTTGTCCCTCTATGATTTTGGCACACCAACCCGAAGCGCAAGGTGTGGCTTCTACACCTTTTACATCCGCTATCATGGACGCATTGTAGGTGAAGGGGTCTTTGCAGTCCCCAAGCTCCCCTCGGGAACGGCAGATGTAGCAGTGTCGCAAGCGACCTGTAAGAGAATAAATAATATAAGACTTACAATGCTTGGAAATTTTACATCAGTAAAGTTTGTCAGCATAGCCCTTATGCTGAAGAAACAATATTTGATTGAAAATAACTAACGAAATTGAATGAAACTTGTTGTTTTAGTGATAATTCAAACGTACAGGTTATCTTTGAGATTTTAATGGAGCGCGGTGATAAAAGTTTGTTCTCGGCTAAACTGAGTTGCCTAAAGAGAGCTTTGAGAAAAATCACCCATGAAACTTCAAAGCAATTTAGCTGAACCAATGACAATTATTTTTAATCATGATTGTGGCTTTTAGTCCTAGATTTCCTAAGGTTTGACAGAACATTTTTTTAGCTTGCTGAACGCTTGATTGAGCTTCTAGCGGACGGGCGTAAGTAAAAGATACACTAGAGAGGAATTTCATCAAATACCTTTGAGAGAAAGTACTACCATAACGAGAATAATTGTACATATTTCAGCATTATCTTCACTTAGATAATTTCGATGATTCTTTGATACATTTCTTTAGGTATTTGAAGTATCTGATGAAAGTGCGTTAATATATATGCGTTGAATATAATGCGACAAAAATTGCATGGAAATCGCGTTACCATGAAATACTTTCCAACTAAGCCCATGGATCAAGGCCGAGGCAGTTATATAAAACCCAAAAGGTGGGATCGGCCGTGTTTTAGACAAGACCTAATCATCCCAAATGTCAAAATTAGAAAACAGTTCTCAAAAGGTGAGATTCTTGGATAGAAGACTGGAGCCAACCCAAGGTCGTCTACATCCGAAGATGAAATTATAATTTTTATGTTTAAATGAACACAAACTCACGCCCAACATATTTGCGTTCAACCTGGTTATTTTTTTAATACTAAGGCGTTAGTTGAATTGGAAGATCTCCTTTCATATTGAAATTTCTCTGACTGATTTGTATTCCGTTTAACTTCTTTTACAGTGCCGATTTTTAACGTTAGTTAATAGTCTTATAGAAAGTTACAACTGACGTAATAAGGTCATATTACAAAATGTGGTTCCATCGAAATTATTGAATGAGGAGCGTAAGTGTCAGAAAGAATGAAAAGTAAATTAGTTTACCAAATTCGTATTATTAAATTTAAAAGTTATCTATTATCAAATCAAGAGTTTACATTTTATGATTTAGTGCATTACTTTACTTTATTTAAGGTATGTGAAGATATCACTGAAGTACATTGGTAATTGATATAGTATATGTCAACTTTACAGTAATACCATAGAGTCCTTAGACAATTTAAACTTTTCGATTTCCACTAGAACATAGCTATTCCAAGTTTACTAATTTCTCTTTTTTATTTACTCAATCAATTTAAAATTTTATCACTTTTTAATATGAAAAAGGCTATTTTCATATTTCATATTTCAGACACAGTGCACCTAAATGCTGTAATAAAGAATACAAAAACTGTTCTATCATATTGTAATGTAAAAACTTTCGTGATTTAAAAAATTCAATGAAAAAACTATTGTGGTTTTCAATTTCAAAGTTTCACTAAAGCTATCGAAATTTAAAATAACTTAATTGTCAATTTAAAATTTTATCACTTTTTAATATGAAAAAGGCTATTTTCATATTTCATATTTCAGACACAGTGCACCTAAATGCTGTAATAAAGAATACAAAAACTGTTCTATCATATTGTAATGTAAAAACTTTCGTGATTTAAAAAATTCAATGAAAAAACTATTGTGGTTTTCAATTTCAAAGTTTCACTAAAGCTATCGAAATTTAAAATAACTTATTTTCCCCAAAACAATTATCATGCATAAATTAAAATGCAGCTAAACTGATAAACATCTCTTAATTCCTTTCTAATTTTTCCTATGGTTGCAAAACATAAAAAAACAAAAGATGAATTAAAAGGATCGAAAAATTATCTGAAATACTATGATGGATTGATACCTCCATGCATTCATTGTTTATAGTAGGGCCGTTAAAGGGAAAAAAACACCCGAATTGTTCAGATTGTGATAAAATCACCAAAATTGCTGGAGGTATAGTTTAAAACATGCTGAATCCAAAATCGACCGGAAGCACTCTGGCGGAAGCGTTGTTTGGGACTTCCGGTCAAAAACAAAATGGCCGCCCGCGGGCCTATTGTCGGTTGTTTTAATGATAAAAAGGTAATTTTGGTGACGAATATTATGTTTTAAAGGTCAAGGATCATGATTATGATACAAAAATGTGCAATTTATGTATAAAAAATTGATTAAAATTTAATAATATATCTTAAATACTGTGATAGAGTCAATCGGTAGGTATTCTCAAAACATTTGTAGAGAAGTGTTTATTTTGACGTTTTTACATGTTTTGGGGGTGTTGATTCCGAATATCAAGTTTGCTGTCACGTGGTAGGTCGGCTTTGTATAAAAATTTTCAAAACATTTAAAAAAAATCCTAAAATGTTTTTCTCTATCATCAGATTTTTGCTTACATTTCAAAAACTATAACTTATTTGAAGATGATCTCAATTACAAAGTTAAAGTAAACAAAATTTACTATAAAATTCACATTTAAACTTCCATTTTCTAAAGAATAGCAGTTCAGTTGTAGAGTGCTGAAAAGCAGCTATTCTTCTTTTCTTCTGCAAAAAAGTGACAAACGTACGTACTACGTTTCCACCCGCTAGAAAACAAATAATATCCACAAATTTTTATGCCACGTGAAAGATAATTTCATTCCTCACTAAAATAGTGCCCTACATTATAATTTACTGAGAAGGGGGAAGGAGATAAGCGAAATTCGTAAATATAGTTTTTTGCACCTTGCAGCCAAAACGTACCTTCCTAGCTGTTGATCTCCAATTTTAGCTTTACTTTTGGTGTATTAACCGGATTAATTTCGGATCAATTGATGACTAAGCATGTTCAAAAAATAATTATAAATTATTAAATATTAGGTATTAAAAAATTGCCTCAAAATTTTTACTTTAATTATTAGTTTTTCGTAATTTTCACAAAACTTATAGTTTCTCAAAAAAGTGCAATGCAACCAATTAAAGTAGTATGTAAGATGCATTATGGTTAATTTGTATTTTCTGACGAGTTGTTAAGTGTTCATATTAAGAACACTATATTATGATAAACAGTGATTATCGCTTTTGTGTGTAGAAATTAAATGTTACTTCATTAGGTATAAAATGTTTGAAAATAATTTTTTATTTATTTAGAGATTTAGTGGCGAAATAGCAAGCATTTTTTCACTTTATTGAAAGAAGAAAAATTCACTTTTCTTTAGAAATCTCTAGCGGTGATACCGCTTGTCAAAAGATAAAAATGAACTAATACGCTTGTTATAAGAAATTTTACGTCCTTAAAATTTGGTGCACTTCACTTTTTGAGAAACATTTGTGGCAATTTTTGATTTGAATGACCTCTTAAATAAAAATAAACCTTAAATTCAGATTCAACACCATATGAAAACAAATACAATATCATTACATTTAAACATTCCTATAATTTAATACATAGATTTAGTATTTTGTTGTATTTTTCGAGTAAAATAACTTATATTTAATAATTTAATTAATTCATAATTAAATAATTTTAATATTTAATATATAACGTACGTTTGTCACTTTTTTGCAGAAGAAAAGAAGAATAGCTGCTTTTCAGCACTCTACAACTGAACTGCTATTCTTTAGAAAATGGAAGTTTAATTGTGAATTTTATAGTAAATTTTGTTTACTTTAACTTTGTAATTGAGATCATCTTCAAATAAGCTATAGTTTTTGAAATATAAGCAAAAATCTGATGATAGAGAAAAACATTTTAGGATTTTTTTAAATGTTTTGCAATTTTTTATACAAAGCCGACCTACCACGTGACAGCAAACTTGATATTCGGAATCAACACCCCCAAAACATGTAAAAACATCAAAATAAACACTTCTCTACAAATGTTTTGAGAAAAAACCTACCGATTGACTCTATCACATTATTTAAGATATATTATTGAATTTTAATCAATTTTTATACATAAATTGCACATTTTTGTATCATAATCATGATCCTTGACCTTTAAAACATAATATTCGTCACCAAAATTATCTTTTTATCATTAAAACAACCGAAAATAGGCCCGCGGGCGGCCATTTTGTTTTTGACCGGAAGTCCCAAACAACGCTTCCGCCAGAGTGCTTCCGGTCGATTTTGGATTCAGCATGTTTTAAACTATACCTCCAGCAATTTTGGTGATTTTATCACAATCTGAACAATTCTTCCCTTTAACGGCCCTACTATTATGAAATATAGTACCCTCGTTGTCTCGAACTTTGATACCTCGAAAACCTTTATATCTCGAAAATATATCTTTCCCCCTTAAAATTAAGTATTTTTTTTTACTTTTCCTTGTTACCTAGAAAACTCGATATCTCGAAAAATTTTCGGGTCCCCTCAATTTTGATATATTGAGGTTATATTGTGTACTAATATTGGGTAAGTTCTGAAGGGGACTTTTAAAGTCTTAACTAAAATAAAAAGGAAACTTTAAAAGGAACATAGCTTAACTTGGAATGCGGTGTCATGGAGTTTTGGGCTTTCTAAATCAGGTTTTTACGCTTGTAAATTTTAAGTATTTTAGTAACCAAATATAGCTACTGTCTGTCTATCTCAAGATGAACTCTGGACTAGTTGCCTGGTTGTGTCGGTTACTATAGAAACAATACTACACGAATTGATGTAAGAAACGATGTAAACGAGATGAGATGTAAACGAGAGCTCATCTTGTGATAGACAGACAGTATAGGGTTTTTAATTTTTAATTATACTTACTTAATCAACTCAAGAAACGATTTAAGAAATAAAAATATAATTGAATACAAATATTTGAAGTATCCAAACATTTAATTCCTTTGTAGTCAAGTGATTATGTTAAAGGATTCAGTTAAAAGAATTTTTTACATATCAGTAAATGAAAGACATGAGTTTATTTCTCTTGTGAATAAGATCAACCTTTTGTGAGAGCGTCCACATTTTATCAGTGACATCATAATCGATTCATTTCCCAATCACATTTGTAAGAGAAGTAATAAAATAAGAAGCACGAGGATTCAAAAGAAGTTTTTAAAATATTCAATCAAAACCGTTCGATAAAAAAAATATTCGATTCGAATCTTTTCGCAAAGAATTCGAAAGGTTTGATACTATTGGCCAAACATTAATGCACCGGTCATTTGGCTGTAGTAGTGTAAACATTCCAAAGACTGACGGTTGCTCAAGAAAAAGCTTGTGAAAACTCTTTTGGTCTTTGATAACCTAGTTTGAGATATTTAAGCCGTTCCACTCGGCATCTGTTGCAGTTTTGACTTGCGATTGTGTTTTGTAGTAGGGTGAGCGGTGAAATTTTCCCCCAAGATTCATAACTAACATGAGACTCTCGCATACGAGGGTCCGTGGGATTATCCTTCCGAGGGACGAGCTGAGAGATGATTAACATGGTAAATATTCGGAATTTTGTTTTGATTTGTTCTGTTATTCGTGCCTCTGATGGATTGCGCTTCAGTGGTCACCAGAAACGTGCTTTTTTTGGAAAGTGGGTGAAAGTGTGTTTTGAATTCTCCTTTGTGTAAACGCTTTTGTAGCCGTTTTGGTGCGACTTGGACAATGAATTGTTGGAGAAAATTGAGGATATTTTGCATAGAATACTTAGAACGTGTTTAGTTCAATGAAGAATCAAATAAGTAATCAATATGGAAATCAATACAGTTAAAACTTATAAAAAATATGTTGCCAGAGAAGCAAAAACAAATTTTCAAAAATTTATCTTGGAAGATACGAACAAATATTAATTAATAAACTTTAAATATTGTATCCACTGAAATCATGATTTTTAGGGGTGTTTAAATTTTTTAATCCATTTTAATTTTACTTGTATTGACCTTGTAAAATTTCTCCACACGTATACTTATTTGATAACTCGAAATATAAGCACTCGATGTTGAAGTGTATGATTAATTTGTTCATTGCTAATTTTTAACATAATGTCTAATTTTGAAGTGTATCTTTATTTTTTGTTGACATTTTTTGAATGGTATCAATCGTGGTCATGGGTGTGGGTTTTAGTAACGGATATAATTTATATTTAGTAAAACATGAATTAGGTGTTTAAAATAATTAGTTAGGTTGATGTGTTTGTTATGCTTTGAAAAATGGTAATTTCATTTGTGTTAGAGTCTCCCTGTTTTTTTATAGCAGTCACATTCGAGTATAATTATTTTGAAGTTTTAATAGGTGTCTTGGTTAATATCTGATAAATGCATACTAGAGATGTATTCAAGCTATGCATTTCGTAACATAAAATCTATTTTTTTGAGATAATGATAACAATGACTATTTCCTTCCAATACCGCAAACTGGAGGTTCAAAAAAGCGGCCAGCAGCCACTTTGGGTCCTCGAAAGACCCAATGATATTTATTTCATTTGATCCCGGGTAATTTTTAAACCCTTTGCCGATTTCAAGATTTAGTTTCACATGTTGGTGTTCAGAACTCTTTTAACACTTTTTATTTAGAAAACAAAATTTGCTACACGTTTAGAATTTCTCATACATCATTTTGGATGGTTCCTAACGCGTCTTTCTTAGCATAATTCTAAATCTGAAAGTTTAAGTAATCAGTTTAAAATCTATATTTCATAACTGTTACCCATCTTGTCACACAGTTTTATTTCATACGTTACGGTAGAGGTTCCTAAACATTTTTCGACTCTCGGCACTCTTACTTATTGAAAATTCCTCTTATAAAACGAGAGAAAAAATAAAACCTTATAAGTTTTGTCTAATTTAGATATTTCCATTTTTAACCTATTGATACCTTTAAATAATAGGAAATAAAATGTACTAACTTCTAAAAATATCTTCTAATTTCCTCAAACCTTTTTTTATGAAAATTTGTTCTTAAAAATCAACCACCACTCCTAACCATATTCGCACAAATTTTGAATTTAAGATAATAAATCACTCTCTATGAACTCTATTTATAATATAATAAGAGCCTAAAATTTCCCTCCCAAATAAATTTTTAAAAAATTTCAAATTACAAAACAATTCTTAGTTATTTTTAGTAGTGAGATAAATTGGAGCGTGATATATGCAAGGTAATTCAATCATTTCAGATGGTGAAGATAATTTTAAATCCTACTGTTTCACTCTCATTAAAATTTAGATTCAGAGTTCTCGAAAAAAGAAAAATAAAACTCCAAAAATAAAGTTATAAAAAACGTTTTTGGATTACATGGGATGTTGTTCTGGATTAAAAGAGGATGTGAATAATTGCATTAGAGTTCGCGGAGCACAGTTTTGGAAGCACTGTGCTACGGTCTATACTCAAAGCCTGGCCAATTCTTAACTGGGCAGAAAGCAACAGGGTTATTCGGACTTCGGTCAGTTCTAACACAGTGGTTCCCAAAGTGGGTTCCACGAAAAAATTTAGGGGTTCCGCGTGAGAAATTTTATTTCCTTAAAGAAACGAAGAATGGTGTTTTTTATATTAAGTTCATAAAAATGCAAATCCTACCAAAAATACGTATTAAATTCTTAAAAATGTATGTCCGAAATTCGGATTAGGTGTACTAAAACCAGTTAACCCCCTCTTTTTATAGTCAAATTTCCAAAAATTTTCTGGTGGGGGACCCCCAGACCCCCCTGATGGTTCTCGGAACTCGCTTAATCATAACTTTTTTAACATTAAGTTGGCTTGTTTCATTTAATATCAGTTATTAAATTTTGAAAAGTCGTTGATTAAAAAATATTCAGGGTTCCGCGATCATTGGCAACAAATTGGGGGTTCCACGAGCAAAACAGTTAGGGAACCACTGTTTTATAACAGATAAAGAAATATTAAAGATTATCCATAAAACTCGCCCGGCTGGTATTTTAAAACACTCCTTCGACGCACAAGGCATTTTCATGCACATTCCATTCAAAAAAGGTTGAGTCTTATTAAAAAAAAAAAACCTTGGTGCATTCCGTGATACAAAACAAAAAATAACTCGCATCATCGTCTTAATAAAAACGCAGAACTCAATTGAAAGAGATGACATGCTGGTACACAGAGAGATGAACGTCCATTTCAACCAGAGACTCTCTCCTCAACACCCACATATGCATTCATTCATCCAGGTCACGGTCGCAAATCCCTTTCAATTTCCGAATCCGATGGTTAGCAAGAACTACAATCGAACGCTTTAAAACCTGGTCATTATCGATCCACGCATAGTTAGTAACGACCCAGAAAAAGCAACAGCGTGCGCCAGAAATCCAGATAGTATGTAGAGCATTTAGGGAAATCGTCCACTCCCTTTGTGTCTGCCCATCATCTCGCACCCCAGCAAAAACAACAACGATTCGATTTCCTGATGTTGATGGAACGTGTTTCTAAAGGACATTCGCGAAAGGCCTTGGAGGAAGGTGATGAATGGAATGCGTTCTAATTAGTTTCGAGAATTAAAATTGTTGGGATGGACTGGCTGGCCTTGCGAGAGTTAACGTTACTGTTGTTTGGGGATCAATTGCTGTCTGTGTTCGACTTTTTGCCAATGTCAGTGGAAGGGTATAATTTATCAGACAATATCACAAATTTGGATTTTTGGCGTCTCATTGAAACTTTAGTAGGAAGAAGTGGGGTTTTCGATTTGGGAGCAATCGTATTAAAGGTCAGCAGCTGTGAGCTAGTTTCGATGGCATTGTGAGTCATAAAGACTTCCGACAGACTTTTGTATTTGGGGGATAGATTTTAGAAAAAAAAAAACACTCTTAATACCTTCGAAAAGTGAAGTAAAAAATTTCAGGGGGTAAAATTCCTAGTTTTTTTTTTAGAAACATAACATCAAATGTAAAGGTGTAATATTGTTCTTTTGAATTACTTAAGTTTTCAAGTTGTAGTAAAAATAATTTATTGTAAATTTCCTCCCTAAAAAAATTTGTAACGCTTAGTTGAATCAGTGTATTCCCATACACTGCAAACTCTTCACTCAAAAATAAACACATTTAAGAACACTTTTTTTTGTCCTCATATTAACAACACTAGAATACTTAAACACCTTGTTGTGTTGTGATAGTGTTTTGGATATGTTTGAAAAGTGCTAGAAATGTGTTCTAAAATATGTTTAGACACTGAAAATGTTTTTAAATTTGGATTAAAACAATACAAGAACACATTTTCTGTCACTGTAATAATTCTTTATAGCAACACTTTTACAACACTATCTTTCTCAACAACACAATCACAGTACAATCAAAATAGTTTTGAATAGTTCATTTTCATAGTTCAATAGTTTGAGTTGCAAAAGTGTTCCTTGCTTTTGCACTGCAGATTGCCATATTAATATTTAATGCAATATGTACAAATTTTGTAATGTGTCACTGTAATATGTCACTGCCCATACGATAATTTTTAGAATTTAAAACAAAGCTTTTAAGTAAAAACTTAAATTCTTGAAATTCTTTAAAATTGAAATTATTGAACTTAAAAATACTCCCACATTATTTTACTCTCATTTAAACATGGAAATGAGCAAAGAATAATGGCTTTGATAAATATCTAGTACTATAACTTCAAGATCATCACAACAAAATGCCTTCTATATTTTTTGTAGATTAAGAAAAGGGAATGCTTTAAATTAACAGGAGTAATTTCCCTTTTAGTAATTTCAGTTTACGTCTTTTACTCTTTTTCTTAAATAATACTTTTCTTAATACATATTTCCTTATTGAAAGTAAAATTGTAGTCTGTGGTTGCCCTGTAATAAAGCACCCGGCATGCAAGCCTATTAATAAGGTGCTACCGCTTTCGGTAACACATAATTGCCAAAACCGTATTACGAAAAATCGTATTTCAATGAAAGCGTAGTGAATGAAATATGCATGGGTTGAGAGATTAAAATTAGTCACGCGTTTGTGGGTCAATGCACGCTAACACGCATCAAAGTCGGAAGTTTTCTTCAACTTGATGTAATATCGCTGGAATTTTTTCACGAAGCTTCCTATAACGCATCCATTTCAGTTGAAATGATAAGTTTACAGACAGTAGCAGGACTGGCTCTTTCAAAGATACGCCTTGTCCAAAGTTCATTTTCTGTGTTAGTTAACTGGAATATAACTTTTCCATTAAAGATAAAAGAAAAAGTGAAAGTTATAAAAGTGTTTCTTGGAGAAGTAAACATATTAAGAAATTGAATTTTTACATAAACAACTGTTTGTATTTATTAGACAATTTCAAAAATAAAGTCTTTGGTAACGGCTAAAATGTCAAGTAATATTTTTGAATAAAATCGTGTGTTTGTAATGTTACAATTATAAAAATATTGTAAATATAAATTAAAAGAAACAAACACAATAGCTTATTCTGTACCATATCATTTCTTGGCATTTTCGAAATTACAGTGGGTGTACTTATTATTTACTATTATACAATACTTTATTATTGTATCCCTATTCCTATATTCATGTATTCTTCCCAAATTAGCCCAAAAACAATTTGTAAAAGAATAACAGATAACTATTAAATATACTGAAATTCTTTAAATAAAATGTGCTACGGATAACTACTTAAAAATATAATATACAAAATGTTACGCACTCTATAATTTAGCGAAAAGACTGAAATTCCTTCCTAATGGTTTCATTCAAGGGCTATTACTATTTTCTTGCCTGTAAAACTACCTTTAATTTTAATAACTATTTAAATGTCCTTGGTTGCTTTCAAAACACTTATTTCGTACGAATGTGTCTTGTGAATAGAATTCCACCCCTTTCCTAATATATTCCTGAGAGGAATATAATACTAGTAAAAACAACTTCTACTAACTATTACTTGAAGGAATCTAATTGAAAGTTTTCGAAAATATAAATTTTTCCTATATTCTCGAAGGTACAGACAACGGACAGACGTTTCGAAACATATAAATTACCAAGTCTTACAAAAACTCTTCCTAAAACAAAAATTAATAAATTTTAATTAAAAAAAACTATAAGAAGAATGGGGTCATGTGATGGTAAGCTTATTCCCCCTTCTAGGATTTCACAGATAGCTTATTACATTCGAGTAATGGAAGCAGTGGTGAGATAAGTAACTAAGTTTATGAGGTAACTCAAGAAAAGTTATCAGACCATGAAGAGCAATTAAACAAGAGCAAGAAAACCTTAGAATCTTTTAGAGATACATGACTCAATGGTTCTTCAGATCATTGTTTCATTAGGAGGATGAGAATCTCTTGGGAATGGATAAAAGTAGGTAACTAGTTTGTTTTCCTTTTCATTTTAAGAAAAAAATGAAAAGTATTACTCATCTAGCTGATTTGTTTAGGATAATCCTTCTAATTAATTTCATGTATTGTGTTTACATTTACCTAAACCGGTGTCCTTTAACAGATAATTAAATTTTTATTCCAATGCGGTCAATAAATGTATAAAAATTAATTCAAAAATTTTGCCAGTTTTTATATTTTAAGTTTTATAACTATTTGTGAGATAACCCTTATTTCTTAAGATATAAGATTCTAGCAGTTGCTCCTTTGGGATGAATTGTTTGATCAATGTGTGTTTATTTTTTCCCCCTGTCACATGTTTTATCCAGTTTTATCTATATATATTTATGTATTTTTTTCTTCTTGTTGTTTCTAATAAATTTGATTTGATTTGAGATTTAGATAATGCGTAATTTGTCTCGGTCTTTCGGTAGGTCTTTTACTTCTTGTATCTTGTTTTTGTTTTTAATTTACTTGGTTATCTGTGAAACATACGTATACAATGCAGGTACAGGTAGTCGTGAACAACAGACACAATTGAAAATGTTTTACGTCTGTTCCGAAACTTTAAGTTGATTATCTGATTTTTTTATTTGTAATTTTTGTGCATAAGTTACTCTTTTCTAATCATGGATTTCATGGTTATGATGAAATGTGAAATTTACGCACACAAGTAGTATAAAATTATTGCTTTTATACCACATATATCGAATCACAATTTGAAGTTTATTGAATGAAATGAAAGAATACTTAAATTGACTTTGATAGGTTTATAACCCACGATTTCAATACACAAATTTATGAATTATTTGTAAATCAAAGAACTTAAAATATCCAAACCGTGGCTTTAAGTATTAATGTTTCAGTGATGATATTGTTGGATTAAATGTTTTAGCTATCAATATTTTAGTAATGACTTTTCCTTGACTTGATTACGACGACTCTTATCGTATGTCATTTATGGGTGTAATAAACCACATTTTAGTCATCATGGAAACCACAGAAATCCTAGTCATGATATTTTTCAAGTATAAATTCTATCTTAGTTGGGAATTAAAAGCTTAAAAAGTAAAACGATTTCAGTACATTTTTAAATGTTATGTAGGCATTTTTTAAATTCAACCCTATACATCCCTTGTTTGCTACAAAAATAATTCCAATTTTAAAACCTTAAAAGAAAAAGATGAATTATTCATGTAATAAGAGTATATAAATTGTTTAAAATATTCTTAACATATAAAGGGATAAATTGCTAAATTTAGTAAGATAGTTGGTAGAATCCTATGAAGTTTTATACATTGAAAATTTATGTCTCCATAATTAAAACTTGAAACCTTTCAATTCTGATCCAATGGAGTGTTATGTGTTGTATTAAAAGACTTATAAATTACTGAACAGAAACATTAAAATAAATTATATGATGTAATTACAGTTAATTTTTTAACAAAATTGAAAAGAATATTTATTGATCGATATTAGTTATTAAATTATTATATTAGAATATCATTGATTGATATTAGTTACCTATTAAAGCTTCAAAAATCTATTAATAAATATAAAGTTATGAATATAATTTTGAAATTAAACTTGCTCACTTCAAAATTAGCATTGTATTTGGTTTATATATAGAGCTATGGAATATAATCCTTATGGGGGCATCGCAAATTTTAAAACTGTATTCTGTATTAATGTATACAAGATTATACCTGTATAATATAGTATAATAGTATATAGTATAGTATATATAATATATATATAATATAGTATAATAGTATAATATAGTATATTTCTAATTATAGCATTTCATAACTTTTTATGATCACTAAATAAAGTTTGAAAAAGGATAAAAGAATGTAAGGGAAAGTCTAATAATATACTGCTTAGCTGTTTAATAATAATACTAATACTGATAGTAATGATGCCCGTATAATGAAATTACTATCAAAAATATTAATATTAAATTATCAATATTTTCCTTGATTGGTCATCTTAAATTGCCGGTGTGAAATAGACATTGAGGTCAGCTCTTCGACCATTCGATGTAGGTCGTTGCACCTTCATTTGTGAAAATGCCAAGCGGAGTTCAAGAGTTTTCTTCCAAGTATGTCTCTTTTTTCAAAACTGTATTCGAGAAAATTTAGTGTTTATTATTTCAAGCACTAACTTAATCGCGAAGGTTATTATCTTATGGTTAGGATTAAAATTGAACAGATTATTAAATTTCTTATAATGTTCTTAGACCTGTATATATTAGCTATTCAAACTATTAAAAATTTTATATAATTTTCAGTCGTACAAGTTTTAAAAAAAAATAATCCAATCCTTGTAAATCTGAGATACAATCTGTACGCAAAATTAAACGAAAGTGAAAGTCCGGGTCATTTAATTAAGAATGTGGACTTACGTATCACTTATGCTTTGAGCATAACTTGAAAAACAAAACTTTAATGTGTAACAATAATGATAATGGTAGCTTGAAAAATAAATAATTTTAAAAGAATGTATTGATTGGTATAGCGAGCAAAACATTTCGGTAGAATATTTAAGTTTAAATGGGAGGGGATATAGGTTGTTTTTTTTATGTTCACTATGATCAAAACAGAAAATTTCTTAGTCTAGGGAATATTTATTCTCTCATTAACCTATTGGATGCATCTTCTTGGCTTTTGTCACATTTTTACTTATTTAAAATTGTCAGCATAGCTGATATAATATAATTATTAGCTCAATAGAGATACTTTTATGTATGTTTAGACATAAATAATCTTTCAGTTACCGATTGACTCTTAAGCAATGCTATTTCATGCTCGCCTAGCGTCTCGGAAAATTACATAACCAATCCGTACCTTCGATTTCCATGGTCAACTAGCTCTCGTAAATAAACGTCACAAAATAACACAGGAGGGACTACTCACCTTGTACCACATGGGCGAAGATCCCCACCAGGAGTATCCAAATCACGGGGTAGTTCATCCTAACAGCGACAGAAGACCATTGCATCACAACATATCCTCAACACAGGGGGGGGGGACGTGGACGACGTCCTTGAAAAATAATAAGGACCACTTCTTCAGGTGCGATTGCTTCACTCCAGGCTCCCGCGGGATGCAGCGATGATGACTCGCAAGGTATCTCCATCCAGCGCTGCTGAAGGGAAAAGTAAAATCTGGGACATCGCGGCAGCAAACCGGTTTGGGACCACGCACTGTTTGGTCCGGAGTGACCTATTTCGGTTGCAACGTGGTGGTGGAATTTTCTGTTATTTTCTTGTAGCTAGAACTTTCGCTGGATTCCCCTGGAGAAATTGAATGGGTGTTGGGCAAGGGAACGATGGTACCGGATGACAATGGGTGAGAGAATATATAGCGATTTGTCGAGATGGTGTATAGGATAAGTGTGGTGGTGATGAAACTGAAAGTGTTCTTGTGTGTGGGGAGAATTGAATGGAATTTTCGTAATTTGGACAAAGCGGATTATTGTTGGATGGTTCAATGTTCTTACTTAACCTCTTGGTTAGGATATGTTAGATTGGATGAATGGGATTGCAGGGAGGTATATGAATCTTCTTGTAGATGTGTTGCGTTTGTTTTGAGTAAGGCTTATTCTTGAAGGGAAATTCATTCATCTCATGGTGAAATAACACAGAGGGAGGTGTTTCTTTCTTACGTGTTCTTAATTATTTCTGTTAAAAAATTCGAAAAAGTACTTAATATATTATGGTTGAAAGAGTGGGATTGAAAGAGTTTATATAAGACCGTCTGACGAAAGAAGGTTTAGAAAGACAAATAAGACAGGAAGAATTTTTATGTATCGCTGGTGAGCCCCAGAGGGACTCAACAAAATAAGTAGGTGAAAAAAAATGAAACTTTGAAGGCCACTCTTTTAAGTATGCTACAGTTAATACCTGTTACATTGAATTGACATCGGGGCAAAATAAATGGTTTCCAATAACGTAAAATTCATTATAACTTTCAAGAAGAATGTTTATTTAATCACATAAACACGAGTTAAGTAAATCCTGTGTTCACTATATAGTAGGGTTTGACTGTTACATGTATTTTTTTTGCAGAAGAGAATACTTTCTTATTCCCATGTTATCTCAGTTTCTCTTCTTTTTCTCACATTTTCTTTATCCTTATTATTTTCCTATCCCTTTCTCGCACTTTTCTTTATTTCTTACACTCCTCCCAAACCATAATCATCAACAATTTATTAATGTATTTATCTTATACTAAACCACATGCCAACGTAAGATGCATGGAACTGAAACTAAAAAGAAAGCATGAATGGAAACACCAGTTAACTAGTCTCCGCAATGCAGACTGAAAGTTCTATGGGAAGCCTACCAGATAAGTTCCACTCTCTTAAAAAATATCTTCATCCCAATACGTCTTGAAGACAGTTCTTACTCCAGATGGGTATACACATCTGGAGCTTTTATAAGTACAGTGCATCCCTGTCTCCAAGCCTACCTCCACAAGAGAAATTCAACGCTCAAAAAGCGAATCACCGAACATTTGTCATCAATTCACTCCGCTTTGTTTACACGCTGTACAGAAATCCATTAATGCTCATTCCTTAACACCCGACCCGCGAGAGCACGGCTCTCTGACCTTTATCCTGGTTTCCTTTCTCCCTCCTCTCGCTGCTGGCTTCCAACACAATGGCCAGCGCGCAGCCTTCAGAGAACAATGACTCCGGAGCTAAATAGATCGTAAATCCGATGGACAGTCCGTTTCTGCGCCGCCGACCCCCTTAGAATAAAGTTTGGATGAGACAGTGGTGGGTGCTTTCGGAGTATGGGGAGGATTATGTCGTAGTGGTCTGTCTTCGGGACAGCTCAAGTGGATCGTCATGGTGCAGGTAAAGAGTTATCCCTAATCTCAACATGTGATGCTAATGTACTTCTGCCGGTCGTTAAGTTGATCAGATTGGTTGTCCATAGTAAATATTCCAGTGAATTTCAATAGTTCCAGTAAATTCTTTGACTTTCTCTCTCTTTTCTTCCTTTCCACACTACTTTCTTCCTTTGCCTCTTATTAATATCCTCTCTTTCACTCTCCGACTCCGTGTAATGTCTGTTTGTTTCTCTCCCTTTTTTCTTTTCTGTTAACTCTTTCTGTTTCTTACCCTCTTTCTTGTTTTGTGTTCTCGGTAAAGTGATCAGCATGTGATGCTATACTTATATCGGTGTTAAAGTTGAATCGGAATGTGGTGTTCCGGCAAATATTTTAGTTTCTCATATTCTCATTTTTTTTGTCACCAGAATATCATTCTGTCTTGTAAATTCTCATTCTCTTCCTCATTACGTACTTTCTTCTTTTCTCTCTCCTGCTCTCTCTCTCTCTTTCATTCTGCGTCTTATTATTTTACTTCGCTCTACAATGTAGACTCTGCATCCTTCTTTTTCTTACTATTTCTAGTTCTGTTTCTTTTCTTCTTCTTCTCTTTTTCATACTAAAGTAAAAAGCGTGCAACGTGCAGATCTGTCCTCTACTCTCTCTTTTCCTTTGTGTCTCCTTATGCCTCATTTTCTGCCTTCTTCAATATATTCTCTCTTGCACACTTTCTTTTTATCTTCTCTTTTTACTCTCTCTCTTTCAATCTCCTTCTCTGTTTTACAATTTCTCTCTCTCTTTTATACTAAAACAAGGCAGGTAAAAATGTTCCGTCTCATAATACAACAATCAATACTTAAAAGATCGATGTTTCCTAAATTTCAAAGTTCGAGGTGCCCTTGACGAGCTCTGTTAATTAACTTAAATAAACTAAAATAATCGAACCCGGCGCTATGATATAATGAACTATTGATTATAACTGGACCTTTTCTGTATTAACTAGCAATATTTTAATAAAAACAGATAGTGATCACCTAATAAGACACTGCTCAACTACATATATGTATTAGGTTTCAAACTCTTCCATTATATTATCTACTGTAATATTCAGAACATTTTAGAATTTCCATTATTAAAATATACTCATATGCGTAGAGTTTACCAAACTTAATTAATCATTGACAGTGCACATTTTATTTAAAACTTTTTTTGCTTAACCTTTATTGACGAAACAATATTTTGATATTGTCTTTAAAGAAAACAAAGTAAAATGATCATTTTCATAATTTATATAACCAAACATATTTTTGCCCTTTTTATACTTTTATCGATGTTTGGGTGACTAATAGAAGAAAATATCATCATTGCTTGACGAGTAAACAGTTTACAAGTCTATAAGGTTTAATTTTTAATAAAAAACATAAGGCCATGGTTTTAAAAGTTCAGTAAAATAAAAACTAGAAACGATTCTGGAATGGATCAGATCAAGTAATCATCTCTTTAAATTATTATTCATGGATTTTATAGTAAAGAAAAAATAGTCCATGGACAAAATGACAACACTTTAAGTTATAGGTACAAATTTAAAAATTGTTGATTTTTAAGAAAGCAATTTGTAATACATGGCAGATTCCATTAAGGAAATATTAAGTTAGAAGAAAAACAACTAATAATGATAGGTTATATTAGTACTTTCAGTATTTATTTAAAGTGTGATTAGTTATTTTAATGAATTTATCAATATTACTGTTTATGTTTTGTTAAAACTCAAACTTGGTAAGCATCAAATTTTACTATACAAGATACATTTAAGTTTCTTTCGAATAAGGTATCAGAAACGTTTCAAAGTTTATATTTAAACCGTTTAAATCTCATAAAAATGCTAAAACTTAGATTATGAGCTGATGCAGTTTTAAAAACTACATTTCGTTTAACAAATTAATTGTCATCATTGTTATTCGAAATTTAAGATCCTTGTATATCTTTGAAATGTTTGTAGAAGATTTGTAATTGTAATAATTTTTATCAGTGGAAGAATAATTTTAAATTAAACCAAATTTTATCCATAGATTTCGTTTATTTTGATTTGAAATTATGAATAGTGTAGGGAAAATATGATTTCTTTACATTTTTAAAGATAATTCCTTCATTAAGTAAGAATTAAAGTGATACAACGAAGTATTTAAGAACAATCCTACTTGTTTTTTTATAAAATAAACCCTATACCCATTGTCCCACCTGTAAAACGCCCTATAGTATGATGTTACCTTTAAGAACAGTAGTTAAGTAACTAATCCAAAGTTTGTCTAATGGTCAATTAATGTTGAAATTTATTTGTTACCTTTGGCATAATTCCATGGACTCACCTTACAGATACCCGTATTATTATTTCGTACTTATACACCTCGTATACATTTCATAACTCCAAATCGAGTAACACTAATGCCTCCATTCGGCACATTTAGAAAGAATTTCAATACAGATACTAGTGAAAGTTCCGAAATTCTTACTGTTCTAAAACTAGTAGGTTAGTTGATCTGTGATCCTTTGTGCATAGCATCATTAACTACATAACTTAGCAACATTCCCACCGGGCATCGTTTCTATGCTAAGTAACCTACAGTTTCCGATACGATTAACTCAATGAAAATCTCTCAATCTCGATGTAGAGTAAAAATTCCATACACAAATTAAGCCGAAGAATATCTCTTCGAAAAGTACAGATCATAGAAATGAGGTCGAATAGAGCTTTCCGTGCAATGATGACATAAACAATTGCGAAAAAAATTCTTAGGGTTTTAATGAGAGGAAAAGAATGCTTTAATCTGAACTTGATGGGCGAATATTATCTATAAGT